>CM073003.1:106047424-107523258 GCA_037038555.1 Rhynchonycteris naso | reverse complement strand
TAAAACTGTGATAGCACCTTTTTAATGCAGCCAGTGAAATTTAAATACCATCCTAACTGTATACTCACCAACATAACATTAAACAAATATGTAAACAAGTTATTTAAAAGTCAGAAACTTGACATTGCTCCTTTGTCTTCTTTAAACTGAACTTCCCCCAAAGAAATGTTAAACGCTTTTTTTGATCATTTCTACAACAAAAGTAGATTTTTCTTCATATATATATATATATATATATATGTGTGTATATATATATATATATATATATATATATATATATATATATATATATATATATATATATATATATATATATATATATATATAAGAGTTCTACTTTTTCTTGTGGATTCAATTGTCTCTAAAGTTAATAAAATGCAATCAACCAAAATAACAAACATATAATTCTGACAAGTAATGATTGAACGTAAAAAGTAAAATTTTATTAGAAAGTCATAGAGCTGAGGATGGGTGCGTTTGTGGGGCTTTGACGGAAGGTGTCGGCCATGTGTCTCTCCCGTATTTATACTTTGACTAGCGCACCACAGTTAGATTCAGGATGGGTTGAGGTCTGTCTCCTACCTTTCTTTTGTAAAAGGGAGAAGAAGAACCCAGTCTGTGGATATCTCCTGAGATGATTTGACTTCAGGAAGAAACATGTACAGAAGTTAGAAATGGGGAATGTTTCCTTTAGAACTGTCCCAGGTAGTCAGTCCTTCCGCAGTTATCACATACTCCTCTCTGACACGCTGCTCCGCACCACTAAGCTGGGTTGCTTTGAAACAGGGATATTTACAGGCCTGACCCAGTGTCTCTCTCTTGCTTCCAAATGACTCACTCCCTCTTCTTTTACAATGAAGCCTGGGTGCTTGCTATGTAGCACTTGGCTTGATCCCACACCTACAATAATTGTCATTGGGGGATCACAAAGGATGTTCCTTGACAGAAACCCGGGGAAAGGCAAGATGGCAAACTTGGAGTGAGTCTGGACTCTGGAACTTTCTAGCCTCTTCACCCGTTCAACCATTTAGCGCTTCTAGGTGTGATGGTATAACCACCCGTATTCTCCACCAGGCCCCAAACCTGTGTCCCCAGACTACCGGCTGCAGGGTTCCCAGGAGGAGGTGGGCAGCTCTTCTGCAGATCAAACAGTCCCGGTTTCAGCTTCCCAGAGGGCTGGTTCCGAACAAGAACAAGAGGCATGGGGTTGTGTACTGTAGGCTGTTCCAAGCTCCTCAAGGATACTCCGCATGGTGACTGCCAAGCATGTAAATGCTAAGTAAATGTTTACTGGCGATTTTATCTGGGATCACTGTGAGGCCACACATTCCTGTATGTATTTGCTAGTTGATGACATGGAACCCATCTAACCCCAAGACCTTAATATATCCTGTTAGACTCAATGTAGAATAATCTCAATTATTTAGGGACAACGGTGGGGATCAGCTGTTGAACCCTGACAAGGAGATACACAGCAAGCATGGATTTAAATTGATAGCATTTTTTTAAAGACCCCATAATATGGCTTGTGTTGATTGCACTTAACAGCCAAGGGTTTTCAAGTGTTTGTCTGCTGAGCCCAATCAGAATTGACCCCAGGTTACCGAACAACTAAAAACCCATCCAATGTTTCTATCGATGGCCACTCTCTCTCTCTCTTCCTTCTCCGTGACTCTTCCTTCCTTCTGTTCTTTAGCTCCTATCTGGCCATCTTTCCTCTCAGTCTTGCCCTGAATCTGTCGACTTACTGGGGCGCTAGAGGTAAACACAGCTGTTGTTTGTCTCTGGGAAGAGTCAGTTCAGGAAGACACTGGAGTCCTCACCTCCAGCCTCTCCCTGCTGTGTGTTTTCACAGATGTCACTTAAATGGGGCCCTCGGGGCTTCCAGGACTCAGCTCAGCTTTCACTGCATGTCTCCTAAGGGGGTGTCTCTGACCCTTAGCCGACACCCACACCCTGTAGCTGCTGTGGACGATTGTGAAAAATAGCCAGTGTGGTCACCAAATAAGCCGTGTGACAGCAACATTTATTTTGTTAGTAAATGGTATTCTGAGCGTGAAAGATGATCTTATATTCCCCAGGAGGGGAGGCAGCGAAGATAATGAAAAGGAAGCTGAGGGAGGAAAGAGGAAAGGGATGGGAGATACAGAAGAGTGGAGAAGTAAAGAAGAGAGCACAGGACGGAGGGACTATCTTTAACAGGAAGGGGAGTCGGTAATGGACAGCTACCTGTGCCTCCCTTGATCTTCCTTATTTTCCCAGTAGCATCTGTGAGATAACCCTGACTGTGATCCCACATCGTCTACTATCATGATCCTTCCTTACTCACTCCTCTCCAGCTACAAAGGCATCTCACTGTTTCCCTATACTCTAAACATGCTCCAACCTCAGGGCCTTTGCACATGCTGTTTTATCTGCCTGGAATGCTCTTCCCCAAAGAGCCACATGGCTCCCTCTCTCACTTCATTCAGGTCTCTCCTCAAATGTCATCCCCCGAGAGAGGTCTTCTATGACCACATCCCCCTCAAACAGCACACTATCTATTCTCTTTCCCCTTACCCAGGTCAGGTTTTTCTTCAGGTCTAATGATGAGGAGGGATTTAATAAGTCTTTACTGAGTGAATAATTAATCACTAACTTCCAGCGCCAGAACACAAGGAACCACACATTTCCCAACAAAGACCATCTGCTTCTTGCAAGAGCCAAAGACTGACCCCAGTGTTCACCTGAGGGCACAACACCCACCTTGTCTCAACAGAACAGATTCTAGCCTTATCAGCCGCTGCCGTGATGGCTCAGAAAAGGGGGCTCGGACTACAAGTTAAAGGTCCTGTCTTAATCCTGGGTTTTGTCTGGTTCTGCTGTTTGGCAAGAAGGGGGCTCTGGTCCTGTGGGAATTGTATCAGGCACATGGTATGAAGACAGAGGATGCTCTGGGGTGAGAGGCAAGGCAGAAACCCAGGCTGTGCCAGCACGCCCTACCCAGGTGACCACGGACAAGGCACTTCACCGCTCAGGGTCCTGACTTCCTCACCTGCAGATTTCAGGAACTGCCCAGGCCAGTTGTTTTTAGATTTTCCTTCTCTATAGTTATAATTATTTGAACAAAATATGATTGAGAATCCAAAGATTACCAAGAATGATGAAGGGGATAAGACCTAGACACACAGCCTCCCTTTACATCCCCCTCCACCAGCATGTATGCGCTCACACACACACACACACACACACACACACACACACACACACACATACATGTCTACTGCTCACAGAAATCGGGATCAGGGAGCATGCAGATGCTCCAGTACTTTCAAGCCTTTTGTATACTGCATTTTCACCAGTGAAATGATAGTTGGTTTTGCATCTCATTTGCATAATCAAACAACTTACCTTGACTTGTCGCTTGCTTTTCTGATGTTCTTGTTTAATTAAAATCAAATGTTTCCTCTTTTCTTATTGCTTCATATTCATTTTGTAATAACCCCTAACTTTTGTGAGCAGTGTATATGGACCCGAAAAGAGACTCTCAGTGCCCTTCCAAGATTTCATGTTCCATGATTTACTGTCACATCCAAATAGCCCAGAGTCCTTCCAAAGTGTTGAGCTGAGCCACATGAAATCACTGAGATTTGACCATTTGGGGCTTGCAAAATGGCAATTTCGCATTTCACCCTGACAGTTTCATTTGCCATTTGGTGGTGAAGGTGCTGACTCCGGAACCCGTTGCCCGGGGTTCAGCTCCTCCGCTTACTCTGTGTGGGACATTGGGCGGGACACGCACCTCCCTGCCCTCCCCTGTAAGAGGGGGAATGGAGGACTCTTTCTTCTGCGGTTGGCTACTGGGAGGGCTGAACAAAATGTACGTTGGGGTTGGGCAGGGGAGCACTAGCGCAGTGACCGGCACGTGGCACTCAGCCCTCCGTGCGTGTCCTACGGAGACAGCCCCAACTATTGCCTGTGAGCCGAACTCGGGAAATAGCTCCCTTCTCTTCTCCCCGCCTAGTCCTTAAAGGAGACCCCTGCCAGAGCACATGGGGACCACAGTCCCAACAGGGCTCCCTAGTCAGTCTTCTCATCCAACTTGAACCACCTAGCCTCCCTCTTTCTGCTTGCAAGGGGCATCACTGGGAAAGTGGACAAGCCTTGACCTGGGCACGAAAACAGCGCTGGAATACCAGGAGTGACCCTCAGCCCCCTGCCTCATCTGGGCAAAGCATTCGAGGCTCCCTCCCCAGACCCCTGCACGGAGCCTGCCCCACTAAGTGGTACATCATGGGATGTGTCAGCCTGAATTAGCAGGCAGGCCCATCACATTAAGGGGGAGCTCTGGGCTGGCACTTCCCACTCTGTAATGCCTCTTGATCCTGACTGTCATGCCCGTTCCCCAGTCACCACAGGCTCGGGAAGACAGTGCTCAGGAATGAATAAGGTCTAGAACAAAAGTTTAGCAGGGGCCCCAGGAAGTCCTAGCAGATGCCATGTTTTCTGTGGCCCTGGGTAGCCTGATTTGAGCTCTGCTACCTCTGGGCAGAGGAAGCAGAGAGCACTCAAAAAGCTCAAGGTGGGGGCCCTGGCAAGTTAGCTCAGCGGTAAAGTGTCGGCCTGGTGTGTAGAGGTCCCGGGTTCAATTCCCGGTCAGGGTACACAGGAGAAGCATTCATCTCTTTCTCCACCCTTCCCCCTCTCCTTCCTTTCTGTCTCTCTCTTCTCCTCCCACAGCCAAGGCTCCAATGGAGCAGGGTTGGCCCGGGCACTGAGGACAGCTCCATGGCCTCTGCCTCAGGTACTAGAGAGGCTCCCCTGATGGGCGGAGCATCGCCCCCTGGTGGGCATGCCAGGTGGATCCCAGTTGGGCACATGTGGGAATCTGTCTGGCTGCTTCCAGGCTTCTAACTTTGGAAAAATACAGGAAAAATAAAAAAGCTCCATGTGGGGAGCTCCTTTATGACAAACTTTAAAAGTGTGGCATGTGTTTCTGAAAGCACAAAGAATGGACATCCTGTTCAAATACTGTGAACATCTACAACATCTAAATGAGGTTTCCAGAGGCGGCTCACCCACAGAATTCTGTGACTTCCACTGCCATCCTTGTTATTAATAATACTATTGATTTTATACTTGTGTCACTTACAGAGCACTTGTCATGTCCTGCCATGTGATAGAGTGTAAAAAGCACTAGCCTTGCAGTTGGGTAGACTCTGGGATCAAATCACTAGGCAACCCTAGGCCTGTGACTTAGCCTCTCTGAGCCTGAGTTTTCTCTTTGCAACAGTACTCTTTGTACTAGTACCCTTTTCACAGTTCTTGAAAACATTACCTGAGATGAGGTATGAAGAATGATTGAAACATAGTAAAAGCCCAATAAATATTTGCAAGGAGAATTCCTAAGGGCAAAGTCACCTTTTTAAAAAATTCATTACAAAACTTTCCTTAACTCAAGATGTACCCTCTTTGGTATTTGAGAGTGTATGACCTCCCTCTTAAAAATTCTACTGCCTTTGTCCTCTACTTGTTCTTTGCTATAGATAAGGAAGGATCTGATGAAAACTTTAAACCTAATCATATCACTAGAATGTTTTGGTTTGTTTGTTTCTTCCCATTTCTCTTAGGGAAATGGCAGAAACCTCTACTGTAATTCCCATCACTCTCTGTCTCAACTACATTGACCTATTGAACCTTTATTATTACCTTACTCCCACCACAGGACACTTGCACATGCTCTTTTCTCTGACTGGAACATTCTTCTCCTCTCCTGACCTAGTAAACCTTTTCTCATTCTTCACAGTCACCTAATTCATACTTTCTCAGCAAAACCTCTGCAGACCAACCCATGTTCAATCCATCTTTGTACTATATCCTCTCCTTTTGGGCTCTTAACTGCATTTTTTAATGAGTGATTCTGTATCTACCTCCTCCATTTAGACCAGCGACCTGAAGGCAGGAACTGTGTCTGGTTTTGCTCACTAATTGAACCCTCCAGGACCTTGTACAGAGCTCAGTAATGTTGCTGAAAGAGTGACTGGGAAGGTATACCCAGGGAAATTATAATTTATGATATGAATGAGTTATATTATAAACTATATCATGAATGGAATTATAATTCATGATAATTGGAGCACAGTGGTTATTGTCACTGTTTTTCAGATATTATAACCAGAGCCCAGATGCACATAGTCACATAGACATAGGTGAGCGGTGAATCTGTAATCAGAGCTCAGGTCTCCCAGTTCTTGCCATCCCTGGGATTATGCTGTAGGACCATTATCTAGACCTGGGGTATAGGGCTCACAGTCTTTTTGCCCCCTCCCCTTCCTGGTATTCAGAGGACACCTGGCTCTCCCTATAGACACCTCCCAAGCCATCTCTGGTTTCCAGGATATCCAACACCACATCTGTATAGGACACTGTGATTCTTCTGAATTGTCCATTTAATTTAAAAACTTCCTCAAAAGAAAGCTCAACTCCTTCCAGACTGAGCTGGAGAATTCTGTTATGTGAAAGGCTATATTGTTGAGAGCCCCACACTTCACAAATGATAACCTTTGTTTTCAGCTTCTGCCTGTCACCCTCTGGGTTAAAACAGATCCAGAAGCAGAAGTCTTGAAGTCAAATGATTTAGGGCTCAGTTGCAACAGATGACCTCCATGAAAGGCAAACAGCTTGTGGTCCTTTTCCTGTTTCTGTGAAAGAACCACACCTATGTTTTTTGTTTGTTTTGTTTTGTTTCTGGTCTGTCCCATCTCGGGCGCAGTACCCTACCTGCTCTCACTTAGAACAGAAGCAGGTTCACCCAGGTGTAGTCAGAAGTGCCCTTGAATTCAAAGAGGGACTCAGAAGAGTGGTGGTCTTCATTCCCGTTGGTCGGAAGAGCTCCATGGGTGGGGAACTATTTCACTGCCTGATTCCCAGACCTGTGGAAAGAAAACATTTCCTCACACAGTCCTACTTACTCATTTGACAGATACTTACCAAGTACACTTTGCACGCATGCGCACGTGTGTGTCTGCGTATATGTGTGATATGACCATATAATTTATGGTCCTGACTGACGGTATAGATGAGAAAGTGCACACTCCTGGTATGCCAAGACAATAAGTATAAACCAGTCTTTTCCCAGATGTGATAGGATGTCATGATTAATGGCTGGATTTCAACTATTAGAATCCTGGGTAATGATATGTTTTCCCAAAATGCCCGTAAGGATTGAGGAGCAAGCCGAAATGAGATCTAGACCTCCAAAGCCTTGTAGGATCAATTTAAATCTAAGTTGAGCTAGACATGTTTAAATTTTTTTCTTAACTTCCTTTTTTAAAATAGTTTTTATTTTAATAAAACCAATCTGGAACAATAGCTCTGGACACCAGGGACTCCCTTTTTCCTCCTCTAAGATGAAGCCACCTCTAGGGCCCTGGGGGGGGGGGGAAAGCTTAGAATCTATAAAGGATGAAATTGCCCATCAAGGCTAAGTGATGGTGACATTTTTTGAGAAAAGAGTAAGACTAAAAGGAACAAAAGGGAATTAAAACCATGTGATCTATGTCTCCTTCTCTTAGAGCTCCTTTGATGCAGCTGTGACTTTATGTGTGAAGGTAAAGGACATAAATGTGCACACTCTGTTCCCAGTACAGAGCTTTGGTCCTAAAACACTGTGTTTCTCTTGTGTCCCAGGTGCCTGTCCTCAGACCCATGGACCTGATGGTGGAGGCCACCCCACGAAGAGTCTTTGCCAACGCACACACATATCACATCAACTCCATATCCGTCAACAGCGACTATGAAACCTACATGTCAGCTGATGACCTGAGGATTAACCTGTGGAACTTTGAAATAACCAATCAAAGTTTTAGTATCCTTTCCTTAGGGCCAGTTACCACTCAGCTTGAGTCAAAAGTATTCAGGTAAGAACAGTCCTAGGGGAAAGTGGAATGAAAGAAGTGGTCATAACTAAACACCTAGCATTTGTGAAGAACTGTTCTTTTTAAAATTACATTGGCATCTATGATATTCTTCCATCCTAACCAAGTTGGAAGAAGTATAAGTAGTGGGCTGGGACGAGCTCTGGATTGGACTCTGAATCCATGCAGAGGCTTTATGTGTATAGAATTAAAACTAGATGTGATTTTATCAACTGTAAGACCCTAGAGCTCAGTTAAAAGTTTCTTCCTCTCATTAAAAGATGTTTAAATGGCCTGTATGGACAGCTTGGACCACAGGTACACGTTTCATAGTTTTTATTCAATCATAATAGTGAAAATAATAATGGCTGCCATTTATTGAGTTCTAAGCACTGCACTGGAAACTTTTCGCATAGAATCTCATCTTAAGATGTGCACGTGTCTTAATTTTACAGCTTGAAGACTTTTCAGAGACAGAACCTACCTGTGTAATGAGCATCCAGATTAGGAAAGCAAACTTTGTCTACAACCCTTAAGTCCCCATCACTTTTCCATCTCTATCCCACTGAGGGTATATTTGAGCTAACAACCCCAAAATGCCAATATTATTACCTCACGTGTAGCTAAAATTTAGGGAAGTCAATGTAATTGCCGAGTGAGTGTATGAGCTGGTATTTTTAATGCACTATTTTGACCCTTTATTTAATAATACAAATCAGATATTTATTTAGTACATACATATGTGGTCCATCCTACCAGAAACCTGACTCTTCGCTTTAAATTCCAATCTCAGTGAATGATTTCACCACCCAAGCAGCTGAGCAACTGATGTAGAAATCAATATCTTTTTCTCACACCACCCCTTCCCACCCCCAACCCAATCAACCCTTGAGCCCTCCCTTTTCTTCCTCTAAAATATATCTCCAATCAACTCATTTCTCTCCATCTCCATTCCTACTAATCCATGCTAGTGTCGGTCACCATTTTCTCAGTTGTGTGACTACAATAATCTAGTCTTCATTCTTTATTGCTATCTTACACAATGGTTGTTCCCATACAGAGTGGATAGTTTGACATGTGTTTCAATATTATTACTCCCCTGCTAAAAACACCAAAGGAACTTCCCATTAAGCACAGAATAATATCCAACTTCTTTACCTTGGACAATAAGATTGTCCATACCATCTGGCCCCTGATCCCCACTATGATTGCCTGTCATACCACTCTTTGCTAATTCACTCTGTACCAGCCAACTGACCTCTTTCCTGTTCCTGGATACACCTAGTTGTTACTTATGAGCTTTGCATTTGCTGGTCTCTCTTTCTGGAATATTCTGCCCCCAGAGTTCACATGGCTAACTACATGTCATCATTCAAGTGTCAATCTCATGTCGCCTCCTCAAGGGGCACTCCATTTCTCCCCAAGTATCCCCCAATAACCCTCTAATCCTGTTATCTTCATTGCAATTATCACTATTTGAAAGTGTTTCTTTATTTGCATATTTTAAGTTTCCCAAAATTCAAATGTAAATTCTATGAGAAAAGGGACTTTGCATGAACCACTCCAGTATTCCAGGGCCTAGAACAGTGATGGGCAATTTTTTGAGCTTGGGGTGTCAAAATTCACCAAAAAACCAAGCACAACTCGGGTAGTGTGTCACTTTGAGAAAAACGGCCTAACCGGAAGTCCCAGAACTAGATGCTCTGTGCCGGAGTTCTGTTGTTTTGGCCTACAGACCTCCGGCACAGAGTGTCTACACTACAGCAAATGTTTTATTTTCGGCTACTGCACCTGGCCGTGCAGGAGCTGAGGATGAAACATCCTTCTTGGCATGCAGCCCCATTCTTCTCTGGTATGCGGCCGCGTGTCATCGAAAATGGCTACACGTGTCAGTGCTGACATGCGTGTCATAGGTTCGCCATCACGGGCCTAGAACATTTTGACATATAGGAAGTACCGTTTGGGCTATTCATGTTCAGTTTGAGGTACTAGTAGGTCTTCATAATGGAGATATTTAGTAAATAGTTGATCATGAAATCTAACCTGGAAATTTTACTGTAAGAGGATATTAGTTATAGTGAGGCTTTGAATGTTCTGATGTAAAATTGACCCATAATAGCTGAAACACATAAAAGATTATTTCTCTTGCAAAGGTCAATATTGATCATTCCCATTAGCAGACTGCCTCCTCCAATTCAGAGATTCAAGTTTCTTCTGTCTTGTCATCATGTTTATCTACATCAGGACAGCAAAGGGGGAAGATTGTGGTGGATCCCACATGGGAGACTCCTGTGAGCCAAGCCTTAAAATAGCCTGCATTCCACTGGCTAGAAGTCAGTCACATGGCTACCTCTAACTGCAATGCAGGCTGAGAAATGTAGTTTAGCTATATGTACATAAGAAAAAAAGACCTGGTACACAGCTAGCTAGTCCTCACCAGAGAAGAGTGCTCAGCTCCACAAGGCTTTTCAGAGAAAGTTTTAAGCAGGTGGAGGCGATTATAGAGAGACTGAGAACTGACCAGCAGGACCAAGACTGGCAGCTTTTGTTGCTCCCAGAGCTGACTCCACATACCATCCGAGCCTGAGAGAACCTGCCTACAGATTTGGCCCAGAAGTACAGCTGTGAATAGAATGAGTGTGGGTGGTGGTTTGCTTTCTCCCTTTACATCTATTCCAAGAACCAGAAGTCTGCTCAAGCTCAGCTGCTGTCACTCGGAGCTGCTGCTGTCCCCAGTCTAGGTGACGTGTGTTCTGAATTTTGCCTCTAGGCCCTCAAGGGGAAGGGAAGTTTCTTCAGGCATTTTGGGAGACAGATGCCTTGGGGAGAATGCAGAGGGGAAATATGAATAGCACAGTTTAAGTTATATTCTGCAGATGTCAGGCAGCCTGCCAGATGCTAGCATACAAATGAGGCTGCGCCATTCACCCTTAAAGCAGTCACATGTAAAATAATCATTGTCATCATGGGAGTGATGATAACCAATATCTATAAAGTTCTTTTCAACCAGACCACCCTAAGCACTGTGCAGACTGTACAAACTGGGACCCTTTTGCTTATCACCACTGAAGCACAGCCACCTCTGGGGGCGGAAGCAGCCATCTTTCAAAGCAGCGTCAGAAAAACACCAATACCAGGAGGGTCTCAGTGAATCCTAGGTTGTTTAACACCATTTCCGTACGGCCTCATGGTTCAGGATAAAGTAATGCGAGGTTTCTAAAGGGTGACATGAGTACTATGGAGGTGGTAGGCAAGGTCTTCTAAGCACTACATGGACTTTTCTTTAATATTTGTAATTATGTATTTATGATCATGAATACTATTTAAATACAACTACCAATTCTATCATTTCATACTGAAAACTTCATTTAAAAATGTTTAAAGAAAATTATCGAGTGAATAGTAAGACAAGTGGACTTGAGATATTGTTTTTTAAAAAGGCATAACTTGCAGTAACTAGTGTTTGGTGTGACACTGGAATTATGTCAAAAACACAGGCTTTGAGTACAACAAGCCTGAAGTTCTCACCCAGCTCTACTGCTTGCTGGCTGTGTCAACTTTAACATGTGTCTTAACTTATCCAAGCCTCTGTTTCATGACCTGGAGAGAGGAGTGTCTACAGGATTGTGAGAATTTTTAAAGTGTTTTTCAATAGTAATTGATTGTGTGTATATATACATATTTTTATATACACATATATATGTATGTATGCATATATGTACAAATACACGTACACACACATATATGCTTAGGCAGTACTTTGCTCAGTAAATGATCAATAAACAAAGACCAACACAATCCTAATTATTATTGAAAGGCCGAGGAAGCTAGAAAAATTGAATGTTCGGATGGTGAATTCTACTGAATGCATTATCTGGGTCAACTTTTCAATTCTAGATTTCCCTTTTGGTCAGCAGTTGGGTGCTCTACGCAAGATGTTGCTCATTATACCCTAATTACTAGACACTTGCAGGATCTCTGGGGGGCAGCGCCTTGTGTTTCGCACCATATCAAAGTGATGCATTCTTAGCCTCGTGGTACCTGGTCTTGCATTCTCTCCTTTCCATTCATGGCCAGTCTGTCCCTGTAATTGCATAACAGGTTCTGCTTTAAAGTGGTCACACCTTGGCCTTACTGGGTTAACTACATCAGGACAATAATAACTCATTTCTAGATAAATTATTTTCTAGGGCAACAAACAGCCCTAACTTTCAATACAAAAGAATTGCTATGAAAGAGGTTGCTTCTTTAATGCTGTACCTAGGATCCTTTGACTCTTTTCTCAGTACTAAGATTGAGTTGACCTGGACTCTTACCTAGTGTAATATGGGGCCTATTAAACTTGTATATGTCAAGTAAAGGTAAAGTTACAGCCCACAACACCTGTATCTTGAGCACCTAATTTGTGCAAGGCAACCCACTAAGCCATGGGGATATGCAAGTGAAAAGAAACAAACTGCTTTCAGAATGACTTGAACCAAATAGTCACACCAATTAGCATATAATCACTAATTGAAAAAGTTGTGTGAAAAAAGAGATTATGGTTTTTTAAATGCATTTTTTAAAACCTCATATACACTAGTGAGTAAAGGAAGGCTTTACTGAGAAACTGATAACTGAGTTGAGATTTGAAGGAGAAAGAGTATAAGTTAACTGGACAAAGAGGTGTGAGATATTTGTTCAGCATGTGCAAAGGTCCTGTGGCAGGTGGGGGCATGGTGTGTTGGAGGAACTCTAAGAAAGCCATTGTGACTAGAGGCCACAGACTGAGGTAGAACATGGCATAAGCAAGGCTGGGAAGGTCAGCAGATGTTGTCTTTGGCCATGAGAAAGAGGATTTCTCTGGAAGATGTCAACTGGAGTGTTGTATCTTTTACCTTGGTGTTAGCAGCTCTGTGCATCAATTTTATTTGTCAACTGAGCTGAGGTCCTTTGTGAATTGATTCCCTGATCAAGGGTCTATATGATTTCAACTGGTGGCTTTCAGCTCTCATTCCTTAGTACCATGGACAGCGGTCCTTTGATCCAATAGGAATGTGCCAGGCAAGTTTTGAGCGAAGCTGTAGGGTACATTACAAATTTCTCTCCTTCCCATATTCAGTGTAATGTTGGTGGGTTTCCCAGGCCTGGTACCTTGCTTATGTGGCTTCAGATGCTCTATATCAGAGGCCAGACCTAGGGCTTTATGAGGCTGGGGATTTCTCCACCTCCCACCACAGGGCCAGCCCTGGAGCCCCGAGTTGTCAGGGGAGAAGGCAAGAATGCAACTATGCAGATTTCTCTTGGGCTTCTTGGGCTCCCTCAGAGCACTAGGGCTTAACAGTGGTAGTCAACCTGGTCCCTACCGCCCACTAGTGGGTGTTCCAGCTTTCATGGTGGGCGGTAGCGGAGCAACCAAAGTATAAATAAAAAGATAGATTTAACTATAGTAAGTTGTTTAATAAAGATTTATTCTGCCAAACTTAGCAAAAATTTGACATAAAGTACTTGGTAAGTAATTATTATTAAATGCTTTAACTTGCTGTAACTCTGCTTTATATATTTTATAAAGTAAAGTTACTTCCCTACTGTATAAATCACCATTACTGTGGAACCGGTGGGCAGTTAGAAAATGTTACTACTAACAGAGATACAGAAGTGGGTGGTAGGTATAAAAGGTTGACTACCCCTGGCTTAGTAGATGGTAATGCAAATTCTGGAGTCAGACTCACTGATTTGCATTCAGCTTCATCTCCTAAAATCTGTGTGACTTTGACAAGTTATGTAATATCCCTCTGACCCTCAATTTCCTCATCAATTAATGAAGATGCTACCACCCTCTAGTTTATAAGGTCGTTGTGAGAATTAAATGAGGTGATTATGTAAAGTACTTTGCAGAGTGCCAGGCACTGAGAAGACACAGGAACGATAGTTGCTGTTATTTAGAACATTTCTCCTGACTCCTGTTCTTACCTTGCTGCTTGGATTTTATTCTTTTCTAAGAAAACCACAGGTTAAGTGATTCACACTATAAAGGCTTGTCCTCTTGGCCTATCAAACTACTGTGGGTTTTCTGCATTTTCACAAACTATGCCTATGGAAGGCTGCTAAGTCACAAGGAATTAAATTCCATAAACATTTATTGAGCATTTACTATGTGCACTAAAAATGGCAAGATCTAAAACTCCAGCCCTGTTATTATATCTCTTATAATCTTGAGGGTGGGGATATCAATCAGGGTTCAACCAGAGAAGCAAAATCATGGTAGGGGAGACAGGGAGAGAGAAATCCAGAGAAATAAAATGACTTACACCAGTTCTCTAAGCAAAATAAATTTGGAATCAAAATTGTATTCAATTTTCCTAACTCCATTTTTTTTATAGTCACAGTTTTTATCATAGTAGTATTTTGAACTTCTCCCATGGAGATGAGGCTCCTGGTGTCCAGTTCTCTCGTGGTTGGTTCTAAGCCAAGGACACTACTGTTTTAATGTTCATCTTCCTTGTTTAACAATATGTGGAGATTATAAAAATGACCTGTGGTCTCATCGTCTAATTTTGATGTATACTGAGAGAATTTACACCACAATTGTAACTTAATGCTAGCTAACTCAACTATAAGGGCTCAGAGAAATAAATAAGAAAATAAGAAAAAGAAAAAACTTTAACTCTTAATTTCTCCAGGAAGCCTTCTCCTGTTGGATTGAGGATACACACACACACACACACACACGTACACTCTGTCGACCCACACACATATACACTCTCCCCTGCTTTATTTTTGCATTTAGCAGTTCTTACTATCTAATATCCTGTATATAGTATTTATTTACCTTGTTTAGTGACCAGGTGCCCTCCTAGAATATAGACTACATGTATCAAGCTATGTTCTCTGTACCCAGATGAGTACTGGCAGATTCTTTGTGAACATTTGTGGAATATGTGGAGGAGTGAGTGAATGAATGAACCCAAGCTAGAATTACTAAAGGGTAACTTGCATGCTTACCTTAGAATCTATTCCCCCTATAAGATATAGCTACATTTCTTTCCTGTCTGTTTCCTCTCTGTTCCCCTGACCCTCTCCTCTCTCTCTCTCTCTCTCTCTCTCTCTCTCTCTCTCTCTCTCTCTCTCTCTCACACACACACACACACAC
The DNA here is from genome assembly GCA_037038555.1 of Rhynchonycteris naso. Lineage (NCBI taxonomy): Eukaryota > Metazoa > Chordata > Mammalia > Chiroptera > Emballonuridae > Rhynchonycteris > Rhynchonycteris naso. The sequence goes on along the minus strand of CM073003.1, from coordinate 107,508,231 downwards.
ACTCACAATACTTTTTTAGGTGGCTGCAGTCAAACTGTATATATTTTGTGTCTAGCGTTGCTCATCTATAATTACATACATATAAATACATACATACATAGATAAGCATAGAAAATATCTTTTTCCATCCTAAAAGACTGTAACTTTATTAAAAGACAATGTGGAAAAGAAATGCACTCCTCGGCCCACTCAGAACTATCACTAATGCTCGGTTATCGTACCTTTTAACTCATCATTCTCAGAGTATAACTTTTAAGTGACATTATGATCACACTTTAGATCCAATATTTCACATGCTTTTTAACAAACCTGAAATTTCATTACATAAAAAATTTCATGAGATAAATCAACATCTACTCATTTCCCAGCTTCTCTGTGTATACATGTTGTTATCGATCTTTTATAATGTCGCATAGCAAATATAGACTTTTTATAGAAAGCTCTTTCCAAGTTGGGGGTTCAGAAGGTGACTCTGCCCCTTAGCATCTTGCCATAGCCCCTCCATGCCCTCAGCCCACTGCTGATGTAATTTATGGCTCGGGCTTTTTACTTGTTTGAAGCCAGTCTCTTAAGGGGTGACCTCCCAGTGTCTTCAATTATTATTTTAAATGATGCCTTAGGCCAGCGCCTGGCACAGCAGTGCCCTTACCTTTCCACCGTCTGCTCTCCACGCATGAAGCTCAGCTGCCAAGCTGGCAGCACCCCCTCCCGTCCTCAAAGCTGCCTCCAGAGTCCTCGCAGAGAGGCCGATTAACCCCTTTTGTTAGCAGAGGTAATTTGCCGGGGCTCAGTATTAATCAGGGATGCCATAAGCAGTCGGGGTCAGGAAGAACAGATCTGTCAGGCCCCAGGGTTAATTTAATAGCAATCTGTTGGCTGTCCGCCTTGTATATTATCTGTGAACCCAATGCTGTGTTTTGCTTTTGCCATTTAGTTCTTTGGGACAACAGGGAAATAATTTGGACAGAGCGCTCTATAGGATGGGGAAGAGAAAATTGACTGTCAAAATGCATCATTCCATTTGCAAGATAATACATGCATTGCTTGTGTCTTTTCTCCTTCCTTCCCAACATGAAGGGCAAAACCACACAGGCTGAAGGTGCATGTCTCCCTTCACAATAGTGTCAGGCCAGAGGCTGGGGTTGGTACAGGTATAGAATACACTCTGTCATAAGCCATTGAATTTTTGGTAGCTGGACTCCTTCTCCCAAATGTGTTAGAACAGAGCAAATTCTCCCTCCCATAACAATTTAGGAAATCCCTTACCACTTTCCATCCCAACTTCTGGTTCCAAACAATCATCACATTATAGGACACAAGAACCCTTGTTCAGATGCTGTGTCCCCATCGTGGTTATGAAAAATGTGGGCCCCAAAGTGGACAGTGGATTAAGAGAGCACAAACCCAAAGTGGAAGAGAGCTTCCTCCTGGACTAGCCAGGGGGAGTTCTGAGAGAGCCAGACCTACCGCACTCAGAAGAGCTGGCTCTGGGAGGGCTGTTCATTAGGGAGGAGTGTAGTATATCCTCAAGAACCCAGGCCCTGGAGCTGGACAAACTTGAGTTCAGATCCCAGCTCTGCCTTATACTGGTCAGATGACCTTGAGCAATTTACCTCCATCCCTATTTCTTCTGCTGGAAAATGGGCCCGTTACTAGTACTGACCTTGTCAAGCTGAGATGAAGGTCTAATTAGACAGTACATGGCATGTAATAATCGTTGATGACAGGTCATTATTCTCTCCCGCCTCCCTATCATCAGGATCATTCAAAAGAGGCGTAAAGTCATAGTTTATCCCCTGACCCCCATAGAGTCAGACCCACAAAGCACTCTAGTCCAAAGGCAGATGCCTGAGGATGAGGGATGATGGGCAGGCATAGAGGTCCAGGATGGGAGGGGCAAGGATGGATCCAGAAGCAGCCGACTCCCTGGTCACCTCCCAATACTGGTGCTCTGGATGGTTGGGGGTGTTGCTGGTTTCACAGATATGTGTAAGCACTTCATTTTCACACATTCTGACTTCGGGACTTTATTTTTAGGTGAGAAAAAAAATAACCATGGAAGCGGCACCTTCCCCTCCCACACAGCAACAATCCCTTCCAGGGAATCTGGTGTTGAGAGCTACCCTGGTGGAGGTTGAGAAAGCTGACATCAGATTTTCTTTCCCTATTTTGGGAGAAGAGAAATGTGCTCAGTGGCACAGTGGGGGCTGCAGGCTTTTTCTGGGGGGTAATGAAATCTGACAACAGCTGAACACTGACCTCTGCTTACTCCACCCCGTGTCATGGCCACCAGCCCAGGCGTGGGTCAGGGGACTGTCGAGAACATCTGAGCTTCAGCTTGGGGCTTTCTCCTGGGAGGCACGGGCTCTTGCTCCCCAAGGGTGGGGCTGACTGCAGTAATATTTATAACTCTGACAGCAGTTGAGTTGAAAGGTAGTATTTTGTGATCCACGGGGAGCCACGTGCTCGGGAGACCCACGTGATACTTGCATCTGGGTTTGGTGGGGCAACAGTAAAATGCAATGTTTGCTCAGTCTCAAGCTAATTTTAGAAAGAACCCAACAGGATTCCTAAGAGGTACCAGTAATTGAAGGGGAAGCGGCACAGCCAAATATAAAGCCCTTGTTACAAGACATTGCATGCTGGTATAATTGTAGCAGGAGTCTAGGTGATGTTTGATAGTAAATGAACACTTTGTTGATGTTGGTGTAACTAAAAATACCAGTGCATTGACTTGTACCTCATCTAAAGGGACTATGCTTCTAACCACAAAAAGCAGTGAAGACAGTCATCCATCTCAGTCTAATGGGATAGTTTGTATCAAGTTAGTGCTTGTCCATTCAATACAGTGTTTTCCAAAAAGGCACACACATAATGTTTTGATTTTAATTGCACTTATTTTCATGTGTATTACTAAAAATGTAACGAGTTCATTGCCCCCATGATTTTATGAATATCGGATTACTGCTTAGACAAGGCTAAGTAAGGTAGGTTGATTTAAGCTGATCTGAAGAAAACAATGAGATGTAACAAATCCATGGTGCAAAAATCACAAAGGTAGTTCAAAAGCTGTCAATTCTAGGAAGAGTGGGAGCTTTCTCATACCACAGCATCCACATCTCAAGGCCTATTCCGTTGCAGGAAGTTGCTGGGCCCTCAGACAGCCCCAGCCACGTGCCTCCCAACCTGCACCCAGATCCTTCTGAGCTCTCGGTTGGGTAAATGAAATCAACCCAAACCCACAGCTCATACATACCAGACACCCTACTTGAAGGGGTTTGTTTCCATTAAGTAAGTTCATAAGTGAAAGACCAAATGTTTCATTGCAGTATACTAGGACGTGGTCCTTTAAAACAGAGGCATAATAGTTCTTGATCAGAAAGGAAAAAACTGGGAAAAATAAAAAACAGATAATAAACTAAGGGAATATTCCATAGGAAGCTAAAACTCTCTCGCCATACCATCAGATGACTTTTTTCTGAAGCTTAAACTCTCACACAAGCTCTAAAGCAAATCACAATTTATGAAGACTTCAACCCTGTACTATATCTTCAATAAGAAATTTTGCATAATTACTAAAGAACACAAATTTTGTGCCAGGGTAAAATCCTAGAGCTGTCACTTTTTTTTTTTTAAGATTTTATTTATTGATTCCACAGACGGGGGGTGGAGGGGGCAAGAAGTACCAATTCATAGTTGCTTCACTTCAGTTGTTTATTGATTGCTTGTCGTATCTGCCTTGATCAAGCAAGCCCAGGGTTTCAAACCGACAACCTCAGCATTCTAGGTCAATGCTCCAGCCACTGTGCTACCACAGGCCAGGCTGGAGTGTCATTCTTTAGCCCTCTGACTTGTGCCAAGTTACTTTAGTACTCTGAGCCTCCATTTCCACCCCCTGGGAAATGGGGATACAGAAAGTGATATAAAGATTAAATGAGATTATGTCCTTGATGTGCTTTGCACAGTGATTGACCTGTAGTCAGTGCTCAGTAAATGCTCAGCTATTATTATTATCGTAATCATCATCATCAACAACATATTAAAGATCTTAGAGATTTTATGAAAGAGGATTTACTGTCTATCATAAATATTATCTATTAGCCCAGGAGTCTGGGTAAAGATTCAAATAAGTTGAATTATTGAGTTGGAATGGGATGAATTTTGTAACCCCCGTTGTAAAATTAGAAAATGAAAGTTTGTGCAACTTGGTTCTTTTTAGCACAACTACATGAGCAGGCAACATTGATTGGACTTCTACATGTTATGGAAGATAAAATACTGACAAGGGACCAGGGAGACCTGAGTTCTAACTCTGCCTCTGGCCACTGGCTTTCCCTGTAGCTCATCCACCTGGGACTAATAATACCTGTGTGTCTGCTCACAGAGCTTTATGAGGCTCCGCCACGTATGGTAAATGCTAACCCGTTATAGTAAAATACGGCGATGCCGTTGCTCATCACCCCTGGGTTTCCACCCCTCCCTGGTCCACTCCTTGACTCGTCTGTGCCAGATATCGTCGATATTAAGCCGGCCAACATGGAGGAGCTCACGGAGGTGATCACGGCAGCCGAGTTCCACCCCCATCACTGCAACACCTTCGTGTACAGCAGCAGCAAAGGGACAATCCGGCTGTGCGACATGAGGGCATCGGCCCTGTGTGACAGGCACACCAAATGTGAGTAGCAAACAGCCCAGAGCTGACGGGGGTGGCTGGGTTGGTGGGCCGCTGGCCCCTGACATGCGGGCGGAGAGGGGCAGAGCCCGGAGGGGGTTGACCTCCTTTCTGACATGAGACGCACCGGGAGCAAAGAAACTACACGTGTCTGCCTGACTCGGGAGTCCGCTCCACGGTGGGTATTTCAATAAAGATGAAACCTCATGTTCAATGTCACGAATATTTGCTGCAGGCTGTGGAATACAGAGATGAATAGGACATGAGCCCTGTCACATAACATTGTGACATGATCTGAATTGTGTTTTAAGATCAGTCTTGCTGCTGTAGGGAGTTGGAGGGGGGAAAAGGGAGGCCAGCGGGGGTTGTTGCGATATCCAGGCAGGGAAGCAGGACCTGGGGGAGGGTGGTGGCATGGATGGGGACAGAAACTGGTGGGTTCTGGGTAGACCTTGGAAGGACAGCTAATAGGACCTGCTACCAGCACGGGAGACTGAAAATATACAGTGACTGGTCAAAAGTGCACCATGACTTTACGGACACACTGTACAAGGAATCAAGAATGGCACCTATGATGGTGACACTGAATTGCATTTTTGGAAGTTGCTAGGAGGGTAGATCTGAAAAGTTTGTGTTGCAAGGAAAAACTCATAACTGTGTGTGGTAATGGATGTTAATTAGACTTGTGATTATTTTGCATTCAATACTTACATCAAATCATGTTGTACACCTGGAACTAATATAATGTTATATGTCAATTATATCTCAATATATTTTTTAAAAGAATTATAGCTGGGGGGTGTGGGGAGAGGTGCATGACTTCTTGGAGAGATTGTGGCTTTGGGAACCAGCACTCTAGAAGTCTAGATCCGGGGTGCCCACACTTTTTCAACTTGTGAGCTACTTATAAGATGACCAAGTCAAAATGCAAAACATAAATTTATTTCTTCTATATTATCATTATTTAAGTTACTATTATTGCTATTTAATATTGTGTATTCTTCTTTCACCTTTCTCCTTCTCAGCTCTCTTTTTGGAGGAAAGTCAATGTCATAGTTTTTATGAGCAGTTCATAAAAGCCGCTCCACATTTCCCTTCTTTGGAATAGCAATGGCACACAGACAGATGAGGCCAACGCACTTAGAATATGACATAGTGAAAAAAATCCCCTCCCATTCTGTATGAAAGTGGTAGGTTTTAGGCTTCTTACTCGGACCAGCTAGGGCACTCATTTTTATACCCTTTGTTGTATTTAGTTTAAATAAATTGAAGGCTAACTACGCAGCAATGTAACTGAACAAGTTAGCGCGGTTTAACATGCATGCGTAGGGTGTCAAAAGTTCAGATGTCAGATTGGCTACCATGTATGCCAATCAAAAGACAAATGTCTTTTTAATGTCATGCAATCTACCCACACTTCCTTCGCGATCGACCAGTAGATCGCGATCGACGTATTGAGCACCCCTGGTCTAGATGGTTCTAGTAGGCAACGGGAAAGTTTCAGAGAAGGGAGAGGGTTAAAGGGCAGCCAGTCACAGGCCCTCTGGTCATGCTGGAGTTTGCAGGGAGTGGACATAGCAAAGCAGCTCCACACCAGCAGGGGCTGAGTGCCAGGAGTCCAGAGACAGACCGATGTCATCAGGTAAAGCAGATGTCAGCTGGCACTCATGGCGAGCACTGTGGTCGACGGGCTGGGCTGGAGTCAGCAGGAAGGTTTTCAGTATAACTCCCCCAAGTAAAGGTGCCTGGGAGCTAGTGACCATCCATGTCCAGTGTCGGGCTACATCATATGCAGCTGCCAAGACGTCCAGGAGTGACCAGAGCTGTGTGTGTCCAGCCAAAACCTTCTGCAAGGTGCTGTTTGACCACTACAATTTGCAAAGGAGAGCCAGGAAGGAAGGTCTTTTCTCTCGCAGACCCAGTTTTGAGTTCCAGTCCTTACGTGACAGGAGCAGTAGGAGGACAGCACTCTGGGTGGGACAGGGGTGCTAGGACAGGGGTGCATATCTAGGTCATTTTGGTTATTTTGTGTTACACATTGTGTGAGAAGTATCACACAGGGCAGCTGGTATACAGAGTGTAGTAGTGAGTAGGTTGCATGGATTCTAGACTCCCACAAACCCAGGTCAGAGCCAGGTTTGAGCCCTGAGTTGCTGTATGACTTTGTCTAACTCTGCTAAACCTTTCCAAGGCTCCATTTTCTCATCTGTAGAATGGGTCAAATAATAACATCCACCTCATGGACTTATCCTGGGACTTCAAAGAGATAATTAAGAATTGTTAATGAGACTTTTTTTTATACTGAGTCTTCAAAACATGTTTTCAGTTCAGATTATTTACACTTCAAGTGTTAAATAACCATGTGTGGCTGGTAGCTACCATGTTGGACAGTGCAGATTTAAGACATTGCCATCTTTGCAGAAAGTTCTATTGGAGAACGTAGATCTAGACCAGTGATAGGCAATCTTTTGAGCTTGGTGTGTCAAAATTCACCAAAATACCAAGCATAACCCGGGTGGTGTGTCACTTCGAGAAAAACGGCCTAACCGGAAGTCCCAGAACTAGATGCTCTGTGCCGGAGTTCTGTTGTTTTGGCCTACAGACCTCCGGCACAGAGTGTCTACACTACAGCAGATGTTTTATCCTCGGCTACTGCACCTGGCCGTGCAGAAGCCAAGGATGAAACGTCCTTCTCGGCGTGCGGCCCCATACTTCTCTGGTATGCGGCCTCGTGTCATCGAAAATGGCTACACATGTCAGTGCTGACACGCATGTCATAGGTTCGCCATCACAGATCTAGACCATCAGCTTCATGAAGGTATGGACTTAATCTGTTTTGTTCACAGCTGTTTCCCTAGCACCTAAGACAGTGGCACATGATAAATGCTTAATATCTGCTGATGGATATGCTGGTATTGACCTTTGAGCAGTATTTACTTACAAGCCAACAAGGGAAAAAGTGTCCAAGGCAGCAGGGTCAGCATTTGCAAAGGTACTGAGGCATGAAAGATCATAATGTTTTTGGAAGTGCTGGTATATAAGGAATGGCTTTGAGAAGGAAGGGTATTAAAACTCAGGAGGCATGCAGGAGCCTGGTCATAATGGCCGTGATAAAGAACTTGAGTTTTTTGTTTTCTCAACGTCAGTGAACAGCCAGCCATTAAAGTAACGGGAGTAATATGGCCAGAATTCATTTTTAAAGGAGTTTCTTAGACTGAATACAGATGGACAGAGGTTCGGATCTGACTGGCAAAATAAAGAGATGGGGAAACAAGTTAGGAAGACACTCTAATATACATAGGATTTCTTAATAGCGGCCCTTAAATTTGGGGCACACAATCCTTTCAGGGGGGGGAGGCTGTGCTTGTAGGAGGTTTAGCAGCATCCCTGACCTCTGCCCACTAGAGGCCAGTAGCAAAAGCAAGTTGCAACAACCAAAAGCGTCATTAGGTTCTGAAATATCCCCTGGGGGGAATTGGTCCCGGTTCAGAACCACAGATCTCAGTTAAAATTCATTTTCAGTCCTTCAGTATGGTTTTCTTGTATCTGTGACATATCTGTTACTGTTAAGACCTCTGAGGTATACCAGAGAAGTAAGACATCTCGTATGCTCCAGAATTTAAAATTTGGCTGATGAGCTCAGAGGTGCCCGGGAAACATTTCAGGAACAGGGTATCAGGCAGTGTGTGTACTAATACCCAGGTGAGTGGTGGAGACTCCTAGGGGTTGGGATGTTCAGAGGAGGGTGGGACTCCTGGGATAGACCTCACGGGGCTGGCAGAGGCTGAGCAGTTGAAGCACACAGGTTTGGGAAACGGGGGGTGTCTCCAGCAGCACACACAGAACGGATTCCAGTTAAGACATTACATGGAACCTTTAAAGAACTCTTGGTGTTTGATGAAAGGAGAATATTGAGGAAATGAGGTCAGGTAGGGGTGATGATTCATATCAGGTTGGTCCTTGAAGATCAAGGTCAAAAGTTTATGCCTTTTTGTATTCATTCATTCATTCGTTCGTTATACCCAGAATCTGGCTGCAATCACAGCTAGTTCTTCTTAAACTTTCCCACCAACTACAGCACTCCCAAAGCTAGCCACGAGCCCTGCAGCTAAGGAGAAAGGACACCCAGGGCAATCCGACCTCTCAGAGCTGCTCTGGGTGTGGTGGCCCGGCCTGTCAGCCAGTGCAAAACAGCATGTGCCTGGCAGAGGCCAGCGACCCTGGGGCAGGTGCTGCCCACCACAAATTTACCTTGATGTCTTACTTTTCCATCTTAAAATTTCACCTGAATTCTGTATCTTATTCCCGTAAAATGTCTACCTTCCATTTAATTTAATAATGACGTTTTTACCCACCCCAAATTTCAAGTAAAATTGATGTTCCCAAAAGATGAGCATTTATCCTGCAATCTCCTGTATCACTTCTTTGTGACCGTCAAGGATGCACCCATGAGCCCCAGTTCCTAGTATGTGGAGAGCCACCTGAGATCATTTGGCTGGAGAAAAGAGTTATAAAATTCCTGTTTTATGGAAGAGTAACACGGTGATGTAGGAAAGAAACATAGGAGAATTGGAAGGTGATAAATGGAAATTTATAACGTAGGTAAGGATGGTAGCTATGTAAATGGAAAGAAAGGAAAAGGGAAATAGAGCATTTTCTTTTAAGATAACTATGGGTGACGTGATATTAGAGATTGGCATTTACCATCCATGAATATTAGTTCATGTTCAGTGTCCGTCCCCTCTAGACTATAAACCCTCTGAGGAACTGAATCTATTTTGGTCACATTGTATTGCCATGGCCTGGCATCGAGTAGGTGCTCAGTAAATATTTATGCAATAACTAAATTTATGTTCTCTGGTTGACATAAGTGGCATGTGAAATGGGAACTAACCAGAAGCCACATTGGAGGAGACTGATGGGTTGGGGTTCAGTTTGGAACATGCTGTGTGTGAGGGGACATGAGCTGACTCAGGAGGTGGCCTCTCTAGTGAGTGCAAGTAGAATCAGGCTCAAAGGGCCACCAACCCAACATGAATGTCAGAGATGGCATGAAGAGCCCCGGGGCTCACAGCCAGTGTGGTGGACTCCAGCCCAGGCTTCAGGGTGAGACAGACCAGCAAGAGCACTGGACATTGAGGAATAAGCTGAACGGGAGGCTTGATGAACCATCAACTCAAGATGAAAAAAGGACAAAGCCTTAGAAACTTCCAGAACTAGAATGGTTTAGCGTAGAAGCTTTGGAATCAGAACTCAGCTGTGACGCTCAGACCTCAGGCAAGTTATTTAATCCCGCTGAGCCCCATGTTCCCCATCTGAAAGTAGAAAGAAGAGAGAAAGCCTCATAGGGCTGGCTGTTCATGAGAAGCAAATGCCATCCTACAGCGGGTGCCTAGCATTCACTGGGACACAGGGTCAATATATGACAGCAGCAGTTACACAATAACTCCTCCTGCATCCCCTCTGTGCTAGGCCTGCAGCTGTAAAGTGCTAAACACTCCAACCTGTTTTGCAGATACATGAAATGTCATTATTAATTTATTTAATTACCGTATTTTTCGCTCCATAAGACGCACCTGACCATAAGACACAGCTAGGACTTTAAGGAGGAGAACAATAAAAAATATCTGAACCAAATGGTGTGTTAAAATGTTTAATGAAATACTGTATTTTTCGCTCCATAAGGCACACAGGCATTTTCCCCTCCGCTTTGGGGGAGAAAAAGTGCGTCTTATGAAGCGAAAAATATGGTAGTATTTGTTCAGACTCTGGGCATGCAGTGGTGAGCAAACATGGTTTCCTCCCTGCTAGTGCTGCTCACTGTCTGTATTAGTGTGGGTCCTCCAGAGAGAGCCAATAGGAGCTCTGTATCTCACACATATACATATAAATATACGTGTGTGTATGTATGTGTGCGGCACATGAGAGAGATGTAATGTAGGTATTTGGTTCATGTGATTATGGAGGCTGACAAGCTGCCACATCTTCAGTGGAGCTGCAGGAGACCCAGGAAAGCCAGTGCTCTAGTTCCAGTCTCTGTCAAAAAACCGGAGACCCAGGAAAGCCGATGATGCAGTTCTAGTCCGAAGGCCAACGGGCTCATTAGGAAGAGCCAGTGTTTTAGTTCAAGTGCAAAGGCAGGGGAAAAAAGAAAACACAATGATGTCCCAGCTTGAAGGAGTCAGACAGAGGTATTCTCTCTTATTGGGTCCAGCCTTTCTGTTCTACTTGGGCCTTCAACTGATTGGGTGAGGCTCACCCACATCAGGGAGGGCAATCTGCTCTACTCAGTCATTCAATTTAAATGTTAAGTTCAGTCAAAAACACCTGTGCAGAAGCACCCAAAGCAATGTTGGACCAAATAGCTGGGCGTGCTATGGCCTAGTCAGATTGACGCATAAAGTTAGCCATCACAGTGTCTAGGGAAGAAAGACGCAGTAATTGCAAATGTAATGATTCGTATGAAAGAGGGGCACATGGTGCTATGAGGGGATATGGCAAGGACTTTATAGCCCAAAACAGTGATCACTGACTGTGACCTAAAGACAACAACAGGAAAGGGTCATGGTGCCCACGGAAGCAGGAGGCTTGCCAAGCTGCACACCCAGGGACCCCCAGAGGCTGCTCCTGCCTCCAGCCCGGGTCCCACACAACCCTGGGGACAGTCCTTGTGAGACCCAGGAGCTCACCAGCTGCCTTCAGGCCTCTGCCTCAGCCTGCCTCCCCACACCCCATCCCAACCCCGCAGTGCTCTGAATTGCTAGCCGTCAGCCTCCTAATCTAATTAAGAAGTGAATGAAATTCATTTTCCTGACTCGTCCAAAATGCCGACCTTCCCTGGTGCACATCTCCCTTTGTTCAGCTGCTGCAGTGGTGGCCACCGGCTCCTGCCAGCCAGGGAAATGAGTTCCATCTGCCCTCTCGCCTGACATTTCATATTGATTTTCTCCATCCTCCTCGAACGCCAGCCTTCAGCCAGCCACGGTTCAGCCAAGGTGTGCGATCGCAATTGAGACAGTTCATCAGAGTTCAGAATGAAAAGCAACGTTGGCTCTCGGAGATGAGCTCTGAGAAGGAGAGTATTTAATAACCGTCGGCGTTTAATCAAAATGCCGAGGAGATTCGTATTATCAGAGCTGCATATATTAATTTCCATATGTCCCTCACTCTGCATACTCAGCAGGAGGTAGAAGCGATGATTCTCTCCCTCATGTCTTTATTTTTTTTCCTATGGCTTCTGGCAATAGCGACGGGTGGGTTCGCAGTTTGAGATTCTTATGTCTAAAACAGTAGGGTGCTATTGCAGCAAAAACTGGCTGGTCTGAATCATGCTTTTCCCTTTCAGTGCACGGGTATTGGGAGTTGAGTGGAGACACTGTCCAAGTGTAATGAATGAAACCTAGGAAATGAAAGAGAAATGAAATCTGAACACCTTCCCAATGTCCTGCTTGAACCTGATCTCTCTACCCTCTTCTAACCTTAACTCCACATAATCTGGCCAAGCGAGCCTGCTTCCTGCACCTCCAATGCACCCAGCAGTTTCCTACCCCAGGGCCTTTGCACAGGCTTTTCTTCTGCCTAGAATGCTCTCCCACCAGGTCCCCACTTATCTGGACTTTTCATGTTTTAGGTCTCTGGGAAATGTCACCTCCTCAGAGAAGACTTCTCTGTTCACCCTATTTCTATCTTATCATCAAATTTTATTTCTTTATTTTTTTCATAGCACTCATCTATAGATGCTTGCTTTTCTTCCTCTGCCACTCCTACCTAGAATGTCATCTCCATGAGGTCAGGGGCCTTATTTATCTTGCCAACCACTTAATTATCAATACCTAGCATGGAGTGGTGTCTCACTGAACATCTGTGGTAGAAAGGCAGGCCGATGGGAAAAGACAGATGAAAGATGGTGTATTCGTTACTAGAGTTGCTTTGCTGTAACAAAGTGTCCCAAACTGAGTGGCTTAACAAAACGTTATTGTCTCGCTGTTCTGGATGTCAGAAGTCTTCTGAGGGCTGTAAAGACAGGATTCATTCTCAGTCTCTCTCCTTCGCTTGCTGATGCTTGCCTCCTCTCTGTCTTCATATCATCTTCCCTCTGCACAGGTCCATGTCTAAAATTCCCCTTCTGACATCAACAGTCAGTCAGATTACATTAGCTCGCCCCCAGTTTTCATTTGATTATCTCTTTAACCCTTTGAGTAGTGCATTTCTTTCATGCTCACTGTCCCCTGGGAGTGGTTTTTTGTTGTTGTTTTCAAAAAATGAAATTAGTTTTAGTTACAGTTTTATTAACTTAAATTCATGTTTGTTTGATAACCAATTTGTGGAAACAAGAAGACCATACATTTGCCCTTTTTTTAATGTTGCCTTATATGTGTACGATAATACTCTGGGTGGTCAGGAGGCACAAGGATGTACGTGAACGTTCGTACTGCTCAAAGGGTTAAAGACCTATCTTCAAATATGGTGACATTGTGAGGTTTGGGGGTTAGGGCTTCGACATGTGATTTGGGGGGACATATTTAGTCCCGAATAGAAGACATGAGAATAACCCAGACCACAGGCCCTGGAGATGACAGTGCCTCCAGCTGTGGACCACAGGCTCCCTCCCGCAGGTTTCCTGGGCAAGGTGCCATGCTGACCCCCCTCAGGGTGACAGAGGTGAGAAGCCATCATGGACTCAGGGCTCTCGGCACAGCCCCTGATCCACAGTACTTATGCCTGTCATCACAGGTGGTGGGGACACAAAGGACTGGGGTGATGGGGACCTGCACATCAAGTATCTACAGAACCCCCTGGTTGTCTTTGTTTTATAATGACAATGTCCAGACACCTCCTTTTGGTGTATAAATGTTTTTCTCTCAACAAAGCGGAGAATTAATTGACCTTATAGGTTCTGAGGGGTCACGGGGTCTATCTCCTATACCCTCTTGAGGGCATAGTGTCCCAAATAAGTAGAGTTTCTGTTAAGGACATAACAGCAGCAGGTGAAATGCTCATGGGAGTGAGCACAGGGAAAGGGCTGCCGTGAAGGGCCCTGGATATTTCATTCACCAGTGACCTGTGGATGCAGGTATAGACGGAGAAGGTGGGGCAGTGCTTGGGGTAAATGTTAAAGCAGGATGCAAAGTTACAAGCACATCATGAACGCAGCAATGTGAAGGAGCGTGCATAGGCAGACTGGCGGTGGCTGTGTGAATGGGATGATATTGGGGCGGCAGAATGCGGGCAGATTCCCATCAAGGCTGTAGTTGTCTGTCTATAATCAGGAAAGTGTTGGGGGGTAATAGGAGGGCCCCCTGGGTGCCTTAGCTGCAGCATGGAAATAGGCCCTTCCCTCCACACACACACCTTGATAGCCCCTATTTTAGTGCTTGGACGGGCAAGGCAGTGTGGAGCCAAGCCTGATGTTCTCTGGCTTAGTCCATTGGGGCTGCTATCATCAAGTAGCAGTGACTGAGCAGCTTAAACAAGGAGCATTTCTTTCTCATGGTTTTGGAGGCTAGGAAGACCAAGAGCAAGGCGCTAGCTCATTTGATGTCTGGGGAGGACCAGCTTCCTAGTCCATAAACAGCTGTCTTCTTGCTGAATCCTCTCATGGTAGAAGGAGACTAAGGAGCTTCTGAGGCCTCCTGTATTAGGGGCACTAATCCTGTTCATGGGGGCTTCACCCTAATAATCTAATCACTTCCCAAAGACCCACTTCCAAACATCATCACATGGAGGACTTGAGGGGTACACAAGCATCCAGTGTATAGCATTCCCTGCAAGTATGGCCCAGAACACTTTTGCCTTGTTTCTTCCCTCTGTCAGACTACATTGACAGTAGTGTGTGAAGTCAGACAGACCAAGCTAAGGGAGGAAAATCAGCATGGTGTCCACTACCAGCCTTTGTGGCCCAATTGGGTGATCTTGAACAGGTCACTTAACCTCTCTGTGCCTCAATTTACCTACAAAATGTGACTAGTAGCAGCCCTTATCTTACAAGATGCTTGTGAGAATTAAATGCAATAATGCTGGGAAGCTTTAGACCAGGACCCAGCGAATAATATGAGCTCCAGGCTAGTTAGGGTTGGGATAGCGATGCTATCTTGCTTCCCTCCCATATGTGTTTTTAAAGAGCAGAAACAGGACAAGGAACAGCAATAGTTGTAGATATAGTAATGTCAACAGCCATGACCACAGCTAATTTCTATGACATTTTATTCTATCCAGAAACTAAGCCATTCAATTCTTCTGATAATCCTATGAGGTACGTACAATTATCAGTCACTTTTTACAGATAAGGAAACTAGCTAAGAGGGGAAATACTCTTATGGCCCACCAAAAGACAAGTGACAGAGCTTGGATTTAATACAGACTTGTACCTCTGAACCAGGATGCCAGTAATCCCTTATTCAACTAAGATTTATTAAACACCTGCTCACTCCTTTCAAGAAGCTTACATTCTAACAGGGAGGAAGGAGAGAAAACACATACACATGTACAAATGAACAGGATAACTTTCAGACAGTGATAAAAAGCTATAAGAAGATTGAACAAGGTTAAGTAACAACCAGAATGGAGCTATTGCCATGGGGTAGTGAGAGAAAGCCTTTGAACTGAGATCTGAATCCTCCAAAGGAGCCAGAGAGATAATATCGAATATGAAGGCCCAAGCATAGGAACAACTTTGTGTGTTCAAAGAACAGGAAAAAGGCCAGGGGATGGAGGTTAGTGGGCTGGGGGTCCCTGTAGGGGGAAATGAGGCTGAGAAGGTGGCTAGGCTCAGGTCATGTAAACCAGGGCAGAGAGCCTGGATTTCATCCTCAGTGAGAAGGAAGCCAGTCACTGGTTCTAAAGAGGGAAGTGAACACTGCTTATGGTCTTAAAAGAGTTCTCAAAAAGTAGGGTGGGGTCTAGAAACAAAGACCGATGAGGAGGTTCTTGATGTCCTCTGAAGAAGAAATGAGAATAACTCTGACTCAGGTGGGGGCGGTGACAGGGGTGATAAGTGGACAGGTACAGAGTCTAAGGAGATAAGGCCAAGAAGACTTGCTCAGAGGGTGGAAGTGGAGAGGTGCTTGAAAGGGAGGAATCTAAGGTAACCAACCCTCGGGTTTTGGTCTTGAGCAATGGGAGGAATAGTGGTAACATGCAGATTTGGCGTGAGAAGACCAAGGGTTCTTTCTGGATGTGTCCAGTTTGAGATGTCTACGATACACCCACTTAGAAAAGTCCGGTAACCGTTGGGTGGGTGTGTCTGGAAGTCAGGGGAGAGGTCTGGGCTGGAGATAAGAATTTGGGATTCCTGAGCATGTTATGGTATTTAAAGCCATAGGAAGGGGTGACGTCACTTAGGGGAGACGGTGTAGATAGCAAGGAGTGGAAAGTCCGGGATGGAGGCCAAGGACATGACAACACTTACCAGTGGGGTGGGGCAAAGAGGAGGCAGTCTTACGGGAGACTGAGTGTGAGCTGCCAGGGAGGTAGGAAGAAAAACATGGGGTGTGGTTGGGGAAAGGGTAGGCACAGAAGCCAAGAAAGAAGCAACATTTAGAAAGATGTTGAAATCAATTATGTCAAAGGCTTCTGAGAGATCAAGAAAGATGAGAGCATAGAAGTGACCCTGGAATTTTTGTCTCATGAAAAACCTTTGGCAATTAAATTTAGAGAAAGTAATTAGCACACTTCCTGGCACATAGTAGGTTCATACTGAACGTTGACTGGAGAAAATCAGTCACAAATGTGAACACCATGTTTAGCATCTAATAGTTCCTTGTATCAACCAATGGTCATTGGCCCCAACAATAATCCCCAATTTGGGTGCAGTGAAAAGAAAACTATTCAGTGCAAAACAGCTCAGTTGTGATACAGCACAGCTGTGAAAATAGCATGACTGTGAGGCAGCCCTCGGGTCAGGAGTTTTGGGGGCTAGACCCCTCTCTGGCTAGACTTGCTGCTCTGCTCCTTGCTGATCTGCTTTGCACTGCACTGGTCTGCATCACCGAGCTTTGCTCTGCTCTGCACTGTGCCAGTCTGCTCTGGCCTGTGCTGCTCTGCTCCACTCTGCTTCTGTGAGACATCTTCAGTGTTTCAGATCAGTCTTCAGTGGAGAAGACAAGTGCACTCTCAGAGCCAGAGAGGAGCCGGGCTTATATGGACAGAAGTTCCCACCCCTGGTCCATGATTGGTCTGTTCTCATGCAAATGAGGACTCCAAATGCTCACAGTTTGATTGGTTCAAAAGGCACTGTCCTATTTGGTTATAATAGAGCCACTCTGGTTGGTCAGAGCTGCACAGCTCCAATTGGATAGGGAAAGCCTCAGTCCTGTTGGTTGAAATAGCATTCCAGCCCTGGCCAGATAGCTCAGTTGGTTGGAGCATCATCCCAAAGCTCAGAGGTTGCCAGGTTGATCCCTGCTCAGGCTACATACAGGAACAGATTAATGCTCCTGTTTATCTCTGTTTCTCTCTCTAAAATCAATAAAATAAACATTAAAAAAAGAAAGAAAGAGCATTCCTGGAACTCCTTTATAAGGGCCGGCTCAGATGACAGACACAAGTAGACAGATAGTTCAGCGTAGGCCTCTCGCTGAAGATCAGTTTGCATGAGAGTTCCCTGTGTAGAAATGTAGACATGGTTTTTAGGCTCTGTTTTGGTTTTTTGTTGTTGTTTGTTTGATTGTTTTTGAGCCCAGTTAGCCACCAGGAGCCCTTAGTGTCTTCTTTCTCAGGATCCACACTCGGTTGCATCTAACTCTGACATAACTTGGGCAGACCTGCTTCAATCCATTTTGTTGAGAGGGAATGGCTTGTGCTGGAACTTGCAGGCAATAAAACTGGCCCAGGAGGGTCCTAAAGTCCAAAGTAAGGAGTCGGATTCCTCTCAGCAACACTGATGGGCAGCTGTGTGGCACC
This sequence comes from Rhynchonycteris naso, assembly GCA_037038555.1. Classification (NCBI taxonomy): domain Eukaryota; kingdom Metazoa; phylum Chordata; class Mammalia; order Chiroptera; family Emballonuridae; genus Rhynchonycteris; species Rhynchonycteris naso. Next base: position 107,490,659 of record CM073003.1, on the reverse strand, counting down.
CAGTCCGTTGCATAGGCTCTGCTGGCAAGTCTGCAGCCCACAGTCATCCTCATCCGGCCGCAAGGCCCTTCTGCATTGGCAAATCTATGGTTCAAGACTTGGCACAGAAATTTCCTCCTTCGCTGAAACCAAGGCAGGCTGCCCGCCCAGGGCTGGTCAGCATCGACCCGACAGCGCGTTTAAATCTGCCTGTCCTGGGCCTGGTAACAATATAATCTGACTTTTTCATGCTGTGGGGGGAAAGGAATGAGCACTTTAGGCCCTAAATTCTGAGATGTTTTAGTAAATAGTGTAGTCATTGTCAAAACTGCCTGAGTTCCAGTACAAATGGGGTCACATGTGTTCCGAATGAGAAATTCTGTTCTCCTCCAAAGGTATGTATATTGGAGGGAAATGGATATCATTTCTGAGTCCTTCTGTATCTCTTTTAAGTCTCACAACAACCTGTGAAGACTGGTCTTAGAAACTCGAACTTATGAGGCACAGAGAGGTAACGACACTTGGCTCAGATCACAATGCAGGAGCCATTGAACCCAGATCTGGCTGCTTCCAAAAGAAGAATCCATTCTTCTCGTTCTTTTGTGTCTTTGGCAGCAGGAGAAGGAGCATGATCTTTTTCTAACATCCCAAAGAATGATTTCATGAGGATCCATTTTATATACTCCCCTCGGCTCCATCCCGACTCAGCAGTTTTCAATTGCAGAACTAACCCTGTCCTTGGACAAACGTTATATTTAATTTCTTATTCTTCACCCTCATCTACAATCTTAACTGCTCTCTCCTGGTCCATAGACACTAAATCCCTTAATAAACCAACGGCTCATTCACCCAGGTCTCTGGTGGAATGCGTCCAAAGACATCAGCTGGGAGGCAGCTGTGGTGAATCTTGAAACCTCCAAGGTTTGGCACAGCTTCCAAAAGGGGTTTGGTTTTGATCGGGGGCATAATTAACAGTGTTTATTGAAGAAGATCTTGGTTAGGTTAAAAAGACCAGGCCTGTTATGAAAATGCTTTGGGCTGATGACAGGCTTTATAAACACACCCAGACATCCACCCCCCCCCGCCCCCCGCCCTCCTGGAGAAAAGCCAGAACAGAGACTTGTTGCAAGGAGCAGAATTCACTGAGCCCCCCCCTCCTCCCCAACCCAGTGTCTCCCCAATTCAAGCTCAGCAGCAATTAACAGCAGAGCAGGCAAGGCCCAAGCCACAGAGTGAAAACAGAAGTCCTCCATCCTCATTTCCATTTTTGATTAATTTCACCAGTTCTGTCAATTAGTCATCCTACAGACTCCAGTTGAGTGGCTTTTTCTAAGACCTGGAAAGATATTAATTTTGGAGATGAATACCATGCATTAGCAGTTGACACCTCCCCAGGTCTGCCCTGCTCCCACTAGGGGACTCAGATGAGAAGGTCGTGGAGGCTGAAACTGACTCAGTCACATGGCTGCAGCCCCCAGACGCACACACCGAGAAAGGATGGCCGTGAGGCTCTAGGCGGCTTTGGCTGCTCTGGGCTGGGGTTGTTTCAAGGCTAACTTGCCTGTCATCATAGTCCATGGCCAGCCCTTGCTGGCAAAGCAGTCCTGGGCACTGGATGAGCGTCCTGAATATGAGGTTCAAGAGAACCCAAGTCACGGGAATACCTGGGAGGAATTTTCACCCAGGGAGGGACATCATCCTGCCCAGACCTACAGAGGGCTCTGTTCAGGGCAGGATGGTTCTTACAATAGCCTGTCCCTTCCCACTAGAAGGGACATCAGAGGTTTACCTCTTGCTCTTTGTGTTAGTTTCCTATGGCTACTATAACAAATTGCCACTAACATAGTGACTAAAAACAACATAAATTTATCATCTGATAGTTCTGTAGGTCAGAAGTCTGCGATGGGTCTCACTGGCTAAGATCAAGGTGTTGGTAGAGCCATGTTCTTTCTGGAGGCTGTAGGGAAGAATCTGCTTCTTTGTCTTGTCCAGCTTCTAGAGACTGCCCACATCCCTTGGCTTAGGACCCCTTTCTCCATCTGGACACCAGCAACAGTGGGATAAATCCTTCTCACAGTGCCTCTCTGACTCTCATCCACCTCCCTCTTCCCCTTTGAGACCTTTGTGATCACACTGTGCCCACCAGGTAATTCAGACTAATCTTTTTTTAAGGTCAGCTGATTAGCAACCTTAATTCCATCTACAATATTAATTCCCCTTTGCCATGAAAGGTAACATATGCACAGGTTCTGGGGATTGGGGCTTGAACATTCTTGAGTCATTATTCTGCCTCGCATACTCTTCCTATATCACCAAATAGTACCACATGCCCTGCCCTCCATCAGAGCATCTGATGTTATAGATAGAGATGATTTGTTTCCATTTCTGCATCTCTTGCTAAATGGCTCTTCCGTTACAGCTAAAGCCCTTTATTTTCCCCTTCTGCTCTTTGCATACTGAGGGCACTAAATAAGTACGTGTAGAATAGCGATGGTCATACGGTCTGACAAGTTTGCGCCTGGTAACTCTCTTTACATAATGAAAAGGCTCACGCTGGAGTGATTGACCCAGCCTTTCACTCATATCTAGTTTGGGAATGCACTGACATTTGTAGGCAAAGCAAAGGGAAGAGGGGTCTATGAGATGATGGTTATCAAGCTACTATTCGTGTATTTAACAGACAGTGTTGTGACCATGTGCCTGGCACTGCTGCAGACACCAGGAAGGTGGTACCTCCTGCCCTCGTTAGCATGCTGTCCCAGTAGATGCAGGCAGACAACAAACGCATGGGCAAGTGAGACAATGCAAGATTTGGTGAAAGGTGTTTCCAGAGAAGCAGCAGGAGCAAACACAGAGGCCCTGAGTCTGGGTTGTGCTTGGCAGGTGGGGGAGCAGAAGGAGACCAAGTTGGTTGTCTGTAATGTCAGGAGAGGAGCAGCTGAGGGGTCATGGGAGCACTCCACACTGAGGACAGTCATCTTGCATAACCGCAGGGCCCCGTTTTCATTGTATACTGTGTAAATGACTTGGAGTTAGGCAACATGGTAGCCCTGGAGGCAAAGGTAAGGAATTTGGCTTTCCTTGTGCTCAGGAAGGGAAATTCTAGGAGGTTTTATATAAAGGAGTACCATGATTATACCTGTAAATGCATCGCTCTGATCATGTGATGAACGAACATCCGGAGGAAGAGTAAATGCTGGAGGAAGAGTTAAACAACTATCCACATGGCCCAGGCCAGAGATGACTGTGGCTTAGATTGAGACCAGACCAATTTGGGCAATGCTTGGAGTGTAAAGTTAACAAGATTGGTTTAAGTGCTAGGTATGGAAGGTGGCAGGAAGGAAGGGATCCAGGAAGACTCCTGGCTTTGTGACCTGAGCACATGCCTGAGATGAAGGGCACTGAATGAGCTGGCAAAGACTGGGGTGGAAACACACAAGTTCTGTGAACTCAAAGACTCGTGGTGTTTTGTTTTTGTTTTTAATGGCCAACAATGATTAAACTGATGCCTTTTGCTGTTTAGCATGTTACCATCTGAAGAGCCCTTTTTTATCCATTATCTTCATTGATCTTCACAAGACCTTATGAGTTGAAGTATTTCTTCCTTTTTGTAGCTTGAGGAAGTCAAGGCCCCAAAATAGAGAAGTCTAACACACTGACAGAGATTGTGGTTCATCGTGGGTTTACTTCTTATTTCATATAATGAATATGGCCACCTTCAGTACCACACTAGAGGATAGAGAAGGGAGGAGGGTCTCGCTCACTGACCCCTGTTTAAGTACATCAGCTAATTCGATTCCCCTGTGCAGTTTGTATAATTCCATGTTGACAGCTCAGTAGGTGGTACCCACAACTGAGTTGTGAGATCGGCTGTCCACTGCAGGAGTCCAGCCCCATCAGTGCGGTCCCTTTATCTGTCAGATTACTCCAAGCACCTGCTAGCCTCTCCACCCCCATCATCAAGCACAGTTCAGAGGCAGCAGAGGGTAGGAGAATGTACCCCCAACCCCCATGAAGCTTATACTGACACTTGCTTTTATCTTCTCTTATATATTTAACCTGAACAGAGGTTTAAATAGGATTTGGACAGGCATTCTTCATCCTGAGGTCAACTAGTTCAATTTGAAATTTTGGTGTCATTCAGAAATCCCTATAATGTAGTGAAATTGTTATGGAAGCGTTCCATATGGGAAAACAGGATCATCAAGCATAGGAAAATGGTGAGATCAAAGAAAGCAAGGAATTGACCAATAAATGTGAACGAGGTGTTTTACTGATGTTGTAATGTAATATAACCAGTGAGTCCTACAGAGACACCAAGGTAGGTTACAGAAGAAATTTTAGAAATAGTTTTATTATTGCCTGGCCTGTGGTGGCACAGTGGATAAAGCGTCGACCTGGGAACACTGAGGTCGCCAGTTCAAAACACTGCACTGGTCTGGTCAAGGCACATATGGGAGTTGATGCTTCCAGCTCCTCCCCCCTTTCTCTCTCTCTCTCTCTCTCTCTCTCTCTCTCTCTCTCTCTCTCTCTGTGTGTCTCCTCTCTAAAATGAATAAAATTTAAAAAAATAAGTTTAAAAAAAAATAGTTTTATTATTAAGCACACGGCGCATGGTACATAATCCCAAATCATGCAGTATGGATCACAGTTCTGAGGCTGCTTTTATGGACAAAATCACATACTGGTTGGGAGAAAGGGAGGGGGAGCATGGTACAAAAGTCATTTAATAACAAGCTTATTGAATTTTTGCTGTCTTGTTACAACGTTTATCTATAGTATCTATCAAAAGAAAAAATGATTCCTACACATTAAGACCATAAGATAACACAGTAGTATGAATGTTTTACAGACCTGATAGAGACATTCCCAAACCTTTAAGGATTTACAGCCTACCCCTGTCACCACAATATTGGGAAATGTTTAGTTTAGGATAAGGAGAGAAGCTAAATGATATTACTTTTGCTAAGAGTGTTGGGGTTAGCTTATTAGAAAGTCTAAAGCTAGTCCCTGCTTGCTTAGTTTACAAGTTTTGTACACACAAAGAATTTCAAAATGATGATTATTAGCATATAAGATGTTACAGAGTACAGGTTTTCATGCAAGGGGGAGGGGGCTCATGATCCCTTTGTCAAGAGGTATACGTCACTCTCATGACTCCAGGATGGGAGGGTGAGTCAAGACTAGTATAGAAATTTTTAATTAAGGTACGTAAACATTGTTTCCTAAAGGCTTTTAAGAAAGGGGAAGAGGAAGGGGTTTTTAGATAGGTTCTACCTTCTTTGCTCTGTCTAGCAAGTGGCATTAGTCCTTCCAGAGAACTATAGGAAATAGTTAAACTATGACTAGCTGACTTTTGCCCCTGCAAGCTCTTCTTCTTGCATTCTTCTTGTTTTTTTCTTCCTCAGAAAGGAGGGGTAAGGGAGCCTAACTCTTCCTTTTAAAATACTAATGTTAACAATTTTGCAGTTCCTTGGCACCTTATCACACTAAACACACAATGGGTAGAAAGACTTATAAGATGCAGTTACTGCCTGAGTGTACTTATCATAGTAGGATGAGAGGATGTGAATTATGAAATGTTTCTTATATAAAGTTTGCTAAAATTTAGATTCCCAATATCAAAGAGAAAATGCTGACTAAATAATGTTTATGACAAATACCGTGTTAGCCTGTTCAAATGGACTATAATGCCAAATGGCACCCCAACTGTGTCCTAGGTGTTCTCCAAAGTTCTGACTAATGTATAGTATTTTTCAGTCCCCATTCACTGAGGATCTTTTATATTCGTGTCATTGTAGGGCCACAGAACTACAAATTTGTATTAATGCAACATATATTTGCTAGCCCCTATGAAGGTTGTTAAATGGTAGAAATGTTCCTTGGACAGTGCCTGACATATCAAGGATGCTCAGTTATACCTAATGAATGGAGGAGAGGGAAGGAGGAATGACTGAATGAATGAGTGATATGAGACATGTTTATAAAAGACCTAACATCAGATAAAAGGTGACATGCCTCACAGTAAGCTGGTGCCATGGTTGTCAAACCAAGTGTGTAAATGAATAGAGGCATTGGGTGTTAGCTTTTCCACACTTCTAGGAAAAATTAAATACCAGTAAGCTAAAACTCAGAATTTGCTCTATTTTAAACTTTTCTCCTAGAAGTCTTCCTGAAACATGTATGGTCTATACAACAGACTCCAATACAAAATAATAGATTATTTAATACCGAGTTGTATATAAGAACGTACTTAAAGGATGATATCATATGTTATGGTGTTCTGAACCATGATGTTTATATCCTGACAAAAACTTGAGAACTCTGCTCTCAGAGTTCAGAGAAGGAAGTGGTTGTTTCTAACTCAACCGTCCAGGGGACCCAAAGGGCTGGTGGGAAGGAGAGAGGTGACAGGGGAGGGGGCAGACACTGGGAAAAAGGGAACAACTTGACTTTTTGGACGATGCTGAATCTTCCCGAACAACTGTCAGCAACCTTTAAAAGCCATCTTGTGGCTTTCAGATATGAGGTTCTTAGCCCTTTGAGGTCCAAGAAGCTAAATTATAAAGAAAAGTTACAGGTATTTGTGAGATTCTTGTGGTTGGAAACTTGGCTTGAATAAGGATGGAGAGAGGTCAGCAGTGTCAGACCCTGGAGTCAGACAAACCAGGTATGGGGAACATGGCCTCAACTTCTCTAAGCTTCTGTGTCTCCCTCTATCGAAGCAGGACAGTAATGAGGCTGCATTATTGCCTTATGGTGAGGAGTCAACGAGCTCATGCCTGGCCCAGTGTAAGCACTCAGTATTTATGAGTATTCTTATCCCAGTGGTCCATGAAATCAGACTTAGAGATGAGAAATTGGAGACTCGGAAAGGCAACTCATTTATACAAAGTTAGAGATGGAATCGTAGGTAGAGCCTGGATTCAAATTCATGGTGGGAGCTGTTGATAGATGATGCCTACAAACATTTCCCATCTTCCCCTACTAGGTCTGAGGGAAAGGCATCTGGGTGGGCCAGGTACTGGGGAGAAAGAAGAACACAGGCATTTCACCTGTGAAGTATGGCTTCCAGGAACTCAACACACCATGGTCCCCACATTCCCTGAGCATCTACGGATGGCACACCAAACGTGCACACATGAGCCGCAGTGGAGATGGAGAGACCTTACTCTCCAGCCAGATTCAAAATGGGAAGAGGTGACAGACCATCCCTCCTTCCCCATGACCAAGGCATGAAGCAAAAGTGCTTGCTGAAGAATAAAGCCTTTATTTTCTCATGACCGCAAAATATGTCCTCTTTCTGCATCCAAGCACAGAGGTTTCAAGTTCCCAGGGACACTTGGAGGGGAAGGACAGCCATGCTTGTGCTAATGATATCTCTGAAGCCAGTGGGAGGACCTAGCAGGTAATTAGGTGCTCGGATTGGTGACTCTTCTCCACATTGCCCCTGGCGCATTGTGTTAGGTCCGTAAACAGACATCTTTGCTCTGGCTAATTCTCTGTGACTGGTGAGAGCACACAGCATATAAAGCCCAAACCAAGGAGGTTTAATCCTTGGACATGTTTCCGTCATTTCATTGGGACCAGGTGGAACGGGTCCCCTTTCTAATCATAGGACTGGAGAAGAAATGACAAAATGGGGGTAGTAGCGGGCCATGGAGCTGAGGTTGGGCTTACTTCCTAGCTCTGCCCCTTCCTGTCCTGGGGTGAGGGCACATGACTCTCAGAGCCTCATTTCTTCATTTTTTTTTTTAAACAAAGCACATTGTGGGAGTGACATGGACTATCACACATTGAGTCTATCCAGCACAGTGCCTGGCAGATAAGAGGTTATTGCTCCATCTGCTCCAACGTGGTAGCTATTACTGTTCCACATTTGCAAGTTCCAGGGACACTCAGGGACAGGGCTGACCATCAGTGTGTTAGGAGCCAGTGCTGGGAACACAGAGGCACAGCACCGGAGCCACGAGGAGACAGCGAACAGTGACCAGTCCATGCCAGGGTCCCTCTTCAAGCTGAGCTCGGCCCATGTCAAGACAGACCCTCCCACTCAGCCGTGGACCCCTCACTTTGCTCTGCAAGATTACGGTCAGCAGGGAGCTGCTCCTCTGTCCTCTCTCTGTGCATGCATCCCCCTGCAGTGATTGTTACACAGCCTAGAAAACTGGGACATCTCGGGCATACAGTCCTGGCCTCAGCGGTGCCATGACAACCAGCTTCCCTGCAATCACCCCTAATAACGGCCACACACTCAGGGCCTCCTCCACCTGGGCAGAGGCTCCCCGGGGAGGTTGAGCTCTGCAGCAGGTGCAGAGAGCTTCCTGCTGGAAAATAATAGGAGGGAGGGAGGGAGCAGGGGACAGAGAGAGAAAGGCAGAGGGGGAAGAGACAAGAAATGTCTAACCTGTGATGTACGGAGTGGGCCGCGGCCCGGGGACACTGCCCTTATGTCCCTGGAACCTGCTGGCTATAGGGACGTGTCATACCCCGGCAAGCCCTCGACCTCTGCCACTCACGCACCGTACAGAGACGGGTGTAATGGAGTGAAAGACTGAATACACGTGCTTGTGAAGCCGGGCCTCGCTGCTCCCAGGTTTCTTCCTTGGGCTTCTGTCGAGATGCCCACTGAGACGCCCACTGCCAACTCGTCGTCTCGTCTGGACTGGCCTCCCCTTCTGGCCACAGGCTGGAGAGCACGTGCTCAGAGCCCCCTCCAGTCAACCTCTCTCTGGAGTGGTAATTCTCAAAAAAGACACCGGCCCCCTTCATAAATGATTATTCCTCACAAAGGAAGGACAGACAGGCCCCCAGTTAATAAGCCTTTCTGTGGAGGGTGACCCAGATTCAGCCTTTAGATCGGCAGGTATGCCTCAGCCAAACACAGGGTTTCGCTTTGGAGTGTAGATTCTAGCTGAAGCTTGTCCAGGAGAAACCGGGGCTCGTGAGCCTGCAGGATGCCGTCCTCACTCAGGGAGCGTGTGGTCTTTCGGGTCCCGGTGACTCCAAGCTTCCGTGTCCTCAGCTGTGAGACGGAGATCATTCTTGCCCCGTACGGTGCCTGGCAGGGACCCCGTGCTGCTGTTACATTAGTGCCGCCTTCCTGGGCAGCCTGTTTTCTGAACTCGGATGCTTAGCTCCTTGTATGCTCTGAATAATATATAATAAGAGGGAGAAGGACAGAAGGTGGCCAAATTGACCAATAAGAGGAAGGAAAGGATGTCAGGGGCTGAGGTGACTGAAGGAGGCTCCCTGGAAGAGACAGTGAGATCTGAAGGTTGAACAGGAGTCAGAGGAACAGGGGAGCAGAGACAGGGTATTCTGGCTGAATGTGTGTATTCCCCCAAATTTGTATAAAGTCCTGCGCAGCAGTGTGCTGGCATTAGGAGGTGGGGCCTTTGGGAGGTGATGAGGTCAGAAGGTAGAACGCTCGTGAATGGGAGGAGTGCCCTTACACAGGACCCCAGAGAGCCCTCTCAGCCTCTCTGCTAAGTGGGTATAATAGAAAATGGCCGTCTGCCACCCAGAAGGGGGCCCTTACCAGGACCTGACTGTGTGAGCACCCTCCTCTCAGACTTCCAGCCCCTAGAACAGTGAGAACGTTCTGTTGCGTATGAGCCCAGTCTGTGGTATTCTGTAATCTGACCGATTGAGGCAGGAGGGGAATGAGCGTGGTCCAAGTTCCAGCACACACAGCGTTCTCCAGAGAAATTGGCTGTCAGTATTAGAAGCCACAAACTACAGCTCGCATGGCTTTATTGATCACTTATATTTGACCACACAGATTGGATTGGGGGTGGGGGGAGGGAGAGAGAGAGAGAAGCATCAACTTGCTATTTTATTTACAGTAGTTGTTTCAGTTAGTTGTATACTCATTGATTGCTTCTCCTATGTGCTCTGACCAGGTATCAAACCTGTGACCTTGGCATGACGGAACAATACTTTCTGCACTGAGCAACCCAGCCAGAGCCTAAAAATTTTTTTAATTATTTGCTAACATTGAAGCGTCAGGCTTCCTTAGGGAAATTTAGACTTTACAAATGAGACTATCTGGTTTCACTAGATCCATATTCCTGCATGGCAGCAATCAGCTCTTGCTGAGGGGAAACTGCCGGCTATATAGGATGTGGACCTTTGAGTTTGCCGCAGTCCCTACCACTCCCTGTTGTGTGCTCAGGCATGTGTGATCCATTTCACTGCCTGCCTGGGACCCAGAGGCAGGAATTCTCCTGACTCTGGTGCACATGATGAGTAGGCCAGTTGGACCACCTGGAGCATTTGAGCAGGAATGAAGTGGGTGCTAACACTGGAGAACAGATTAAAGGGCCCCACGTGCCAGGCCAAGGGGGTAGTGCTGTTGGGTATTGGCAATGGAGAGAGTCCCTGTAGGTGTCTGAGTGGGGTGGTAGCGTCGCTCTAGGCAGAGTTACCCAACACAGTGCAGGATGACACACAATCTTGTGTTCTCCTAAAATCCTGGTGGTCTCAGCTGCTATATTCCGGTTTCTCTGGGCTGTGGCAGCAGCAATGCCGTGAGGGACGGCAGCTGAGCTCGGGTGGTCCACAACTCCCTCGCAAGCAGTGCACCTGTCGCAGCCCATGCCCAGCAGCAGCCCGTTCTGGCCTGCCCTCCCAGCCAGCTGTGGTGGAGTGTGGGCTCTGTAGGGACCTGCCGGAGAGAGAGCTGCCATGGGGGCCCCAGATGAGAGCGGTGGCCCAGAGACTCGTCCCCCACCCACCCCCACTTTGTTGGCAACATGGGAAAAGAGGAGATATAATTTCCTATTGCTGCTATAACAAATGTTATAGATTTAGTGACTTAAAACAATGCAGAATTATCTTATAGTTCTGGAGGTCAGAAATCCAAACTGTGTCTCACTGGGCTAACATCATGGCGTCTTCAGGGCCACGCTCCCTTCCTGGAGGCTCCAGGGAAGACTTGTTTCCTTCTCCAGGTCCTAGGGGCAGCCGCACGCCTCAGCTCCTGGCCCCTTGTCTCCGGCTTCAAAGCCAGCGATGGCTGTGGGGTCCTTCTCTCAATGTGTCAGTCTGAACTGACCCTCCTGCCTTCATTTACTCCTAAAGACCCTGGTCGTTACATTGGGCACATCACATAATCCAGCACAATCTCCCCCATTTTAAGGTCAGGTAATTTGCACGCCTAATTCCCTCCTTGCCATGTAATGTATTCACAGGCTCTGGAGATTAGGGTGTGGACATCCTTGGGGTGAGGGCGGAGTGGGGGGCACATTGTTCTGATTGCCACAGAGGACATGGGAAACTTTTCTTCCTTTAAGAAAAAGAAATAGCTGCCTGCCATGATACGTGGGCTGACTCTTTGTTGGAGGAAGTACCAAAGAGCGCAGGGACCTCATCCGTCTGGCTCAGCCTGAGCCCAGCGCCTCTCAGCTGCGCAGCGCACGGGTGAAGAAGGTGTGATGCTAGTATCTGTTGATTTCTGACCGTGTGCCAGGTCCTGCACTGAGCGTCTTGATTTGCTGTTACCCCCTTTGAGTTTGTTCACCATGCAAAACGGGAATTGATCTCTGCACTTTAAAGATGATGGTGCAGAAAATTGACAAAGACGGTCCAGCTTGTAAATGGGAAGCACAGGTTCTAGCCTGAATGTGTCCCACTCCGGAATCCGTTCGTGTCTCCTGTGCCAGCCGGAGACACGCCTGCGAAAAGCGACCTGCAGTCTACTGACCAGTGACCTCTGTGTCACCAGTTGTAGGGTCCCACTGTCCCCTAAAACATGTATTGCCTCTGACTATTTATGCTTATTTCCCTGTCCGTGCAGAGAAAACACTCCTCCTACCCCCAACATCATCTGTAGGTATCAAACTATGGTCTGCCGGCCAACGCTGTCCCACCGCCGGCTTTTGCACAGGCTGTTCTCCTTTAGATTTTTTGTAATTAGATACTTTATTAAGAAACTAGGCATGTTCATTTTTATTTTTTGGTTTTTCCATTACAGCTGACATACAACCTTATATGAGCTTCAGTTGTACAACATAGTGATTAGCTATTTATGTAGCTTATGGGGTGATCACCCCAGTAAGTCCAGTACCCATTTGACACCACACATAGTTATTACAAGATTATCGGCTGTGGTCCCTATGTTGTTGTGTACATCCCCGTGGGTTTTGTTGTTCTTGTTGTTTTAGCTGGCTATTTGCAGAGCCAGGTTAAGGTCAGTTGAGGCCCCAGGCGCAGAAGAAAATATTAGACCCCTTGAAAAAAAGAGAGAAACAGGGAAAATAAAAATACATGTTAACCATATTTTTAAATAAGTAAAAAATTGCACATATGAAATGACACTTGGTGTCATTAGAAAGAAGTGTAAAGTTGGGGCTTTGCTGGGCCCTTCAGAAATCGGGGCCCAGGTCACGTGCCCGGTGAGCCCGCCTTTAAATCCACCTCTAGCTATTTGTATTTCTTAAATCCCTTCTCCTTTTTCACTCATCTCCCCAACCCCTCTCATCCGGCCATCAATTTGTTCTCTGAATCTATGAGTTTCTGTTTTGTTTGTGCATTTATGTTGTTTTTTAGATTCCACATATAAATGAAATCATATGGTATGTGTCTTTCTCTGACTCATTTCACTTAATACCCTCCAGGTCGATCCATTCTGTCACAAATGGCAAAATTTCATTCTTTTATTCATGGTTGAGTAATAATCCATTATACATATGTACCACTTTTTCTTTCTTTTTTTAAATTTTATTTTATTATTATTAATTTTAATGGGGTGACACCAATAAATCAGGGTACATATGTACAATGAAAATATCTCCAGGTTGTCTTATCATTCAATTGTGTAGCATACCCGTCACCCAAAGTCAAATTGTCCTCTGTCACCTTCTATCTGGTTTTCCCTGTGTCCCTCCCCTCCTCCCTATCCCACCCTATAGGTGGGACATAAAAGTGAGACTATGAGACATGGACAAGAGAGTGTACCACTATTTTCTTTATTCATTCTTCTACTGATGGGCACTTAGGTTGCAGTGTTTTGGCTACTGTAAATAAAGTTGCAGTGAACATAGAGGGGCATATATTGTTTCAAATTAGTGTTCTGTCTCCTTCCAATAAATACTTAGAATTGCTGGGTGATACGGCAGTTCTAGTTTTAATTTCTTGAGGAAACTTCATACTGTTTTTCATTGCAGATGGCTGGCTCCACCCGTCTGCAATCCTACCAATAGAGCATGAGCGTTTCCTTTTCTCAGCCTCCTCACTAGCACTTGTTGTTTGTTGATTTATTTATTTACAGAGTCAGAGGAATAGACAGGGACAGACAGACAGGAATGAAGAGAGGTGAGAAACATCAATCATTAGTTTTTTGTTGCCGTTGCAACACCTTAGTTGTTCATTGATTGCTTTCTCACATGTGCCTTGACCGCGGGCCTTCAGCAGACCGAGCCACCCCTTGCTGGAGCCAGCGACCTTGGGTCCAAGCTGGAGAGCTTTTGCTCAAGTCAGATGGGCCCGCGCTCAAGCTGGCGAGCTCGGGGTCTTGAACCTGGGTCTTCTGCATCCCAGTTCGACGCTCTATCCACTGCGCCACCGCCTGGTCAGTTTTGTTGATTTATTGATGATAGCCATTCTGACAGGTATGAGATGAAACCTCATTGTAATTTTAATTTGCATTTCTCTGATGATTAATGATGTTGAGAATCTTTTCATATGTCCATTGGCCTTCTGCATGTCCTCTTGGGAGAAATGTCTATTCAGGTCCTACGTGTATTTTTAATCAGATTGTGGTTATTTTGGTGTTGAGTTGTGTGAATTCCTTATATAGTTTGAGTATTAACCCTCTGGCAGGTGTATTATTGGTGATTATTTTCTCCCATTCAATAATTTGTCTTTTCATTTTGTTGATGGTTTCCTTTGTTGTGCAAAAAGTTTTAGTTCAATGTAGTCTCAGTTGTTTATTTTTTGTTTCCCCTGTCTGAGGAGACGTAAGCCACAAAAATATTACTAAGAGTGATGTCAGGGTGTTTACTGCCTATGTTTCTTGTAGGATTTTTATGGTTTCAAGTCTTACATTTAAGTCTTAATACATTTTTAGTTTTTTCTTGTATATGGTATAACAAAGTGATCTAGGTTCATTTTTTTTTTGCATGTGTCTGTCCAGTTTTTCCAACACTGTTTATCGAAGAGACTGTCTTTACCCCATTGTATATTCTTACATCCTTTATTGTAGATTAATCATATAGGTTTGGGCTTTCTACTCTGTTCTATTGATCTACACGTCTGTTTTTTATGCCTATACCATGCTATTTTGATTACAATAGCCTTGTAGTATAGTTTGATGTCAGAAAGCATACTTTCAACTTTGTTTTTTCAGAATGAGGCTGTTACATTTTCAAATGATTGAACAAAAATCAAAACAATACTGTTTCATGACACATGAAAATTAGCTGCAATTGACATTTTAGTGTCTGTCCCTAAGCAGAAACTTATTGAAATACACACTCATGATTTACATTGTGGCTATGCTGCTTTCACACTACAAATGCAGAGCTGAGTAGTTGCAACAAGGACCAAATGACTGGCAAAGCCTAAAACATTTACTATCTAACTCTTTACAAGTTTGCTGACTTCTCCTATCCAGAGCTTATTGATCGGTTGATTGTTGAAGGTTTGACGTGTTCTTAAGCCTTACCTGGTCACTCCTGCCCTGGTCACCCCAGCACAGACTGTCTCATCATTTCTCTACCCAGGGTATCTTTGGTCCTTTCTTTTTTCTATCTGGAAAAAAAAAGGTTTTTGACATTATTCTTTAACTTTGAATAATTACTTAGAGATATTTATGAAGTGTAATGTATGTAGAGGTATTTTGAAAATGGCTATGCCATAGTCAGGGAACAATGTAGTCCCTTCTAGTTTAACTGATCATTCTCCATGATACTATGTATTGTGTTGTTAAGCCTTTTCACTATGGACAGTTGGGTTTAGCAACATGGCATCATTGTTTCCCAATTCAGAATCCTCTGAGTCTTAATGTGATCCAAGTTCCCAGTCTCCAGCCCATGTCTAGAGACAATATCATGAGGCCCATGGTAGTACAGTAGCCACTAATTAAATCTTAAACTTCTTCTCTCGCTGTCCTCAGCTGGACAGAGGCCAGCATCATCCATCTGAGGGAGTTCTTACTCTCCATGGGAAAAATCACTGGCCGTTTCTCTCACTGGGCAAAAATTGTTGGATGTGTCTTCTGTGTAGTATAAATTACTGGCTGCATCTCAATTGCCGAGCCTTTTCTCTCCAGGGGCAAAACTGTTACATGCTTATCTCTGAAGGAAAATTACCATCTGCCTCGCTTTATAGGAAAATTGCCAGCTGTGTGTCCCTGTTATGGAGAGACTGCCGACCATGTCTCCAAATGGAAAAGCAGCCCGCTTCTCTGTATAGAAGACATGTCAATGGAAGTGAGCAATTTAAAACCCAGGGTGTGGTTCCTTTACTACCAAGAATAAGCCTTCCTGTCTCCCTGCCTAGTTTCCTGTACTCTCCCTCTCGTTTGCCTGAATCATCAAAGCCGGGGCGGAGGGGACATTGTTCGGCACCATAGGAAGGACCCTTGTACCAAGAAAGGTACAAGTGCATTGTACCTTCCATTGATGGGTTCAGAATCAAGTTATTGTGTGTCTGTGTGACAGCACAGTTCGGAGGCCTAGAAGTCAATTTACAGCCGGTAGCTCTTCAGATCTGGCCCCAGTGGAAAAACACCTCAGGCTTTCGGATTCATCTCATACGAAACGTGCCTTACACAGCACGCACGTGTGCACTGCCTCTGACTTCCCTGTGTTTCTGGGTATGGGCACAGTGCAGGTGCCTGACATGAAAGCGCTCAGCTGTCCCAGGAGCAGCCCAGAAGGTATGCACTCCTCCAATCTGCTCTTGACGGAGAAGGACAAGAAAGCTTGGAAGGAGCCAAGCCACCTGTCCAAGGCTTCATGACTTCTAAGCAACAGAGCCCGGGTTCAACCCAAGCCTGCTAAGCTTGGAGTAACCTACACTCTTAGCCACCACTCCATATGGGATGGAGTGTGAGGAAGCTGTCAGGATCAGCTTTGTGGCCTGGGGTGCCCTCCTGACCCTTCAGTGCAGGCATGAGTTCCTGTGCAGTGTCCAGTGTGAGGTCCAGAGGAAGGCGCCTCCCCCACAGACAGCCTTGCCCTGTGGTTTCCCCTCCATGCTCTCTTCTGTTCCGACCAGCCAGCACACTGCCTGCTTCCTGGCCATTCTCAACCCAGTTGTAATGAACGTAGCTTTAGCTTCAGGTTTCTCTAAAGTTGGCAGTTTTCGTCTTAACACTTCCTCTTATTTGTGGTTGCCACTCTTTCCCAGGATTCTGGGACCTCATCTATTCATTGTCACCTGAACCCTTTCAGGTGAATAGCCCTGTGTCAAGAGCCCCGAAGGATAGCACCAAACAGGAGATACTTTCAGTTCTGTGGAGACCTATTGGTCTCTGCACACGTTATAGCACACAGCAGTGTCGGCCCAGGACACTGAATACAGTGTTCCCCCTCATCCTTGGTTTTGCTTTTCATGGTTTCGGTTACCTGTGCTTAATAGCAGTCCCTAAAATATTAAATGAAAAATTCCAGAAATGAACAAGTCATAAGTTTTGAATTGTGCAAGTTGAGGACTGACATCTTGTGCAGACCTGGTCCGTCCTACCTGTGCAAAAACCATCCCCTTATTGAGGGTATCCATGCTGTGTGTACAGTACACTATGACATTTTAAGAGATCGATTATAGTCACGTAACTTTTATTACAGTATATTGCTCTAGCTTATTGTTGTTCATCTCTTACTTAGCCTAATTTATAAATTCAACTTGATCATAGTTATGTACATAGAGGAAAACCATAGTATAGACAGGGTCCAGTACTATTCATGGTTTCAGGCATTCACTGGGGGTCTTAGAACATAAACTCCCACAGATAAAGGGGACTACTCTATAGTCTGTAGGATTTAAAAGTATCCGTTGCTTTTGACTATAATATTGCGACCCACAGTGTGTTGTAAGCAACTTCGTACTAGAGAAACAGTGGGCTGCAAGTGGTTTTCTAGAAATAAATAAATAAATAAAAATGGAATAGTGGGGAGGGAAGAGCTGTGAGCAAATAAGATTTGAATGCAGATTGAAGCCATGGACAGCCATGCCCCCTAGGGAACAGCTGGTGCTATCTGAATATGTGATAACTACATTTGGTTATCACAGCTGGGGATTGCAGATTTCATGGGTAGAGGCCAGGGGTGTTGCTAAACCTCCTATAACACCCCAACAACGAAGAATTATTTGGCCCAAAATTCAACAGTACAAAGGTTTAGAAACCTGGAGCAAAGAATGTTCATTTTTTACCTGCAGGACTTCTCAGCACCTTTAATGAGCAAGTTATATTCTCAGTCCCCCAGATCAGGTAGGAGTTTCCCAAGCATGTTGACCTCAGGATCTGGAATACCTGCTGTATCATAGGCAGGTCATGCTGCTGACATCACTTTGGGAAGGCCAGCCTAAAGTCACAGGGACCAGTAGAGGGAAATGAAAGACGAGTGGACTTTTACAGGCCTTCTCATCTAAGAGCAGGGAGGGAGCTGGTTGGCAATCCTGCCTCTTTCATATTACACACAAGGAAACAGGGCCCTGGAGTTGACAGTTGCCCAGTCATTCAAGCGAGAGGCAGTGGGACAGAGGTTAGAAGCATAGGCTAGAAGCAGACCAAGTTCAAATCTGGGCTTTGCCTCCTACTAGCTATAGAAGCTCTGTGCCTGAGTTGACTGACTGGACTGATTTGTGGGAAAGGGAAATAATATCTATGAATATTGAATGAGTTAATACACATAAGGCACACAACCTAAGTTCTCAACAGACAGGAAGTGGGGTTTTTTGTTTATTTTTTAATTTATTCATTTTAGAGGAGAAAGAAAGAGAGAAGGGGGGAGGAACAGGAAGCATCAACTCCCGTTATGTGCCTTGACTGGGCAAGCCCAGGGTTTTGAACCGGTGACCTTGGTGTTCCAGGTCGACGCTTGATCCACTGCGCCACCACAGGTCAGGCGAAAGTGTTGTTAAAAACCAGCTAGTTTGGGTCCAGACTGGATTCCAACCCAGCATCCCTGGCCCCCAGTCTGACGTTCTTTCCAAGATCCCATGATGGGCACAGGAGGAAGCGAGGGGGAGCTGAGGCTCAAGGTCTAGCTGGAACATGAGGGCACCCAGTTTAACTGGACTGTTTGAACAGAGAGGTGACATTGACAAAGCACAGCAGGCTTGGCTGTATTGGCAGCAAAACCAGCAGACAGCTGGTCAGTCGAAAGCCCATCTCTACTGCTCTTGAGCTGCATGATCCTGGACAAGTTATGCAGCCTCTCTTGGTCAGTCTCGTCTATAAGTAAGGGCAGTCAGAGTACCTTCCTCCTGAGTTTGAGTGTTAAATCGGATAGTGTCTGCAAAGCATGGGGATCAAGAGATGGTACAGATGTCATTATCAATTTTTGTTACTGTTATTATCGGGGTCTCCAAGATACATGCTCCCTCCTTGCAATGAATCTGACACATCCCCAGGGGCTAGATGTGGACCATCAGGATTCTCATCCAGACTGCTTCCTCACAAAGGGACCAAAGCCATCTTCACTCCACCATGGTTCCCTTCCTGTGTTCTCTTGCTATCTTTCTTTTCTGGAAGCTAGCTGGAAACCCTGCCAGTCAGCATGGTTTCTAATGCCAAGCCAAGGAGCTCCAAGAGAAATACCAAGTTTGATTTGTCTCAAGATCTGTCACTCAAGCAATGGGTACTTTTGTACCACGCATTCAGTAACTTACACGGAACACACAGTGATGTTCCATTTGCATTTCACTAACTGGTTCCCTGGCACCTTTATTCCCCTCTGTGAATACAGTGAAATCCCACTCCCGCCCGTAACAGCATTTGTGTAATTGTTTAACATTTTGTCTCTTCCTCAAGACGTGAGTACCATGAGAGTAAAGCTAGGTCCGCCTTGTTCCTTGGGTCCTTGGCATTTAGTACAGGGCCTGGCATGCGTCCCTCCAACCAATATTGTTTATTTGTATGTTCTAGGTCAGTGATGGGCAATCTTTTGAGTTTGGTGTGTCAAAATTCACCAAAAAACCGAGCATAACTCGGGTGGTGTGTCACTTCGAGAAAAACGGCCTAACCAGAAGTTCCAGAACTAGACGCTCTGTGCCGGAGTTCTGTTGTTTTGGCCTCCAGACCTCCAGCACAGAGTGTCTACACTACAGCAAATGTTTTATCCTCGGCTACTGCACCCGGCCATGCAGGAGCTGAGGATGAAACGTCCTTCTCGGTATGCGGCCCCATACTTCTCTGGTATGCAGCCGCATGCGGGCGCGTGTCATCGAAAATGGCTACGCGTGTCAGAGCTGACACGCGTTTGTCATAGGTTCGCCATCATGGTTCTAGGTAATGTGCTAAGTGTTGAACATCCATCCACAAAGAATACAATAGCTGACAAATCATTACTCAGCCTGAATTAGTAAAAACCTTGAATCACAAATGACTTGCTATGGCATGTATTTTTTTCATCCTTTTCAAGGACCTCAAAGAAACAAATTTTCAGTGAAGAAAGCATTGCTTAGATAGTTTTTTTAGGCCCTATTTAAATTAATAGGAAGGTATTATTTTCACTTGAGATCAAAATGGCGGTCAATATTCACTCAACATATATTTACTGAGCACCCCCTATGTTCCAAGGAACAGAGCAGAACAAAAGTAATGGGGAAAAAACCCTGCCTGCCCCTGTAGAGTTTGTGGTCTCTTAGAGGAGACAAATGAAAGAAATTAAATGTCCGGTCCATAAGCTGAGGTAGAGGGACAGTGAGAGAAAAGGTTGCCTCCTGCTTACAGGCCACAGGGATTAGAGCTGGGGGGTGAGAGAAGGCATGGGGGCTGGGCTGCTCATGGTGAGGGTCTCAGCAGGGGCCTGGGGTTCCCATCTCATTCTTGTCCGTGGTCTTGACTGGCTTGAACTCATGAGTGCTTGGTGAAGAAACCATGCCCCTTAGGGTTTTGAAGTGGACTTTGTAGAAAAAGGATAGTGTGGGACTAGTCATTCAGAACCATTCCAGCTTTCCAATTCTGTAGTTCTATCTAGCATCTCCCCTGGAGTCTTCTTACAGCTTCTACTTGTTTGTGGCACAAGGCAGAATTCTGTCATGATTAAGAACAAAGACTTTGAAGTCAGACCATAGTTCAAAACACAGTTCTAGCTGGGTATCCTTGGGTGGGTTACAAAACCTCTCTCTGTGCTTTTATTCTTCATGCCTATTAAATAAGGACTCATCAGTCCTATTCCAGAGTATTGTTACGAGGGTGCAATGAGATAAAGCCCATGAAGCACAGGGCCTAGAATGTAATAGGCTTCCCATAAACAGTCATTATTAACACTATTAACGTTATTTAATGTGAGTGAAAAGAATTCACGAAGCTGACATTAAACTTGAATAGGCATAGAAGGGTCATGAACTACAAAGTGCTGTGCTGGTATGTTATCCTCTGTGGGACAGAGGACAGAATAGAGATAATTAGATACGAGCTGATTAAAGAATTATTACCTTTTATTTCTAACTTTCGTCTTCTGGGGGTGTCATTTTGAGGCCTTACAGTGTTGCTACATTGGCCCCCCAATATGCCACGTGTTTGGAGAACCAATTCCTTGTAAACAGTCTTTACGTATTTTATTTTTATGAGAGAGAGGGACAGACAAGCAGGCAGGGAGAGAGATAAGAAGCATCAACTCATAGTTGCGGCACCTTAGTTGTTCATTGATTGCTTTCTCATACGTGCCTTGACCAGAAGTCTTCAGCTGAGCCAGTGACCCCCTGCTCAAGCCAGCAGCCATGAGGTCATGTCTATGATCCCACTCAAGCTGGAAAACTCAGGGTTTTACAACTGGGTCCTCAGCATCCCAGGTCAACACTCTATCCACTGCATCACCACCTGGTCAGGCAGTCTTGATGTAATTTAAATAGTCTACTATTTCTGTAGTCCCTGGTCTCAAATTCTCAAGATTCTTGATGAATGAAACATGATTGGCCAATACAGAAGCAGTGCATGCTAATGATGATAAAAATAGCAACTGACATTCATTGAGAACCTACCAGGTGCCAAGCATATGTGTCAAGCCACAGATAATATTTTCTTTTTGCAGCTAGGGAAAGAATCTCAGGGCACTCAAGGAAAAGTCAACTGCTGGTGACAGAGGCAGGAACGGATGGACTCCAGAGCCATTTAAGCCCTTTCCACTTCCTGCCTCAAGCTGGCCCTGCCCGTACATCTGCTGACCAAGCCTCAAGACTCCCCCTCCTCTCTATTAAGATGTCTTTTTCCTGGGATGTGCACGCTATTTCTAAGTCCTCATGAGATTGCCTTAAATCAAAGCTAAGGTGGAAATGTAGTTCTCATCTAGGAGGATTCCAATCAGAAGCCAGGGAGGGCCTTCGTTAATGCCTGATCAAAATACTACAGATAAGACCTCAGGCCGAGACATCGGTCAGAGCCTATAATGAGCTCATGGATTTGTTTCAGTGGTCTTTTAAATTCTCAAGTTCAATTCTGATTGATCCATTGTTTTCTTGTTCTCTGAAATGGTTCTGTGAAAAGAAATATTTTTGGTTTGGCTGGTGGCTTAATAAGGTTTGAAAGAGAACTCTATATTCTTACGTTTTCTACTTGGAATTTGATCCTGAGTGTGCATTGAGCAGGCAGGAAATAGGGAGCTTTGGAGTGTAATTTCACTCAGCAACCTACAGTCTGGTGTTTGTATCACAAGTTTAGACTGAACCAAACACTCATTAAGTAGATCATACTCAAATGCCATTGTTGGGAGGAGCAAGATGGCGACGGAGTAGGCGGACGTACCAACTTCCAACTCCCAGAACCAAAGTGGATTACAACTCAATTTTAAGAACCATCACCTGGATAAACCAACTTTGAACAAAACTAAGTGGACTCTTCAACCAAGGAACACAGAAGAAGCCACATTGAGACTGGTAGGAATAGCGAAAACGCGAAGAGGGCTGCCCAGCTCCCCGGAGCAAACGGTAGCCCGGAGAGACCCGTGTGGCGGGAGGAGAGTTTGGCGGAGAGGGAGGGACCTGGGTCCCAGGAACCAAGCCCCAGCCTGCAGTCCCAGAGCCAAGAAGAGGCTTTTGGACAGTTTTGAGCTATGAAACAAGTGAGGGAGCTCCCAGGCCTACAGTGTGGAGTATTAGGTCCCTTCCTACTCTGCTGAGGGCTGCTTAAGGTTTTGGGGCGGCAGGACGCTGAAAGGCGGTTCTGTCGGCGTGGGCAGAGGCCAAGCCGGTGGGAGATCGGTCTAGCCCAGAGGGTCGGAGGGTAAGCGCGAGAGCGGTCCGGAAGCTGCGGGCCTGCCTTTAATCCCACTTACGGGGACAAAGCGGGAGGCCAGGAACAGGCAGGCCCTGCGCAAGCCGGCCCTGACCGCGGGGACCGGGCTAGGACCAGGGACGGGCAGGGGCTTGTGGCTGAGCTGACGCTACCAGTTCGCACCCCCCGCCGCCCGCCGGAGAAACCGCGGTTGGCCAGTATACGTGCGCGAGCGGGCTCCGAGCGCGGGAACGGGGTGGACCCCGAGACAGGCGGAGGCTGGCTCGCAGCTGAGCCCACGGCTGCTATCCCCATCCGGCCGGAGAAACCCCGGATAGCGTTAATACGTGCACGAGCGGGCTCCGAACGCGGGGGCGGGGTAGAGTCCGGGACGAGCGGAAGTACGCAGCTCGGCAGGCGGAAGCCAGCAAACACGCCCGCCCCAATAAATCTTGGTTTCTGACCCTGCGCAAAGGGCCCTGGCATCGAGGGCGGGGCTAAAGCTCCTGACGGGCAAAAGCTTATAGCTGAGAGCCCGTCAAAAGCCCCGCCTAACCCGCGGAACTGTAGCGAGCAGGCTCCGACTGCTGGTTCTGGGCGGAAGTCCGGAAATAGGTTGGGTCCGCAGCTGAGGAAAGGTGCTCGCCTCTACCCTTGGTGCTAATCTTGTGGCTTCAGTGATAGCCCCTCCCACGGAGGAGAGGCAGAAAGCACAGCAAAAGCCACAGTGGGCCGGCGCTGGCAACGCTCATACCCAACCACCCTATGCGCCGGCAGAGGGGGTGGGGGGCCTACAGATAGACCACACCTAGAGAACACAAAGGCAACACCTACTGGACTCCAGTGGCCACAACTTGCTTATACACAGAAAAAATGGGCAGGCAGAGGAATGCAAACCAAATGAATCAAGAGAAATCCCCAGAGAAGGACCTGAATGAACCAGATATAACCAAATTACCAGAAGCAGAATTTAGAATAATGATAGTTAGGATGTTCAAAGAAATTAGAGCAACAATGGATAGTCATTATGAACACCTAAATAAAGAGATAACAAGTATAAAAAATGAAATTGAAATAATAAAAAAGAATCAGACAGAAATCACAAATACAGTATCAGAACTGAAGACCACAATGGAAGGAATTAAAAGCAGGATGGATGACGCTGAGGATCGAATAAGCGAGTTAGAGGACACAATAAACAAAGGCACAGAAGCAGAGAAGAAACAGGAAAAGAGACTTAAAAAATGTGAGGAAACTCTAAGGGAGCTTTGTGACAACATGAAGAGAAACAACATTCGCATCATAGGGGTGCCTGAAGAAGAGGAGAGAGGACAGGAAATGGAAACTTTGTTCAATCAAATTATAGCAGAAAACTTTCCTAAATTAAGGCTGGGAAACACTCCACACATTCAAGAAGCACACAGAACTCCATTAAGGAGAAACCCAAAAAAATCTACACCAAGACACATCATAGTTAAAATACCAAAGCTAATGGATAAAGAAAAAATTTTAAAAGCTGCTAGAGAAAAAAAGACTATCACCTACAAAGGAGCCCCCATAAGGATGACATCGGACTTCTCAACAGAAACACTTGAGGCCAGAAGGGAATGGCAAGAAATAATCAAAGTAATGCAGAACAAGAACCTACAACCAAGACTACTTTATCCAGCAAGGCTAACGTTTAAAATTGAAGGAGAAATAAAGAGCTTCCCAGAAAAAGAAAGCCTCAAGGAATTCATAAAAACCAAACCAATTCTGCAAGAGATACTAAGGGGCCTCTTGTGAACAGTTTAAAGGGAGGAAAGAATAGAGCAAAAGAAGAATACAGCTTTAAAGAATAAAATGGCAATAAACAACTACATATCAATAATAACCTTAAATGTAAATGGATTAAATGATCCAATCAAAAGACATAGGGTAGCTGCATGGATAAAGAAACAGGACCCATACATATGCTGTCTACAAGAGACACACCTTAAAATAAAAGATGTTCATAGACTGAAGGTAAAAGGATGGAAAAAAATATTTCATGCAAATGGAAATGAAAAAAAAGCAGGGGTAGCAATACTTATATCAGACAAAATGGACTTTAAAACAAAGGCTGTAGTAAGAGATAAAAGAGGACATTACATAATGATAAAGGGAACAATTCAACAGGAAGATATAACTATTGTAAATATCTATGCACCAAATATAGGAGCCCCGACATACATAAAGCAGACTTTGATGGATATAAAGGGCGAGATTAACAGCAATACTATCATAGTAGGGGATTTCAATACCCCTCTAACAACACTGGATAGATCCTCAAGAAAGAAAATTAATAAAGAAACAGCAGACTTAAAGGAGACACTAGATCAACTTGATTTAATAGATATCTTCAGAACTTTTCACCCTAAAGCAGTAGAATATACATTCTTCTCAAGCGCTCATGGTACGTTTTCTAGGATAGACCACATGTTAGGTCACAAAAATGGTCTCAATAAATTTAAGAAGATTGAAATCATATCAAGCATTTTCTCTGATCACAATGCCATGAAACTAGAAATTAACCACAAAAGAAAAACTGAAAAATACTCAAACACTTGGAAACTAAATAGCTTGTTATTAAATAATGAATGGATTAACAATGAGATCAAAGAAGAAATAAAAAAGTTTCTAGAAACAAATGATAATGAGCATACATCAACTCAAAATTTATGGGACACAGCAAAAGCAGTTCTGAGAGGGAAGTTTATTGCACTACAGGCATATCATAAGAAGGTAGAAAAAGCTCAAATAAGCAACTTGACCCTGCATCTAAAAGAACTAGAAAAACAACAACAAATAAAACCCAAGACAAGTAGAAGAAAGGAAATAATAAAGGTCAGAGCAGAAATAAATGACATAGAGGCTAAGGAAACAATACAGAGGATCAATGAAACAAGAAGCTGGTTCTTTGAAAAGGTAAACAAGATTGATGAACCTTTAACTAGACTCACCAAGAAAAAAAGAGAGAGGACTCAAATAAATAAAATTAGAAAGGACAGTGGAGAAATAACAACTGACACAACAGAAATACAAAGCATTGTAAGAAAATACTATGAAGAACTATATGCCAAAAAATTAGACAATCTTGGTGAAATGGACAAATTTCTTGAATCATATAACCTTCCAAAAATCAATCTGGAAGAATCAGAACACCTAAACAGACCAATTACAGCAAATGAGATAGAAACAGTTATCAAAAAACTCCCAAAAAAGAAAAGTCCTGGGCCTGATGGCTTCACAAGTGAATTCTATCAAAAATTCAAAGAAGAACTAACTCCTATTCTCCTGAAGCTATTTCAAAAAATTCAAGAGGAAGGAAGAATTCCAAACTCCTTTTATGAGGCGAGCATAATTCTGATCCCAAAACCGGGCAAAGACAACACAAAGAAAGAAAATTATAGGCCTATATCCCTGATGAATTTAGACGCTAAAATTCTCAACAAAATATTAGCCAACCGGATCCAGCAATATATGAAAAAAATCATACACCACGATCAAGTGGGATTTATTCTGGAGAGGCAAGGCTGGTTCAATATTCGCAAATCAATCAATGTGATTCACCACATAAACAAAAGGAAGGACAAAAATCACATGATAATTTCAATAGATGCAGAAAAGGCATTTGATAAAATCCAGCACCCATTCATGCTCAAAACTCTCAGTAAAGTGGGAATACAGGGATCATTCCTTAACATGATAAAGGCCATCTACGATAAACCGACAGCAAACATCATACTAAATGGACAAAGATTAAAAGCAATCCCCTTAAGATCAGGAACCAGGCAGGGTTGCCCACTTTCACCACTCTTATTCAACATAGTTCTGGAAGTCCTAGGTACAGCAATCAGACAAGAAGAAGAAATAAAAGGCATACAAATTGGAAAAGAAGAAGTAAAACTGTCATTATTTGCAGATGATATGATATTGTATATTGAAAACCCTAAAGTCTCAGTCAAAAAACTACTGGACCTGATAAATGAATTCAGCAATGTGGCAGGATATAAAATTAATACTCAGAAATCAGAGGCATTTCTATACACCAACAATGAAATATCAGCAAAAGAAATTAAGGAAACAATCCCCTTCACTATTGCAGCCAAAAAAATAAAGTACCTAGGAGTAAATTTAACCAAGGAGGTTAAGGACTTGTACTCAGAAAATTATAGAACATTGATAAAAGAAATCAAGGAAGATACAAACAAGTGGAAGCACATACCGTGCTCATGGCTAGGAAGAATAAACATCATTAAAATGTCTATATTACCCAAAGCAATTTATAAATTCAATGCAATACCAATTAAAATACCAATGACATACTTCAAAGATATAGAACACATATTCCAAAAATTTATATGGAACCAAAAAAGAACACGAATAGCCTCAGCAATCTTAAAAAGAAAAAATAAAGCAGGAGGTATCACTCTTCCTGATATCAAGGTTTACTACAAGGCCATTATACTCAAGACAGCCTGGTACTGGCATAAGAACAGGCACATAGATCAATGGAACAGAACAGAGAACCCAGAAATAAACCCACAGCTTTATGGACAACTGATATTTGACAAAGGAGGAAAGAACATACAATGGAGTAAAGACAGCCTCTTTAACAAATGGTGTTGGGAAAATTGGACATCTACCTGCAAAAAAATGAAACTAGACCATCAACTTACACCATTCACAAAAACAAACTCAAAATGGATAAAAGACTTAAATGTAAGCCGTGAAACCATAAACATCTTAGAAGAAAACATAGGCAGCAAGCTCTCCGACATCTGTAGCAGCGGTATATTTGCCGATTTATCTTCATGGGCAACTGAAATAAAAGGCAAGATAAACAAATGGGACTATATCAAACTAAAAAGTTTTTGCACAGCTAAAGACAATAGGAACAGAATAAAAAGACAAACCACACAATGGGAGAACATATTTGACAGCACATCTGATAAGGGGTTAATAACTAAAATTTATAAAGAACTTATAAAAAGCAACACCAGGAAGACAAACAACCCAATCAAAAAATGGGCAAAAGAAATGAATAGAAATTTCTCCAAAGAGGACATACAGATGGCCAATAGGCATATGAAAAAATGCTCAACATCACTAATCATTAGAGAAATGCAAATTAAAACCACAATGAGATATCACCTCACACCAGTCAGAATGGCACTTATCAGCAAAACAACACAGAATAAGTGCTGGCGAGGATGTGGAGAAAAGGGAACCCTTCTGCACTGCTGGTGGGAATGCAGACTGGTGCAGCCACTGTGGAAAACAGTTTGGAGATTCCTCAGAAAATTAAAAATCGAACTGCCTTTTGACCCAGCTATCCCACTTTTAGGAATATACCCTAAGAACACCGTAGCACTGTTCGAAAAGAAGAAATGCGCCCCCATGTTCGTGGCAGCATTGTTCACAATAGCGAAGATCTGGAAACAGCCCAAGTGTCCGTCAGAAGACGAGTGGATTAAAAAGCTATGGTACATATATACTATGGAATACTACTCAGCCATAAGAAACGATGACATCGGATCATTTATAACAAAATGGATGTACCTTGATAACATTATACGGAGTGAAATAAGTAAATCAGAAAAAAAGAAAAACTGAGAACAGCACGATTACATACATAGGTGGGACATGAAAGTGAGGGTATGAGACATGGACAAGAGAGTGGTGGTTATGGGATGGGGGGAGGGAGGGAAGAATGGGATAGGGAGGAGGGGAGGGACGCAGGGAAAACCAGATTGAAGGTGACAGAGGACAATTTGACTTTTGGTGATGGGTATGCAACACAATTGAATGATAGGATAACCTGGAGATGTTTTCATTGTACATATGTACCCTGATTTATTGATGTCACCCCATTAGAATTAATAATAATAAAATATATATAAAAAAAAAATGCCATTGTTGGGAATCAAAAATAATTGAATATTGGCAACTATGTATAGCTTGATATCCCATATGCTAAGCACTCTAAAGGCAAAGAACTCATTAATTTGTCTGGCTTTGGTTCCAATCAAGCAACAAATATTTATTGAATATTTGCACATAAGACTCTCGATACAAAGATAAGAAACACCAAAATCCTGCCCTCAAGCTCATATCCTAGTTGAGATAAGACAAACCCGTGGATTATTAAATAATTTTTTTATTAATTGAATTTATTGGGATGACACTGGTTCGCAAAATCAGTGTACAACTACTAAAACACCATCTGCACACCACATGGTTTGCCCTCTGCCCCAAGCAAAGTCTATTTCCATCCCCTCCACCCACCCCTTTCTCTCTGTCACTACCCCATTGTCTGTGTCTGTAGGGTTTGGCTAACCTCTTCTTTCATCGAGCCCCTTTCACCCCTGCCCTCTGACAGTCATCGGTCTGTTCCATGTATCCATGCCTCTGTTTCTGTTTTGTTCATCAGTTTAATTTGATCATTAGATTCCACATAAAGTGAGATCATATGGCATTTGTCTTTCTCTGACCGGCTAATTTCACTTAGCATAATGCTTTCCAGGTTCTTCCACGCTGTCGCAAAAGATAAAGAGTTCCTTCTTTTCATGGCCATGTAGTATTCCATTGTGAATGTAATGTAAATGTACCAAAGCTTTTTTATCCATTCATCTACTGTAAGGCACTTGGGTTGTTTCCATATCTTGGCTATTGTAAATAACACTGCAATGACTATAGGGATGCATGTATTCTTTTTGAATTAGCGTTTCAAGATTCTTAGACTGATTTCCAGAAGTGGGATTACTGGGTCAAAAGGCAGATCCACTTTTAACTTTTTGAGGAAATTCCATACTGTTTCCCACAGTGGTTACACCAGTCTGCGTTCCCACACCAAATTCTGGTTTCACCGTGAGAGCCCTGAGCACATGCTAAATGAATGAGCCAGACCAAGGATGATGCGGCTTCAGAGAAAAGATCATTTGGGCCTAAAATACAATAATAGGTAAAAGATGAAGCATTTGAATCAATGAAGAAGGGTTGATCAGGCAGAGTGTCGGTAGGGGAAACATCGAGATACATTCTGTGCACTCAGTTGAACCAGAGAAGTTCAGAATTAAAGTAGACAAGGTAAGGCAGATTATTGCAGGCTCAATATCAAACTGTGTCTCTTATTCCTGTAAGTGGAAAGGAGCTGAAACTACTGAGCGATGGGAGGTGCCCAGGTATCAGAGCAAATGAACACTATACAGCTTGGGGCAAAAGTAGGTTTACAGTCGTGAGTATGCAAAACACAGCTTACTCTCATATTCATTAATTGCTGTATTTTCCACACGAACAACTATAAACCTATTACTGCCCCACCCTGTATACAAAAATCATTGTAGCCACAGCTTACTTATGAGACTGAGACACAGTAAAATTTGCCCAAGGTCACCCAATAATAAATAATAAGTGTCAGTCTGGCAGCAAAGGCCCATTATTAAACATCGTGATCCAGGGGATATGAAAACACATGTCCATACAAAAAGTTGTGCACGAATATTCATAATAGCCAAAAAGCAGAAACAAACCCAGGTGTCTATAAATTAATGAACTAATAAGGAGAATCTAGTATATTCGCACAATGGAATATTGCTCAGCGATGAATAGGAATGAAGCAGTGAATGGAGGCTACGGCCTGGCTGGATTTGAAACATAATGCTAGGAAACCAGTCAGGCACTAAAGGCCTCATACTGGCAATTCCATGTCTGTGGAATTTCCAAAATAGGTAATTTCACAAAACCAGAAAAGAGATTGGGGTGGCCTGGGGCTATAGGAATAAGGAAGGGGGAGTAACTATTAATGGATATGGTACATTTTTGAGGGGGTGGATGAAAATGTCCTATATTTTGATTGGGGTGATGGTTGTGTGATTGTACTAAAAACCCACTGAGCTATAAAATCTTTAAATGAGCAAATTTTATGGTATACAAGTTGTATCTTGGTAAGGCTGTAAGACATTTTTTATTTAAGCATCTCAGATGACTCCGGGTTTGGGTTTATATAGTGACACTCAGCAACAAGGGAAAATGTGAAGAACAGTTGGATACATAGACCTGGAGCTTGGAAATGGTCAGAGTCAGATGAGTGGATGGGACAGGTCCCATGCCAGTCCTTCCAGGAAATGGAAAATTCAGAAACCAGTGACAGCTGTTTCTTCAGCCAAGTCTCTCTTAGCAACTTACACCCTACAGATGCCAGCCCGACTCCCCGTTAGACCAGGTGTCAGAGTCCATGGATAAGAATGTGCTAAGTGTGTCTTGTCTTACTTTCATCCTGCAGTTTTTGAAGAGCCGGAAGATCCAAGCAACAGGTCATTTTTCTCTGAAATCATCTCTTCGATTTCGGATGTGAAATTCAGCCACAGTGGGAGGTATATCATGACCAGGGACTATCTGACCGTTAAAGTCTGGGATCTCAACATGGAAAACCGCCCCATCGAGACTTACCAGGTACAGACCATGCCACACACATGTCCTACACACTTCCTTTGTGGGTGGGCTTCCAAGTCAGCCTCTGCCCACAAAGGCTCATTACAATGTAGAAAAATTAAAATGGTACAGCCTGTGGGTGCCATTGTATTTAAGACAAGGCTGCGTACAGAGGGGCCAGAACTTAATTTAACCCTCCTATACTGTCCTGTGCGATGAATACCATAGCTACAGACATGGTCCTGCCCCACTAGAGCTGACAGGTTGGAGAGAAGAGGGCAGACAGAGACATGGGTGTGTGGTAATGAAAGAGGTGAGACTGAGTGCCGGGAGCCCCACCCTGGGGAGAAAGGCTCTCCAGAAGAAGTGACCCTTCAGCTGAGTCCTGATTACCATGACTTTGCCAGAAAAATTGTATTCTTCGAGTCGTGTGTTGAAAGACCTAGAAGCAGGAGAAATGTGGAGTGTTCAGAATGGCGTTTCACGGTGCAATTTGAAGGAATGCAGGGAGAGGGCGCTGATGGCCATTTGGGCCTGAACGATGGCATGCAGGTGGAGAGGGAAAGAGGCTGGAGGACCTGTGACGTTTGTGGGCTGGCTGCGTGTGGAGGGAAGAGGAATCAGGCAGACCGTGTGGAGGTTCGGGGCTTAAGAATCACCCAGATTGTTTGTAGACTTAACTGACAAAAGGACAAAGGAGAAGGCTGTTGTTTAGAATGGTTTTTAGTGTTGTTTTTTGTTTTTGTTTTTTTTTTAAAAGAGAAAGACTAGACTTTGAGGAAGAAAGGATTTGGAGAAGCTAATTCCAGGCAAGAGTGCAATGGAAACAAAGGTCAAGAAGCAGGAATAAACTGGTCTTATTTTAAAATGTCTTGGGTTAGATACAAAGAAGTGGAGAACTCTGGACAGAGGAATTTGGTTTACATATATGCCTTCTTGAGATACAGTGCACGTGCCATGGTGTTCACCCTCTCGCAGTGCACAATTCAGTGGGCTCCAGACTGTGCCCAGAGTTGTGGAGGCATCACCATTATCCAATTCCAGAACATTTTCATCATCGACTATCATTTTAAAGTAAATATTCTGGTTGTGCTGGGGAGGAGACAGAAAATAGTGATGAAGTTGTTGAAGCATTCTGACAAGAGGTGTTGGTGCCTTAGATAACAGTATTGGCAATGGAGGTGGCCAGAGCCTTGATATATTTCCAAGGATCACTCCCACGGTTTTTGTCTTGAGCGAAGTGAAGTTGCCGTTCTATTTGGATAAGGACATCGTGAGTTTAATTTTGGACATGTTTAATTGGCTGAACCTTCAGAAATGGCCAATAGACAGCTTAATGTGAATCTGGATATATCTAGTCTAGAGGAAAAATATATTGAGGGTGCTTTCAGAAATGGCCAATAGACAGCTTAATGTGAGTCTGGATATATCTAGTCTGGAGGAAAAATATACTGAGGGTATTTAAAGCCCTAGGACTGGACAAGGTCATGTAGGAAATGAATATAACGAGAGAAAGGAAGAGGTTGCGAACTATGCCGTGAGACATCCGTGTTTACATGTTGAGTAAAGGAAGCGGATTTGGCAAGACATGTTGGGAAGAAGTGGCCTGTCAGTCAGAAAGAAAACTGAAGAAAGTGTCCCAAGGAGGAGGGAATGAACTGCCAAGTGCCGTTGCTTTGAATCAAGTAAGAAAAGACTGAAACTTGACCATTGGATGTAGTAACGTGGAGAGTCTCGGTAACCTCAGTGAAAGAGGTGTCAGTAGGGTGATGAATGAATGTCTGACTGGAGTGGCTTCGAGACGGACTGTGAAGAGAAGGGGGACAGAAAAATGGAACACGGGCTTAAGGACGTTTTAGACTGATAAACAGCAGCCAGTGGAGAGAGAGAGACAGCTAAATGAACAAAGTCCTTGAGGGAGGCCAGTCCATTGCAGAGCTGGCCTTAGATTAAGGTGACCAGATGTCCCGCTTTTGGCAAGACAGTCCCAATTTTTAACAATTTGTCCTGCATCCTGTGGCGTTTTTAAAAAGTCCTGATTTTAAAAAATATATTACAATACTATTTTTGCATTCTATGAAAATTTATTTTGCTCCATATAGACCAAATTTTTTTTTTTATAGACCAAATTTTTAATCAAGAACACCACCCCCCCATCAATGGTGTCCCGCTTTACCAATTTTAAAATCTGGTCACTTTACCTTAGATCAGTGGTTCTTAACCTTTTTTGAGGTACCGAACCCACCAGTTCCATATGCACATTTACCGAACCCTTCTTTAGTGATAAATAAAATATGATTTTCTTTCCAAATTCAAGACATAGGTACATGTTTTTTTACTGGTGCACAAAATGAGCCGTGCATGAACATCACCTTGCTCAAAGAACAAAACCAACAAAGTGCATGAACTCACAACAAATTACGGTATTACTTTATTCTGACCTCCGCGGCAGAGGCTTCTCCAAACCCCTGAGGCCAACTCATCGAACCCCTAGGATTCAATAGAACCAAGGTTAAGAACCACTACCTTAGATGGACACTTCATCCATCACAGAGAGAAGAGTCTGTCATTACAGATGCAGTAGACTTGTAAGTTGTGTGATGAGAACATAGACAGTGTCTTCTTATGTCGAGTTTCTCAGTAAAATAAGGTCATCAGCTGAGTAAGGAAAAAGAAAAAGTGTGAAATAGTCATCAAAGGGGTGAACTGACTAGGGAAATGTAAGGTTGCTCAGGGCTCCACGTGAGGTTTATACTATTGATTTAAAGGGAGACTATCTGTGTGATTATGTGTCTCTCCCTGCCACACTACCGTGCTTGGTACAGGTGAGAAAGGACAGAAAGTTCGATTTAACCAGTAATGGGGGTTTTGATTTACCAGTGATGGGGGTTTTGCCAAACAGAAAGAGAGAGGCAAGTTTGTGAGAGGTATATATATAAAAGGGAGTGATTGGGATGATGGACCACTGAATCTAAGGCAGGTAAGGAGAAAAATCATGCACAGAGGAAGTCATCAGATCAATGGATTTGAAGGATTGATCAAGTGAGGAAGTAGCAATAGAGCACTACTTGTTAAAGGAATACACTCATAGGAATGACAGTATGACCGAGAAAGCAAAGGACAAAGCTCAGTGAAAATGATGAGGCCAAGAAACTGAGAAACCCAGGTATCTGAATCACTAAAGGATGATGGCAGGAAGAGTGAGGGGCTAGAATTGCTTCCAGGCAGAGGGACTCAAAGAACCTTTGGGGACTGTGAGAAGGATGGGTAGACGGAAGTTGTGTTTGTTGGCATGACCCAAAGGAGCTGAGGACTACATACAGGGACAGTTGTCTAGAGGACCAAGGAGGCCACCCCATCACAGGAGAACAAAAGTCCAGCCACCATGTGAGTAGCCTCTGGAAAAGCACATCTTTCCATCAGAATGAGAAGGAAAAGTTCAGAAAGGAGGTGGAGGACAGACACCAAGGACTTGGAGGATTGTGAGTTCCAGAGGGTGCTGTAAAAAGGTCTGGGGGCTAGAATTCAAGACCACAGATGGAGTTGAGATAGCTTGGTTACCCCTGTGGCTCAAAGAGCATCCTTTGTTTATTGGGGATCTTATTGTCCCCCAAAGCACACCAGACTTAAGGGCCCAGCACCTGCTCCAAGCTCTCACTCACAGCCCTTCATCTTCACACAACACAACTGGCCCCTCCTGGCTGCACATCCAAACCATCTGGAGCTACATGCCTTAACACACAAAGAGAAGCCAGTGGGAACTAGAACCTGCGTAGGGGTGGTACTGACAGAGCCGTGACCTGCTGGAGAACCTCAATGAGAGAAAAGTGGATTTCGGTGACACAGTGGGGAGAGCAATAGTACCTGCATTTTAGGGAAAGGCTTTGAGAACACAGCAGTGACACAGAATAATCAGCATTTTGAAATCATGGCTCTCAAACCCTGTTTAGCCAGAGGTAAGACTTGGAAATCTCCTTTGTAGAACACTAAGAAATACGTATCAAAGCACATGTATTGAAATGAAATAGCACAGAATTTTAACTTAGATGGCATCCTTCAAAGCAATTTTGTTCAATTCATACTCTATATCCAAGATGGTAAATAAATGCTGACTGAGTGTCTAGAACACTGTTGGAAAAAGATTGTGAGCCCTGGTCCAATGGGAAACACTGCCATAGTCAGTTACTAATGCCGGCCCTGGGCGGGAGGTAGGCAAAGCACCTGCTGTGTATTTTTATACATCCACTGAGCTGAGCACGTTGCCATACATAAGAAGCTGTAGATGTAAATATGATTAGCTGTTTTTAAGGTTTCCAATAGAACAGGGATGGCAAACTGTGAGCCAAATTCAGCCCCCACTTCTGTGTTTGTAAATAAAGTTTTATTGAAACAGCCATGCCCAATCGTTTTGCACATTGTCTATGGCTGCTTTCGTGCAACAACAGTAAAGCTGAGGGGTGGTGACAGAGGCCACGTGACCCACAAAACTGAAATATATGCTCCCTGACCGTTTTGTCAAGCCCTGAAATAGAAAAACAAACCAATAGCATTGCCTCTTGCTGGACCTCACCAGCAGACCGTTAACTATGCCGCAGCAGGTTTTCATAAGTGCATAATTGAGAACCTCTGTCTTGGGAGACTTGGCTGAGTGTCAGAAAGGCCAAACACAGCAAATAGGAACACAGAAAAGAAATAGGAGTTAGAAACTAGAGAGCGGGAAGCATCACATAGGATGTGTTTTAAGTTCTTTCTTGCCCTGCTCTTGAGCTGTTTCTTACCTTATTCTCACCTCGGATGAAGGAGGGTGCGTCGTAGATGCCTAAGCTTTTCACAACAGAACATAAATGCAACCTACCTTTTCTCCTGGGTGTTCTTTTCCTTCAGAGGCTCCCAACTGGGGGCAGGCAGGAGTTTCCTCAGCTTTCCACGCTGAGCAGGAGAAAATTATGGTTCAGGTGACGTTATCCCCTGAGTTCTTCCTGACTTTTGTCATTCAGGAATCATTTATGGATAAATGATTCACACAGGGATGTAAAGCTGTGATTTTCAACTGCTGGTCCACGAAAGAGTTCACCACCCTGATATATCTTTACACGACATCAGCGTGGCTAATTCTTTTGCAGACCTGAACCAGTTTACAGGCCAGTGGTTGCAAGTCACTGAGGGTAAAGGACAGCATAGGAAATATCGTCAGTGATATTGTAATAAGTATGTACTAGGCTGATTGGGGTGATCACTTCATAAGGTATATAAATGTCTAATCACTATGTTGGGCCCCTAAACCAATATAAGATTGCATGTCAATGTATTTGAAAAATAATTTTTTTTTAAAAAAGGATTATTGATGGAGTTCTTGGTGGTGTGGTTCCTGCTGATGGGCCCACGCTTTCAAAGCCCACACAATTTGACACTTATTACCCACCTGTGGTGCTTCTAGAGGCAAAATGCTGAAGGTGACTGGTGAGGGATCAAAGCAGGCTCACACGGAAGCAGGCACCCCACTGCCCTAGGTAAACACCCAGTGCTAACCTGACCTGTGGTGGCGCAGTGGATAAAGTGTCGACCTGGGAACACTGAGGTCGCCAGTTCAAAACCCTGCACTGGTCTGGTCAAGGCTCATATGGGAGTTGATGCTTCCAGCTCCTCCCCCCTTTCTCTCTCTCTCTCTCTCTCTCTCTCTCTCTCTCTCTCTCTCTCTCTCTGTCTCGTCTCTAAAAAGAAAAAATGAATAAAATAAAAAATAAACACCCAGTGCTCTGTCCCCTCCCCACCTGTCAAAATCCTATTCTTTTAACGACAGTATTTGGTACTTCTACCAAAAAAAAAGACAAAAGTTGGGTGATTATAGTGAAACAAAAG
Organism: Rhynchonycteris naso; assembly: GCA_037038555.1. Lineage (NCBI taxonomy): Eukaryota > Metazoa > Chordata > Mammalia > Chiroptera > Emballonuridae > Rhynchonycteris > Rhynchonycteris naso. The sequence continues at coordinate 107,453,983 of CM073003.1, read as the reverse complement.
GATATTCTATGCCCCTCTTATCACAAATCTTTGACCGCTGTGGGACTCCGAGAGGAACTGCATTACAGAAACCTGTGTAACCTGGAGTTTTCAAAACCTATCTCTCCCTTCTGAGACTACTCCCATCTGGGCCTTGTCTTAAAGGGCCCCATACCAGATAAGAGGAAGGAGGAGAAGCAGGGAAGGCTGAGGATCTGTTTTGCTCATCTCTTCCCTCCAACAGCAGAGCTGGAGAACCAGGAGAGCAGACTTGGCTTCCATTGCCCACTGGATTCATTCCCAGCCTGGCATCCTCCCCCCTGAAGCCCAACACCTCTGTTCCCTCTCTCCCGTGCACTACACACAGCCCAGAAACAAGTCAGTGATAGAGGCAAGGCAAGGCCACCATTCCACTTACATTCTAGAAACAAGACCAGTTCTTGAGGTCAAGATCTTCCAGGCATCAGAAGAAAAGTTCAACCCCCCCAGCTGGTGCCCTGAACACCACCATCACCTTCTTCTGAGAAGATAGTCTGTGCTGCTTTGGGGGAGGGGGGAGAACAGTCAAGATCAGGGTAAACAAAACTGGGACCCAGAGGCCAGTCCTGTCCGTTACCCATTGTAAATAAAGTTTTACTGGAACACAACCCCTGCTCACCTTTGGCTACTTTTGCATGACAAGGGCAGAGGCCGTAGGGCCCAGAAACACAAATATTAGTCTCTGGCACCTGTGAGAAAAAGTGTGCCAACCTCTGGTCAAGACCCAGAGTCAGCCCTCTTTTTACCCTAAAATTCTTAACAATCACTCAAAATTTTCATCCCTTCAAGCAGAAATGGCCGTCTGAGTCACCTCCATGCCCAAAAGGTGGCGGAGGATGAGTTAATTTGTAGCAGAGACACCAAGTGCAGAGCACAAGCCTCACCCCTGCATTCCCCCTTCCCACCAAAAGCCCCACCACAGAGGAGTCCCTTGTCACTACAGCACTGGAGCAGATACCGTGGCGAGGCCCACCCAGCGCCTTGGGGAAACAAGAGAGCCAAGGTGGAAGAAATTAATTTGCAGTGTTAGCGATCCAGAGAGCCTTCGCATACCCCGAACATGTAATGCAACATGAACTGAATCTTACCTCCCGCCTCCGTGCAGTACTGAGCACACAGCTGGGCCTCTGAGAGTCTGCAGTCAAGAGGCTCTAGAGAAGGGGCTCAGCTGCAAGAAAAGGGAGATGGAACCATTGCTCAACATCTAAACAAAGTGAAACAGTGCTTTTCATAACATCCCTCTACCGTCACCCGGTTCGGTCTCCCTCTTGGCCTCATCTCAGTCCATTGTCGTGACTTCCGTGTAGGACCAAGACCCCCATGTCAGGTGAGGCGTACGAGGCAGAGCACGTGGGGGAGGCAGCTGGCTAGAGGAGTCAAGAGTGGGTGCTCCGGAACCCAAAGGCTGGGGCTCCGTTCCCAATCTGTCATTTGCTTTCCTGTGTGATCCTAAACATGTGATGTCATATCGTGACCTTCGTGCTCCATTAAAATGAAGCAAATGAGCCTGACCTGTGGTGGCGCAGCGGATAAAGTGGAACGCTGAGGTCGTTAGTTCAAGACCCTGGGCTTGTCCGGTCAAGGCACATATGAAAAGCAGGTTGATGCTTCCTGCTCCTCCCCACCATTCTTTCTCTCTCCTTTCTCTAAAGTCAATTAAAAATAAATATAATAAAATGAAGTAAATGATACTCCCTACATCGTATGGTGGTTTTATGGATAAATCCCCTGGCTAATAACATGCTAGCGGACTGTGTACGCCTAGTATTATTTCCTCTCCTGACTCATGCGCTCAGAAAGGCTTTCCCTCAGAGAAAAAGTGGGCCTAGGGTGCCACCCTCTGAGCCTTACTCATCTGCCTGTCTGGCACCGACACCTGAGTTGCTAAATGCAGCTGGAGAAGAACACCTAGTCCTTCTCACCAGTCTCGTTAAACTTCACACCCAGCAATGTCCAGAGTGAGTCCCGGTGAGTCTGTGCTCCTTCCCAGCCATCCCTGTCCCCTTCCTCACTTTCAGCAGACAATCTCGCTGTGTGTTTCACTGAAAGATAGGAACAGGGGAGAGAGAATGCCACATGCTCCCGGACTGCACCTTCCGCATCAGAATACTCTGGACAGACCTTCTCATGTAGACATCTCCAAAGTATCGCACCCAGAAATGAACATGGCGCCTGACCAGACGGTGGCACAGTAGATAGAGCATCGGACTAGGATGCGGAGGACCCAGGTTCGAGACCCCGAGGTCGCCAGCTTGAGCGCGGGCCCATCTGGCTTGAGCAAAAGTTCACCAGCTTGGACCCAAGGTCGCTGGCTCCAGCAAGGGCTTACTTGGTCTGCTGAAGGCCCGCGGTCAAGGCACATATAAGAAAGCAATCAATGAACAACTAAGGCGTTGCAACGAAAAACTGATGATTGATGCTTCTCATCTCTCTTTGTTCCTGTCTGTCTGTCCCTATCTATCCCTCTCTCTGACTCTGAACATGGCAACTCCAACCTTCCCCGTGCTCCCGAGGAAGGAAGGTCCACAAGCCATCCTTGACCCGTTTTTCTCTCCACACTTCACAGTTACTCCATCCACAAGTCCTAGCACTTCTCCCTCCAAACACATCAAGGATCTGATTACTTCCCCCCACAGCTCTTGCCCCGGTCCAAGCCAACATCTGCCGTCCAGGTTATAACTGGTCTCCTGCCTTGGCCCTCACGCTCTGACGTATCGCAACACGGCAGGCTCGGGGATGCTCTGCGTGGTCTCGCCTCCTTTCTCAGAACAAAGGGCCCATGTGAACTGGCCACCCGCCCCACACTGAGTAGCACACCAAGGGTATTTTGTTCACTGCTCTATCCCAAGCACACAGTAGTCACTCAATAAATAGTTGTTGCATGAATGGTGTCCTCTAATGCCTGTTAACGAATCAACTTAGAAAGTGGAACCCACCACTTAACAGGCCCTGCTCTGTGTCACGGTCCTTCTAAGCAAGTTCATTTGATTCCTCTAGCCATATAAGCAGCTCACCAACCCATCCTCACATCCCACAGCTGGAAAGGCCAAGCCTGGATTCTGACCAGGACCATCTGGATCATGGCACATTTACACACAAAAAATGTTTTTATTATTATTAATTATTATTATTAGTGAGAGGAGTGAAGATAGTGAGACAGACTCACACATGCACCCTGACTGGGATCCACCTGGAAACCCCCATCTGGGGTTGATGCTCAGACCAACAGAGCTAGCTATCTTCAGCACCCCAGGGCAACGCCTGAACCACCTGAGCCACTGGCTGCGGGAGGGGAAGAGGGGGAAGAAGGAGAGAAGGGGGAGAAAGAGTGAGGGGAGAGAGGGAGGGGGAGAGAAGCAGATGGTTGCTTCTTCTGTGTGTCCTGACTGGGTATCGAACCCAGGATAGCCATATGCCGGGCTGATGCTCTATACACTGAGCCAACTGGCCAGTGCCTACACTGAAAGAATTAACAGCTCATGTCAAAGGTATTCACAGAAATCATTATTGTTTAAAATAACTCACCCTGTTGATGTGTTTCTTCCTCAGGTTCATGACTACCTCCGCAGCAAACTATGCTCTCTCTACGAAAATGACTGCATTTTTGATAAATTCGAGTGTGTGTGGAATGGGTCAGACAGGTAAGAAAGGCTCAGTGGCTTGGGGAGCCTTCCAAAGGCGGAGGCCCTGGGTGGTTTATTTTCAGTGGGGTGCAGCCGACAGGATGTCAAAGTCAGGCCCAAGGCCTGGCAGGGATGCCTTGTGTGGGTCACTGGGGGTGACCCTGTGTTCAGGCCTGGAGAGAAAGGAAGGAGGTAGTGAGACCCTCAAATCCTCTTTTAGGACTAGCGCAGGTGACCATTTGACATCAATGAGAAAATCCTATCTTTTACACACAGTACACCCCCAGAGTGAGGCCAATGTACCTAAAAATGAAAATAACTAATAACCCACCAGCAAATTCCAGCCTGAATAGTTCTCATGTCTGCAAATTCTCTAGAGCGAAAATGATTTCTTGAAGCTGCTAGTGCAGACCTGACCAAAGACCCCCGTGGTTCATTAGCTGAATTCCAGGCGGCCCATTTATCACATTCCCTCCGCGTGATTTATTACTGTTTTAAGGCCTTTGATTTCAACAATACTTCATATTACCTCCCAATAGTTCATTTTTAGTTTGACAAATACAGATGATGGTCTGACTTCCAGGAGAACTCAGCAGGGCCTACGAGCCCCAACAATCACACTGTGACTTAGAAGCACAGAAATTTGATCGTGGCAAAGCTCGCTGAGATTGCGCGCGTCTCTGTCCCTTGTTTCGCTGAGAGCCCTCCACTTAGCAAGGCTGGAAGGAATCACCACACGGCAGAGGACCCAAGTCACACCACCCCGCCAGCCGGTGTAGGACAGGGGGACGGAAGGGCAAAGCACTAGTGATGTGTGCACAAAGCTCCCATGGGGTAAAGAAGCTAGCCACAGCTCCGTTATTATTTATTTCTATATAATTTACTTATTACCATTATTAATTATAACTATTTATTACTATTTATATATTTGTTGTCATTACTCATTCCCCCCCCCCCCACTCACTCTAGATGCAAAAATGACACTTATTACCTACTGTGTCCCAGGAACCTTCACACACATTATATTAATCTTGACCATGAGTCAACAAAGGTGTTTCCTTCATCCCCATTTTACAGCTGAGGACACTGAGGCTCGGCAAGGTGCAGTAACCTGCCCGGCTCACACACAGTCACTAGTAGAGACAGGAGAAACAAGTTTATAACATCAAGATTGGAAAATGTTTATTCTCCATTCAGATAGGGTTGAGGGTTTCCCCACCCCCCCAAAAAAAGACTTTCTCATACCATTTAGAAACAAGCCGGCTCATGGTTGGGGGAAGCAAACACCCGTGTGTGGGAAGCAGTGAGGCCGGGCGGCTGAATGCTTTTGCCCTGGAGTCAGGCAGAGGTGGGTTAGAGGCCTGACTTTGTCACTTACTAGCAGTGTGACGATGCGCCGTCACTCACATCCCACATGTCAATCTCCTCTGTGGAATAATGAAGCTGAACTAAGAGGTCAGGGGAAAAGACCACGCTCACTGACCCATTTCACAGCATCCGCTTCCTGGCCAGAGTAACAACATCAAACCCTCAATGGCTCACTCAGCACCGCTGACAGAGCACCCCGACACGTGCCCCTTGGCTGTGGTCCGATCTTGTCCGTCTTCCTTCTCCTCTCTACACACCTGAGTCACAGAAAACAGATGAGACACTGTGCTCTGCCCCCCCTAACCAGCCCATCGGGGCTTCACCAGCCTCTCAGAGGGTCAGCCACCGAGGAATGTTACACCGAGAGCACTGTGTCTCCCTCTCAGCCTGTCACCATATCCAACCTGTCACCACTAAGAAAAGATTCAGTCCCTTGCTTCCAGGAGGCTTTGGGACTCACTGCTCTCCTGGTCAAATGTAGTCACCCCTGAGCATGAACAAGTCTTGTGAAATACAGACACCATCTGTCCACTAGAAAATCTTGTTTCCCCATCCCAAATCCTTTCAAAATGGAAATGTGTTTATTCTCTTCCCAAGTGAGACTATGAAGACATCCAGATTTTAGAAAAGTATTATGAAAAGCCAAATTTGGAGCCAGTGCTTAGCAGAGGGAGAACGCACCACCTGGGTCAGTGAGCCATCATCAGCATTTGTCCCGTGTCGGCAAGAAGGCCTTGGAGGTCAGCTTTCAATAGGCACACTGCTTCATTGTTTCCAAAGTGCTCCTGCTTTCCTAACCTTGATCTAGCCTCACCATCCCAGGGTCAGGAACGCAGGGCTGGAGTCCTTAAAACCTCTCCTTTACTGGGCCCAGGAATGGAAAGAAATCTATGGCGAAGAAGTAATTAACAAGGAGGGTTACCACATCCTTGTTTCCAAGCCGAGCCCAAAGGCTTGTTGTTCTCAGTGACTCCAAAGGCAGGTAGTTGTCACTCTCTAGAACCTGTTTGCATACGTGTTTGTTCTTAACAAAACTGGACAGTGCCATAAGCCAGCTGGTGTTTGCTCTAGAGCAGTGGTTCTTAACCTGGGTTCTATCGAACCCTAGGGGTTCGATGAGTCGGTCTCAGGGGTTCAGAGAAGCCTCTGCCGCGGAGGCCAGAATAAGTAATACCATAATTTGTTGTGAGTTCATACACTTTGCTGGTTTTGTTCTTTGAGCAAGGTGATGTTCATGTACGGCTCATTTTGTGCACCAGTAAAAAAACATATACCTATGTCTTGAATTTGGGGGAAAAAATCATATTTTATTTATCACTAAAGAAAGGTTCAGTGAATGCACATATGAAACTGGTGGGTTCGGTACCTCAATAAAGATTAAGAACCACTGCTCTAGAGAGAGAGCACAGGGATGGGTGATGGTCTTTCTCCACGGCACTCAGTTGCTCCCTACTTCCCCTCTGCCTTGCAGTGTCATCATGACTGGCTCCTACAACAACTTCTTCAGGATGTTTGACCGAAACACCAAGCGGGATGTTACCCTGGAGGCCTCGAGGGAAAACAGCAAACCCCGGGCTATCCTGAAACCCCGGAAAGTGTGCGTGGGGGGAAAGCGGAGAAAAGATGAGATCAGCGTTGACAGCCTGGACTTTAGCAAAAAGATCTTGCATACAGCTTGGCATCCTTCAGAAAATATTATAGCAGTGGCGGCTACAAATAACCTATATATATTCCAGGACAAGGTTAACTAGGAGGACAAGTGATTATCCCTTAATAATCTCACATACTGAATACTAGTCAAACACGTTTTTAAATGTTTCTTTGGGTCTTCATTTGATGCATTGACTTTAATTTCCTGACACAGCAAACAACTGGGGTAGAATTAAAAGGAGTCCAACTTTCCCAGATCCCCAGTTCTGAGAAACTTTTCTCCAACTTAATAGGTCCCGGGACATTTCTGTTTAGACTTGAGAGCTGCCCGCTAACAGCCATTCTTCCATAATTGACCTGAATTTCTGATGCTTTTCTTGCCCGTTTTTCTCTGGTGGGTCCCGTGTTTTGTTTCTAGGTGTCTGCTGAGATAAAAATGAGGTTGTCTGTAGTATTTAAAGCAAAAAGAGATTTTTTTTTTAATTAAGCCATTCCCTTTGATTGAAAAACTCAACAACAACAAAAACAAAAAAATAAACACCGTTTACTCTACTCTTTATAGAGAAATGCTCCTTTGTTTTGTGGAAAGCCAGAACTGGTCAGCATCTCCTGCCTCTACATCCTTTTTTTTTCTTTTTGCCATTTTCTTTTTAACAGTTTTATTTGAGCCAGAGATTTACCTCATGAGGCTGTGAAGGAGACACAGGAAGGACCAATGCCATTATACTGTTTTGGTTTGTTTGGGTTTTTTCTGTAAGCGCCATAGAAACAGCCTGAGAATTTGGCTGGGAAACCCTGCGAATGCCTCAGGGGCATAAAGAGGACACCTTCTACCCAGTGCGTCCCCGAGCTGGTTTGGCAAGGCCACATGGAGTCGGAATCCCCGCTGCTCTGTAACTCTTGCTTTTTGTCATTTTAAAGGACTCCCTCTAATCCATCTACTTACACGTTCCCTGGCTCTCTCTCTCTCTCTCTCCACCCTTTTCCAGCTTATTTATTCCACTGAATTCTAAAGGCTGGGTCCTGGTTGCTTAGTACATGACGTTCTAAATGAAGCAGGCAGTTGGAGCCCGCTGGGAATTACTCCTGGCTCCCTGAGAAAGGCGGGCCTGTCCTTTTCAGGGGTGTCTCTTGTGCGGGTCCCCTCGCCTAGATGAATGCATGGTTACTTTGGGTTACTGAACCCAGGAAGCCACTATAGCTAGAACAAACACAGCCACTAAAAATGCTAATGTGTAAGATCTAATCAAGCATTTCTAACCCTCCCCAACCTCACCATCTGGAAAAATAGACCAGAGGGCTCTCTGAGGAAAAAAAAAAAATGGAATATGGGAGAATGGAAAAGGTATGACATTGGAGTGAAGTCTTCTTGAACCTGTGAAGGCGGTTCATCCTTTCCCCAAGCTGAAGAGTCAAACTTCTGGGAGGTTCTGTGTGGCGTACCTCTGGGAAAGAGACACAGTGAATTCAAAGGGCTTATCAATTTGAATAGGAGGCTTAAGGAAGAGGCGGGACCCAGCCAGAAAGCTGGGTCTGGGCTCACTGTCATTGTATCTGTCATGGTGACTCATTTCCCTTAACTTCCATTTAGTGGGTAGGGAATGGCTTAAGATGAGAATTTTCTTTCAGTGTGTGTATTTATTAGAAGGCCCAGCTTTCAAGTGTAATTTGTTTTGGTAGAGAAAATGAAACAGTGAAAGAATCATATTCCAATACGAAACTACTATCCATTTAATAACAGCCTTTGGGCAAGGAAATAGCTGTCTACTCAAGTGAATAGAATTTTGTAAGACACAGCCCAATTTCAGAAATGTTATAATATAAAATAGTACATCTCCAAGTGGAACAAAGTGTGCAGTCGAAGATATGACTTTCTTCTCCGAGTTTCTTGTCTTCCCTGCACAGAGGGACCCTGGGTGGAGAGTGGGGGCTCTCTGAGCAGGACTCCTGGCCTGACTTTGGCAACATCCATGGAGGAGACTGGAAAGGATCAGAAATTTCTTCAACTCATACAGAATTGTGATGTCAGGATACATAGGTAGACCAGTGGGTTATAGCCCCACGTTCACTGTCACCTTCCTCAATGGCCTTTCCTCTGTTTCTCAGAGACTCAGCTCCTATTGATACCAGGTGGGGACTAGGACAGATCATGGTGTCTCAAACTTGAGTGTCAACCCACCTCTGTACAATGATTCATTTAACATTTATCTAAGTCACCTTTTTTTTTTTTACAGGGACAGAGAGAGAGAGGGATAGATAGGGACAGACAGGAATGAAGAGAGGTGAGAAGCATCAATCATTAGTTTTTCATTGCCATCACAACACCTTAGTTGTTCATTGATTGCTTTCTCATATGTGCCTTGACCACAGGCCTTCAGCAGACCGAGCAACCCCTTCCTCGAGCCAGCGACCTTGGGTCCAAGCTGGCGAGCTTTTGTTAAAGCCAGATGGGCTCAAGCTGGCGAGCTCGGGGTCTCGAACCTGGGTCTTTAGCATCTCAGTCCGACACTCTATCCACTGCGCCACCGCCTGGTCAGGCTAAGTCACCTTTTTTAAAAGCAAGACAGCCTCTTCCAAAAAAATCCTATTCAGAAAATGTCAGTTTCAATGTACTAGTTATTTTTCCTAACATCAAAATAGCCACATACCCTTGACATAGGGAACTTGCCCCCATGCACCAGCTACAGGCATCTTGTGAACGCCAGCAGCATGCTTACCAAGTGCTGGGACCCTGATGAGCTGACATCACAGGACAGAGGGGCTTTGGGGGCCTCAGAGGATCTCGATCACATATTGGAGTCAAGACTTCTCCCCCGAATACATAAGCTATTTTGGTCCTGGTTTTATTGGGTTCACAGGCCCCTGAGGTCTATGCAGAGCTCACAGAAAAGCCCCTGCAATGGCCCACCGCCCTCAACACACAGATGTACCATGCGATCCAGAGTGGGAGGAATTTGCCAAAGACCTCAGAACAGCATCCTCTCCTTTCCCCCGTACAAAGGATGTCAGAACACAGGTCAGACCTCAGGCAGCAATAACACCTCCACGTTTCACCAGTTCCCTGCCTTGTGCCAGGCATCGACATGGGTGTTTTCCCATTGCCACCTCCTTCTGCCCAATGCTGGAGATGCTCTTAGTCGGTAGCACCTGCAAATTAGTCTCTTTTCCAGCTGACACGGAAAGCTACTTGGAAGCCGACTTGCCACCTTTCAACAGCTTGTTGGACTCTGAGAAGCCTGCACTGCTGTGTCCTACAAGCCATCAGCTTACACAGGAGAGTATCACTTGACTGAGGGGGACTGGGAGCCACGGCTTCCTGAGCTTTGGTTCAAATTACCCTACATGCTTTGGGGAGAGAGGCCCCATACCCAAAGGGTGGGACACGTGCGTGACTCTTCCAAGGACCCTGACATTGAATGCTGAGCCTTTATTAAAATACACGTATTTTATCCCAAGTTTATAATGGTGGTCTGAAAAAGGCACCTGTAAATAAATCAGCATTTATGACCAAAAGAAAAATAATCTGGTCGTGGACTTTTGTGTTTACACGGAACAGTTGTACGAAGTCTACCCACGAAGGGGAGGAAATCGCCTTATCCCTTATGAGCAGTTTTGTGAAAACATTGCTTGTTGACTCAAAGAAAGTCTGATGATAAAAAATAATAGCAAAAATATAAAAAATCACCGTAAGTGCAATAGTTCCTGCTGTGTGAAAACAAGCAATTCGAAAGCTGAGCTGGGGCAGACATGCATGCTCTTACCCAGAGGGGGAAGGTGAGTTGGAAGAAACAAGAGAGGAAGACACAGAGAGTATATGAAGCAGCAGGCCGCACAGCTAAGGGGCGGCAGGGACCCATTGGCTTCTTAACTCCTGAATGTCTGGGCTCTGCCTTTTCAAACTGAGAAAAAATAATGCCTCTTTAAACCTCTCACTGGTCTTGTAATTAACCGCATCAACGTGCATGAGGCAACCAGCATGTGTAAGGCAGACCGACTGTCAGGTGGAGGACAGAGATGAAGCTAAAATTCTTTTAGCTCAGTGACCCGATGAAAGAAGTCAGCTGTCTCCGTTGTATTCCTTCTGAGCATCCCAGGGCCCGTTATAATAAATTTAGACCCTGAAATACTCACTCACTGAGAATGTGGGAGGCCATTTCTCTTCCTTCAAACTCACGAAGAAATAGCCTAAAACGTCCCTCCTAACCTCCCACCATCGCTCCTCAGTTCCTTTTTCAGTCCCTCGGCTGACTACCTGCCGAGCCCAAGTGTGCCCTGGACACATCCCGAATGAGGGACCTCTTCCTAGCTTGCCCTCTCCCAGTATAGATGCATACGGATGAGGCTGTTGTAGACAATGCCCCCAAAGACACCGCGCTCCCCAATTCACCATTGGAGACACTCTGCAGCCTGATTCTTTGTGCACCACCTCGTCCCCCTGGACTTCTAAGTCACATCTGGGGAACAGCTTCATGGAAGGGACTTGCCTGGTCGTGGAAAGAACATGGAACCAGGCGACAGAAAACAGAGGGTCCTGCTCCCGGCTTCACTGCTACTTCCGTCACTAAGAAGCGTAGGCAAGCCACTCAATCCCTACATCGGCCATGTCGCCTAAAACGGTCAGAAAGCCGTCTGTCCCAAGCTCGCAGAATTATTGTGAGGGCCACAAGAAATCCATTGACTTACCACTGCTTTGATAAGTGTAAAGCCCCATAAAGTAATAACAGCCACATCACTCACTGAGGACCTGCTAGTGATTTCTCAAGATCTGTGTCCCTTTGCCCTGTGGGGTCCGTGCCAGCATTATTCCCACCTTGCAAATAAGGGAGCAGGCTCAAGAAGTCACCCTGGGGAAGGGCACACAACCAGTAAGAGATGGAGCCAGGTTCTCCAACTCAAGGTTTCTGACTCTAGAGCTCTTAAAATGCTATTTCTAATGTACAATAGTGGCCCCGTGGCCAGGTAACTCAGCATTGCCCCGATATGCAAAGGTTGCAGGTCCTATCCCTGGTCAGAGCACACACAGGAACAGATCGATGTTTCTGTCTCCCTCCATCACCACCACCCACAACCATCCCTCTCTCTAAACTCAATAAATCATTTAAAAAGAAAACTCTTTAGAATAACAATAATAGTAACATATACTAAGGATAGCTAACACATATTGAGTGTTTATTATGAGCCAGGCTTTATTCCTACAAATTTCACATGTGTTAATTCATTTACCCTCAAAACTTTAGATACAGAGGCTTTGATTGTTCCCATTTTACAGATAAACTGAGAGGAATTACATAACTTGACTAATTTGCCACCGTTCACAGTGAGATAGCCAGACATTTTGGTCAAAACCCTTATCTTTTATCCTCTATCTCACACTTGATATAGAGAGATAAAAATAGAGAGATAGAGATGGAAGTTTCCGATTGGAAAATAAGTCCCACTAATGACTGTAGTTTATCAGCATCAAATATTCATGGAGCACCACTAGTGTCAGGCAGCCAGGCCCCACCCAGGGGCTAAGGTAGTGAAATGTGTAAGCCACTGGTCCCTGCCCTGCAGGGGCTGACGGCCAGATAGGAGCAACATGTATGCTGTAAATCTATTCTCCAGTCCAATGAGGTCTGTACGGAGTGCAGAAATAGTACAGAGAAAGAAATGCTTCATCAGGGCTGATAGGAAAAGTTTTCTCAGAATAAGTGACATGTAAGCAGAGTTTTAAAGCCGGTCACTCACTAGACCAGTGGTTCTTAACCTTTTTTGAGGTACCGAACCCACCAGTTTCATATACGCATTCACTGAACCCTTCTTTAGTGATAAATAAAATATGATTTCTTTTTCCAAATTCAAGACATAGGTATATGTTTTTTTACTGGTGCACAAAACGAGCCGTGCATGAACATCACCTTGCTCAAAGAACAAAACCAACAAAGTGCATGAACTCACAACAAATTACGGTATTACTTTATTCTGGCCTCCGCGGCAGAGGCTTTTCCGAACCCCTGAGACCAACTCATCGAACCCCAAGGGTTCGATAGAACCCAGGTTAAGAACCACTGCACTAGACAAAGCATGCAACAGTGTTTCCAATAGAGCAGTGATGGGAAATCTTTTGAGCTTGGTGTGTCAAAATTCGCCAAAAAACTGAGCATAACTCCCGTGGTGTGTCACTTGGAGAAAAACAGCCTAACCGGAAGTCCCAGAACTAGACGCTCTGTGCCGGAGTTCTGTTGTTTTGGCCTACAGACCTCCGGCACAGAGAGTCTACACTACAGCAAATGTTTTATCCTCGCCTACTGCACCTGGCCGTGCAGGAGCCAAGGATGAAACGTCCTTCTCGGCATGCGGCCCCATACTTCTCTGGTATGCGGCCGCATGTCATCGAAAATGGCTATGCGTGTCAGTGCTGACACGCATGTCATAGGTTCGCCATCACGGCAACAGAGACAGCATCACAGGTGAGGTTCGGAATGAAGCAAGAATGGAGGCAACGCAGGCATGAAATGATGATTTCTCTAATTTGATTAGAAACACTGTTTCAATTTGCAAGAACAGGGCTGGCCCCTCTTTCTTTCATTCATCCAATAACAAATATTTATGAAGCCCCCCGTGTCCAGGTACTACTACATTTAAATATAAAATAAACAGAATAAAAGCACAGCATATAACATGTTATGTAACAGACATTGGGCTAGCACTTTTTAATATTACCATTACCTGATGGGTAAATATATTATTCCACTTTTAGAACTGAGAAACACTCAAAAGGGTTACATGACACAGTCACAGTGACACAGCCATGAGTCTGGTCTAGATCTGTCCTCGCCCGGTCCCGGACCTCTTCCATCACAAGGATCGGTAATGCATAGCACGTGTCTTGTCTCTTTCCAATAGTGAAGAGAGTACTCACAAACAGACCATGTCTCTGTGACCAAATATTGTCTGACAGCTGACCAGAAATACAAATTTGTTCTGTCACAAAAGCAGAGAGTGAAGTCAAGTGGCTTGCAGAGGTCTCCAACCCCTGACCCTGACATTATTAGCGTTTAACTGTCCCCCAGTTTAGGTCTTCCACGCCCCATTGGCTAAACTGCAGGTGGCCCAACAAGGTGATCCACTGTCTCTGCCGATTCTAGCCATGAACGCTGTCAAAATAATGTGTTTAGCGACTGCCAAATTCCCAATATACTCCCTAACCTGAAGTCCCTGAAGAGTTAACCTTGATCTCTCAGAATGACAGCTATGGCTGAAGCCCTTCCTGCTGACCCATCTCAGAGCCCCTCACCTGGTTGAGCGAGAGTAGACAGAGCATTTCTCTAGAAGTCACCGTTATACCAAAACCCAGATACCACAGAGAAGTGAAGCTGGCCACTTTAATAGACTTCATGCCCTGGTTGGCTACTGATATGCTCCCTCCCACCCAGAGCAGTAATTTGTGTGGGGCTCAAAGACTACCCCAGGGAGGCCAGAGTAGACATGAGGAAATGGGGCTGCCTCATTAGCAAAGGAAAAGCAGCATGTGGCGCTCTCGTAGCTCAGGTGGGTCACATTCATGAATGCCTTCATTCATTCACTCCTTAAGCATTTAATGATTAATACTGCCAGCCAAGCCCTGTGCCAGCATGGGCTGGGGGAGCAGGGACAGTTCCTATTCTCACAGGTCTTACACTGTCGGGGGCTACAGGCAAACTCACAGACGATGTGAGCAGCAGAACGATGTGGTGGAGCCCAGGGTCCTTGCCTGGGTTGACATCAGAGTTCCACCATGCACAGGCTGAGTTCCTGGCAAGTTCCTTATCCTTTCTGCATCTCCGTGTCCTTAAAGATACAATTGACAACGATCTCATAAAATCACTGTGAGGACTGAATGATTTACTGTCCTAAAGCTCTCAGATTGGTGTGTGGCCAACACTAAACACTCAAGGCATATTTCTTGCTGTTCTAGCTCTGTGAAAAGGCATGGCGTGCGCCTTGGGGCCAGAGGGGCAGGAGGCATGCCCTCGCCCAGACAGGCGACTCCTAAGGTAGAACCTGAGTAAGTACGGGCTGCATTATCCAGGTGAAGGGAGAGGAAAGGAGCATTCCAGGCAGTGAGACAATAATATGAAAAAGCAAAGAAAGCACCTGGTATGTTTAAGAGATTGACAATATTCTCATACAACTGACTAGTTAAAAACAAAACAAAACAGGAATGCAGACCAAGAGAAATAAGGAACATAAGGTACAGGAACACACATGATACGAGAAATAATAACGCATGACCAGACCTGTGGTGGCACAGTGGATAAAGCGTCGACCTGGAAAGCTGAGGTCGCCAGTTCAAAACCCTGGTTTGCCTGACCAGGCAGTGGCGCAGTGGATGGAGTATCGGACTGGGATGCAGAAGACCCAGGTTCGAGACCCCGAGCTCACCAGCTTGAGCACAGGCCCATCTGGCTTGAGCAAAAGCTCGCCAGCATGGACCCAAGGTTGCTGGCTCCAGCAAGGGGTTGCTGGGTCTGCTGAAGGCCCGCGGTCAAGGCACATGTGAGAAAGCAATCAATGAACAACTAAGGTATTGCAACGGCAACGAAAAACTAATGATTGATGCTTCTCACCTCTCTCCATTCCTGTCTGTCTGTCCCTATATATCCCTCTCTCTGACTGTCTCTCTCTCCCTGTAAAAACAGCAAACAAAAAAGAAACCTGGCTTGCCTGGTCAAGCAACGCATGTGTGGGAGTTGATGCTTCCTGCTCCTCCCCCCTTGTGTCTCTCTTCTCTCTCTCTCTCTCCTCTCTTAAATGAATAAAGTCTTATATAAAAAAAAAAGTGCATGAGCCTAGTGAGGTTCACACGTTGGGGTCCTCCACTAGATAGGCTAGGAGCTACTCAATTGAGAAATTATGGGTTCCCTAACTTAGCAAATATGTATGGTACGGGCACAGAGGATACAGCGATAAACTCAGCTCAAGGGTCACCTCCTTCAAGAAGCCTTCCCTGACCACCCTATATTCTGTGAGGCCCAAGGTATGTAGCCCACTTGTGTATCCCCAGAGCATAAGAGAAGTGTGTGGCTCATAATAGTTGCTCAATAAATCTTTGCTGAAGGAGTGAACAAATGAATGAGTGAGGAAGACAGGCCCAGCCTCTGCCCTCAGGAAGCCTGCAGGATGAGCAGAGTGCTATCAGTAGTTTGACTTATGGTGAACCTGGGATACGGCATCACAGGACTGCCCAGAAGAGTTAAGGAATTAAAAAGAAACAAAAAGGAGAGCCAGTGAGCTATGTTAAGAGCAAGTGACAGAGCTCAGGTTGCAGCCCGAGTTAATACAGCATATGTGTCCCTGCCTGATGCATTACCGTCCCAGCGGTAGTTAGTCTTCTGGGACCCTGCAAAGCGTGCCGGAAGGCTGACAGCTCACAATCAATACCACGTTCACTGATGCAAGGAGCAACATTATCACATCCGAGATATTACCCCACGTCCCGCTCCAGCACTAAATATTCCCCATAACAAGGCTAAGGGGAGTGACAGGAGCTATTATTTTCAACCCTCCCACTTGAAAGCGAGAGGTGAGGCAAACCTTTCCCCTGATGCTCTTAGGAGAAAGCCAACCAGCTCCCCCCAACCCCCAAGAAAACAGTCGAAGCTGAGCCCAGGCCTAATAGAACAAGACAGGGATGCGAGGAGATTGGCATTTTCATTTGCCGGGGTGTCCACAACATAGAAGGGCAGGCTCTGTGGGCGGCTGAGAGGCAGACACCCCAGTAAATGGGAGGGAGGTGGCTGGCACCCCACCCACACCCAGGTTGGCGGGGAACTTGTGAGGTGTGGAGGTCGGATCGTCTTCTTCGTGCCCAAGTTAATAAAAAGAAACTTGACTCCCCCTCCAGTTTATCTTTCAGCCTCTCCAACTGTGGCATAATTGAAAGTCATATTTCATCTAAGCCAGTGGTTTCCAACTCGCAGTGCAGGTGGCTTGTGTACAGTCAGCCAGAATGGATCAAAGGGGAACAGCAAACAATTGCATGTTAAACACCACCCATTTCTCAGCGAGGGGAGGAGGAGACAGGTCACATCGCATAGCCAGCCACAACACAGTGCCACCATCACATGGCTCTTCAGCCTATGACACAACTCTCACGGGAGGCAGGTGGGGTGAGGACGCCAGGGATGTCATGCTAATTCCACGGAGCATTTATTTAATAGCAAGCTTTATAGTTCAGCTGCTCACTTCCTCCCTGGCAAGATGGAGGATAGTATTCTTACCTTCCCTACTCCTTTTTGAAAAGGCAGAATGGTGAATTAGTTTTATTTGTAATGTGTCCCGATAGAAGAATCCTCCTGACACTCAAAGATGGATATATTCATTGAAGATGTGACAGAGATGCCACCATGGAACAAGAAAGCTCAGGCCAACAGCTAACTTTTTCCAATGTATGAAAAAGAATGCCATGTCAGGAACAGCAACTGGCTCATGGCAGCTCTTCACTGGGACCAGGGCAGGGACAGTTAGCTAACTCCATCAGTCTCGGATGGCATATCAAGAGGGACATTGGGGAGGTATCTACAAGAACAGCGATTATAGTTTTCCCCTGTTCTGCAGCATTAAACATGTGACAGATTCTTTTTTTTTTTTTTTTTTTTTTTTTACAGGGATAGAGAGAGAGTCAGAGAGAGGGATAGACAGGGACAGACAGACAGGAACGGAGAGAGGTGAGAAGCATCAATCATTAGTTAGTCATTGTCATTGGGACACCATAGTTGTTCATTGATTGCTTTCTCACATGTGCCTTGACCGCGGGCCTTCAGCAGACCGAGCAACCCCTTGCTGGAGCCAGCGACCTTGGGTACAAGCTGGCGAGCTTTTGCTCAAGCCAGATGGGCCCACTCTCAAGCTGGCCAGCTCAGGGTCTCAAACCTGGGTCTTCCGCATCCCAGTCCAACACTCTATCCACTGTGCCACCACCTGGTCAGGTCTTGTATGACAGATTCTTAACATCACACACACACACATGCACACACAGCCTCATCGCCCCTCTAACAGACCTCCTTTCTCAGAGAATCTCCTCTGAATCCATGACTCCCCGGTCTGAACGATGGCTGCTACCCAGCTGCTTAAGGACACAACATGGAAACAAAGGGGGTAAGTTTCTCATTGTATTTTATATCAGGACTGGGGATCCACTTACAGATTAACACTCTGCCGGCTTGGTAGATAATAAAGTTATATGAGGCCACATAAGATTGTAATGACTTCCTTTTACACCTGCTCATTACACTGCTCAGTCACAATGATGTTTCGGGTGATGAGCGATAATTGAACGTTATTCTTTGTGGAGTCATTTCAACTTATTCGAGCACTCTCGCGACCAGACAGGTGGTGCAGTCTGCCCAAGGTTACATGGAGACTTACTCCGAGACCAAGACTGAAACCAGATTTTTTAAATCACTAAAATTAGCCTTATATCATTGTCAGGTTTTTTTTTTTCAATTTTTCCAATGTGCCTAAAAACCAAGGGGTCTACTCAAACCTAAGTTAAAGGTCTTCGCAAGAAGCATTAATTCCAACTCAAAGAGCATTCAGCATTTCTGTCTGTGGCACCAAAGACAGTTCTACGAGGGGTCTGGGAGGACCGCCTCATGCCAACACTCACTGGCATCCACACTGGCACAGATTCGCACAGGCGGGTCCATCACACTCATTCACCACATTTGGTATCACTGACCCACAAGATTAAATGCTACTCATTACTTACCTTCCCACAGACCTCTTTGCTAAACAGTTATTCATGATCACACAGTGAGCTGCATAGATACACAAGGCACAAGCCCTGTCCTTCAGGACTACAGCCTAATAGGAAACACAATACCAACAGGTGATCTCGATATAACATGGTTAATGCAATGGCAGAGGTATGCATAGGTTATTATCTGTGTACAGAGTTAGAGCATCTGTTCTCCTGGAGGCAATAAAATGTGTTCAATCATAAAGAAGGATGGGGTCCACTCAGGTGAGCACAAATGTGAGCCCAGGCACATGGCTGAGAAGCCCCAGCCGTTCCTGGAAACTACCAGCAGTTTGACTCGGCTGAAAGGACACTCAGCTAGGACTGGCTCAAGGGCTGGGGAGACAGCAAAGGGCCGCTCAGAGGGCTTGGACACCCCTCAAGTGCCACTGGATATTTAAGGAGGGACACAGTTGGAATCACATTTTCGAAGATCCCTCCGGCAACTGTGTCAATGATGAAACAGACAAGATTGAGAGCAGGCAGAGTACTCAGGAAGCTGTTGAAGTGGTCTCGGGAAGAAAGATGGAAGCCTGGACTGGGGGTGAAGGACACACTGAAGTGGTGAGACTGGGGTAACTTAGAGATGGACTTGATGAGAGTGAAGAGAGCAGTGAATGAAGCTGCATAAGTGGACAGTGTGAGGTCGGGTGACAGTGGGGGAAGGTCATGTGAAGAACCAGAACTGGGAACTTTGCATGGAACCGCCCACACCCATGTCCGCCAAAGGAGACTTCCCGCAAGAACTTGGAAAAAAGCAACTGTCCATTAGCCAGTGAGATTTCACCATGTCATATCAACTCGCCTTCACCCTGCCAACCCTATAAATTACCCCCACACGAATCCCCCCATGCAACTTCTCTGGCCCCTGTCTCACAAACCAGAGAACATCGTCCGGGAAGCGCTGTGCTGAATAAAGTTTTTGCTATTCCATACTTCATAGCTATGCCCTTTCTTATTCCTCGGCAGGGAAAATACCTTACATTTGGTGCCGAAACCTGGGAGAAGTTTGAAGCCTGCTGGGGCCACTCCTCTCCCCTTCCCTTCCGAGGAAGAACCAGGATCTTCGACTCTCCACCCACTTCGGCACATGGTGCGGTAAGTCCCTTGCCTCCAGCCTCCCTTCAGTTCTTTCTGCGGAGATTCCCTGTCCTTAATCGCAGCTGCATCAGGGACCTCTTATCCGTTCCAAGTACATATGTGCCCATGAAGACGTCTCAGACACATCCACTCTACCTAACCGTCTGGTGGCCAGAACTTGAGTTGCAGGACGCCAATTCTCATCTCTGATCACTCCGAGGACTGAGGGCGGCCGTGGGGGCACAGGAATCTCAATCTGACTCAAAAACACTCCTGGAGTTGCCTTATCCTAAATCTCTCCCTCTCCGAAGAAGAAGAAACTGTTCTTCTTCTCCGCTGTGGCCAGGCCACAGAACCCACTGGACAACCAGACCAGGTAGCCTCCTGAGGGATTTTCAATTTTAACTTCATCACCAATTTAACTATCACCAAAAAAACTGGGAAATGGTTGGAGATCCCTTACATTCAGGGCTTCTAGTATTTGTGCTCCCGTCCTAATCTCTGTGCCGCCTGTTCTATGATGCAGGCCCTTTTTGGCCAGAGAAACCTCAACTAAACCCTCCACTCCTGATCTTTTCTCCTTTGCCAACCCCCAATTCTCTTCCCCTCCTGCACGGCTCCCTCCATCCTATTGGGCTCCCCCCTCTCCCTTCACCAAATTCTGTTTCTCGTTCACCTGCAAACACCAGTCCCTCTTGCCCCTCCCCTGCCAGCCAGGGGCCCCTCCCTTCTCTGCTATGCTCTTAAGCACCTTCCCCATCAGGCCACCCTCCACCCCGTTTGGCCGTCACACCAGTTTGCAGGGCTCCTGACCCCATAACCCAATCCCAATCTACTTGCAGGAAGGCCTGGCCCTGTCCTGCCTCTGGCTCCAGTGTTTCCATCTGGATCTGGGTGCCGGGCTCCCCAGAAGCCCCCCTCCTTTTATTCTCAACACCCAAACCCCTATCCGAGACCTGGTGAACATGGCATTTAAAGTTTTCAATGGTTGCAACTAGTAGAAAAAGGCCAAGGCTGTTCGCCAGGCCTGCACACAGCAGAAGGTAACTCTCCAAACCCAGGCTCTTGTGGCAGCCCTGAGGCCAGCAGAGCAACAGGGGCCAGGCACAGGAGGTGCCCAACCCAAGTCTGAGCCGAAATGTGGCTAGGAAGGTCACTAGGCCCAGCAGTGCCCCTGCCCGAGGCCACCCACTGAGCCCTGCCCTAACTGCAAGCAGCCCAATAACTGGCGGAGTTATTGCCCCTTTGGGCAACAGGATTTTCCTCAGCGCCTCTACATGGAAGACAAACCACCCTAAATGAAATCCAGCCAGGCGGGCCCATCACTCAACTCGGAGACCCCCATCATCCTCACCAAACCCCAGGGTAATGCTGCAGAAACGGGTAAGTCCATCTCAGTTCTTGTGGACACGGGGGCTACCTTCTCTGTTTTGCCACCAAACTCTGGACCTCTAGTTCCCTCACAGGTCTCGGTTATGGGGATGGATGGGACCCCTTTGTTTTCCCTTCGCACGCCTCTGACATGCAGTTTGGACTTTTCGCACTCATTCTTAGTTATGCCATCATGCCCCGTACCCCTTCTGGGTCGAGACATTCTACACAGTCTCAGAGCCACTATCCAGCTGACAGCATCTTCCCACTTACTCCTACCATTCCTCACTACCAAGGGCTCCCCCATAATCAGTGCTACCCTCATTTCTAACCATGTCCCTCACCTCAAGCTTGCCCTTATGCAGGACCGTTGGCAGTCGGAACCACTGGGTCCTACCCGTCTGCAGCTCACCAATAGGTTGGGTCTGCAGACCTTCCTGTTACTCCTGTCCCTCCCACCAGGAACCTGCCGCCAGAGTGAGCTGAAGCAGGGAGCAATGCTGTTCAGTAAGACTGGTCTGATGAAAGAAGCTTCAATCTCCTCAACCGTCTGTGAGAAAAATTAAGCAAGAATCTCTCGTCCTACAAGCTGCTTACCTCCTGATGGCAGCCACCATTCTTACCTGGGCTGCCCCTATCCTAAATCTTCTTATAATTATCAGTGTGTAACTCATATTTGCTTCTTTTTATAAAATTCTTACAGAACCGCATCCACGAAGTTTCTCAACTCACGACCAAACAGACGTTCCTCCTGACACCCCTCAAAGCCACCACCTGCCAATCTCCCCCTCCCCACGATGCCCCTAATCAGCCGGAAGTAGCCAGATGAATAATCGGCACCCCTAATTAACACAAAAGGTTGGTATGTAAGGTGGTGAGTAAGGGGGAAGGTCACATAAGAAACCAGACCTGGGAACTTTGGCTAGAGTCGCCCACACCCATGCGCACCAAAAGAAATTTCCCAGCCTGACCAGACGGTGGTGCAGTGGATAGAGCGTCAGACTGGGATGCAGAAGACCCAGGTTCGAGACCCCGAGGTCACCAGCTTGAGCGCGGGCCCATCTGGCTTGAGCAAAAGCTCACCAGCTTGGACCCAAGGTCGCTGGCTCCAGCAAGGGGTTGCTCGGTCTGCTGAAGGCCCGCGGTCAAGGCATATGTGAGAAAGCAATCAATGAACAACTATGGTGTAGCAACGGCAACGAAAAACTAATGATTGATGCTTCTCATCTCTCTCCGTTCCTGTCTGTCCCTGTCTATCCCTCTCTCTGACTCTCTCTCTGTCCCTGTAAAAAAAAAAAGAAAAGAAAGAAACTTCCCAGAAGTCCTTGGAAAAAAGAGCGACTTTCTGTCAGCCAGTCAGATTTCACCACATCATATTAGCTCACCCATCCTACAGATCCTTTAAATATCTCCCACGCAGATCATCCTATAAGACTTCCCTGGCCTCTGTCCCCAGGGACAGTGAACATCATCCGAGCAGCACGGTACTAAATAAGGCCTTTATTATTCCACACTTTATGGCTACGGCCCCTTTCTTTTTCCTTAGCGGGGAAAAATACCTTACATCTAGTACTATTGACAAGCTCTGTAAATGTTCTCTAAGTGTATTCTCATGACAGAGAAAGAAATTTGCCAAAAAAAAGCCTGGATATTTTTACATGTGTGGCCTCCATTGCTGACTTCTCACGAATGAGCCTTCATTCATTTCAAACCCACAGACTTTAAACTGCTTGAAAAAAAATTTTTGAAAGCCTCCCACATTGCTTTTATTCTGTACCCAGTACCTTTTCTCTGAGAAGGGTCCAATGAACGCGGTTTGCATGATTGAAGTCAGCCAAGGCTGCTGAAGAGCAAGTTCCCCCTCTAACCCAGAAAGTGATAAAATTAATAGACTTTAAAATGTTCAGTGTCACTGATGGATGTAAGGTCCTTAATCTACACTGGAATAAACAATGGCATAATTAACTTGATTTGTTTTACATTCATAGAAAGAGAGCATTTTGAATCCAGAATGCAAATGAGCCAAGAACATGAATACTTTTATTTTTTAATTTAATTACCCTATTGCTAGCAATAGTCCATACTTTCTAAATTCTTAACCCGTGGTGGGGGTATTATTACTACCCACTTGGAAAGTTACTCGGATGCATTCCTTCTTCTCAAATAAATGAAGTTACCGTCTGTTTGTTAAGAAAGAATTCCCTCGTAATTCTGCAGCTGTCTATGAACTGAATAGAGCAGCGATTTTTCAAATTCAACGGCGCATCAGAATCACCTGGAGAGCTCATTAAAACAGAAAGCTGGGCCCATCCGCAGAGGTTCTGATTCAGTAGGTCTGGGTGCCATGCTTTCACTCTCTGCTTCCCCCTAGTGGCCACAGCTGCACAGGCCAGAGTCTAGTGTGAGGTCCTCAAGCAAAGCCCCCACTTGGAGGCTTCAGAGATCACAGGTGAATTTTGGTCTCGTTTCTTGCAGACCGTGGCAAACGGAAGAGCTGAGGGGCAGTCCTCCACTGGTGCTATGTGGCCTCCAGCCACACTTACTTACAAGCTATGCACGCAGCCCATGAGGAATTAAGTACAAAAAACTGAAAGCATAATTAGGAACCCTTACAGCAATTTGACAGCGGAATTCTGTGACTATGGAGCCTGATGCTAAAAACTGGGGTTTATTTCATTTTGGTGTAAATGTGGTTACTGTGTTTCAGCACAGACTGTCTGAGAGAGAAACACTGGATTTCAGAGATGCAAAGTCCATCTGCAGAGATAAAATGCAGGGGCCAATGTCTGCTAAGGGGTCCCCGCTTCCAATCCACTCCTGACGCCCGATGACATCCATGCCCTTAAGTTCCAAAAAGCATTCCTGAGTCCTTCTGGGTGTTGCTTTTTTTTTTTTTTTTTAATGATTTTATTTATTTATTATTTTATTTATTTATTCATTTTAGAGAGGAGACACAGAGAGAGAGAGAAAGAGAGAAAGGGGGGAGGAGCTGGAAGCATCAACTCCCATATGTGCCTTGACCAGACCAGTGCAGGGTTTTGAACTGGCGACCTCAGTGTTCCCAGGTCGACGCTTTATCCACTGCGCCACCACAGGTCAGGCGTGGGTGTTGCTTTTTGCTGAAGCTTGCTTGGGTGACTTTATGAGCCTTGAAACTAGAATCCTAATGAATATACTCGTATCAGTCTCTGAAGAGAAAAAGCGCTACTAGTCTTCATCTTCATTTTCTAATATGTTCTAACCCAGGACCCCATCAACCGATCCACAGGCACAATCACCTTTTTCTTCTCATTCTCAACTGGACCCTTAATTCTAAAACAAAAAGGTTCTTTAGCTAGGAGTCATGGAGAAGGCAGAGAAGGGAAATGGCTGAAAGAGATGTGAGTTAGCCGATAAATACTACCTACTGAAAGTCTAGTGCGTGCACTGAGTGCCCGCCCTATGAGCCGATACACACCAGCTGGCCGGCTGGGGCTCACGTCATAGTGGGCGGTAAACAACCGACAACTGAACAAATCATTCAATAAACCAAATCATTTCAGAGAGTGATCCATGCAGGGAAGGGAATTATAGATGACAAGGAAAACAGACCGCTCAAAGCTGCCAGCTAAGGCAAGGAGGAAGGGGAGGCAGAGACGACACACTGAGAATTAGAACAAATGCCACTTATAAAAGGCTAACCCTGTGCCAGGCCTGCTAAGTATTTTAAGTATCCTCATGACAACCCTAGGAGAGCTGTTGTTATCTACATTTTCTAGATGGGGTTGGCGGGGAGGGGGGGAAGTTCAGAGAGGTTCCATAACTTGTCCAAGATCCAGTTGGGAAGACATAAAGGCAGGCATGACTGTAAATATGTTACTGCAAACCCATCCATACCTTACCCACCCAAGGAAAGGAGCCGGGTGCAAAGGCGGGCCTCAGCAAATGAGCAGCTTTTTTGGTCACCCGCAACACTCACTCTCAGACATTCTTGCTTCTTAGCAAAAGGGCCATGAAATCGTTTCAAATGCACGTTTCCTTCTGTAAATCCCATGCTAAGGGCTCCTGTTCAGTGAGGCCGGCCTGGGCCGGCTGGTAGAAACCAACAGTAGCTAAGAGCTTTGTACCACATAAGAGCTCTTTGCACAGGAAGCATCTCACAAAACAGACCGGAAAAGAAGGTTGGAGATTATGATGTTACTTCTCCAAGCAGTGGCAGGGGGTGGCTGTAAAATGTCTAGTAACATCCCGTCAAGTGTACAAATGACATGGACTTCAGCTGAGCAGCAACTGAGCAACTGAGTGAGTTTTTGTACATCTGGGTGGGATTTCCAACAGCCCAGAGAGCCAGGAGCTCAGGTTTTTGTTTACAGGTGCTAACCAATCCATCACAACCCCCCAGTGGAGCTGTGTTGGCATAGTGTCCTCCCTCTCTTTCTCCGAGGAGGTTAGTGGATGTGTGTTCTAATAACACTGTCAGGTGAATGAACCATCCATCTTTCTGACCTGTTGGTAGGCAGATTCTACATTTCAGCCTCCATAACTAAGTGCAGGCAGATCACCTGAGATCCAAGCCTTGAACAAAGACAAATGCAAGAGCCTGCATGTCTTGCCATGTCTTGCGGTGAGGAATACATTTACCAGATGATGACTGTAGTGCAATAAGCAATAAAATGAAACAAAATATCCACTCCAGCCCCACTGGTCTAGAACTCACAGACATCTCAGATTATTTCTATTGGCCCTACCTGTATGCTGCCTATGAAACAAAACTACCCCAGAGCATCAATACTTTCAATCCCTGTAATAGAAGCTCTCTGCAAAACCACCATGTGCTGTTCATTAGTGAGTTCTAGTTGACCAGATATCACTAATAGCAATATTAGGTGCTCAGTACACATCAGTTATGTGTCAGATCCCATCAGAATAAGTATCACCACAACCTTATGGTGTAGATAGTAGTGTCCTCATTTAAAAAAAAAAATTAAGTCTGACGAACCTGACCGGTGGTGGCATAGTGACTAGAGCATCAACCTGTGATGCTGAGGTCCCCAGTTCAAAACCCAAGGTGACCAGCTTGAGCATAGGATCATTGACAAGATCCCAAGGTCACTAGCTTGAGCAAGGAGGGGTCACTGGCTCAGCTTGAGCCACCAACACCCCTCCCCAGCCAAGGCAAGTATGAAAAGCAATCAATGAACAACTAAAGTGAAGCATCAACTACCACTTGATGCTTCTCATCTCTATCCCTTCCTCTCTCTCTCTCTCTCTCGCAAAAAAAATAAAAAAGGAATAAGAAGAAATTAAGTGTGATTGCTGATGAGAGCTCAGTGACAGTGTGGAGAATGATAAAAAGGAGGTATCTTTGGCTGCCATTTGCAATTTTTGTGCCAAACAAGCTACACCATGGATCTATAATAACCACTATTAAAATGTCTAGATTTCTACAGCACTTTAAATTGTTCATAGTACTTTCAAATACATTTTCTTGATCAGAGCCACACCATAACCCTGTGAAATAGACAGCTCTGTAACTAAGGCAACGGAGGCTCAGAGAAGTCAGTTAGGTTGATAAGGTCACCTGACAGTAAGTGGAAGACTCTTCTTTGTCCACTACGCCTTGTAACTTAATATTAAACCCACCCAGGGACATGCAGACAGTTCTATTTAGAAAGAAAGTGATTTGGAATTCTACCATTATGGAAATATTTGGATTCTTGATATCCACTAATTTGAAAGAGTGGAACTGTAGAATTGAAATTGTGAAAAAACTATGATTGCAAATAAATTCAGTTGCCAGCTGCAAAATTTAAGAACAATAAGGCTGTGTTCCAAAGGCACAATGCAGAGCTTTGCCTTCAGCCATTCTGCGAGATGGTTCAGACATCCATTTCTTGAAACTGTTAGTGACAACTACTTGGAAGAAATAAAATATTTTTCAGGACCACTCTGAAATTCACAGCACCTGGGTTTCAGGTAGGCAGGAATGGAAGCTTTGTACATCTGGGTGGGATTTCCAACAGATCGAGGCTTTGCCCGCTGTGTTCCAATCCACATCCCAGCATTACCTTGCAGAGCCGTGAAGCACCTCTCAGCAGCGACCCCTTTGTTGGTCTATTGTTTCTTCACCCAAGCTGACTGGCATCTTCCTCGAGAGGATGGGATATTGAAAGTTCATGACAGAATAGACCTAAGGCCCACCACAGCAACTACTGGCCATGCCCCTCAAAGATCAATTCTGTCCTCAAAGGCCCCAGCCCAAGTGAGACCCACCTTCCTCACCACCTTGGCACCAGACTGGTCGCAGCCTCTGAGGCTGTAACTTCATCGACACCTCATCCTTTGAGCCTTCCTGCTCTCTCTGCAAGCGTCCCTGTCCCCGGGATGCAAGGGCCTTCCATGCGCCCACATTTCTAAGGGAAATCTGAAAGTAAGGTATTGCAGGTCCTGCAGGAAACAATTTCCAGGTGTTATCTCAGAGGAGATATAGGGTCTCTGGTCAAGGTGAAGTCAAACCTTGGGCCTACCCTGGCCGGATAGTTGATAGAGTGTCAGCCTGAGAACAAATGTTGCCAGTTCAATCCCCAGTCAGGGAACATAGAGAAACAGATCATTGTTCCTGTCTCTCTCTTCCTTTCCTCTCTCTCTAGAAATCAATAAATAAATAAATAAAGTTTTAAATGATAATAAATAAAGTCAAACCTTGGGACATTGGGAAGAATGGCACAGATGAAAGGCTCTCTTCATACCAGGAACCCACACATCCACCCAAACCTGGAAGCTGAACAAACCACCGAAACCAAAAACTATACAAATACCCTCTTTTCACACTGAATTACAGTCTACCTGCCTTCTCCTTACCAGAAAGAGAGAAAGCATTCAAATAAAAATTCTTATTCTAGCCTGATCTGTGGTGGCACAGTGGTTAAAGCATTAACCTGGAATGCTAAGGTCACCAGTTCAAAACCCCAGGCTTCAGCAATCCCTCTACTGGGTATATACCCCCAAAACTCAAAAACACTGGTACATAAAGACACATGCAGCCCCATGTTCATAGCAGCATTGTTCACAGTGGCCAAGACATGGAAACAATCAAAAAGCCCTTCAATAGATGACTGGATAAAGAAGATGTGGTACATACATACTATGGAATACTACTCAGCCATAAGAAATGATGACATTGGATCATTTACAACAACATGGATGGACCTTGATAACATTATACTGAGTGAAATAACTAAAACAGAAAAACTAAGAACTATATGATTCCATGCATAGGTGGGACATAAAAATGAGACTCAGAGACACAGACAAGAGTGTGGTGGTTACTGGGGGGGGGGGGGCAGAAGAATAGGGAGGGGGTGGGGGAGGGGAGGGGCACAAAGAAAACCAGATAGAAGGTGAAAGAAGACAATTTGACTTTGGGTGATGGGTATGCAACATAACCAAATCTCAAAATAACTTGGAGATGTTTTCTCTGAACATATGTACCCTGATTTATCAATGTCACCCCACTTAAATTAATAATTAAAAAAAAAGCCAGGCTTGTCTGGTCAAGGCACATATGGGAGTTGATGTTTCCTGTTCCTCCCCCCTTTCTCTCTCTCTCTCTCTCTCTCTCTCTCTCTCTCTCTCTCTCTAAAAATGAATAAATAAAAATCTAAAAGAAAAACAAACAAAAATATTCGTATTCTGTAAGACCCCAAGAGCCAAAACTAATATTAAATTAGTGAAAGTCAAACAAAGACAGATTTCGACTCATTATGTAAAAGGATTCCCTCATTGGGCATGGTATCAATCTAAGGCCAGAGTCAATGCCAAATCACAAGAAGTAGCAAGTGACCCCAGATGACTGAAACACCAAGCAGGAGTGGGGCAGAGGAGGGTCCTGGGTAGGGGGAACAGCAAGGGAGATGACCTCCACGTTCCCGTGCGTTACATAAGATCTCAGTGTCAGGTAGAACTCTAGAAACAGTTTGGTACACTCTTTAAATCCCCCATACACATACACATATGTACGTGTACACACATACACACAGAGGCAATATCACCTAATGTCTCAGAGCCGGGGCTTTGGGCTTGGCCAGTCCTGGTTCCTACCACTTTACAAGGTGTATGACCTTGAGCCAACTACTTAACCTCTCTTAAGACTCACTGCCCTCCTTGATCAAATGACAGTAACAATGGCACCTGACTCCGAAGCCGTTTGGAGGGACTGGGGGAGATAGAGTACATAGAGAACACAGAATATGGTAGGCATTCAATAAATCGTAGCTATTAATATGGTTGGTCTCTTCATAGTCCTCCAACATGCTATATTCATTCCTAAATCTGACTCTACTCAACTTACTCTCTTCTGAAAACTGTTTGCGCCCCTCATTATCTTATCCATCCGGCAAAGCCCAGCACAAACAGGGATTCTGACTGTAGACCCAGGGAAAGAAATGTAATGCTAGCATATTACTTGATTCTGTCAAAACCTGAAATCCACATTCCCTTTGACCCACAAATTTTACTTTCATTAATATACTTTATACAGATATACTTGTATGGGTACTTAAAGATATGAGCTCCAAGATATTTATAGCAGCATGATTTTTAGCGGTGAAGGACTAGAAACCACCTCACTGTCCACCAAGAGGCAACTAGAAGATCATTTATGATATAGTACTTGCATATAATGAATATTCGGTGGGTGTTAAATAGAATGAAGCAACTCTATATATATACAGAAATATAATCAGTGACTTGACCGGTGGTGGCGCAGTGAATAAAGCATGAGCCTGGGACACTAAGGTTCCAGGTTCAAACCCCTGAAGTCACCTGCTTGAGCGTGTGCTCATCCAGCTTGAGCACAGAGTCACTGGCTTAAACGTGAGACCATAGGCAGGACCCCATGGTACTGGCTTGAGCCCCTCCCCCCCACTGCCCCAGTCAAGGCACATATGAGAAGAAATCAATGAACAACTAAGGTGAAGCAACTGTGACTTGAAGCTTCTCTCTGTCTCCCTCCCTCTCTCTCTCTTGCTAAAGATATATAGATCTATATAGATCTCCAGCTATCAAACATTAAATGGGGGGAAAATATGAAGAATAGTAAATGTACTATATTTGTGTTTCCAAAAGAAGTGAAACACGTATATGTGCTTATACACATATATGTTTGTGTAAGTACAGAATACCTTGGGAAGGGCGTGAAAAACACTAGCTACATCTAAGAAAGAAAGCTAGGGTAGCGGGGTCCAAGAAGGGAAAGGCATTTATTTTTTGCTGAATAACTCTTTGTAGTTTTTACCTTATGTATTAAATTTTAAAAAATTATTTACGGTAATTAAAAATTGTTCGGCTTTTCCCTCTCCTCCTCAATAAAACTGTCCCAGTCTACACCAGCCCCTGATGGCCTGTCCTCCAATCTTCCAGCCCCGTGTAAGTTCTTGCTCCCCAATCCTGATGCCTGCACCGACTACCTGTAAATCAAGTCACCTCCACTAGAATAAAGCTCATAAGAGCATAACACAAAATTACAAAGCCATATGGAAAATACTACAGTAAAGATTCATGAATTTGGAAGTGTGGTTTCTGGCAAGCTGGAAAGCCTTTGGGTTTAAGTGGTTGAGCCCTCAAGCTCAAATATTGCACAGTCGAACACTTTATGAAGCATAAAATCAATGGTGGCTCTAAAATGTCAGGTCGCTCTGCCTCCCGTTATGGATCACTAGCTACAAAGGCACTGGGGTGACCTTCTCCCCTGATACCTGTTGACTTGAAATATACCCCTGGAATGAGAAAAGAGTTAGTGAGTTCCAGATCAGTAAGATGCTTAAGAACTCAAGCTTGAAATCAGTAAAAAAAAATCTTCCCCCCATGGCAAGGCCTCTCTTGGGGATAAAGTAACGAGAATGAACAAGAAGCCTTTTCTGGGATTATTTAACTCTTTCCTGCTGTCACCGGGTGACAGAACAGACCTCCAAAAGAAGTTCTCCTGGACCATAAGGAAGTGATACCTAGCCAGGTCATTTGTATCTAAAGACCTTGTCTGTTGACCTCTCAAACGATTCTGAGTTTTCACCATTTTTAAAGGAGGAAGATTTCATCATTTATCCCATTTCCATAGCTTTTTGTTTTCATTTTCAACTCCATCCCAACTTTCCCAACCTCCCAAGCACACTCTCTCCAGCAGGGTCAGGCGGCCCGGTTCTCTGGGCCCAGACTGGCGGGCATACAGGAAAGCTGTGGGATGGAGCCCAGTTCATGCAGGTCCCCCTTGACTGGCATTCCACAGTCCTCCTACACGGACAGATGCCTCCTCATCTATAAACATCCCTGGGGTCCCTTGAAATTTTTGTTTCCTAAAAAGCCCCTGCTATTCAGAGCTTGCTAAAAATCTTCATGTCCCAGGTAGGTAGAGCTCTGTCATTCTGGCTAGGATGTCGGCACCATGAGATTAGGTGCTTGCTTTCTTCTTGTTCCCAAAAACCCTTCCCCAGGACTTACTGAGTGAAAGATGGATAGCTGGTTCCTGTGGTGGTGTTTCTTTGTGGGGATGAAATAAGGGCACCCCCTCTAATGATGGGAAGGAGTCTGGAGGTGACCAGTCTCGAAACAAGCCATCCACAGCACAGAACCCTCCAGGGATGGATAAGCTTCACCCCGGGGACCTTCAGAAACTCTGAAGAATGGCATGGTGGCCCTCCCACAAGTGTGGCATGAAGAAATGGCATCTCCATGAGGTTGGGGGACTCAGAATTCTGTGAGTTGGGTTCTTGGATTTAATCTCCACTACCGCCGCTGAAATGGACATGGCCCCTAAACTCACAGAACGAGGAAAGGAAGGTTTGGAGAGGTTGAGTTACTTACTGCCTGGTGGCAGAGTCCTTGCTCTCACGCCCACATTCTCCGTCAACCACTCCGCACACTGGGTTGAGTTGTATTTTCCTCATCTTCTCAGATGCCCGGTTTTGCTATCATCAGAGGCGGGGGAAATGCTTCATTGAGGAGTCAACTGACAAAAGTGCATTTTCAGACAGCAAACTCGAGGTGATGTTGGAACTCGGAGGAAACTTAGGAATATTGTGTTTACAGATGGATGGACTCCTCTTCACCTCTGGGAAGATGACTCTCTGCCTGGGGCAGGGGCAGAGGCAGGGTGGAAGTGGGGCTGAAAAGAAAACATCTCTAGAAGCTCTGAGACTCCTGATTCCAACAAGACCACAGAGGAGCAGGCACCAAATACCAAGATGCCAGTGACTCTCTGAGGATGGAATTTATGACCTTTACTTTTCATGGCTCCTCCTTTATTTATTTATTTTTCTTTTACATGAGAAGAGGGGAGATAGTGAGGCAGACTCCTGCATGTGACCCAACCAGGATCCACCCAGCAACTGCCATCTGGAGCCAATGCTCAAATCAACTGAGCTATTTTTAGCACCTGAGGCTGACTCGTTAGGACCAATCAAGCCACTGACTGTGAGAAGAGAAGAAGAAAGGATGGGGGAGAGGAAAGGGAGAGAAGCAGATGGTTACTTCTCCTGTGTGCTCTGACTGGAAGTTGAACCCAGGACATCAATACGCCAGGCCGGTGCTCTATCCATTATACCACCAGCCAGGGCCTTCTGTCTCCTCTTAATGTGATTTTCCCCTTGCAATGATCTCCCTGAGTGATGAATAATTGACATAATATTCAACACATGAAGACCTATGTGATCTCAAGGCTATCAATTTATTTATTTAATGCCCCCTTTACACACATCCCTGATGGGCCCAGAGATGACTGGGGGAGGGGAAGTCCTGCAGAGTCTATAGGTGAAGGTGATACAACAGCTTCAAATTATAGTGTTCCCAGGATTGTTGGGGGCTGGGGATGGGGAGAAGAACTTGGACTTGGCAGCATCTTGTTAGGATTCCCTGGGGACCCACTAGTCAGGCTGAGGGGCAGATCCCAGTGAATGGACTTATTGTGTCTTTATTTCTTAGAGTCTTTTCTCAGTCATAAGATGATAGGGAAAGAATACAGATACAGGAACACACAGAGACATACAGACAGACAGAGATAAATACACAGAGATCCATACACACATGGGTTCATATACACAGAGACACATGTATGTACACACAGATAAATATACACATGGCTATAAGTGCACATAGATACATATATACACACAGAGAAGGAAATACATACACACATGGATACATACACACATGGTTACATATACAAGGAGACACACACACACACACTGTACTTGGCAAAAGCCTGCTTAGTTTTCAGAGGGCCTGTTAGGCTGCTCCCTGTTTAGGTTTAAAAATAAGTAAATAAATGACTAAAGGGTGAGTTTTGTCTTTGGAATTAAAAAAATAGGAGTAATCTCCCAAACTTAGGAAACATGGTATTTTCAATAAGTCTTATGTGAATATGAATAAAGGTTCCTTTTAATTCTCAAGGACCACCAGACCAACCCAAGGACAAGCGCACATTATAATTTTAGGAAGTTTCTCGGCTTGCTTTTGTGAACAGGATCCACTTAACCTATTTCTTTAGTAGTAATGACAATAAAAGATTCCTTAGCAGTGAGAAGATGACTGTGTATGAATACAAGATACTGAGGTCACTGTTACAATATTCTGTTCCATCACCTTTATTTAACCTCTCTGGTACCCCTATAAAACCCATTTCCCCAAGTGGCCAAGAGCATGCCAATCACATGCTTCTAACTACAGTTTTGCCACTTGACCATCCCTAGACTTGAACTTCTCAATTACTTTCGAGGTGATGAGATCACTTAGAACAGTGGTTCTTAACCTGGGTTCTATCGAACCCTAGGGGTTTGATGAGTCGGTCTCAGGGGTTCGGAGAAGCCTCTGCCGCGAAGGCCAGAATAAAGTAATACCGTAATTTGTTGTGAGTTCATGCACTTTGTTGGTTTTGTTCTTTGAGCAAGGTGATTGATGTTCATGCACGGCTCATTTTGTGCACCAGTAAAAAAACATATACCTATGTCTTGAATTTGGGGAAAAAAATCATATTTTATTATCACTAAAGAAGGGTTTGGTGAATGCACATATGAAACTGGTGGGTTCGGTACCTCAAAAAAGGTTAAGAACCACTGACTTAGAATAAAGAGAATATGATAAAGAACTTAGTTGTTAGGGTAGAATAGACAGGTAATAATATCTGGACTCTTAAGTCATGCCAGACACCATGTGGATAGCTTTTCATTCATTATCTCATGTAATCCTAACACCATGCCATGAGACCCATAGTTAACCCCATTTTACAGATGAAAAAAAGTGAGCCTAAGAAATAGTCAACTTTCCTATACCAGGAAAATAGCACAAAAGAGTTCAGATCTTGCTCCCCTGCACCCTGGCATTCTGGTATGAAGCCATTCTCTTAACAACTACATTACTGTATGGCATTTCTAACCAGCTAACCAAATTCAAACACAGTATTTGGGGGCGGGGGTGAAGTAGGGATGGTAGAAGGAAATCATTTGTAAGCTTATGAATTATAACATGTACCACTCCCCCCAAAACATCTTGCAATCAACTTTTTTTATTTATTACAGCTTCTAAAGTCATTAAAATGATAGGTTCCGTGCTTATGATCCCAAGGGGCCATCATACAACAGAACACAAACTTCCTTTACTCCCTAGCCAGATCAGAGATGACTTAGTTTTAGGAAATTGCCACCAATGAGCTCTGAGTATTCTATGAATCTCCTAAAGTTGAACTGTCTGTACCTACATGGATTTCTCTAGGAGGGAAGTCCACAGGATGGACAAGTTTCTCCAAGGGGACCGGGACCAGGACACTAGAGACCCGACAGTACTGAGATACTGCACCAAGAAAAGTCTCCTAGAATTTTATCTTCCCCAAATTGATGCAGGCGCCCACCAACAAAGGAACACATTTCACAGAACTGTAAAAAATTGCAGGTGCATGACTTCCAACTTACTAATAGCTGCATACCTTTCCTCATGGAACAATAGACCTCTTTCTTCTTCGGTCCCCTCCAGCAGTGTTTGAGACTCAGCACATTTCTGAGAGTAAAAGTTCTCCTTCTGAATCATTCTTGGCCTTGGGCTGCCTTGTTGGCAATACTTGGCTTTCCCTATCTCTTATCTGTGATCTTGACCACTTTGACACTGCTTTAGGAGGAGTAAAATTTCCAAGTAAATCAAAGTAGATTAAGTGGGCAAAGCAGAGTATTGAATAGAAGCCTCATGTTGTTTTTTGGTTTGGTTTGGTTTGGTTTATGTAAATGAAAAGAGGAAGAGGATGGGGGGACAAGAAGAAGAGAAACGTACTTGCTTGTTTTCGTACAGAACGCCACCTACAGCTCACGCAGGAAACTGCTCACACTGACTGCTTCCATAGAGCAGCACAGGGCACGATGGAGATACTTCACTCTCCACTTAATATCTCTCTTGAGTTGGAAACCATGTAAATGTAAAAAAAAAAAATTTAACTTTCAAGGCAAATCAAAGAACAAGGTTCCATCTTTATTTTGGTTGAACTCACGATTTCTATTTTCCTTAGCTGAAGTAAATGTCACTGCAAGTTAAATAGCTTTTTCTTTTTTTACAGACTTATAGAATTTTTATTTTGTGATGAGATATTTTAAGACATTCTCTGTTAGCAACTTTCAAATATAAAATAAAGTATTATTAGCTATAGTGGCCATACTGTACGTGACATCCCATGGAAATAGCTTCTTTCTAAAGTCAGTCAGAGGAAATTTCAAGCACATTTTCATACAGCCTGTTAGAGCTTAGAAAACTCAACTATTCAAAGACATTTAGAAAATCCTACTGCCTTTAATTGCAATGTGTGGCAATCTCTGTATGCAATAACTTTTGCTTCAATGTTACATGATAGTATGATCTTTCATAAAGACATTTTAAATAACAATGAGATATCCACATGCAATTTAAAATACCTTAAATGATGCTACCAAACATTTCTCAGGCTAGCTGGCAATCAATGAGCAGATTCTTCCTCTGAACTCTAAGTTTGAATTTAAAAAGTCAAGAACAACCTCTGATCTATCACTACTCATTCCTCTCTCAATGAAACATCTCAAGTTCAGGAGTATTAAAATGGAAAGAGGGAAAGAGGGAAAGAGAAAACCACACCACACCCACTAGAATAGCTAAATTTTAAAAGATAATACCAAGTGTGGACAAGGATTCAGAACATTCAAAATACTCACATTCTTGTAGTAGGAATGTAAAATGGCACAATTACTTTGAAAACGGTTTGGCAACTTCCTACCTTATGACCCAGAAATGTCACTCCTGAATATATTCCTAAGAGAAATAAGTGTATATGTCCACAAAAGGACATGTCCATGAATGGTAATAGCATCATTAGTCATAATAGCCAAAGATGAAAATGATTCAAATATCCATTAGCAAGAGAATGAATGAGCTGCAGCATATCTATAAAATAGACTACCCCTCCATAATTAAAAGGGACTACTATATGTAACAACTAGGATAAATATCAAAACGTTATATTGAATGAAAAAAAAATCAGCCACCAAAAGAAGGAGTACGTACTATGTTATTCCACTAATATGACATTCAAAAGTAGAAAAAATAATCTCCAGTGATGGAAACCATAATAGTGATTGCCTCCAGTGAGAAGGAAGGGTTGCTGAGTTGGTGGGAATGTCCTGTAGCTTAATCAGAGCAATGAACCTGACCAGGCTGCGGCGCAGTGAATAGAGCATCAGACTGGGATATGGGGGACCCAGGTTTGAAACCCTGAGGTCGCCAGCTTGAGCTCAGGCTCACCAGCTTCAGCACAGGGTCGCTGGCTTGAGCGTAGGATCATAGACATGACCCCATGGTCACTGGCTTGAGCCCAAGGTCTCAGCCTAAGCAAGGTGTCATTCACTCTGCTATAGCCCCGACCCCTGGTCAAGGCACATATAAGAAAGCAATCTATGAACAACTAAGGAGACTAAGGAGCTGCAACAAAGAATTATTGATGCTTCTCATCTCTCTCTCTTCCTGTCTGTTCCTAACTGTCTCTGTCACACAAAAAAAGAATCAGAGTGATGATTACATAGCTGTGCAGTTGTCAAAATTCATCAAGCTTTACTCTGTGTAAACCTTTCTTCCACAAACTATTGTTAGCATTTAAAAAGTGAAAAAAAATGGCTGGTTGGCTCAGTGGATAGAGTGTCGGCCCGGCATGCAAATGTCCTAGTTTCAATCCCACACACATAAAAAGCAAACATCTGCTTCTCTCCCCACACCTTCTCTCTCTTCTCCTCCTGCAGCTAGTGGCTGGGCTGGTTAAAGCATCAGCCATGGAGGGGGGGGGAGAGGTTGCCCGGTGGATCTTGGTCAGGGCACATGTGGAAGTCTATCTCCCTTCCTCCCACTTATAAAAAAACAAACAAATAAATAGTGAAAGAATCACCTTTACAATTGACAGGCTTGGTTATGTAGTTTTGTTTGTGAATACCCAACACCCAAAGGACGAGATTGACACAGCAACCTGTGCGATCCTAAAAGCAACGAGAAGGGAACTCAGGAAATGTCAATTCCGCCCCAGTTCCGAAAATGCTGCCTTGACCTGGTGGTCAGCTCCCAGTTTTGTCTAATGGGGCCACTGGATTAGGTTAGTAGGTTTGTTTGCAGATCTTAATCTTTGAGAATCTGGTGCAAAGATGAACCCAAACTTCAGAAATAATGACTGTACAGATATCATTTTGCATAAAGCGCCAGAGGACCACCCACCGACACCAGGGCAGGGAGCCTAGGAGAGATGTTTCCTCAGGCTCTTTGTTCAAAGCTCAGAGACTCTGTTAAATTATAAACTCTTTTCTTCTAAACTAAACCAGTGGACTCTTGAATGTGCAAAGTCATCCACTGAAGTATTGAAATATTATTTTAATTAAAAAGTAAGCATTTATGCTTTACTTATATGGAATCTACCTGGAATCAGTAAGAGGTATACAATTTTAAATAAATATACACAAGCTAGGGTTTCCTGCTCAGGATTCTCATACAGAAAGAGATAAATGACCTAAAGAATGTGGAGCACCTCTGTTGTAGACCTTTGAATTTTTGAGACCTTTAAACTTCGTGAAATTTATCCACCAAACACAATAATGGAGACCTCAATGTTTTGGTTTTGTTTTTTTGTTCTTGGTTTGGATGTTGTTGTTTGTTTGTTTGACCTTTTTGCAATAAAGAAAAGGGTGATCTCTACTTTTATTATCATTTATAAGATAAAGATAACAAAGATAGGAAGGACAGTGTCAGGATAATAAATATCCTTTAAAATAGAATAAATTCAGTCTGACAGGTGGTAGCTCTGTGGATACAATGTCGACCTGGGACACTGAGGTCCCACGTTTAAAACCCCGAGGTCTCTGGATTGAGCGCAGGGTCACTGGCTTGAAGCCCAAGGTCACTGGGCTTGAAACCCAACAAGGTCATTGGCTTGAGTAAGGAGCTTCCCAGTCAAGGCACATATGAAAAAGCAATCAATGAACAACTAAAGTGACACAAGTACGAGTTGCTCCTCATCTCTCTCTCTTCCCCTCTCTCTTGCTAAGAATAAAATAGAATAAATTCAGCTTCTTGGATAAATCAGGATATTATCTTGATTTCTCAAACTGGACTAGAAGAGGAAGAACATGGCAAAGCAGTTCTAGCGCGTCAGCTTGAATGCTGGACCCCTGACATCTTACCCCTACCTTATTTTGCCTCCATCCGGCGGCTCACACACATAGACGAGAAAGAGCTCGGAATTCTTTTCATGTAAAATATTGATGTCCCCTCACTTAGGAAGAGGACTTCTACTTTGACTACAGTTGAAAGCTTGAGTCGGGTTGGACGAAGGGTCCTGGCCTGCTTCCTGCCTCCTGTACTGCTCAGAAGACGCGCTGGGAAGCAAGGAAGGGGTTGGTGATGGACTAGAGAGTCCTACAGGACATACAAAGCAAGGAAGGGGTTGGTGATGGACTAGAGAGTCCTACAGGATATACAAAGCAAAGGCAATTTGCTGGGGGCGACCACGAAATCCAGATAAATACAGCCATTGCTCTCAGTCACTTGGAACTGAGTATCTCTACTCACCAAATGCGCCCAGACTGCCCTACTGTCCCCTTCCACAGGTGGCTTATGAGACCCATAAGTGTGACCACAAGAGAACACCAAAGAGCTGGGAATACAATTATTTTGTCTTTATTTTTAATTTTTATTTTATTTTTTAGCGAGAGCGAGAGAAAGAGAAAGGGACAGACAGACAGGAAAGAAGAGAGATGGAAGCGTCAACTCATAGTTGTGGCAGCTTAGTTGTTCATTGATTGCTTCTCATATGTGCCATGACTGGGGTGTTCCAGCTGAGCCAGTGACCTCTGAGCTCAAGCCAGCAACCTTGGGATCACGTCAATGATCCCACATTCAAGCTGGCGACCCCACGCTCAAGCTGGTGAGCCTGCCCTCAAGCCTGTGACCTCGGGGGCTTTGAACCTGGGTCCTTAGCATCCCAGTTCGACGCTCTATCCTGAACCACTGCCTGGTCAGGCTTAATTTTTTGTCTTTAACCTGGAGACCTGGGGTTGGCCGAATCACCCTGATGCCTGTGTTTGTATGGCCTGCAAGCTAAGAATGTTCTTTATACTTTTCATTAGCTGAAGAAAATCAAAAGATGAAATTCCATCACCCATGAAAAAATACGAAATGCAAATCAGTGTCCGTCAATGACATTTTATTGGGATGCAGTCACGCTCGCTTGCTGTTCCCCATGGCAGCAGTGGTATTGAGTCATGGCCACGTGGCCCGCACAACCTAAAGTATTCATTATCTGGCCCTTTCCAGAAAAGCCTGCTGACCCCTGCCTAGACTGTAAGCATCTGAAGGGCCGAGGCTGTGGCCGTGTTGCCAACATGTTATTTTTGCTGCCAAGCATCTGTCCCCTTCCTTTCAAGGCCCACCCTGTCTCTTTCCAGACAGAGCTCCTCCCCACTCTCAGAGCAGGCCTTTGGGTAGAGCCCACCTTTGTAAGGCCAACCAATATACCAGTCCCCTTAGCTGGGCAGTGGGCTCTGGGCTCTGATGGTGCAGAGCAAATCCTGAGACTTTCAAGGGGGTCTCTCACTGTTCCCCAGGACGTGAACCTGAGGAGACTAGAATTCGAATCACTGCCATCTTACCTCCCTGAGAAAAAGCTCATCTACTAATTGACAACACACAGCAAAGAAAAGTGTATGTGTGACAGAGAAATCTCTCTCTCTCTCTCTCTCTCTCTCTCTCACACACACACACACACACGCTCGCACAAGCGCTGACAATATCATTTGAGCCTGGATCTCGCAGAGCCTGAAGCCCACCCACTCTTGCACTCAGGCATTTTTGCTCAAGTTTGTTTGAGTTATATTTTCTATCACATGCAATAAAAGAAAAGTGATACAGTCCCATAACTGGGACAGTCCCTTCCCATTTGCATGCCTGGCAGCACCCAGGTTCTCCGTGTTTACACAGGAGGACTCTTTAAGTGTCCGGGAGGGGGAACAGCAGTTTGGAGCATTCAGAGCTTGGAAATGGAAGCCCTGTAGAACTTCAGGTGTGCAGAAAGAAGTAAACATAAAGACTAAATAGATCTCAAAGGAAAAACAAGTTAAAAATAGTAGCAGCAAAATCAACAACCGCTGACTGTCAACATGTGCTCTCTGTTGTCATGTATTGGTACATGTGTTATGTCATATGACAACTTATTTAAAACTTCATGTAACAAACAGAGAAATGGGTGCTCAGAGAGGTCACGTGTCAGATGTCACATAGGTAGTAAAGAGAAAGAGATTTAAAACCAGATTTACTCAATTCCAAAGCTCTGGAGTAAAACTTGGGTTCAAGTCCTGTTTATTCCTCCCTTTGTGACGGACCTTCAGCAACTGATCCTTCTGAACTCCGATTTCCTCACCTATAAAATGGAGTTAATGCTGCCTATATCAGAAAGTTACTTTGAGGATTGAAGGACAAAAACAAACAAACATAAATAAATAAATAAGCTCCTAATAGAGTTATTGACATGTCCCAGGAGCCTGAGACATGCCAGTCTTAGGTTGACCATACTGGGTCAGCACGGTCCTGTTTTCCTGCTCACCTCCTCAGTTCCAGCCCTTTGCCACCTCAGTTCTGCACTATTCATTCCCCAGGAGAAATGCCCACATCCCGCTGCCCCTGTGGGACCCTCGGCAGGCACGGGGCGCTGTGTCTGTCCTTCGGTGGCTCCGGGTAATGAATTGTGCTTTTACATGGCCTAGTGCAGCCAGCCGCCTCCCCACACCTCATTCCCAAGCCCAAGTCCACTAGCATACATAGCACCATTTACTGATAAATGCTCATAATTTGTTTGCAACAACGTCCCTGCTTTATGGCTGCTTCCTGTCTTGGGACTCATGTGATGAAGTTTTAGGCAGTTGTGGTTTTGTTCTCTTATTTGGAACTTTAGATTTTAAGAAAGGAAAAAAATTTAGTGTTTAATTTTTAAATCACTCGTGGCTTTTCAATCCCTTGGCGTATTAAGAGGGGAAAGGGGGGGGGGGAGGAAGAGGGCAGAATCATAGATAAACCCGGGTAAAGACAATCGGGGCAGCTCTATCCTGTCGTATGTAGAAAGCACTAGTTATGTGCCTTATCTGAAGAAGAGGCTATTCGTTTCTTTCTCAGGCGCTGTGACCGGGTCGAATGGACCCGACAAGCGGAGGTAAGAGTCCCTTCACTTGGCCAGTAGAGGGCCAATGGAAGGATTGGATGCTGGTATCTGACAGTCGCCCTCTTGCAATGTACTCCTACATGACCTGGATCGAGTCACTTAATTTATATGAGGTTGAGTCTCCTCTCGTGAGAAACAGGGATAACAGCACTCAGTTCGCGGATGTGACAGTGTGCTCGGCTGCAAGCAGGAAGGCTTCACTCGATGCTACAGGACAGACGTGCGCATCTGGAGGGTCAGCAGGAGCGCCGGAGCTCTGCAGACGGGGCAGTCAGTCTGTCTGTCTGCAGGACTGCTGGCAGGAACACACAACCCACCGCCCGTCTCTGCCCTCTTGTTGCGCTCTCATCCAAACAACCCAGTGTGAGTGTCCCCTTGGCTGATGCGTCTGTGCAGGCAGAGGGAGGGAAGGTGCGGCCCCCAGGAGGCTGGACACTGTCTTCAGTCCCCCCGCACAAGGGGGAGTCACATGAAGATATGCACAAGGGCAACTCTCCTCCCCCAAAACGAAAAAGGTCTATGACAATCAGATGGTCGTAAAGAAGAATGCACAGGAAGCCCTTAGCAACCTGCTAGAACAAAGCAGATGGCCAGTGGATGGCAGCTATAATTATTGCTATGATTGGCAGTATTTTTAGCAACTACCTCTCTGGCCACCAGAGGTGATACACGCAGATGATAAAAATAGACTCATTTAGATGAATTCATGATGAGGGATCATGGGGAGAGAGTAGAATAACAGACATTGAACCTCAAAATCAACTCCTCTGACGAAGGACCCCTAAGAATATCCAGGCCATTGGAGAACTACCCTTGGCATCACTGTCAGCCCGGATACTGGGGACCGTCACCTGCTCTGCCGTGACACCAGTGCCGCTGTGCCAGGGCCTCCCTCCCAAGTTCCCCATTTCTCCGAATCACAAATAGGCTGTTACACAGCAGTACTCTTCCATTTTAGAAACTTCTCTCAAGTCCCAGGTGTAGGAAAACTAGATCCGAGGTCGGGCAGTTAACGCGCAGGCTCAAACCTTGTTACTTAAAAAGGACATGGGTATGTTTGCACATCACTGGGATCAACACAGCTGGAGTCTGTTAGCCCCATGTCACTCAGCAGAAAACGAAGCCCACGATGGCCCTTTAATTCTTTGCCTCTCTCTGCTGCGTACAGTGGGGACTATTTTGTGAAAGGGCAGAATTCTCACCGCGGGTTCTAGTCCTATTAGTCAGTGGCTGAGAGCTAAAATTCAAAGGGAAATGGTACCTTGGAAACTGTGGACCCGAGTCATTCTGATATTGCAGAGGGAGAGAACTGTTCTCTTAAACATGTGTGGTGTGAGTGCCTCTGGCAGCCCTGAGCGGACTGTGTATTGCTGAACCCTTCTTCACAGTCAAGGTAGAGAATGGTGTGCAGGTAATGAACCTGAGGCCTAGGAAGGCCCAGAGGGGGCCACACAGTAAAATGAATGAATGAATGAATGAATGAATGAGTCATATTCTGAATTGGGTAAAATTTACTTAATAGAAAATTTAGTATTGGGCTTAAGGTTTCTGTAATCTAGAATATATAATTATTTAGAAATACCTACTTCACCTCCCCACCATGCCAAGTCTTTCACCCATCCTAAAAGAGTCAAGTTGTAATCCAAGGTGTGACAGTAATAATACTAAATGATGGGAACTACTAATCAAAACTTAGTTACAAGTTAATGTGCAGGGTAGTCATTCCTTCATCTGAATTAATACCTGTTCAATGTCTGCTCTATGTCAGAAACTGTGTTGAGTTCTAGGGACATACTGCAGAGCAAAGGCAGTCAGGGACCTCAGGAAGTTTCCAGGCCAGCGGAAGAAAATGATAGTGATTGTATAAAGAAAGGCAAAGTGGTGAAATTCATTGGTGCTATCAGAAGGGTAGGCCACCCAGGTAAGGATGTAAATATGAAGAGGAACCTCGGTGCAGAGTGGATGGGGTAGGTAGGAAGAAGGATATTTGTTAGGAAGTCATCCGGCTTGCCCTACTCCAAGTCCTTCCTAGGAAACCCAAAGGTCTCTGAACATCATCATAACAACTGGCTGGGAAACAGATCCATACACTGCCCTAGACCCAGCCCTGGCATGCCCACAAGCTGAAGGACAAACATTCCCAAGTCAGATACTATGGTTTAAGCCTCTACGAACAAGACAATGAAGATTGTACAAATGAGAATAGATCTGCTTCATCCCTGCCCTTTTGAAGATAAGATAAAGTCATAGTTTTTCCTAAATATCCAGGCTGTTCAATGCAAGGATAGGAGGCATCCTCTGTCATCCATTCAGCATTTACTGAGCACTTATTATGAACTCAACATTACCTGGGAAACAAAAATGACTAAGACTCGATATTTGGGTCAAGAAAGATAGGGTTGACCACACAGCTGTGAGACTGGCCAAAAGCCAGACCACGGACAGCAGCAAATGCTGCAGAGACGTGGAGCAGCAGGAACTCTCCTCTATGGCTACAGGGAATGCAAAACAGCACGGCCACATTGAAAGAGTTTCCAAAGTTTTAAAGACAGTTTATTATAAAGTTAAACATTTTCATCATATAATCCAGCAATCATGCACCTCGACATTCACCCAAAGGAGGTGAAAACTTATATCCATACAGAAACCTGCACATGGCTGTTTATAGCAGCTTTGGTCATAATTGCCAACACCTGGAAACAACCAAGATGTCCTTCAGTAGGTGAGTGGACAGCTGAACTGAGCTAGCCAGACAATAGATATTATTTTGCACTAAAGGAAATGAGCTATAAAGCCATGAAAGGACATGAAGAAACCTTAAATACATGTTACTAAGTGAAAGAAACCGATCCAAAAAGGCTACTTTTTGAAAATCACACTATATAATTTCAAGGATATAACATTCTAGAAAAGGCAAAACTATGG
Source organism: Rhynchonycteris naso (assembly GCA_037038555.1). Classification (NCBI taxonomy): domain Eukaryota; kingdom Metazoa; phylum Chordata; class Mammalia; order Chiroptera; family Emballonuridae; genus Rhynchonycteris; species Rhynchonycteris naso. The sequence goes on along the minus strand of CM073003.1, from coordinate 107,409,465 downwards.
GTATAATAAAAATGTCAGCCTGACCAGGCGGTGGCGCAGTGGATAGAGCACCAAACTGGGATGCAGAGGACCCAGGTTCAAAACCCCAAGGTCGCCGGCTTGAGCGCGAGCTCATCTGGTTTGAGCACAGCTCACCAGGTTGAGCCCAAGGTCGCTGGCTTGAACAAGGGGTCACTCACTCTGCTGTAGTGCCCCGGTCAAGGCACATACGAGAAAGCAATCAATGAACAACTAAGGTGCCACAATGAAGAACTGATGCTTCTCATCTCTCTCCCTTCCTGTCTGTCTGTCCCTATCTGTTCCTCTCTCACACAAAAATAAATACATACATACGTACATAATAAAATAAAACATCAGTGGTTGTGGGGGAGGCAGGTGTGTGAATAGGCAGCACAGAGGATGTTTAGACAGTGAGACTATATGATCTAAAGATGGCTACATGGCCCATACCTTTGGTCAAACCCACAGAATGTGCAACACCTACAGTAAACTACAGACATCGAGTGATGTGTCCATGGTGAAAAACGTACCTGGTGATTGATATTAATAACGGGGGAGATGAACAAAATGAACCAACAAGCAAAGTAGAGACAGTCTCATACATAGAGAGCGGGCTGACAGCTGTTGGGGTGGGGTGAGAGGTGCTGGAAAAGGTTGAGAGGAATTGAGAAAAAAAATACCTAAAAACACCTGACCAGGCAGTGGCACAGTGGATAGAGCACTGGTCTAGGATGTTGATGACCCTGGTTCGAAACTCCAAGGTCACCAGCATGAGCACAGGCTCACCAGTTTGAGTGCAGGGTCGCTGGCTTGAGCATGGGATCACAGACATGACCCCAGGCTCACTGGCTTTAAGCCCAAGGTCACTGGCTTGAGGCCTTCAAGGTCGCTGGCTTGAGCAAGGGGTCTCTGGCTTGGCTAGAGCCCCCGTTCAAGGCACATATGAGAAAGTAATCAGTGAACAACTAAGGTGCCGCACTATGAGTTGATGCTTCTCATCTCTCTGCCTTGTTGTCTCCCTGTCCTTGTCTGTCTGTCCCCACCCTAAAAAATAAAATAAAATAGAGAAAAACAAACGTGGACAAATGTGGTGATTGTGGGGGTGTGGAGGAGGGTAGTGAGGGTATAAATGGCGATGGACCAAAACCTGACTTGGGTGGTGAATACACAACATGGTATATAGAAGATATGCTGTAGAATTGGGCGCCTGGGACCTCCATAATTTTAACCAGCATCACCCCAATAAATTCAATTTAAAACTTAAATAATAGGGGAGGCTATGCCTGTGTTAGGACAGAGGATATGTGGGAAATCTCTGCACTTTTTTCTCAACATAGTTGTAAACCTAAAACTGCTATTAAATTGTCTTTTCTAAAAAAAGGAAGGGAGATAGGGTTTTCAGTGGGTATTCAGGGGAAGTGTGAAAGCGAAGAAACACAGCTCAGGGAGATGTAAGGGAGGAAAAATATCAGAGAAAAGGGACAGAGCTTCCAGGTTGGTTGGAGCTGAGGGATGGATCAAGTTGGCCCACTCCTGCTCCCCCTGCTCCCAAGGCCAACGAGAACAACCCACCTCCGTTCTTCTCAGAGGGTAGGGTCTTTCTTTCCAGGCAGCCATCCTGGTAAGTCATAATATAAAACATGTTTGTCAAAATGTTGGCTCCATTGCCAGAAAGAGGGGAGAGAGAAGAGAGCTGAGCTTTGAGCGAAATGGGAAAGGTTCGTCTCATTTGTTGGTAAGAATGCATTTAGGGGGCAAGATAGTAAAATTCAGCTAGACCTACTGAATGGTTCTTCTAGACCAGGGATGAGCAATCTTTTGAGCGTGGTGTGTCAAAATTCGCCAAAAACCCAGCATAACTCGGGTGGTGTGTCACTTGGAGAAAAACAGCCTAACCGGAAGTCCCAGAACGAGACACTCTGTGCCGGAGTTCTGTTGTTTTGGCCTACAGACCTCCGGCACAGAGTGTCTACGCTACAGCAAATGTTTTATCCTCAGCTACTGCACCTGGCCGTGCAGGAGCTGAGGACGAAACGTCCATCTTGACATACAGCTCCATACTTCTCTAGTATGCAGCTGCATGTGGCTGTGTGTCATCGAAAATGGCTACGTGTGTCAGTGCTGACACGCATGTCATAGGTTCGCCATCACGGTTCTAGACCAACATTCATTCTTTGCTACTTTGGATGGGCATGAATAGCTCTTCACAGAAGATGCTACATAATTTTAGAGACCGGGTTGCAAATTGATTACAGAAGTCTGCTAATGGACTGGAAGAGGGTTTTCTAAACTTCAGTTGTTTGTGTAACCCCTGTTAGTGAGTCTAAAAGAGCTGATAATAGACATACTAGCAACTCAGCAAGATATTGTCCTTGAAAAATAAAAAGGAATGGGAAAAGGGTATGCCTGTTTGAGTTACAGGCTACCTATGTTAGGTCTGTGTGCCATCAAAGAACATTGATTGCACCCTGTATGTTCTCACATTTTTGAAACATTGAATGCTGTGGAATTGGCTACAACTTACTGAGCATATACCAGCCACCATTCTAAAGGCTGCACGCTCAAAACAACTCGATTAGATAGAAAATATTATCTCCAGTGTATGTATGAGTGAAAATGAGAGGGGGAGAGGTTAAGAAACTTGCCTGGGTCATCGTACCAGGAAATAGTAGAGCTGGAATTCAAACGCAATCACCCCAACTCCAGAGGCCATCCTCTAAGTATTATAAGATGCTGGCTGGCCGGAGAGCGTGGACCATTCTCTGTGGGGTAATGTCATGGGAAGGTGTCATGGACAGAGAAGAAAGTGTCTGGAAATGCAGAGTTTTGAAGGGTGGTATATATTCCATCGCTATATAAACGTAGAGAATATAGCATTTAACTAATGGACAAAGTTAAGGTAAGATCTCCGTGTATGAGGATGCTATGGGATTAAGCATTTTCAAGGGGGTGGGAGGGGGGAGAGAGAGAGAGAGAAAGTGTAGAAGGAGAAATTGAGTAGGTCTAAGGTAATGCTTATTTATTGGTCAGAGTTTAGTGCAAGAAACAAAATTCACTCTAGCGGTATTAAAAAGAACGGGGTTTGATTCAGAGAATAGAGGCTTGCAAAATCACAGGAAATGTTAGCTGAATGGAATCGAAAAGTCTGCCTCCAGGCTTCTGTGGGCATTGTGAATGCTGTTTACCCAGTTTTCCCAGAGCTCCACCTTCTGGGAATACTTCCTAACCCATCTGTAGTTATGTAGGACTTGTGACTGGTTCTGACCATTGAATTTTGAGAGTAAATAACACATATTGCTTCCAGGTTAGAGCATCTAAGCGCCAGTATGATGGCCCTCCACACCTCTACCCTCTGCCATGACCCTCAGCGAAGACTGGGCTGGTGGCCGTTCCATCAGTCCTGACCCGACAGCGAGAAGCCGCAAGGCTCAGCCTCTCAGCAACCCATAGTAGGCACACAGCACAAACAGGAAAGGAACCTCTTTTTATAAACTGGCAGAAACAAGCACAGGTTTTATAAACCACTTAGGGTTTTCAAGGTGTTTGTTAACCCAGCAGAACCTCACCTATACTGACTGAAGCTGGCTCTGACCTCGTGATTTAAAACTCCCACTGCCTCCACACAGAGGGCAGGAACTGCTATTGGCAGTGAGATGCCAGGCTCCTGCTGTTTCCATGGCTACCACCGCAGTTTCCTCAGCCCACGAAGCTAAGAATAAACAGTGAATGTGAGTTCGGCTGCTGCCAACATTCACATATATTGGCATTGGCAGCATAAAAATCTCAAGAGGGAAAAGTAAAGAAAAAAGAATAGTCTTTGCCTCCCTTCTATTTTTTTTTTTTTTTTTTTTTAGATTTTATTTGTTGATTTTTAGGGGGAGAGAGAGAGGGGGGAGAAGGGGAGAAGCAGGAAGCATCAGTTCTTGTTAGTTTACTTCCGGTATGTGCCTTGATTAGGCAGGCCCAGGGGTTTGAACCCGCAACCTCAGCCTTCCAGGTCCCTTCTATCTTAAAAATATCAAGGGTATCACCTTGCCACAGCCTCAGTTGCATCCCAAATCTGAATAACCAAAGAGGCAGGAGTATGTGGTCTTCAGCCTGCTGGTCTCTGTGGACATCAATGGGGACACAGCAGTTGATAGAAACAGATACTAAGTCCAAAACACAAGATCTAGCACAAAATCTCAAAGTCTGCTCCAGGGACCCTCCGTGTCAGAGCCCCTGGGGGTGCCGACAGACCACCAGCTGCCAAACACACCCAGCCAGAAGCTCAGGGACCTGGGCATCTGCATTCTGACAAGGGCCCAGGTAAACACACACACACACACACACACACACACACACACACACGACTCTGGACTCTGGCAAAGGGGAGATGTCTGTATAGGAGAGAAAAAATGGTCTAAAGCAAAATGGCTCCTATGTGAAAATTGCTTTAATATTTTAACACCTCTATACGATCTGTGCTTCTTGCAGAGTGTGAAGTCCTATTAAAGTTGTGGGTCTCAAGCGTCAGATTTAGACCTCACAGAAACTGAAACCCACAGAGAAGACAGATCTTGGGAAACCCTTAATCCGGAAGCCACCAATGGGTAGCCCACGAGCCACAGATGTCTGCTGTTATTATATATACTATGGATTCTTTTAACTTTTGAGCTAATGTTTAAGATTTGGGAGATTTGACATAAAAATCCATATATCTGGTTTTGTCTTGAAAAATGCGAGGAGCTGACAGTGGGGGACCACATCCCCAATGGCATTGGCTCCTCCGGGTGCAGCTGCCCCCCCCCACCTCCAACACACCCTCTGATGTATGCTGTGCTTCCCACCACTGCTGTCTCCTGGAACTTCAGGCTGAGGGTCAATGTCCACTTATCACCGTGCTTGAAATAGTCCTTTCTACTGTAAAAAAGGATTCTCATCACTATGTTTCAATCAAAAGTGCAGATATAAGCACAGGCCAATACGGCTGTGTGGATTCTTAGACCTTCCCATTTCATTCATTTTTATTGCTTGCCGGACCCCTGGGGACAAGTTGCCACTCTGGCCTTGGAGTATTTGGTACCATTTTTGGTGCTGAAGACAGTTTTGCAACCTAAGTCCGAATTCCAATTTAGGAGTGCCCCCACCTGGTCACCTGCGGAATAGCACCCTGGCAAGCCTATTTCTATATATTGGTGTGCAGGGCAGTGACAGCGCTTCCCGTACTGGACGCCACAGAGCCATGTGCTGAAGGTGATTAGTTTGGTTCTAAAATTCACTGTTAAATAAATGTTAATGAACAGCTGTTCCCAATCAACAAGATAAACTAAAATTAATAATTGCTATATTCATTGAACAAATGAATTGCCCACTTTTTAAATACACCGACACAACACGTGTGATCTCCTGCCAAGAGGGAGCAGCCCGAGAAAAAGTATTAAGTGGTGAATGAGGGCTGCCTGGGAGCTGAGCAGGGCAGACACCGTACCACCCGCTCTGAAGAAACCAAGAAAATGGATGGCAGCTTTGCTTGTATTTTGGTTGTGGTTGTCTTTTTTAAAAGATTTTATTCATTTTAGAGAGGGGAGGGAGGAGAGAGGGAGAAACAGAAGGAGAGAAAGAGGGAGAGAGAAGGGGGAAGGAGAAGGAAGCATCAACTCCCATATGTGCCTTGACCAGACCAGTGCAGGGTTTTAAACCGGCGACCTCAGTGTTCCAGGTCGATGCTTTATCCACTGCGCCACCTCAGATCAGGCTTGTTTTTTCTTTAAAGGCAAAACTAGCTGATGGTGACCCAAACACCAGAGAGAAGAGAATAATTTTATTTTGCCAAAAGCAAGATAAAGTTGTGCCACTGTTTCCCAAGGGGATCTCTTCTGGTGACACACTCTCCTCCCCCATCCCCATACATTTTACTTCAGGTACTGTTTGCACATGGATCTTTAAAGAACCCAACTGTGAGGTGTCACAGACTAAAAAACTGCTAGAAACACCAAGATCTCAGGCAGTGGGACGTGTGTGAGCTTTGGTGGCACAAATCTAGGCTCAAGTCCTGATTATGTCAGCTACCTCAGTTTCCCCATCTGCCCAGTGGGAATAACAGTTTCTTTGTGAGACGTAGTGAGTCTCACATGAGGTACCAGAGGTCAAGTAGTTGCCACACAACAGCAGCTTATTACATATTCATTTCCTTCCACGCCTCAAAGGGAAAAGCAAACTCCAAGGAACTGACTTACAAGAAAACTAAACCTTGGGAACGAAGATGGCTATGGAGTAGGCGGACGTACCAACTTCCAACTCCCAGAACCAAAGTGGATTATAACTCAATTTTTAAGAACCATCATCTGGATAAACCAACTTTGAACTAAACTAAATGGACTTTTCAACCAAGGAACACAGAAGAAGCCACATTGAGACTGGTAGGAATAGCGAAAACGCGAAGAGGGCTTCCCAGCTCCCCGGAGCAAACGGCAACCTGGAAAGACCCGCGTGGCGGGAGGAGAGCTTGGCGGAGAGGGAGGGACCAGGAACCAAGACCCAGCCTGCAGTCCCAGAGCCTAGAAGAGGCGTTTGGACAGTATTGAGCCATGAAACAAGTGAGGATACTGTTTGTGAGAGAGACAGCTTTCTCAGACCCAAGATTCTTTTTAAAGGGATAGCACAGAAAACCTCTCTCACAACCATGCACCCGGGACTCCAGGGAACGGGGACAGAGGAGAGGAACAGAGCAGCGAGAACACAGTGTGGACTGAAGGCACAGGGACACTCTGAGGGACAGCCACCCTAACCCCTGGGCTAAGTCATTTCCCTAATCAAAAACGAATACTTCCCCTGGAACTAGCAATACCAGCAAAGGGAGACAGGACACTAGCCAAACAAGCTTTCCTGCGGCAATTAGAGCAGAGCTGCTTAGAGGGAGGGAGCTCCCAGGCCTACAGTGTGGAGACTTAGGGCACTTCCATCTCTACTGAGGGTTGCTGAGGGGATGGTGGCGGCAGGACACTGAAACACGGTCCTGTCGGCGTGGGCAAAGGCACAACCGATGTGAGCCTGGTCTAGCCCAGCAGGGGCGGAGGGGACGCATGAAAGCAGTCCGGCAGCTGCGGGCCCGCCTGTCATCCCACCTGCGGGGGGCGGGGGGGAGCAGGAGGCAAGGAACAGGCAGAGATATGCTCTGAAACCCCGCACAAGCCTTCCCTGACCGAGGAGACGGGGCTAGGACCAGGGATGGGCAGGGGGCTGGCGGCTGAGCTCACGCTACCAGTCCCGCCTGGCCGGAGAAACCACGGTTTGCCATCCTGCGTGCGTGAGCAGGCTCTGAACGCGAATGCAGGGGCGGGGTAGACCCCGAGACGAGCGGAAGCTCATGGCTGAGCTTATGCCAGCAAACACGCCCAGCCCAATAAACCTTGGTTTGTGACCCTGCGCAGGAGGGCCCTGGCCTCGAGGGCGGGGCTAAATTCCCCATCCAACCCACGAAACTGTGGCAAGCAGGCTCTGACTGCGGGTGCAAGGTGTAGGCCCGGAAATAGGGTGGCTCCGCAACTGAGCAAAGGTACTCACCTCTGCCCTTGGTGCTGAGGCTTGTAGCTTGAGTGACAGCCCCTCCCGCAGAGGAGAGGTGGAAATCACAGCAAAAACCACAGTATGCTGACGCTGGCAACGCCCATACCCAACCACCCTAGGCAGCGGCAGAGGGGGTGGCAGGCCTGCAGACAGACCACACCTAGAGAACACAAAGGCAACACCTACTGGACTCCAGTGGCCACAACTTGCTAATACACAGACAAAATGGGCAGGCAGAGGAATGCAAACCAAATGAATCAAGAGAAATCCCCAGAGAAGGACCTGAATGAACCAGATATAACCAAATTACCAGAAGCAGAATTTAGAATAATGATAGTTAGGATGTTCAAAGAAATTAGAGCAACAATGGATAGTCATTATGAACACCTAAATAAAGAGATAACAAGTATAAAAAATGAAATTGAAATAATAAAAAAGAATCAGACAGAAATGACAAATACAATATCAGAACTGAAGACCACAATGGAAGGAATTAAAAGCAGGATGGATGACGATGAGGATCAAATAAGCGAGTTAGAGGACACAATAAACAAAGGCACAGAAGCAGAGAAGAAAAAGGAAAAGAGACTTAAAAAATGTGAGGAAACTCTAAGGGAGCTTTGTGACAACATGAAGAGAAACAACATTCGCATCATAGGGGTGCCTAAAGAACAGGACAGAGGACAGGAAATGGAAACTTTGTTCAATCAAATCATAGCAGAAAACTTTCCTAAATTAAGTCTGGGAAACACTCCACACATTCAAGAAGCACACAGAACTCCATTAAAGAGAAACCCAAAAAGATCTACACCAAGACACATCATAGTTAAAATACCAAAGCTAATGGATAAAGAAAAAATTTTAAAAGCTGCTAGAGAAAAAAAGGCTATCACCTACAAAGGAGCCCCCATAAGGATGACATCGGACTTCTCAACAGAAACACTTGAGGTCAGAAGGGAATGGCAAGATATAATCAAAGTAATGCAGAACAAGAAACTACAACCAAGACTACTTTATCCAGCAAGGCTAACGTTTAAAATTGAAGGAGAAATAAAGAGCTTCCCAGAAAAAGAAAGCCTGAAGGAATTCATAAAAACCAAACCAATTCTGCAAGAGATACTAAGGGGCCTATTGTGAACAGTTTAAAGGAAGGAATAAATAGAGCAAAAGAAGAATACAGCTTTAAAGAATAAAATGGCAATAAACAACTACATATCAATAATAACCTTAAATGTAAATGGATTAAATGATCCAATCAAAAGACATAGGGTAGCTGCATGGATAAAGAAACAGGACCCATACATATGCTGTCTACAAGAGACACACCTTAAAACAAAAGATGCACATAGACTGAAGGTAAAAGGATGGAAAAAAATATTTCATGCTAACGGAAATGAAAAAAAAGCAGGGGTAGCAATACTTATATCAGACAAAATGGACTTTAAAACAAAGGCTGTAGTAAGAGATAAAGAAGGACACTACATAATGATAAAGGGAACAATTCAACAGGAAGATATAACTATTATAAATATCTACGCACCAAATATAGGAGCCCTGACATACATAAAGCAGACTTTGATGGATATAAAGGGCGAGATTAACAGCAATACTATCATAGTAGGGGATTTCAATACCCCACTAACAACACTGGATAGATCCACAAGAAAGAAAATTAATAAAGAAACAGCAGACTTAAAGGAGACACTAGATCAACTTGATTTAAAAGATATCTTCAGAACTTTTCACCCTAAAGCAGTAGAATACACATTCTTCTCAAGCGCTCATGGTACGTTTCCTAGGATAGACCACATGTTAGGACACAAAAGTGGCCTCAATAAATTTAAGAAGATTGAAATCATATCAAGCATTTTCTCTGATCACAATGCCATGAAACTAGAAATTAACCACAAAAGAAAAACTGAAAAATACTCAAACACTTGGAAACTAAATAGCATGATATTAAATAATAAATGGATTAACAATGAGATCAAAGAAGAAATAAAAAAGTTTCTAGAAACAAATGATAATGAGCATACATCAACTCAAAATTTATGGGACACAGCAAAAGCAGTACTGAGAGGGAAGTTCATTGCACTATAGGCATATCATAAGAAGCTAGAAAAAGCTCAAATAAGCAACCTGACCCTGCAGCTAAAAGAACTAGAAAAACAAAAACAAATAAAACCCAAGATGAGTAGAAGGAAGATAATAATAAAGATCAGAGCAGAAATAAATGACTTAGAGGCTAAGGAAACAATATAGAGGATCAATGAAACCAGAAGCTGGTTCTTTGAAAAGGTAAACAAGATTGATGAACCTTTAACTAGACTCACCAAAAAAAAAAAAGAGAGGACTCAAATAAATAAAATTAGAAAGGACAGTGGAGAAATAACAACTGACACAGCAGGAATACAAAGCATTATAAGAAAATACTATGAAGAACTCTTTGCCAAAAAATTAGACAATCTAGGTGAAATGGACAAATTTCTTGAATCATATAACCTTCCAAACCTCAATCTGGAAGAATCAGAACACCTAAACAGACCAATTACAACAAATGAGATTGAAACAGTTATCAAAAAACTCTCAAAAAAGAAATGTCCTGGGCCTGATGGCTTCACAAGTGAATTCTATCAAAAATTCAAAGAAGAACTAACTCCTATCCTCCTCTAGTTATTTCAAAAATTTCAAGAGGAAGGAAGACTTCCAAACTCCTTTTATGAGGCGAGCATAATTCTGATCTCAAAACCGGGCAAAGACAACACAAAGAAAGAAAATTATAGGCCTATATCCTTGATGAATTTAGACGCTAAAATTCTCAACAAAATATTAGCCAACCGGATCCAGCAATATATGAAAAAAATCATACACCATGATCAAGTGGAATTTATTCTGGGGAGGCAAGGCTGGTTCAATATTCGCAAATCAATCAATGTGATTCATCACATAAACAAAAGGAAGGACAAAAATCACATGATAATTTCAATAGATGCAGAAAAGGCATTTGATAAAATCCAGCATCCATTCATGCTCAAAACTCTCAGTCAAGTGGGAATACAGGGATCATTCCTTAACATGATAAAGGCCATCTACGACAAGCCCACAGCAAACATCATACTAAATGGACAAAAATTAAAAGCAATCCCCTTAAGATCAGGAACCAGGCAGGGGTGCCCCTTTCACCACTCTTATTCAACATAGTTCTGGAAGTCCTAGCTACAGCAATCAGACAAGAAGAAGAAATAAAAGGCATCCAAATTGGAAAAGAAGAAGTAAAACTGTCACTATTTGCAGATGATATGATATTGTATATAGAAAACCCTAAAGTCTCAGTCAGAAAACTACTGGACCTTATAAATGAATTCAGCAAGGTGGCAGGATATAAAATTAATACTCAGAAATCAGAGGCATTTCTATATACCAACAATGAACTGTCAGCAAAAGAAATTAAGGAAACAATCCCCTTCACTATTGCAGCCAAAAAGTAAAGTACCTAGGAGTAAATTTAACCAAGGAGGTTAAGGACTTGTACTCGGAAAATTATAACACATTGATAAAAGAAATCAAGGAAGATACAAACAAGTGGAAGCATATACCATGCTCATGGCTAGGAAGAATAAACATCATTAAAATGTCTATATTACCCAAAGCAATTTATAAATTCCATGCAATACGAATTAAAATACCAATGACATACTTCAAAGATATAGAACACATATTCCAAAAATTTATATGGAACCAAAAAAGAACACGAATAGCCTCAGCAATCTTAAAAAGAAAAAGTAAAGCAGGAGATATCACTCTTCCGGATATCAAGGTATACTACAAGGCCATTATACTCAAGACAGCCTGGTACTGGCATAAGAACAGGCACATAAATCAATGGAACAGAACAGAGAACCCAGAAATAAACCCACAGCTTTATGGACTGATATTTGACAAAGGAGGAAAGAACATACAATGGAGTAAAGACAGCCTCTTTAACAAATGGTGCTGGGAAAATTGGACATCTACCTGCAAAAAAATGAAACTAGACCATCAACTTACACCATTCACAAAAACAAATTCAAAATGGATAAAAGACTTAAACATAAGCCGTGAAACTATAAGCATCTTAGAAGAAAACATAGGCAGCAAGCTTTCTGACATCTGTAGCAGCAATATATTTGCCAATTTATCTCCACCAGCAAATGAAATAAAAGGCAAGATAAACAAATGGGATTATATCAAACTAAAAAGTTTTTGCACAGCTAAAGACAATAAGAACAGAATAAAAAGACAAACCACACAATGGGAGAACATATTCGACAGCACGTCTGATAAGGGGTTAATAACCAAAATTTATAAAGAACTTATAAAACTCAACACCAGGAAGACAAACAACCCAATCAAAAAATGGGCAAAACAAATGAATAGAAATTTCTCCAAAGAGGAGATACAGATGGCCAATAGGCATATGAAAAAATGCTCAACATCACTAATCATTAGAGAAATGCAAATTAAAACCACAATGAGATATCACCTCACACCAGTCAGAATGGCACTCATCAGCAAAACAACACAGAATAAGTGCTGGCGAGGATGTGGAGAAAAGGGAACCCTTCTGCACTGCTGGTGGGAATGCAGACTGGTGCAGCCACTGTGGAAAACAGTTTGGAGATTCCTCAAAAAATTAAAAGTCGAACTGCCTTTTGACCCGGCTATCCCACTTTTAGGAATATACCCTCAGAACACCATAGCACTGTTCAAAAAGAAGAAATGCGCCCCCATGTTCGTGGCAGCATTGTTCACAATAGCGAAGATCTGGAACCAGCCCAAGTGTCTGTCAGAAGACGAGTGGATTAAAAAGCTTTGGTACATATATACTATGGAACAATATTCAGCCATAAGAAATGATGACATCGGATCATTTACAACAAAATGGATGAACCTTGATAACGTTATATGGAGTGAAATAAGTAAATCAGAAAAATAAACTGAGAACAGCATGATTTCATACATAGGTGGGACATAAAAGTGAGACTATGAGACATGGACAAGAGTGTGGTGGTTACGGGGTGGGTGGAGGGAGGGGAGGGTGGGATAGGGAGAAGGGGAGGGGCACAGGGAAAATCAGATAGAAGGTGACAGAGGACAATTTGACTTTGGGTGATGGGTATGCAACACAATTGAATGACAAGATAATCTGAAGATGTTTTCATTGTACATAAGTACCCTGATTTATTGGTGTCACCCCATTAAAGTTAATTAAAAAAATACTCATACTAAAAAAAAGAAAAGAAAACTAAACCTTGATGGGCCAGAGCCCTCGCGTTCATCATTCACACAACCATTTATGGCACCAAACTCTGTTCCAGACAGGGATGCCACCGTGAACAAGGGCTCCGCCTGGTAAGAGAGACACACCACAAACACGTTCATACTCATGCGACTAGCGCAGGTCAGTGGGGGAGGGGCTGGGTGACTGTAACTGAGAGAACAGGAATATGGGAGGGAACGGCTGGGAGAGCAAATAAGAGCTCCTTCATTCTGTGTCTGCCCTGGGATATGGAGAGAATGGCTGCTGCTTCTGCCGCCATATTGGGCCAGGAGGCATCCTTAAAGATGTTAACAGCGGACAGAGGATGGCATACTGGTGCCTGGATCCCCGACAACGGCTGGGGCTGTGCCTCCCAGGACTGTTTCCTTCAGTGAGAAAGAAATGTCTAACTTATTTAAGCTGTTTTTTATTGAGGTTTTCCTATCTTGTGCAGCCAGATCTCATCCTCAGTCAGACTATAGGAAAACCCAACCGCCTGCAAAGCCCATGCCGAACTGATTTCAGTCAACATCGCTGGGGAGGGGGAAGAATGCAATTGCACAGAGAAGTCCAAGGAAAACACAGTTCTTTCATACTTGAGTTTTTAAAGAATTCACTCACGTATTTGTACATCTAAAAACTGATTCTAAAATAAAGGGAAAGCATCCATGTCCCATTAAAACGAGAGAGGGTGTGATGAGGTCGCTGCTAGGGCCCCAGCTGCTCCAGCTGCTGTTGGCCACGCCCCCTGCAGCCACATGAGGGCGGAACCATGTTAGCCACCACCTCCCCAGGGGACTCTTACCCAGACTGTCAGCTGGGCATCGCCTTCAGAAACCCTCACTGTGGACTGGCACCAGAAGCCAGCAGTGGGCAGTAGGCCGGGTCCCTCCCGAATAAAGGCAATCCCAGCCGTGGTATTTGCAGGGCTTTGCGGTCATGGAATCATCAAGCCCCAGAAGGTGAGAGCTTGGTTCAATCACTGTCCCTGCTGGAGACTCGTTTCCTCTCCCAGGATCACTATTTCTAAGTCTGGAGGGAGCCGCAGAGATGATGGTGTGTGGTATGTGACCTGCACAGTTCCACCCTGTGCCAGCCAAGCGCCCAGGATGGAAGCCCAGCTGGCATATTCTGTTGGGCTCATGGTCTCCCTTCAAACAGCAGCCACAGGAAGTGAATTAGCCAGATGCAGGAGGATATGGGGCATGTCACTAAGATTCTCAGTCCTCATTCAACTCACATTCATCGACTTCAGATTATTTGCAAAGTCAGCAAGAAACCACAAATGAGTCAACAATGGGGCAAAAATGGAGAGCGATGTCTACCCCTGTTTGTTCTGGATTTGACCAAATCACAACCTTCAACAGCCAGCCCACCATCAACTTCCTCTACACCCACACCTGTGAAGTCTGAGTGGGCAGGTGTCAGTATCCACCAACATCCGTGACTTCAAACAGGCTTTCTGCCAGACCCACAATTCTGCTTCAGAGTCCCAGGACTTATCCCAGTTCTCCACCCTCCCACCCGCTGTCCCCTGCCGCTTACAGGCCCCCCATCACTGAAACAAGAGCTGCCACCTCCAGATGGAAAACTGTCCCTGAGTCTGCACCCCTCTGTCACCTCTGCCCCTTACCACAGCAGAGGGCTGCCTTCCTCCTATTGAAAGCCCACCCCCCACACAGGATCTGATCCCCTCTTCCCAAAGTAAATGCCACTCCACGGGCTGTTGTCACATCTCCAGCATGATCAACCTTCCCTTTGCCTCCGCGCCACCCCCTACAACACACGTCTGCTTGAGTGAAGGCGAGGGACCGGTGATTTTAGCAGAGGACTTGATCTCATAAGCAACGCCAGGGAAGGTTTCCTGGAGGAAGCCATGCTTGGAGATCTAAAGGATGAGGGGGCATGAGTCTGCGAAAGACTAATATACCAGACAGTGCGAGCTGAAATGCTGATAGACCCTCGGAAGAAAAAAATAAAGAGTGCACATGGTACTTTAATCTATTAGAATCACCTGTGTATTTTTCATTTGCAAAACTAAGTCCTGAAGAAGGATAGTCTTTCAAATACTTTCTTAATTGCCCAGTCATTGGTACCGGTTGGTCGTCTTCGTCTGTGTGAGCTGCTAGAACAAAATACAGGCAAGCCTCACTATGGTGCTTTTTGTTTTACTGCGCTTCCCAGATGTTGCGTTGTTTACAAATTGAAACTAAGAAATCCTCCACCAGCAAAAAAAGATCACAATCCCCTTTATTGCAGTGGTCTGGAACTGAACCCACAATATGGCTGAGGAATGTCTGTATCACAACAGTGTTATTTATTTAAGCAAGAGAGAGACAGACAAACAGCAATGAAGAGAGCTGAGAAACATCAACTCATATTTGTGGCACTTTGTTTATTGCTTTCTCATATGTGCCCTGACCAGGGCGCTCTAGCTGAGCCAGGAAACCCTTGCTCAAGCCGGTGACCTTGGGCTTCTTCAAGTCAGTGACCTCTGGCTTCAGCCAATGACCATGCGGTCATGTCTATGATCCCACACTCAGGTCAGTGACCCCGTGCTCAAGCTGGATGAGCCCACACTCAAGCTGGCGACCTTGGGGTTTTGACCCTAAGTCCTCGGCATCCCAGGCTGAAGCTTTGTTCACTACACCACTGCCTGGTCAGGCAACAGAGTGTTATTTCTTACAGATCTGGCGGCTGGAAAGTCCAAAATCAAGGTGCCACCATGGTCAGGCAAGGGACCTCGTCCTGGTCCCATTCTATTCTCATTCTATCCTTATATGTCAGAAGGGGCAACAGAGCTCTGTGGAGTGTCTTTTATAAGGGTACTAATTCCACTCCTGAGGGCTCTGCCCACATCACCTGATGGCCTCCCAAAGCCCCACCCCCTAACGCTGTCACCTTAGGTTCAGATTTCAACATGTGAGTGGGAGGAGGATGGGCATCAACATTCTGACTATAGCAGTAGCCAATAACCACATGTGGCTATTTTCATTAAAATTAAATGAACTATTTTGTACCTCAGCTGCATAGCCGCATTCTTTATTGGACAACACAAAAATTGACCATTTCATTCATCCTGGAAAGTACTATTGGGCCCTGGCCAGTGGTTCAGTACATAGAGCATCCACCTAGCATATGGACATCCCAGGTTTAATTCCCAGTCAGGGCACACAGGGGAAGCAACCATCTGCTTCTCTCCCATCCCTCCCTCTTCCCCTCCCTCCAGTGGCTTGATTGATTCAGAGCATGGCCCCAGGCACTAAGGATAGCTCCTTTGAAGTGCATTAGCCTCAAGTGCTAAAAATAGCTCCATACTAGAGCATTCGCCCCAGATGGAGTTGCCAGGTGGATCCCAGTCAGGGCACATGCAGGAGTCTGTCTCTGTATCTCCCCTCCTCTCGTTAGAAGAAAAGAGAAAGGGAGAAGGGGAGGGGAGAGGAGGGGAGGGGAGGGGAGGGGAGGGGAGGGGAGGGGAGGGGAGGGGAGGGGAGGAGAGGAGAGGGGAGGAGAGGGGAGGAGAGGAGAGGGGAGGAGAGGAGAGGAGAGGAGAGGAGAGGAGAGGAGAGGAGAGGAGAGGAGAGGAGAGGAGAGGAGAGGAGAGGAGAGGAGAGGAGAGGAGAGGAGAGGAGAGGAGAGGAGAGGAGAGGAGAGGAGAGGAGAGGAGAGGAGAGGAGAGGATAATGAAAAGAACATGCTATTGGACATGGAGGAGCTAAACCACTGGAAGCAGACAGGTAGATACAAGAGTCATGGTAAACTGGAGTTTTGTTTGATGTTATTTTTAAATATATTGCTTGGGTTAATTACAGGAAGATCAATAAATGGTCTGTGATCATTTGATGATCAATATTCTGCAACAAACATCTTAACAAATGCTGTTTTACAAGTACAAGCAGCTTCAAAGTTACAGGTCTCCAGTCCTTGGAAGATAACTATTAAAGCCAACCACTAATTATTACCCAAAAATTCTGGGACCTTTTTAAGTGAATGCTTAGAAACCCAACTTTATATTGTTAAGACATTCAGTACAGATGTAACTTAAATGTTATGATTTCCTGTGTCAATATTGTCAATCCTTGTCCTAGGTTTCTAAATAAAAAGTAAAGAATAACCCTAACTCAGAACACAGGGGTCAACATCACCTTGACTCCATGTTTCTTATCACACTGAACATGTTGCCTGTGGTTTCAACTATAACTTTAACCCAAGCTCTATACAGGGTTTAGGACCCAAGGTCGCTGGCTCGAGCAAGGGGTTGCTGGGTCTGCTGAAGGCCCGCGGTCAAGGCACATATGAGAAAGCAATCAATGAACAACTAAGGTGTCACAATGAAAAACTGATGATTGATGCTGGTCATCTCTCTTCGTTTCTGTCTGTCCCTGTCTATTCCTCTCTCTGACACTCTGTCTCTGTAAAAAAAATAATAAATAAATAAATAAATAAAGGTTTGTCCAAAGGCGGAGGTGAAGAAAGCACGGTCACTACAAGACTAGGGAGCCTGGAGCAAAAGGAGGAGATGGTGCAGATGTATCAGGAGGAACAGGCACCAGCCAGGCTATGGACAGAGAGGTCTATCTTTACCCTAAACCACAGAAAGAGGCCCCTGAAGGATTTTAAGAGTAAAAGACAGGCACATGGACACAGGAAAAACTTGATCAAGTTCAAGTGTTCAAAAGATGACTCTGGTTGCTGTGCAAAGAATAAAACAAGAACATTCTGGAGGGGCCAGAGTAAATGCAGACAGGGTACGGCAGTATTTAAGGACAGCAGCAGTACCTGAAGGCAGGCTCTGGGTCACCTGCCAGAGGTCACTGCATGTCCCAAGTCAAAAGACAAGGCACCATACTGACACACGTGGCAGTTCTCACAGGGAAACGAGGCGGGAGAGTTAAAAGGCAAATTATCCCACAGAACCTGCTGTGTGTGGTCAGTCCTACAGCAGTAGGCTTACTATAAACAGTTATTACAAATACTTATTACAAATGCTCAAAGTGTAACCTTCCCTAACAGGCAGATCAACTCCAACCTTAGGGTTTCAAAACAAAAATGCATTATCACCTTGAAATTTTAATCTCAACGGAGACGGCATGACTTTCCCTTGAAATTTTAAAGCCATTCTACCTTTAAATATATATATATCCCACTCTCCTCCCTTTTAAATAAATGCTATAGAAATTTCCTTTTATAAAAAAAAACAAATAAGTCTTGGTCATGTATAATCCTGGGATTCTATAGGACTTGGCAGAATACAGGCCAAAGTCAAATAATGTAGCTTTGGGGTGAAGTTGGGGTACTGAATGATGCCTTCAAAAGAGTTAGGCCAGTGGTTCTTAACCTGGGTTCTATCGAACCCTACGGGTTCGATGAGTCAGTCTCAGAGGTTCTGAGAATCCTCTGCCATGGAGGTAAAGACACACTTGTGTAAAGTCGTGATGACACGCCCCGCTTGGCCATCACTTGCTGCAGAGGATCACATTACATTGCTTGGCCAACCAGTGCTGCGGGGAATTTAGTGTGCGCAGTAGTCAACGGCTGTCGTAGTTGTACGTCGTGTGGTTTCTTTCTTCATATTTTAATCCATACTAAATACGTCGAGCAAAAAAAGAAAGTGGTCGGACGAATATGTACAACATGGATTCACATGTATCACGGAACGGGATGGGAGTCAGCGTCCTATCTGCGTGATATGCAATGCCAAGTTGAGCAACTCTAGTCTCGCACCGGCAAAACTAAATTTGGAAAAAAAACCCATATTTTATTTATCACTAAAGAAGGGTTTGGTGAATGCGCATATGAAACTGGTGGGTTCGGTACCTCAAAAAAGGTTAAGAGCCACTGAGTTAGGCAATATTTCAAATCAGAACATTTCACAGAAAATCTGCAATGCTTTCTTCCCTTTGGAAAAATAAAAAAGAACAGAGAAATTGGCAATATTGGGGCTTTTTTCCACAAAGCAGCCATCGTCTAGAACCGAGTGGAAGCCGGTCCTTTGGACCTGGAACCCTTCTCCAGTTCACCACAGTCTCCACTACCCACACACTCTCCCTGTTTGACTTCACACAGGTTAAACCCCATTTGTGTTATTACCTGCAAGGTACTTTATTCTGTTGCCCTCTGCTGGCAGTCCTATGCAACTGCATAAAACTACCAAATTAATTCAGCCTGTTTACACCTGCAAAGAGGTTAGCCAATCAACATCAAAATTCGCTTTACCCAGGTTCCCGATCCTCTCCCAGGATTGGATGATATGTATGCAAACTGAACTTGACTTGAACAGACCACCACCGAAAAAGTGAACAGGAATGTCGCACATCAAATACAGATTTCTCTTATTACGGTTTTGATTTCATTGTAAAGAGAGTGGCTTCACTCATATAACAAAGCTTTAATTTCTTTCCAAAGAATAGCTTATCAAACCACTTTCTGCCATCTTTCTGCATATGATTTAAGCATACTAATTTGGCCCTGAAGTCTGCATGAGCTACACTGCACTTAGCCGTCCCAGAGACTATGGTGCTGGACTCCTTGTCACCACGTAAGTGGCATTCACTAGAGCCATCACGGAAGCCCAAAACAAGAGGCTCTTTGTCACTGAGCTACTACCAAGTGCCACCCTCCCAGCACAGGGAAAGCACTACTTCCCAGGTGTTCCCAATCTGCATGCAAAGAGTTTAAAGTCCACTCCAACTTCACACACGTGGACAGCTCTATCTCAAAAAACATACATTCAATTAGAGAGATGGCTGCTTTATGTTTTATCATCATTCTCTTCTCTCTAGCAGACAAAATAAGGACAGGAAAGCCAAGCCCTGCTTTGAGCGCACCTGCAACTTAGTCACTCCATTCCCAATGAGCAGCAGCAGCAGCCCAAGAATGCCAAATGCCACTTTTTTTTTTTTTTGCAGCTGAACTGGAAATCCAAAGATTATTGCCAAATGCACCTAACCAAAGACTCCTGTGGCCACACAATAAAATCCACGGGTGGGTAAGATCGATCCAAATCAGCGTTACTGAGGAATTAGAATTCTGACAGAAATTCCATTTCATGCATTTCAAGTACATCTTGGTAACCCCCAGAGCTCGGCCCCTTTAAGCAACTAATTAATGTAGAAGGATAAATAGTTTGTCTTCTACCACAGGTATTTGCTTACAATAAATGTCCTTAAACCTTTAAGCCATCAGTTTCCTGAAAGTCCCCGAGACCCTCTCAGCGGGCCCACAAGATCAAAACTATTTTTCTAATGGTACTAAAACATTATTTGCCTTTTTTCCTCTTATTCTTTCCTGAGTATAGAGCAGAGTTTCCTGGTGGCTAGCTGACTAGTAATACCTCAGCCAATTAAATGCAGAAGCAGATAGGTAGGTGACTCCAGCTTTATTCCATTGAGGCAGGCATTAGAGATATTTGCAAAAACATGAAACCACACCACTCTTATCGCTAAAGTTTTTTGTTTTAAAAAGCGCAGTTATTTCTTATTTTTAAAAAAGATATTTATGGTAACATGTAACGGGTTGACTATTGTTATTTTTAAATAAATTAGTATTTTCAATTTTTCTCGGGGTTAGTTTCCAATAAGGTCCATATCAGTAGGTATAACCAACATAAACAAAAGTGTTGTGGGCTCCGCAATAATTTTTTAAGAGTGTAAAGGGGTCTGGAGACCAAAAAGTTTGAGAACCGCTGTTTTAAACAGGTTTTCTGTTGTAAGATTAAGCAAGCTCTCTGAAAATTGGTTTCATCTTAAAGAATTTATTTTGCATCAGTCACCAAGGGAGTGGGTCAAGGCTTCTGAATGCAGCCCTCAAAGCTCCCAGCAGGCTTCACCAGCTCCGCCCTACTGGCCAAACCCACAGTCCTCACCTGTTCACCTGTTCACCGCGGCATCCCATTCCATCCCATCCCATCCCGTCCCGTCCCGTCCCGCTTGCTCAAAGACCACGTTTAACTCTGATGGCAATAACCACAACCCATCATATTTTAAATTTGACGAGTGTTCAGCATTTGCCCGGCACATAGCTTTCGTTATCTCATTAATGAATTAGTCAAAAGGGCTTAAAACAGTGTCCGGAATGTGGCGAGCCCTCATTAAATGTTAGTGACGATGGTGCGGAATGTTGGTGGTTCCCCTACAGCAGCCACCTTCTGAGGATTAATCTACTGATATTATTCCTCAATCACAGATGAGAAAACAGAGGCACAGAAACGTTCCACGGTCAGGTTCACACAGCTAGTAACTGACAGAGCCGCGATTCTAACCCAGCGCTAAGTTTTCAACTTTCTGAACACCAGATCTCTCACTTGACTGTGCACATGAATCATTTGAGGTTCTTGTTAAATGCAGGCTCTGATTCAGGAGAAGGTCTGGGGTGGGACCTGGGACTCTGCGTTGCTAACAAGCTCCTCGCAGTGCCCAGGCTGGTCCTTGGTCCGCAGTTTAGAAGATTCGCCCCTTCACAGGTACTTTAAAATCATTATTTAAAAAAGCTCTGTGCTCCTTTCCTCTATACTCAAATATCTTTTTTTCCAAATAAATGTATTTTTATCTACATACCATTCAACAAGATCCCTTAGTCTTTATTCAACCGATATATTTTTTTTAATTATTTTTATTTATTCATTTTAGAGGAGAGGGAGAGAGAGTGAGAGAGAGGGAGAAGGGGAGAAGGAGCAGGAAGCTTCAACTCCCATACGTGCCTTGACGGGCAAGCCCAGGGTTTTAAACCGGCGACCTCAGCATTCCAGGTCGATGCTTTATTCACTGCGCCCCCGCAGGTCAGGCTCAACTGATATTTTTGCTTGTGATTCTCAGACACCCACAACTACCTTTGGAAGCCCACACTCTCCACCAGCTGAACGGGTATTTTGAAGCTGTCACAAGGGGGCGCTGTCTGCTAAGCAATTGCTCAGGGTCGGCGGCGGACTCGGAGCCGTGCAGTGTGGGATTACATGAACATATTATTATAAATGGGATTATTATAAATAAGAACATATATATATGGATGGGAACTAGAAAAATAAAATTGTCGATGGTGACCAGAAGTATAGGTCTCAAACGAAGCACCACTGAAATAGCAATTGACATTATTAAGCGTTTCAAAATGAAATAAAAACTGTTTGGCCTTAGTGGACGCTTTCTGGCAATCAAAAACCATTTATGAAAGACCAGAATAAAATTTAGAACTTGTCTGATTCCAGGAAGCAGATAAAATATTAATGCTAAAGGCAAGTTATCATTGGGTATTTTATAATATGTATTCGTTGCGCTTTGAGCAAAGCTCCGCCTCCTCTCCCCCATAGGTCACCTGCTCACACACCCCAGGCACAAAAGTTCACCCAACACTGCATCCCACATGTTACACAGCAAGAAAATGAATGAACTCACCTGTGATGGAACCTAGTAGAATCCCATTCAAAATTACACCGTGTATATAACCTTTGTGTATGAGCATAAGGGTATACAGGAAGGGGGTTCACCAAACTACTGATTATTTTTA
This sequence comes from Rhynchonycteris naso, assembly GCA_037038555.1. NCBI lineage: Eukaryota > Metazoa > Chordata > Mammalia > Chiroptera > Emballonuridae > Rhynchonycteris > Rhynchonycteris naso. The sequence goes on along the minus strand of CM073003.1, from coordinate 107,387,120 downwards.
GAGTAAGCAGAGCTTACTATGAGACGCCAATGAGGGCATGTCTGGGTTCTCATCAATGTCACAGGAGAAATAACTGCATCAGGAACTCAGTGTCGGAACCCACACTTCCACCACTCATCGGGGCTGGCCCCATATTCCCTGTGATAACGCATCACTTAGCATTTCAGTCATTGGAAAGGAGCCAACGCTAGACAACCTGGGTTCAAATTCCAGGCCTACCACTTATTAGTCATGCAACCTTGAACCAGTTTCTTCGTGCAAGGGAATGTGACAAAACTGATCGGGAAAAAAACCTTGACGCATTCACATGAAGCACTCGAGGACTTAACACGATTCCATTATCCATGTAGTCCCTGTGCCTACATACCACAGAAATATAAAATACTGCAGCAGGGTCTGACCAGGTGGTGGCGCAGTGGATAGAGCGTCGGACTGGGATGTGGAAGACCCAGGTTCGAGACCCCGAGCTCGCCAGCTTGAGCGCGGGCCCATCTGGCTTGAGCAAAAGCTCCCCAGCTTGGACCCAAGGTCGCTGGCTCCAGCAAGGGGTGGCTCGGTATGGTGAAGGCCCGCGGTCAACGCACATGTGAGAAAGCAATCAATGAATAACTAAGGTGTCGTAATGGCAACGAAAAACTAATGATTGATGCTTCTCACCTCTCTCCGTTCCTGTCTATCCCTCTCTCTGACTCTCTCTCTGTCACTGTAAAAAAGAATAGTGGAAAATACTGCAGCAGGGTATAATGCCAATTATCCCCAGTGTCATATGGCATGTATAGGCAAGGATGGCTTTTTTTTTTTCTAAAAAATAATTGCTAAGGCTGATTCTCAGTAAAGATTATACCCACGGTTGATGGGAACGGCCTGGCTTAGAACAGTGACATGCCATCCTGAGGGCACCCTCTCCTCCCCAGTCTCTACCCTGTCCCATACAAATATAAAAGAACACACAACAGCCATTTTAAAGATGCAGATCTGTTGATAACACACACATATTATGACATCATAAAAAAAGGCAATGAAAATTTGCAACACCCTTGAGTAGGATCTTTTCAAGAGTATATATATATATAAAGAGTATTTGAAAATGCACACATAGAGATAACTGGGAGGTATCACAGCTCACCATTCCCGGGCAGCTTTCAATGGGAAACCCAGGACCTCCCCTGCCTCTGAACTTGGATGCCTTTTCCTAGATTCCATCTGTGATTTACATACTCTCAAGTTTCAGGGAGGGAGCTCCAGGGCCTCAGCAGTAAGTGATAGGGGCTGGGGTCCTGGAAAATAGGGCCATGATTCCATCCAACCCTGCTTCATACACACAGCACCCCTTCCACCTGTTGAAGGCATTGAGCTTCTGCCTAAGGTTTCATAGACGTGCAAACACCACTGGCTGTAACATGAACTTGCTACTTGCTTTTACATTTCCAGTGGTGGGATAGTCTTATGTAACATTATGGATGATCTTTTCACCAAAACACAGGCTATTTCTCCAGTGTCTTCAAAGACTTGACAGGTCCTTGTTCCTCTCTTCCTTGGTTTTCCCACAATTTCTAGAAAAGCTTCATGGATTCCCGCTAAATGATTGAAGAGTTCTTCAACTGGAACATCTCTCCTTAGCGGAGTTTATCAGACTCTAACCAACACCCCAGATTGTTCCATCAAAGTCTAGGACTTTACGGTTTACAAATCCCCTCTGGCAACTCCCATGACCCCTGAAATCCTGTTCTACAACATCTCCCACCATAAAGGCACATACTTTCCAGAAGCACTTTCTAAAGCTTTCCATAACTGTTCTTCAAATGACATTTGCTAGCAGTTAACTGCCAAATGCAGCGCCATGCTCAAAGGGCCTGAGCTAGACTTGAACATGAGATAGCGAAACAGAAAAAGCTATGCCACCCAGTGTGGGAGCCACTAGCCACCACACATGATGATTTCAATTTCAATCATTAAAATTAAGTAAAATTTAAAATCCAGTCCCTCAGTTGTCCGAACCCCATTTGAAGTGCTCAGTGGCCTCCTGTGGACAGCCGCCACATTGGACAGTGCAGCTCGGCAACATCTCCATCATCCCAGGAAGTTCTAGGGGGCAACAGTGATGTAAAGGCCACCAAGTCCTTTGCTTCATAGAGTTCTCTGAAATACACTAGCCTGGCAGGATGCCATGATCCTGGCTAAAGTGATCTGGAAACTTCTGCATCCCAAACCCTGCCTTACATAATAGAATATTAATGTGGTGAATCTTCAAGATGCAGGCTCTTGCGTCAAATCTGAGGTTGAATCCCAGCTCCGCCACTTATTAGCCGTGTGACCTTGAGCGAGTTATTTAACTCCAAATCTCAGTTTCTGCATTCGATAAATAGAGGCAGAACTCCTTGGTGGTGTCGTGAGAACAGAATGGAGTAACATGTGAAATTTAGCAAAGTACTTTGCAAATACTAAAATCTCAACAGATGTAAGCCTACGGTAATTATTTTTTAAGGTACAGAGAAGGCCTATTCTCCTTTGTTTAGTCCAGCATTTCCCAAATTTACGACCACCAAACTTTCTTAGAATGTGTGGAAGACAGTAATATAGTCACACACATGCCAACCAAAGAGGTCTGTGCCCTAATCCTAGGACCCCATGAATATTTGCCTTACATGGCAAAAGGAACTTGGCAGGTGTGATTAAAGATAAGGATCTCGAGATGGGGAGATTATCCTGAATTATCTGGTGGGCCCAATGTCATCACAGTCTCCATTATATGAGGGAGGCAGTAGGCTCAGGGAAGGAGAAGATGTAGGGGAAGCACGGGCGGGGGGAGGGGAAGATTCTGTGTTGCTGGTTTGCAGATGGAGGAAGGGGCCACAAGTCAAGGAAAGCGGGCAGCCTCTAAAAGCTAGAAAAGACAGAGAAATGGCTTTTCCTCTAAAGCCTCCAGAAGGGATACAGGCGGGCAGACGCCCCAATTTTAGGACTTTTGCTCTCCAGGACTGTGAAATGATTTGTATTGTTTTCAGCTGCTAAATTCGTGCTGTTTAATCACAGCAGCAAAAGAAAGTACCCAGGACACCTGAAAGCAACTCTCAATGGGAGGCTGGTGTGGTGGGAAGAGCCGGACACGGCAGAAACCCTGGGTCTGCATGAGTTTGGCACCTAATCAGTTTTGTCACTACCAGCAAGGCTGCTCAGCATGATGACATTGTCACTCCCTCTACCTAATGTTCAATTCTTTATGAGGGTAAGAATTACAGACGTGCCTTTTGAGGAAAAGTCAAAGTTGCATATTTCAACTTCTCAGTCACAACCACGGAGTGACGGGGTAAAAACAATGCATGAGGTTGGTGTCAGAAGAAAAATTGTAGAGTTTCCTGAACTTTCAACAAGGATTTGTAACGAGAGACTGAAAAGCGTTTAAAAGTTCGGTTCCCATGCACTCAGCAGAAAAGCTGATTGCCAAGCATTTTGTACACGGGCTGAAATGTTTGTGGCTGTCCTTTCCTCCCATCCAAACACCTTCCTTTCAGGTTCAGTACGATGTTTTGTTATTGCGGAATGATTTAAAACAATTTTTAAAACTTTTTCCTCCCAAGAATAAACATGAAGGGGAAAACCTGTAGATCACAAGAGCTGACTCTCCTTTTTCTTTTTAAGATTTTATTTATTTATTTATTTATTTAATAGGGGGGGGGGGACAGGAAGTATCAACTCATAGTAGTTGCTCCCACATGTGCCTTGACCAGGCAGGCCCCGGGTTTCAAACCGGCGACCTCGGCATTCTAGGTAGACACTCTATCCACTGCGCCTCCAGAGGGCAGGCTGCCTCTCCCGTTTTAAAAAGGAGGTCCAAGTCTGGGACTCAGGGATGGCAGTCTACTCTCCTTTTAAAAAAAAAAAAAATATTGATTTTCAAGAAAGAAAGGGAGAGGGAGAAAGAAGGAGGGAGAGAAGTAAAAGAGGAAGGGAGGAGGTGGGGGAGGGAGAGAGACAAAGACAGTGAGAGAGAGAGAGAGAGAGAGAGAGAGAGAGAGAGAGAGAGAGAGAGAGAGAGAGAAGAGAGAGATCTGTTTCTGTATGTGCCCTGACCAGGGAACAAACCCACAACCTCTGCATATCAGAACGCTGACCAACCAACCAAGCTTATCCGGCCACAGCTTTTCTCTTTCTCTTATTCTTCTTTTTTTTTTTAACTGAATTTATTGGATGACGAATGTCAGGTGTGCAACTCAATAAAACATGATCTGCACACTGCATCGTGCGCCCATCGCCCCAAGCAAAGTCTCGTTCTGTCCTCCTCCACCCCCTACCCCCACCCCCACCTTTGCCCGCCTCTGCCTACCCCCCATTTCTCCTTCCCTCTGGCTAACACCACACTGTTGTCTGTTGCTTAATCCCTTCGCCTTCTTAAATCCAGTCCCCAACTCCCCTCCCCTCTGACAGCTGCCAGTCTGTTTCATGGATCCATGTCTCTTTCTGTTTTGTGCGCTCCTTTCTTAACGTGCCACGGAGAAATCAGGTTCGGGGTCCCTGAACACTGAGACCTCCCTCCCCAGGAGCTCCGGGGCAGGGATGCTTGAAACACATATGCGGTGCGCGCCACCTGCTGGACCCGGCAGGCATAGAACCAGCGAAGAGAGCCACTCAGGATGGGCCAGAATGTGAAAAGATTAAATATCCAAAACCACTGAATTGAACACTTGAAACGAGCAAACTGTATGGTATGTGAATTATATCTCAATAAAGATCATTTTCTTAATGTGAATAAAGTATTCTACAAGATGATCATGACAATGGAATTCTTTTAACACCTACATTTTTCTCTGATGGGACATGTTATTTAGAAAACAAGAACTTACAAAAACAAAAGAGCTATAGCCAGGGACGAACTTACTATGCCCAAAGCATGATTTTAACCCTTTGGGGCCCCCGTAGATATTTTAGTCCTTTCTCTGCTAAAAACGCTCTGTTCTCTTAGAAAAATATGGTCCTAAAATATAGCAACCTGTCATCTTCATTATAGTGAAATCAATCCCCTGGGAGTTTTCTTTAGTGTCTTTTTGGTTGACCAGGGCCTCTCATCATATTTTAACAAAACCCATAGCTACCATATAATTTGTATTGTAACAACATAAACAACAAACACACTCTTGCAAAAGAAAAGAAAAAAAAAGGTAAAAACATTACAGTGTCAACCACAGCTGTGGTTTGTTAGGACTATGAGCGATTTATTTCCCCAAGAAAGCTGAAAGCTCATAAGCTGCAGTGATTTCACAACCTCCTGTTCTTATCCTCCTCCAACTTTCCAAAGAGTCTTCACACCCATGTCCAGATTGTATCCTCCACAAAGTCAAAATGTCAGAAACTATAAAGGCCAAACCCCCCCCCGTGGGACAAGGTGTGAGAGAGCCCGTGAAGAACAAGAAGCTCCAACCACGCCGGCAGCTGAGACTCCTGGAGCCAGCTGGCGCCCTACCACCAAGGACCCAGTGACCAACGACAAGGCACGAACACTTCCTGAGCACCTGTCACCACACCTAGACAACCCAAAAAGTCTCCTTTCAGAACTAACAGTCTCATCTCTTAGGAACAGCATTCAGATCTCCTGAGTCCCAGTCTGTGGCCTTTGAAACAACAGGATGGCCTCAAGTCTGGAAACCGACACACACAATAAACGGTTGTTGATATTAAGTAACAGGACGGAACAATCAGCTACATTGCCAGACTTGAGGACCACTTTGAAACAAACAACACAATTCCATCTCTTTCCATCATCTTCCCCACAGAAGTCTTAAGAGCTGAGGAGCCAACAACAGAAAGGGTGGGGAAGGGGAAAGAAGGGTGTGTTATCTAGTAGAAGTGACATTCAGAGCCAGCCAGGCCTGCTCAGCACTTACCTTAAGAGATGTGCTGTCACTCAGCTTGCAACTGCCTCCTAGAACGCCACTCCCAAGACACCGGACACCAAATAACAGGGACTCGCCCCCCAGGAAGGTGCTGCAGCAAAAGATACTCCACCATAAACAAGACAACGGTCGTCCAAACAAGAGCACAGCTACAGGACCAGAGAAAGAAGCCCTGAGAAGCAAGGCCGTTGGCAAAGAAGGAGCCGCAGCCCTTCAGCAACTTGGGTCGCGGGCGTGAAGGGTGGCAAGCATGCAGACAGAGCCCCGCCTGACCCACTCTGCCCCTTTCCCAGCTTCACTAGCAACGTTCAGAACCAGAAAACCTGGAGGTAGGAGAGGTAACTCTCCGAGCTCATAAACCATGCTAACGTCCCTGATGAGAAGCAGCTGTTTTCTGGGGCGTTTAATACAGGGACACTCAATAGAGTGATGAGCTCCGGTGGAGATGAGCAGGCAGGTGGGTGCATGGTGGAGGTCTCAGCTGGGATTTCATCCTCCAAAGCCTTTGCCTGCCTCTCCCCCACCAACACGCAGTGTGCTCCAGGTGCCCCGCGAACAGACGTCATCAGCCAGGACTTGTGCAGCATTGCCGTGGGACTTTCTTGGTTGGTCATCTCTCCAATTAGATTGTAACTCCCCAAGGAAATGGCCTCTCTACCACGCTGGGCCCCTAGGGCTGGTGGCATCACGCTTGGCACAGAGGGAGGGGCTCGGAGCTTTGTATTCGTGCCAGAGGACCCAACATGTGCCTGTTGAACTGAAGTCGACCAATTTCACAGTCGCAGCGTTTAAAGAGCTTTCAGTGGCCAACAGCTTCCTTAGTGGGGCAGGAGAGCCGACCCACGGGGTCCCTCTTCCAACTCTGTCACTTCCTATGTGATCCTCAGACCCACGGGCAAGTTAATTCACCTCTCTATGCCTCCATGTGATCATCTTTAGAAGGGGGGGGTCACAGTACCCTCTCCAGTGGTCGTGAGGGTTCAGCACAAGGGACCATAGCACGGAGGGTGGCACTTAGAACTCACTCAGTATGATTAGTACAGGCACACCTGTTTTACTGTACTCCACAGATGTGGCGTTTTTTACAAATAGAAATCAAGGCCCTCCCTCAGCAAAAAGATGACGACTCACTTTATTGCGATACTTTATTGCAGTGGCCTGGACCCCACCCCATATCTCTTGTTTTAAGATTAAACAGCCCGAGTTTCCTTGCAACTTAAACATCTATGGCTGATTTCCCATTGTTTTATTAGTACGTCTGAGTTTCCAGGAGCTACTTCTCGGCATCATCACTATGGGTGGTGTCCCTGTCAGGAAAAAGCTGAGGCACGAGGTGGGGTGGTAGCTGCACTGTGGCTGGACCTTAGATGAGTTTGGAAGCCCATTTTCAAGCCAGAGAAAGCAGGCATCCAAGGCAGCAAATTCTGAGTCCCAGCCTTCTGCGTCTCCTTTCTACCTGTAGCTCTCGCCTGTCCCCCCTTTCTACCTAGAACTGCCCTTTGGCTTGATCCTTCTAAGCCACAATCTCTTCCCCCCGGTTCCGTCATTTTCTTGTTCAATCAACAGTCTAAGGATGAAATATTCCCACTACTGAAGGCTGTCTGGCCTAAGAGCAAAGAAATCTGCTCTAACCTACACCAGGTCCGCTGGATCAAGCTGTCCAGGTGATGCTGGTATGTGCTTTCGTTTCCAGGGCTCCATAGTTCAGGTGTAGCGTTTACTGAATGAACAACAGCCCGCAGTCAGGATTTCAGAAACAGCTGGTTAACAATAATTGCCTTGACTGGCTCTCGTGATCCTCCAGAAACCCACTGCACTTACATGTATGTTCTCCTCATTTATCATTTATCTTTGGTATTAGACTTGCTAATGAGCAGCAAGCATGCGCCCTGCTGCCTGCCACACAGTGGCCGCACCGTGCCACAGAGGAGAGCTTAGCAGTCAGCCTTCTCTGAAAATAAGCAAGGGGAGGGTCCAGAGGTGTCATTTGACACTGACGACAGCGTATTTATTTCTTACGCCAGACAGCCAAGGCAAAAAGACCCAGAGAAGCTAACTTCTGTAAGGAGGCCCTGCACGCAAAAGGTGATGTTGGCAGGTGCCTCCGCAGACGCCAGTTCCAGCACCATGAACCAGTCCTTTGCTTACCTCCACTTTGCAGGAGGGTACCTGCCCTCCGACTCCAAGGACTGGAGGACCATCGTGCCCGCTCTCTTGGTGGCTGTCTGCCTGGTGGGCTTCGTGGGGAACCTGTGTGTGATTGGCCTCCTCCTTCACAGTGCCTGGAAAGGAAAGCCATCCCTGATCCACTCTCTGATTCTGAACCTCAGTCTGGCTGACCTCTCGCTCCTGCTCTTTTCTGCCCCTGTCCGAGCTGCAGCGTACTCCCGGGGCGTCTGGGATCTGGGCTGGTTTGTCTGCAAATCCTCCGACTGGTTCATCCACACATGCATGGCAGCCAAGAGCCTGACCATCGTTGCAGTGGCCAAAGTTTGCTTCATGTACGCGAGCGACCCAGCCAAGCAGGTAAGCATCCACAGCTGCACCATCTGGGCAGTGCTGCTGGCTATCTGGGCTGTGGCGAGCCTGCTGCCCCTGCCGGAATGCTTCTTTAGCACCACCAGGCTTCACGGAGGTGTGGAGATGTGCCTCGTGGATGTACCTGCCGTGGCCGAAGACTTCATGTCCATGTTCGGTAAGCTCTACCCTCTCCTGGTGTTTTGCCTGCCGTTACTCTTTGCCAGCTTTTATTTCTGGAAAGCATATGGCCAAAGTCAAAAGCGAGGAACTAAGACTCAAAACCTTAGAAACCAGCTGCGCTCAAAGCAGCTCACAGTGATGTTGCTGAGCATGGCCGTCACCTCAGCTGTTCTGTGGCTCCCTGAATGGATAGCGTGGCTGTGGACATGGCACCGGAGGGCTGGCGGCCCGGCCCCACCGCAAGGTTTCATAGCCCTGTCTCAAGTCCTGATGTTTTCCATCTCTTCAGCAAATCCTCTCATTTTTCTAGTGATGTCAGGGGAGTTCAAAGAGGGCGTGAAAGGCTTATGGAAATGGATGATAACCAAAAAGCAGCCAGCCGGCTCCGAGTCTCAGCAACCACCAGCTGGCAACTCCTGGGTCCTTCCGGATAGTGCTCCCTCTCCAGAGTCCCCAACGTCCATTCCCGAGAAAGCGAAAGCCGGCTCCTCCTCCTCCAGGAAGGAGAAAGCTGACAAGGCAGAGATCCCCGTCCTCCCGGATGTGGAGCAGTTTTGGCACGAGAGGGACACAGTCCCTTATGTACAAGACAGTGACCCTATCCCCTGGGAACATGAAGAGCAAGAGGCAGGAGACTGTGACAAATGACTAAGTTTCAAAGCAAAACAAACTGCGACTGTATTGTACTCTTATTGGCATGGCTGAGTTTACCATGTAACACATGGTGACATTACTACCTTTAGGAATTATAAAAAAAACTGCTTCCCAGTATGCTTTTTTATTTGGAACTTCTTAAATTTGTTGGGGTGACACTGGTTAGTAGGGTCACATAGGTGTCAAGTGTACATTTCTGTGCTACATGATGTGTGCCCACTACCCAGTCACATCAGCTGCATTTTCAAACTGTGCAATTTGGTAAGTGGAATCCCAGGTTAGCAGTAATTATGTTGCAGAATTAACACCTGGCTGCCCAAGGAGTTGCGCTGCATGCTTAGCAAGCCCAGCTCTTCTGTCACTTCTCATTGGGTACTCTAGACCAGCCCTGTACCGGCTGGAGTAGAGCTTAGCTTATCTGTCAAAACCTGCACCCCTTCCCTTAGTTCTTTTTTCCTGAATCTGCCAGCCCTAGCTTCACCTATCAAACATTATGAGTTATCTTCATTTGCTTAAAGTAAGTAAATTTACTTGATAAAAACCTGTACAGAATTTCTAAGTCTGAAGGCTGCAGAATAGGAACAACCCCTGTTCTGATCCCGGGCTCATTTCAAATCATAGTTTATCTTGGCCAAGTGTAAGTAAGTTCAAACTTTGCATTATACTAAGATCTGCTCCGCTGATCTTTTTGGCCAAGTGTAAGTAAGTTCAAACTTTGCATTATACCAAGATCTGCTCTGCTGATCTTTTTGGCCAAGTGTAAGTAAGTTCAAACTTTGCATTATACCAAGATCTGCTCTGCTGATCTTTTTAATGCCGCCTGAGTGGGTCTTTGGTTTTAGCAGCTTAGCTATCTTCTGATACGGAGAAAGAACTTCGACAACTACCCTCCCCTCCCTTCCCAATGATCTATTCTTCCCAAATAACAGGAGGCAGTTCCTCCCAATTATTTCCCTTCTCTCAACATAAACTATGGCTAATATCTAGGTATTGATGACTGAAGGTAATCATCAAACGTAATGGTGAATGGGGGATGGAGATGAAATGTCTTGTTAAATGGCAGTAAATGTGCCCAGCACATTGCACTTGAACCCTGCCCAACTTTTAAAATGCCCGAGCTTGTGAGTTATACAGATGTTCAAGAATAACAAAGAAAACAAGGGCACTGCAGGAAGAAAAGCAGTAAAATTAAGCTGTGTGCTCCCAAACATATTACCAGTAAAACTTGAACAGGTAATAACTATTCATTGTACAGCAAGTGACAGCACCCCCCCCCCAACATGGTGAGGACACATTTCTTCCCCTATTACATAAATAAAGGCGTTTGTCCATGGTTCTTGGGTATCTGCCATGGAGCTGTGAGGTCTTTTCATTGAAGGATTCCCTCAGGAGAAAACAAACCGTCTTTAGAGCAAGCAATGAAGAATGTGAAATATAAAAAATACCGTGGATGGAATTTTTATTTTTAAATAAATGTCCAGTCTAAATTTTTTGGGTCTTGTTTTCACAAATGGTCATGGTTTGTTGTTAACACAGAAGATATGGCTGTTTTCTTTTTACTTGGTTCATCACAAATTTTATTCTAAGGCTCATGAGATCACATAAAGTACAACTTAAGTATCCAAAATATTGTTTCTGTGATAATTATACAAAGGGATTACCTTTAAAATCATCTGTGATGAACTATTTGGATTAAAGATTTAAATGTACATTATATATAGTAAATGTAAGATGTAAGGTTCCAGTGTTTGATATTTTAACTTATAAACAAATAAAAACAATTATTTCACTGCCGACAGTTTTGGAGACTTCAAGTCTTTGTCTTGAACGCTCCTTTCACAACCCTCACTTGGCACACGGGGCTGTGCGGGAGGTCTGACCTACCGCGGGTCTCGGGGAAACGGGATCACTGATTTTTAAAGAGTGTGTTGATACCGAATCTCAGTGTAACTGCAAGAACCAAATCTGCACACAAGAGTCGGATTTGCAAATTCCACAAGCAATCCATCCCGACACTTCCCAACAAAAGCAGGGGATTAGAGACCACCACCCACCCTCACACTTTCCTGCTGTGAGGAACGGAGGCAGCGAATGACTAAAACACCACGTGGAATTTTCCCTAACAACTCATCCCAGCAGATTCACCTTTGTAGAGACAGTCAAACATTTCAGTTTCACTCCTCACAGAACTTAAAAATCACTCAATAAATGTATAAACATGAACTTCAAAGTAAGAGAAAGCGGGGAAAGGAAATAAAAGTCCTGCTGATTACAGCAACTTGACATGTTCAGACCGCAGGTGAAATAGTCCCTCCAGTTTACTGCACACAGCTCACGCCAGTTCGGTGGCATCTAATATACATATTTACGCTAAGTCCTAATACAGATGAGAATGTGTGTACATGTGTGTGTACACATCACACACAAATGCAAATCCATAGGTATTCCTTTTCAGCCTTTGATACAATCGTAGCATGTGTCAGATTAACAGAGACTAGATTATCCTATTGACATGGGTTTTCCTAAACACTGCTGTGCTATACGGAAACCAGAAACCTACGAAGGAATGACTAGAAGGGGGCTTTGTAAACCCGGGGGTGGGGAGGGTGGGGGGAGTTGGGGGTAAAGCTACAGAGAGCATAGGGAATCGAGGTGAGGCTTCCCGGTATGGTGTGCTGACGCGTGGGAAGGATGTCAGGAAAACACTGTCAATGTTAATACAAAAGGTAAAAGCAAAAAAACTAAGCTCCGCTTCCTGCGATAAAGCAATGAGACACTGCTAAGAGACTAAGCACCAAAGTGGTCCTTTACAAATCCTGTCCCTTTTATATTGCAAATAATTTATTATGCTATTCAAGCCTTTCAAAACCATGTGACTTAAGGTCAACTCTTTTTGTACCAAATTACATTTGCTGCTGCTTTTAAGAACAGATTTAAAAGAAGTTTTTATAAATTATGTAACATAATCATATACAATCCACATATATAAAAAGGGCTTGTTTATTGTAGTTCAAATACATAAACTGAACATTCAAAACATCTTCAAATTAAACTTTAGAAACAAAAGTTTAACATTCAAACAAGAGTACAGTTTACAGGAAACACCCAGAAAGGTAATCGGTTGTCTAACCCAGAATAATGATAAAGATCATTTAAAGGTGAATGTGTTCAGCCAGCAGCTCTATTCTGGCCCACGTGTTAGTTGTGACCGTGGCTCCACACCGGAGGAGAAATGACTAAGTGAATCTTCTCTTAGGCTAAACAAGGCGTGGCCTATGTTTGAGAGGGAGAAGTGGACAAATACAACTCAAGTGTTTTTTGAGACAAAGGTAAAAGTATGTCCATTAAAATAACCTTAACCTCTGGGAGATAAGAATTCAATTTTCAGTGTTTTCTCTTTTACCCGCTTTAAAAAACAAAATCAAAACAAAACCAACTTAGGTTTTTTTCTTGGAGTCCATGGTACTTGCATCTTGCAAGCTGACTACAAATGCCCTTAGGCCTTGCTGTGTAACACTGCTAGAAAGAACGCCACCAAAGTCACTGACTTCCACACCTCGTAAGGGGATGATTTTTAGCTTCAAGACTTTAGATTTACTAGACAGCCTATATTGAGTATGTATGTCAGTCATGCCACACAAAGAAAAGCATAAATATCCCAAGTGTTCTCTGTTCAGCAACTGTTCACGATGCTTCTCCTTCTGTTCGTCAGATGGTTTTGCAATAGTTTGACTAATGCACATACATGTAAAAACCTGAAAATTGGCTCATGCAAGCATTTTGAATGAATAGATACCCCTGTGGCAGAGTACGCAGAACTACTTCGTTGACCGTCGGGTGGGCTCTGACGCGGTGGGCGGCGGCGGCGGGCCGCGGCGGTCCAGGTCATCCACATAAGCCACGATCAGCTTCCGCCTCTCCTCGGGCACACAGTCTAGCACTAGGTATCGCTTGTCGTTCTGCAAAATCTTCTCTACGTCTTTCAGGTGCTGATCAGATTCCTGGATTAGCTTTTTGGATCTACAATAAGAAAAAAGTACAAGAATGACTGACTGCTGTTCACTGGTCTTTCAGATATGAGCTGGAAATGTCCATCTAGTTCCTAATTGTGTTTCCACTTTTTTATTTTTTTAAGAAAAATTTCACTGCAGTGGTCACCTCTGTGGTCGCCTCAGCAAAGACTCCAAGGAGAGAAAGGGCCTCAGAAGCTGAACTACCCTCCCACCCCTACTGGCGGTCCCTCCAGACCAGGGCTGAGGGCGGGTGGGCAGGTCGTGCCCGTGCTGTACCTGTTCTGTGGATGAACAGAGGACTTCAGTCTGCGGGGCTGCCAATCCCAGCATCTTTCACAAGCTTTCACTTTCACATCTGTCACTAAATTAACTATAAAAATGTAGAAAGAAGTCTTACTTCACATCTAATTGAAAAGCCCAAGCTGATGCAAAACATTAAGGATCCTGACCAAAAAAATCCAGTGACAAAACACCTCGAGACCACACCCTCAGCTCGCTGTCCTCCCGTGCACATACCCTTCGTTAGTGTGTCAGAGTTTTCTCTGAGAGCAAGAAAACCTGCAGCGGTGACAGCAGGGCTTTCCTGCACGGGCCCTACGCAATGTCCACTCGTCCTCCCGGTGACCAACGGCTGGGGCTGGGAACCGACTGGCTATGTCACATGGAAATCTGGTTTTAAAGCTCTGCTTTTACCATTTCAAGTTTCTATAGAAAAGTAGCCAGCAAACTGCTTTCCTCTGAGAAAGGCTGTGCTGAGCTTCAGTGAGACGTTTAGAAGACGAAGGCGAGCGGCAGACTGGCTCAGCGGCACTGACCGGCCTTCAGAGGAGGCAAAGGTACTGACAGTGAAGGACTGTTTAAAAAGTCTCTTCACGAAATACAAGTCTTAAAGAAGGAGCGCTCCTAAAAAAGCAGTGAAGTAAAAACAAAAGTGTTTAAAAAATTGGATGGGTGGGTTACACAAAATAAGAATTGACATCTGGGCCCTTTCTTTAAAAAAATAAAAAGTAAAGTAGAGATGGACTCGCTGTCTTTGACAGAAGTTGGCTTCTTCTCCTTCTTAAAAGTTAATAATGTCAGCATGTGTGTGAACTGTATGCTTTGGCTAAAAGAGTAAGGACTAGTGAAGACAGTGACTCGGATGTGAAACATCACATTGCACATACCTATATGTTATAAATTTGGTCTCTTTCAAAAGCGTCCTGAAGTCAGCTTTGGCCGTAATGTATTTGTCTCTGATGTACTCTTCAAACTCTCTTTGTTTTTTCTGCAAGAAGATGGTAAGATTAGAAAAAAGCCCAATAATTCTAAAACTAATATTATTTATGAGACTAGTAATTTGTTAGTCATATCATAAACTAAAAAATTTCAAAAGAAAAAGGCAATAAGGTACATGTGTGTTCACATAACAGTCATTAAAATGCAGAATCGGCAATGTATATTTTTAAGACATAAAAGAAAGCAAGAATGGGGAACTATATAATACAGTTATGAGGCTATTCCCTTTAATCTTCATAACACTTAAAAAATAAATTGAGGGATAAATGTGCATTTTCCTGTAGACTATATTTATATCCTCAAGCACACAGATACTAACGTGGTATAATTTATGGGTACACCAACCATAACATTCAGAACTTTAAGTTATACTGAGCATTTAGCTTTCCTAGTAACAAAAAGACTTTATTAACAATTCTAAGCAATCAGAAAAGTCAGAGCTGAGACTGGATCTCTAGGGTACAAGTCTCCCGCTCGCCCCCAGCCCCGTCTGCCTGCTGCTCCGCACATCTACCGCAACCGAACAGGGCCTAGAAGGAAGGGTACGGGGGTCCATGGGTTACTGCACAGCTCTGTTTCTACGACAGTGACGTAACCCGAATTTCAGTGTAAGTGGAAATACACCCTAGCCTAAGTCACTTACCTATCCTGACACAGCTGTAAAATCATAATCTAGAACAGTGGTAGTCAACCTGGTCCCTACCACCCAGTAGTGGGCGCTCCAGCTTTCATGGTGGGCGGTAGCAGAGCAACCAAAGTATAAATAAAAAGATAGATTTAACTATAGTAAGTTGTTCTATAAAGATTTATTCTGCCAAACTTAAGCTAAAATCCGACATAAAGTACTTGGTAAGTAATTATTATTATATGCTTTAACTTGCTGTAACTCTGCTTTATTAATTTTATAAAGTTACTTTCCTACTTTATAAATCACCATTACTGAGAAACCAGTGAAACCAGTGGATGCTTAGAAAATGTTACTACTAACAGAGATACAAAAGTGGGCGGTAGGTATAAAAAGGTTGACTCCCCCTGGTCTAGAACACAGAAATACAAATACACCGTGTTGCTGCATATTCTTCAGCCATGCGCAACCCACAGTTTGCCCACAGTCCATAAGTACGATGCTACTGGTGAAAGGCAAAATACTCACATCTCAATTTTTTTAAAGCTTTTATGGCAGCAAGCGTCGTAAACTCAAAATGCTGTATGTCAAGCCTGTGGGAACCCGAGGACCCCCTGTATTGGATCTACGGGTTTCTGACTCTACTAGAGAAAACAAGCCGGAAAGGAAAACGATGGGAAGAGAGATCTGGGGCAAGGCCAAGGGTCACAGGACCGCAGTCAGCTACACTTCCCTTGAACCCTCCCCGTCTCAGCCCCACCCCGAGAGCAGCCGACCAGGGCTCTGCCCAGCTGCCCACATCCGAGGCTCCTCTACAGCTAGGGCTCAGGAGCTCCGAGAACTGGAGACCGCGCTCTGGGCTCTGAGGGCAGGACCGTGTGCCGGCCTGAACACGCCCACTTAGGGGACCCTGACTACACCATACATTAAAACTATGGCTTCTCTAAAACCCCAAAACACGGGTTTAACCCCAAAGATTAATTTTTTTGTTTCTATTACACTGTCTTGTTAAAATATCGTGCAACAGGGAAAACCAGATAGAAGGTGACAGAGGACAATTTGACTTTGGGTGACGGGTATGCAACACAATTGAATGATAAGACAACCTGGAGATGTTTTCATTGTACATATGTACCCTGATTTATTGGTGTCACCCCATTAAAATTAATAATAATAAAATAAAATTTAAAAAAAAATATCGTGCAAGAAAGAAAATATGAAATTAAAATTCAGATTTATTTCTCACCCACTTCAAAATGATTCACTTAAAACCATCAGCTTAATTTGGTCAAGATACTAGTGCTGTTAATTAAGCACCCAATTAGTATTTATAAAGTGATAATAAATCTCAGACAAAATCCTCTTACCCTGTCACTGGAGGAGAATTTAATGCACCGAGGATCTTCCTTAATGATTTTTTTTACTTCTTTCCACGTGGATGTTAAGGTAATCTTTAAAAAGATGAGGAAATAAAAAATATAAAGACAACTCAGTTTTACCGAGGGCATCCAAGCACAGCGCACACGGTAGGTAATACACACTCTGGCCTGCGCACCCCTGTACGCCCAGCGCAATGGGCCTCAGGGACAGGGGAGCAGCGTTAACAGTCTCTTTGTGATGGCTGGCCACACAAGTTACTTTCATGGCCAGACTCTCATGGTGGCCTAAGACAATCCCTGCACACCCTGTATCTCCAGGGCAACATCAGACCTTCTGAAGAAATATCTGCGAGAGAGCGGGAAACAGGAGAAAACCTGGACACCAGGGTGTACAAGCTGCCAAACAGAAACGGAGCGGAGAGGGGCCTGACTAACCCGACTGTCAGGACGGGTCAATGGTCACACGCAGCTAAGGACACTGTGAACTGCCACAGGGATAGATAAGAACTTAAGAATTGCAAACACAAGTAATTATTTTTTATAATTCTTTTGTTGTTGTTGTTTTAAAATCTTATTTACTGATTTTTAGAGACAGGAGAGAGCAAGGTGATGTGGAGGAGTGGGAAGCATCAAATCCTAGTAGTTGTTTCTTGTATGTGACTTGAATGGGCGAGCCCAGGGCTTCGAACCAGCGACCTCAGCATTCCAGGTCAATTTTTTTAATTTTTAAAGAGCAAGAATACCATTAACATTTTACATGAGCGTCATAACCCATGAATACCAGTAACAGATCAAGACCATGACGCTACAAATCTTATCAATGTTTTACTTTTTGGTATTATTAACAAAGATTCATGCAGATTAAAATAGGAAAACAAAGAGACTCTTACTGCAGAAGTTTCATCCAGAAGTTGCCTAAAGTGCTCCCTCTTCTTTTTGGTAAGTGCTTCAATGTGTTCATTGAACAGCTTCTCCTTCTCCTCTCTCTCCAACAAGGACCCGGACTCCCAGCGGTGGTCCTTCCGCAGAGTCCTCCGCGTATCGGACCATGACACATCTGAAGAGCGTACCTAAAACAGAGAGCTGTGTCTGTCACCAGACCGACCTTTTCATACTTCAACAACAAAGGGTATAACTGTTTACGAATGACAATTTTAACAAAGGAGCTTCTGGTGACTTCACCTTAGTTAAGCAGTCACTAAAAATCTGCTCCTTTAAGCCAGAAACCTTACCTCCTAGATAGAGCTCACCTAAGCTATCAAGTGTGGGTTTCAAGGTGGGGAAGGATGAAGAGAAGGTATCTCCCATCAACCACAGTCTCTAATCACTTTAATAGTATTCAGTGCTCTTTTTTTTTTTTTTAATTCAGTGAGAGAAGGGGAGGCAGACAGACTCCTACATGCGCCCTGACCAGGATCCACCCAGCAAGCCCACTAGGGGACAATGCTCTGCCCATCTGGGGTATTGCTCCATTGCTCAGCAACTGAGCTCTTCTTAGTGCCTGAGGCAGAGGCCATGGAGCCACCCAGAACGCCTGGGGTCAACTTGCTCCAATCAAGCCATATAGCTTCAGGAGGGGAAGAGAGAAAGAGAGAAGCAAAGAGAGGGAGAGGGGTGGGGAAGCAGAAGGGTGCGTTTCCTGTGGACCCTGACCAGGAAACAAACCCAGGACATCCACACACCAGGCCAATGCTCTACCACTGAAACAACCAGCCAGGGCCCTCAGTACTTACTCTATTTAACATCTTACAAACTTCTAGTAGAAAAGATGAATACAAATGAACTAGGAAATACATTATCTTATTGTAGCAGCAAGCAGCTCACAGGGAAAAAAAAACAACACAAAAACCCCTCAACAAATCGTAAGCTCAAATTTGAACTTATCAACTACATACTGGAAGTGACATTTCCAAGCATAAGGAAGAATTAGCATGGTTAAGAAGGACAGATAACAGACCACCAGACAGGTCTAGCTGGCTCACCAACCAGGAGAAAGGTATGCTTCACTGCTGGTAATGGCCTTAGCAGTAAGTCACACTGCTGCCATGCTAAGAAATATGGGAGGTGGGAAGACAGAGAGGTAAGAAAAATACAAAAACATTTATTTACCCAACATTTATCAAGCATCTAAATACATGTCAGGCAAATACTATGCTCGGCCTGGGAATACAAAGACAGACGCTATTCCCTTCTTCCAAAGGGCTCACTTTAGGGAAGGCAGGCATGTATGCCCACAACCAAAGTGACACGAAGCACATGTGCAGTGACACACACTGAGCACAGGGTAGTAACAGCCACAGTGAGGTTGGATTTGCCCAATGGGTAGGATCACCCTCCCAGAAGACAGGATACTTGTGTGTGCTCTTGAAGAACAAGGAAGTCTGCCACCATGGTGGGAAGTTTAAAAGCATTCTAGGTGGAGGGACTGGCAGGAGCAATGGCAGGATTCAGATTAAGTTCAGAAAGGCTAAAGCCTGGTTAGGGACAAGAGAAGCCAGAGTGGACAAGGTAACATGAAGGTGGGCGAGTCAGGGAATGAACATAATGCTAAGAAGTCTGAATTTGAAATGTGGGCAACTGCTAAGAGTATAGAGAACTGTCACCTGCCAGCACTAGGAACTGTCACAAAATCAGATGTGCCTTTTATACATATTTCTGTGGCTGTAATAAGAATGAATTTGGGAGACACAAAGGCAGGGAGAAAAACAAGGAAACGACCCCAACTGTCTGTGGAGAGACAGGAGACTGAAAACTAACCAGCAGAGACGGGGCCGGGGGGGGGGGGGGGCGCGACAGGTGCGACTTAAGAGTGGCTCCAGCAGAAATAAAAGAAAGAGCAGCAGGAGAGATGGCGACAAAGAAGGGAAGAAACAGGCAGAGGAGTGGAGCGGCCCTGGGCTCTCCCTGCCGGACGGTGTGCCCTACGGATCTCAACAACCCCGGCAAACAGAAGTGCCTCCCAGAGAGCTGCGCGGTCCCTCCTGGAGTCAGGACACCTCCAGCCCTACTTTCCACACCATCTACAGGGACAGTACCTGGCCATCACAATGACGACCCTAAATCAACAACAAGAAGGGTAAATTATGTCCAGCACACTTGCTCTTTACTATGGACTGTAAGCGTGTGATAATTCAGGATGACGTCCAGCGAGACCAATTAAAACTAGCTTTGACACTAAGAGTACGAGTTTTCGTGTACACTAAACATCTAACTTCTGAAAATATTAAATAACTAGCTTTTGCCTATTCCAACAGAGCTAATACCAAACACTTGATTTTAAACCACTTTATAAATAACTTAGGAAACTGCAGCCTCAGAGCTCTTTAGTTGACAATCAGTCGAATGTTCCCAGGAGGTGGTGCGGCTCTCTCCGTCCAGCACGTCACACAGAGTGAGAGGAACGTGTACCATGTCAGACAGAAGCGCCTTGAAGTTCTGGATCGCCTCCTCCCGCTTGTGCTGCTCCCGCTCGCGGTCGATCTCCTTCGTCTGCTCCGACCGCGCCTTCTGCACCTCGCGCTCCCGCTCCCGGAGGCTGGCCTCGATGCGGGCTTGCCTTTCCAGCTCCTTTTCTTTCTCCGAGTCTAAATTCTGAAACAGTGAAAGGACATTATCCTTTTTTCCAACTGCATCAAAACGTTTCCACAAAATAAAGTTTGCCAATTACAAATTTCCAAGCCTACTTTTTACCAAGAACACTTCATTTCCATATCAACTACTAGAGATTCTTTATTCATTTATTTTTTTGACAAAAACAGAAAGAGAGGGACAGATAGGGACAGACAGATGGAAGGGAGGAAGATGAAAAGCATCAGTTCTTCATTGTGGCACTTTAGTTGTTCATTGATTGCTTTCTCATTTATGTGCCTTGACCAGCTGGCTACAGCAGAGCGAGTAACCCCTTGCTCAAGACAGAAACCTTGGGCTCAAGTCAGCGACCCCTGGGTCATGTCTGTGATCCCACACTCAAGCCAGCAACCCCGTGCTCAAACCGGTTAGCCCGTGCTCAAGCCAGAGACCTCAGGGTTTCAAACCTGAGTCCTCCGCATCCCAGTCGATGACCTATCCCCTGCACCACCACTTGGTCAGGCTGGAGATTCTTATATTAAGAATATAAAAAACTCCAAACCCCCAAACAGCAGCAAATGCCTTTATAACGCAATTTGGAATGCCACTATTCCACAGTTACAGTGCAGTGAATGCGATGGTTACCTTGGCTATTTTTTCAATGTACTGCTTGAACAGGTCTTCCCGCATTGACGAGCTATCCACTGCTTTGTAGCGAGGGTCACTCTCCACTTTGTCTTTCACTTTGCTCCATCGGGACTGACTGTCCAGGTGATGATTAGATAACAGTTCAAAGAAATCTGACTTAATCTGCATTTCAAAACAAGATAAAGGTAGAACAATGAGAAGATCCTCATACCTAAATGCTTACAACTAAAAAAATGTTCATTTGCCTTAAAAATAACTCTTTAAATGCACTCAGAGTAGATTAAATTTCAGTAAAAGATACTATCAAAATTGCTCTTTCAAAAAAAAAAAGAAAAAAAATTGCTTTCATGAGGAATATAAAAATTAACATACATATCGGCTGTCATTTAAAACATCAAAGTCAAGATCAATCATTCTCCAGTGAAATTTAAATATAGAAAAAATTTTATGTTGTTTGTAACATCTGATCTCAGAATTGCCATGTTTTTATAAGGAATATGAACTTGCATTTATTTTTCAGCTAAAAATCAGCTTATAAACTGAGCGTAAAATAACATAAAGCTGGTAAGAATGATTTACTTTAAAAAGAAGATAAATTTAAAAAAACAGATGAATAAAAAAGATTTTTGTTAAAATAGGAGAATTTAGAAAACAGTTGAGCACAAATAGCAAATCTTATTCATTACAAACCTGAAACTACTATTAAATATCTAAAAACAGTTAAGTTCAATTTTTATATTTTAGTTTTTTTAAAAAAAAGAGCAATGTTTTTACCCTCATCTATAAGAAAAGTAATAGACTTTCTATTATGGTCATAATTAATTAATCATTACTAAAAAAAACTGCATTCAGATTTTCTGTACTTTTTAGTCATTAAATAAGTCACCTTTACCATTATACAGCTCAGAATATGTATTAATTAAATAACATACTCAACTGAAGCACCAAGTTAGTAACATTATACCAAAGGCATTAAATAATACGAATCCTTCAGTATCAATATACACAATACTTAGAAATACTCTCCCAAACTGAAGTTATAATTTTTCTTCTAATAGGGAAAGGTGTAATTGAGGCATTCATTTTAATGCACCTTTGAGGACCTGTTTTAAAACTTAGTCTCATCTAAACTGTTTTGTACTCCTTCTCGGGAAGATACCCATTTGGCCAAAGCCATTTTGGCAGAGTATTCTGACCATGTCAAGAACCCCTCTCTTCTCCCGACAGGGAGTGAACATGATGCCTGCCCTCCTGACCACGGAAGGGAGGAATTAGCAATGGAATCAGAATTTAAAATGTGCGGGCACAAAATAAAGGAGGCATTTCTTCTGCATATTCCAAGCCTCACATTTCCTCCTATAACCTCACCTCTCCTATTAGAGGATTAAAACAGGGATCGATTTCCTTTTTGGAAAAACACTTATAAGAGAACATTTCTACATTAGAGAATTTAAAAAAAGACAAGAGCTAATCAGCTGTGGATTTCCCCGCTTCTTAACTTGGCTCTTGACTTTGGAATATGAGAAATACTCATGCACCCAGCATTTCCAGACAGTGACAATAAACTACTTGAGGTAGTGATGTAACATATTCACTGTTCACTTTGTCTACTTAGTATCTGACAAGATGAACACCAAATTCCTAAATGCATGATAACTAGAATGCAACATTTATAAAATTCATGTTGAATAAAAACATACAAGCTGAATCAAAACAGGAATCTTTCTAATCTCTCATAGGAAATTTATGGTAACTTATAATAATTTTCAAATATTGAATACAAAGCCTATAAAGTGAAAATTATCAGTTTTTAAAATGTGTGGTGTACATATATAGACAAAGTAAACTTTAAATAAAACTTTCTCTCCAAATATGAAAAAACCTTACCATCTAAGCTATTTAATTTAATAGGGAGAAACAGTCACCTTAGCCTTATTTATGTATTGTTACAGAAAAAATTGTTCGCCCTAGCCAGCTGGCTTGGTAGTAGAGCACTGGCCCAGCATGTGGATGTCCCGGGTTCGATTCCCAGTCAGGGTACACGGGAAAAACGACCATCTGCTTCTCCATCCCACCCCTCTCGCTCCTCCTCCTCCTGCAGCCATGGCTCTATTGGTTCAAGGGCATGGGCGCTGGCCGCTGAGGATGGCTCCATGCAGGCACTAGGAATGGCTCGATTGTGAACATGGCCCCAGATGGGCAGAGCATTGGCCCCAGACTGGGGTTGCTGATTGGATCCTGGTTGGGGAGCATACAGGAGTCTATCTCCCCTCCTCTCATTTGGAAAAGAAGAAAAAAAAATTTCAGCAGGAAATTTGAAAGAGAGGAGAGAAAAATGCCAATCTTATAAAAGGATTAACTCCATTATATGTAACTTCAAACAGTTCCAATAGGTAAATTATTTGAACCACAATTTTATAAAACTTGGTTAAATTATACTCAACAAAAACTTGAAGGTAGCTACTTTTGCAAACAAAACAGTCTATGTAAAAGTAAACAGAGTTTGTAGGGGGGGGGGGACTTTTTTTAATAAAATGGAGAATTACCGGTGAAGGCTACATGAAAATGATGTACCTTTTTGCTTGAAAATGCCTAAAGAGCAGAAAAAAGATTGTGCCAAAAGTCAATGTCCTTCACAGGCTTTTGTCTCAGCAAGTAATTACCTCACTGTTATTCTAAAGCAACTGACTCGGCTAGAAAATCACAACAAGGACCGGGGCGCTGGTCTTACTCTTCAACCACACAGTTAACAGAAACAGTACGTAGAGTCATAAGAATGTACAGTGAAAGTCATGAAGAATGTAATAAAATGTCATTAACCAAATACTTCTCAGAATGTTAATGTGCTACATTTACCTTCCTTTCAAGATGTCTGCTTTCATGGTCTAATTAGTAATTGATTTTGCATTCTTTAAATTGGCTGAGAAAGTTTTACCTTTTTTAAAAACTTAGTAACTGAACACAGCCAAATCTATAATTTAAAGAATTAAAATTTTATAATGAAAAGAAAATAAATATATTAGGTTATTTAGATGTAATGTCTTATTTCTATTAACACATTCTGGGCACAACTCTCATCACTTAATAAGGAAAAAGACTAAAAAATGTAAAGTACCGGAACTGCAGAAGGCTAAAGTCACCACACAGAGACCAGTTCTTTCCTCACTAGGGAATCCCATAATACTCTGCATGCCAGTGATTGACAGCTGTTAGACTGAACTGATTGACAGGCCGCACGGCACAAAACCATAAGTCTATCCACTTGTTATAAAACAGAATACACAAAATAGTTACATAAAAAACGTTTAGGAAAAAAAAAGTTACAAAGACAAAGAGAAAAACATTCAATTTGTATAAAAACAATCATACAAATCATACAATATCTAAATCATTCATTTACTTGGTTTTCTTTAATCAAATAAGTTATTACTAAAAGTCAAAAGTAGCAAACAATTCATTAACATGCTTCTAAGACAACACATAAAATGTTTAAGTAAAATTCAATTTTACACATTTCCTCTGAAAAGCATAATCATTTTACAAAAAAATGTTCATGCTGAAATAATTCTGGAAAGATCTACTTTTGAGGCCCAGTAAATCAGGAAATTTCAGATATTTCTAACAAAAGTTATTTCAATGTGATTTTCAGTGAAAGAGGTTTCTTCCCAATGCGAACTGTCTTACTCCCTAACAACACCTACTAGAATTTATCATGTTTTAGCTTCCTAGAATGAGGCAATTTTAAATGTCAACAATGATAAGATTCTGAGGTCCCCCTCTACCCCCAAAGCGGCCGGGGACAGTAGGAGAGCTGCATGTTTTCATGATCCGCGCACCACAGGTGCCACCTCCCTAACGGCCTGCCTCCCCAGTGGTGAGCTCCTCTCCACTCTTGACACTGCTGTCATATGACATTTGGAATTCATTAATCTTTAATAGCTGACCTTTAATTCTGATAAGCAATAATTTATATGTAAGGTATGTTTACTAAAAGATTAGAAAGTCACTAAAATGCTAATTTTAGAGGGCAAAAAAAAAAAGATAAAGAAGCTTTTGAAACTTAAATGTTACCACCTACAAAGAATCTTGACATCTTAGCAGGCACCTAGCTGGCCAGTGAACAGACAGGACTAACAACCAGTTCTGGGTTTACCGGGCCTCTCAGCATTAACATTTAAAGCAAACACAAACCTGTGTAGTTTAGTAAAGCTATGAAAATAAGCACTATAGAAGTGATAGAATATACACACATCAACAATTATAAAAATTAACTTAAAAGGCTAAACAGTAAATGTGAGTCCTGTTATTTATGCTTGTGAATGAGACAGAAACCAGCACCGCCCCTTCCCATTCAAGCTACCATCGATCAGACCACTGGAACTACAGCCACCTTACCTTCTCACCCCTGGTCTTCGAATCTTCTTTCTCCTTCTTCCTTGCAGCGGCCACAAATTCATTGAACAAAGCTTCTCGATCTTTCATCTTTTCAATTGCTTTGAATCTTGAATCTTTAGCATGCTTGGCTGCAAATTCACTAAAAGTAGCTCTGTAACAAAATGGCAAGTGTGCTAACTTTGTTAGAGCTATTTCTTCTGCTTGTCAAAAGGTATAGTAGAAGAAACCATTTTTCCAGCAAGAGTATGTGCCAAAAAAGACACTGAGTCCTACCATCTGCTTAAACAGTGAACACCGATCTACAAACAGAAAGTAAAAAGCTCTAAAGGATGAAAATGTCGTTAGAGGTCTGTTTTACTATCAGATTGAATTATTTCAAGCAGTGGACAAGAAAGAGTATAGTAAAACTGAGGCAAGCCCCATTGCCCTCTGCCATGGGACCATTTCCCAAGATGTAAAGCTAGGGTACAAGCAGAGTACAATGGTCCCAATGAGCTAGAAGTAGCAAAGATCAGAGTCTGGGTCCTATAATACCAGAAAAAGAAGCTGTAGAGAGACGGAGCCCCAGAAGACTACCCCATAGGATTCTGAGTCCATTGCCAAGGCCGAGCTGTGCAAGAGCAGAAAAAGACCACTCCCTATAACAGGCTGTTACATGGGACAGAGAGACATTAGAGACTGAGGAGTGCTGCAGGAAAAATAGACACAGTATTAGGAAAACAAGCTCCAAAAACCCATAAGGAAAACAAAGCAGGAAAGTTAGGAGAAACACCTTCCAGTTTCTGAGATCCACACTACCAAAGCATAAAATTAAAGGTGAAATTAAGATGAGCCAGTAATTGAACTGCCTGCTAAATCAAGAATTCGCACTCTTCACAGGGAGATAACACACTCAAGTCTCTACTCATTATTCACAATTTCCAAAACTCAATTAAAAAATCACTAAACATACAAAGAAACATGTGGTCCATAGGGAAACCTTAAAAGCCAATAGAAACTGAACCAAACATACCCAGATACTGTTCTAGGTACATAAATACTTTAAAACTATTTAATTATAATGGAAGAATTAAAGAGTAGAGATATGGGAAATATAAAAAGGCAGAAAATATTCACTTGATGGGCTTCACACGAGAGTAGAGAGAGATAGCAGATAGAGTCACTAACTAAAAGCTAGAGCAGTAGCAATGATAATCAAAAGAAGACACAAAAGATATTGGAAGGAAGGGGAGAACAGTCCCAGGAACATGTGAATAATACCAAACACTTTGATATATGTGTAATTAGAATCCTAAAAGAGAAAAGAGTGAATCAGGGCATAAAATATACTGACCAAAAGCCTTCCAAATTTAATGAAAAACATCAATATATAGATCCAAAAAGCCCCGCAAACACCCAGAGGCTAGATATAAAGATGAGCTAAATGACAGCTAATGAGGGTACATATAAACAAAGTTTCTCCATGAATAAAAGGCATTTACAAAGATTTCATATGGTTGAACATATTTTAGGATTTGAAGTTTTTACCTTATATAATAAGAATTTCCTCTCATAATAAGTCTCCTATATTTGGTATGTTTTTAGAGGGGAAAAAGTGAGGCAAATTAAACAATTATAAAGACAAAAATACTGGCTAGTTAACTTCAGAATTTAAAACAACTAAAGATCAGGAGTATGACTCTGAGCTAATATGTGCTATTTTTGAGTTTTGCTAACCAAAGTTAGATTCTAATCATCTTTTATATGCAACTTGTATTACTCACAGTATCTAATTTAATTAATTCGTTTTTGACAGGAAATAATGAAAACCTGGTTTGTGCAATGTATACATAACCATAATAAAACTCTAAGGTGAAATAATGTGTACCCCAGAAAAAACATCACATGTAGCCCATTAAATCTGTTTTCACGATAAATCAAGCAACTTGCCTTTTAATCTTAGGGCAGAAAAAGCAATACCATGATTAAAGAAGGAAGCTTCTTAAAAATGTAAAATTACCGTGTAAAAAATGAGAATTCAATTATTTTACACTTATATATATTTTTTATAATAGGTAAAATTATTATTTTCTACCAGAACAGACTAAAATGAAGTTTTAGCACTAAGTTCCCAGAGATGTTTTTATCTGACTCATCTCTTAACTCGAAAAAGCACTATTTCATGGCAGACATGGGGTAAGAGTCCTTGTCGGGGGAGGACGAAGTGGATACAGGTGGCAGTAAGGGCTGGGGAAGACCACATGATCAGGAGTTGACCTGGAGTGTCCATTACAAATAAAAAGACAAAGTGGACACTGAAGTTAAGTAATTCTCCCAGGTCACTCTTTCCCTTGGCATAAACCCCACTGCCTTTTACCAACAAACTCTGCTGAAGAGTTTCTGTGAAGGCAGTCTTCCCCCATTCAGAGAGAAAGGCCAGTGGACAGCAATTTCTCAACTTTATGTTATTCCTCCTTACCAAACTAGGTCCTAATGTATGCTAGCACTAAGTGCATCAATACAGCAACACAGCACAATGACCCACGTGCTAGGACGTCTACTTATGTACCAGATGGCTTTACTGTCTG
This sequence comes from Rhynchonycteris naso, assembly GCA_037038555.1. Taxonomy (NCBI): domain Eukaryota; kingdom Metazoa; phylum Chordata; class Mammalia; order Chiroptera; family Emballonuridae; genus Rhynchonycteris; species Rhynchonycteris naso. The sequence goes on along the minus strand of CM073003.1, from coordinate 107,359,406 downwards.
AAGTAAACAGCATGACAACTGACTGCTCCAAAAGAGCACCAGGGGGGTACTGAAATACAGCATGACCTAGATCATCAAACCTCAGAAGGAAAATACCTTTGGAGTTTCAATTATTCCCAGATCCATAAAAGGTTTTAAAATGGACATGTTTTGCTGAATCGTTTGCAAATAAGCTGTAGATATCATGAGACTTTACCTATAAGTATTGCAGTATGACATCTCCAAAACTGCCTCTAGAAATGTGCTTTACAGCCCAGTTTCAACTACTGTGACTCATGAATTCACCTCACACTTTGGATTAAGAAAAAGCGCGAGCTGCGCTGGAGTTTGAAACTCCATACCCCCTGAAGAATATTACATTTTTCATGGCCACAAATCCTCTACTAGCTTTAATTTCTGAAATCTATATTAATGCCACAATTTCTCTTCTAATTATACCTTCTCAAACAACACATATCCACTGACAAAAATAACTGTTTATACAAAACGAACTTTTATAAAAGTGCCCCTTAACCCAGACACTCCATCACTGCACTCTAGTTTCAGGGCTTCTTTCTCCGTGTTCTGAGCCCACAACCAGCGGCCCCCACAGCTAATACGTAGAGAAGAGAGTCGCCCTCCCTGCCCGGCAACGCTGTGTAATACTGCGAGCAGGCGGAAATCCTCTATTCCTTTGGGCAAGTTACCTAATCTGCTTATGTTTCACTTTCCTTATCTAAAAATAGGTATGATATGGGTACCATCATACTGGCTGTTTTAAAGACTGAATGAGATAGTACGTGTGTCCATATTTACACATACACACAAACATTATAGGTGCATATATGTATACATATACCTTTAAGCGCACACAAAAAATACCCAAACATTGATGCTATTATTCCTACTACATATAATGCTAGGCACAAGTTTAAAATGTCTTTTTCGTCAGCCCATTACATATATTCAGAACACATTAACAAGCAATTGAAAATATCAAACAAAACCATAATCTGGATACTTAGAAAACTGAAAGGTCCTTCACTATTTTAATCAAAATAATGTTCCTGCTTTGCAATTTATTATGTGTAAATCTGTAAGAAGACAGTGGCAGACTTTCTACAGTTACCAGTTTCTAAAGAAAACGTTTCCCACAGGGCAACACTGAAAACCCACACTGCCTTCTGAAAACCAAAGCCTCCACAGGAGCCCGGGGTCCTGCGAAGGACACGCAGGGTGGGGCAGAGTAGGTTTGCAGTGTGAGTACCCGAAACAGTTTACTCTTGTATTACTGGTTATTAATTATTGCTTTATGTTCTATACGAAAAACCGTAAACCTAACTTTTGCTCCCCTATATATTAAGAATAAAGATTAAAAAGGGAATAGGTTTTTCATATTCAAATCTTCAAAAGATCATGTGTGTGTGTACAATTTTTTTAAACTGATCTTTGGAGAAAAACATGTATTTTGATGGTTGCCAGTAACGAACCACATACCTTGGATTAAATTTTGCTTCTTCCATCATTTTTTTGAAATCTTCCTTGGCTTGCATTATTTTGTTTTTCTTTTCCCTGCGTTCTTCCTCCGCCCTGGTCTTTACATACTGATCAAATACCTATCAAAAAAGTAAACCAATTGGACAAGTTAGTCTTTCATACAGATAATTTAACTACCAAATTATGGAACCTAAAAATATACTAAGTCACTAGCTCTGCCCAATCTATAATCAGAAGAATATGGGTAACTCAATTACATGCAGAGTACCTACAGCAAGGCTCACCTTAAAGCACCAGTGATAGTATCACAGAGGCATACAGCCCTATGCCTGCGCTTTCGGAATAGGAAAAAGTTAAAAAGCCCCTTTAATTTTTATTTTCCCCGATTACAAATTGAATACATTTATTTAAAAAACTTCAGATGCCTGACCAGTGGTGGCACAGTGGATAGTGTTGACCTGGGACACTGAAGCCCCAGGTTTGAAACCTCAAGGTCGCCAGCTTGAGTGTGGGATCATCAACATGATTCCACAGTCACGTGCTTGAGCCCAAAAGTTGCTGGCTTGAAGCCCAAGGTCACTGGCTTGAGTAAGGGGTCACTGGCTCAGCTGGATCTTCTGGGGCAAGGTATGTATGAGAAGCAATCAATGAACAACTAAAGTAATGCAAGTATGGGTTGATGCTTCTCATCTCTCCTTTCCTCTCAAAGAAAATTCAAGCAATTTAGAAATGTTTAAAAGAAATTACAATCCTCCCAAACCCATTCTAGAACAAACATTAATGGTACTGAATCTAGATTTTATTTATTTCTTTGCTTCTCTTTAAGACATAATTTTCACCAAAATAACTATGCTTTACATCTATTCCATTATATTTTTACCCACTTAATAATGTATAGTCAAGGACAAACTGAATATGCACATCCATTTCCTGCCTTCTACAAACACTAATAAAATGATAGGAGAGGAATTTCTTTTTTAAAGTCACAAGAATGGAAAACGAGAAAAAGAGAAACAGTAACTCTGGAAATTGAAAAGCAGATGGACAAGTAGTAAAGCTGGCAGACATGAGAAAGCTGACCCTAAATCAGCAGTCAAGAAAACAAAGGAATTAATGAAAAACAAACTTTTTTCTCTTAAAGACCAAGAATTCATACTCTATCTACTCTGACTATAGTCACTGGATAAGTGTTAAAAAAAAAAAAAAAGAAAGAAAACAAGAAAACAAAGGAACCATTTTTTGAAGCAGAGAATCCTCAACAGCTCAGAAAGCGGTGGCAGCAGACACCGTGCAAGTGGGAGAGGGTAGCGCTACGACAGGCTGCGTAAGAAGCAGTACCATCGCTAGACCCCCTCGCCGAGTTTCTGTGTCTGGGGCCTGCTACTCCTGAACTCCAGGAAAAGGCAAGCGCTTGTTCTCCAGAGCAGGAAAATCAGGACCTGCTGGCCAGATCGGGCCTGCTGCCTGTTCTTATGCAGCCCAAGAATACTTCTGACATGTTTAAGTGGTTGAAGAGAGAAACAGAACATTGTATGATATGTGAACACTAAGTGAAATCTAAATGTCAGTGTCCATAAAGATTTATGTGAAGTCACGTTCATTCCTTTACGTACACCGATGGATGCTTCTATACAACAGCAGGTACACAACTGTGAGGGCAACCAATATGGCCACAAAGCCCAAAATATTTTCTGACCTCTATATTAATACTTTGCTGATCCCTGTTCTAGAAGATAAAACAGTCTCTGGACTTATGGGAACAAGAATTAGGAATGAGGCATACCAGAATGAAAACACAGGGAATTAAGCAGATTTACACACCAAATATTACAACACAGTCCTCTCAGAAACAAAGCAGCAAGAACTGTGCCCTCCAGCCAGATGACCAGAAGTTCTTATCCAGAACCTGACCAGCCTAAAACTTACCTGCTCCAGGAGATACTTTACTTAACTAAAAACAGCCTAGGTCACCCTGCAGCAGTGATCTTCAACCTGAACACTTTTGACAACTTGGGTGAGTAATGTTTAGCAGCGCCCCCTGGTGGAGAACTACTACTCTACAATAAAGCCCCCAATCCTAAAAGCCCAACTAAATGCGAAAATGGGTCAGCGTATTTTAGTGCCTCAATCCTAATCTTAAGTAGTTGGGGTCAACAAGACTTCTAAGACAACTCTTTAACATGAAAAATAGACCAAAACGGAAAACCCTTAGTGGAAAAAAAGACTATGCAGGAAAATGAATATTTTTAAAAAAGAAGAAATCCTAAATGATTTCCTAGAATTAAGATGGTGAACCATAAAACATGAAAAACTCAAAGAACCAGAATCAGAAACTATAAAATATAAAAGATGACAGAAAAAATAAAAATTCTAACTGAAAGGTTAGGGAATAAAGGTGAGAAAATCATGCAGAAAGTTCAAACAAAAGACGAGGGTAAAAAAAAAAAAAAAAAAAAGACAGACATGTTGAGGACTAGCCCAGAAGGACACGATCTCAGAATAGACAGATACTGTTTCTACACTGCAAGAGGCAGCAAGTCCAGCAACAAGCCTTTCCACCAGGATGCATAAGCATAAAATTTGAGAACACTGAAGACTAAAGAAATAAATATCCTACATGTTCCCACAGAAGGAAAAAGAAACAAGTCAAAAACAATACTAAAACTAGAAGCAGAGCAATGCCTTCAAAATCCTGAAGGAAACAAACTTCCCACCTCAAATTCCTTAGCCAGCCAAGCAACTTCAAATAAGGATACAATAAACACACTTTTAGATATGTTAAAGCCTCAAACATTTATCTCCCATGCATGTTCTCTCAAGAAGCCACTAAAGGGATGGAAAGCATCAAAAGGGAGCAAATCAAGAAAGAAAACATGATGCAGGGAACAGGGAAGCTCCTCCCACTCATTCTCCAAAAAGACCCCAGAGGTACAGAAAACTCCCCAAGATAACTGTGAAGAGCTGTCATCTCCCAAAATGACAGCTATGTATCAGATGCAAATGGCAAACAGCCAGACTGAAGCAAGTCAGAAGGCTCTGTGGATTATCTTCAGAATAAAACTGGAGCAACACTCTGATAATTTTTCCTAACATATCTTAGAGAATTATTTGGCTCTTTAAATATGTACATAAAGGTATCTTTGGAAAACTCAAAAAATGTTTTCTTTTTAAAATACCTTCAGACATCTTTCCAGGCCAGTCCACATATAGCCACCAATCAATCTCTCACAGTTACATAGAAATATCTGTAATACCTCACCAGTTCCCTGCTGGGCATGTAGGTAGGTCCTTTTCAAAACCTTCTAAACACAGTACTGCAGTAAATCATGGAGCACCTGCACGCTGATGGGAGAGGGAGAGTAGTTTCTAACCCCTCTCCTTTCTCAGTATATATTTTCCTAGTTGTAAAAAAAGTATGAAAAAATTTCTTTTGAGAAGCTAGAGAAAACTTCACAACTCACACCAAGGTTAGGAAGCATTCTCTGAGAAGAACACATCATAGAAAACCAGTTCTATTATGCTTCCAAATTTTTCCTAATTATTTGTCATATTTCCCAACACACTTGGCTTTCTAGTCTCTATTTTAAGCACTAATTTCCTTATAACATTAACTCTTGAACAAAATGTTATAAAAGTAAGTTTCAAAAAAATTCCTAGTCTAAGTTCACTTTTGTAGGCATAATCAAAAAAAATATGTACAGCCTGAAGAATGACGCTGTCTACTACTTCAAGGCAGCTTCTGGGATGCTGTAATATTCCATTTTTTTCTTTTTCTTAAAAGCACTTTGCTGGAAGTATAACTGACCTACAAAAAGCTGCACATATTTAACCTGATGAGTTTGGAAATAAATATCTGTGAAACCATCACCACAACTGTGCCATAAACATACCCATCACCTCCAAACTGTCCCTCCTGCCTTTTATTATTTTGTGTGATAAGAACACTTAACATGAAGATCTCATCACTAAGCAAAATTTTTAGTATACAATACATCACTATTAACTAAAGGCAGTATGATGACATAAAGGTCTCTAGAACTTCATCGTGTATAACTATTTTCTGAGCTAGGTAATTTCATGGTATGTTCACTTAGTGAAATTTCACTTGATTTTTCAACTTTTCTGTATGGATTTTATTCTTCAAAATGTAAGTTTACAGAAATATGGGAATAATATTTCGATATGAGGAAATATATATATTTGGTTATTGTCTGAGCTCCTGACCAGTGCTCCTAAAAACCCCTGTAATTGCCCAAGCAATTGCTTGTCCCATTCCTGAAATACATAAAGGTGAAAATAGTTTTCTGTTATTCATAACAAGCCCCTTTTCACCATAGGTAAATTTATGTCAATATAGTGACTTTGGAAACCAGAATGGGGCTGGTTGTCAGGAAGAGACATTGTGATAAGAGAGGTGGAACTTTCAGACCACCTCAACTTCAGGGGAAGGGGAGGAGGCTAGAGATGGAGCCCAAACAATGGACAATGATTTAATCAACTGTGCCTGCATGTGGATGCCTCCAAAACATCCTCACCGAAGGGGCTCCGAGAGCTCCTGGGGGGTGAAGACACCCATGTGCTGAGAGGGGCATGCCTCAGCTCACAGGGACACCCCTCTTCCTTTATCATACAGTTCCGTACACAGAGCAAGCATCTCCCTGAGTTCTGGGAGCTGTTACAGCAAATTAATCAACCAGAAGAGAGGGTCATGGGAACCCCTGAAATGCTGTGGAGTCAAACAGAAGTGTGGATCAGTGGGGGACTTACTAGCTGTGACTGGTGTCTGCAGTAGGGTCACTCCTGTGGGACTGAGACCTTAATCTGTGACAGCTAATGTAACTGCTGCTGGACAGCATCAGAATTCAGTTTAACTGAAGGACAGCCAGCTGGTGTGGGAGAGCTGGTTGGTACAGGGGAAACATGTACATATTTGACGTCAAAGTATTCACTGTACAGAGGAATTGTGTTTCCTTTTCAATAGGTCTCTATTATTTGCTTCTCACATCTATGTACTTCAGTGTATAAGTTGATACAGATGCAGTAAGCACTGGCCTCGATGGACAGCGGCCGTTCATCAGCACTGTCATTATATTAGTAATACAGTACTGTGCTGGAGCACTGCCAATCTTACACAGCTCTGAATAATGTACACTCTACAAAAATACTTTTACTTCAAGTTTTGAAATGTTAGCATAACTTCTCCCTATACCAGAGCTTAACATCCAGCACAGAAATGGTCTGGTTATTTTGAAAAATGTCACACATCTTAATTTGTCAAAACATTTCTGATCCAAGGGTGGGAAAATGGGGGTGAAAAGAGACTCTGTTCGGGGCGATGGGCGCTCAATGCCATGTGCAAAAGATGTTTTGTTGAGCTGTACACCTGACACCTGTGCAGTTTTGCGGACCAATGTCACTGCGATAAATTAAATTTTAAAAAAATATTGAATAAGGAAAATCAATATATGTAAGTCTATAGATAACTAAAAAAAAAGACAGAACTGCAAGATATAAAAATTACATGTCGCATTGTTAGTTTTTTACAATCACAGCACAGAATTCCAATATGAAGTTATCACGTGTAAATATGTGATCCAGCACTGACCTGGCTCCTGCTTCACTTTATATTCGCAACAACACTCCACACAAAGCACTGAGAAATAAATATGTCAAGCCCAGTGTTAGCTTCTCCCTTCTCTCATTTCTTACACTTCGGTTGTAAGAAAAGAATCCTACTTAAAAGGCATGAGAACCTTTAAGTAGAGTTTTTCTTTAAAATAGAATAATGCATAATACTTTTCCTCTTAAGTGTAACTTTAGTAAGGAGATAACATCATCAGCTTACAAAACGTTCTCAAACCCGAGAAAGATTTTAGTTCTCAATATGTACCTGTAGTTTCACTCAGTCAGAAACTCTTTAACACTCAGCGCCAAAAGTACTTAGTGAAGTCATCAAAATTTTAAAGTCTTCAAGGATATTTACATTAAGCATTGTTCTAAGAACTACACTTAAGAGCAATGCACAAGACAAAGTTCCTCCCCTCACAAAATTTATATTCTGCAGAAGGAAGAGACAGATAACTTTAAACAAGAGCTAAGAACGCCCTGATGACAGTAGAGAAGGCAGAGACAAGCTGGTCGGAAGCCATCTGGACAAGTACCTGAACGAAATGACAAGTCAGCTACGCAAACTACTAGGGGAAACATTCCAGGTAGAGGAAATAGAAAGTACCAGAATGTGCCTGACTGGCCTGTTCGTGGCAAATCAAGACCAGCATGGCTAGAATGAATAAATATAAGACAACAGCTTCAAGAAGAGTGCAGCCATAGGTGTACATAGAATCTTACAGGCCATGATAAAGTTTCATTTTACCCTAAACAAAATGGAAGTGCTGCACTTATTTTAAGCATGAGAACACAGCCTTGTCACTGAAATCTCAGAATTAGACTGCTGCTGTGTGAAAAAAAACTTGAAGACAGAGAAATAAAAATGGAAGGTCACATAATCAATTAGGAGCTACACAGGTAAGAGTTGATCGCGGTGGCTTGAATTTAGGTGTTAGCATGGAAAATAGTGAAGAGTTTGGGTTTAGAAAAGTTTTTGAAAGTAGATTTGATGATGAAATGTATAGTCAGGACTAGAGAAGAATTAGGTTGACTCACGGGTTTTGATAGGACCATCAACTCAGGTGAGAATAAGACCAACACACCAATTGTGTATGTGTTTAAAGACTACTGTGCTTAAAATAAAAACGATGCGAATGTATTTGGCAAGTCATGTCTTCCTATCACAAGCTCTAAAATATGTCTGGCACACTGTAAATTTCCTCGTCATAAAAAACTTACAATTAGACCTACACGCAGAGTACAAACTGTGTACAGAATTATCCAACCATTAAATCAGAACTGCGGAAGATAGATGCTCCTGCTACCAAATGAAAGGCTGTAGCTCCACAGGACCATAGCAAGCGGTCCAGCACACCACCTCATGTCAGGGCAATGCCCATAATTCAGACACTACGCAGGCTGGAAGTGTGCGATGTTTAGAGGAAGAAGCCATCCCCGTGAGATGGCACGTGTTACCAAGTCATCACAGGAATAAATGGTAACAAAGCAACTCCAGTTCGGCAGAGACCGGGAAGCATCCTAAATTTATGGTGAAAACACATTTTTAAGAGATTCAGTCGGTTGTAGACCTTGTGTGTGTAAAACATACAAACAAGCCTTTGAGTATTTTCTATCCCGTACACACCCACACACAAATGGTACATAATGGTCAGGAAGGCTACAAACCAAAGTGGTCAATGTTGGTCCTATCTGTTGGGTAGAATTTTAAGTGGTCTTTTTTTCCTTTTTACTCATTTACATTTTGGATTTTTCTACCCTAAATTTGCATCATTTCCTAATAAAAAATCAATAAATGTACTTGAAATGAATTTTGAAACCTTCTTAGCTATGACCTCAGTGTATCTGAGGCACAAGGATAAAAAGTTCACGAAGCAACAGCTATGTCCATAAGGGCAAACGTATCCAAGTAGCTCAGAGGCAGAGATGTACACACACACAGGAAGATGGCTGCTCTCAGAGAGGAGCCTGTTTTCTCATAAGCACTGTGTTAGGAAAAGGGAAAAAGAAGGATGGAACTTTACTTCTGACAATTTAAAGTCTATACTGGCAAGTGATGTGCATTTCTTAAATTGTTATCCTCCTTTTACCTGTTTTCTCTCTTTAGGGTTGAGAAGTAAGTACCGAGGGTCAAAAACTATCTTGTGCAACTCCTTCTCCCACGTTGAGAAAGCAGACACCTTTAACATAAAAAATGCATTGCACTTCATAATTACGTCGGCTCTAAAAACATAAAGGTCATATAATTTTGCTTGAAATCTACAGGACATCTGCTTAAAAAGGAGACATAACAAACACCATTCTGAAGCTTCCATCACTAATAAATGATGAGCAGTGGGAGGTGAGCAATAGCAAATTTCCACACTAATTGGCCCTCAACATTTCTATATTATATAGAAATAACACACATCTAATTACTCATTAAAATAACCACTACTGTGTGACATTTTAAAAATCAGTACATCAGAAAAAGCCTTGAAGATCTGTATTTTGACTTCCCATGTTTGTTCCAATCTTGTGAACAATGTTGTGATTTAAAATTGAACAATTTTACTTATTCAAATGAGTCTTTGAATAGAACCAAAAGAAATTCCTTCTTAATTAAGCTTCATTAATAATAATAAGATCATAAAGTACCAGTCCTCCTTTAACCAAAAGCCATTCTGAAGATATTAAAGAAGAATCGTATACACCTTACCTATCCCGAGCAGTCCGCCATTCTGCAATGTTAATACTCGTCTTACATTACTCACCAAAATTTAATGACCCAATAAATGTTAAATGTTATTTGTACTTAAAAGGATAGTAAACGGCATTAAGTTAAGCATGATATAATTAGCCAGGAAAAAGGCTGTTGGAAAAGACACAATCATTTGACAGGCTTCCCTTCCCCCCCGCCCCCCCATAACATGAGCACTAACCTTAGATCTGACCTTTTAGCAAGACACATTTATATTACTTATACAAAACAGAACTATCTCCCCCAAAGAGTGTTTTCTGACCCCTCTCTCTAGCAGCATGTCCTTGAACTGCTTCATTCGGGCCTCCAGAGGGACAATGGCCCTTTCTCGGGCAGCTTTAATTTCAGCTTCCATTGCAGCTTCTTTGTCTGAATCAATGTCTTTATTATCGTCTCTCCTATAAAAAATAAAATAGAAGGCATCAACTGACAAAATAGGAGTAAGAAATCATACAAAAATTTTAAATAAATGGAATATTCAAGACTCACTACTGAGCAGCATATTTTTGGCAAAAAAAAATTATACTGAGGGTATCAAATGAATTCCAAGGGATAAGCAACTTTCATTTTAATAATGTTACAATAAGCTTCTAATGATGTTAATGTTAACATGGCTACAAAAAGGAAAAATATATATACTTTAATCTCCTTGACACTAGTTGATATACAAAATGAACTACCTTACTTTAAAAAAAGATAAAAAACTTATTTCACATTGCAGTAAAACTCAACATGTTAGAATTAAACAGCACAGAATATAATTTTTAGTTCTTGAAATGATACAGGAAAAACAGGATTTTCCAAAATGATTTATATTACAAATGCATAAACTATATTTAAAGTCTAATAAAAATCTGTATGTCTTAATAATCTCAAATATTTATTTTGAAAATAAAATTAAAATATGTGCAAACTTGGCCAAGTGGCTATGTGAGATATATACCTTACCTACCTGACATTTTTTTTACTCACTTTCTGGGTGATAAGTTGAGATTTAAGTTGAAGAACAGGTTCCAGAGAGCAACATAGGCCCAGGAGTAGTTAGGTGGAATTAGAACTGTTCATCAATGACTAAACTACTTCTTGTTCCTCAAAGAAAGAAGCACCTCAGGGCTAAGGGCAACCCTGCTGCTGTACGGTACTCAAGTGAGACTGAGAACAAGAAATCAAGTCACCTCTCAAACATCTGCACTATGAGGAAGGCCCATTCACGTGGAAAGAAAATAGTAATTTAGTAATAGCTGGGCATGTTTAAGCAGATCCACCTTCTTACATATATATGATCTGCTAAGTAGAAAAATTCAAGTGGTTCCGATTCCCTACATAAACTTAAGGGAATTAGAAAATCAGAGCATCAGAAAATTCAAAAGTAAAGGTAGCCTAGGAAAGTTTAAATGAAACTAAGGCTAACCCACAAATATGGTAAGTGAGAGGTAATCAACAACTTAGGGAATGAATCAAAAGAAATAGAAGACACAATCCATGACCTGCAGGAACTTAGCGACATAGTCTGTGACCTAAGATATGCACAAAACAAACAGGTAAAAGCAATTTGCCAAACAATATACCCTCTTATAATTATTTAAAAACTATTTTAATAGTTAAAGAATTAAAAAGACATCCAAGAAATATAACTATTGAAAACAACCTTTATAGAATTATACTAAATGAAAATGTCACAATACAAACTATCACTATCTATCTCAATGAAAGAAATAAAGAAAAACTAAGCCAGGAAAAATAGGCTTTTAGCTTTGTACCTAAATAGAGAAGCTCGGGCAATCCACATAAAGGACTTCTTTGACATTCTCCTGATAAAAGCAGTTAAAAACCTTACAGAGTTGTCTATAAGAACAAACAATTAAAAACAACTAAAAGTTTAACATTGAAGGAACATCCAAAATTATGGTACATAAACAGAATGAATACAGTCATTTATAATAATTAACAAAACAAATGTCTTATTCTAGATTTTTAAAAAAGGAACACAAAACCAGTTGATTACAACTAATAAAAATACTTATACATTTGGTCAAGAACTAAAAAGTAAACTGCAAAAATGAAAATGGCTGTTACTATGGTTGATTATGTAACTTTTTAATACTTTATTTAACATTGTTGCCAATAAAGACTTTTTTTTCCCCTCCAAATAAACCACCCTTGAGGAGGGTTGTCTTACTGGGGGGTTTCTGGCCACAATTTGGCTGCATTCAATCTGTCCTTTTCAGATAAGGACTATGATCAACCAGACCCTGATGTCTTCAAACTTTCCTTTTTGTTGCTAAATAATGGTCCCAATCCCCCCTCCCTACACACACACAAAACCCCCTAACCTACCCTTGCACCCATCCACCCCCGATAATTAGTAATATTCATGTTTTACCCAACTCTGACACTAATGCTTTCACTGAATAGTCTCTTTTTCTCAGAATACTCTAGCTCACGGGTTCCCTCTTCACCAGGTAAAATGACCACAGACCCAAGGACTAGGCAAGTGACAAGTAGGTAAGTAGAGAGAGAAGTCTGTATTTATGAGATTTTTCTAATGGTGTTGGTTGGGGTCTATTTCAGGAATAAAATTTATTTTTTATAAAATTTAGACCCAATAAACATCTGAAAATAATTTATCAACTAATTCCTAAAATGTCACTTGGCATCATAATACATATTTGAATAACCAAATCTTTTGCAAATCTAGCAACAGAGGGAACACCATTTCTACATTCTAAAGCAAAGCTTTCACTATCAGGTCTAAGAGAGCAATCATCACTCCTGTCTCCTAACAACACACACATTACCTGTCCCCAATCACAAACTGTGACCTCATCAACTTCTAAAAGCTAAACTCTACCTGAATTACATAAACTGTATTACTTACTTCCGTTTTTTGGCTTTAACAGGCTCATCTTCATTTATTTCTTCCATTAATTCATGTTCTTCTTTAACTGTAAGATAAAATTTAATTAATCTCTACCAAAATAAAATTAAACAAGCAACAACTAAAATATTCAGGTGTGACTCCTTCTGCCAACCACTACCAGGCTACTAAACTTTGTAACAGTTATTACAAAGAAGCTACAATTTACATTTAGTTCACTTACTTGCACTCATAGAGAATTGCCACTTTTGGATGGACAGCATTGTCGGGGTTGGGTGCCCTGGCAAAAGTATTTCAAATATTATAATAAACAGCTATATGCATATATTACACAATCTTTTTTAAAAAAAAATTAGTTTATATAAATACCTATCCTGTAACATGCACTTGACAGAACATTAAACAAAGCATGGTAACTCTATACCTGCTCTAGCATCCCTTTACATTAAAGATTTACTTCATTTTGAAACAATTCTTTGATGTACATATTTATCATATAAATGGATTGACTATTTACAGATTCATAAAAACTTTCTTAGCATAACTCAAGACTATAGTTATAAAAGTATGACCAATATCATAGCTATACAACAGATATTGCTGGAAGAGAAAAGCTGGAGCCTGGTCTTTTCAGCACCAGGTAGGCAAAGTTTGACTGATTTAGAAATCATTTGTAACCGGAAAATGTTAGTACACGTACACACAATTAATTCTTATAAATTACATATACTGGGGTTTGCTTCATTTTAAGTATGTATTAAATGATTCCTTTATTATAAGTCTATTCTACATGGGGGGATTCTATACCAACACAATCATATCAACACAAGAGCAAACTATTGGTAAAAAAATATGCAATAAGTTATTTACAAATATTTGTCTTCATTATATATATTGGAATGCTGTGTACACGAGGTAGATTAAAATCAACCTCTTAATAAATTTTATGTCTCTATATCAGTGGTTCTCAAACTTTTTGAAGTCGGGGTGCATTTAAAATCCTACAAATAACTGTAGGTGCACTATATACAAATTTTTGAGAAATATGTTATAATTAATTCAAATATTAAAGAAAAAATATAAAGTCCAAGCGTGTTTTATGGTAAACGAAATAAATACAAAATTAAATTTATTGACATTAAAAACCTTTTTATGTTACTTTTTTGAGTTATGCTTTTTAGAATTCATAAAAAAGAGGAGCTAACAAAAAATGACAAAAATGTTACTTTTTATATATATAGATACATTCTTAGTAAGATTTAGTAAATTCAGCAGGTCCCGACACGAATGTGTTTTTTCATTCTTGTGTTTATGAGAAACATGAGCCTGATGTGTCCTAGCGATTTCTTCAATGTTTGAGCAAACTCTCATTTCCTTGTCAATACATTGAAGAATTCCTCTCTTTTTACTCTTAATTGTGTTGAGTACAGAAAACCCTCACCATACATATCATCTTAACTTTACACCAAATAAATACAGAAGAAACTTGCCTCCAGTCTTTCCGGGGAACATGGTGGGTAGTGTAAACAATCCAGCACCACAGCTTAACAGCCTTTTGCAACCTAATCAGGCAAGTGAGGTGGAGGGTTGGGCAGACTGTCAGCTTACAGCCAATTCCCCACATCTCTGTCCCCAAAAAATCTAAACTTCAAACACCCTGCTTTTTGGTCCCCACAGGCACATATTTCTCTGGAACACCATAGGGTGCACCTGGAAATCTTATACGGCACACCAGTGCGCCCTGGTGCAGACTTTGAGAACCATTGCTCTGTATTATCAGGCACAAGGCATAATTACCCTCCCTGAATTTCACCTATATAGTTTAAAAGACTAATAATAAGCTTGTGTATCTTCACAAAATTGTATGTTTTTATAAAGTTGACCAAATTTTATAGTATGACCAAATTTTAGTAAACAAAAGATATTTTAAATACAGTATGTCTATAAAATCATGGCACACTTTTGATCAGTCATAGGAAAGCAACAAAGGATGATAGAAATGTGAAATCTGCACCAAATAAAAGAAAAACCCTCCCAGTTTCATATCTATTCAGTGCAGTTCGAGGTGGGCTCCATTTGTTGCCCTACACACATCCAAATGATAGTTTGCTACAGATATGCTTCACGGGATCAACAACGATGCAAGATTTTTGCAGAAGATAGTGTTTAGCAATGAGGCGACCTTCCATTATTTGTGGACATGTTCATTGCCATAACGTCCGAATATGGGCTGCTGAACATCCTCATGCCTACATTGAATATGAACGTAACACCCCTAAAGTGAACGTGTGGTGTGGCCTGATACACGATAAGGTGATAGGCCCATTTTTTTTCACGGAGCAGTCTGTGACAGCAAACACGTATCTTGACATGTTGGAATTGTATGCAGTGTCACAATTTCCAGAAGGTGTCATCTTCCAACAGGACGGCACTCCTCCACACTACATCACCATTGTTTGTGAGTTTCTGGACAGAACATTCCCCCGGTGGTGGATAGGCAGGGGTTCTATCAAGCCATGGCCACCAGGATCCCCGGATCTGACGCCCTTAGACTTTTACTTTTGGGGTTGTGTGAAGCAACATGTGTACATTGAACGCATCAACATTAATCACTTAAAACAGAGAATCACAGACGTTATCCACTCTGTTACACCAGACGTCCTTACCCTTGTGTGGCAAGAACTTCACTATTGTTTGGATGTGTGTAGAGCAACAAATGGAGCCCACATCGAACTGCACTGAATAGGTATGAAACTGGGAGAGTTTTCCTTTTCTTTGGTGCAGATTTCACATTTCTATTGTCTTTTGTTGCTTTCCTGTGACCGGTCAAAAGTGCACCATGACTTTACGGACACACTGTATATATTTTTGATTATTTCAGCAAATATATCACTAGTCGCAAAAGGTGCTAAAAGGCTCACTGAGGATCACTTTAAGATTACTGAAAAGTATGGGATAACACCAATGCTAACAACATACATATCCTGTCCTAAAGATCTCTTGATAAGGACAACAAGGACAAAGCTATATATATGTAAAGATTTTACAAAAAAATAACTTTATCCATATTCTGTTTCTTACATCTGTATTACTGAACTCAAACTAGCAGAGCAACCTAATTTCTATTTCTCAAGTTTCTTATATTCCTTGATAACAAAGTCAAGTTTTCTAAATGACCTCACAAATTTTCTGTCAAAATATCAAGGGAATGTTAACATGAGAGAATAAATCCCTAATTTAAAACTTACTTAGTTTCCTCATTTCTTCCAATCCTTTTTTATGAGGGGGTTCCTGGATAATTTTGTCAACATCCGCCCTTCCAATGAGGTCCTCAGGCCGGTCCCACATGGAAAGACGGGTGGTAGGGTTATAAAAGAAGACCCGCTCATCACCAGTCCACACAACGCACCTAGGAGGCGATTCAAGTGTCAGTATCTTATGTTACAAAACACATGGCATAGCCAGGTCTTTTACTGTCATCCTGGCAAAAGGGATGTGGAGGACAAGGACATGTTTTTATTACTTATATTTATAGAGAATCAAACATGGCCGTTAGGAGCAGAAGAGAGCTGACTGGCTGGGGTTAAAACAACCATTTAATGTACTGAGAAAACTGGGAAAAGCAATGCAATTTGTGATCAGTTTTAAATGCTCGGAAACTTGGTCTGGCACACTCAAATTGGGAATGCTGCATTTTAACTATCACAAAGATGTATTTCATGACAAATATGTGTTTCACGAGTGTACTTAAGCAGTTCTAAAGCTAAAAAAACAGCCTGACCACACGGTGGCGCAGTGGAGAGAGCATTGAACTGGGATGCAGAGGACCTAGGTTCAAAACCCCGAGGTCGCCGGCTTGAGCACAGGGTCGCTGGCTTGAGCGTGGAATCACAAATGTGACCCTACGGTCGCTGGCTTGAGCCCAAAGGTTGCTGGCGTGGAACCCAAGGTCTCTGGTTTGAGCAAGGGGTCACTTTCTCTGCTATAGCCCTCCCCAATCCCCCCCATCAAGGCACTTATGAGAAAGCAGTGAACAACTAAGGTGCTGCAATGAAGAATTGATGCTTCTCATCTCTCTCCCTTCCTATCTGTCTATCCCTATCTGTCCCTCTCTGTCTCTGTCAAAAAACAAAACAAACAAACAAAAAAAAACACCTAAATAACATACCAAAGCACCCTACCTGTTAGATTTAGATAATACTTCTTTATATTTCTTACCAAACCAGAATTACTCAAATGCAACCTTCCATGAAGCCCTTATATGTGATATAAAAAATAGAAAATACTGCCTGACCAGGCGATGGCGCAGTGGATAGAGCGTCGGACTGGGATGCAGAAGACCCAGGTTCGAGTCCCCGAGCTTGCCAGTTTGAGCGCGGGCCCATCTGGCTTGAGCAAAAAGCTCGTCAGCTTGGACCCAAGGTCCCTGGCTCCAGCAAGGGGTTGCTCGGTCTGCTAAAGGCCTCTGGTCAAGGCACATGTGAAAAAGCAATCAATGAACAACTAAGGTGTTGTGACGGCAACGAAAAACTAATCATTGATGCTTCTCACCTCTCCGTTCCTGTCTGTTTGTCCCTATCTATCCCTCTTTCTGACTCTCTGTCCCTGTAAAAAAAAATGAAAAAGAAAAAAGAAAAAAGAAAGTACTGATTGAGCTATGGCACTGTAGCCCACTATATTCCTATTCATCACAACCAGAAACTCAGACAAAATAGAAAAAACCATTTTGTGAAGACTGTAAAGTTAAAAAAAAGTAGAAAGTATGGAGGAAAGTCAAAATTTAGAGAAGCAACTGCAGGGGAACAAACTTCCCATTTCTTCTCCCTCAAACCTCTGCCTTGAGGGTGGCCCCTAGTCACACAGTGACATAATGGCAGTAGCACAGACAGCTGAGACTCCAAAAAAAAACAGGTCATTCTGGCCAGATATTCAAGCTAATCACCTGCTGCCAAGCCCAAGGTGGCACAGATATTGAAATTATCAAACAAAGCCTCTACTGTTGAAATAAGACAAAAACTTTAAAACAAGTAAAGCCCGACCAGGCAGTGGCACAGCGGACAGAGCATCAGACTGGGACAGAGAAGACCCAGGTTCGAGACCCTGAGGCTGCCGGCTTGAAACCTAAGGGGCTTGAGCAAGGGGCTGCTCGGTCTGCTGTACCCAAGTCAAGGCACATATGGGAAAGCAATCAGTGAACAACTAAGGAGCCACAATGAAGAATTGATGCTCCTCATCTCTCTCCCATCTGTCTGTCTGTCTCTGTGCATCCCTCTCTGTTTCTGTCACACAAAAAAGAAATCTATTCTAAATGTCTTTAACTATACATCCCTAGAGTAATATACCCTAAATATGAAAATAAAGCTTAAACTGTCTTCAGTAATGACATTTGTGAGTGATATTGTAGGTATTGTTATCTGTGACTTATGTGTGTGAAAAGCAAATTAATAATAAGAATTAAAATAGATGTTAAGTTTCAGTAAAAATCGCATAGTAGACCTGAATCAAAGTAATGGCTCGAACTCACGACATATCTTTAAATGAATCCATCTGTATCTACCAGAGGTAAAAAAAATGATGACTGATTCAGTACAACTACCTCTAGATCCCATACTGAGGCCTATAAATGTCACTTCCCACCAAAAGACACCAGGCCTCCTGGGAAATCTAGGTCTCAGAGAGGAAATACATGAGACGAGCTAGGAATACCTTATTAGAGCAGAAAGCAAGAAAGGTATCAAAGACAGAACTGTAATAAAACAAAAGCCTCAAAATTCAACCTTAAGAGGCTTCGCCTAGGCAAAAATGAAACAACTGAACATCAGTAAAAATAACTGCAATGAACAGAAACATAAATATATTTAAATGACATTTAAATATTAGATAAATAAATTGAGCTATGGCACTGTAGCCCACTATAGCTCACTGTTTCTATTCATCACAACCAGAAACTCAGACAAAATAGAAAAACCATTATGTGAAGACTGTAAAGTTAAAAAAAGGTATGGAGGAGAGTCAAAATTTAGAGAAGCAACTGCAGGGGAACAAACTTCCCATTTCTTCTCCCTCAAACCTCTGCCTTGAGGTTTAAATATTAAATACTACATGAATTTGTAATACTCAAACCAATTCATCATTCTGAAAACTGCTACATCTTTTCTTCCCTATGCAATTTGTACCTCTAAATAACAATGTTGGTAAAGAAAAGCATCTCTAAGTATTCCAGTTAATAAATGGAAAAGAAAAGATAGGATACATTGTTACCACTTTCAACCCTTAACGATTTAATGGATCTAGGCCACGTGTTGCAAGTTCAGCACTACTGACATTTTGAGCCAAATAATTCATTCTTATAGGGAGCTGTCCTATGCATGGTAGGACGTTTAGAGGTATTCCTGGCCTCTATCCATTAAATGTTAAACACTATTAATACCTTCCCATGTTATGACAAGCAATAATGTCTAATGTCCCTAGACATTACCAAATATCCACTGATAAGGAATTTGGAAGGTGGAGGGTGAATCAGCAAAGTTATTCCTCACTGAAAACCACTGACCTAGGCAACAATAATTACAGCAATGGCTGCTAACATCACAAAAACAAAAAACACCTTGATGCATCCTGAGAGCAAGGCACAGTACCACTTATGAACTAGTCTTGATAAAAGGATCAAACCTGAATCTGATCACCTCTATCTACTTGCTAGTTTAGAGGAAATTTAAAACAAAGTATGGCAAGTAAATAAGCAAACAAACAAACAAACAAGTACTTCCAAATTAAACCAAGCACATACCATGGAGTCCCAGGAATAGGGGTAGTAGCTACTGGCTTTGCCTTCTGGGCAGCCTTTTCTTCTTCAGTCATCTCTTCTTCTTTGGGTTCCTATGAGAAGTGATATTACTCCCATTTAATTAGTATTATGAAAGTATACCAAAATGCTTCACAGATACAAATATCACTGCAAATACCTCAAAGTGCAATCAACACAAGGTCTGTTGTGAGCATAGGGAGGAGAGACTCTGAGTAGGAGTTTCTACTAAAAGTTCTAAATCCTCGCCCTCTAGACCAGTGGTTCTTAACCTTTTTGGAGGTGCCGAACCCACCAGTTTCATATGCGCATTCACCGAACCCTTCTTTAGTGATAAATAAAGTATGATTTTTTTTTCCAAATTCAAGACATAGGTATATGTTATTTTACTGGTGCACAAAATGAGCCGTGCATGAACATCACCTTGCTCAAAGAACAAAACCAACAAAGTGTATGAACTCACAACAAATTACGGTATTACTTTATTCTGGCCTCAGTGGCAAAGGAGTCTGAACCCCTGAGACCAACTCATCGAACCCCTAGGGTTCAATAGAACCCAGGTTAAGAACCACTGCTCTAGACAGAGCCAATTTTCACCAGAGCAGACTCTGGCCACAGCAGACGGTCCTAGCTAAAAGATGCACTAACTGCTGCTTCAGAGCTGGAATGGGAACACAGTATACAAAATTAAAGACATGTTCATTTAAGGTCATTTTTTTTTTTTTGCTGATTTCCCTACTAATAAAACATGACTACCACTGTTCCCTCATTGAATAAAGTACGCTTCCAAAAAAAGAGCTCTCTTAGTGCTGTATGGAGATCATCATTCCATGACAGATGAAATACAAAAAACATTCCCCTAGTGTGAAATTGTACTTATGATTTTAACAGGAATAGTCTGTAAGTAAGGAGGCTGAATATCAGACAAGCTCTTGTCAAAGCCATTCTTTCTAGGGATCTTGATTTACTATAAGAAGTAATTTAATGAAACTTTCAAAGGAAAAACTGGATTAGAAACTTCAAAGAACCCTAAAATTTCAGAAATCAGATTTATAACAATTATCTAAAACTATTTTTTTTTTCTTAACTTTTTAAAATTTACTGATTTCAGTGACACAGGAAGGGAGAGTGAGAGAGACAGGAACATTGAGCTGTTCCTATGTGAGCCCTGACGGAGGGGTAAAACCGGCAACCTCTGTGCTTCCGGATGGTGCTCTAACCAACTGAGCTGTCCAGCCAGTGCTCCAAAACTACATACTTCAAATGGATCTTCAGTTACAGGTAACTTGTACTCAAGGGCCGATGCTGGCTCCCATGGTAACAGGCTGGGCTCTTTACCTCCTTTATCTCCTTTATTGGCTCTTCTTTAGGATCCTCCTCCTCCGTCTCCATTGGCAAAGGTTCTTCAGAAGGTTCTTTAATTGGCTCTTTCATCTTCTCTTCTAATTTTTCTATTTAAAAAGTTAAGATAATGTCAGTCCATTGTTTTGGTATGTTTCTAATAACTTGCAGAGACTAAGCAGTTAAAATACTCCACACCTAGAAGTTGCTAACCACAAAGATAAAATGTTCTTCCTTATAATATCATTAATTTGAATCTAATGTAATGCTCCACTTCAAGTACCTTGCTATACCAATCAGGAAACAGCCACTAAAAAGAACTACTGACCTCAGAGGGACATAAAGCCTTTCAGTTCACTCATGCATCATCTGTAGCAATCATTCATTTCACTAAATGGGGTAACATATTAAAACACTTAGGAACAGAAACAAAGACTTATGGGATAGAAAATTATGAGTCTTCTTCATCCAATACTCCAAAGGGCCTAAATTGTTTACTTTAGAAGACATATACACACATTCCTTTCCGATCAGTACTATCAGTCTTGATAAGGATACCAATAATTAAACAACAGAATTATGCAATTCCTGACAATAGTAAAAATATTATATGTACATATAATTTCATTTCTCCAGATGGAAAAATGATGGGACAAACAGGTCAGTAGATAAATTGGCTTTTTAAGTAATTACATTTTTATCAATTTAGTAGGAATAAATAACCCAACTATGTAATTAGAAAATCTTTCAAATGTGTAAAAAGGAATTAATTCAGGATTTCAAAAGCCTTCTATTTATATCATAGTTTATACTATGTCCCACCAATTCATTAAACTATACCTTTTTCCTTTAGCTCTTGGGGTTTCTCCCAGGTTGATTCTAATGTTCTATTATTATAGTAATAGGTCTTCCCGTCTGCGGTTTTATACTCAGTCCACTCAGAAACTGCTGTAGCTCCAGCTAAGGTAGCAGGTGAGGCTGCAATGGCAACCTGGGGATGTATCATGGGCACGATAGGAGGGGCCATTCCTGGCAATACACCTAAAAGAAGAAGAAGAAAAAGTCAGACCCGAGTATCAAATTGCAATTCAAACTAAAACTTTAAAATGTAAGCTAAATCTTTCTATTAAATATTAACAAATGAAAGAACCAGTTGAAACAAAAATAAGTCATATAAAATGTGCTGTAATTACTCAACTCTATTTCCCTGGTTCAGTTCTAATGCCTAAATTCAATTAGATGCATAGAGTCAACCCAAGGAGTACCTGAAGATCAGTCAGAGATTTGTGTCAATCCTATGCTGAACTCGTAATATAATAAATTATACATATATTCTCTACTTATTAATAGAAGTGTATTTTATAAGGATTTCTCAAATTGTAATGAAATCAAGGCAATGATCATATTTACTGAATATATTTCCTGAGGCAAAATTATTTTCTAGTTTTAAGGTACCTAAAAGGGTAAGAATAAAAGTCTCAGTTTTAAAGTTAATGACTGAGTTTATTATCCAATCTACTTTAAATACTAAGTGAGTAAGTCAGATATCCCTGTAAACTGTCAGTAAGTTTAGTCTCTTCGTAAAAGAAAAAATGTTTCTATTTTTTAAAAGGTAAGCCAAGATTCATATTTACAAGATAGCTAAAAAAGCTAATATTACATAAATAAGAATATGTGTATTACAACTTTAAAAATCCTCAAATCCTATACTAGACTCTTAAGTTTTAGGAAGTTATTTTCAATAATTTTAACATGTAAGTTTGTTTATTCTATACACACAAATATTCACACACATATATACTCACTAGCATGCAAGCAAAATCACATCACTTTACACATGGAAATGATTTTTTTATATTTAACTTAAAAACACACATCAAAAAAGAATTAAATGTTATGAATATGAGAATGAAGTTGTTTACACTTATTATAAAAATTAAGATATAAAGTGATCTGACCTTATTTGCTTTTGTGAACCAAAGAAGCTAATGCTACAGGCAATTGGGAAAATTAAGTGTTGGCCAAATATAACAACTGCATTTATACTGCTCATTAAAAAGAAAAATATAAAAAACTCCACTCATTTGGGCAAAAATAAATAAATAAAAGGATAAACAACAACATTCACTACCATGCCAACTTACAGACAAAACAAACTAAGATGGTTTAAAATTACCGGTTTTGGTGGTAGCGACTGTCTTTACATACGGGCAGCTGACTATTTGCATCATCGCTACACCTGTAAAATGGACAAGCAAGCATATGTTGGAAAGCTGCCGCTGCATGTCGGCTACCACTGGGGTTCAGGATAGCAATTTACCACTGCAATTGAGAATGCTAGTTCCAATGAAAAGACCAAGGATGGAATAAAATTCCTTTTGTTTGCCATTTTGTGGGAAGTGGCGCCAAATCCAATGATAACTAATTATAAATTATAACATCAATTTTACCTCTTTATCAAACCAGCTCTGATAATATTTGAAGGAGTCTTAAGAGTTTCAATTCAACAAAGGAAAGCCCCTTCGTTACATACAGCAAGCTCTGATGTGGGACATTGTCTCACAGGACATCAAACCCATGCTGCTGCTGCTTGGATACCAGGGAAAAGGCAGATGCAGCATGACACGGACAAGACTGTGCTGCTTCTATGTGGGGACTACGTGCAGAAGCTGAGGCCTGAAGCATAACCATGCAGAAGTAGAAAAAGATTAGATAGGACAAAAGGGGAGGGAGAGAAAGGAAAAAAAAGGTATGATATGAATCAAAATATTCCCTGGTAAATAAAAGAAGGGCAAAGATGAAGAAGAGGGTAGCACTCAACTAATGACAAAATATCAGTGCGCAGCGCCTGCCCTGTTCAATGCCATGGGCCTGGAACACTGCAGGCAGGCTAACACGTTCAGAAGAACAGAGCCCTCTAACCTCATTAATGACTGACTGCATGGGCTATCTGCTTCAGAAACCTCCATTAGTTAACCTGGCTGAACAGGTAGCACTTGTATTAAAGAACAGAAATGACATCAAGGTCTTAGAAGAATGAAGACTCTTTATGATGCATTACAATGGTGATATTAAAAGGAACGAAAGGAAAAGCTGGAAAACTAAGGACTGTCATTAAGGAAATTCAAAATTAAGAGCGAATTTTCAAAAAATTTAAAGGATAAAGCTAAAAGATGAAGAAAAAGGGTGGGGAATTAAATTTATGTTCTATTTGTTTCAGCTTAAAAAACTAAACCTAGTCTGGTACAGATAAAATTAAAAATAATAAACTATTTTCCCCACTAAAGTATAAGAAAACAAGTTTCTCCTAATTCAGAGACAGAAAGTAAAATTAAACCCCTGAGTCTGTATATAATGTACCTATGTCCACGCACACACACACAAAAATACTGCCATTTTTTTTTAAACTGTCCTTTGTATCACTATTTTAAATAAAAAACATTAAAACTAAACTTTCTACTAACTCTTGAAACTAAAACAAAAGCACTAGATCCGTGGTCGGCAAACTCATTCATCAACAGAGCCAAATATCAACAGTACAATGATTGAAATTTCTTTTGAGAGCCAAATTCTTTAAACTTAAACTATATAGGTAGGAACATTCCTTATCGAGGTAGCGCCCGCACGTGGTATTTTGTGGAAGAGCCGCACTCAAGGGGCCAAAGAGCCGCATGTGGCTCTCGAGCCGCAGTTTGCCGACCACTGTGCTAGATCATAAAAGCATGCTGAGTAAAATTACATATATACAGTAGTTGCAATGGGAAAACCCATCTGGTTAAGGAACTTACAACATGTATTAAGTTTAAATTAGTATAAATGCTGCCATCTGCAGGACCACTGAACTTACTTAGTTAGCACTAGAGTCAACTCCTACAATACAGGGTGAGGCAAAAGTACATTTACAGCTGTATACAGATAAATAATACAATAATTAATAAGCAATACAAGAATAAATTATCTCACAATTGTAAACCTACTTTTGTCCCACCTGTATATAAACTTTATCCTCACAGACTTCTCCAAAACCAACCTCTTTTTAACTATATGACTTAAACAGATGAAACTCGAATCTCTCTGTATCTAAGCATAACTGGCAATGTTCAGTATCAACTGGGGCAATGCAGAACTCTTATTTGACTATCAACATGCAGAACACAGTGAAAGGTCCTGTGTTTCTTCCCATGCTAAAAGATAACCTTCGGGTTTTCTCTTCGGGTGATTCTCATGTGCGTATCATGAAAAGTCACAAAATAACCACACATCTAAGTTTTTAACCTTTTTTTAAAGGGTGCATTTGTTCAATTTAGCTATATCTCTATCATCAAATGACAATGTATTAGGAAATTAAAATATTCCATTTAGCATTTTGGAAATTTCTCGTGTCACTGAGAGTAAGTTTCTTAAAATTCCAAGTAAGATTTGATAGTCTTAGAAGTAGAAATCCTACAATTCTAACCCAATTTACTATGCCCATTTGCCCCTCTTCTGCCAATATTTTACCTAATTCCTCCACTCCTTTTCTTCTTCTTGTTTGACTATCCCTTCCTTAATCATTGCCAATAGAACCACACACACTGCTTTTTAAACAGAACTGAAGCCTCCAAGATAAATTACATCCAAAGCCCTCCTGTTCACTTTAATGCCAAATCAATATAATACTACAGTATACACAATGAGAGACAGCTTCACTGTACAAAAAACTAAAGGTTTGGAAGAGAAAGAAGCAAGTCTTTTTCTTTTTCACTCAAGTACCTTGGAGGACTGAATTAAAGGAAAAATGGATGAAGAATAGTATAAAAGATGCCTTACTATGTAAATATTAGTATTACTTTCCATAAAACACTAGCTCCCTGTCTGAAGAATCTTGTTACCTTAGAAAAAAATGTTAAAAGTGTCTAACTTAAATTCCCTTCCAACTGGCCTAAAATGTCGTTAGTGGCTGCCGTCTATTAAATGCCTTTTACTACCGAATTTCATAGGTACCATCTCATATGGTCAAATGGTCACTACTATCTGTTCTAACATTTAATGGGTAGGTTCACAGAATAAAGACCTGGAGCTATAACTGAAGAAATTTTATAGTGACAAAATTCCACTTTCTATAGAAATGAAATTTTGCCCTTCTGTACCTTTCACCCATTGGTCCTATTTAAACCTCTGGAACAAAATAGAAGTCCTTTCATAGATAGCCTTCCAAATACTCAATAATGTTATCAGGCTACCTCTCAATCTTCTCTCTACAGAATTAACAACCCCAGCTCCTCCACATCACTCAGAATCCAGGTTCTAGTCTTAAATACTGTCCTTGACCCTAAAGCAGAACAAGATTGCAAGATGTTATCAAGAATATCAAGCTATTCTCCACACTTAGTTTTCTACAAAAAGTTATGTCCAAAAAGGAAAGTATCCAGCAACTTGTTTAGAAAAAGAGTAATCTGTGCTATTTAGAGAAAAGATGTTCAATTTTCTAAAGGTTAGACTAGGCATTTAATTATCTAATATCACATCAAGAACATGTAGAAGGTTTTTCTACAAATCCCCCACTAATTCTTGAAATGTTTTGGTTCCCTTTTTATAAAGTGCAGTATCTGAAAGTATTCTTTTCCAAAGGGTCACAGGAAAAAGATAATAGAAGAAACAGTGATAATTAAAATGTGTTTAAATCTAGGAAAGAGCTGTGTCACAGAAACTAGCACAACCAAGTGGCAATAATACTACAGACCAGGGGTAGTCAACCTTTTTATAAAAACCAGCCACTTCAGTGGGAAGAAATAAAATTAGAAGACAAAGGGCCTAGATTTTATTCATCTTTGATTCAAATTAGCCCTGTGAACTTGACTTAAGGTATCAGTATTTTCAACTATGCTAGGAGAATAGACCATGGATTAAGGATTAAATGTGTCTGACAACAGCAAATGTACTCAAATTAGAATGCCCGACAATATTACTGCTTAATCTGTACATGAACAATAGACTTATATTCCATCTTTTAATTCCTTCTCTAGATATAATGATTTCCCCTAAGACAAAAAAAAAAATAAAAAACCCACCATGAATTCAGCATAATTATCTAAATGTTTAAATGGTACATGGTATAATTTACTTCACAACTGCTACAAGGAAAACTTCTGGTTTCTGTTTTAGGTAAATATTTTCCAGTTAAGTGACTCACGCTTCATTCCAGTATAACACAGCTTTCAGAGCATGGTATTTGGGTCTGAAATGCCCAGGCTCAAATCCCAATACCATCCTTATGAGCTATGTGACCATGGGCAAGTAATTTAACCTGTCTGTGTACCTACCTCATCAGACTGTTGACAATTAAATAAATCACATGTAAAGTGCGTAGAGCCATGCGCTATATATAACAATCATTCAACTTGTGTTAGCAGTGACTTGTGATCTCTCAACTTCAGACTCAATCCCTTCAAAATACTGCATTTAGAACATATTTACACAAGATAACCGTTTTTATTTCATTGAGGCCATTATCCAAAATGGGTGTTGCTTTAAATGTGGCTCTAATTTTTAGACATGTAAACAACAACAAAAAGGACAGTTACCAAACTGAAGAGAAAATATCGCAGTTAGCCATGAATCGTTCAAAACGTTTCAAACAGGTGAGATTCAAGGCAAATTTCAAATGCAACAGACACATGAGAACAAACCAACTGACAGTATGAAAACAGCTGAAAGACGATTATCACGCACTGACTTACCTGGAAGTGGAATTGGCATGCCAGGAAGGGGAACACGAAACGGAGGTACCATTACTGGAGGAAAGGCAGGAATCGCTGCTGCCGGCTGAGGTACTGAATGAGGGACAGCAGGAGGTAACGTCTGGGGGTGCGGCTGGGGGACAGTTTGCACAGGTGTGGCTGTAGGAGCAGGAGTTGAGACACTAACTGTAGGCGTGGCAACTGAAACAGCAGAACTTGGGGTCTGATCTTGTGTTGTGGGTGCTGATAAAAGATAAAACACAAATATGCATCACTCCTTCATAAACCATTTTACTGTCTGCATTCATCACTCACTCACTCAGTAAGTACTTAAGGGCCCATTCCATGCACTGCAAGAAATTTGTAACAAGGTCTCTGTCTTCAAGAAGTTGAGAATAATTAAATGAAATATAAAAAAAATAACTAAAATACATAGTGAAATGGGATAAATGGACGGGCGTGTAAATCAAGACCCAAAGACCATTCCTAACCATAAGAGGGTATAGAAATTTTATGCTGTGATGGCAGCCTGGAAAGAGTAGGGTTTCACCAAGGAAATGACAAAGTGGTAGGAGAAAATAAGCAAGCAGTGGAAAAGTAAGTAAAACCAAGAGCAGGGAACAACCAGGAACTGTTTAGAAAACAAGGCAAGTAGTAGTCAACTACTAAAATCTAGACATATCAACAGAACTAGGTAGGGAGTTTGGGCTGGAAATGCAGGCCAGAGGCACAGAGGAGAAGGCTTTGAACAGGAGGCTAAGAGTATGTACTTTACTGGGTAGGGAAAGAGAAGAACTGATGTAAATGTAGAAAAATGACCTAGAACAATGCACACCAGAATAGTCACTCGTTACCTCTGTGTGTACCTTTCACTTTTTACTACATATGCTTCATTAAGAGTCTGTTTTTTAATAAGCATGCATTCACATGTTATTTGCATGACTTCATGAATGTATGGGGAGGCTGAATTAAGGTTTCTGTATTGAAGAGTAAGTAATGATGAGTGCTCGTTTGATAAATGAACTCGGCAGATGCACAGAAAAAAGATAGAAAGTAGAGGTGGCAAAACCGATTTCAACACATCTGGAATTATCCAAGCAAAAAAGAAAAGAGAGAAAAAGATATGCAATAACTAATGACTGACTGGACAGGGACAAATGAAAAAATTTGGGCTCTTTTATAATTATTTCTAAATAAAAAGAAAAAAAATACTTGGGTTTCCAGCATGAGAGACCAGGAGAGTGAGAAATTCAGGATAATTTGGTTCTGCTAATACATTAATTATCAAAAATAAAACAATTTATCCCTAGTTATCACATTTAAAATCAAACTATGACCTAAAAATAAAATTTGTATTTCATATTTTAAAAGTTTCAGTTGTCAAATATTACAATATTTTTATTATTTATTCATAACCCATATAATTCCAAAACAAAATTCATTTTGGTGATTCATTCGTAAAAAATACTTCTTGTTGTAAAGAAAAATGTCAAACTACCTATATTGAACTAAGAATAAGTTTATCGAATAATAAAATAAAGGTGCTTTCTCAATATTTATGGCAATTTTATTCTAAGGAAAAGCACACTGTTTCATACAAACCACCCAGAACTCCCAACTGACAACATAATCGGTCAGTATCTCTTTTCGGCACCTAATAATGAAAAACTCACTTAGGCTGGGAAGATGTGAGCAATTTCGTACTTGTTAATGAGGGACTCACCTTGGCTAAATAGACAGCAGGGCCAAACAAGTATCTTCAGGGGCCCAGGAATGAATTGTTGGTCTAGCATAGACCTAGCCTTAGGGTACAGTATCATATTAATATAATTTTATAACAATGTGAAAAATACAAATTACATGCAACATTTGCCCAGTCCCATACACATACAATTTAGCATTTGTAATCTATTGTAATGGCTGAAAATATATCTAGTTATTCTTCCCAACTTCCCTGAGAAGTAGGATTTATCAGCATTTTTCACAAACTTGCACAGAGGATTGTAAGAGTTTATTCTCAACTGGAGCTAAAAATATAAATTTCTTAATTTTTAGTCCCACCTGCCCAAGTCTATACTGGAGTTCATAGAATTACATCTTTAAAAATATCATGGTAATAGTACTTAGACATAATTACCAATATTTTGATACAAAGTACTGTAGTTAGGAAAATGAGTTATAAAGGCATCAAATTTCAAGTGGAAAGGAATACCAAGGGAGATGGCAAAAAGTGTTCCCTCAACCCATTTCTCTTGCTGACATAGGGTTTCCGATCTGTGGTGGTAAGTCGTGAGAGGAAAAGAATAAGGCTAATAAAAGAATTGAGTGGAAACTGGGAAAATGGCAGCTAGGACTGCATAATGGATAAATCCCTACTAACTCCATTTGCTAAAATAACTAGTGAAACTGTAGGCTTCAAAATATACTACTAATCCAGCTTCAGATCTCAGCGAAAGAGGATAAGTGATTAAAACAAATGGAGAAATATTAATTAAGACTGTAGCACGACAATACTTCATGACACTAAATCAAGTGAAATAAAAACATGTCAGGAATACATACTTAGAAAGACATCAAAATTGATGTTTAAAGGCAGTAAAAAGAACAGTTTTGCTATTCTGTTCTTAGAATAAAGGCCTCCCAATCACTGATAGGCAGTGTGAAAAAGGCAAATGGGAGTTCTGAATAGAACAGTAGATAGTCACAAGATAGCTACTGGCCTGAAGACCACCCTGATATGAAAATGAAATACACAGAGGACAGTTAAAAATATTTGGTTACCCACCTTCCCTAACACTAAGTATTTTTCCTTCCTAAGAAGGCAAGTTACAAAATATAACAGAGCTTCCACACAGAACCGCCTTGCTCTTATTACCATATTTCCCCATGTATACGACACTCTTTTCCGAAAAATACGGGGTCTAAAAACTGGGTGTGTCTTATACAGTGGTTGTAGATTTTTTAATACTTGCATTTCCCACTTTTTCGTGCGGATGTGGAGTTGTATGAATTTTATGATGAATAAAACTTGAGTTCAGTAACTTCATGTAATACTTTTTTTTTCAAATTTCGGGCCCCAAAATTAAGGTGCATTTTATACATGGGAGCATCTTATACATGGGAAATACGGCAATCCTTCTTTCCCATTACCACCACAGGTACCCGATAAAAACCAACAGTTTTCCGCCTTGCCACACAGGTTTTAGAAGCACTATACTATTTTAAAAAAAAAAGAAGGCAAAGACCCTCTACCAGCTAGTTGTTGACTTCTACACCAGAATTCACTATTTCCTATCAGAATTTACCTTAGCTACAAAAGAAAATAAACTTGTAAATTTATATCTTCCTATTAAGTACATTTTTGTCTAGAAAATAACAAGTAGGGCCTTTAAAAAACTGTCTCCATATCACAAATGCCTTACTTCTTAGGTTAGTTCCTCTATCCATGAAATAAAGTCAAGTTTAGATCTATCATGATTAAATTCCTCTCATATACAGGCTTTTTATGATGTAATAAACAGTAATAATTCCCAAGTCCCCAAAGCTGAGGAAAGGGGCACGTTTTTTATTATTCTCATCACTATTATCCATGTAGCAAAATAATCCAAATCATAATCATCTTGTAGGAATACGTATTTTCATAACAGTATCATAAATAATCAAATCAATAAAACCACTATTTAAATACTCTGGGGCTCAATCTCAACCCATAGAGTAAGCAGCAACAAATAAAAATGATATAAATATTAATGACAATCTTTTAAACAAGTTGATAGGTTCTCTTTCTTTGTCCCCAAAATCTGCTATTAATCACCTCTCATCTTTTTAGAAAAGATCTAACCTTTGGGCCTCTGTGACTTACACCTGAAAATTCTTACCTTTGTGACTGCTACTTTTTCAGCTCATTTCATCTGCCTACATCCCATTCTAGGACCTATTAACCTCTAAACAAGATTATCAAAGAGTTCCTAGTAAATTTCCAATTTCAACACTACCCCCAAATGAGCACCAGAAGTCTTTCAGAGTACTGCATTTCTACAGGCTTCCTGGGGCCTGCCTGAATTTGCCTGGCTCTCAACTCTTCATAACGCGATCTCATTTTTATTCAATTTATTAAGCAATATAAACCTTCCCACTTCAAAAGAGTTCCTTAACAATCCTACAAACACATTTATCCTCATTTCCGAAACTGATTATGCTCTTCCCTTCTACTTGAAAAACCTCTCCTTATTTGTGAATTGACTCAAATTCTACCACAAATCTTTTATGATCAACCTCAATACCGTGTAGTCGACCCACTCATCTCTCTGTTTTCTCCAATTGTTACATCTTCTATTTTCGCTGTATAATTTTGCACACTATACTGTTTGACATGTATTATGCTGGCCTCTTCAATTAGAAAAGCTGGAAGCCCTGTAAGAAAGGGACAAAGACTTCCACTTATTTTGCAAAGCCTACAGCTCCCAGCATTACTGTTAGCCAAGGTGAAGAGCTGGCTACCTCAGTACTTCCCCACTTTAGCACCATGAATTGCAACTACGCAAAGTTTCTTCTACTAATGTAAATGTCTGTTCTTCTTTATTCCAAAGTCTTATGTCAAAATGGTTTTTAAATAATGTCAAGGGTAATACCTGAAACACTAGATCATTTTGAAATGCAGTCCCTGCTCATCCACTTCCCCAGCTCCCAAATGAAAACACATGCTGACTAGTACTCACTTGATACTGTCTGCGAAACCGAAGAGGCAGTCGTCGTGGTAGACGTGGTGGAGGATGGCGTGGATGATGATGTTGAAGTGGACACTGAAGGTGCTGGGCTACTGGTCGTAGGGGTGGAAGCTCCTACTGCTTGTGCTTGCGCCTGGGCCTGTGCCTGGGCCTGCGCCTGGGCCTGAGCCTGAGCCTGTGCCTGAGCCTGAGCCTGAGCCTGAGCCTGAGCCTGAGCCTGGGCCTGAGCCTGGGCCTGGGCCTGGGCCTGGGCCTGGGCCTGAGCTTGAGCTTGGGCCTGAGCCTGAGCCTGAGCCTGGGCCTGTGCTTGGGCCTGTGCTTGGGCCTGGGCCTGGGCCTGGGCCTGTGCTTGGGCCTGGGCCTGGGCCTGGGCCTGAACCTGCGCCTGGGCTGCAAGCATAGGTGTCAGCTCTGACTGCTGAATGACCTTAACTCCATCTGGCTTGCTCCATGCAGATTCACGTGTCCGAGCATTATAATAATAAACCTGCAGAGGAAGTAAAATCATGGTATCACAGAATCTGTCAACTATCATTAAGTTATTAGAAAAATAAAAATAACTTAGAGAAAACACATCAAAATTGGCTGTTCATATATTATGAGCCTACAGTTAATTTTTTCATCCTTCCTCCCCTTCTAATTTTCTATAAAGGGCATATACTGCATTTTTCACACACACAAACAGAAACCAACATTATTTTCTGCACAGAAAGTTAACATAGTAGGACTGCTATCTTTAGAAAGCCCTGCTTGCAGAGTTGACCCTAGGCTGGCATCTGGAAACTTGGATTTTCAGAGGGTTACCACCATTCCCTAACTGGTAACTAGGATGAAAGGCTCTGTGCCTAACCTATTTACGCAAACAACGCAGTTAATGCTAAATTATCTGCTTTCCCTCCGGGAGTCTGGAATTTTGGTATGTGCTAGGGCACTGATGCCAGTCCCAATGAAAACCCAGCTCCCCAGCTCAGGCGAGCTCCTCTGCCAGACAACCACTTGCGTGCGTTGTCACAATTCCAGCTAGAGAGATTACTTACACACACTCTATGTGCTTCCGGAGTAGACTTGGAAGCTTGGGAGTTTCCTACAGACTTCGACCCATGCACCCTTTTGTCTTTGCTAGTTTTCTTTGTATCTTTTCACCATAATTAGTCTTAGCTGTGGATACAACTACATGCTGAAGTCCCATAATACCATGAGTCCTCTTAGCAAATACTAACACTGAGGTTGTTTTGGGAACCTGTGACACATATTTATTGTAAAATACAAGCTTTCTTGCTTGACCTGGGGTGGCACAGTGAATAGAGCATCAACCTGGGACACTGAGGTCCCAGGTTCGAAACCCCAAGCTCGCTGGCTTGAGCGAGGCATCATCAACATGATCCCAGGGTCGCTGGCTTGAGCAAGGGGTCACTAGCTCAGCTTGAGCCCCCTGCACGTATGAGAAGCAATCAATGAACACTAAAGTGCCACAACTATGAATTGATGCTTCTCATCTCTCTCCCTTCTTGCCTCTCTGCCTCGTTCTCTCTCTCGCTAAAACAAATAAAACAAAATACAAGCTTCCAGAATCACAGGTAAACATGTAAGCACTCCAGTCAGTGCAGAAGTTCAGTCCCGTGAGTCTTTCCTAGATTCCTGCCCCACACCCTGCTCACCACAGACTCATTCCTTTATTTTTCCTGGCCAACAAACCACTGACACAGGCTCATTCTTAATTAGCAGTTACTGTCACTGATCTCAACCTATCAGAACTCTTTTAGGTTTTACTCTTCTGTCAGCAAGGAGTTAACAATGTAAATATATGTTCTAATTTACCTTCCCATCTGGAGTTTTATTTTCAACCCATATCTCCTCAGTAGGAGGCAGCGCTGGAGTACCAGGAGCAGTGACAGGAGGCATTCCTGGTGGAAACATCATCCCCGGAGGAGGCGGCATGGTTCCCATGGGTGGAGGCATGAAAGGTGGTCTCTGTTAATTCACAACAACAGTAATGGTCACTTGTATTTTTTCCCCTTCAAGTTATTACTAAGTTCTACCCAAATGTAAAGCACTACATAAGAAACCAAACTAGTTTTACAATCCATCCAAATACATTCATCTAGGATGCATAAGCCAAGTTTCTCTGAGATAAATATGATTACTATACTGACTGGGAAAAAATACATCAACACACAGGAGTTATCTCTGGGTTATAGATAGCATCATGGGTGAATCCTGCTTTGTTTTAATAGTTGAAGTGCATATTTCATATGCTAGGCGATGGGTTACTTTCAAAGGAAGTGACTCTTGTATCTCTTTGAACACCAAGCACACCAATGCCTCTGCACCTCAAATAGGAGCCAACCAGGGGAGAACCATTATTTACAAGTAACACAGCAATATCTAAAAAGAAAAATTAGATATAGTTAATTATTCCTTTTCCTACAAGAAAAAAAATATTAGCTAGGAAAATATTCATGATTTTCTATTTTTCAAATAACAATAATGTAACTCACCAATGACATGTACATCAGTTAAGTTTAAATGGTAAGAGTAAAATAATTATCCATTTAAATAAGAATTTAAATGGCATATATTACAATTTTAAAAACTTTTTCCTGGAGCCATTATTTTTTTTTTAATTTCTTTTTATTTTATTCATTTTAGAGAGGAGACAGAGAGAGAGAGAGAGAGAGAGAGAGAGGGAGAAAGAGAGAAAGGGGGGAGGAGCTGGAAGCGTCAACTCCCATATGTGCCTTGACCAGACCAGTGCAGGGTTTTGAACTAGCGACCTCAGTATTCCCAGGTCAACGCTTTATCCACTGCGCCACCACAGGTCAGGCCCTGGAGCCATTATTAATTCAACCCTCTCTCTGATCATTCCTTCACTGTCATTCTCTGACACAACCTAAGATCCTGAGCCACATGATTCATCGGTAATGGCTATACCTCCCTTACAAAGCACTCAAGTGGTCTAACATTTTAACAACAGATTTTGAACAGGGATTAAAAGATGTCCTCTATAATATACAAGTAACACTAAAATTCAATTATCCAAAGCATCTTAATCTGGATAACGGAATTGACATTATGCTGATAATGTGAAACTGTACTTCCTTTTTTCTTAAAAAATACTTTATTCCCCATTCTCTTTTCTTTTGGATTCAGTTTAGTGTGTTTCGAGCATCAGCACACAGACCTATGTTCTACCAAATATCCACCCCAAATACGTCTCATGCACAGTAGCTGAAAATCACTTGGACTTAAGACAAAACTACACAATTATCTATTAGAACAAAGAAAAGCATCACATTACAAATTATCCCATTACAACATTTGGTATATTTCTAATCGAGGGTTACATTAGTCCATTACATTTTATAATATTCTGCAAGTAGGTTTAACTTTTTTATTTTAATCTTTTGCTAGTAAGTTCAACTCTTAAAGGCACAAATTAGAATAAATTCATATGTACCAAGTTATACCAGAGTCTATAGGTCAAAATTATTTATTTTAATCTTGGAGAAAAATAAAGCTTTTTAACAATTAGTTTAAGGATTAGGGCCTATTCATTACTAGGAAGGCAATAAAATTTTTAAGCAATGTATTAAAATCTGTGTCTCTTCCATAAATATTACCCTATCTAAATAGAGTTAATATCACTTAAATAGTACTTTATTATCTTTTGCTACTTTTAGTAAGTTCCTTCTCGATCATCTATGCTACTAGAAGACAGATGATACTACTATATTTACTTGGTTTCATAACTGTATAGGCTAGATCAGTGGTTCTTAACCTGGGTTCTATCAAACCCTAGGGGTTCGATGAGTCGGTCTCAGGGGTTCGGAGAAGCCTCTGCCGTGGAGGCCAGAATAAAGTAATACCGTCATTTGTTGTGAGTTCATGAACTTTGTTGGTTTTGTTCTTTGAGCAAGGTGATGTTCATGCACGGCTCATTTTGTGCACCAGTAAAAAACATATACCTATGTCTTGAATTTGGAAAAAAAATATTTTATTTATCACTAAAGAAGGGTTTGGTGAATGTGCATATAAAAAATATAAACAATGTGCTTACAAAAAGTGTTTGCTGTTCTAGATTCTATCCTAGGTTTCATTTGTGGCAAGAATTGCTTAGAACATACATACATATATGTTTATACGTAATGGCAAAGTGTGTCAATGAAAATAAACAGCAATAACTAAAGTTATACGTTTAAATTTCAAACTTCATTTCCCATAAAGAAGATGGTTTACTAAAAGCAATTCTCAGAGATAAAGGCAGGTAACTATCTAATCCTAGTTTCCTATGCAGCATATTTTTCTATTTGAATTACTGTCATCACTGCTTGTGGAGCAACATGTTACTATATGGGTTACACCTTCCTATAAAGTGAAACTAAGAACACAGTTTTTAAGGAAAAACTGATATACCATTGGCACTAATCCAATGAAGCACTGGCAACTGCTCCATTCTGTACCTGAAGGTGTGGAGGGCCCATGGGTGGAGGAATCCCTCCTGGAGGGGGCATTGGCGGCATATTCGGGTCAAAAGGAGGCCGTCCGAAGGGGGGCCGCGGTGGTGGAGGAGGGCCTCGCATCATCCCAAAAGGTGGAGGAGGCCGCATGAGTGGCGGTGGGCCTCGCATCACTGCATTTGGTGGGGGGGCTGGGCCCCGAAACCTCAAGGCCTGCTGCTGAGCCATCCTGTGTAGAAAACAATGCATTAGTATTTCTTTGTCAAAATTATGAAAAGGTAGCTAGCTACTGGTCTCTAACTGCACTGAATTTAATGGGCCCTGAAGAGCAAGTGGAGTTGGAAAGTCATCATTTGCAAACATCACGGCAAAAAGTGCCCCCGTGAGAATGATCAATGGACCCAAACCTAGGAGGAAGTCCGAATGAAGAGGTTATCTGGCTGGACCTAAAACATTCCCCACATGCTGCTTATAATTGCAGAGGAAGATGAAATAAACATCACGTAACACAGAAATCGCACAACACCTTGACGAGGCGAATCTACATTAATGTCTTCTAAAAAGGACAGATGGACACCACTGGACCAAAAGGGACACAGCATCACCTCTTGTAGGCAAGAATGTGTAATCTCAAATTAATAATGAGGAAATACTAGATCAGTGATGGGCAATCTTTTGAGCTTGGTATGTCAAAATTCACCTTTTATCAGGTTAACAAATTTCCAAGCTTAATTCTGCTCAGAATTATTTTAACTTTGAACGGGTGTTGAGAGTAATCAGCTTTTTTCTGTATCAAAGAAATTTTATCTCATATTTTCGCTGATACTATTTCATCTAGATTACCTAATGCATAAGGCAGTGATGGGCAATCTTTTGAGCTTGGGGTGTCAAAATTCGCCAAAAAACCGAGCATAACTCTGGTGGTGTGTCACTTTGAGAAAAACAGCCTAACCGAAAGTCCCAAAACTAGACGCTCTGTGCTGGAGTTCTGTTGTTTTGGCCTCCAGACCTCCGGCACAGAGTGTCTACACTACAGCAAATGTTTTATCCTCGGCTCCTGCACCTGACCGTGCAGGAGCCGAGGATGAAACGTCCTTCTCGGTATGCGGCCCCAGACTTCTCTGGTATGCGGCCGCGTGTCACTGAAAATGGCTACGCGTGTCAGTACTGACACGCGTGTCACAGGTTCACCATCACGGGACTAGATACACAAAATAAGGAATGTTCTATTTAAACGGGGGGAGCAGAGGCTATATCCTTCAGAAATGCACGTTACACATAGAAGTCAAAGGCAGGCTGTGGAAATGCTCCACATTAAAGCAGCTAAAGAGACACGACAACACAACACTAGTTCCAGACCAAGCCCTGCACTAGAGAGAACTGCTAATAAAAGTACTGGATTACTGGGCAGCATGGGAACACGGACAAGACCTAAAGTACTGTATCGCTGTGAAAGGTCTGAAGTTCGTAACTGTGGTGCAATTAAGCAAAAGCATATCTCTGTTCTTAGAAGATACACACTTAAGTATTTAAAAGTAAAGGGCCATGGTATCTATGTATCTTACCCTCAAACGGTTCAGAGTAACAAAGAGCTGCATGCGTGCAATAACAAAGCAGAAGAGGCAAAATATTAACACTAAGTGTACTATCTTTATTTTTGTAACTTTGGTAAGTTTGAAATGACTTCCAAAGACAGTGTTTTTACAAGGGCAGAGAGTAGCAGCCTAAGAGATAAGCCTTTCTCTATCACGTCCTGCAGTCTTCTCCATGGTATTTAAGCAGGTACATAATATCACATTATTATCTATCTCCTCTCACAAGTGCTCTCTAAAAATTTTTTTTAATTATTCACTCTTAAAACTATTTACTATGTTTCACGCAGTGCTCTAAGCTCTTTTTAAGTCATTTAATCATAACACCATATGAGATAGATGTTAATATCAACCTCATTTTACAGATGAGGACACTAAAGGCACAGAGAAGTCAAATAACTTGCCTAAGGCCACACAGCTGGTTCAATGGAAATGCCAGGATTCCAATGCAGGCAAATAGCTCTTAAACACTACACCACGCTGTCTATATAAGCCCCTTCAGAGTAAGAATTCTCTACGTCCTGTTCACCCGACTTCCCAGCACATATTTAGGTCTGCACATAGTAGGCCTCAATAACTATTTGTTGAATGAACCAATGAATACCTGTACCTCACAGGCAGGGTATGTAGAATCTTATTAAAATTACTTTTACTATAATGTACCATAGTCAATTTACTAAGCACGTTATCAGTAGCTACTATATATTTCTTCATTATACATGAAATTTACATCAAGAAAAGATTAACAATTATATTCCTAATATACCTGAAGATAATCATTCTTATATTCTCTTCTTACCAGGCTCTTCTGACTTAACTACATTTTCAACCTTTTGCCTAAGATTACCCTTTGAACTTTTTCTACATTTTCCACATCACTGTTCAATTGACACCAAAAATAAATAAATCCTAATAAAGCACCAACTTTCCTTCTAGAGTACTAGGGTTGTAAATACACAGAGAATTGTATATGCCTCCTGTATTAACCAAATTTGCAAATGATCCCACACTCGAACTTAGAAAGTATGAGTTAAAAACAATGACTACAAAGAGGAACATGTGTTATATCAGAATAATCAGTCTTTTTCAAATGATATGTACTGTACTCCCAAGACACATGGCTACTGTTACGGAAGAAATGACTGAACTTTCAGTGCAGAAACAAAGTCAATTAGCAAGGAAAAAGTGTTTCAGCCTTGAGTTAATAATGCACTTTAATCCTAGATTTCCTTTGAGTCTGCCTCTCACCTGCCAAAAACTTCTACAGTGCTGTATTTCTTTCTTTCGAAGTTCACACTTCCTAGTTAATAGCTTCAAGCTAAGCATTTAGACTCTAAAATCATGGAAAAGTCAAATCAGGGCTGGTTTTTGCTCTCAGACTAGTTACATAACTTTTGAGCCTGAGTATACTCAGATGTAAATGAGCTGGGTAACCTACTTCATCTCTCTGTTCAGTGAGATCATCCCTGTGAAACACTTAGGATAGTACCTGACACACAGTCAACCACTCTAACCACTACTACGTCCGATCCCCCAAACACCTAGCACCGTGCTCTGCCTATAAAAGGCACTTCACTGTCAATTTGACTAGATGTCTTTCAAGTCTACCACTAAAATAGCGACAAAACTCACATAATTTCCTGTCGGCAGCTTCAAGTTGTCATTTTCTGATGCCAGATACGTACAACGCTGCTTCATCACGACCAATAAAGAACTTGCAGTAGGGATTAATGAGTTAATAAAAGTACTTGGAACAGCACCTAGCCCATTAGTGCTCTCTAAGTATAATTTTTATTACTGTTGCTATAACATTGGTACAGTAATAGTAAGTACTAGTGGTATTAATGTTAGTAACAGCGTTAGCTACTTTATTACTATAATTATTACCATCAGGCTCTATATAACCTGCCCCTTGTTCACCTCTTTATAGATTCCAGTCTTCTTCTTGATCAGTACTTCGAATTCATTACATTACAGTCTCTGTACTTGTTGTTCCCTCTGCCCTAGGGCAGGGGTCCCCAAACGTTTTACACAGGGGCCCAGTTCACTGTCCCTCAGACCGTTGGAGGGCCGGACTATAAAAAAAACTATGAACAAATCCCTATGCACACTGCACATATCTTAAAGTAAAACAAAACGGGAATAAATACAATATTTAAAATAAAGAACAAGTCAATTTAAATCAACAAACTGACCAGTATTTCAATGGGAACTATGGGTACAGATGCATCCTGTGCTCCTCTCACTGACCACCAGTGAAAGAGGTGCCCCTTCCGGAAGTGTGGCAGGGGCAGATAAATGGCCTCAGGGGGCCGCATGCGGGCCGTAGTTTGGAGACCCCTGCCCTAGATCTTTATATAACTGGCTCCTTTTCATTATCAGTTTCAGTTCAAATGTCACCTCAAACTCCTTTCCCAGCCCTAGCCTCTCCCAGACCCTCTCCAGCTCGTTACCCAATTCAGGATTTTAATTATGAGAAATGCTAAGAAGTCTCTCACTTGTTTACTTCTGTATTACACCCCTTTGTATATATAGTAGTTTTCCCTTAAGTACACTTATCCCAATGCCCATGGTGGTAGGTGTTTGAATGTTACTGTTTCAATGACAGTGAGAAATGGGTACTTTTCCTATATACGAAGCATGGTTATATGGACATTATTTGTACTAACTCTTATAATCCTCCCAACAACACAGTAAGGTTATGTCTGGCACCATTTTTACAGAGGAAACTATGGCACAGAAAAATAACTTGTTTAAGTACCTAATCAGTGGTAACACTAGTATATTCTTACTCTTATTTTACAGTTGAGAACATTTAGATTGCAAGTACCTTGTCATACGGTATGAGTAGGTCAACTAAGGCCCTGGGAAAAGCATCTATACAAATGTGACTAAAAGTTACCTTAATGGCCCTCAACTGTAAACCGATAAATGGCGTTTGGATGTCCAAATCAAGTCTGTCTATTGCAGATTATTTGCATTCCTACCTAATTTAAAGCCCTTTTCAAGTCAGTTTTGCATCCATGGCTTAACTACTGTTAATAAAATCTAAAACGCAGCTACTCACTGCGAAGCTGAAGAAAGACACTTTCTTAAATGCAGGGTAATGTTCCCAAATAAACCTATCTCAAACTAACACTCTCTTACAATCAGAATCAGGAATAATAAACCTTTCATCACTAATACTGACCCACCCTGGTAATGCACTTTGATCACTCATTACCAAAGTGCAACACTCAGAAGAGATTCACAGGATTTGAGATTCATCTCTGAAATAAGATTTCATTCCTGCCAAAGTAAGGATTTCCTGTGCGTGACAATTTAGAATCTAAAACACATTATTATTATTATTTGCCCTAAAAACTTGAAAAGCAATACCCACTTCTTTATACGATTTCATTTTGGGCTCCAGACAATACTAGACTGCTCAAAAGGCTACATTGCTCCTTTCCATTTTCAAACGTTGACAGTGGCACAACTCAGAACGGGAGCAGACATCGGAAATGACGTTTTCCCCATCCAGAAAAAGAAATGGATCAAATACACATAAAGCTTCGTACCTAGTCTTCCCCAAAAAACCACTGACTTGAGGTTTTTCCAAGCCACTCTTACTTTATTACCAAATCTTAAATATAAGTTCCACAGACAAGGAGACACCAGGAGAAGAAAGGTCACTGTACTCCTTCGGGCACAGGCGTGATCGAGACCGCAGGCTCGGGAGCCCGACTGTCGGGGTTCAAGCCACTTAACTTCCTGCAGCTACGAGTCCATCTGTGCGACCTTGTTCTACCTCCTCAACCTCTACCTGGGGCTCAGCTTCTCACCTGGAACACGGGCAAGTGACTTACCTAAAAGATGGCTCTGGTCTGTTCCCTGCAAAATGAAGCAAGCCACCTCTCCAAAGAGTGGACGTGATGATTAAAGAAGACAACTCTAAGGAAAAAGCTAACTGGCACCGAGAAGTACGGAACAAACGGCCGCTGCTATTGTTATTACTCACAAACACAGGGTGAGGGGTAAAAAGAGAAAGAAAGGCCTCAAGAAGTTGAGGAAAGCAAGCGAGGTGGGGCGGAAGAAGCGGGGCAAACGCGGAGATCCCGCGGGGGCGTGGGGAGGCCGAGCCAGAAGTGGTGCGAGGTACGGGGAGTTGGCGGCGCGGCGGAGGGGCGCCCCGGGGGACCGGGCCCGCGGCGCCGCGCCGCCGGGAGCAAGGCTGGGGCCGGCCGAGGCGGGGCCCGGAGGCAGTAGCGTCCGGCCCGGCCCGGGGCCGCGGGGCCCCACGAAAAGGTCTGGGAGCGCCCCGAAAACGCACAGGAGGCCGCGGCCCAGCCCCAGCCCGGCTCTCTCATTCAAGCCACCTTCCCCTTCCCCCTTCTCCAGCCCCACGCGGTCCCGGACCCGAGTCGCCGCGGCTCCTCGGCCCACCCTCCACCCCGCATCTCCGCGGCAGGCCTACCCCCGGGGCTCCAGCACGCCGAGAAGTAATAAAGAGCAGCGGCCTTTACCTGAGCTCCCCTGGGTTGAATCTCTCACCGTCCCCCCCTTCCCCGCCACGCTCCGCCATTACAGAGGACCGCGTTCATCCACCCGCCGACCGAGCGTCCTCTATTGGCCCGACAGATCATCAATCTCAAGCAAAAGAGGCGGAGACAGCGGAGATCTATGAGATGAATGGTGAAACTTTCCATCAATTCTCGAGCTGAGGGCGGTAGCTGCCTTACTATTGGTAAAAGGGCCCGCCGACTTTGAAAGCGGTTGGAGACAGCCAGTTGATTGGTCGCCCGGAGGCTTTATGGGAAATGAGACTTCAGCAACGAGGAGCCGCTGGCGCCCTCTGGTGGTAAGATAAACTAAGTCCGCCCACGCACTGCCCGGACCTCGGTAGCCACGTGTCTGCCGGCTTCCAGGAAGGCCAATTGTGGAGCCATATTGGCCACATGCTGGCGATATTGGCTCAGTCAGAGACTATTTCCATTGCGTGAGCCAATCAAAAGTCAACCTGATTCGAGCTATAACCAATCACAGAGTTTCTGTGGAAATGAACTGTTTCCCAGATTTTCAGAATCAGGAGTCTTAAACTAAAGTGACCAATCGTCCTCCTTAAGGGAGGACAGTCCTACTTTTGTAAGTTCCTCTTCCCTCAAAAAGTCTCCTCCTACAATGTCCTCCTTTTTGATATTGGAAGACTAATCTGTAAATGGCCGTATCTGATCAATGCAGAGTCGATCCATTGCGTGTGATGTGATGTATTTGTATCTAAATGAGTACTTTTTTCTTACAATTATTAAAAATTAATAGGCGTGTAAGCATAATTACAATATAAAATATTACAAATGTTTTTATTATGCATTTATCATATTATACTGTATTGTTGTTGCAACAAATAAAATGTTTCTTTTATTTACGATATTGTTTTCTTGCATTTATTTTTGTCCTTTTCATTGTAATAAAGTCACCCTACTTAAACACATCAGAGAGAGGATTATCGCCATGCTATTAAGTAATATTAACTACAAGAATGTCTTCTAAATTGTATTAAATAATTAGTTGCAGTCTGATGAGTGTTTTTAAGTTGTATTAAGTTAGTTGGAAAAGGCTTTAAAGCATCTGCTTTTCAATTTTAAAATACACTAGTCTGAAATGAGCACACTCTGATACCCAGAAGCAATTCTGAATATTTATTTCTCTTTTAACTAAAGGGGGGAATAAAGAAACCTTTAGGTTCTGGGATTTCAAAGGTATAATGAAGATGAACCCTATCATTAAGTTGCTTAAAATATTAAAATAGTAGATAAATTTTACTCAAACTTAACTATACATACCAGGCACTAAGTACTTTTCATATCTTATGTTTTTTAGACCTCATCAACACTGAGAGGTGGGTTCTAACGGAGAGCCAGTTTATAGAGCAGACTAAGGCGCAGAGAAATTAAGTAACTTGTCCAACTTCACACAGCTTGTGAATGGCAGAGCCTGGCCTTAAACCCAA
Organism: Rhynchonycteris naso; assembly: GCA_037038555.1. Taxonomy (NCBI): domain Eukaryota; kingdom Metazoa; phylum Chordata; class Mammalia; order Chiroptera; family Emballonuridae; genus Rhynchonycteris; species Rhynchonycteris naso. The sequence goes on along the minus strand of CM073003.1, from coordinate 107,315,057 downwards.
GGCAGTGTGGCAGCATAGCCACATTTCTGAACACCATGATCCAAGCAAACTGGAAACACAGCCACACAAAAACTCATACGCAGATGTTCATAGCAGCATTATTCATGATAGCCAAAAAGTAAACTCAACCCAAACTGGCCACACAACTAATGAATGCATTAAAAATGTGGTATGTAAATACAAAGGAATATTAGTCTGCCATAAAAAATAAGGAAGTACTGATACATGCTATAATAGGGAACCTTAAAAACAGTATGCTAAGTGACAGAAGCCAGACACAAAAGGCTACATAGTGTATGATTCCATTCTTATGAAATGTCCAGAATAGGCAAATCCTGAGAGACAGGAAGTAGATCAGTGGTTTTCAGGAGATGGGGAGAGTGATTGCTAATGGGTATGGGATTTCTTTTTGGATGATGATAATGTTCTAAAATTGGATAGCTCAGTTGGTTAGAACATCCTCCTGAAGCACAGAGATTGCCAGTTCAACTCCTGGTCAGGGCACATACAGGAACAGATGTTCCTGTCTCTCTCTTTCTCTCCCCCTTCCTCTCTCACTAAAATCAATACATTAAAAAAATGTTTAAATAAATAAAATAAAATTAGTGATAATAATTACACAAGTTGGTGAATATACTAAAACCTATTGACCTATACATGTTAAAGGATGAATTTTATTATTATGTGAATTATATTTCAATAAACATCATGCTATACTGAATCCCAGTTCAATAGTCAAAATTAATTATAATAATATGTGATAAAGACTGAACATAATTCTGAGCATGATCATTTGGAAAAGGAAAGGATGGTTGAAATTTCACTAAATATGTGACATTCAAACAAACTGGAATCTCACTAAGAATGGAAGGTTAGACTCCTTTTTCAACATCAGCGTGCATCCCCAAGTTCTGACAAGCTATTATGAAAATAATACTAGCATTGATGACTCATAACAAACTAATCCCCAGTGCTGGAAAATAATTTCAAAATGGATATGTTAGAGGCATCGAGTTACTGGCATGTATTGATACAAAAGATGAAAACAAAATGCCATATTTTTTTAAATTTCTTTTTATTTTATTCATTTTAGAGAGGAGACACAGAGTGAGAGAGAGAAAGAGAGAAAGGGGGGAGGAGCTGGAAGCATCAACTCCCATATGTGCCTTGACCGAACCAGTGCAGGGTTTTGTACTGGCGACCTCAGTGTTCCCAGGTCGATGCCTTATCCACTGTGCCACCACAGGTCAGGCCAAAATGCCATTTTTAATGAATAGAAGAAACTCCTTGCAGATGTAATACAAGTTTTGTTATTTGATAGTTTTATTGTATTGTTTATATCTATATATATTTTAAGATAGTTATATCTTATTGTATTATTTATAAAGATATAGAGCAAGTATATATACATACATATGTATCATATGTATATGATTATATTATATATAACCATTTTATTGTTTATGTGAGTAAACTATAGAACTAAACTTGAAAGTTGAGCATTTTGTATTCAAAAGCCATATAAAAATACTGCAAATATATGATCTGAGCTCTATCTACAGTGAACCATTTTATGGAATCAATGTAAAAACTCAGTTAAATGTATCTTTTAAGAAACCAAATGGAGCCTAACCTATAGTGGCACAGTGGATAAAGCATCGACCTGGGATGCTGAGGTCGCTGGTTCAAAACCCTGGGCTTGTCTGCTCAAGGCACATATGGAAGTTGATGCTTCCTGCTCCTCCCTCTGTTCTCTCTATCTCTTTCCTCTCTCTCTCTCTCTCTCTCTCTCTCTCTCTCTCTTCTCTTTCTAAAAAGTGAATAAATAAAATCTAAAAATATATAGTAAAATAAAATTTAAAAAAAGAAACCAAATGGATTTTCCTATAGTCAATGACTCTTAGGATACCAAAAAGAGTGCATAGCTGTGCAAAACAAACACCATCCTTGCCCAATTGGCAGTGATTGAATTATAGCCTCTAAAACTTGGTATATCAAAATGAGGTGAAGAAACATTATTGGCTTAAGGGTGCTAATTAAATAGCTTCAGGGCTCGAAGTCTTGGCCATGAAGTCAGTCTTCAGAAGTGACTCTTGAGAAGTGTGTCCAATGCAGAATCAGGCTTTTCATTTGAATAACTACCATTTTTGAATTCGTGTCTTAAACCCATGGTAGTAGATACCTTACATACACTATTTCTATTACCCTTAACAGCCCTGCAAAGCAGACGTCTTGTCCTGTTTTATGGGAAACGGAGTCTCACATGACTGGTGTCCGGTGACAGTCACACAGCTGGTAAGAGGTGAAGCCAGGATTTGAGACTAGGTGTATCTCAGGGAAGCCTCTTGGGGACCGCTAAATCCCAAGCATTCCCCAAGTCAGCAAGATAGTATAGCTAATGTATCTTTTCTCCCCTCCTTTCTCTAGAGCAGCAGTTCTTAACCTTTTTGAGGTACTGAACCCACCAGTTTCATATGCGCATTCACTGAACCCTTCTTTACTGATAAATAAAATATGATTTTTTTTCCAAATTCAAGACATAGGTATATGTTTTTTTACTGGTGCACAAAATGAGCCGTGCATGAACATCACCTTGCTCAAAGAACAAAACCAACAAAGTGCATGAACTGACAACAAATGACGGTATTACTTTATTCTGGCCTCCACGGCAGAGGCTTCTCCGAACCCCTGAGACCGACTCATCGAACCCCACGGGTTCGATAGAACCCAGGTTAAGAACCACTGCTCTAGACACTAAATACTTTAGAAAGACCATTTTCCTCACTGAATCCCCAGTCCCTAGTGCAGTGTCCACTACAAGGCCAGCACTGTCGATTGCGGTGTGCAGCTACAATGCATTATTGTGTACTAGATATGTGGGCTTTGAGACATTTAAGGAGATCTCAGAAATGGAGAACACCAGGCCGGATGGGCTTGCTGGCTCCCTCGCAGGCAGTATGGATAGCAGCTGTCAACAGTTTTTGGAAGCAATGAGATCAGGAATCTGTCTAGTCCTGGCTCTACTAACTATTGCCTGTGTAATCCTGGGCAAGTTACTTTATTTCTCATAGCTTCGGTTCCTTTATTGGTAAAAATAATATTTGTTGCCTGACCTGTGGTGGCGCAGTGGATAAAGCGCCGACCTGGGAACACTGAGGTCGCCAGTTCAAAACCCTGCACTGGTCTGGTCAAGGCACATATGGGAGTTGATGCTTCCAGCTCCTCCCCCCTTTCTCTCTTTCTCTCTCTCTCTCTCTCTCTCTCTCTCTCTCTCTCTCTCTCACTCTGTGTCTCCTCTCTAAAATGAATAAAATAAAAATAAAATTTTAAAAAATAATAATAATATTTGTTCATTGACTTGATTTGAGACATTTTTCTAGCTAGAGCTTTACCTAAAAGGTCAAAGTCCTGACAGTTCCAGCTTTTTGCAAATGTGTATGTGAACAGAATGAGGTTTCAGCCCAGAACTTAGAACTACATAAATATTAATTATGCGTAGTAAACATAATGCTAAGTCAACATGTAGGATCAGATCAGGAAATAATAATAGTAGCTACTGTTTATTGAGTCCCTTGTATGCAAAACACACTATGTGTACATCTCATTTATTAAGTAACATTTATCGACCATGTCCTATGTGCTAGGAGGTACTGTTCTAAGCACTTTAAATGTCTTAAAACACTTGGACCCTAGCTCACATCCCTACCTAGTGTTCCAATATCATTGTCAAATCTCTGGTTGCCTGTAGGTTCAAATTCTTCAGAGAGAAGATCTGACTGGCCACGGGCTGGCCAGCATATTAGCTGGTGTTGATTCATGTGCCCATCCCTGCATCAGCTTTGTGTAACCAGAGTCAGAGCACAGAGCTGTGCTGACCTTTTCAGAATCTGTGTTGAGAAAGGCAGGAGCCTCTGTTTTCTCTAACCACCCATGGATGAGTCAGCTCTCCCCACAGATTAATTCTACCCTTACCCCATTTGATCCATTATCTGTGAAGCATCCAAATGAAGCTTCTACAATGTCCTTCATTTAAACTCTTTCAATGTCTTCTCACTGCCCTTCGGAGAAAGAACAGACTTGATAACAGAAACTTCATGTTTGGCCTTATGTGGGAATGCTGACAGTGATGGTATGTGTGGTTTTTTTTCAGTGCCACAACTTATAGAAAATCTGATGACTACCAAAGGGAAGGGGAAAGAAATCTGTGAATCTATACTCTAGAAGAAAAGATACTCTTTTTTATTTTCATTTATTGATCTGAGAGAGAGAGGGTGAGGGGGAACATAAAGCTGTTTCTGTAGGTGCCCTGACCAGGGATCAAACCGGCAACCTCTGTCCTTTGGGACAGTGCTCTAACGAACCAAACTTTCTGGCCAGGGCTAAAGATACTCTTAAATGAAGAACTTTTTCACCTGACCAGGCACCTGACCAGGTGGTGGTGCAGTGGATAGAGCATTGGACTGAGATGCTCTATCCCAGGTTCGAGACCCCGAGCTCACCAGCTTGAGCTTGGGCTCATCTTGTTTGAGCAAAAAGCTCACCAGCTTGGACCCAACGTCGCTGGCTCGAGCAAGGGGTCACTCAGTCTGCTGAAGGCACACGGTCAAGGCACATATGAGAAAGCAATCAATGAACAACTAAGGTGTCAACACGAAAAACTGATGATTGATGCTTCTCATCTCTCTCTGTTCCTGTCTGTCTGTCTCTACCTATCCCTCTCTCTGAGTCTCTCTCTGTCTCTGTTTAAAAATAAATAAATAAAAAAGAAGGACTTATCCAACTTGATCATGTTGAGAGCCAGGTCACAAAACATACTGGGGTATAAGTAAATATCCACTAAAAATATTTGTTTCAAATAAATGTAGACGGAATGAAGAAAATCACCGTTAGAACACCACAATGATCACAAACATCATTGCTATAGCAAACCCCACTGTTGCACACTCAATTTAAATTTAGTGGGTGAATCTCTAAGGAGAAACAGGGTATTGCATTTGCATAGGCTCAAGATATTTCCTTCCACAATCTATAAAATATGGTGGTGGTTTTAACATATGTTCAGAAATTCTTTGATACTTCACCCTCCAAAAAGTATCCTGAGATCCAATTCCCATGTCAGGGCAGGGTCCCCCACACCAACAAACAACTCTCCAGCACAAACTGGGTGTCCAAGAGTTCAACTCAGTTCTGAACTACCTAGCCTGGAGTCACATGCTAAACCTCACAAGCTCGGGGGAGGCCTGCATAGCAGGCCTAAAAATCTCAGAGACCTAAGGTAACCACAGAGGATGGCCTCAAGTGAAAACTCTTTAACTAGCCCTAGCTGATAGCTTCATAGGTTAGCGCATCATCCTGAGATGCAAAAGTTATGGGTTCGATTCCCAGTCAAGGCACATGCAGGAACAGATTGACGTTTCTGTATTTCTATCTTGTTCTCTCTTCCTTCCTCTCTCTAAAATCAATAAATAAACAAGCAACCAAAAAAATAATAAAAAACCCACTTCTTAACTAAAAGCAAGTCATGGTAGGTAGTCTTGTCCTTGGCAGATACCTTCCTTGACAAATGTCAATATTTACCTTACACGAGCTCATCTATAGTCTTTTTGCATCTACTATAGCATACCTTTGGAATGTCACAGTAATCCCCTTTTCTCCAGACCCCTTGGAGCACAGCCAGCCAACCAGAGCACAGAAAATGGAACTCATCATTGTTACCTTACTCCCCAGACCCCATCTCTGGGTGCTTCAAAGTGTTTGTTGTTTCATGGGTGTACTCACTGATGTAAAAGAAGTATGCACCTCTCTGTTTTACTTTTTATCGAATCCCGGAGATGTCCCCTCTGTGCCTTCTCCAGCCCCTTACTCTACCACCAATGGATTCCATGGAACGCTTCTTATATCTCCTCCCTTGATTGTAACATATGAGATAAACTGTAAAGCTGCCACTCTCTGAAGCATTTTTCTCAATCCATTGAGATTTTGCTTCTCAGCAATTATCATCAGTTTGGCTCAAATAAAGTCATAAAAATTCTCAACAGGTTGGGACAGTTCTCATGTAAACACTGCGTAATAGCATGAAATTCCACGGATTAAGAAATGATTCCTACAAGATAGCTCTCTCCTCCCCCACATACCCAAACACACACACAGACTGCAGACACTGGCTGCAAGCCCCAGGTTCTGGGGGCTTCTGAGCAACTGACCAGATTGGCAGTTCCAACAACTCCCTCCAACTCAGGATGTTTCACTCTCAACACTTAGGAAATGTCAAGAGTTTTGACCTGTGAGTCAGTTATAAATGAGAAATATGCTCTGGTCATCTTGTCAAACAAACTCAAAGAGTCCAGAGGCTTTTCTAGAAAAAAAAATTAATAGAGATTTATTTAAGGGTCATAAGGTTTGCAAACTGAGAATACAACTAGGCAAAAGGCCAGGGGTGTCCAGAGAAAAAAGACAAGTTAAAAATTCTTAAAGTAAAAAGTACACTTTTGAGAATCATAAGTCCTGGATTCTTAGACCTAAGATTGGTCCAGCACACTTATCAATCAGACGTCAGGCAGTCAGGATGACAGATGCCAGGTGGTCCAGAGATGGGAACCAGGAAGTCTTAAAATGTCCCGGTTGCCTGAATAATGGATGTCGGGCGGATGTATATGTGAGTCCTCCCGGGGTTACCTGGAGGTCCAGTTGTATACTTAGGTGTAGTCAGCAGTTAGACAGACATGGGCAGAAAGCAAGGACAATAGACCAGGTACAGATTTATTTGCAAGGTCACCAGGGTGGAAAACCCTGGATTCCTTGCAACAGGCAAAACTGTGAAAACAAGGCCTCTACCCCCAGAGTAAGCCTTCCTTCCCTAGCATAGCACTGGTCAAGTGGTTTAGACCCCCTGATTTCATATCACTGGTCATGTGGTTTGGACCCTCCTCTGTCCTTTCCTCCCCTGGCATGTTGCTAGTCATGCAGGTTAGACCCCCTTAGAGGAGGACCAAACAAGGGGGCCAGAGAATAGCCCTTAAGTATTAAGCCTTCAGGACAATGAGGTTCTGACCCACGTCAAATACATCTAGGCCTCAGTCATATTTCATCTCCAGGCCCAAAAAAGCAGCAAAACCAGACAAGCAATGCCAAGGCTGATATAAAGACCATCTGCATTGACTAATGACCCCTTGGTGCCAACCAATCAGTAGAGACCACACCCTGAAAGGACACACCTAGAAAGCTGATGAATATTCTATTGGGATCCTTCCCCTGAGACCTTAAAAACCCTTAGGAAGGAAGACACAGCTCACTCTTTTTTATGTTTACCCCTTCCCTTCTCCCCCCCCCCCCAGGTGCAGTACCTTCACCCTTCTCTCTCCTAAGCTCCAAGGGCCTTAGTTTAAGTTCCCAGGCTAGTTAGAAGAAGAATGGACTCTTTCCTCATGCCTTAACCTTCATAACATTAATACTTTTAGTTGCTCGGTTAAAATGGCTTCCTTTTATATACATACCAAATATGTATTTCCTATAAATCATGATAGCGGAGGTTGAACTCAGTGACTTTACCTAAGAGAATTCACACTTACAGGGAGAAACCTGGCGGATGCCATTTTCACCAAGTGATCAAGGTTAATGACTTCTGTGGTGGCATGCACCCCTGATATAATGTGATGAGAAGGGCTCTTCACCTCTGTGGTATCCCTTACAAAAATCCATAACCTCAGTCTAACCTGAGGAAACATTAAACAGACACAAGTTGAGGGACGTTCTACAAAATAACCTGATCAATACTCTTCAAAAGTGTCTGAGTCATGAAAGACCAGTCAAGACAGAAACTGTCACAGGTTTAAGACAACAAAGGACTCATGACAACTTAATGCAATGTGATGTGTGGATTGTATCCTGGAACAGAAAAAGGACACTAGTAAAAAAGAAAACAAAATTTGAATAAAGTATAATTTACTTGGTATTGTCCTTCTTAGTTTTGAGAAATGTACTATGGTTATGTAATTATGTTAACATTAAGAGAAGCTGGGTGCAGAGGGTCTCTGTACGAACTTTGCAATTCTTCTGTAAATCCAAAATTATTTAAAATTAAAGGGTTTTAAAATATGTTTTAAGCTTCCAGAAAGCTACCCCTCAATGATGCTAAGTGCAGAGGGTGGAGTCCACCGCTGTATTGTCATGTACCGTCCTTCCTCGCTATATTGCAGTTCCCTTCTTGCGGTCTTGATGTATCGCGGATTTTTAAATTGTATATATCTACTTTTGTATCGTGGATTTTCGCTATATCACAGGATTTTGCAGTATACAGGTATTTTTATATATTTATTATTTCAATTATTTTTGTGGTAAAAAGAGCTATAATGCTCTGCTTGGCTGTGCTGTACATTGATCTCATCGTCATCACCTTCATCGTCATCAGTACTGCACAGCTAATTCATCATCATCTTCATCATTCAAGTTGCAGTATATTTACTGGTGAGTACCCATGTAGAATTTTATATGTTGTTAAAATTACGTAGGTTTAAGAGTGTAGAAAATGTTTAAGAGCATAGGAAGTGTTTATAAAAGTGTGAGAAAGGTTAATAGCAGTGTGGGAAAGGTTTATAAGAGTGTGAGGAGTGTTTATAAAGCCGTAAAATATATAGAAATAATAAAATAAACATAAAGTCGCTACTTTGTGGATTTTCGCCTATCGTGGGGGGTTCTGGAACTTAACCCCTGTGATAGATGAGAGACCACTGTATGCCTTATTTGTTCATCTACAAAATGAGAGGATTAGACAAGATACTCATCCATTGATAAGGGCCAACAGCACACAGAAGTGTCCCTAGAAAAGGCTTAGCCACGTGAGCACCCTTGACCTTGGGAAATACATGGGGTTAAGGATTGCTCTCCTAGCTTCACAGTCCCCTAAATAGATTATATTGGCAAATAAGACTGGACCCAATTTCAAGGACACTCACTTTAAACTGAGCACATAAAGACCCATCTCTATAAAAAGAATGCCAATTTATTAATTTACAAAAAAATAGTACAACTGTCAGGTGGACCCTATGTTCTTCTCCTCCCTATAGACAAACTTAACAAATAAAATAATTAGAGAGTAGCTCCATGTGATTGAAAGCACAAAAAGGCACTAAATTATTTTATTTGAATTTTTAATAGCGCTGGGTCATGAGAGCCTGATCATTCACTATTCCAATTAGAGACATACCTTCTACTTAGACCATCTGTGTCTGACTTTCCTTGCCTTGGGGAACTCTCTGCTTTACCCAAGGTCCACTTCCATGTATACATAGCTAAGCCTACTTCTCCAGCTAGAAGAAAATAAAGAAGCATGTTCTTTTCTACTCTGCTCATAGGAAACAAACAGAAAGTAAGTAATTTTTATTATTGAAACCATTGGCTGATTCACTCAACCATGAATGGTTGGTGAACTCATGAATTTGCAGACCCTTAAGATAATTCCATGGGCCACCTCGAATCTGTTGGCCAGAAAGGAGAATACACTATCCTAGGATAAACTTCAATGTTTTTTCAATAGAACACCATGTGATTATTTAGGTTTCCATTTGTTAAATGATAATCACATTCCCTAAGGTTACCTTAATGGGTTTGTCCTGGAATAATCCATCACACATTTGCAATCTCTTGGTTTATTAACATAAATGACTGTATCTATGTTCTTTATGCATACATTTTACTAGTTTAACTTTCAGACACTTTGGATTTGTCCCCAAATACCTAATAACACATTTACAATCTCTTACTTTATTAACATAAACAGTTTAACAAATCCATTGTATAAAGCCAACAGTTCTTTTACAGCAGGAGTCGGGAACCTATGACTCACGAGCCAGATGTGGCTCTTTTGATGACTGCATCTGGCTCTCAGACAAATCTTTAATAAAAAAATAATAACGTTAAAAATATAAAACATTCTCATGTATTACAATCCATTCATTTCCTACCACTCATGATCATGATTGCGGGTGGCTGGAGCCAATCACAGCTGTCCTCCAGTACAGCACCAAATTTTTATTGGATAATGTGTAATGTACACGGGTCATTGTGAGATCAGGAAGTAAACTTCCCTCCTTTTAATCAAGTAGTCAGCTTTCTAATTGCAGAAACCCTTTTGACGAAGAAGATGGCTAAAAGAGAAAAAGATGAGGAGTATCATACTTTTCAGCAGGAATGGACAGAGGAATTCACCTTTGTGGAGAGAGCAGGTTCTGCAGTGTGTCTAATATCCAATGACAAAATGCATCAATGAAACAAACAAATATAAAGCAGCACTTCGAAACATGCCATACTACATTTACATCGAAATATCCAGTGGGGAACAGCAGGAAGAAAGCGTTTCAAGAGCTACTGTGCAGAGTGCAAGCTAGTCAGCAGCAACTCTGTGTTTGGACTCAATAAGGTGACTGGAATTCGGCTAGCTTTGATGGTGCTTTAGCAATTGTGAGAAATGGAAAGCCATTCACAGATGGGGAGTATGCCAAAACATTCATGCTTGATATTGCCAATGAACTTTTTGACCACTTTTTGGATAAAAACAAGATAATCAAATGAATAAAAGACATGCCTCTGTCGGTAAGAACTGTTCATGATTGTACCATCATGATGGCAAATCAAATTGAGGCAACAGAAGTGAAGGACATAAATGCAGCACCATTCTTTTCTCTTGCTTTGGATGAGTCAACAGACATAAGCCATTTATCCCAGTTCAGCGTGATTGCAAGGTATGCTGTCAGTGACACACTATGTGAGGAAAGTCTTGCTGTTTTGCCTATGAAAGAGACAATAAGAGGGGAGGATTTAGCCTGACCTGTGGTGGCGCAGTGGATAAAGTGCCGACCTAGAATGCTGAGGTCACCGGTTCAAAACCCTGCACTTGTCTGGTCAAGGCACATATGGGAGTTGATGCTTCCTGCTCCTCCCCCCTTTCTCTCTTTCTCTCTCTCTCACTCTCACTCTCTCTCCTCCCTAAAATGAATAAATAAAATAAAAAATTTAAAAAAAAAAAGAGGGGAGGATTTATTCTAGTCTTTCACTGAGTTTATTAAAGAAAAAAATCTACGGATGGATAAACTTATTTTAGTGTGTACTGATGGTGCTCCGTGCATGGTGGGAAAAAACAGAGGATTCGTAGTGCTTCTTCATGAACATGAAAAGAGACCCATCCTAAGTTTTCATTGCATCCTACATCAGGAGGTGCTTTGTGCTCAGATGTGTGGCAAACAGCTTGGTGAGGTGAATGTCACTGGTCATTCATGTTGTCAACTTTATTGTTGCCTGAGCTTTAAATGATCGCCAGTTTAAAACGCTGCTGAATGAAGTTGGGAATAATTATCCTGGTCTGCTTCTGCACAGCAATGTGCGATGGTTGTCAAGAGGGAAGGTGCTCAGCCGTTTTGCGGCATGTCTGAGCAAAATCCGAACTTTTCTTGAAATGAATAATGTTGAGCATCCTGAGTTAGCTAACACTGCATGGCTCCTGAAGTTCTACTAACTCATGGACATGACTGAACATCTGAACCAGCTCAATGTGAAAATGCAAGGTGTTGGAAATATAGTTTTATCCCTTCAACAAGCAGTGTTTGCATTTGAAAACAAGCTGGAACTCTTTATCACCGACATTGAAACAGGTCATTTACTACACTTTGAAAAACTGGGAGAGTTTAAAGATGCATGCACAGCAAGTGACCCTGCTCAACATCTTGATCTCCAGCAGCTAGCTAGCAGGCTTCACATCTAATCTTCTGCAGTCATTCAAAGCATGCTTTGGAGAATTCCGTGAGTGCACTTGTCTTTTTAAGTTCATCACTCATCCACACGAGTATGCAGTGGACAGCGCCAACCTGAGTTACATCCCCGGTGTCTCCATCAGAGATTTTGAGCTATAAGCCGCTGACCTGAAGGCCTTAGACATGTGGATGAATAAGTTCAAGTCACTGAATGAAGATTTGGAAAGATTTGCACGACAGCAAGCGGAGTTGGTGAGCAAACACAAGTGGGGAGAAATGAAAAAACTTCAACCCGTGGACCAAGTGATTGTCAAAACTTAGAACGCACTTCCTGTCACATACCACACACTGCAGCATGTGAGTATTGCTGTACTGACAATCTTTGGCTCTGTGTATGCATGTGAGCAGTCTTTCTCACATCTAAAGAACGTTAAGACCAACCTACGATCACGTATAACGAATGGAAGTCTCAACGCCTGCGTGAAGCTTAACCTCACCAAGTATCAACCAAACTACAAAGCCATCAGCAAAACCATGCAGCAGCAGAAGTTGCATTAATGGTAAGAAGTACTTTATTCATCATTGGTTAGCAACAGCATAACAACATTATTAAAAAGAATTCAGAGATTTATTGTACTTTAAAAGTGTTGGTCTTAAATAAAATGTACACATTTACTTGTATTTAGTGGTAAACATATTGTATGGCTCTCACGGAATTACATTTTAAAATATGTGGCATTCATGGCTCTCTCAGCCAAAAAGGTTCCCGACCCCTGTTTTACAGAATAAGGGAGGATTCTCTTTTTCCTTATTTTATCAATAATTATATATTTTATATTATTTTATTTTAGCTCTAAAATTATATTATTAATTTTTTTCCTGTTTCTCAAAATTAAAACATCTCAGGAACCCTGATATAAAAGTAATATTTTTTTTGCAAGAGAGAGAGGCAGAGACAGAGATAGAGTCAGAGATTAACTGCAAGTTAATTAATTGCAAGTCAGCATTAACTTGCAGTTGTAGCACTTGAGTTGTTCATTGATTGCTTTCTCATACGTGCCTTGACTGGGGGGCTCCAGTCCAGCCACTGACCCCTTGCTCAAGCCAACGGCCTTGGGCTCAAGCCAGCGACTATTGTGTCATGTCTATGTTGCCACGCTCAAGCCAGTGACCCAGCGCTCAAGCTGGTGACCTCAGGATTTTGACCCCTGGTCCTCAGCATCCCAAGTCAATACTCTATCCACTGCGCCACTTCCTGGCCAGGCTGTAAGGTAATATTTAATACTTAATTATAATGCAAGTGTTTCGTATACTACCTTTCATATAGGATCTCTACAGATTACCACCTTGAGAAGTTACAAGAGAAGTTGGTTGGAGAACTGAAAGGAATCCTCAAGATCATCTGGTCCAACTTTTTTTCTTTTTGAACAGATGAGGAAATAGAGACCCTGAGAGTTTGGTTAACTTTCTCACAATCATATATCTAGTTAGTGGCAGAGACTGGAACCTCAGTTCAATGTGCCTGAAAACTCTGTCTCTTAAAATTTACAAAACTCCATGCCTGCAGTATGTCATGAAGCACCATATCAGTCTCAGGACTTGGGATGAGGTAATACATTTTTTTTTTTTTTTGCTATAGCAATAACTCACCATTTTAGAAGTTACTCTAACTCTCCTCCATTACACAAATGCACCAGACCAAGTGTTCTAATTTAGGGTTCAGTGATCATTTATTTGTTCATTTCTCAAATCCATTTATTTGTTCATCTGGAAAGTAAACATTTAATGAACACCAACTTTGTGCAGAGAACTGTCATAGTTGTTAAAAGCACAAAAGTCACTGTCACGGAGTTGACAGTCTAGAAGAGGAAGCAGATAAACCAAATCTTAGCTGAGACAAACGATTGGTGTTTACTAAGTGATTAGCATATATAAGCATTTTACATGGAAAATCTCATTTAATTCCTCATGACAGTTATACACAGTAGCTACTAATTATCTCCAATTCACAGATCGGGGATTAGAAGGCTTAAGCACGTTAATTGCCTAAACTCATACCACCTAAATGGTAATTAGGCAAGTCCACACTACTGCCGTTTACTCTGAATCTTGGTGCCATACGGCTTGAAGTTCAGGCAGAAGCACAGGAATGACTATACACAGAAGGAGCCTCTAATGTGGAGGCAGACACTGAGGAAGCAAACAAGGACCAGAAAAGGATACATTAGGGGTGACATTTTGGAATTAATTTTAGGAACTATATGACTAAAGTGCAGGGGAGTAGCAGAAGAAGGGGCTAGAAAAATGGATGGGGTTTTATTTTATTTTGTAGATGACAAGCTATATTTTCAGGATCAGCTTTGCTTTTTAAAATCATGTCTCTTAATACAGTGAGAATGATGCTAGCAGTTAGGGAGACAGAAGCTACTGAGATTGACCATGACGAGACTTGAGCTAAGACTACAACAGTGAGACTGGAGAACAGGGGACAGTTCAGGAGCAAACGGGCAGAATCAACAGAACTAGGTGATTGATTGGATTTGAGTGTGGGGTGGATGGGGAATTTTAGGCAACATTAAAATTTGATTTGGGCAGCTTGGGTTAATACATAATGATTACTTATCAACATTATGGATCAAGTTTGTGGTTATAACCACAGACGTATATTCTAGACCAGGGGTGCTCAATGCGTCGATCGCGATCTACTGGTCAATTGCGAAGGAAGTGTGGGTAGATCGCATGACATTAAAAAGACATTTGTCTTTTGATTGGCATACAGGGTAGCCAATCTGATGTCTGAACTTTTGACACCCTAGGCACGCGCGTTAAACCGCGCTAACTTGTTCAGTTACATTGCTGTGTAGTTAGCCTTCAATTTATTTTTATTTATTTATTTATTTTTAGCCTTCAATTTATTTAAACTAAATACAACAAAGGGTATAAAAATGAGTGCCGTAGCTGGTCTGAGTAAGAAGCCTAAAACCTATCACTTTCATACAGAATGGGAGGGGATTTTTTTCACTATGTCATATTCTAAGTGCGTTTGCCTCATCTGTCTGTGTGCCATTGCTATTCCAAAGAAGGGAAATGTGGAGCGGCTTTTTCGGACTGTTCATAAAAACTATGACATTGACTTTCCTCCGAAAAGAGAGCTGAGAAGGAGAAAGGTGAAAGAAGAATACACAATATTAAATAGTAATAATAGTAACTTAAATAATGATAATATAGAAGAAATAAATTTATGTTTTGTATGTTTATTGTAGGTAGATCATTTTGACTTGGTCATCTTATAAGTAGCTCCCAAGCTGAAAAAGTGTGGGCACCCCTGTTCTAGACAGACCTGTTCAGCTTTTGGACTTTGGTTTACCCTGAATTATATGCTAATAAACTCTGTATCACCAGATACTATAGGATTTTTAGAACAAAATAGAAAATGGAGGAATGTAGAAGCTGAATGATTCATCTATATCCCAGTCAATTGCATTTGAACATTGAAGCTTCATGAGCTTTGACACAGGAAGTTTCTAGAACTACCAGGAGAATTCGCAAGTCTCTTTATGCAGAAGAACTGGTTAGGCCAAAGCATATAATAAATCAAATCACTGTTAGTAGAATTCGTTATTAGTGAAATTACAGAGGCATTCATTCAAGAATTTTTATAGTCCTTTCTAATTGGTACTGGTCCTATACTAAGAAATAGCAACAGTAATAATACCCCACTCTTGCCCTGAAGGAGCTTATGGTCAAATGAGGAGGACTAAGAAGCAAAAATTGAAGCACAGATGATGAGATCTCAAACAGGATTTAGTCAGATGCTTAGAACCCTGAGTGGGCCATTGGGCCTCTCCTCCTCAAGGTCAGGCCAGCTCCATTGCAGGAGCATATGGTTGTGTTAGGCGCTGTTGACACAGGAGGGCATCTCAGGTGCTGTCCAACTCAAAGTGGGTATTTCTGGGGAAAAGAAAACAACACAAATTACAACTGGAAACGGCTGTGGCTATATGTGGTATACCATGGTGTTGACTAAAAACAAACTGAAGATCAAACTTTGAAATGCACATTTGCGAAATTTGACCCGGGAAAGTTGGATTTGGTAGAAATGACAGTCATTCAGGAAAGCTCACACAATGTAAAAATTGGTGAAACTTGATGCAGACCAACCTGCTGGATGAGTCAAATCTTCACCCTGAAATTTAAGTGAAGAATTCATTCCATCAGAAATAATTTTAGTAAATAGGAAAATTAATTGCAAGATATTTTTAGAATTATAATATGCAAAATTGACACTTGAAACCTATATCATTTTATTTATCAATATAATCCCAATAAATGCAATAAAATAAATAATAAAAAAGAAAATTAATCCAAAGGTATATTGGTGTTTTGGGGGATAAGTATTTTGGGAGAGGTTATTGGCGGTGTTGAGTTTGTTGGCATTTGCCCCTGAAAATGCTTTTCACAGTGAACATGTAACAAGGTTGGTATCGTTTTGATTCAGTGTTGAAGTGTCATTAAGGTCTAAAGGATCAGGATCAAGATGGAGGTAATGGATCAAGGGGTGTATGTGTGTGTGTGTGTGTGAGAGAGAGAGAGGGGGGGGGGGAGGGAGAGACAGAGACAGACAGACAGAGAGATAGAGAATTTAGAAAAACAAAAGGTTTCATGACCTCAGAATGAAGCAGCAGAGTGCAGAATATTGCCCGTGCTATTAGGAAGCTTGGGTTATCCTGACAGGCCAGAGAGACCACAGACAGAGACGTGCACAGACAGGATGAAGATCAACCAACTTGGTTTGAAAAAGGGTTCTACCACTCACTAGCTGTGTCCCCCTGCAACAGCCACCGCCTCTTGGAGCCTCAGCTTCCTCATCTGAAAATGAGAATGGCAACAGTACACGCTTTATGAGGTTATCCTGAGGTCACCTGAGATCATGGCCTTGGCCAGTGCCTGGCGTGAAGCCACTATTTTTGTCCTACTTTTCTACCATGTGTGTGCTCTCATCAGCGGAACAAGTAACTTTTTCTGAGTAGGGTCTTCATATCTTTTTTCTCTGTCCCCAGCCCAATGCCATGCTTATCATACGATCCCAGTGATTTTGAGCTGTACATTGAGTGTGTATTAAAGAGAGAGAGAAATAAGAGGGAAGAAAGAAAGGAAGCTGGGGCCAAGGCTGTCGGACAGATGGGGTGCATCAAAAGATTGCCAGACAGATGGTGAGTAGGGGAGCACACCTGGGGGCTGTGTGCTAATTAGCTGACAGGTGGGGTCAAGGCTCGCTAAAGGTGGCAAACAGTATGTTGTTTATGCCCTGAACTCAGCAGCTGCCTGAGGCCAGGTTCCCTAACCCCCCTACTCCTCCCCTCCTGGTGGAGTTAGTACAAGTGATGAATACGTTCCACTTCACCTTGAAGAAGCCTTGGGCCAGGTGAAGGGAAGCTCTGCTGACAGGTTTGATCCCTGAGCCTTTCAAGAAAGGCTCTGAGCCCCTTCGGCCTCCGCCAGCACGCCACTTCCTCCGGTCGCGTCTTCGCTGAAACTAACATACAGCTCAGGCAGGCGGCGCGGTGCCCTCACCGTCGCTGCGGCTTCCTCAAGCCGCAACTCGCTCTCTCCTTTATGAGCCTGCGGGGCTGTAATTCTCATCTCCTGACATTTATGGGAGGCTTCATATTAGCAAAAGGCTTCACAGCCATTTTTATGAGGGATGCCTCGCTGAGACCTGTCAGATGTAATCATCCTGACTGCGCAGGGAAGTGAGCAAGGGTCCACAGGTGAATGGCCCTCCCGCCGCTGGGCTGCGCGGAACCAGGACCGGAGGCTGCCGGTGCTGCTCCTCTTCAATCGCATGTCAGGGGTGATTTTCTTTCTTTCTTTCTTTCTTTCTTTCTTTCTTTCTTTCTTTCTTTCTTTCTTTCTTTCTTTCTTTCTTTCTTTCTTTCTTTCTTTCTTTCTTTCTTTCTTTCTTTCTTTCTTTCTTTCTTTCTTTCTTTCTTTCTTTCTTTCTTTCTTTCTTTCTTTCTTTCTTTTTTCTGCACATGCGAGGGGTGGGGAGAGAGATGAGAAGCATCAACTCATAGTTGTGTCACTTCAGTTGTTCACTGACTGCTTTCTCATACATGCCTTGACCAGGGGGCTCCAGCCCGGCCAGTGACCCCTTGCTCAAGCCAGCAACCTTGTGCTGAAACCACCGACTTTGGGCTTCAAGCCAGTGACCTTTAGGCTCAAGCCAAAGACCATGGGATCATGTCAATGGTCCCACATTCAAGATTGTGAGCCTGGGCTCTAGCCAGCGACCATGGGGTATCAAACCTGGAACCTCTGCTTTCCAGGTCGACACTCATCCATTGTGCCACCACCAGTCAGAGCAGGGCTGATCTTCTTGCCCTTGGAGCATTGGCAGCTGTCTCTCCCTCCATCTCCCACATGCAACCCATCAGCCGATCCCGGAGGGGCACCTCCCAGGGGCACCTCAAATCCGTCAATTTTTGTACATCCCCACAGTATCACTGACCCAGCCTGACTACCACATGGCCCTGATTCCTAGTCTTCTTTTTTTTTAACTTATTGGGATGACATGGTTTGCCTAACAGGTTTCAAGTGGACAATTCAATACAACACCCACCTACACACCACATTGTGCACCCTCCGCCCAAGCGAAGTCTCTTTCTGTCCCCATTTACCACACCCCGTGTCCTCCTTCCCCTACCTCCCGGTCTTGTCCTGTGACCTACCTTCCACTAACCATGCAGGAGACAACATAATCCTCTAGGGGTTTGCTTACTTATTTAATGTATGCACCTTTTAAAACTCTGATATTTCTGGGGGGAAATGTTATTGTTATTCTATAGCAACTAGGTATTTTTGAAAAGGATAATCTTTTAAAAAAACAAAAATAGCAATATGTCAATAGCATTTTCCGAATACAGTTTATTCAGAACAAAATTCAAGCTTATTAGTGGACTGCAGCGTCCCCTGTGACCTGGCCCCACCTGCGTCTCCAGCCTTTTCTCTGCACTGACCCCCACTCCCGCCCTGGGTTCGGGAACCCACCAAGCTCTTTTCTGCCTCCACAGTGGACACCCACTTGTCCATCTGCCTGAAAAGCCCTGCTCCTCAGGACAGCTGGCTTTGTCTCACCTTCCCGGTCTCAGCTCGCGTGTCACCTTCCAGCCCTCCCAGTCTTAAATTGCCCCCTCTCCCACATTACCCTGTTAACTACTTTCCAGAGCACTTTGAACAACCTGAACTTGTATTTGTTTTGTTTTAACTTGTTAACTTATACAAAGTCTGTCTCTTTGCTAGAATGTACTTGCCATGAGAACAGGGGCCTTGTCTATATTTTCCACCACGGTATTTAATGCTTAGCACAGCATCTGCACAGAGGATAAATTCAGCAAATGTGTGTTGAAAAAATTAAGTACAGGAATAAAGCAATCCACTGGGAAGTCTCTCTCCTTTTCTCAAACCTCCTGCTAGTCTTCAGGATAACCAGTAGAGGGCAGCAAAGATCCCAAGTTGTCGAACTCCTGCGATTTATGCTGGAAAACATAGTCACCTTTGCCAAACAGCAGACCCCGGTTTATCAGGAATTTCAGGAAAATAGCCAGCCTTACAAACTCTCTCTTTCCTTGTCCCTAAAGTCTTCTCTGCTCTGAACTATTTAAAGTTTATAAAAAAAAAATTTTTTTTAATGACATCAGGCTCACCATGTTCCTTAGAAAGTGAAGGCAGGCCCTGGCTGGTTGGCTCAGTGGTAGAGCATTGGCCCAACATGTGGATGTCCCAGGTTCAATTCCCAGTCAGGGCACACAGAGAAGCAACCATCTTCTTCTCTCCCCCTCCACTTCCACCCCACAGCATGGCTCGATTGGTTCGAGCAAAGTTGGCCCCAGACAGAGTCTGTCTCTCTGCCTCCCCACCTCTCACTTAATAAAAAAAGAAAAACAAGAAAGTGAAGGCAGATGTTATAGTGACTAAGCCAGGAAGAACCCTAATGGCCTGGAGCCTATACCTTCCTGCCTGATGAGTTACTGGGGGGCGGGGGACACTCCTATCATAACTGGCAGCTGCTGGGGACTTACGAATTGACAGCTCTCCCTTCTGGTGTGTGGGGAGAGCAGGAACCAGCTAGGCAGCTGTTCTCATTTGCAGCACTTGCAAGAACAAGTTGTGTGTGTCTTGATCATTCTGTCTTCTGCTTGTACCTGTTCCTGCTTATTCCAACCTCTTTTTTTGTTCAGTAGTGCCTCCACCCAGGGCAGAACTTTAGCATCATCTGCCTCTGTGGGCTCCCTCCCAAGAACACACATGTACTCGTACTCCGGGTGATCAGCGGTACAATCAGCGCCCCCTCATACAGCCATGTTGTCATTCACTCTCTACCCCACAAATAGATTTACTGAGTCCTCTGACTTACTGGGCCTGGGTCTGTGCTCTGTGGGTAAAAATGTTCCATTTGATTGAAAGAGCAGTTACTAGAATCAAAAGGCAGACAGGATTTTTCAGCTCAGTGCTACTGGCATTTTGTACTAAAAAATCTTTGTCAAGGGAACATTCTAAAATGTTTAGCAACATCACTGGTTTCTATCCATTAGATGCAGGGAGCACCCTCCCCTAAGCTGTGGTAAGCAAAAATGTTTTTAGACATTGCTGAGTGTCCCCTGGGGAGGGACAAATTCCCATCCCCAATCTTGAAAAACCACTCTTTTATTTTATTGAATTTGTTGGGGTGACCCTGGTTAACATAATTATACAGGTTTCAGGTGCCCAATTCTATAGCACATCTCTATACTGCATTGTGTGTTCACCCCCCTAGCCCTCCACCCCCACACACAGTATTTTAACAATCATGGTGAATACTTTTGGGGTATCTTTCCAGTCTTGAGTCAGTGACCTCTTTCTCCCATCCCATGCTTGTCTGCTGTGACCTGAAGCCTATGGTCTAGGTAGATTGGACATCTGACCCAACTTGAGCCTCTCTGCTTCTCTATTGGGAATTTGAAACTATGACTGGGGGACTAGCCACATATGCCCTTTGTGGGATCAAAACTTTCACACACACGCCTGACCTGTGGTGGCGCAGTGGATAAAGCGTCAACCTGGGAACACTGAGGTCGCCAGTTCAAAACCCTGCACTGGTCTGGTCAAGGCACATATGGGAGTTGATGCTTCCAGCTCCTCCCCCCTTTCTCTCTCTCTCTCTCTCTCTCTCTCTCTCTCTCTTTCTGTGTCTCCTCTCTAAAATGAATAAAATAAAAAGAAAAATTAAAAAAAAAACTTTCACACAAATTAAGAAGGTGTGGGCAGATGTATGGTAATGTGGGGACCAGGAAGCAGTGACATCCTACTGCAGAGATATGACATAGATTATAGAGAAAGATAGAGGATGAGGCAGAGATGAGTCGACTAGGTCCAGCACTTCCCGGTTCTGGTACTTCCTAAGAACAAGCTCAACTTCCTGCCGTGGGTAGTTTAAGACATTCCTGTCCATTTATAACTAATTCCTTTTGTGTGTGCTAGGGCAGGTTTTGTTGTTTTGTTGTTGTTGTTTTCTGATATTAGCAAATGTGTTCTAACTGGTACATTCTCTGCGGCTTGGAACTGAAATTACCAACTGAGAACATCAGGGATCCAGAAGTCACAGAAGCGGGTTCTCTCAGGGCGGCTCCACTCACCTCAGCACAGGTGTGCCTTTCTTCTTCTTCTACCAAATGGCTTCCTCACTGGCTCAAAGAGCTTTTCTTCTTCCCTTCACCTCGCTTGTACCCTGCTGGTGTACCATGGCCTCAACTCAACTTCTGGTCATCCATGCACTGTCGGCTTCTCTGTGAGCAACAGACCCAGGCCAGGTTTCTTGGCTCAGGTTTCTGAGCCAGTGCGTCTCATTGGCTCATGTGGCAACACTGTTGGCTGCCTCAATCACCAACCATCCCCTCCAATCTGTTTTCTTCAGGTGAGCAGCCCCCGTGGTGAATCAGAAAATCAAAATTGGATTGTAAGGACAATGAGATGCAAAAGGAATCTCCTGGGGGTAAGGGCAGGTTAAGGAAAAGAGTTTTATCCTTGATCACAGAGGGCAATGCCTGAGGAGGAGCTAGCCCATCCCCCTCCTGCTACTTTGGCTATGTCATGTGAGGACAGGACACATGAAGCCGTGGTAGCCATTTTGCAACCACGAGGTTAAGCCAAGAGAACCACAGAGAAACTGACAGAAGAGGGCTGTACCATCCTGGTGCTGACGAATTAACCAACCTTGGAGCCATTTACCTTTAGACTTCCTGTTACATGAGATAATTAGGTGTCCTTATGGTTTAGGCTACTTTGACTCAGGTATCCTGTTACCTGAAGCCAGAAGGATCCTGACCGATATAGTATAGCTCATGTTTTCAGGCCAGGTCACTCAGGTCCTCAGTCACTGGCTTGGCTACCTGGCGGATTGACTGTCTTGGAGTCACGCACCAGCCTGCAGTCTATGTGTTCATCTTCCCTGGGACTTTTATTATGAAATGTTTTAAGCCTACAGAAAAGTTGAGAAAATAATAGAACACTCAAATATCCCATAGCTAAATTCAACTCCCATAGCTAAATTCAACCATTGTTAACATTTAGTTACCTATGTAACTAATAAACATTTACTTACATGTTCATTGTACATATTTCCATATCTATAGGGGCATTGTTGACTGAATTATTGGAAGCATCATAAAACACTTCAGCATTTCTCTCTTAAGAAGCAAGGACTTTCTACTCATAGATACAGAGAGCAAATTGGTGGTCACCAGATGGGAGATGGATTTGGGGTGATGGGAGAAAAAGGTGAAAGGGGTTAGAAATACAAATTGCTAGTGACTAAAACAGTCACAGGGATGCAAAGTACTGCATAGAGAATACAGTCAATAATATTGTAATAACTGTGTGGTGTCAGATGAGGACACATACCAGGGTGATCACTTTATAATGTGTATAAATGTCTAATTACTAGGTTGTACACCTGAAACTAACACAGTATTGTATGTCAACTGCAATTAAAAATTTTTTTCACGTGAGAGAGAGAGAGAGAAAGAGAGAGAGAAACAGGGACAGACAGACAGGAAGGGAAAGAGATGAGAAACATCAGCACATAGTTGCGGCACCTTAGTTGCTCATTGATTGCTTCTCATATGTGCTTTGACTGGAGGGCTCCAGCCAAGCCTGTGACCCCTTGCTCAAGTCAGCAACCCTAGGCTCAAGCCAGCAATCATGGAGTCATGTCAATGATCCCATGCTCAAGCTGGCTACCCTGCAATCAAGCTGGTGAGCCCCTGCTCAAACCGGCAACCTCTGGGTTTGAACCGGGTCCTCAGCATCCCAGGAGCATGCTCTTTCCATTGTGTCACCACCTGGTTAAGCACAATTGAGAATTTTTTAAAATTATTTTTAAAAAAGTTAATTAACCTAAATAAATAAAATCTTTCAAAGAAAGAAAAAAAAGTAGAGCATTCTTCCATATAACCAAATTGTCATTATAATAGGTTTAATTATATTATTATGTAATATACAAATATTATTATATTTATTTTGTTTTCCCAGTAATGTCCTTTAAAGATTGGGGGAAGGGGCTTGTTTTGTCTTATTTTTGCCTTTGTTTTTGTATCAAGGATTTATCTAGAACCACGTGTTGTTTTAACACTCACGTTTCTATAGTCTTCTTTATTCTAAAACAGTTTTTCTTCTTTTGTCTTTCTTTTCAATGATTTTCAGTTCAGTTCTTTTACAGGATGCCCCAAAATTTGGATTGTCTGTTTTTTCCTTCAGAATTAGATTTAAAGATTTTTAGCAAAAACTCTACAGTGGTGACACTGGGTCTTTCTCAATGACTCACAAGAGGACCTGGTGCCATTGTGCCCTATTATCAGTCATGCTAAGCGTAACCAACTGAGTGAGGTGCTGTCTGCTAGAACTCTCCCTTGTATAGGCATTTTCCCCTGTTTATAATCAATAAGTAATCTGTGGGATGTACTTTGAGAATATGAGAATATCCAGTTGTTCCCCAACTTGTATTCAGTGTTTTAGAGTATCCATTAATAAACTTTGCCTGAATCAACTATTATTAGTAGTAATTGCACAAATCACAATTTCTCTATTCTATCATTTTTTCTTAGTTCCATTGCTTTGTATTTTCTTCTTTGTGGGATTATTATTATATGTATGTAGCATGTAATACAATACATTATCTAGTTATATAGTATATACTATAAACTATAGTATATACTACATAATTATAAATTATGGTATATAATATATAATTATATTAATTTTTATATTATATCAATATATTACATAATATAACATATTGTACATAATTATTATATGTCATAATTTAGGAGCACATATTATAATTTATAATTATATAACATATTATAACTTTTAATTATATTAAATATAATATAGTAATAATATAAACTATGATTTATAATTTAATCTATAATTAATTCTTTTTAGGTATAAATTTAAATAAGTTTTGACAAATGTATACACAACTGTGTTATCACTAACACAATCAAGATATAGGATATTTCCAAAAAAAACCCTTGTGCCACTTTATAGTTATTTCCCTTTTCTTACCCCCAGCAAGCACTGATCTGATTTCTGTCCCTATACTGTTTCCTTCTAGTGCATGTCATATAAATGGAACCATATAACATGTAACTTTTTGATCCAGACTTCTTTCACTTAGCATGATGCTCTTGTGAGCACTTATAGTTCAGTCACGTTCTTACATCTCAGTAAGCTGTAACTTTTTATGACCACATTATATTCTATTTAACATGATGAAAAGGCAAATTAGTTAAAGAACCTAGGGGATCAGTTGCCCATTGTTGACACAGAGCAGCCATAACCCCAGACATCTACACTGGCGAATAACACCATTCACAGCATCAGAAATGTTCCTTCACATCTGTTGTTCTCTGTCCTGGAAAAAAAAGGTGACTTATCCAAATATGATGAAGAATTCTGGTTGCCCTGCTGCCAACATCGTGAAAGGACACTGCTCAAGAGTGTGAAGAGAATTTGAGCTGTGGAAGCATTTAGGTAAGAGAAAAGACAAATTAATTAACTTGTCAAATCCTTCCTCTCAGAGGTCATGAATGCTATAGATTCTTGCATAATAAAATATCATTTCCCAGGAGTGCTGAGAATCTATTTTCTTGTTTCTCTGAATTCCAGTTTGTGGACCTATAAGTATTCAAAGAGTACCTCAGTATTCGCAATAGTTCTACATGGCAGTCGAAGGACATTTTGCCATATTAAACAATATTATGTTATAATCTTTTCTATACTAGCCTAGACATAGCATTCTTGAAGCACGGAGCATAATACCAATTTTTTGCATTAGTAACGAATGAACACTGAATGTAAGAATTGCAAATAATTTTATGTTTATAAAACTATTGTACAAGGTACAATTAAATTTAAAAACTAAATATTTTTGTTTAAATTTTAATATTCACTAATTATTATTTCTATTCTGCACTTTAGTTTTGATACATTTGATATTTTAGAATAAAAATAACATTTTCAGACCTATGGGAAAATAGTTTTAATTTTTTAATATTTTTAACATTTACTTTACCTTTTTAATGAAGTATATGCAAACTTGGAACCTTTGAAATATGGTTATATTTTATCTTTTAATTCTAAAGATCACTGAGAATGAGAACAAGTTGAGATTGTAATAGAACCACAAAATATTCAAATGAAGTTCAGCAAGGTAAAGGCTGAAAAGACATATACAGTAGAATATATACAAGGGGTGATCTGCTTCAATTTTTTAAATTACAGATGATTAAAGTAGCACACTTCTTTTAAACATGACCAACAAACAATTCACAGTTATTACAACTTTTTATTTAAGGAAGATATGGTCACTGAGCAAAACAATGGAAAATAAAGTAGTCTTAGCAAATCCACAACTGTAACTTTTTTTAAAACTTGCTCTTTTTTTAATGTTTATTTTATTGATTTGAGAGAGAGAGGAAGGTGGAGAGATAAGAGAGTTAGAACCATCAATCTGTTCCTGTATCCCTGACTGAGGATCAAACAAGCAACCTCTGCTCTTTGGGACGATGCTCTAACCAACTGAGCCATCCAGCCACAACCCAACTGTAACTTTTTATTCTTTACTAATGAAGTTGTTGTTTTTTCCAGATCAAAAGAAGATGATATAAAAGGTAATATTTTTATTTAAAATTCACAACTCAGAAGAAACAAATGCTCTTTTGTCCTGCCATTAGAAGACAAAGTATGAGAAAATTGGCAAATTGGATGAAAAAATTAAAACTTTGAATCTTTACTGTTTACTGGAAATTGATCCTGGAAAAAAGTCTGTCATACCATTTTGAAATCATGGTAATGCCACCAGAAAACCATGTTGATTAAAATGATTGGTTATGAACTTTTCATTGGATAGATATGACAAATTTTAACAGTTCATATTATAATAAAATGTTTTCAAATGGAGAATGTGTAGAAACATTTTTATATTTTAAGTTGAAAGACCAAGTATTCTGTTACTGTCATGACATATTTCATAGTCAGTTTTCACAATCAGCTTGGTCAGGGGAAACCACTTGTGCCTAGAAATAATTAGGTTCTCAAGTAAAATAATACAAAATGGTACTTGCCCCCCCCCAAAATAAAATAAAGTTAAGCATATGAAAACTCCAGCATATGCAAATACTAGAACTGAAGAAAGGCCCGAAACAAGAGTAAATGGTTAGTAGTAACCAACAAAGAAACCAGTAAATAGGTAAACACAGATATATAATATTGCTGTGATGTATTTTCTTTTGCTGTGCTATTTCTTTTTTCAGTGAGAGGTGAGGAGGCAGAGACAGACTCCCGCATGCACCCAACTGGGATCCATCTGGCAAGCCCCCTACTGGGCAATGCTCTACCCATCTGGGGCCACAGCTTTGTTGCTTGGCAACCAAGCCATTTTAGCACCTGAGGTGAGGCTATAGAGCCCTCCTCAGCATCTGGGGCCAACTTGCTCAAACCATTTGAGCCATGGCTGTGGGAGTGGGAGAGAGAGAGAGAGAGGAAAGAAAAAGAGAGGGAAGAGGTAGGGGTGGAGAAGCAGATGCTCATTTCTCCTGTGTGCCTTGACCAGAAATCAAACCTGGGACTTCCACATGCTAGGCCAACACCCTACTGCTGAGCCAACCAGTCAGGGCTATGCTGTGCTATTATTAATAGTGATAGATTCTCCATATTTAGCCAAACTCCATGTGACAACAGCAGTGCAATAATCAAAGAAAACAATGGAAATTTTCTAGTATATTAGGAAAAATGACATTTGAATTTGATGACAGAATAGCCAAGCATATAAGATAAATAAAAAACTAATTTTAAAAAATCATTTTAAAAATAGAGAATTTAAAATAATTTTTCTCATATAATTAGTTGCTTTTTATTACATGAAATTTATTTTTATTTGTTGTGTTTACATAAATTCTAGGGTCCTCCCAAATACATTCTCCTGAAATAGTTTTTAAAATGAAAAAAAATACACATACAATTTAAAAAATTAATTTAACTAGATTATATTAGAAGAAATCATATTGAACAACTAACATTTGTCATATTGTGGAACTATCAGAAGATAAAAATGGAGGAAGTCAAAATTAATATTTTATTGTTTTTCTACTCATTGTAAAAAGTTAAAATTTTTTTAATTTTAGGCATTGATTTAAAAGAATAATGAGGGTAAGGTAATGGTAATTGGTAAGGAACAAGGATTTTTGTGAGCCATAGACAATGCATTATTTGAATTTCTTATTAAGAGACATGGTCTCAATTGTGTCAATAAGTGATGGTATCTTTGGAACAATTCAATGATTACATAGGATATTTTCTGTGTCTGGCCAAAGATGAGACATCTTGCTTAAAAAAAATGTCATATTTGCCACTATAACTACTTTTGGACACTCACAGGGAATGCTAAGTTAATGCCATTAAAGAAGTAAAAGTTAATTCACACAAGATAATAAGATGCACTAGAATCGTACAAGAAATAACATAATCTTTAAGTACAGGCAGCCCCTAGGTCACAAACGAGATAGGTTCTGTAGGTTTGTTCTTCAGTTGAATTTGTATGTTGGGACAGGTACATTTACCCATTAAGCACAACTTAGATGTTTTTCTGTTCTTTTTTTTTCTTTTTTATCTCCTTCTCTGCCCCTCTGTCTCTTCATTCCTCCCAGCAGAAATAGACCCAGTCACTTTGAATTTCCTTCTCTGTACCCCTCAGACAAAATCCAGAGAGCCCAAGCTTTCCTCCTCCCTATTGTCTAATAGAGAAATAAAAAAAACCAGTCACTCCAGGTTTGTCTTCTCTCCACGTCAAAGCCCACCGTAGTTGCGTTTTATCTTCCGCCCCACTTTTCATTCCATCCCACCTTTAGTCCATTTAGTGCATAGATCTTTCAGGCATGTCTGTGAGCCCAGCTGGGATTCTTTTACTGTGTTACAGTTGTTCAATTTGTTGAAATTTTAAGGGAGAGATCAGCAGTATTAGATGTTTTTCTTAACACAGTATTTATTTTTACCTTTCTGTGCATATAAGTACTTAAACACTTTCAAACCTACAGAACCAATCTTGTTCATAACCTGGGGACTGTCTGTAAAGAGAATTGTGAACTCTGACAGAAAATTATTTTTAAACTTATTCTGCCCCCAGTTATGGGTGTGAACCGTTGCTTGCTATTAATAATGGTAACCAAAGTTTGAAGAAACTCCAAAAACTAGAACTGAGATAAGTTTGACTATTTTGTCTTTTTCTTTAAATTGAAATAAGCTATATGTGAAGTATGTAATACATGTGACATTTCTGTAAAATATAAGAAAACCAGAACAAGTAAACAGAAATATTTGTATCATTTTAAAAAAGAATATTCACATACAGATAATTTCCAAACTAATTCTATTAAGTATTTGGGGGTTACCATAGACCAAGGGATAGTGTCAATTAAAGAGAGATTTGAGTAAATCACAGAACATATTGCCATTTTTTGGTCTTCCTTATAATAGTTCAGCATTGACAATTCTGAAAAAAAGAACTTAAATATTTTATGAATCTAGATGTTGCTTTTAGAGAAGATGAAAAATTGCCATATAAGTGATAGTGATTTATATAATAAAATTTAATTATTTTAGAATATTTTCTATGATAATTTACATAAGACCTCATCAAACAATTTGAACTATGTATGTAAAATCCATTGTCAATTTCTTTCTTTTTTTGAGGGAAGAAGGAAGAGAGAGGGGGTGGTGAAGGGACAGAGAAAGAGACAGAGAGAAAGAAGCATCAACTCGTTGTTTCACCTAGTTATGCACTCATTGATTGCTTCTATTAACCCTAACAGGCTCAGACCAATGACCTTGGGGTCAAGCTGGTGACCGCAGAGATCAAACAGGCATCCTGGCCACTCTGGGACAATGTTCTATCCACTGCACCACTGGCCAGAGCTCCATTGTCAATTTTTGAATGTAAATGGTATTATAATAACTTTATTGACAATTTCAGTTGCTATTGGCTAAACAACAAGTTTTCTCATATTAATTTATTTTTCTGAAGTGAGAAGTGGAGAGGCAGAGAGACAGACTCCCACATGCGCCCGACCAGGATCCACCCAGCATGCCCACTATGCGGTGATGCTCTGCCCATCTGGGGCATTGCTCTGTTGCAACTGGAACCATTCTAGCACCTGAGGCAGAAGCCATGAAGCCATCCTCAATACCCAGGCCAACTTTGCTCCAATGGAGCCTTGGCTGTGGGAGGGGAAGAGAGAGATGGAGAGAAAGGAGAGGAGAAAGGGTGGAGAAGCAGATGGACGCTTCTCCTCTGTCCTCTGGCTGGGAA
The DNA here is from genome assembly GCA_037038555.1 of Rhynchonycteris naso. Lineage (NCBI taxonomy): Eukaryota > Metazoa > Chordata > Mammalia > Chiroptera > Emballonuridae > Rhynchonycteris > Rhynchonycteris naso. The sequence goes on along the minus strand of CM073003.1, from coordinate 107,285,414 downwards.
TTGAACCCGGGACTTCCACACGCCAGGCTGATGCTCTACCACAGAGCAATCTGGCCAGGGCATTAAAATTAATTTAAAAATAAAAGTACAGCCTGACCAGGCAGTGGTGCAGTGGATAGAGCATCAGACTGGGACACAGAGGACCCAGGTTTGAAACTCTGAGGTCTTCAGCTTGAGCCCAAAGGTCACTAGCTTGAAGCCCAAGGTCACTGGCTTGAGCAAGGGATCACTCGCTCTGCTGTAGCTCCCCAGTCAAGGCACATATGAGAAAGCAGTCAATGAACAACTAAGGTGCTGCAACGAAGAATTGATGCTTCTCATTTCTCTCCCTTCCTGTCTGTCCCTATCTGTCCCTCTCTCTGTCTCTGTCACAAAAAGAAAAAAAAATACAATGAGTTAAGAAAGGTTAACTAATTTGGCATTAGTATCATTAGAACTCAAAAAACCTTATTATAACAACTTAGTTATTTTGATAAAATGAAGAAAAAATTAATTTTATGTAATAAACATCACATAATATATGAATGCTACATGCTTTTTTTATTACTCATCCAAACATCAGCTAAACCTCAGAACTCCTAGATATGTGCAAAAAAAGTTAAAGATGGGTCAACTTTAAAGTCTACTGATATTCAGTCATTATAAGTTGTTTTGTAGATCTCATGTTAAGTGTTCTTATCACAATAAAATACATTTCTTTAAAGGACAATAAAAGGCTGGTATTTAATTTTGTTTCAAAGGTAGAAGAATAAAACCCATTTTATTGTGTTTAGTAGTTTGTTAACTTGTTTATAACTTTTAAATATTTTGTCATATGGCTCTCCATTTATATATGCTTTTGCCCTAGGCCCCCAAATTTAGGAGTGGATCTAATTAAGCAGATGCTAACTATATAATTACGGCCAATGAGAACGACATACTCTTTATTAAGTGCTTATTTTGTGCTAGGCACTGAGCTATGTACTTGTTATATAGTAGCTCAGGAAAACAGAAGCTTAGAGGGGTAAATCACTAGCCCAAATACTGGCAAAGCTGAATCAAATCAGCATGTGCTGTACCCATCCGGATCTGGGAAGGGTGATAGAATACCAGGCCTTTACAAACGCAAGGCCTCTCCTGGAAAATATCTGTTCCTCTGCCCCAGTGTACGCTGCCTGAAGTTCTACCACGCACTGATTCTTGTTGGTTTTAAAGCTTCTTCTTAGAAGTGCAAAGACCTCTGGTGCTATAGGATGACAGCATGTGAAGTCAGTAGTATTTCTCCTAGTTTTTCCACCAAAGTAACCTTGACAACCAAGAGTGAATTCTTCGTCCTCAGGAAGGCTTAGCCCCAAACATTCTGATCAATTTCTTTCAAAACTTGTGCTGTTCCTTTAAAATTCTTCATATTTCTCTCTTTCCCTCTCTCTCTCTCTCTCTCTCTCTCTCTCTCTCTCGTATGTTTGTTTGTTTTCCTTCCACATCTTTAAATAAAGATAATGCTTCCAAAGAGACTTCGTGTTCCCATTAAGAGTTCAAGGACTGTCCTAGCTATGTTGGTTGAAGAGTCCTCCCAAAGTGCAGAGGTTGCCGGGTTCGACCCCTGGTACAGGAACAGATCAATTTACCTGTCTGTCTCCCTCTCCCTGCTTCTCTCTCTCTCTCTCAAAAAAAAAAAAAAAAAAAAAAAAAAAAAGGAAAGAGTTCAAGGATTCCTGTCGTCTGGTATTAAAGACAGAGGGGCCACTGTGGCAGGATTATTGACCCTCGGGTAAGATCAGGGCCCTACAGAAAAAGGGGAATCTAGATTAACTACTTCCTAATTTAGTTCAAGACCCACCTGGTTTGTCTTTTATTTTCCTCTTTTTTCTTAGTCATTTTTGACTGTTTGGAAGGGGGCAAATTCACTGTCATTAGAAGTGGATAGGTGGACTGAACAACCGCTTGCTTGGAGAGTTATAGGAAGTAGGGCATCAACATTGAATGGAGGAAACTTTCTAACTTGATGGCCTAGGATCCCCCTGAATTTTCTAAGTCCTCTGTAGCAATAATTTCAAGAAAAACTTACTCTGTCAATAAATATTTAACGCTGTTCTGAGTGCAGGATACTATACTGGCAGTTGGGGGCAGGATGGTCTCGAAACTCGGTTTGGCAGGGAGAGATACAAACAAGCAGGTGACTAGAATACAGCATAAGGACTCTCACAGGAAAAGCACAGAACTTATGGAAGCTTAGAGTAGGGGCACCAAGCCTGGAACAGTGAAGAGTGGAGATGGATCCTGGTGGGCTTCTGGGAAGAGATGACATCTAAACTAATATTTGAGGAGTGAGTTTGCTCAGGTCCTTCTGAAATCCTCCGTAGCTGGGTTTATTATTTTGTTTGTTTTAGCAAGAGAAAGAGACAGAGACAGGATCAGACAGGAAGGGAGAGAGATGAGAAGCATCAATTCTTCGTTGCAGCACCTTAGTTGTTCACTGATTGTTTTCTCATATGTGCCTTGACGGGGCACTCTAGCTGAGCCAGTGACCCCTTGCTCAAGCCAGCGACCTTGGGCTTCAAGCCAGTGATCTTTGGGCTCAAGCCAGAGAGCATGGGGTCATGTCGAGGATCCCACACTCAAGCTGGTGAGCACATGCTCAAGCCAGCAACCTTGGGTTTTGAACCTGGGTCCTCTGTGTCCCAGGCTGACGCTCTATCCAATATGCCACCGCCTGGTCAGGCAAACATTGTTCTTCCTGACTTCTTAGTTAGCAGTTGTAACCATGGAGGTGTAGCAAGAAAAAGTGGTCAACACATTTTACAAAACTACGTCAGCCAGATGGACCAGACTCCAGGTTTTTGGCATTGAAGTTGCTGGGCAGATCCTAAACTCAAGATTCACAGCTGTTTAACCAAGGGGAAGGGAGGGGGCGAGTCATGCTGCATTTACCTCCTGGGCTGTGAACACAAAAGAAAGAAAATATTAAGGGAAGAAGCAGGCTCCTCTTCGCAGTAGTATGGTTGTTTTTAAGTTTGTTTGTTTGGTTGGTTGGTTTTGTTTGTTTTTTTTTTTTTTTTTGGTCGGCACGCAGTAGACAACAGAGCCAATAATCCAGGCTGCAAAACTGCCAGCTAATAAAACCAATCCCTTTGAAGTGGCTAATGAATACATGCTTTTTAACTTACTCCGATCTCATTGCTGAGAGCTGTGCAGTTGCTGCTGGGCAGAAGTTTCACTAATGTAGGGATGTTGACTGGCCACTGCATCAAATATTTATTAAGTCACAGATGGGAATCTACAAAGAGTTTGCAGAGAGGTTTAGTGTCTTTCTTTGGTTCTAGGGGATGCACTTGCGCAATGCAAAATGCAAGTCCACAAATACACATCTTTAAGTTCCTGCGTGTGGTTGCTGACCCATTTTAAACAGGTTAAATGGAGCCCGATTTAGAGAAAGCACTTTCTTTCCCTTAAAGCAAAAGTAGTACATTTTCACTGTCGACATATTTAGGAAAGAGCCTTTGCACTAAAAAAAGAAAGAGAACTCACCCATAATGTGCCCATCCCAATGTATTGTACCAGCCTTTTCAATAACAATGCAGTCATACTGTATCCGTGTTCTGTACATTTCACTCTCGCTTTTCTCATTTAACAGTAGATTTGTAACATCTTCGCACAACATTGATGCTTTCCTACAGCATGTTTTTACACAGTATTCTAGTGTATCAATGGCCACGATTTAGCCAGTCTCTTGGATATTTGTCATATCTAGTTTTTCACTGTGATAAGTGATGTTTTGATGAGCATCCTTATAATTAATTATTTGTACCCAGAGATATTTTCTCTGACAAATGAATAGAAGAGGAATTGCTAGATCAAAGAGTTAGCCTGGCCATACCAGTTTACATTTCCATGGTCAGAGTTTGGCAAGGGGGGCACTATCACTTTTAGTTGGCTGTCAGCATGCTCATCTCAGATGAGATGGTTGTGAGGTCAGCGAGTGCTACATATTGGTCTAGGAGTTTGGGGGCTGGTTGGTTTGCATATTTCTTTGTTTTTGGAACAGGCTCCATGAAACTTGAACTTTTTTCCTCTTTAATTTAATAGCTATCTTATTTCACTAATCTCCTGTCTTTATTTAGTTACACTGGAGAGAAAGAAAGATCTCTTCAATGATAAACAGCAGCGCTGGGTTCAATAAGGATTTACGGCTTGCTGTTTTGCATTGCTAGTAACCACAGTTATAATGCTGGGTCTGTCAATACCTGTTCCCTCTAACAACAGAAGGCGAGCTTTTCACTGCAGTTGAGGTCTCCTAGAATGGAGGTTCAGGGATATACAGAAAAAAAAAATAGAGGAAGGGTTGTTAAGATTGCCACCTATTGGTTTTGCCAAGGAAAGATATTGGAACAACCCAATCAACAATGGTCATCTACTTTATTCAATAAGCTTTTTTTTTTTCTATTACAGTTTACTTTCAGCATTATTTTGTATTGGTCTCAGGTGTACAGCATAGCGGTTAGACAATCATCTACTTTACAGTGTTCCCCCCAATATTTCCAGCACCCACCTGCCACCATACCTAGTTACTACAATATTATTGACTATATTCCCTCTGCTGTACTTAACATCCCCATGACTGTTCCATAACTACCAATCTGTACTTAATCCCTTCACCTTAAAAAGTGAGCATTTTAGCACACATACGCTAGTATCAAAAAAATAAATGATAATTACAGCATAAAGGACATTCTTACCTAGGAAGAAACAGTCGGCATTCTTGTACTGACATACACATTGTCCCTATTCTTCTTCTCACAAAGGATCTGGAAACAACATTTTGGACTGGCATCAGTCTATGGACCCTTTGCAGCAGCATCTGACCTAGACCTCACCCTCCTTAGACAAGAGAGAAGGAGAAAAACCTTCCACCCTTTCTGGGAGTTTCTTCCTACTTGCTTCATCTACACTGTGCTCCAATGTTGCAGTCATTTGAGTACTGTTTTCACGATTTGCACATACCAATAAACCATCTATATTATTATTTTAGTGTTTATTCTAAATCAACCAATTTTGCTTCAAAAACAAAGTGGTTTTAAAGGAAAACTTAATATCACAAGCATAAGTAGGGGAAAAACACAATATCGCTTGTCATAATAAAGCAAAACAATGTTGTTAGATTCTAGATCTAGTTTACTTGCCAAAGGTTCTGAAACAGTCCTATACTTTTTTTAGTTGAGAGAAGAAAAAGACAGAGGTTAGCAAGGAAAAGGTGTTAAAGAGATACTTGAGGGAACAAAAAGGATTGAAGGAGAATTGAAGTGAAAATAAACTTCTTGCTATATGAGGTCATTTTTTAATTTTTTTTATTTTTTGACAGAGAGATAGAGAGAGGGACAGATAGGGACAGAGAGAAAGGGAGAGAGATGAGAAGCATCAATTCTTCATTGTGGCACCTTAGTTGTTCATCGATTGCTTTCTCATATGTGCCTAGATGGGGGGGGGAGGCTACAGCAGAGCAAATGACCCTTTACTCAAGCCAGCGACCTTGGGCTTCAAGCCAGTGACCCCTGGGCTCAAGCCAGAAACCATGGGGTCATGTCTATGATCCCATGCTCAAGCCAGCAACCCCATGCTCAAGCTGGAGACCTCGGGGTTTTGAACCTGGGTCCTCCATGACCCAGTCTAATGCTCTATTCACTACCCCACATCCTTATCAGGCTCATTTATTCTTTTAAAAATTATTTGCCTTTGATTTGAGAGAGGGAGGGAGAGGGGGTGGTGAAGGAAAAGAGAGAGAGAGAGAGAGAGAGAGAGAGAGAGAAGCATCAACTTATTGTTCTGTTTAGTTGTATACTCATTGATTGAGTCTTGTACATGCCCTGACTGATGATTGAACCCACGACCTCAGGATGATGTTTTATCCACTGTGCCACCTGGCTAGAGCCAAGGTAATTTATTCTGATGCTATATCTGTGGCTACTGCTGGGGTCCCACAGTTTGGAAAGTACCAGTAAAGAGGAAACAGAACTGGACTTGGTCACCTGCTGATTATAAATCCTCAGGCTAGTCACTTGCCCTCTTCTTAAAACCTCAGCTTCCCAAGCTGTAAAATGAGATGATAATAGATGTAAGTGGGCATAGAGTGAGGAAGAAATGAGACTAGTTAAAAAGCATTTTGTAATCTCTAAAATGCCATACATATCATGAAGGCTTATCTTCATTTATGAGCGTATTTTTATTTATGAGTTTTACATCTTTTCTCCACGGGCCCAAAATATACTTCCAGACCAAATATCTCACTAGAATAAGGTGACCAGACATCCCGCTTTTGGCGGGACAGTCCTGATTTTTAACAATTTGTCCCGCGTCCCACGGTGTTTTAAAAAAGTCCCAATCTAAAAATATATATTACAATACTAATTTTGCATTCTATAAAAATTTTTTTGCTCCATATAGACCAAATTTTTAATCAAGTACCTTTCCCCCACCCCCGTCAATGGTGTCCCGTTTTACCAATTTTAAAATCTGGTCACCTTATGACTAGAATTTAGGATAAACAAGGGGATTAAAGCCTTTAAAAATGAATCACTGGATCCCATATCATGTGGGATAGGTCCTGGTAGGAATGAACTAAGCATTCATAGGAATTCTAATTCTTTTGATCAATAGCTGTTCATTATCAAGAGGACAGGAACCATGTCTGGTTTGTTCATTTCTATGTCCCTTGCAGTTAGTTCAGTGTGTGGCACATCAGAAATGCTCAGTAAATAGTGAGTAAATAAGTGAATGAGTGAAGAAACAAGCGGCTAAATGAATGGGATGACATCCGTATATTAGACCTCAGTCTTCGTAGTCGATAGCTGTGGCTTTTTGCCAATCAGTACTGTATTAATCATGTTTTGAATTTCCTGTATTTTATGATGCTTTGAGATACTGGGGTTTTGTGAACCTGGGGAAGGACTGCCCTTCCCAGGGGTAGCTAATTCCTAGAAATAGCAAATGACTGACTTGTGTGTATACTTTTTATATGCAAAGTGATCAATCCTGAATTCACACCCCCATCCACCTCCTCATATCAGGCTCCTGCAGTCCTGGGTACTGTCTCCTTACCCGAGCCACCTCATGTGCCAGACAACTAGGGACCATCTCTGTATCCCAAAGCCACTGAAATTATTCCAGTTACCCACCCCTAAACTTGCTCAGCGCTGCTCCCCTCCTTGCACCTTCCTTCCCATGATAACAATAAAGGCTTTGCCCACGCTTTCTCCTTCTGCCTCTTGGCGCTTCCCCTTGTGGCCCTGCCTAGTGTGACATGCATGCTCCCTTCTCTTGGGAACTGTGGGTAGCAAACCATCTTTTCACTGTCTATTGTCTCCTGATGTGTTGGCTTGGCCATACCTGAATTAAAACTAAATCCCAGCTGCAATTTAAGACAAGAATCAACACTGAGCACTCACACCAACTCCACTCTCGGTTCATGATTAAAGGGAAGCTGCTCTGACCTCCAGCTCAGGTGTAAGCCAATCAATTTATCCAGTGGTGGGATTCAAATAATTTAACAACCAGTTCACTGCCCTAATGACCATTTTAAGTATTTAAAAAATGATATACAGAAAGGTAGTTTATTATTTCATATATTTAGTAATTAAATAAGAAAACAATAAAAGAGGTACACAAAACTAGATTATAAGAGTTTTAAAAGATTAAATAATACCTGACAAAAAAACAATAAAACTATTATTTAAGATATTTCCATATTGCTTCTTGATTGGCATCCTCACTTGCAATTTTTTTTCACCTATGGACAGAATGAACATTACTACGGCTGCTCAGAATATGCTGTTGCACAGATGAACATTAAGAAAGAGTGAGGTATGTAAATTTGTGATTTCCACATTGGGCGGCTGCGCAGGAGCCCACCTTAGAGAGAACCCTGATTATAAGTGCCATTTTAATAACTGGTTTGCCGAACTTAACAAAAAATTAAGTGTCAGTTCTGCCGAACTGGTGCGAACCAGCTGAATCCCACCACTGAACTTATCACAGCGTGATTGTCTCAGAGGTAGACACATGAAGTTGCAGTGAGTCTTTTGCTGGAAAAAATACTCTTGATTTTTTTCCTGATGGATTAGAAACTGGGAAAGTTTTAGGTGTGAGGCTCTGCAGCCATTTTGCTACCTAGAGGCAAAAAAAGCCTGTTTGAAATGCAGCCAACCAGAGAAAGCAGCTCCAAGAGATAGCAGGAGAGAAATGAGCTGAGCCAACCCTACTCCCGGACTTTTCAGTTATCTGTGTCTAAGCCAATTTAGATTGGGTTTTCTGCACTTACAAATTAAAGAATCCTAACTAATAAGGTCTTCATTCCCCTTTTTTGTGATGCCTCAAATCACATTTGGAGTACTTAAGGCTGCAATTTGAGGTAAGTCAGGTCCATAGATAGCCTTTGCCAGACACTGTGCTGGTTCCTACTGATAAAACTTCTAATAAGCCCCTTGAAGAGCTTCAGTGTATGTGGGAAGACAGACATGCAAACCCCATGGGGGAATGGAATAGGAGCTTTCCCAGAGGTTCAAGCAAAGGCGGGGGGCGGCGAAGGAGGAGTCAGATCTGCCTGGAGCATCTCTCTCTTTACTCCCATATTATTCACAGCCTTGACTCAGCCTGGTCCTGCCGGCTCCCTCTCCCATTTCAAGGAGCATCAAATGCTAGCATTCAATGAGGGCTTCCTGTGTCACTGTGCCATGCTTGTTCCACACTCTCAGCTCCTTTATAGTGCAGATAATATTATTCCCATCATAGAGATGAAGAGGCACCTGCTCAGAGACTTCATGAGGATAAACAATGCTACTCAGTTCCTTAGCAGAACCTGAACTCACGGCCGCTTGCCTGACTCCAAACGCCATGCCCTCCATTGCTAAGCCATTCCCCAATGTTGGCTGAGTGCCCCTTGTTTGCCAGGCCCCACCCCATAATTGCAGAAGAAAAAGAACTTCCAAAAGCATGTTACAACAGCACCTGCTGTAGGATTCTTTTACCACATAATACCTGGGAAATGTAGTCAGCTTTAAACACACGAGCTATTCTGAGGTCTGCCGCTAGTGAGTAATACTAAAGTACGCCTGTGAATGTGTGTGTCCTTGCTCAAAACCCCAAACTCTCATTTGAGATATCTTCACCTGGAGGTCCTCAGAGAGATGGAGCAGCTGGATGCGGCATTAAGTCGAAAAGAACCTCCAAGGTCCCAAGATCAGGACAGCCTGCGGTTGGAAGGAGCGAGGCAAGATCTCTGACTGACACCGGTCAGTGAATTGTGCCTTTGCTTCCAGCAGAGTATGTGGGGCTTCTGGGAATTTCATCGTGCCTGATGGAGGCACCGGAGGCAGCCTGAGCCCCGGGCATATCAGCCTCCCTGGCAGGTTTCCTTTTTAAGCCTCACGTTGACTTGTCAACCTCATCATCCCGAACCAGTTAAACAAACAATTTCTTAGACTGGCAGCCCCTCTGGATGCTGCAACTTTTATTTAAGAGACTGTTGGCTTTTCTATTTTCAACTATGCTTTAATGATCTTTCTTTCCAGAGGAAAAAGGGTGCATCTTTCAGCTTGGGTATGAAGTCTATTATATGGAAAAAGACATGTAGTTCGTATACTGGCTATGAATATTCATAGGCTCTCTTAGACATATCACATCAAATCGGCACGAGGGGATAGGCATTTCACTTTAAAATCAAAGCTGAATAGAATGCTTTTAAAACATCATTAGATCATTATTATAAATGAATACATTTATATTAAATTTAGATTAGAAGTAGATATAATTCACACAACACATAATTAGACAACTTGCTTTCTTCCCTTAATAGTATATCTCAAAGATCTTTTTATGATCATTTAATTTTAAGTCTTTTGAAATACATGTGAATAGACACATTGGATTTTGTAACACATTACTGCCTTCTTTATTTCAAAATGACTATTTTGGGTCTGTTAAGCCTTTTCTTCTGACACTTTTTTAAATGACTGGTCAGGAAGACTGGGACTTTACTGTCCTATTGTGTTTTATTTTTTTATTTTATTCAAAGATCTCCTTGGTATTTAGTTCTCATTGCTGTAAAATTCTGACTTTATTGTTCATTTGTCATAAAAAATATATATACATGTCTTGCTAATGACAATAACTGGCGTTTGTCAGGACTTAGTCTGTGCCATTCCCTGAGCCTATGTCATAGCTTGTTTAAATCTCAGAACCAACCCAGAAGGCAGATACTGCTTTATTCTCATTTTATGGCTGAGGATTATAAAGCTCATAAGGTTCAAGGAAACTTTCCTGAGAAACCTTATTCATAAGAAAAGAAACTGAATTATCAACTGAATCTGAAGTCAGCATAGTTTTCCTGCCCATTGATTCTATCATCCCAGGAACATCTACTGAGCGTGCCCCTTGTGGGTCCCAGCCACTCTTCTAAACCCTGGAGGCACAGTGAGGACCAAGACTGACGAAGTCCCAATCAAGCCTGAATCATAAATCTGGACTCCCACACACAGTTGTGATGGAAGGTCCCCGTCATTAGAATGACTGGATTCCCAGGCTGGTTTGAATCCACTTCTGAGCATTCCTCAGTTTGGGACTGGGATTTATTTCTGTGTCTTCATCATTACAAGTTTTTTGGGTTGTTTTTCTGAAAGAGAAAAAAAGAGAGATGGAGGAACAGACATACAGGAAGGAAGGGAGATGAGAAGCATCAACTTCTTGTTGCAGCATTTTAATTGTTTATGGATTGCTTTCTCATATGTGCCTTGACTGGAGGGCTCCAACCAATCAGTGACCCCTTGCTCAAGCCAGCAACCTTTGAGCTCAAGCCAGCGACCATGGGGTCGTGTCTATGATCCCATGTTCAATCCAGCGACCCTGTGCTCAAGTTTGTAAGCCCGTGCTCAAGCCAGATGAGCCCACACTCAAGCTGTTGACCTCTGGGTTTTGAACTTGGGTCCTCAGCATCCCAGGCCGACCCTCTATTCACTGCGCTATCGCTTGGTCAGGCCATCATTATAAGTTCTTAATAAATATTTGTTGCTGTTTGACATTTAAGCCTCCAAAGGAAGGAAGGGGAGAGTTGTTTCAGATAGAAAAACATTCTGTGTAAATATCCCATTACAAGTCTTCCTGCTAATTTTTCTCTTGCCCTAAATTTGTTCCCCTTTGTCCTTTGCTTGCAAACGCCTAACGTAACTGTAAGGATGATGGAGGAGGGGCTGCCAATTTACGCCTCACACAGGCATTTCTATCCTTTCTGAGGATCAGGGCGAGTCCCTCTGGCCAGCTCCCTCCATTTCTGGAGGCTGCCACCTTCCCAACAGTAGGAGTCTGGCCGGCTTCCCACTCCTCCTCTCCAAAACACAACAGGGAGGATGAAAAGAGGGTTGCTACATCTCAGCCCTTTGCCGTCAGAGTTACAGCGCCTGCCTCTTGATCAGCAAAGTGTTGGGTGGGGGGGGAGTTGAAAAGACCTGTCAGCCCCACTGGCTCTCTCCTGTCTTTGTCAGAACTACCTCTGCAGCCTCCAAAGCACTTGGAGCTTTCTCGTGGCAGGAAGCGAAAATGCTTTCTTTCCAGAGAGTCTAGCTTAGGTCCTCCCCAAGCACTGGGACCTGTCAGTCTTCTATTGGGATCTTTCATCTTCGTTCACATCCCCTCCTTTCGGAGCTTCTTAATAATTGATGGCGTTGTGAGTGGCACGTCGGTGGCATCTGCGTGGTTGAATGTGGGTGGGGAGGGCGGGGAAGAGGAAGGTGACACTGCTGGGGTCCCTGCCCTTGCAGTGACTTCTGTTCCATTCTCTGTTTCCCCTCCTCTATCTCCCGTGCCCAACACAGCGTCTGTGCAAGAGGCCTGTCTTAGGTCAGGTGGTCCGGACACGGAGGCTCAGATGGGAAATCTTGTGCAGGTGAGGGACTGAGGGAACACCCTCGGGAGAAGCCTGTCATCGGGAGGCTGCACAGAAGAGCGAGAGAAGGAAGATAGCACAGGAGAAGGACCTGAGAGAAGTCTGGCCTAGACCCGAACCCGGTGATAGCGCTGCATAAGTTCCATCTCAGAGGCGGCCTGCCCAGGTAAAGGGGATGGGCTGGTATGCTCCCCTCCTCAGTCACCCAGATGCCATGCCATGCCCACCCCTGGGATGGGGTGGGACCTCCCAGGCATCTCCCACCAAGAGGCTCTCTGCAACCAAGGATGGGCCTTCTGTGAACCAATAGCAGCCAACATCTGCAGCAGCGGGAAAAAGAGGCTCTCATCTTCTAAGAACTAATGCAAGGTCAGACACATGCTGTGGGAACGTGACATGGTCCAGATCATTCTAAGCCCGTCGTCATGCGAACAGGCCTAGATTGAATTGACCCGCAGTTGGAAACCTCACACACTGCATTCGGATGTGCAAAGGAAATGTGGTCTCTACCTCGTCGCATGGGTTCAGTTGTCAGCTGTTCCTAAGTCCTGCAGAAACTTGACTTTTCAGTATTTGTGTCTCAGTCACAGAAATGCCAGTGGGGATTTGGTCCCTTTCCTCCCCAAGATGGTCTTTGGGGTATGGAGAGCTTACATGTGAATCCTTGTGGTGGCCTGGGGAGGTCCTCCGACCTACATGTGGGTCTTGTGAGGGTCTCAGAGCCCTTCCTGGCCCCTGCCTGCTGCAGGGGCCCTTGTTCTTTCCTCATGACGACCCTGCTACAGAAAACTATAACAGGTGAAAGTTTCTGTTTTATCCCTAGTGACGTTCCCCAACTTCCAACAGACCAGCCCTATTGGCTGGCCCCAAGCTTGCCCTTGATTCCCATTCAGCAATGGCCTTGGGATCCTCAGCAGTCCTCAGCTTCTCCATGGTCAGTAAGCTTTCTAAAGAGTTCCACAACCTCCCTCCACAGAGCACAGAGGGACTTCTGGATACTTTTCATGCTATAAGGGGCCAAGGGCTGATTTTTTGTGATTTAACTCTACTCATATCATGAGAGCAGTTTTATCCTGATGTGGCTGTTCCACATCTGCCTGGATGACACCCTGCAAGGAGGTATCCTCCCAGAGTCCAAATCAGAACCAGAAAAGCCAAGTCACAGTCTCCCCACAACTGACCTAACAGGAAAAATGAAGCACATGGGTTTCACCATGTTTGTCTCCTAACACTCCCAAGCCCCTGGAGTGGAAGGGGCTGGCTTCCCTCTTCCCCTGATGCGAATGCCCTATGTCACTTTTTCCTTCCTCCAGGAATGACACCACCATTCCCTCTTACCAGAGGCTGCAGTGGCCAATTAGCTGTTTGAGACTGGTCTTTATGGGGAAAAGAATGGTCCACTTGTTTAATATTTTCAAATTATTATTCCAGTTATAAATGGTATAAAAAATCACAGCAGTTGCAGTATGGAAACCAAAGGAGCCCAGAATGGAGGCAGAGAGAGCTCACAGCTAGGCTATAGTTTTCCGCGGGAGAGGTTAGCAACTTGAACCAGAGTTGAAGTGCAGTGGGGAGAAGCAGACCAGTGGGATACGTATTTTAGATGTAGGTTTGGCCAACACTCTATTTCACAAGCATGAAGCACATGCTCTGAGCATGACCCTGGAAAGATGTCAAGATGAGGAGGACATAGTGCCTGCACTCAAAATATTTACAAAATAATAGGTAAGAAAAGACATGAAATTATGTATATGGGAGGTGAGAAGTAGAGATTACAAAAGGTAGACTTCCTAAATCCAATAATGCTTAATGGGTTTTGATACCATCATCTCCACAATAATTGTGTGACCTTGAGTAAGTTACTTAAATTGAGGCTTAGACCTCAATTTTCTCAAGCCAAATAAAATCCAAAGTAATGCAATAATAGAGTGTACTTCATGGGGTTGTGTGAAATTCAATGAGATTATATATAATCCAGTTAGGATATATATGCACTGGCTCATAAGATATATACTTTTAATTTTTAATTTATTAATTTTTAGAGAGAGAAAGAGACAAACATTGATTTGTTGTTCCACTTATTCATACTGTTATTGGTTGATTCTTGAATGTGCCCTGACCTAGGATCGAACCTACAACCTCTATATGTTAGGCATGACACCCTAAGCAGCTGAGCAACCAGGCCACAGCCAATATATACATATTTTTGATTATCCAACAGTTAATTTGAGCACCTGTATTAGCTACATGCCCTTACTTCATCTCCCTGAAATGCGCTTCCCCTGACTATAAGCTTCTTGACATTGATAGGAAGGCTCGCAGACCATGAAGTCTTCCATGGCAAAGACAGTGTTAAACAGGCACTAGATCCACCCTGCACTGTCTGCCTAACACTTGTACAGAGGATAGGAGCTGACCCACATCGCTATGGAACCTCAGATCTGATTGGAAAGGTAAGTCTTAAATGTGTGAATAAGGAAAAACACAAGGCAGCATTTGACTTAGTGATTCATTCAATAAACAATAATTATTAGTATTATTTCAAGGCTTGTTTACTGATTTGAGAGAAAGAGAGAGAGAGGATAGAGAGAGACAGAAACATCAATCTGTTTCTGTATGTGCCCTGACTGGGAATCAAACCAGCAACCTTTGTGTATTGGGACAACACTCTAATCAACTGAACTATCTAGCCATCGCTCAACAAATAACTATAGAGGGTCTAGTAAGTGATAACAGGTTCATTCTGTCCCTGAAACTGCCAACCCTCCTCCCCACAAAGACAGTATCAATCAATTTCACAGATGAAGAAACTGAGGCACAGAGAGGTAAGTAATTTACCTAAGATCACACAGCTAATAAATGATAGATGTTGGTGCAACTTCAAAGCATGCATTTGTATATAATTGTTATCAGCCAATTAATTGAGTGTCAGCTATGTGCCAGGATGCTGTTCTGAGCTCAGGGCACTCAGTTTGGGCTGGTTTCAGATTGTGATATAGACATTCAGAGGACAGAAGCTTAAGTGTGTGCCTCTATGGCTGGGAGGAACACTGGGCATTGAAGCAACACAGAACAGCTGATTCTGACGGTGGGAAACAGAATGGCTTATAAGCAAGGCTTTGGACTCAGACAAACCTGGGGTAAATTTTAGCCCCATCACTTAACTAGCTGTGTGCCTATGGGCAAGTTTATTTTATGTCTCCATGCCTCAGTTTTCTTACCTGGAAATGGAAGGAAATTTTTACATCTTAGAATAACTGAGAGTATCAAATAAGATGGCATGTGTGAAGTGCTTTGTCAGTACCTAACACAGAGTCAATGCATTAAAACGATGGTTAGTGCCTGAGCAGGCAGTGGTACAGTGGATAGAGCATCGAACTGGGACTCGAAGGACCCAGCTTCGAAACCCAGAGGATGCTGGCTTGAGCGCGAGCTTATCAGGCTTGAGCGCGGAGTCGCTGGCTTGAGTGTGGAATCATAGACAGGACCCCATGGTCACTGGCTTGAGCCCAAAGATTGCTGGCTTGAAGCTCAAGGTTGTTGGCTTGAGCCCAAGGTTGCTGGCTTGAGCAAGGAGTCACTCACTCTGCTGTAGCCCCCTGGTCAAGGCACATATGAGAAAGCAATGAACAACTAAGGAGCCTCAACGAAAAACTGATACTTCTCATCTCTCTCCCTTCCTGTTTGTCTGTCCCTATCTGTCCCTCTCTCTGTCTCTGTCTAAATCAATAAATAAATAAGTGAATGGATGGATGGATGGATGGATGGATGGATGGATGGATGGTTACCATTGGGATACTGGATAAAACTGGGCACCAATGATGCTGAGCACCACAAACTGCAGTATGTCAATGTTTCTGGGCACAGCCCCCAGCCCCATGAAAACTTATATAACCATGTTGTTAAACAGGCATATCTCATAGAATGTAATAAGAAAGCAATTTGACTTTTGCCCCCTCTATTCAATTTAAGTCTTCCTTGCGGGGAGAGTTCTGCCACTGGATCAAAATTTAGGCAGATCCTAGGACTTCTCTGTTTACTCTTAAGTCACTGTATTTGCTTTCATTCATAAAACATTGTATCAGTTTGGGAATTAAAGATGCCCCATCACCGTGTAATGATGTATCTAATATGACTTTCAGTGAAGTGTTCACTGCCCTTGTCCCCATAGACCTGAAGTTGAAAAATGGGATGTAATTGGCTTCTGTGTTTCTAATTCTCTACCCCCATCCCCAACCCCTGTGGGGCTGGGTGGGCTGAGGGAGAAGAGGTAACAGAAGCAATCAAGTTCTAACTCAACAATGCTAATGTTAGACTTGGCAGAAGTGTGAGGCTCTTTGTTGGGTTCTTTGGAGACCACCCCATCAATGTAGATTGCTCCTCCAGTTTCCTTGACGGGGCATGAATGAATGAATTCCCTGCTCATGGCTCCACCCATAGCCTCTGAGCATCTTGGATTCCATATCTTGTTTTTTCTGCTAGGGTCCCCTTGACTCTTCTGTCGGTTTTCTTGGGCAGAATCTAAGGCGGCCCCACCCTGATGTTCTCTTACACCGTGTGTCTGTAAAGTCATGGTGCACTTTTGACCAGTCAAAAGTCAAAAGTGCACCATGACTTTACAGACACACTGTATATGGTTCACATCTGATCATGGGAAAGAAACACTCATGTATTATTTGCTTCATTAAACTCTAAGAGAGCAATTATTTCCCAAGTTTCAGCCTTCCCATTCAGCAACCAGAGGCCACTGAGCTAATCTCACCCACCTTAGTTCCTTGGACACTCCTGTCCACTGTACACCAGAAACAGGAAAGAGCTCATTTTAAGCTCTTCCAGTGGTCTCCTTCAACTGTTTTTCCTTGGGCTTGGGGCAAAGTACAGCCTCCATCACTCCCCTTGGGGTGAAGGAATCCTCTTCAAGAATCCTCTAATCTCCAGCTAATGGCCCTTTTATACCCTTGAGGTGAGTAAGGGGTTTCTCCGCCACCTACTTTGAAAACGCTTGTATCTTGTTCCAGCACCTCACTTTAGAATGTGCCTTGGCCAAAAATTCCCTTTTTAATGTCCTATTACATTTACAACTTAGTGAATGGACTAATGACTCATCCTCCCTTGGGCTGGGTGGGGAGTGCCCTTAAACAGCCATACCAAGCTCCTGGTTCTCCTCCTAACCTCAGCCTCGGTTTCTCCAGGTGACCCTGGAGTGGCCCCCTCACTGCTCTGGGTATCAGCCTCTCCTCTCAGTGAGATGGAAATCCAATCTCTGTTCTCGCCCTCTCTCCAGGGAGGTATTGTGAGGAATAATAAGGCAATGCCTATAAAGTGCTTTAAGTACTTCGGGGAAAGACGTTGGCTAAATATCAACTGATAATAATAACACAGTCATCATCACCCACATTATTATTCATGGGTTGAGAGGAGAAAGCGGTTGCTGATGGTGTCTCTGCTCTGTGGGAAGGAGGACTTCAGGCCCCAGGATGTTCTATCAGTTAGTCAAAGCCAATAAATACAGAGCACTAGAAGTGGAAGTTATCTAGCCATAAAGGCTGAATGTACATGCCCATTTATATTTCAAATGACAACAACCAACTCCACTTCTCATTTGTTATATTATTATAGTTAGTGCTCAGAGCAACTAGAATTGAGGGCAAATTGCAGCCCTTTTCTGGGGGATGAGGGGAGCAAATGGATTAGTTTTTTTAAAACACATTGGGTTTTACTTCCTACTCACCCCTCTCTCCTTAGCATACCCTTTCTTTCCCTTCTATTTCCCTCACCTCTACCCTACATCCCACTCATGTCTGAGTCAAATGTCTGATCAGCACTTGGGGGGTCAGTCTGGTAGGAGATGAGGAGCAGAGAGGAATACTGGTGAGTCATGTGGAGAACCAGACTCAGAGCTTAGGCAAAAGAAAGAAGGGTGTATCTCCCCTAAAGTTCTGATTCAGATTCATTCATTCTTTTTCTTTCTTTCTTTCTTTTTTATTTTTGTATTAAAGTTAGAAGCAGGAAGGCATACAGACAGACTCCTGCATGCGCCCCACCAAGATCCACCCGGTATGCCCACTAGGGGGTGATGCTCTGCCCATCTGGGGCGTTGCTCCATTGGAGTGGGAGCCATTCTAGCATCTGAGGCAGAGGCTATGGAGCCATCCTCAGCGCCCAGGGCCAACTTTGCTCCAATGGAGCCTTGGCTGCGGGAGGGGAAGAGAGAGATAGAAAGGAGAGGGGGAAGGGTGGAGAAGCAGATGAGTGCTTTTCCTGTGTGCCCTGACCAGGAATCAAACCCAGGACTTCCACACGCTGGGTCGATGTTCTACTGTTGAGCCAACCAGCCAGGGCCCCATTCATTCTTTTGTGCATCCGTAAAAGGGTGTCACACTGTGTCAAGCATGTGCTAGGTACCAGAGCTAAACCTAGAACAACAAACTCCTGCCGAAATTTCAGTCCCTGAAAATCCTGCCAAATCTCCAGACCAGGCCAGTAGGATAGCACAATTCAGTGAACTGCAGATCTTGATCCACTAATACAACTAACAGGAGCTGATAACGCATCACCTTCAGAAGCCTGCGCCCCCAAACAATTCCTAAGTTTACACTGCTGGTTTTATTTTATTTTGTTTTGTTTTTTTACAGGGACAGAGAGAGAGTCAGAAAGAGGAGAGATAGGGACAGACAGACAGGAACGGAGAGAGATAAGAAGCATCAATCATCAGTTTTTCTTTGTGACACCATAGTTGTTCATTGATTGAGTTCTCACATGTGCCTTGACCACGGGCCTTCAGCAGACTGAGTAACCCCTTGCTCAAGCCAGCGACCTTGGGTCCAAGCTGGTGAGCTTTTTTATGATCAAGCCAGATGAGCTCGTGCTCAAGCTGGCAACCTCGGGTTCTTGAACCTGGGTCTTCCACATCCCAATCCGACACTCCATCCACTGTGCCACCGCCTGGTCAGGCTGCACTGCTGGTTTTAAAGGGGAGTTTTTTTCATAACCTCTCCAAATGAGCAGTGAAGGTCAGGACTTCACAAAATTGTTTCTGCCTACCCACACATCTTAAAGTACAGGGCAGCAAGACTATACTTTCAGGGATCATTTCTATAGTATGTTAAAGTACAGGGCAGTAACGGCCATGGACCTCAAGTCTGAAGACAGGTTTTCAGTTCAAGTCTACTTCTTCACTCCTAAGCCTCAGTTTCTTTATATGTAAGTTGAGGGGGAAATGGCTGCACAATATACTTCCCAGAGGTGCTAGAGGGTCAAGGGAGACCATGAAAGCAACAGTGAACTTCTATTCAAATGGAAGCTATTAATATCGAACTCTTGCTAACATTGTGCCAAACACCATGCTGAGTGAACCTGTGTAACAACCTAGAAACTTCATTTCTTTAATATGACCTTTTCTCCTTTTTTTTTTTTTACTTCAAACTGGCTTCACCCAGCACCTGACTCACCTGGTTCCTCTTTTGCATGACCACTGCCTCAAGCGTTCAGCCCCTAGGCACTGAGGTTCTGACGGGCATCAAATAATCTTAGAAACAAAGCCTTGGGTCTGTTGAGCACAGGGACAGTTTCAGTCAAACTAGAGATGACATCTAGGCCTCAGTTGAGTTTCAGCTCAAGGCCCAGAAAAGGCTTGAAGCCAGGTGAAGCGACAACATGGCAGGCATGAGGACCAGATGCACTGGTCAACTGCCCCTAGCACAGACCAGTCAGTAGAGACAAGCACCCTGACCGTGACCCTGACTCCCGTAGCCACCATGATTAATGATTGTTCCCCTACATACCCAACCCTGGTATCCATTGGGGAGCCAGGTCTCTGAGCGTTAGTTCACCTGTCTCCAGGTGTGCATGCATGAACCACGTCCTAAAAATAAACCCTTACTTTCTTTGCTGCAAGCTCCTATTGGGCTTTGATATGAGCAGGCAAATGGACCCCTTTAGTCTGGTCACAATAGCCCCATGAACTCTGTAGCTGGGGGTCTGAGCACTAAGCCCACCTGTCGGGGCACCGGAGGACTAGCTATTTTCTGTCCCAGAGTCTGTGGGCACTGAGGGAACAGGAACCCAGTGTGGTTATCTTCTGTATTTTCAAATTGTATACAGATCCCATTTTTATGGTTATGAAAGTAATATACTTGGTGCAAAGAAAAATTAAGACAGTAGAGAAAGCTATAAATAAATTTAAAACATTATAAACCTTAGATTTATAAAGATCAGGGTATAGCATTTCAAACTTTTTGCTGTGCCTTCACAGCATTTTCTTTCTCCAAGACGGGGCCTTATGTGTACATTGTTTTGCAACTTGCCCTTTTGACGTAAAAATATATCATGGACAGCTTTCCACTGGCCTTAGTTTGAAAGGCTCTCTGAATAGATTGCTTCTTGGGGCATAGCATCGCCTGTGAGCTCCTCCAGCATCTTTTAGGCTCCCTTTAATGGAGTATAGTCGTTTTCAGTGGCCACAAAGGATGAGAAACTTCCCGCAATCCGGACCCAGTACATTTATAAGCCCTGCTTGCTAGGTTCTGAGACATTGACATCTTGTCACTTGCCCCCTCTCTTTCAAATTTCAAGTTGAAGCTTGATGCTGAATTAAAAACGTTGCCAGAGGCTGCCTGCAGGGCCCTCAGGCTAAAACAGTGGCAGCATCTGCCAGGGGAGACCCACAGGTCCTTCTTCGGACCATGGCAACGTGCAGCTGGCGTCTGAGCCCAGCAGAGGAGGAGAGAAACGGGTGTGCGAGGGGAAATTCAAGGATCCCTACTTTTTAAAAAGCCAACACTGGCAAGTACTAATCCATTTTATTTGTGGTTTATGACTAAATAAGGGGGGGTGACATTTTGTGTTCAGCTTTTCCAGGGGAGGGACCTGCTGCTTTGAACAGCAGGGAGAAACACCAGCAGGTCTGGGAGAAACACCAGACCTTGTTAAATGCCTCAGGACCCTGGACTGGTGCTTGTGAAGGGAACAGGAATAGAGTTATCGACAAATTCCTTTCATGAGACTGGGCTGTTTGTTGCGAGGATCAGAAGGGACGATGCAGGGGGATGTGCTCTGGAAACAGGAAAAGCCCCTGCAGCCCTGAATGCAAGGACATACCTGTTTAAGCAGAGAACTGGAAAGACTCCCATAGACCTGGAGACAGCAGTTGCCTCTAGAAAAAGGCACTGGGCGACTGGCAGACAGGAGAGGAAGGCAGGCTTGCTTTTAACTCTCGATTCTTTTGTTGTTTCATTAGTTTTTAAAATTGTGGACCATGTGCATGATTTTCTTTTCAACATAATAAACGAACAAACAAACTCAAAGGAATCTTGGCTTCTGGGGCATATCTTCTAGAAAAATACTCTGGCTATGGTGGCCATTCCTTATCCCTCAATTCATTAAAGCCCACTGAATCTTTTCATTGGATGAAACTGATGGCTTTATTTCTTTTTCCTACAGAATATTTATCCTTTAAAAAATACAAAAGAACATTCAAATCAAAGAACAAGCGAGTCTTAAATTGTTATTGTCTTCATGATTGGTGTATTGTATATTTCCTGGTTGTGCGAGAAAGAAGTGAGAGCCCCTGATGGCACATGTCAATGACACAGTCAATGGGGTTGACTTTTACATGGATCTTGTGATTGTACTATATTACTTGCTATTCCTATTGTTTATAAGTAATGTCATATGTAATATAATACATTTAAATTAATATACTTATGATATCATTCCAGTCATTCTCAATCCCAACTCTGCTGCTTTGGACATTTACTAGCTGTGTTACCTTGAACAAATTACTTAACCTCTCTGACCCCCAGTTTCTTCATACATAGAATGGGGGCTAATAGTAGGACTTGCCTCACAAGGTTGTTATGATTTCAACAGTAGTGCATAGGGCTTGCCACATAAGTATTCAATACACACTATCCTTATTATTAGTAGTATTTTTATTGCTACTATCCTTGAAGAAAGCAAGATACTGACACCTTAAACCAACTGTTAGCTCTCCTGAGGAGGAAAGATGGCTGCAAAAGAGAATGGAAACAGTATGGAAAAATGCAGCTTGAAGGTCAAGGTCTACATATCCTGCTAAGCAAATCCATATAACTCTCATAAGCAAAGCCTTCCTAGGCAGCATACCTCTCAATATACCTTTATTCTGATGCCTAATTTTATTTTAATTCCCTTAACTTCATACCTTTCTCCCTGGCAAGTTGTCTTGCACAAAAACAATAATGGAGACAGGCACCACGTCCTGAGAGTTAGCTTTTACTGCTCTAGGCTGGAAGCAGTTCCTGGTGATGGTTATGGTGAATTATGAATGCTGGGAAAATCCATGAGGAATAGACAACCTAAAATTGCTCCTCCTTTTTTTCTTTTTCTTTTTTTCAACAAATAATTGCTGAATGCCTTCTAGGGGCAGGGAATCTTCTAGAACTGTTGTTTTAAAGAAGACTATTTTGCCCTTCCCGCCCACACACACATTTGGCAACATCTGGAGCCACTAGGGAGAGCTACTGGCAACTAGTCGCTGAAGGCCATGCATGCTGCTAACCATCTTACAATGCACAGACCAGTGCCCCATCTCTTGAAGGTCAAGAGTGCAGAGAATAAGAAATCCAATTCTAGAGACTTGGGAAAGTCAGATCCCAAAACAGACAAAGATCCCTGCTCTTATAGAATATACAAATATATAAATTTCTACAAGGGGTAGAAAATAGGCTGTAAAAATAATATGTAAATTAAAAACTAATAGGCACAAATGCAAAAAGACAAAATTAAACAAGGTCAGGGGACTCGAGAATATTGGGCATGGGGAATAATGTATAAGATTGTGAGAAGGTGGGTGGGTGAGGTTTGAGCAAATATTTAAGGGAGGGGAGAAAGATAGGCAGATAGCTATAGAGTGGTACCTTGAGATACAAATTTAATTCATTCTGTAACCCAGCTTGTAAGTCAGTCAACTCGTATATCAAACTGCCAATACTGGACCCATGTGCCAATGCGCCAACTAGTGGCAGCCTCCTGAATCATGACTCGTATGTCAGAATTTTGCTCGGATCTCGAACAAAAATATGGACCGAGCTGACAGCTCGTATCTTAAAAAATTTGAATGTTAGTCTGTATCTCAAGGTATCACTGTATGTGGAAAAAGCATCCCAAGTCGAGGGAACAACTACAGAAAAGACCATAAGGCAGAGTGGCCTAGAAGGTTTATGTAACAGCAAGAAGGCCAGGGTGTGGGGCAGAATGAGCCAAGATTGAGCAGTAGAGGATCAGGTTGGAGAGGGACCAGGAATCTAGGTCATGCACCGCCTTGTGGGTCGCTGTAAGGACTTTGATGTTGACCCTGAGGAAATGGTTTTGAGCACAGCACGACATGATCTGAGTTATCCTCTTTGTTGGGAATAGACAAACGAGGGGAAAGGGTTGAAACAGGAAAAGCCCAATTGTTAGGAGGCTGTTGTAAGAGAGGATGACAGTCTGGTTTAAGGCAGTAGCCATGATGACAGTGAGTATTGGGTAGATATATCTTGAAGGAAGACCTAACAGGATTTGCTAATGAATTGAGGAATAATTCTGAGGTTTTTGGCCTGAGCACCTGGAAGAATGGAATTGCAGTACACTGAGGTGAGGAAGGCTGGAGCTAACGCAGGCTTGGGAAGGGTAATTAGGACTGCGGCCTTGCTTATATTAAGTTTCAGGTGTCTGAATGAAGATGTCAGATCAGCACTTGGATATACAAGTCTTAATTCAGGAGAGAGATGAAGGCTGGCAATGTATACATGAGTAATCAACAGAATTGAGATGGGATTTGATAAGATGACCAGGAAGTGTTTGAAGATGGAGAAGAGGTCTAAGGACTGAACCTGTGGCACTGCAATGAAAAGCTCAGAGGAAAAAGGAAGAATTTGCAAAGAAAAATGTGAAGAATAACCAAGGAGGTAGGAGAAATCTAAAGAACACCATCATGAAAGCAAAATAGAAAAGTGGGTCAAAGAGAAGGAAGTAATCACCTGGTCCGATACTTCTCATGGGTTTAGGATGCTGAGAATTATTATTAGCCATCAGAAGTGGCCAAGTAGAGGTTCCTGATAAACATGATTGAGCCGTTTGGGTAGAACTTGACCGAATTGGGTTATAGAGAAATTAATAGAAGAGGGATTGAAGACAGGAGGCATAGACAACTCTTGAGAAGTTTTGATAACAAGGGGAACAAAGACATGGGGTCATTGTCTCTGGTGAGGTGAATGGGGTCAAGACAAAATTTTTGTAGGATGATAACAACTTGCTATAGGAAGCAAAAAATAATAATATTTGTTGAAAGAAGACAGATTGCTGGAGTCAGATCTTGAAGTAAGTGAGAAGAGAAAGGATGTAGAGCAGAAGCAAATGTATTGGCTTCAGATAAAGCAATAAGCATATAGAAAGTTCATCTACGATAACAAGAAGGAAGGAAGGCAGAGTACGTATGTATATGTTGGAGTTTGGGTTAGAAGACAGGTGATATGATTGACTGGTAGGAGCCACTTGATCAAAGTCATTCTTTTAAGGTGAGACCAGTTGATGTGGTTATGGGATTTCTCTATTCAGCCATACAGATACAGGTTCAGAGTAAGGAGGAATTTGATTGACCAAAACTGTGGTTTTCATCGAGTTGATGAAGTGAAAGAAGAACAGAGGAGTTGAGAATATATGAAAAGGAATAATTATAATAACTCCTCTCAGAATTTAAGCTATGCATATTTAAATAATAGACATTTCATAATGTAGGTGTATTCTTGTAACATAGAAATGGGTCAAAAGTACTCTGTTGACTCAACCAGATCCCAGATTTGGCAAGCTTTTGATGAATTCATGGGACCAACAAAGGTCTGGAGATGTCATCTAGTCCCTTCTTCTGCCTGCTTTCCTAAGCAGGTGAGACTCTCTTGTATTTAGTGTCTCCCAAGGAGATGCCACCAAGCCCACAGAGAAAGCAAGACCAATGTTTAATAACCCAAACTTACAGTAATATTTCTCAAATAGCTTAATCACACTTTCCTTCTCCTACTTAAATATTTTCTCTTCTTTCATTCTTGGTAGTAATAAGGAATGACTTACCAACTTTTCTTATATTCTTTTATGTTAATTAATTCATTCAGGAAATACATAATGAATACTAACTATGAACTAGGTACTGGGTATAGAATAGTGGGAAAACATGGTCCTTTATCTCCTGACTATATAGCCATGTGCTCAATACCCATGATTGCAACATGCTGTAATGTGGGAAGAAAAAAAACCTTATATGATCATATGATACTGAGTTAGAGGTACAAATTCAATAGATGGAGAGAAGGAGGGGAGGGGAAGCTCAGGAAAGTCTTCAGAGAGAAGAGATGTGGAAGTTGAGCAGTTGGGTGAAAAGCAGGAGAGACAAAATGTATCCCAGGCACTGTGAATATGAGTGCAAGGTGGGTGGAGAGAGGGAACAGGATGCAAGAAGTTCAGTGTGCCAGGAGCATAGTGAGGGGGCAGGAGAAAACAATGAAGATGAGGCTGGAGAGGCTGGCAAGAGAGTGTTAGGAAGGGCTGGCCATTTACACCCAGAATTTGGGCTTTATCTTAAGGGCAGTGAAAGCATTGATGCGATTTAAACAAAGTAGTGAGATTATTCATTTGTACTTTGAAAGGTTCATTCTGGTTGCCTGGTGTGGGGAGAGATGCAGGACAGCAGAACTGGGTAGAAAGCTGTCACAGTCATGGAGAGGGAGATGATGGTGACCCAAACTAGGAATGTGGCAATGTAGCTAGAGAGGAATGATGAATTTAAAATTTTTTATTATTTTTTAATTGATTGACTTTAGAGAGACAGAGAGAGGAAGAGGGAGAGAGAAAGAGAAGAGAGAAAAGCATTCATTTGATGTTTCATTTTGTTGTGCACTCATTGGTTGCTTCCCATATATGTCCTGACCAGGGATCAAAAACACAACCTTGGTGTTTCAGGACAATGCTCTAAGTGACCAAGCTAACTAGCCAGGCCTGAGAAGTGATGAATTTAAGAGATGTTTGAGTCAGCTGAATTGATAGTTCTTGATGATTTATTGACTTTGGAGAATCAAGGAAAAGAAAGAGTCAAAGAGGATGCTCCAGTTTCTGATTTTGAATACTGGTGTCTGGTGATGTTATTTGCTGAAATGAGACACACAGGGAACAAACCAGTTTTGGAAATGTTGGGTTTGAAGTGCTTGTGACATACCCAAGAGAATATTCTTGAGGGCTTGTTCTACATAGGACCTGGCGTTCAGGGAGGACTGAAAGGAAAAAAGAAGGGGAGAGACAGATGCACATTTAAGAATTACCTACGCATTGATAGTAATTGAAGCCCCAGGAGTGGATAAAACAATCCATTGTTTTATGTGTGGAGTATGAAGACAGGAAGACCTAAGTCAAACCCCCAGAGAACACCAGTGTTTAAAGGATGAACAGAGGAAGGAGCCTCCAAAAGAAGCTGAGAATAATCAGCCAGAGAAGTAGGAGGGGAAAATCAGAATGTGAAATTATGCAAGCCAACACAAGAGAGTGCTTTACAAAAGAAGGTGTGGTCCATAGTGTCAAATACAGTCAAGAATTTGACACGGTAGCCACAAGGGCAGAACCAGACTACAGTGAATTGAAGAATTACTAGGTGATGAGAAATTGTAGACAACGAATGTAAACAATTCTTTAAAAAAATTTACATCTACATGTAAAAAGAAAAAGGAGAATTGGGTGCAAATCTTCACACCATTATGTCTTAAAAGATGCATTGGTATCTCAGGGGAAACACCTTCATATGAGTTTCCAAGATAATTTCCTCACCTTTCCATCCTATGTGAGAGTATAAACTCAGCCAAAGAAACGTATTCTAACTCAGCCCTAATTTCCTTTTTTGGGGCAAAATTCTGTTTCTTTAGGTGAGCACTGCAAATCTATCACCTGCTAATCATTTTTTGTGACTGTCCTCAGAATGCTGTCCAAATTCTTCAAGTTGCTCTCTAACCACTGCAGCATCATGAAATGGGAAATTTATGCCTGATCCGTGGTGGTGCAGTGGGTAGAGAGTCAACATGGGATATTGAGGACCCAGGTTCAAAACCCCAAGGTCACTGGCTTGAGCCAGGGGTGACTGACTTGGCTGGAGCCCCCAGGTCAGGGCACATATGAGAATCAATGAACAACTAAAATGCCGCAACTATGAGTTGATGCTTCTCATCTTTCTCCCTTCCTGTCTCTTTCTCTAAAATAAAATTTTAGAAAAGAAAAGAAAAGAAAAGAAAAAGAAACCAATGCATCTTGGGGCCTGTGGCAGGAACTAATAACTATCTCTTGAGAGTAGTACACTTGAGGTACAATGTGCCCTTCTTGGGTCACAAACCTACCTTTGGCCATGAAAGAGGACACCTTGATTGACAGTCCCATCAAGAGAAGGAGTGGATGACTCCCCCAAAAAACTGGGGTGCCAGAGCAGGGCACAGAGCCTGGGCATCTACCATAGGCCCTAAGAGATTCAAGTCCTGGGGCACCCGACTGCGTGCAAGACCTCATTTGGTTGAGCCTTGAATAACAGTCATTCAGATTCCCTACAGTGTGGCTTTCCTCACCAGCAATACTCCTGCTTTGGCTATGATTTCTACCTGCCCCTCTATTCTCTATCCTCTTGCTAGGCTTAAACATATAGACAAATCTTCATGTGCTACCACTGAACATGCTATTGCCATCTTTCTGGCCAACCTTTCTCCATCCTCCAAAGTAGAGTTTCAAATCCCCAAATTCAGCCGAGGACATTGATGGACAGAGCATCTGAGCTCCATACCTCCTTCCTCTGGCTCATATGATTAGTGGAGACAACTGAAATGGAAAATTCAGACCCCTAAGTATGTTTTGAGTGTGGAGGATTCCATTTGGCTGAATCCCCAGACAGAGGACCTGGAGAGCTATCAAATACCCACTTTCCTTTGTGCTGGGCACATGCAGCAAGCTGAGAATCCTAATGCTTTTGTAGTAAATAACCTCACACACTCCACTGTTATCCTTGACCATAATCGTCCTATATGCATCCCAGTCATCACTTAATTGTGTGCAAAAAGAAATGTCATTATCTTTCTTATTTTAACACAATCATGGAGAAATATTTGCTGAGCAAAAAAGTTATAGGCTAATATGACTCTTCTTAAAACAGGGGCTTATTTTGCAAAACGATATGTTTCTGGCAAGATACACATAAAGAATTTGGGGAGTTGTTTTGTTCTATTGTCAGATTAACTCATGCCCATTTTCCCATTGGCTAATGACTTCAGAATGGCATTCCTTCTGCCTAAACTTCTAAGTCTCTAGAAGCATTGATAATGTGACAATAAAATGCTCTGGTCTTTGAAGTAGCCAGCACAAGTTTAAATTCAACTCTACTTTTTCTTAGTTATAGTCCCTTGAACAGGTCATTTAATGTTTTTGAATCCCATAGTCTATGTTTTAAAACAAAGTTTGTCCATGTTTTAGTGATCAATATACAACAATGCCCAGTGTTTCACACAAAGTAAACAGGCAATGAATTTCAGTAGTTGTATTACTTTTAGCCCTTGTTCAAATTTCTGTGCTCTCCACCTATTAAAATACCACTTGAAAACCATTCTTTAAAAAAACATTTTTACTCTAAAATTAAAAAATATTTATTGTAGAAAATTTTGAAAAGAATAAAGAAAAATACTAAAAAAAAACCTGACCCCTTATCCCACCTCTCAGAGATAAGTATCTAATGTTATAGATGATGCCCTTTTTTTCACTCAGTTTTTCAAAGTACTAAGAAGAAAAAAAGAAGAAACAAAAGAAAGAAAGAAAGAAAGAAGAAAAAAATTCAATGCAATACCAATTAAAATACCAATGACATACTTCAAAGATACAGAACACATATTCCAAAAATTTATATGGAACCAAAAATGAACACAAATAGCCTCAGCAATCTTGAAAAGGAAGAATAAAGTGGGAAGTATCACATTTCCTGATATCAAGTTATACTACAAGGCCATTGTATTCAAAACAGCCTGGTACTGGCATAAGAACAGACACATAGATCAATGGAACAGAACAGAGAACCCAGAAATAATCCCACACCTTTATGGACAACTGATATTTGACAAGGGAGGAAAGAACATACAATGGAGTAAAGACAGCCTCTTTAACAAATGGTGTTGGGAAAATTGGACATCTACCTGCAAAAAAATGAAACTAGACCACCAACTTACACCATTCACAAAAATAAACTCAAAATGGATAAAAGACTTAAATGTAAGCTGTGAAATCATAAGCATCTTAGAAGAAAACATAGGCAGTAAGCTCTCTGACATCTCTCACAGCAATATATTTGCCGATTTATCTCCACAGGCAAGTGAAATAAAAGACAGGATAAACAAATGGGACTATATCAAACTAAAAAGTTTTTGCACAGCTAAAGACAATATGAACAGAAAAAAACACAAACTACACAATGGGAGAACATATTTGACAATATGTCTGATAAGGGGTTAATAACCAAAATTTATAAAGAACTTGTAAAACTCAACACCAGGAAGACAAACAATCCAATCAAAAACTGGGCAAAAGAAATGAATAGACACTTCTCCAAAGAGGACATACAGATGGCCAATAGGCATATGAAAAAGTGCTCAACATCACTAATCACTAGAGAAATGCAAATTAAAACCACAATGAGATATCACCTCACACCAGTCAGAATGGCTCTCATCAGCAAAACAACACAGAACAAGTGCTGGCGAGGATGTGGAGAAAAGGGAACCCTCCTGCACTGCTGGTGGGAATGCAGACTGGTGCAGCCACTGTGGAAAACAGTATGGAGATTCCTCAAAAAACTAAAAATCAAACTGCCTTTTGACCCAGCTATTCCACTTTTAGGAATATACCCCAAGAACACCATAGCACTGTTTCAAAAGGAGAAATGCACTCCCATATTTATGGCAGCATTGTTCACAATAGCGAAGATCTGGACACAGTCCAAGTGTCCATCAGTGGACGAGTGAATTAAAAAGCTTTGGTACATATATACTACGGAATACTACTCAGCCATAAGAAATGATGACATCGGAGCATTTACAACAACATGGATGAACCTTGATAACATTATACTGAGCGAAATAAGTAAATCAGAAAAAACTAAGAACTTTATGATTCCATACATAGATGGGACATAAAAATGAGACTCAGAGACATGGACAAGAGTGTGGTGGTTACGGGAGGTGGGGGTGGAAGGAGAGGGAGCGCAGGAGGGGAGGGGCACAAAGAAAACCAGATAGAAGGTGACGGTAGACAATTTGACTTTGGGTAATAGGTATGCAACATAACTGAATGACAAGATAACCTGGAGATGTTTTCTCTGAACATATGTACCCTGATTTATCAATGTCACCCCATTAAAATTAATTTAAAAATAAATAAATAAATTGGCTTAAGACCCCCCCCAAAAAAAAGTAAGGGAGGGAGGGAAGGAGGGAGGGAAGAAGGGAGAGAAAGAGGGAGGGAAGAAGGGAGAGAAGGAGGGAGGGAAGGCAAGGGAAGGGAGGGGAAAGGAAGGGAAAGAAAAGAAAAAAGAAAGAAAAAATTGTTGGCTCTGGCCAGGCAGCTCAGTTGCTTAGGGTATCATCTTGATACCCCAAGGTTGCAAGTTCCATCCTGGTCAGGGCACATACAAGAATCAACCAATGAATGCATAAATAGGTAGAACAACAAATCATGTTTCTCTCTTTCTCTCTCCCTCTTTTCTTCTCCCTCTAAAATCAATTTTTTAAAAAAAGAATACCAGTGAATCCTTTTTAAAAAATGTTTAATTGGATATAATTTATAAAACTCACTCTTTTAAATTGTAGTATTCAGTGGCTTTAATTATGTTTGCAAAGCTGTAGTATTCAGTGGCTTTAATTATGTTTGCAAAGCTGTGTAACCATCACCACTAACTTTATTTCAGAACATTGTCATCATCCCTAAAAGAAACCCCATACTGATTAGTTGTCAATCCCTACTCCTCACTACCCCCAACCCTTGGAGACCACTGATCTA
The DNA here is from genome assembly GCA_037038555.1 of Rhynchonycteris naso. Classification (NCBI taxonomy): domain Eukaryota; kingdom Metazoa; phylum Chordata; class Mammalia; order Chiroptera; family Emballonuridae; genus Rhynchonycteris; species Rhynchonycteris naso. The sequence goes on along the minus strand of CM073003.1, from coordinate 107,254,435 downwards.
CTTTTTACTTGTAAGGAATATTCTAGACATTTCATATAAACAGAATCATACAATATTTGGCCTTTTGTGTCTGGCTTCTCCCACTTAACAATGTTTTCAAGGTTTATCCATGAGCAGCATGTATTCGCACTTCATTCCTTTTTGTGGCTGAATAATATTCCATTTATGAGTATAACACAATTTGTTTATCCATTTACTAACTCATGAACATTTATTCGTTGATTTCACTTTGGGGCTATTATGAATAATGCTGTTATGAACAATCATATACAAATATTTGTGTGGATATATGTGGTAAATCCTTTTGAAAAGCAAAAACTTCAAAAAAATTTAAGAGAGCTCTAAAATGCTTTCCTTAAAGCAGTTTAAATTAGTAAATATTTCAATCATAGAGAAAAGTGCAGAGAATAATATGATAAAACCAAGAACCTATCACACAAATGGAAAAAAATCTTAATAATTTAACATACTTGTCCCAGAGCCAAATATTACACCAAACATGACCTTGGAACCCACCTCACATCCCATTTTCTTCTACCCACCCCCCCATGAAGTAACCATCATCTTAATGAAAATTTAAAAAGTTAATTCTGCTGTATAAGTATCCTTAATCAATACTATATTTTGAGATTTATCTGTGTTGCTACATGCTGCTTTGGTGCACTTATTTCATCTGTTGTACAAAACTCTATAATAGATTTACCCATCCTTCTGTTGCTGGAGCTTTAGGTTGCTTCCTGGGTTTTGTTAATATAAACAGCGATGCTGCGAACATCCTCGTGCATGTCTTCTTGTGACTCTAGGCTGGGGGTAAAATATGCATATCTTCAACCTTAACTGATTTTACCAAATTGCTCAGATAAGTCAGACTTTCTTATCCGAGGCACACTGTGCATGGCACTGCTTCAGCAGGACTGTTCGGACAGCTTGTGAACTCCTTGACTGCGGGGCCCTTGCAGTCTTTCACAGACTGAATGGGAAACTTTGGCTTGGAAAAGTATTAAAAGAACACCATTTACACTGTGTGATGGCTAGAATTGTGTCCTAAAAAAAAGAAGTTGGAGTCCTAATCCTTAGTACCTGTGAATGTGACTTTATTTAAACATATGGTCTTTGCTGATGATCAACTTGAGATGACTGTGTCCTTATTTTAAAAAGAGAGAAAGAAAGAAATGTGGACACAGTGACAGGCACATGGGGAGAATGCCAAAATGAAGTCAGAGAGTCAGAGGTTGGGTGGTGCATCTCCAAATCAAGAAATGCCAAAGATGGCTCGAACATCACCAAAATCTAGGAGACAGGCCTAGAACAGTCTCCCTTACCACCTTTAGAAGAAGCCAATCCTGCTGACACCCTGATGTAGGACTTCTAGCTTCCAGAACCACGAAACAATCCATTTGTATTCTTTAAGCCACCCAGTCTGTGGGACTTGTTACAGAAACCCCAGCAAACCAGTCGATACTGAAATGAGTCATCCTGCTATCCAAATTAAAGATCAACAATCTGAGGTTCATAGAGCTCTGTTTTGGCATCAATTTCTGCTCCTTTTGTCAACCTGGATAATTAGTTTATTTTTGTTGTTGCTGCTGTTGTTTTTGTTTAGTCTTGTCTTTTTCTTTTAGCACAGAGAATGGGTTTTTTTTATCTCCTTTGATCTTAAACCACTTGAACAGCCATTTTGTGATTAGCTATTATTCAATGCAACTGAGAACATTTACCTTTTCCCTCCTTAACATGTGAGATTACTTTTCTGGTTTTGGTATTCAGTGACTCGGGCTGCTTCTCAGGAAGATAGCTTATTAGGCTTAAGAGACATCCTTGATTCCAAGGAGTTCCTGGATTCCAGGGGAAACTCTTGGAGAACACTTGCCTATGGAAAGTGTATGGGGAGAAAGCATGTATTTGTACTCCATTGGTCAAGGGCCTAAGACATGTTGACACTATGGGAAATCTACTTCCACGGGCCTGGTGTAGGCTACTTACCAGAATGCCAAGTGGAAAGTCCAGAAAGGAAAGAGCTGGGGGAAATTCAGACACAGCAAGATCTATGAGTAAAGCAAGGGAATTGGAATAGACTGATTATTACATATTTTGAATAGTAATCGAAGAATAAAAAATCACTGATGGGATTCTGAACAGCAGAGTCATAAATGAACTATAACTACATTTAACAACATGGACAAATCTCAAAAACGTGAGTTGTTTAAGGATACTTAAAAAGCAAAAGCAATCTTTGAATGTGCTCAAGTAAAATAACCATAAATTCAGCATTAGCAGTTACTTCTGGGAGAATGTGAAGAGCAGGAAAAAGTAAGACTTGGATATGGAAACACTTGGAAAGTGTTCAAAGCTTTGTGTTCACTAACAACCTCCTACTCTCTTAGCTAAGTTTACAGACATTGTCTCCAGATCGTCCTGGTAGTCTGAAAAGGCAGATAACTTTATCATTTCCATTTTACAAGTAAAGAAACTGAGGCCCAGACGGAGTAAGTACATTTCCAAGATCTGACAGCTGGCGAGTTCCAGCTCCAGAGCCTGCAGTCTTAAAATCTGCACTGTATGGTTTTCTACAAACCTTAGAAATATTAAATTGCTGGTGATATTACTACCAGAGATATTGCAAGAGAACAGAGTTGGTTTTAATTCTTCTGCTAGAATCTCCTTTAAGAGAACAAGCAGCTTTTCTGGAAGGATCAGATGCTCACTTGAACCTCAAATGTTACACTTAGCTTCCGGGATAGCTAGGCTCTTCCATAAAGCTGGGTGGGAGGGGTAAATGGTAGCATTTAGCTTTGTGACTGAACTGTGGGGGCCTTGGAACCCTTCCACCCACTTGAAAAACGGTCACCCATCTGACAGTAATAGAAAACGACCATTAAAAAGCTTTATGCTATTCTGTTCTCCTGGTTCTGGTCCCTCTTCGCCTTTGTTGCTGCTGGCATTTTATAAATTATGGATGCGCCTAGGTGCTGCTGTTCCCCCGCTTCCTCTGTAGTGCCGCGCGCTCCCCGGGCCTGCGTCGCATCCTTCCTCGGAGCGGTGGACCACGCGGCCCAGACCCCACATCAGTGTAATTAGCGCACCGCACACAGCTCGGGTGTCAGGACTGCTTCCACTCACTGCCAGCCCTCCACCAGCCCCTGTCACTCATGCGAAAGTCAGCCAGGCGGCGGCAAGGCCGGCGGAGAGGGGATGCTCGGGTCTGGGGACAACTCCGGGGTTTGGCAGCAGCCTCAGACAATGTCTGGTCACAAGGGCAGATGATGTGGAGAGGAGGGACATCAACAGCTGCCCCTTGACTGGCTATAGAGGAGGGAGTGAATGGAAGCTGCTGGAAAACGAACTCCTAAGGAGCCTAGAGCTGGATGGGTTTGGGGGAACCAACCAGTCCCGTGTTTCCCCAAGTGCGCTGCTGGTGAGAGGTGTAGCTGGGGGAACGGAGAGTATTTGGGGCAGTGTACTAAGGAGCAGTTTTCTATTGTAATGCATTAGTATTTATTTTAAAGTTGATAGAGAGATAGCTATGGATATGGAATATCTACAATAATAGATATAGATACATAATCTTGCTCATCAAACCCACCCTCACATTTTTATGAATAGTGTTGTTAAAGTGGATATACTCTTGGATCCATTTTTAGTTTAGAGAAAAATTGAATTATGCACAGGTTCATGCAGGCACGGCAGAGGTGATGACGGACGCACAGATGAGAGAGGTTTGGAAAGAATTACAGCAGACCCAGGGATGCTCACTTGTTTGGGGACTTATGGGTCTCTAGAAGAATTTGATGAAAGCAGACAGGCAGACAGCTTACCCCTTGCCTCAAAAAAGGTACATGCTCCCAAATTTAGGGTACCAATGCGTGGGTTTTGCAGGTACCCTGAGGGCCATTCCTTGACCTGTAGGAATACATGGACTCCAGGTTGAGACACTCTGAGCTGTCTGTGGGCTCCTCACAGGCAGGACCTGAGCCCTTCTCCTCTGTGTATCCCAGGCACACAGGAGATGCTTTAAAATGTTTGTTCAAGAAATAAATGAACTGTAGTTTTAAATCCTCATTTTTTTCACCCAGAGTCCCCCCTGAGAGATCAATGGATTTTTCCAAAATCGCAAATCTAAGGCAAAAACTCATGTCTCCTGATTTCCAGCTACTCCCCTAAATGTTCCTGTCTCCCACGCACCCCACAACTTCTTCTGCCCCTTGCCGGCATCCCCTCCCAAGAATCCAGTACTTTGGGATTCCAGAGATGGAAGAAAAAGTAGGTGAGAAGGAAAGCCAGCAAAATATCAAAGACAATGTCAAGTTTGGCCCTGGGCCCTGCCTCCTGACACTGCCACCCAGCCTCCTGCAATAAAAGAGATACAGAGAGGGTGGTGACCCCGGGGCAGCCCTCTGTGCCATTTGTCAGTGATGGCATGGAGGAAGGAGACGGGCATATAGATTTTATTTCCTTGGAGTGTTCCATCGAAACCCCTTTCCCGGATGATTATGAGTATAAGATGCACAAAGTTTACATAACAGACCCATTAATGCTTCGTCTCTGGGGTTAATATTTAATTAGGCAGTTTTTTTTTAAAATTGCATACTATTACCAGGGAGACTGCTTCAGTGCTTGCCTCTTTCCTCTGGGATGCAGTGTTCAGACACAGAATTCTGAGCACCTCATCATTCTCATGGAAACGCTCACCACTAGTGAGTCTGGACCAATCACAGGGGACAGACAGCAAAGGCCCATGAAAACCCCAGATGTAAATGACTTAAATAAAAAACTCTTGAATCTCCTCCAAGGGTTTAGTCAGAGACCATGTGGCTGACTATATATGTCCACTGTCAGGAATCTCACTATTCCAAAGTCAGCCTATCCAAATTTTGGACCATTCTGATGGTGCCCTAGGCTTTCTCCATAGTCTAAGATCACATCACTGGCTTCCAGGGGTCTTAGTTCAACAACTAGTGGCCACAGAGACCAAATCTGATTCTTTTACAGTATGCTGCACGTTCCTAGCTATCATCCTTCTTTGAGCACCTATATGTGGGTAGTTCTGTGCTAAGCAATTTTACATAGACATCTCATTTAATCCACACATGATCACGTGATATATCATTTGTATTCTCATTTTACAGATGACCTAACCAAGGCTATACTGTGAGCAATCATCAGAGTGAGATTCCAACACACCCAGGTGTGGACTCTATATCCCGTACTTTCTACTATAATGACAAACAGACCCATTGCTTTCCCTCTAGAGTCCTTGAAGCATTGGAAGTAAGCACTCATGTTCCCCTCCCCACTAGACTCTCAGAGGATTCTGTTTTATTTTACTAATTTTTTTATTTTTTAAAATTTATTCATTTTAAAGAGAAGAGAAAGAAGTGGGAGAAGCAGGAAGCATCAACTCCTATATGTGCCTTGACCAGGCAAGCCCAGGGTTTCAAACTGGGACCTCAGCTTTCCAGGTTGACACTTTACCCACTGCGCCACCACAGGTCAGGCTAGGATTCTCTTTCTAGACTAAACATTCTCAGTCCCTTCAGCCCAAAGTACATGGTTTCTGCCCCACCCCCATCAGTAGGGGCCAACAGGAGATTCTCCAGTCCCCATGTCCCACCTGCTCTATGACCCACTTCAAGGGGTGCCCATAGCTTCACCCAGGATTCCTACTGGCCAGTCCAGAGGACCGTGGACTTTTTATCCTCCCACTCAGTGAGATGGAATAAAGTTTCTGTTGGCTCACAGTTTATGTTTAGGCTTAACTCAAACCCATGTGTATTTTGTTGCATGACATTTTCTTATGTCAAGCCATGTTTTCCAATCCTTCGCCTTTGCATTTGTGTGTTTGGAACTAGATATACATTTTAATTTGCATTTATCACTTTAAATTCCATCTTTAAATCTGGTCCATCATTCTAACCTCTTGAGAACTTTCAGAACTTGGTACTCATAGAATTTGTTCTCAACTCCCAGTTCCATGCTGTTCCCAAATGAGATAAGCCTTGCTTCCAGGTTTTGGGGTTGTTGATGAAGTTTGAACCGAAGTGAGGAGACAGCCTTGAAGTAAGACATGCCTTTCTATTGCAGGGCTTTTGTGTTCCCTGCCCATGCATTGTGTGTACCTGACTTTAGAGTAGTGGTGGACACTGGGTGCTGTCAGAGCCTAGTGCTTCCTCTGGTGTCTCCGAGCTATTCTGCCTCTAGGCTTTCTTCAAGGCCAAGGCAAAGCACATCCCGGAAACTGGGGAGTGTTAAACCTTCCAAGAGCAATCTTCAATCAGTGGGGCATCGGGCTCAACCGCTAAATGCCCAGCTTCCCATCTTACAGAGGGACAGTTCAGCCGAGGCACAGATTTCATGGTTTCTCAGCGGGTCCCCAGGGAGGCTGTACTCCAACTGTTTAGCGGTAAGCAGCTCACACATGCAACCTGTATGTATTAACTGTCTTTCATTGGGTCTCATTTCCCTCATTCTTTCAGTCAGCCTCCCTGGGATCCCCTCCCAAAGGAAATACGTGCACCCATGTTTGTGTCTCAGGAAACTTAGATATGAAGCTGGAGATAGAAAAAACATCTGCTTATTTTCAGGACATCTTTTAAATATATTTTATGTTTAAATTTTTCATTAAGAGAAGAACACATAAAAAATAAAGAAGTCAGAAACTAGAGAACTAAAGGGGGAAATCTAGCCATGATATCACCGCCTTAATAAAATTACTATCCACCATTTTTAAGTATTGTTTTCTTTTCAGCCTTTGTCTAGGCAAATTTTAAAATTAAGAGAATTATACTCTAGCAGGACCAGGCAGTGGCACAATGGATAGAGTGACGGACTGGGACACAGAGGACCCAGGTTTGAAACCCTGAGGTCTCAGGCTTGAGGATGGGCTCATCCGGCTTGAGCATGGGATCACTAGCTTGAGCGTGGGGTTGCTGGCTTGAGCCATAGGTCACTGGCTTAAAACCCAACGTCACTGGCTTGACCAAGGGGTCACTGGTTCTGCTTTAGCTTCCCCGATCAAGGTACATAGGAGAAAGCAATCAATGAACAACTAAGGAGCCAGAACAAAGAATTGATGCTTCTCACCTCTCTCCCTTCCTGTCTGTCTGTCCCTATCTGTCCCTCTTCTGTCTCTCTCTTTGTCCCTGTCACAAAAATAAATATTTTTTTTAAAAAAGAGAACTACATTCTAGCTGCCACTTTATATCTTTTTTTTTTAACTGAATGTCTCCAAGTCTTTGGATGTTATCAAATAGTCCTAACACCATTCCTTTCCATAGCACTGTTTAATAATTAATGATTTATTTGTCAGTTTACCAAGGATCCCTGATGTCTTAAGGGCTAAGTCTAGGTCTTGTTTGCCTTCTTTATCTTAGCACTAGCTCAGTGCCTGGCATACATTGTATGTTCATTAAAGCTCATTAAATTGATGGGGCAAACACACCGAAGTTTACTTTGGCATTTTTGTGTGGTTCTATGTAAACAGTTTCCAAGTTTTTGAGATCATCATTCATGCTGCTGTGAACATATGGCATTCAGAACATCTTAGAGCTTCCATCACCCCCTCTCCCCCTGCATCTATGCTGGTGTTATTCTTTCAACGTAAACTTTGGCAAGCCAGTTTATGTGAAAAGTAGGGGAGCAAACAACTCAGAACACATTACCTACTCCATTGGCTCTGTAACTTATCAGCAGGAGAACTTCAACTTGGATAAACAAACCAGGCAAGTAACCGTACACTTGCCATTCTTATTGGAAATTTCCACTAAGGTTATTCCATGCTAAGTAGTACTCCACGGGTTCCTGGAGAGGGCACATTTTAATTCCTTCCACAGATCACAGACCCGAGCATGTCCGATTTATTTACCTGCTGACATCACCTAGTTAAAATGCTATGCCAATGAATAAATGATAATTCAATAATAATAATAGATCAAATTTGTTTTTTACCTCTAATGTGCCAGGTACTTTAAGTATTTATTTCATCAATCACATGTCATTGTCACTGTACAACTCTCTGAGGTACCGCCTACTGTTATCCCAATTGAATAAATGTAGAAATGGGGACTCAAAGAGGTTAAGCAACTTGCCCAGGATTACACAGAAGAGTATAAAGTAAAACATGTTTCATCATATAGAATAAAGTTATTTTTTATCAATGATTGTTAGCTCTTAGAACTGGTTCCACGCATAGATGGAAAACTCACCTGCTTGAGTAGTAAGACCAAAGGGATATTAAAATATTTTCTTGATCGCCTGACAGTGCGGTGGCACAGTAGATAGAGCATCGGACTGGGATGCAGAAGACCCAGGTTCGAGACCTAGAGGTTGCCAGCTTGAGCGTGGGGCCCATCTGGCTTGAGCAAAAGCTCACCAGCTTGGACCCAAGGTCGCTGGCTCCAGCAAGGGGTGGCTCGGTCTGCTGAAGGCCCGCAGTCAAGGCACATGTGAGAAAGCAATCAATGAACAACTAAGGTGTTGCAACGGCAATGAAAAACTAATGATTGATGCTTCTCATCTCTCTCCGTTCCTGTGTGTCTGTTCCTATCTGTCCCTCTCTCTGACTCTCTCTCTGTCCCTGTAAAAAAAAAAAAAAAAAAAGAGAGAGAGAGAATGTCTATTATGACCCCAAGTAAAAAAGGCCACTCTCTAGTTCAATACGTAATTGAAAAATACTTAGGAACAACAAAATTTTCTCTACGTGTTTGCCTTAGACCAACCTGTATTGTTCAAACTTTGTATTGGAATTGTCAGTAGTGTCTGTCATCACCTATCTAATTATTTATATACTGCTCACAAAAATTAGGGGATATTTTATCACTTCATATTCATTTTGAAATATCCCTAATTTTTGTGAGCACTATATATATTTTTTTATGATGCTAAGTGGGGTCCTAGGCTCCATACTTACTTAGTATAGGGTTTCAAGACCTGGTTGGGTATGATGTGGGAACAGTATTGGTCATAGAGAAAACTGAGATCAAGCCAAGCAACTCATTATGCTCAGGTCTCAGTATCGGAAGGGCAAGCAGAGAATCAGAAATGTGGCCTGAAACAACAGGATGGAATCTGTGGAGTCCAAGGTAGAGGAAATGGGTTTTAAATGCAGGAGAAAAGGAATGGCATAGAAAGGTCCCTAAAGTACTGATACATCAACAAGGAGGGCTTTTTTTTTTTTTTTTTTTTTTTTTACAGGGACAGAGAGAGAGGGATAGATAGAGACAGACAGACAGGAATGGAGAGAGATGAGAAGCATCAATCATTAGTTTTTCGTTGCCGTTGCAACACCTTAGTTGTTCATTGATTGCTTTCTCACACGTGCCTTGACCACGGGCCTTCAGCAGACCGAGCACCCCCTTGCTGGAGCCAGCAACCTTGGGTCCAAACTGGCGAGCTTTTGCTCAAGCCAGATGGGCCCACGCTCAGGCTGGTGACCTCGGGGTCTCGAACCTGAGTCTTCCACATCCTAGTCCGATGCTATCCACTGCGCCACTGCCTGGTCAGACAACAAGGAGGGCTTTTATAAACACCTGTACTATGACCTCAGGTAGGGGAAGAACCACTGAGGCCAGTGAGTACATTAAGCCAGGTAGAGATTGCTCCCATCTTTGCAGGAAAATTAGCCTGGCATCTAAAGAAAAAATTATCTCTCTGTTTATTTTGGAAGATGAAGCATTGAATTCCACTGGGGTATAGTGTTAAAAATAATTGATTGACTACTTTTTGCTAATAGTGTTCAAACATTTATCTTATTTAATCCCCATAAGAACTCTGTAACATAGTTACTGCCATTTTCTAAGTAAATATGGTCGGTTGGTACTCAATGTTCATTTTTATCCTCTTTTAAGTATACCTTCCTGTTTTTGAGAGGCTAAAAAGCTAACAAGTCACTTCCAGACTCCCTTGCAGCTAGGATTCTATGTGTGAGATAAAGTCCATAAAGTAGATGTACTTGGGTAAGATCTAGATGACAGAAATAAACTGAATGGGAATTTCCTGCAAATTTTGCTATTTTTACCTGGCAATAAAAAGTATAGAGATACTAATTTCTCATCTTCAGTTTTCAGAGTCAGTTATAGTGATAGTGGCAGCTGGTTTCAGTGGTTCAGTGTCTAGACAATTGCACTGGTAGACAATACTTTCCTGATCTCTGGCAAACAGCCAAGATGGTGTGTTCTAGATTTCAATTGTTTCAGTGGCAAGCTGCTGATTACTCAATAATGACAAAGGTCATAGCTCTCATAATATTCTGGGAGTCATTCCTACATGACTAACTTATAGCCTATGCCTTCAGCCCTTTCAACAACTTTATAAGTTCTTTTTTATTAACTTTATAAGCTCTTAATTCCCAGTATTAAATACCTCTGTGCTTCAAAATTCCTAAGATGATTTCTGATTCCTAAACTGAACCTTTTTTTTTTTAAAGATAAAGAAATTGAGTCTAAGACAATGTAAATGAATGTCCAGGGTTATGCAAAAATAGATCCAGAATTCAATCCTTCATTACAGAGTTTAGAAGAACAGAAATGAAGAATTCACAGGCTGTATTTCTAACAGATTTGACAAAGCAAAGTACGGCAAAGCCAAGTTCACATATACTCTCTTCCTACTTTTAAACGTATGAGTTGCACTTGTGATTGTGGTAAGCGCTTAACTTAATTGGTTTGCATCCACGCCAGGACCTCTGGGATGCCACTTGCATAACTCATCCACAGGAGTCTGTCTTGCCAATAAGTACTTGCAGAGGACCTCACTCAACAGCCACATTAAATACAGGGCTCTGTTCTCTGTAACTAGCTACATGCCTCCCCTAATTATTGGGGGTGGAGGGTGGTTGAGGAACTTTAGGGCAAAGGACTAATAGCAGCTGGCACACTCTGAGCACTTGCCATATGCCAGGCATTGCCCTAAGACTTCACATTAATTTCTGGTGTAATCCTTATCCTAGGAGGCAAGCCCAATTATTACCCACATCTTTTATAGGGAACTGAGGCACAGAGAAATGAAGTCACCTGCCCAAGGTCATACAGCCTACGAGGAGCAGAGTCTAGATACCCACCCAAGTGCTCTCTCATTACAATACTACTCTGCCTCCCATTCATACTCAGAATGCTTTGTTTTAATTTTATATAACATGGTAAACTACATGAAATACTTCCCATAGTGAGGTCAGACATAAATATACCAACCAAAAGAGTAGGAATGATGGCTTCCTTTAGAATCAGCCTTACCTCATCCCAGGATATAGCATCTTCCAGACCTTCTTGAGATGGTATCTCTGACCGCTCTGAGCAACCTGGGCCAGGACATGATCAACCTCACTACAGCGGTTCATGGGGCTACATCTGTTATCTCCAATCTTTTCTGTCAACATGTTACAGTCACCTCACGTACAATGGCTTCCCTTTCCAGGGGCATTCAGGGCACAGACGCATGTAGTTAGAGCATGAATTCTGCGGGCACAGGGAAAAAAATCAAAGATATTACTAGAAAATGGTTAGACCTCACCGTCGGCAGCCTCATGAAAGTTTAAAACCAGAGTAAACACAAGGCTCTCTAATTAGACAGCCCTCTTTCTCCTGCCCAGCCTTTACCGACTCCCATCCCTCCTAGAAATAGATCCACATGAAGGCGAGCATCTTTTTAAAATTCTGTTCTACAGAGAACCAGACTGAGATGGTTCTGTCGAAATTACAAAACACTATACTTTCAAATAGCTGCTGAATTATTTAGTGACTTTACACTGTCCAAATGCTGGGCTCTTTGGGTAGACAATGTGTTGGTTTCCCTTCTATCTCTTTTGTTATGACATTCAGTAAATGGAGAGATATTGCTCTTCTTAATAATTTATAAAATAATAATCCACATTAAGGATCAAGCTCCTCTGATAGGTTTGGGGTTTCAGATCTGGTAGTCAGGAGGATGAGAAGCTCAAAATTCTCTTCTAGTTCTGTGAAGTGATTGCTCCTGGCATGGTCAAGCTTCACTTTTTTGTATTTGCTTCTTTCTCATGATGACATTTTCTCCTGCCTATAACTTTTTCTTTACATTAATGTGGTTTCTTGAACTGTAAACTGTATTTGCTACCACTCCTTGGCATCTGTCTGATTTGGTCTTACAGTGAAATAGGTCCTCTTAGAGGCAGAAAGCAGGACATGGTGTTTTTGTCCTGCACCTGACATTTCAAAGTTTTCTATTTACTTTGGCAAAGGCACTTCTTCCCTGACTGTTTTAAAAGGAAGGGAGAGCCTGACCTGTGGTGGCGCAGTGGATAAAGCGTCGACCTGGGAACACTAAGGTCGCCAGTTCAAAACCCTGCACTGGTCTGGTCAAGGCACATATGGGAGTTGAGCTTCCAGCTCCTCCCCCCTTTCTCTCTTTCTCTCTCTCTCTCTCTCTCACTCTGTGTCTCCTCTCTAAAATGAATAAAATAATAAAAATTAAAAATTAAAAATAAAATAAAAATAAATAAAAGGAAGGGAGGGAACAAGAGAGGGACAGGGGGAGAGAGAAAAAGAGAAGAAGGGGAAAGAGGGAGGAAGAGAGAGAAAAAGAAAGAAAGAAAGAAAGAGAGAGAGAGAAACTCATTTAAGACAGGCATGGACTAGTGTGTATTCCTTTCTTTCCAAGGTGCACAGACACCCCCTCACCTTTCCATATAGCTCATTGCTAGGTTCATGCGACTTCTGTGACAGCTATGGAAATTACTGAAACAAACAGGTATCTGCTTATCCAGGACCAGAGAGCCCTAATAAGCTCTGCAAGTTCCTCAAGAGCCTTTTCCCTTGTTGTTTTCCCCAACAGAGTTTAGTGCAGTGCCTTTCACAACCATCCAGCAAATATAACTCAGCACCTACAGTTCACACTGGGCTTACACACCGGGAGTGTCAATGCATAAACACATGTGACGTGTGTGATGAGTGCTGTGAAAATGGCATGTACGCAGTGCCGGGAGAGCTCAGAGGAAGGAGCTACTGACTGACGCAGCCTCGGAGAGACAGGGGAGCATCACAGCAGAGAGGGCGTCTGAGTAAGGACTTGAAGGAAGGGTGGAATTTTGCCAGGCAGAGGGAGCAGCATGTGAAAGCAACAGCAGCAGCAAAGAGTATGGCACGATGCTGCTGCACGTTCGAAGCACACAATCCACGCAGTCTGAGTGCACGGAGCAGAGGCTCAGAAGGTAGCTAAAGGGACTTGGCGTGACATGCTGACGATATCCTGGGTGTGTTGGCCAGAGTGGGGGGAAAGAGACATCACTCACATTATTGTGGAGTGCGCCCAAGGCATAACCGTTATGGACAGCAACTTGGCAGTATCTATCAGAAGGAGCAATGCACATCCCCTTAACCCAGCAATGACATGTCTAGCCAGTTAGCCCATAGATATTGCGAAATTCTATATGTACAAGGCCACTCATTGTAGCACTGCTCATAAAAGCAAAAGACTTGGGGGGGACCTTAATTCCATCAACAGGGATTTATTAAATAAATTATAGTATATCCCTATAACATAATACAATGGGCAACTGTAAAAAAAAGAAAAAGAAAGAAAGCACACACCTTATGTACTTACTGACAGGGAATAAGCTCCTTATATGTAGCTATATGAAGTGTAATTTTAAAAGTGTAGAACAATATAGAATGCATAGTTTGCTACCACCTTGAGAAAAAGAAGTACATATAAACTACATATACATAAATATATTTATACACATACACAAATACAGTGTGTCCGTAAAGTCATGGTGCACTTTTGACTTTTGACTGGTCAAAAGTGCACCATGACTTTATGGACACACTGTAAATACATATGCTTATAATCAATGAACCATCTGCACAGATACACAGGAAATTGACAATTGTGATGGGCGGATAAGAAGAGGAGTAGAGGGGGGAATTGTCACTGTACCATTTCCACTTCTTCAGTTTTGAGCCATGTGAATGTACCACCCGGACAAATACATTTAACACAATAAAAACTAAAAAAAAAAGAGAGAGAGAGAAGGACAATGTAATCAGACATGTTTTTCAGGAAGGTGTGGACTGTGAGGAGCAAGAGGAAAGAGGCCAGAGGCAGGGAGAGTATGAGGAGGTTACCACACCTGTCCAATCATCCAATTGGGAGGCGCTGAAACCCTGAGTTCCATGAAATGAACATGAAGGAAGGGCCCTGAATTCCAGTATCACTTGGGAGTGATGTTACCTACCCTACCTTGAGCATTACTATGTGCCAGGCACTCGATACACATCGAGTCATTTAATCCCCCTGACTAGTATAAGAGGTTGTATTGGTCCCACTTCACAGATGAAAAAATAAAGCTTAGAGAGCTTTATTGACTTATCGAGGTTAAGTGACTTATCACACAGGTTGAGTAAATGCTAGGACCAGGATTTCAAGCCCTACCCCCATACCACGCTGGGGGCTTTTGCAGCATCAGAGCAAGTGACCAGATCTGGGGGCAACTTGCCCTGAAGAGAAAAAGGGAGGAAGCTCAGAGAAGCATGGATGATTTGGGGCATCTCTGAAGGCCCCCTGGAGCTCCTGAGACATGGATGGCTCACGTACCCTGGTCTGTGGGCCGGAAATCAGGGTGATCCTTGCAGGGCAGATGGTTCCAATGCCCTGAGACCGTCTGAAACATTGGGAGAAGAAGCCCAGGTCTCACTAAGCCACAGGCACCTTAAGACACAGCTCCTCCCTCCGCCCCTCCCCAGGGGCTCAGCTCACTGATTCCTGGGCCTGCTCCGGTGAGATGCCCGCCTCTCCCTCCCCAGCAGGAAGTGCTAGAAAGGGGTTCCCCGGGGTGCCGGTTAGCTGTACCGGGCTCCATAATTTCCTCTCCCATCTCCCTGTGGTATCAAGTGTGTGACTATTGATTTCCTCCCTGCATTTGTTTGTGTTATCCATTATTTATGGGATCATTTTCCATCCTTCGTGCACGAAGGCAAATTTTGTGTAAAAATCAATTGAGTGAGCGCCGCCGATGGCTTGTTGTGTTTTCTTGGCTTTCATCTCTGAGGCCCCAGTTCTCGGGAGAAGCAGAGCAGGATATTGGGGAGCCTGCCAGGATGGGAAAGGGAGGTAGGGACGGTGCCGGGCGCAGAAACCTGCCTTACACACCGCGCCTGTCCGTCACTGTGGGTCCCTAGAACAGTCTCACTTGGTGGAGCTCACCTGGAAGTCTAGGGAGGGATGGAGGTCTTCCTGCCCTGTTCTGACCCCTGCTGCTCCTGCCCACGTGCTGCTGCAGAGCTGCTAATGGTTCAGAGATTTATTTCCATGTAGAAATCCACAGGACTCTCCAAGATCAAGGCTGGGAAACCTGCTTTTTAGTGGCTTCACCTGAAGACCCCAGGGAAGTCACCCTGGTGGATTAGATGTAGAGGGGTATGATTAAGGGCAGGGTTGACATTTAATGATCGCCTGCTATATGTCAGGCTGAGCCCGTCACATATATCCTTTGAGCTTCAGCACATCTGATGAGGTAGGAAGCGTGTAAAGAAAAGAGCAGGGGATCAGAAGTCAGAAAGTCCTAGTTAAAGTCCCTCATTGGCCCTTTGCTAGCTGTGTGGCCTTGGGTAGGCTTTCACCCTCTCTGTGCCAGTTTTCTCACTTATAAAATATGGATAACATGAGTGCTTACCTTAAATGAGGTCCTGCATTTAAGGCTAGGTGACTGGCTCATGATAAATAAAAGGGTTCTCAGTTTAAATGTCACTTATGCTGAGCTGAAGTGGGGGGCCCCAAGCCTGGTGGTGACTGTGTATCATGCGGGCATCACAATTCACTCCTCTTGAAATTATCTCTCTCCCCATGCCCAGTTATGATGTAAGTTTTATAAGAGCAGGCATCTTTGTGTCTTTGTCCAGAGTGCTTGCACGGCACATAGCAGATGCTCAATAAATGTTAGTTACTATTATCATCATCCTCATTGTTTTCTTTTTTATTGAATTAATTGGGGTGACACTGATTAATAAAAGTGTATACGTTTCAGGTGTACAATGTTATAATATATCAGCTGTATATTATATTGTGTGTGCACCACCCCAAACTTACTCCCTTTTTAAACTTGGTCTCAACCAGGCAGCAATATTCATGAAATAATGGGTTTGATGTGCCTGTGTGTGTGTGAATGTGTGTCTGTGTTTCCCTCTGTGCCCACTGAATTATCCACATGCCACCAATAAAAGAAAATATAACACACTTTGGGTTATATTTGTCTATCCTCCTAAAATGATCCCAGAACCCAATTCCAGTGGCATGGAAGATCAGTTTCCTCACACCAAGAAGCAATGCTGTGATAACTAACTGCTAAGTGTCCTACAATTCAACTCAATTCTCATACTACCTGAAGATAGCATCAGATGCCACAGGTTAAGGGCTTAGTCCCACAAGACTGCTCCACCCCAGTTAGTCACCAGATGCAAGTCCAGTTTATCACCTGTGCTTCTGACCAACCAGCTATAGATTAAGGGGTTCTAAAATCCCTTCCTTGGGTTTGATTCATTTGCTAGTGCAGCTCACAGAATTCAAGGAAACATTTACTTACTAGATTATGGGCTTTTTATAAAAGGAAAGAACACATAAACAGTCAGATAGAAGAGATGCATAGGGCAAGGTACGGGGAAAGGGTGCAGTTTCCATGCCTTCTGCAAGTGAGCCACTCTCCCCAAATCTCCATGTGCTCGCTGGTTAGAACATCCTCCTGAAATATAGAGGTTGCCAGTTTGATCCCTGGTCAGGGCACATACAGGAACAGATCAATGTTCCTGTCTCTTTCTCTCTCTCTCTCTCTCTTTCCCTTTCTTTCTCTCTAAAAATCAATGAACAAAGAAAAAATTTTTTAAGTGTCAACCCTCTAAATCATGTGGTTAAGTCTCTTGGCAACCAGCCTCCATCTGTAAAATTAAGTCCAAAAGTCACCTCATTCACATAGCAAAATACATATTTTTATCTTCCTCACTTAGGAAATTCCAAGGATTTTAGCAATTCTGTGCCAGAAACAGAATGAAGATCAAATATATTTCTTATTACAAGTCACAACATCACACCTGCATTGCCTGGATGGGTAGCCACAAGCCACAGGTGACTTCTAAATTTAAATGAATTGAAATTAAATAAAAATTTCAGTTCTTCAGTCTCATGAGTCACATTTCAAGTGCTCAATAGCCACATGCAGCGAGTGGCTACCATATTGGACAGTGCAGATACACAACCTTTCCATAATCACAAAAGGTTTGACTGGACAGCACTGGACTTTTCGAGAATCCTTTCAAACTACTCAGCATCGTTGCCTCAGTCACCATCCCCACTCCCACCCAATTTATATACTTAACTCTTCCAGCCAACTTTGAGAAATACAGCTACTGGGGCTCAGAGAGCCAACGGCCAGTCTAGAAACTTCCTGAGCAGCACAGACTACAGAGTTTTCTCATTCTGAACCACAGGCTCCCAAAACACAAAAGAAGATTGAATTAGATTAGCTATCACACGTTGGTAGTCTGTGAGCTAAATCTGGCTTACAGAGGTGTTAAGTTTGGCCTACTTGATTTTTAAGAAAACTTTTCTTTGAAGGAAGGAGATTAAAGAAATCACATTTTAGAAATCTAGATTTCCCACTGCTCTTGAAAAATTGGAAGAACTGTTCTCCTTGGGCTCATGACCTTCTGGCATTGAGTCTGTTACTCTGAACTCGATAATCTCAAAAGCTCCATCAGTTACTTTCTTTTTTCTTTCCCTTTTATTGAATTAATTGGGGTGACACTGGCTAACAAAATTAGACAAATGTCAGGTACTACAACAACTCATCTGTATACTGTATTGTGTGTTCGGCCATCAGTTACCTTTGGCCTATTAGTTTAAATATGTAAGTGTGTGCTACTCAGGGACGGAAAGGTGGTTCTTGGGACCTAGGAGAGGACTAGGTGCTAAGTGAAGCAATAATTAGGAATGAATTGGTTTTCAAGGACTGTTCAGTCCTTGTGATTGGAACCATCATCTATCATCTATCAGCAGGGTTGAAGAGTCTGGGGCTGGCCTAGTATTCTCCTAAATTTAGCATCTTCAAGTCTATGACATTTCCAAGGTAACACATGCTTGGTCTCTGGAGATATAGTACTTAGATTCTGAGGAGGTCACAGATGACTTTGAGAATCTGATAGAAGTTGTAGACTTAATAAGGGTGGAAATATACAAATAAGAGGAAAATGTAAATCATGTGGTTAATTCTCCTGGCAAGCAGCCTCCATCTATAAAATTAAGTCCAAAAGTCACCTCGTTCACATAGCAAAATACATATTTTATAAAATATACATTTTGCATATAGTTTCCAGAGGTACAAAGTCCCTCTCCACTAAAGCACATCCCTGGCTATCCGAGGAATCCTCAGACCTTGGTTTAGAATCCCTGATCTGGAAATTTCCAGCCAAAGTAGGAGACTGGACCTGTGCATTTGCTCTTTCTCCCAAACCCTAAAGATATTTAAAGATATTTAAAACATGACCCTGTAAGGAAAAAGATAATGTAAAAGAAGACAATTGCAAAAAAAAAAAAAAAAATTCTGGACCCTGTAAAGCAAACAGGTAAGAGCTAACTGATTTAATAGAATTCAAGAAAGCTGAATCCTTAGTCAGCGGTAGGAAAGCTGATAAGCAACCAGAAATGCATAGCAGATTCCCCAAAAGACTTGAGAAGTGATAGTACCACATATCTCTGGAAGTGGGAGTTAAGATAAAGGCACAGGCCTGACCTGTAGTGGCGCAGTGGATAAAGTGTCAACCTGGAACACTGAGGTCACCGGTTCGAAACCCTGGGCTTGCCTGGTCAAGATACATATGGAAGTTGATGCTTCATGTTCCTCCTTCCCTTCTCTCTCTCTCTTCTTTCTAAAAATGAATAAAGTATTTTTTAAAAAAACATAAGGGTGCAAAAGGGATGCTTTGGTTGGGAGTCTGTGGAAGAACCAGTTAGGCCCTGGCTGGATAGCTCAGTTGGTTAGATCATCATCCCAAACCACAAAGGTTGCCGGTTCGATCCCCGGTCAGGGCACATACATTCCTGTCTTTCTGTCTCCCTTCCTCTTTCACTAAAATCAATTTTGAAAAACTTTAAAGAATAATGAAAATAAAGAAGCAGTCAATATTACAATAACTACATATGGTGTCGGATGGCTACTAGACTTATGGGTGATCCCTTCATAAGTTATATGAATATCTAATCACTTTGTTGTCACTTGAAATTATTATAATACTGTCTGTCAACTGTAATTAAAGATTAAATTATACATTTATATATGCAGCAGTGAGACTCATATTACTCACCCACTTGGCACAGGTGGGCAACTGCCTCTCCCAAACCTGGCAGAACACTGGCCATTTACTCACTGGAAATTTTTTTTAAGGCATTGCGTTTGGGACACCAAACATATGGAAATCAGAGGAATTAAATGAGATTACATTCTAAATGTTAAAAGCCCCTTCTGTTCCCCCCACTCAGCACCTGGAACGTGGGCAGCCACACATATATCCTCCAACCAGGAATCTGAGTCTTCTCTGGAAATCAAACCAGTTCAAAAAAAACAAAACAAAAACAAATAAACTATTATTAGGGAATTCCAAAGAAACAGCCCAGCCAGGCGACTGTCATAGAAACCCAATGCAAACAAGACCAACTCATGTGCACAGAGTTTCCATTAAACTTTTTACCCAATTAACTAATCAGAATCTACCAGTAATAGTAATAGAAGGCACAGAGACCGAAACAGTCATGTGGAAAATAAAAGCACTTTGGGAGGGAAGCAAACTCTCAAGAAATAAGAAATCTAAAAGAACTTTCGCTATGTTAGGGATTGAATTCAGAGATACAACTAAGAGGTGGTGTCCTTTAGGCAATGTTTTTTTCTTTAAAGAACCTAAATATATATTTTTCACTTATTATCATAGGAGCAATAAAAAGTCAATAGAAGGGTTGACATATAAAATATAGGAAGATGGCCATGGTGTAGGAAGACACTGAACTCGCCCCCTCACAGGAGTAAACTCAAGTACCCTGCACATGCCCACACAGAGAAGTGACTGCTGCAGGACAACTGAGGGCTGAACCAACAAGGGAAAGAGACAACAGAGAAGGGGGTGGACCCACAGGGACCCTCAGGAGCTGCGGGAACTCTCCTGGGCCTGAGAAGCTCGGGGAGCGCCAGAACACCCCCTCTGGAGGCCTATTCTGGACCTTTGTCTTATCTGCAAGATCACAGCAGCTTGTTTCCCTCTACATCACGTGGAGCCTTTTGCTTCCCAAACAAAAAGAGCAAGTAGAAACAAAGGTTGTCATCTCAGGGGCCTGGCCTCTCTGCCTCGAGCCTCTATCCCAGCAAGCAAGTGTCCCTGGGACCCTCAGCCACTGCCCAGCTCCAAGTGGCTTCCCAAACCTACCAGGCACAGAAAGCCTACACAGAAGTCACATCTAGACAGATTCGCTTTGTCTACAACAAATGACAGAGACATTACAGAGACACCAGGGGAACCACAGGAGCGCTTCGGGGCTGTGGGAGTTAGCTAGGGTGGAAGTTGCGGGTGCGTGCCATTTTTTATGTCCCCTTCGCCTGCACAGGTGGGTTGGGCCTCTATCCAGGTGCTCTGGCCTGCCTGCAAGGTCGCAGTATGTTCCCAGACACATCTCCTGAGTCTGTTTTGGCCCTGAAAAAAGGAGCAAGCAGTATCAATTGGGCATTACTACACCCACCTGGCCTCCCCACCTGGCACTGCTGCAGGCTCTATGGGCCAGTGCCCTGGATTCCTTGGGCACTGGCTGGGCTCATACTGGCCGGCCCAACCACCAGGCACACAGCACCTGCACTGAGGCTGTTTGTACAGAAGGCACACTTCTGAGGCTGGGAGACACAGGTATTTTTGTCTAATTCATATAGATAAACATAGAATGTCAAACAAAATGAAAAGACCAGAAGAACATCTGTCAAATAAAGGAACAAGAAAAATCTTCAGAAAAAAAAATTAAGGAAATGAAGATAAGTAATTTGTCTGATAAAGAATTCAAAGAGCCTGACCAGGCAGTGGCGCAGTGGATAGAGCATCGGACTGGAATGCAGAAGACCCAGGTTCAAGACCCCAAGCTCGCCAGCTTGAGCGCGGGCCCATCTGGCTTGAGCAAAAGCTCGCCAGCTTGGACCCAAGGTCGCTGGCTCCAGCAAGGGGTTTCTCGGTCTGCTAAAGGCCCGCGGTCAAGGCACATGTGAGAAAGCAATCAATGAACAACTAAGGTGTTGCAACAGCAACAAAAAACTAATGATTGATGCTTCTCACCTCTCTCTGTTCCTGTCTGTCTGTCCCTATCTATCCCTCTCTCTGAGTCTCTCTCTGTCCTTGTAAAAAAAAAAAATAAGAGAGAGAATTCAAAGAAATGTCTGCCCTATGGTGGCACAGTGGATAAAGCGTCGACCTGGAATGCTGAGGTCACTGGTTCAAAACCCTGGGCTTGCCCAGTCAAGGCACATATGAGAAGCAATCAGTGAACAACTAAAGTAAAGCAACTATGAGTTAAGACTTCTTGTTCTGGTCCCTGTCCCCTTCTCTCTATGTAAAATATATAAATAAAACTTTTTTTGTATTTTTCTGAAGTGAGAAGCCAGGAGGCAGACAGACTTCCTTCCGCATGCGCCTGACCGGGACCTCAGCCCATCTGGGGCATTGCTCCACTGCAACTGGAGCCATTCTAGCATCTTAGGTGGAGGCCATGAGCCTTCCTTAGTGCCCGGGCCAACTTTGCTCCCATGGAGCCTTGGCTGCGGGAGGGGAAGAGAGAGATAGAGAGAAAGGAGAGGGGGAAGAGTGGAGAAGCAGATGGGCACTTCTCCTGTGTGCCCTGGCCAGAAATCGAACCCGGGACTTACCACTGAGCCAAATGGCCAGGGCTATAAATAAAACTTTTTTTAAAAAAATAAAACTCATAAGAATGCTCACCAGACTGAGAGTGAAATAGAAGAACTTAGAACTTCAACAAAGGGGAAGTGTAAAGAGGAACCAAGCAGTCCTGCCCTATCTGGTTAGCTCACTCGGTTAGAACATCATCCGGAAACACCAAGGTTGCAGGTTTGATCCCCAGTCAAGCAAGGCACATACAGGAAGCAACCAATGAACATACAACTAAGTGAGACGACAAATGAGTGCTTCTTTCTCTGTCTCTCTCCTTTCCTCTCTCTGTCTCTCTAAAACAATAAGAAAGAAAGAAAGGAAGAAAGAAAGAAAGAAAGAAAGAAAGAAAGAAAGAAAGAAAGAAAGAAAGAAAGAAACTTAAAAAATAAAAAAGAACCAGCCTGGCCTGTGGTGGCGCAGTGCATAGATCCTCAACCTGGAATGCTGAGGTCACCGGTTTGAAACCCTGGGCTTGCCTGGTCAAGGCACATATGACAAAGCACCAGTGAACAACTGAAGTTAAGCAACTATGAATTGATACTTCTCACTCCCCCTACCTTCTCTTCTCTCTGTAAAATCAATAAACTTAAAAAAAAAAAACCAAGCAGTCCTGAAGAAAACAATAACTGAAATGAAAAAAATACATTAGAAGAAATCAACAGCACATAAGCTAATATTGAAGAATAGCGAATGGCTAAAAAGTTTCCCAACCTGGGAAAAGAAACAGAAATCCAGGTCCAAGAAGCACAGAGAGTTCCAAACAAGGTGAACCCACAGAGACCCACACCAGGACATACTGTAATTAAACTGGCAAAGATTAAAGACAAAGAGACAATTTTGAAGGAAGCAAGGGGAAACAACAAATTGCATACAGCAGAAACCCCATAAGGCCACCAGCTGATTCCCCAGCAGCACCTTTACAGGACAGAGGGAGTGGCAGCAGGACATCTTTAAAGTGCACTTATCTGCTACCTAGAGTAATTTACCCAGCAAGGTTATCATTCAGAGTTAAAGAAGAGAGTTTCCCGCACAAGCAGAACTAAAGGAGTTCATCACCGTTAAGCCAACCTTACAATAAGTACTAAAGGATCTTCTTTCAGCAGAACATAAAAAATCATAACCAGAAAAAAAGAGAAAATATGAAAAAGGAAAAGCATCTCACAGGTAAAGCCAAATGTTTAATAAATACAACAAATCTAACATATAAAAAGCTACTACAAGCTTTGGCCGGGTAGCTCAGATGGTTAGAGCATCTTTCCAATAAGCCAAGGTTGCGGGTTTGATCCATGGTCAAGACGCATACAGGAATTGACCAATGAATGCATAAATAAGTGGAGCAACAAATCTGTTTATCTCTCTCCCATCCTCTCTCTCTAAAATCACTAAATCAATTAATCAAAAAAAAATTAGAGCCCAGCCCAGCGCCGAGGGGAGGCGGGAAACCGCGAAAGCCTCTCCCACCGCCCTGCCCCAGGCCCGCGGCTCACAGCTTCTCCGGACTCGCCACATCCTCCTGGGATCGTCTCGGAGGGGACAACGTTGTGCAGGTCCTGAATCTAGTCTTTCCCCACTGGCTGATCTAGGAACAGATGTAACTTAAAGATGTAATTTGTAGCTGGGACTTGATCTGAGGAATAGCAGTAAACTCAACCTCTAACCACCTCCTCCGCAAAGAAAAATCATAGTTTTAAAAATATCAGGTGCTGGTCGGGAGCAAGATGGCGACGGAGTAGGCGGACGTACCAACTTCCAACTCCCAGAACCAAAGTGAATTACAACTCAATTTTAAGAACCATCACCTGGATAAACAAACTTTGAACAAAACTAAGTGGACTCTTCAACCAAGGAACACAGAAGAAGCCACATTGAGACTGGTAGGAATAGCGAAAACGCGAAGAGGGCTGCCCAGCTCCCCGGAGCAAACGGCAGCCCGGAGAGACCCGTGTGGCGGGAGGAGATTTTGGCGGAGAGGGAGGGACCTGGGTCCCAGGAACCAAGCCCCAGCCTGCAGTCCCAGAGCCAAGAAGAGGCGTTTGGACAGTTTTGAGCTGTGAAACAAGTGAGGGAGCTCCCAGGCCTACAGTGTGGAGTATTAGGTCCCTTCCTACTCTGCTGAGGGCTGCTTAAGGTTTTGGGGCGGCAGGACGCTGAAAGGCGGTTCTGTCGGTGTGGGCAGAGGCCAAGCCGGTGGGAGATCCGTCTAGCCCAGAGGGTCGGAGGGTAAGCGCGAGAGCGGTCCGGAGGCTGCGGGCCCGCCTTTAATCCCACTTACGGGGACAAAGCGGGAGGCCAGGAAGAGGCAGGCCCTGCGCA
Organism: Rhynchonycteris naso; assembly: GCA_037038555.1. Lineage (NCBI taxonomy): Eukaryota > Metazoa > Chordata > Mammalia > Chiroptera > Emballonuridae > Rhynchonycteris > Rhynchonycteris naso. Next base: position 107,230,202 of record CM073003.1, on the reverse strand, counting down.
AGCCGGCCCTGACCGCGGGGACCGGGCTAGGACCAGGGACAGGCAGGGGCTCGTGGCTGAGCTGACGCTGGCAGTCCGCCCCCCCCCCCCCGCCGCAGAAACCGCGGTTGGCCAGTATACGTGCGCGAGCGGGCTCCGAGCGCGGGAACGGGGTGGACCCCGAGACAGGCGGAGGCTCGCAGCTGAGCCCACGCTACTATCCCCATCCGGCCGGAGAAACCCCGGATAGCGTTAATACGTGCACGAGCGGGCTCCAAACGCGGGGGCGGGGTAGAGTCCGGGACGAGCGGAAGTACGCAGCTCGGCGGAAGCCAGCAAACACGCCCGCCCCAATAAATCTTGGTTTCCGACCCTGCGCAAAGGGCCCTGGCCTCGAGGGCGGGGCTAAAGCTCCTGACGGGCAAAAGCTTACAGCTGAGAGCACGTCAAAAGCCCCGCCTAACCCGCGGAACTGTAGCGAGCAGGCTCCGACTGCTGGTTCTGGGCGGAAGTCCGGAAATAGGCTGGGTCCGCAGCTGAGGAAAGGTGCTCGCCTCTACCCTTGGTGCTAATCTTGTGGCTTCAGTGACAGCCCCTCCCACGGAGGAGAGGCAGAAATCACAGCAAAAGCCACAGTGGGCCGGCGCTGGCAACGCTCATACCCAACCACCCTAGGCGCCGGCAGAGGGGGTGGGGGGCCTGCAGATAGACCACACCTAGAGAACACAAAGGCAACACCTACTGGACTCCAGTGGCCACAACTTGCTTATACACAGAAAAAATGGGCAGGCAGAGGAATGCTAACCAAATGAATCAAGAGAAATCCCCAGAGAAGGACCTGAATGAACCAGATATAACCAAATTACCAGAAGCAGAATTTAGAATAATGATAGTTAGGATGTTCAAAGAAATTAGAGCAACAATGGATAGTCATTATGAACACCTAAATAAAGAGATAACAAGTATAAAAAATGAAATTGAAATAATAAAAAAGAATCAGACAGAAATGACAAATACAGTATCAGAACTGAAGACCACAATGGAAGGAATTAAAAGTAGGATGGATGACGCTGAGGATCGAATAAGCGAGTTAGAGGACACAATCAACAAAGGCACAGAAGCAGAGAAGAAAAAGGAAAAGAGACTTAAAAAATGTGAGGAAACTCTAAGGGAGCTTTGTGACAACATGAAGAGAAACAACATTCGCATCATAGGGGTGCCTGAAGAAGAGGAGAGAGGACAGGAAATGGAAACTTTGTTCAATCAAATTATAGCAGAAAACTTTCCTAAATTAAGGCTGGGAAACACTCCACACATTCAAGAAGCACACAGAACTCCATTAAGGAGAAACCCAAAAAAATCTACACCAAGACACATCATAGTTAAAATACCAAAGCTAATGGATAAAGAAAAAATTTTAAAAGCTGCTAGAGAAAAAAAGACTATCACCTACAAAGGAGCCCCCATAAGGATGACATCAGACTTCTCAACAGAAACACTTGAGGCCAGAAGGGAATGGCAAGAAATAATCAAAGTAATGCAGAACAAGAACCTACAACCAAGACTACTTTATCCAGCAAGGCTAACGTTTAAAATGGAAGGAGAAATAAAGAGCTTCCCAGAAAAAGAAAGCCTCAAGGAATTCATAAAAACCAAACCAATTCTGCAAGAGATACTAAGGGGCCTCTTGTGAACAGTTTAAAGAGAGGAAAGAATAGAGCAAAAGAAGAATACAGCTTTAAAGAATAAAATGGCAATAAACAACTACATATCAATAATAACCTTAAATGTAAATGGATTAAATGATCCAATCAAAAGACATAGGGTAGCTGCATGGATAAAGAAACAGGACCCATACATATGCTGTCTACAAGAGACACACCTTAAAATAAAAGATGTTGATAGACTGAAGGTAAAAGGATGGAAAAAAATATTTCATGCAAATGGAAATGAAAAAAAAGCAGGGGTAGCAATACTTATATCAGACAAAATGGACTTTAAAACAAAGGCTGTAGTAAGAGATAAAAGAGGACACTACATAATGATAAAGGGAACAATTCAACAGGAAGATATAACTATTGTAAATATCTATGCACCAAATATAGGAGCCCCGACATACATAAAGCAGACTTTGATGGATATAAAGGGCGAGATTAACAGCAATACTATCATAGTAGGGGATTTCAATACCCCTCTAACAACACTGGATAGATCCTCAAGAAAGAAAATTAATAAAGAAACAGCAGACTTAAAGGAGACACTAGATCAACTTGATTTAATAGATATCTTCAGAACTTTTCACCCTAAAGCAGTAGAATATACATTCTTCTCAAGCGCTCATGGTACGTTTTCTAGGATAGACCACATGTTAGGACACAAAAATGGTCTCAATAAATTTAAGAAGATTGAAATCATATCAAGCATTTTCTCTGATCACAATGCCATGAAACTAGAAATTAACCACAAAAGAAAAACTGAAAAATACTCAAACACTTGGAAACTAAATAGCTTGTTATTAAATAATGAATGGATTAACAATGAGATCAAAGAAGAAATAAAAAGGTTCCTAGAAACAAATGATAATGAGCATACATCAACTCAAAATTTATGGGACACAGCAAAAGCAGTTCTGAGAGGGAAGTTTATTGCACTACAGGCATATCATAAGAAGCTAGAAAAAGCTCAAATAAGCAACTTGACCCTGCATCTAAAAGAACTAGAAAAACAACAACAAATAAAACCCAAGACAAGTAGAAGAAAGGAAATAATAAAGGTCAGAGCAGAAATAAATGACATAGAGGCTAAGGAAACAATACAGAGGATCAATGAAACAAGAAGCTGGTTCTTTGAAAAGGTAAACAAGATTGATGAACCTTTAACTAGACTCACCAAGAAAAAAAGAGAGAGGACTCAAATAAATAAAATTAGAAAGGACAGTGGAGAAATAACAACTGACACAACAGAAATACAAAGCATTGTAAGAAAATACTATGAAGAACTATATGCCAAAAAATTAGACAATCTTGGTGAAATGGACAAATTTCTTGAATCATATAACCTTCCAAAAATCAATCTGGAAGAATCAGAACACCTAAACAGACCAATTACAGCAAATGAGATCGAAACAGTTATCAAAAAACTCCCAAAAAAGAAAAGTCCTGGGCCTGATGGCTTCACAAGTGAATTCTATCAAAAATTCAAAGAAGAACTAACTCCTATTCTCCTGAAGCTATTTCAAAAAATTCAAGAGGAAGGAAGAATTCCAAACTCCTTTTATGAGGCGAGCATAATTCTGATCCCAAAACCGGGCAAAGACAACACAAAGAAAGAAAATTATAGGCCTATATCCCTGATGAATTTAGACGCTAAAATTCTCAACAAAATATTAGCCAACCGGATCCAGCAATATATGAAAAAAATCATACACCACGATCAAGTGGGATTTATTCTGGAGAGGCAAGGCTGGTTCAATATTCGCAAATCAATCAATGTGATTCACCACATAAACAAAAGGAAGGACAAAAATCACATGATAATTTCAATAGATGCAGAAAAGGCATTTGATAAAATCCAGCACCCATTCATGCTCAAAACTCTCAGTAAAGTGGGAATACAGGGATCATTCCTTAACATGATAAAGGCCATCTATGATAAACCGACAGCAAACATCATACTAAATGGACAAAGATTAAAAGCAATCCCCTTAAGATCAGGAACCAGGCAGGGTTGCCCACTTTCACCACTCTTATTCAACATAGTTCTGGAAGTCCTAGCTATAGCAATCAGACAAGAAGAAGAAATAAAAGGCATACAAATTGGAAAAGAAGAAGTAAAACTGTCATTATTTGCAGATGATATGATATTGTATATTGAAAACCCTAAAGTCTCAGTCAAAAAACTACTGGACCTGATAAATGAATTCAGCAAGGTGGCAGGATATAAAATTAATACTCAGAAATCAGAGGCATTTCTATACACCAACAATGAAATATCAGCAAAAGAAATTAAGGAAACAATCCCCTTCACTATTGCACCCAAAAAAATAAAGTACCTAGGAGTAAATTTAACCAAGGAGGTTAAGGACTTGTACTCAGAAAATTATAGAACATTGATAAAAGAAATCAAGGAAGATACAAACAAGTGGAAGCACATACCGTGCTCATGGCTAGGAAGAATAAACATCATTAAAATGTCTATATTACCCAAAGCAATTTATAAATTCAATGCAATACCAATTAAAATACCAATGACATACTTCAAAGATATAGAACACATATTCCAAAAATTTATATGGAACCAAAAAAGAACACGAATAGCCTCAGCAATCTTAAAAAGAAAAAATAAAGCAGGAGGTATCACTCTTCCTGATATCAAGGTTTACTACAAGGCCATTATACTCAAGACAGCCTGGTACTGGCATAAGAACAGGCACATAGATCAATGGAACAGAACAGAGAACCCAGAAATAAACCCACAGCTTTATGGACAACTGATATTTGACAAAGGAGGAAAGAACATACAATGGAGTAAAGACAGCCTCTTTAACAAATGGTGTTGGGAAAATTGGACATCTACCTGCAAAAAAATGAAACTAGACCATCAACTTACACCATTCACAAAAACAAACTCAAAATGGATAAAAGACTTAAATGTAAGCCGTGAAACCATAAACATCTTAGAAGAAAACATAGGCAGCAAGCTCTCCGACATCTGTAGCAGCGGTATATTTGCCGATTTATCTTCATGGGCAACTGAAATAAAAGGCAAGATAAACAAATGGGACTATATCAAACTAAAAAGTTTTTGCACAGCTAAAGACAATAGGAACAGAATAAAAAGACAAACCACACAATGGGAGAACATATTCGACAGCACATCTGATAAGGGGTTAATAACTAAAATTTATAAAGAACTTATAAAAAGCAACACCAGGAAGACAAACAACCCAATCAAAAAATGGGCAAAAGAAATGAATAGAAATTTCTCCAAAGAGGACATACAGATGGCCAATAGGCATATGAAAAAATGCTCAACATCACTAATCATTAGAGAAATGCAAATTAAAACCACAATGAGATATCACCTCACACCAGTCAGAATGGCACTTATCAGCAAAACAACACAGAATAAGTGCTGGCGAGGATGTGGAGAAAAGGGAACCCTTCTGCACTGCTGGTGGGAATGCAGACTGGTGCAGCCACTGTGGAAAACAGTTTGGAGATTCCTCAGAAAATTAAAAATCGAACTGCCTTTTGACCCAGCTATCCCACTTTTAGGAATATACCCTAAGAACACCATAGCACTGTTCGAAAAGAAGAAATGCGCCCCCATGTTCGTGGCAGCATTGTTCACAATAGGGAAGATCTGGAAACAGCCCAAGTGTCCGTCAGAAGACGAGTGGATTAAAAAGCTATGGTACATATATACTATGGAATACTACTCAGCCATAAGAAACGATGACATCGGATCATTTATAACAAAATGGATGTACCTTGATAACATTATACGGAGTGAAATAAGTAAATCAGAAAAAAAGAAAAACTGAGAACAGCACGATTACATACATAGGTGGGACATGAAAGTGAGGGTATGAGACATGGACAAGAGAGTGGTGGTTATGGGATGGGGGGAGGGAGGGAAGAATGGGATAGGGAGGAGGGGAGGGACGCAGGGAAAACCAGATTGAAGGTGACAGAGGACAATTTGACTTTTGGTGATGGGTATGCAACACAATTGAATGATAAGATAACCTGGAGATGTTTTCATTGTACATATGTACCCTGATTTATTGATGTCACCCCATTAGAATTAATAATAATAAAATATATTAAAAAAAAAAAAAAAATTAAAAACTACTACAAAAGTAAGAAGAAAAAAAATCAAACTCAACTCAAACTACAATAAGTAGTTAAACGCCTAAATGGGGCATAAGCCTAAACAGGAAACAGAGGATTCAAACTAAGAGAGGAATCCCTAGGATGATGGTGAAAGGGGATCCTAGGATGACAGCTGTCAGGGGGCTTAGAAAGCACCCAGTGCAGCCTGAAGCAGGTCAGAAGGGTTCCAGAGAGCTCTCTTCAAGATGAAGCTGATAGAACATGCTGTGTGTTTGAAAGGTGGGAGAGGATGTCCATATAAGTGGGGAGACTTTGGGACTCGTTAATAAAAAAGCAGAGTACACAAACCAAAGGAGGAAAGTAATCCTTATCAATGCAAAGAAAAGTAAAATGTTGCAGAAAGGAAAAGTAACAATACTTTTTATATGGCTTGGCAATCAGTATTTGATTGTAAAATACATGAACACGGAATATTGATCTACCCAAAATTACAATTGAACTATATTGGAATGACGAGGAGATGAAAACTGGTGTTGGGAATAAGCATCCTCATCTCATTACAGGGAAGTGAATAGATAATGCCTACAAGTGAGTGGTCAAGAGGTAGTAATATAAACATGGTGTTTAGAGATGGTGCGGTAAAAAGCCAAAGAATCAATCAGCTAAAAAGGTTGAATGTGGTTGTCCTGGAGAATCGGAGTCCGAGCTGAGGAGAGCTAGAGGACAGTTCTTTATCATACCAAGTCTTGCTAAACTATTTGACTCTTTAAACTGTGGACATATACAACTTTGATTTTAAAAGTATCCTAAAAAGAAAGTGTAATCCTGCTCTGACTCTTTGGAATAACGTAAGCATTGTCCACTTCCTAATTATCTAACTTCGTCAGTCCTCGAACACAGTCTGTGTCCCCCCTGTTGGCATCAAACCTCTCATCGTTCAGGAAGGAAGCAGCATTTCTTACACTACTCTCCCCCATCGTATGAAACCATTTAAACTGGGTTTAAACTCTGAAGAGTCCAGCTACCTACAGGCCAGCAGTGGGTTTGTTCTGGAGAAGATGTGTCCATCTCAACAGGTCATGTACAGAGAGAAGAGCTGTGTGCAAGCTGGATCCATGCAACTGATGGCCGACGGGGAGGCAGAGGGGGTAGTTCCATCAGTGTAGTGATCTAGGATGGGTGCCAGGAACACACACTTTCATCCCCGGATGACTGTTACTTCCTCCTGTCATTAAAAAGAAAAATCATGGTCAAGTTCCATAACTTGGTGCTAACTGATATGAAGCTAAATCACAGGGTTTTGGAAGTTATTGTCTGCCTCTTCCTTTCAGTTTCCATGACTTTTCTCTCTGAAAAGGAAAAGAACAGTATTCAGCCTGACCTGTGGTGGTGCAGTGGATAAAGCATCAACCTGGAATGCCAAGGTCACCGGTTTGAAACCCCGGGCTTGCCCGGCCAAGGCACATATAAGAAACAACTACAAGTTGATGCTTTCTCCCCACCCCCATCAATCTCTCTCTCTCAAAGTCAATCAATAAACTCTTAAAAACAAAATAATATTCATAGGTTATATAATATGTTAACAGAGATATTCAGAGAGGTTGGACCTGTCACTGAGTAATAAAATCACAAAATTTGTTGAATGTACTCGTTATATTTCCAGACCTCAGCTACTTTTCATGAAGCCAGGCATCTACACAGAAATCCAAAGAGAACCCATTTTATTTCTGTATTTTAGTCAACTTGAGCTAGAGAAGGAAAAATAAGTAAATAAGCCAAGTTCAGGCTATTTGTGATCATTTTTATAATTGTATTTATTTTGTGTTGGGTCAAATGAAGATCTTGAGGGACATTAAATACTTGAGTACTTCATGTGACTTCCTCTCCTCTTTGAAATTAAAAACACTATCTCATAAAGTATCTGGAAGGAAGCCCAGCACAAGTCTGAACTTCATAACTAGGATGCTTTTTTAAATACCAAATATTGAAGTCTTCTAAAACACTGTTAGTTATTTTGGGGTGTCTTTGTGTTGCAAGTACTCAAAGTGCATGCGTAGCCTGATTTTGGAAACTGAACGCTGACTCAGAGCTTGCTACACAGCCTGTTGCCTCTGGAACACTCAGGGATTCAAATGAAAAACTTAACAACAATAACCGGTCCTCCCAAACACTTTGACCCTGTGATCAGAAGAGAGGAGCCAGAGAGGTAAAGAATTGAAGGAACAAAGGAAAAGAAATTTGTTTTTGTATTTTATTTAACCATGCCAGTAGGCAAAAGGCAGTCCGGCCTGACCAGGAGGTGGCACAGTGGATAGAGCATCGGACTGGGATGCGGAGGACCCAGGTTCAAGACTCCAAGATTGCCAGCTTGAGTGCGGGCTCATCTGGCTTGAGCAAAAAGCTCACCAACTTGGACCCAAGGTTGCTGGCTTGTGCAGGCAGTTGCTTGGCCTGCTAAAGGCCTGAGGTCAAGGCACATATGAGAAGCAATCAATGAAAAACTAAGGTGTCACAACAAAAAACTGATGATTGATGCTTCTCATCTCTCTCCGTTCCTGTCTGTCCCTATCTATCCCTCTCTCTGTCCTTGTTAAAAAAAAAAAAAAAAAGGCAGCCCAGGTCCTTAATCTAGTACCCACTCTGCAAAACCATTTTTAAATAACAAGTCCCCCAGGAACACCCCCATTTCCCCCTGAAGTCTCCAGAGACTCCCTACACTAACACCATAGATAGTAGAGTGTTGTTGAGTTCCTCTAACTTACTGTGGATAAACAAGCAGAGCTTAATGTTTTCCTTATTAGTTTCAAGTGTGTTTCTAGGTATGCCAAAGGGCAAATGCAAAGATAAAAATATTAAAATAATATTTCTTTTGCATGTTCCTTTAAGAAAGTTGTAAATTTGGGGGATGAGATAGTTCCTTTATGTTTTTCACCGGAGGGATCTAGACATGCACAACCATCTAAAGCAGTGCTAGCTCTCGGGTTAGAATGTCTCTCCTTCAACCGCAGATCTGATGCTGAAATCCCCCCAGAGTCACTCACTAAAATCTCTGCTTGAATCCTTCAATGCAAGGACTCTTAGCATAGCCCACTGCCAAAGCCTTTCTTTTCTTTTCTTTTCTTTTTTTCTTTTGGTGAAAAACTGAATTTTACCCTAGCCAGTTGGCTCAGTGGTAGAGCGTCAGCCTAGCATGTGGATGTCCCGGGTTCGATTCCTGGCCAGGGCACACAGGAGAAGCGCCCATCTGCTTCTTCACCCTTCCCCCTCTCCTTTCTCTCTGTCTCTCTCTTCCCCTCCTGCAGCCAGGGCTCCATTGGAGCAAAGTTGGCCTGGGGTCAGAGGATGGCTCCATGGCCTCTGCCTCAGGCACTAGAATGGCTCCAGTTGCAACAGAGCAACAGCCCAACTGGGCCGAGCATCACCCCCTAGTGGGTTTTCCAGGTGGATCCCAGTGGGGCACATGCAGGAGCCTGTCTCTCTGCCTCCCAGCCTCTCACTTCAAAAAACTACAAAAAAAAAAAACTGAATTATTTTTGTCTCTGTGACTTTTATTTCTCATCTAGTTATACCCTTCAAGCCCCATAGAACCAGAGGGAGGCTTCTTTGGTGTAAAAGATTTCACCCCTAAAAAGTCCTTTTTTTTTTTTTTTTTTGCAGGAGCAGACATGCCACAGTGCAATGAACACAGAGGCAGACAATCCTGGGTTTTTTTCCTGGGGTCTATCATGTCTTAGTTGTGTGACCTTGGACAAGATGTTTAACCTTCTTGATGTCTTATTTGTAAATATGGATTATAATATATAAACTTCACCTAGGTTTACAAAACATCTTAGAAGGGACAGCATTTTGAATATGGGAACACTTAGCTTAAAATTTCCTCCTTCCTCCCCTTTACAACTGGAGGGAGAGTGTGGTGTGGTCAGGAGGATAATCAGCAAGAACAGCTCATTCAGAGACTCAACTTTAATTATTTGTTAAATACTTACTATTCTAAAGTGAGCGTAGAGGTGCTGCTTGTTTTACTGTTGTTTACTATTATTTATCAAATTGCTTTTAGGTCTCGTTTCTGCCCTACGCTAAAGAGGCCACACTAGAATTGATTTCCAAACAAGGCTACCTGTTCCTATGGACCACATATCAGTGTACAGGGCGTGGCTGCAACCAAAGGTTCTGGGTGCTTTGACCATTGATTCCATGATAAGTAAACTAATATAGCAACAACAGGGAAGGCAAAACACTCACAGATGTGTTGTGAAATAGAATGCAGAACTTATACCACCTTTAATGAACTAAGAATTGAAAAGAAAATCTGTATTTCAGGCTATATACCCAAACTCCAGTGAGGAGCAGCTACCTGGGGTGCGGGGGGTGTAAGAAATATCTTTCCAAATCTGGGCGAGACATCAGAGTCATGTGGAGAGATTATGAAAAATATAAATTCCTGAGCACCCAGAAATACAACTTTACATTCTTCAGCCAGGGGACCTCTAAGTTCTCTTCTTGGTTCACATTATTATTAAAACTTCCTTGTGATGGAAAACCACTATTGTGACAGTCAAGAGATACAAGTCTTCCTCTCAAGGAGCTAATAGAATGAGTAGAATAGATAGGCTATCCTACGTGAAGTCATAAGCAATATTAAAATACTATCATTGAAAATATCAAGAAGTCAAAACTATACAACAGGGGAATTAGGTTAGGCTGATGAAAAGATGCAAACTTCCAGTTATAAGTGAGTTCTAGAGATGTCGTGTATAGTATGGTGACTATAGTTAACAATACTGCATTGTATATCTGAAAGTTGTGAAGAGTATAGATCTTAAAAGTTCTCACCACAAGGAAATAATTGTCACCATGTAAGATGATGAATGTTAACTAATTTCACTGTGATAATCATTTTGCAATATATACACGTATCAAATCATTATGTTGTATACCTTAAACTAATACAGTGCTATATATCAGTTATATCTTAATGAACACCGAGAGGGGATACTATAAAATAGGCAAGAGAAACTGGGAATCTGGAGACAAAAGACTTGAAAATCGTCCATCTTCTAATCATTCTACCTGAGCCATGTGACCAGTAATGCACAGCCTCAAAGGCTGAGTGATCTCACAGTCACAAGCATGAGCCTAGGTCAGAAGGACAGATAAATGAGCAGAGAAGAAGCGTTCTGGTCAGCATTCTATTACCTGTGGATTCCAGCCAGAGCTGGGATCAGCTAGGGTGCCAGGTGCTCCCCAGCCTAGGCCATAGTGACCTCCAGTCCCTCTGCTCCCCACTGGGCTAGATCTCCCCAGCCCTGCCAATGACCTGCCATGGCTGAGCCAAGACTATTTAGTCTAACAAAATGTTCTCACTCCCTGCTGTCTCCTATACCCACCCTGCCTTTAATTTTTAAACTTACACACTGTTGGTATTTTTATTTTTTCATTAGGAGGTGGGGGTTGTGTTTCTGCCACATGGTTTTAGAACCCCCAACGCTAGAAACCCAGGAGACATCACCCTTGGCAACCCTTTCTCCCAGATCTACTTTGATTATACAACTATCTGTTTGAAAATAAAATAGGAAAATAAAATAAGCCCTCAAAATATCAACTGTCAGATATGCTGATGTCAAATACAGAAGCACTCATAATGTCACAGCTGGCACCTTCAGAAGTCACCAGGTGCAACCCTCTCATTTTCCTGATAAAGAAAGAGGGGGCCAGAGCAGGGAAGTCCCCAGCTGAAAATCTCAATTCAAGTTGTTAGCAGACTGGTTAAAAAACAAACTATATTTTGACCCCTAATGTGGTGTTTTTGGTTGTTGTTGTTGTTTTTCACTCCACCACACTGTCTCTTGGGAGTCTGACTATTGATCTGTTAAATAATCAGGCCAAAGCTACTTGAAGTCTTTACTGACAACTGGCTCAAGTCCTTATTTTTTGTCTTTAGTAAAGTTCTTTCCAGTTTGCTAACTGGTTTCAGCGATTACAGGTATTTGACCATAAATTCAGATAGTCATATGAAGAAGAGCCTTTAGATGACCTAGTCCAGGAGGTCTTAACCTGGGACTTATAAACTTATGGGTTGAACCCAGGTAATCCACTGTTGGAACTTCAAAAATTTGGCAAAAATGTCTCTCGAAGATGGCGATAGAGTAGGCGGACGTACCAACTTCCAACTCCCAGAACCAAAGTGGATTATAACTCAATTTTAAGAACCATCATCTGGATAAACCAACTTTGAACTAAACTAAGTGTACTCTTCAACCAAGGAACACAGAAGAAGCCGCATTGAGACTGGTAGGAATAGCGAAAACGCGAAGAGGGCTGCCCAGCTCCCTGGAGCAAACGGCAGCCCGGAGAGACCCAAGTGGCGGGAGGAGAGTTTGGCGGAGAGGGAGGGACCTGGGTCCCAGGAACCAAGCCCCAGCCTGCAGTCCTAGAGCCTAGAAGAGGCGTTTGGACAGTATTGAGCTGTGAAACAAGTGAGGATACTGTTTATGAGAAAGAGACAGTTTTCTCAGACCCAAGATTCTTAAAGGGACAGTGCAGAAAACCTCTCTCACAACCACTCACCCGGGGCTCCGGGGAATGAGGACAGAGGAGAGGACCAGAGCAGTGGGAAGAGAGAGTAAACTGGAAGCCACAGGGAGAAACACTCTGAGGAATAGCCACCCTAACCCCTGGGCTAAGTCACTTCCCTAATCAAAAACTAATATTTCCCCTGGAACTAGCAATACCAGCAAAGGGAGACAGGACACCAGCCAAACAAGCTCTCCTGCAGCACTTAGAGCAGAGCTGCTTAGACGGAGGGAGCTGCCAGGTCTACAGTATGGAGTGTTAGGGTCTGAGCTGCGGGGCCCCTTCTCACTCTGCTGAGGGTTGCTGGAGGGATGGTGGCGGCGGGACGCTGAAAGGTGGTTCTGTCGGTGGGGGCGGAGGCCCAGCCGGTGTGAGCTCGGTCTAGCCCAGCAGGGGCAGAGGGGACACGCGAAAGCAGTCCGGCAGCTGCGGGCCTGCCTGTAGCCCCACCTGCAGGGGAAAAGTGGGAGGCCAGGAACAGGCAGAGATCTGCTCTGCGACCCTGTGCAAGCCAGCCCTGACCGTGGGGATGGAGCTAGAACCAGGGATGGGCGGAGGATCGCGGCTGAGCTCACGCCAGCAGCCCCAACCAGCCAGAGAAACTGCGGTTTGCCATCCTGCACGCAAGTTGGCTCTGAACGCGGGGGCGGGGCTAGAGCCTGGATGAGCAGAAGCTCGCAGCTGAGTGCACACCAGCAGCCACACCCAGCCCAATAAACCGTGGTTTGCGATCCTGCAAAGGAGGGCCCTGGCCTCGAGGGCGGGGCAAAAGCTCCCAACAGGCAAAGACTCACAGCTGAGAGCACGTTTGCAGCCCCATCCAATCCGAGAAACTGTGGTGAGCAGGCTCTGACCGCTGGGGCTTGATGGAAACCCGGAAACAGGCTGGGTCCGCACCTGAGCAAAGGTGCTCACCTCTACCCTTGGTGCTGAGGCTTGTGGCTTGAGTGACAGCCCCTTCCGCGGAGGAGAGGCGAAAATCACAACAACAGCAGCAGTGAGCCGGTGCTGGCAACACCCATACCCAACGGCCCTAGGCAGCGGCAGAGGGGGTGGCGGGCCTGCAGATAGACCACACCTAGAGAACACAAAGGCAACACCTACTGGACTCCAGTGGCCACAACCTTCTTATACATAGACAAAATGGGAAGGCAGAGATATGCAAACCAAATGAATCAAGAGAAATCCCCAGAGAAGGACCTGAATGAAGCAGATATAACCAAATTACCAGATGCAGAATTTAGAATAATGATAGTTAGGATGTTCAAAGAAATTAGAGCAACAATGGATAGTCACTATGAACACCTAAATAAAGAGATAACAAGTATAAAAAACGAAATTAAAATAATAAAAAAAAAGTCAGGCAGAAATGACAAATACAGTATCAGAACTGAAGACCACAGTGTAAGGAATTAAAAGCAGGATGAATGACGCTGAGGATTGAATCAGCAAGTTAGAGGATACTGTAAAAGAAGGAACAGAAGCAGAGCAGAAAAGAAAAAGAGACTCAAAAAATGTGAGGCACCTGACCAGGCGGTGGCGCAGTAAATAGAGCATCGGACTGGGATGTGGAGGACCCAGGTTCGAGACCCCGAACTCGCCAGCTTGAGCACGGATTCATCTGGCTTGAGCAAAAGCTCCTCAGCTTGGACCCAAAGTCACTGGCTCCAGTAAGGGGTTGCTCGATCTGCTGAAGGCCCGCGGTCAAGGCACATGTGAGAAAGCAATCAATGCACAACTAAGGTGTTGCGATGGCAATGAAAAACTAATGATTGATGCTTCTCACCTCTCTCCGTTCCTATCTGTCTGTCCCTATCTATCCCTCTCTCCAACTCTCTCTCTGTACCTGTAAAAAAAAAAAATGTGAGGAAACTCTAAGGGAGCTCTGTGACAACATGAAGAGAAACAACATCCGCATCATAGGGGTTCCTGAAGAAGAGGAGAGAGAACAAGAAATAGAAACTTTGTTCAATCAAATCATAGCAGAAAACTTTCCTAAATTAAGGCTGGGAAACATCCCACATGTTCAAGAAGCACACAGAACCCCATTAAAGAGAAACCCAAAAAGATCTACACCAAGACACATCATAGTTAAAATACCAAAGCTAAGGAATAAAGAGAAAATTTTAAAAGCTGCTAGAGAAAAAAAGGCTAGCACCTACAAAGGAGCCCCCATAAGGATGACATCTGACTTCTCAACAGAAACACTTGAGGCCAGAAGGGAATGGCAATATATATTCAAAGTAATGCAGAACAAGAACCTACAACCAAGACTACTCTATCCAGCAATGCTAACGTTTAAAATTGAAGGAGAAATAAAGAGCTTCCCAGACAAAGAAAGCCTCAAGGAATTCATTAAAACCAAACCAATTCTGCAAGAGATACTAAGGGGCCTGTTGTGAACACTTCAAAGAGAGGAAAGAATATAGCAAAAGAAGAATACAGCTTTAAAGAATAAAATGGCAATAAACAACTACATATCAATAATAACCTTAAATGTAAATGGATTAAATGATCCAATCAAAAGACATAGGGTAGCTGCGTGGATAAAGAAACAGGACCCATACATATGCTGTCTACAAGAGACACACCTTAAAACAAAAGATGCACATAGACTGAAGGTAAAAGGATGGAAAAAAATATTTCATGCAAATGGAAATTAAAGAAAAGCCGGGGTAGCAATACTTATATCTGACAAAATGGACTTTAAAACAAAGGCTGTAGTAAGAGATAAAGAAGGACACTACATAATGATAAAGGGAACAATTCAACAGGAAAATATAACTATTATAAATATCTACACACCAAATATAGGAGCCCGACATACATAAAGCAGACTTTGATGGATATAAAGGGCGAGATTAACAGCAATACTATCATAGTAGGGGATTTCAATACCCCTCTAACAACACTGGATAGATCCTCAAGAAAGAAAAGTAATAAAGAAACAGCAGACTTAAAGGATACACTAGATCAACTTGATTTAATAGATATCTTCAGAACTTTTCACCCTAAAGCAGTAGAATATACATTCTTCTCAAGCGCTCATGGTACATTTTCTAGGATAGACCACATGTTAGGACACAAAAATGGTCTCAATAAATTTAAGAAGATTGAAATCATATCAAGCATTTTCTCTGATCACAATGCCATGAAACTAGAAATTAACCACAAAAGAAAAACTGAAAAATACTCAAACACTTGGAAACTAAATAGCATGTTATTAAATAATGAATGGATTAACAATGAGATCAAAGAAGAAATAAAAAAGTCTCTAAAAACCAATGATAATGAGCATACATCAACTCAAAATTTATGGGACACAGCAAAAGCAGTACTGATAGGGAAGTTCATTGCACTACAGGCATACCAAACTCCTTTTATGAGGCGAGCATAATTCTGATCCCAAAACCAGGCAAAGACAACACAAAGAAAGAAAATTATAGGCCTATATCCCTGATGAATTTAGACGCTAAAATTCTCAACAAAATATTAGCCAATCGAATCCAGCTATATATGAAAAAAATCATACACCATGATCAAGTGGGATTTATTCTGGAGAGGCAAGGCTGGTTCAATATTCGCAAATCAATCAATGTGATTCATCACATAAACAAAAGGAAGGACAAAAATCACATGATAATTTCAATAGATGCAGAAAAGGCATTAGATAAAATCCAGCACCCATTCATGCTCAAAACTCTCAGTAAAGTGGGAATACAAGGAACATTCCTTAACGTGATAAAGGCCATCTACGACAAACCGACAGCAAACATCATACTAAATGGACAAAAATTAAAAGCAATCCCCTTAAGATCAGGAACCAGGCAGGGGTGCTCCCTTTCACCACTCTTATTCAACATAGTTCTGGAAATCCTAGCTACAGCAATCAGACAAGAAAAAATAAAAGGCATCCAAATTGGAAAAGAAGAAGTAAAACTGTCATTATTTGCAGATGATATGATATTGTATATAGAAAACCTTAAAGTCTCAGTCAAAAAACTACTGGACCTTATAAATGAATTTAGCAAGGTGGCAGGATATAAAATTAATACTCAGAAATCAGAGGCATTTCTATATACCAACAATGAACTGTCAGCAAAATAAATTAAGGAAACAATCCCCTTCACTATTGCAGCCAAAAAAATAAAGTACCTAGGAGTAAATTTAACCAAGGAGGTTAAGGATTGTACTCGGAAAATTATAACACATTGATAAAAGAAATCAAGGAAGATACAAACAAGTGGAAGCATATATCATGCTCATGGCTAGGAAGAATAAACATCATTAAAATGTCTATATTATCCAAAGCAATTTATAAATTCAATGCAATACCAATTAAAATACCAATGACATACTTCAAAGATATAGAACACATATTCCAAAAATTTATATGGAATCAAAAAAGAACATGAATAGCCTCAGCAATCTTAAAAAGAAAAAATAAAGCAGGAGGTATCACTCTTCCAGATATCACGGTTTAACTACAAGGCCATTATACTCAAGACAGCCTGGTACTGGCATAAGAACAGGCACATAGATCAATGGAACAGAACAGAGAACCCAGAAATAAACCCACAGCTTTATGGACAACTGATATTTGACAAAGGAGGAAAGAACATACAATGGAGTAAAGACAGCCTCTTTAAAAAATGGTGTTGGGAAAATTGGACATCTACCTGCAAAAAAATGAAACTAGACCATCAACTTACACCATTCACAAAAACAAAATCAAAATGGATAAAAGACTTAAACGAAAGCCGTGAAACCATAAGCATCTTAGAAGAAAACATAGGCAGCAAGCTCTCTGACATCTGTAGCAGTAATGTATTTGCCGATTTATATCCACGGGCAAATGAAATAAAAGGCAAGATAAACAAATGGGACTATATCAAACTAAAAAGTTTTTGCACAGCTAAAGACAATAAGAACAGAATAAAAAGACAAACCACACAATGGGATAACATATTCGACAGCACGTCTGATAAGGGGTTAATAACCAAAATTTATAAAGAACTTATAAAACTCAACACCAGAAAGACAAACAATCTAATCAATAAATGGGCAAAAGAAATGAATAAAACTTTCTCCAAAGAAGGCATACAGATGGCCAATAGGCATATGAAAAAATGCTCAACATCACTAATCATTAGAGAAATGCAAATTAAAACCACAATGAGATATCACCTCACACCAGTCAGAATGGCGCTCATCTGCAAAACAACCCAGAACAAGTGCTGGCGAGGATGTGGAGAAAAGGGAACCCTCCTGCACTGCTGGTGGGAATGCAGACTGGTGCAGCCACTGTGGAAAACAGTATGAAGATTCCTCAAAAAATTAAAAATCAAACTGCCTTTTGACCCGGCTATCCCACTTATAGGAATATACCCTAAGAACACCATAGCACTGTTCGAAAAGAAGAAATGCGCCCCCATGTTCGTGGCAGCATTGTTCACAATAGCGAAGATCTGGAAACAGCCCAAGTGTCCGTCAGAGGACTAGTGGATTAAAAAGCTATGGTACATATATACTATGAAGTACTACTCAGCCATAAGAAATGATGACATCGGATCATTTACAACAAAATGGATGAATCTTGATAACATTATACGGAGTGAAATAAGTAAAACAGAAAAAAACTGAGAACAGCATGATTTCATACATAGGTGGAACATAAAAGTGAGACTATGAGACATGGACAAGAGTGTCGTGGTTACGGGGTGGGGGGAGGGAGGGGAGGGTGGGATAGGGAGAAGGGGAGGGGCACAGGGAAAACCAGATAGAAGGTGACAGAGGACAATTTGACTTCGGGTGATGGGTATGCAACATAATTGGATGATAAGATAACCTGGAGATGTTTTCTTTGAACATATGTACCCTGATTTATTGGTGTCGCCCCATTAAAATTAATTTTTAAAAAATTTGGCAAAAATTTTGAATGTTCAGATGTGCTTTTTTTTCTTCTTTTCCTGGATGAGGAAAGCAGTTTCCTCAGATTCTCAATGGAGTTCATGAATTCTCAATAAAATATAATTCAATTTCCTCAATTTAGATTTGGGGAACTGAGGCAATGAAGGTGAACAGAGTTGCCCAGGCCACATAGAACAAAATGAAGCCCGGAGCCCAGAACTCTGTGCAAGTCCCAGGTTCTTTCCTGCTGCACCACGTGGCCGGTGCTGAGCAGAGATAATTCCAACTTTCCCTATCAACTCTCTTCCGATCCATGCTTCCACTGCAAAAGGAATTCACCGAGGAAGTATGCAGGACTCAATACAAGTCAGTCCCATCCCTGGAACAGTGTCTCCCTGTACATCTTATGGCGATCAATCAGAATTTCCACCTTGAACCTGGCAGAAATACAGTTTACATTCTGAGGCTCTCAGCTCCCTCACATGTGGGAGCTCAGCCAGAGTTTCTGTAATCTGGTGTTCTATACTCAACTCTGGATGGCTTATTAAATATGTCACCTGTGTCTTCTGCAGTCCCATCATTGCTTGTACGCCAAGAAAAACTCATCCTACTGGAGAAATAGGTTCACTTAAAGTAAGGAAAGGGGGTGAAAATCCATTTTTAACAAGGACCTTTTAAAACGAAGTGCTATAGGAACTGAAGTATCCAATACAGAAAGGTAGCTCCAGTAGAAATATAGTGTCTAATTCCATGGTAATAACAGATAGGCTATCTTACATTCTATTTGGAAGGAGGTGGGATAGAACTCAAAGCAATCTTTGTGTTTATGAATGGGCAGTTTTTATACATTATGGTGCCTGCCCTCCCAAATTAAGTTTTGGTTTAAAAAGATTGAATTAGAGTTTTCAACTGCCCTTTCAGTTAACATTCCTATATTATTTTTGATTTTATACAACATTTCCTAGGGTTCTTGGTGTGAGAAGATTATTCAAGAGGATAATATCTCTAGTCCTCTGATATCAGAGCAAGAAGTTAATACACAATGACTGAAAATGACAAATCACATAACAGTAACCAGTACAATGTCTCTGAAGTTACACAAGAAATTGATAATGCCATCTGCCTTCAGCTAAGGGAACTGGGCAACTTGGGTCAAGGACGGGAGAAAGACTTTTCACTGCATATTGTTTAGATCTTCTGAATTCCAATCATGTATTACTTAATCAAAATATTAAGAAATGCAGCCTGAACTTTAAAAAGATACTGTACAGCCTGATCTGTAGTGGCGCAGTGGATAGAGTATTGACCTGGAATACTGAGGTCACCGGTTCAAATTCTAAGGCTTGCCTGCTAGAAGCAACTACTATGAATTGATACTTCCTGCTCACCCCACCACCACCACCACCGTCTCTCTTTCTTTCTCTTTCTCAAATCAAGAAATAAAATCTTTTTAAAAAACCCAAAAATGTACTGTACACCTGAAACTAACACAAACTAATACTGAATGTAAACTGTAATCAAAAACTAAAATTTTAAGGTCTTTTTTGTAAAAAAATTAATTGTGTCAAAAATATATAATTTAGACCGTAGTCTATGCGTATAAGAAACAGCTAAAAGTGGTTGAGGCTGAGGGTGGTTCAATGCTTCCTTCTGTATTCAGCTTTTAATTGTATGCATGAATTACTTTGACAAAATGTAAAACTAATGAAAAGAAAGTGACCTCCAACCAACTTGTTTTACAAGAAGAAACTGAGGCCCAGTGGTGGCAGAAACTAGTGACAGAGCCTATATAGATACACACTCAGATTGCTGTGTCAGAGGCCAGAGCTGTGCTTGTCACAGACAAGCATTATTCCTGTGACTGGTGCCTAAATGCCTTCTCATTATTGTTATTATTGTTATTATTATTATTAGATTAAGACATGTTTAGACTATTTGAATAAAATTGAGCTCCCCTCATTTTGATCCTCTGTGCTAATAATTGTACCCTTTTTTATTCATTCAATTACAAGCAAATTGACAGGAGACATTTATATGAGGCAGCTTAAACCCCAGCTAATGGAGTGCCTAATGACTAATTGATCAGATCCCAACCCAGAGAGCAGCTCTGAGTGGCCTAAAGGAATTTATGCAATTAGTTTAGGTTTGGTAGAAATTGAGTGCATATGAAAGTAAGCTTTTTATGGTCTTGATTTATGAGGGTTGGACATTAACTATAGCTGCCAAGAGGCTGAGCTGCCTAACAAGCCCCAGGCATTGAGGGGCTCTGTCTCAGGCCAAGATACTGGGTTCTAAAGCTGGGCTGGTGTGGTGTGTGTGTGTGTGTGTGTGTCTGTCTGTCTGTCTGTCTGTCTGTCTAAGGGGAAGAGTGATGAGTAGAGGAAAAAGAAATTGGGATTGAGAGTGGAATTCCATCAGAGACCTCTTGAAATTATGGTGGTTCTCCCTCCTCATGTAATTCAAAATAAAAACAATATTAAATTCTAAAAATATATAAAGAAGTCCCACAAAAGTCTTATTTTCCCAGGATAAACACTGGAATATTGTGTGTGTAAAATCCTAAAACTTAAATTAGAAAAAAAGAAAGAAAGAGAGAACTGTTTTGGTGCCACTTTGCCTGCCGGCTGGACAGGGCTGAGCTGAGGGAGGGGGCAGAGAACTGACGTTTTATGGAGATAAGTACTCCTCCACGCACTGGTGACAGGAAGCCATGAATGGAAGGGATCCCGCTGAATGCCTGGGCCTAGCTGCCCGTCCTTCTCTAGCCAAAACGCTCCTCCCGAAGTACAGGGAGCTCCCCAGTCCCGAGCGCAGCCCACCGTAAGCCCCCTCCAGAGTCGCCGCGGGGAGCCAGGCGAACCCTGACCCTGCAAGGGGAGCCCGGAGAGCCCGGCTGGTGCGGAAGCGCCGTCGGGAGGGGCGGAGGGAAACCTGACCTGATCGGAAAAGAGCGATCGAAGGGGAGACTAATTCATCCGCCGCCGCCGCCGGGGTTCTCGCTGGCTCCGTCTGCCCGCCGGGGCGGGGTTACCACGGGGGCTCCCAGAGCTCCGCGGAAGAGAGAAAGAGGGAAAGGGGGTTCTCCGCGCGCCCGGGGGACGTGACTCACCTCGCTCCTGCACTTTGGAGTCAGAGTTCCGCACCTGTGAGTTTGGAGAGAAGCTAAGAGCGGGGAGCGTGGGGACTAATAAACGGACCGATCAAATATGCACAGGGACCTGACGGGCCCGCCGAGATGGAGCTCCAGGGCAGGGCCCGAAACCCAGCGGGGACAGTGGGCATCCTGGGCTGCCACCACCACCTCGGCTCGGCTTCTCCAGCCGCATCTGACGCGCCGGCACCCCCACCACAGGCGGCCCCCCAGCCCTGCCCCTGACAGGCTTCAGTTTCACTCAAGGATGAGTCTGGGGTTTACCAGATCTCTCCACCGAATTGCTGCGTTTCACTACTTGACCTGGGCGAGTTACATTAATACTCTGTGCTTTCAAGTTCCCATTTGTAAAGTGGGGTTTCAAATGGCACCTACTCATTAGACGTCTCGGGATGATCACTTCGTAAGTTATATAAATGTCTAATTACGATATTGTACACCTGAAACTCATATAATAGTTTATATAAACTGTAATTGAAAAATTAAAAATAAAAGTGAAATGGTACCTACTCATGGTGTTAAGGATGAATAAATTAATGCATATGAAGTGCTTGGAACAGTAACCATGAAGGAAATCCTCAATTCAGTACATGTTCGGTATAATTATTATTCATTTACCCGACAAACATTTGTGAAGTCCCCACTCTGCGAGGCCCTGCGCTGCGGCTCAGGGAGTCAGGGGGTAGTGGGAAGGCGTGGTACTTGCTCGCCTGCCTGGAGTGCATTTACAGCTAAATAAATAAACAGGGTGCTATCAGGGAGTAAGCAGGACTAACAGAGATAAAGTAGGGTAGTGTGATCGCGTGGCTGAGGAAGAGCAAATTTAGGTAGAAGGAGCCGCCCTCCTCTGTGCCTGCCCCTCTTTCAGTAAAAAAAAAGGGGGGGTTTAGACGCTCTGCCCTTCTGACGGGGTGCCACTGAGCTGGGCGGGGGGTGGGGGAGAACTAGCGGGACACCCTCACGCCTTCTCTGCCACTAAAGCTCCGCCCCTCCGGAGAGAACCTGTGCTGTCTTCCACCCTAAGAGATGCTTGATGCTTGCCAGGGCTCTGCTGGCAGGGAAGACTCTGACTGGAAGAGCCTCTTCTGAAGGGTCAGCTTCTCAGAGGGCTCTATGCATTCGCGCCGTAAACTCCTGGAGAGCGAATTCATCGCCCCTCCCATAGGTGGGACGCACAGTGTGCAAAGAGACTTCTTTTATGATTTCCGGCTTGCCCCGGACAACTAAGTCGGAGACTGGTTGATAGGCACTGCTACCATCCTTGTTTTCTAGATGTACAGGCTGTGGGTCACAGAGGGAAAATGTTGACCCCACACCACTCCAAGCCCCAAATTTGCCCCTGCAACACTACATCTTTCTTTTTCTGAGCATAGTGTTTTTAAATGAAATTTTTTTTAAGAAATTAAATTTTAATGGGGTGGCATTGATCAATGAGTACATAGGTTTCAGGTAAATATCCGTATAGCATCTGAACTGTCGATTCTGTTGTGCACCCATCACCCAAAATCAAATCATTTTCTCTCACCGTATATTTGTCCCTCCTTACTTCCCACCACTAGTGTTTTAAAGAGACCAATATCCATTAAGGCCTACTATGTGTTATGTGTGATCCCATTTGATCAGCAGAGCAATCCTGAAAGTTAGTCTTTGTTCCAGTTTTACAAATGAGGGTACTGAGGGTCAGAGCTATAAAGTCACTTACTCAAGTAAGAGATAGAGCAGGGGTCACACCCCAGGTGTGTTTACTCCAGACCTGGAACTGTTTCCATCTCAGCAGGAAAGTAAAAGGACTCAAGAACCAAAGCAGGGTCACAAGAAAATCAGGCACACTCAGCAGGGTAGAAGTCACCCCCTCATCCTCTTCCCTGATTCTTCCTTTGCCTACCAAGGGCCCATTTCACAGAGCACCCCTTCTGGACCAATGATCACCACAGAGTGAGGCAAGGCCTCTTCTCATTTAAACAGGAAAGCAACTGCAGCCTTTGACTGGCAGCTTGAGATGCAGACCACCTAGACCCTGACCCCACCCCCAGGGATACTTGTCTGTTCTTGGTGGTCTTTTTCCTCCCATACTCCTTAGAATCTAAAGAAGATTGAGTTGGAAGGGGTCCTTTTATTTTTTCATCCATTCATTCAACAGATATCTATTGTCTGCTCCTCTGGGCCATACCTTGAGCTGGGAGCTGGGTTTGAAAGTGAACAAAACTCACACTACCTTAGATCCACAAAGAGGAAGCTACTGGCCAGAGATTGCCCTGCTCAGACTCCAGAAGGGCTGGATTCCTGCCTTCAAGTGCTGCCTGTCAAGCTTCAGCCATGCTGGCTATGTATGTCTGGCTTATTGGGGTTCAGGCCCTGGTTCCAGCCAGGCAGATGACTAGAAGCCTCCCCCTGGTCCACAGATGACTCTCTAAGTACCGCCATGAGAGGTACAATGCAGCTTTCTATGTAAACAGCTCTGAACATTAGCCTCACTTTCTCTTGGTACAGTTTAAAGAAATTCCTAGCTGGCCCCTGGCTAGTAAATGCTGCAAGTTTGCAGGATTGGAGGAGGAGGAGGGAGAATCTACTCTGGGGTGCTTTTCAATGAATTCATATAATTACAAAAAGTGTTATACAGCCATCATCAGCAGAGGCTTGAAGAGGTGGTATGACTTGCCCAAGGTCACACGGTTAGGACATGGCCCACCAGGATGCACACCAAGCCTATGTAGACCCCAAACCAGCTAGTACTCCCCACCTCATCCACCACCCTCTGTAGACGACTGTCCTCCAACAGAAGAGTGGCAAAGGCGACTGCACAATTCCGGAGAAACCACAGCTCCCGGAGCTTCCTGAGCTAGCCCAAGTGAAGAGGCTGCGGTGCCGCCGGTCGGGCGCACTTAGGGGGTGGGAGAGGGTGGAGGGCGTCGTGGCCCGGCCGCAGCTCCTGCCCGAGTAGAAACTGGTCAAAATATTTGTGCACGCCGACAGTCCCCGGCGCCTGGACCGGACCAGTTGCAGAGGCGTGGGTCCAACTCATAGCCCAACCGGGACGGTTCTGACGCGGGTCTTGCACTCAGGCGACTCATCTCGCCCTCTCCAAAAAAAGTAACCTCCTAAACTTTTGAGGTTATTAATTTTTAAAATAAGTAAATAACAGCAGGGAACTTTTCGAAAAGGAGATGGAGGCGGATATCCGGTTCTTTCCCGGGCCAGAAAAGCCGAAGGCTCTTACCTGCAGGAAATCTCGCAGCCCGCAAAGGCGCGCCTGTCTGGAGCGCTTCGCTTCGGCGCGGGACGCTCACGGCCGCCTCCTCTGCAGCCCGGCTGGGCTCCGGCCCTGTGTTTTATACCACTATAGGCAATTAATATTGCATCAGCAGTATTTTAAATTTTCAAAACCCACAATATAATGTAATGGCATAAGGGCATTTATTATTAAAGGACACCCGATGGAGAGGGAGGTGGAGGAATCGCTAGAGCTGTTGCACAAGGCGGGAGCGAGGGGCTGAGGCCTCCGGGGTGAGGGCGATCCTCCGGTTTGCTTTTGCAGTGGGGGTTGCGGGCGAACTGCACGGAGGAGAGTCCCGCTCTGTTCCGAATTTCGGGCTGAAGGTCTGATGACACAGAGCTCTTTGAATACACAGTGGGAGAATGTGCAGACAACTCCTGACTCGGAGCATTAATTTTTAAATCATGAAGGTGTTTCTGCGGTTCACAAATAAAAAGGTTACCTCCTCTTTTAGAGAGAGTGGGAGACAGAAGGGAACGAACGTCTGTTGAGCACCTACTGTGTACTGGGCACTAACTACTCTAGGATCTTTGCAGCCAGCAGCTCGTTTAGCGCCCCACACAGAAGCCGAGACAGACTACAGTGTGAGTAACCTCTTGGGTAACAATTTCAAATGAATTTCTAAAGAGACCACCAAGAGATCCCAACAGACTTTGCCCTAGCAAAGAACATTTTCCTTCTACTTTGCATCCATCGCCTCATTTCCTATATAGCTGTTTGAAGGTATTAAAATAATAATGTTTCCTATTAAGTGCCAACCACTACCAGATGCCTTAAATAAACAAACTTAGTCGCGACAATATCAGCATCTTCATCCAGTAAACAAACAATGGAGTCTCAGAGAAGTTAAGAAATTGGCTTTAGGGTAGTTCAGCCAATGAGTGGAGCCATTGGGGGCTCAAAGAGCAGTCAGGGCTTCAAAGTTTGTGATCTGGGTCAAGTTGAGCAAACAGAAGCTGATGGATTCGAGCGGGGACGTGTGGAAGGAAGTGACTTGAAATACTGAGGTCTGGGCACCAGCAGCCGATCTCCCTGGAGGAGATGTGGGTGAGAGGAAGAGGCTGCGGGGGCAGGGGGGGGGGAGGAAGAAGAGGAGAAAGGAGAGGAAATGGCAGAAAACTGGCCTGCCCGGAAGTGACAGCCCAGCCTTTCTGGGCTCTCACTTTTAAATTCTTTCCAAAATGAGTACTCTTTAGCCTCGGAGAAAGAAAAGCACTGCGATTCGGGTTGAAAAATAAAGCATTTATTTTAGAAGTTAATTGAAGGGGTAAGGAGGGGGGACTTAATATTTTATTTGTATCTATTCAGAGAACAAAACCAAAGATCACACAGCAACACGCAACTTACATGAAGCAACGAAAAATAAAATGTGATGGGGTTAACGGGAGTGAGGTGAGAAGGATCCAAGCCTACGGACTGGCCCCTCTTTCCACCCAAAACTATAAGTGTACCTCCACCAGGGACACCCATAAAAGGAGGATGGAAAGAAGCGACATTAAATAAATAATGGGAAACAACGGTGTTAACAATAACAACAATAAAAGAGCAACAAGGTTAGACGTGTTGGAAGGACTTGCACATGATTTGAAGAAGTTACAAATTACTTTCGAGCAGCCGCCTCTACAGTGTGCGCTGGGAGTCTAGCTGGAGCAGCGAGCTGGGGTTCGAGAGTTCTCAGTCGGCCCGGAACACTACCAATCCCTCGCTCTTCAGTAGGCGGTAATTATCACTCCACTGCCCGCAGATAGTAGAGGATGGGCCAGAGCAGGTGTCCATTGTTGCTGGCAAACAGCTCAGCGATCCCAATGTGTGAAGAACCGCTCGGAACCCGCAACTCCGCGCACTCTTTCCCTGAACCTAGCTCATGCTACCTTAGAGAACGTACAGCAAACCGAAGAATGACATGGGTAAACTTTAGTCTGTGAAGGGAGTATAAGGTTATCCTTTGGAAACATACATGATTTTATATACTCTAAATAAATCTCCAGTACACGTTTGTGCCCCAGTTAGACTTTGCATTATTTGTATCACGTTCTTCCCATCCCTTCATCCCTTGTCAAATCGCGCTTAGCCAAGTGGCCCCTGCACCGCAAAGTCGTGTGGTGAGACCAATTCACTATCCCCTGCGTTTGGGCTCCTGCCCTGAGGTCGAGCAGTCCAGCGCGCAAGGGAGATTTCAGCACCACGGACAGCGCCAGTCCCTCAGGGCCTGCCCTTCGTGAGTTTTTCTTAGCGCAAAAACTTTTCTTGTGTGGGAATAGAATGGAAAAGACAGAAAGAGAAGGTCGGCAGACCACCAGGTGGGATAAAGGGGAGAGTCTGTGGCTTCGGGGAAGAGGGCCTGACCTGCCAGAAAACGTCTTGTAGTTCCCCATAACAGTTCCCCCCCGGGACGTACACCACTTTCCCGGCCCCGGACGCTGCGCCCCGCCGCAGTCAGTGAACAGCCGAGTACTTCATTCGTTTCTGTTTCTGTCTCTGGTTGCAGAACCAGACCCTCACCACGTTCTTTTTAAGGTCCAGTTTCTCCGCGATGGCTGCGATCTTCTCGGATGAGGGCCGCGGCTGAATGGCAAAGTAGGCCTCGAGTGAGCGCTTCTCCGGGGCCGCGATGGATGTGCGTTTGCGCTTCCGCTCACTGCCGTTGAAGAGCTCCGGCTTGCTGTTTTTTTCGCGGTAGGCAGCCTCGGCTTCCTCCAGCCAGGCCTGGAGGACCGGTTTGAGCGCGATCATGTTGTTGTGTGAGAGAGTGAGAGACTCGAACCTGCAGATGGTGCTCTGGCTGAGCGAGCCTACGCCGGGGATCTTGAGATTTGCTAGCGCCGCGCCCACGTCCGCCTGAGTCACCCCCAGCTTGATGCGCCGCTGCTTAAAGCGCTCCGCGAAGGCCTCCAGCTCTCGTGGGTCCGACTCCACGTCGCTGAGGCACGCGGGCATAGCGCTGTGAGGTGCCACGGCGTGTGGGTGACTCATGCCCATGGCCTGATGCAGGTGGCCCATGGCGCCCAGGTGGTGCGGGTGGATCTGCGCGGGCATCACCGAGTGCTCGGGGGCGCCCAAACCACTGACGCTCAGCGTGGGCGAGATGTGCTCTAGCAGGTCGCCTTCTAGGCCCTGGTGCACCGCGTGGTGCGGGTGCGAGGTGAGCGCGGCCGGGTGGGAGATGGGCACTGTGGACGAAGTGGACGTGCAGGGCACGCTACTCATGGTATGGTAGGTGGCGTCGGGCTTGAACGGATGGTTCTTGCCGTGGGAGACGATATCCACCGCCGCCAGAGCTTCAGCGCGTGCCAGCAGGCTCTCATCAAAGCTTCCAAATATATTACCCTGCAGCTGCAAGCGAAAAGGCGCACAGCACGGTCAGTGGGGAATACTGTCAACTCAGGATTAAAACACATTTTCAAGCAACCGAGATGCCTCTCCTCAAAGCCCAGGTCATAAAAATTAATACGGAGACAGAGGCTCTGCTGGAACAGACGTGTGGATCAGAGACATGAATGAGAAAGAGAGAGGCGCGCCGGGAGAGAGCGTGGGGGAGACAAGAGAGGGGTTCAGACAGCGGCGATTGTTCTGGGCGACATGAAAAAAACATGAAGCAAATGCCTGTCAAAAAATGTGCCTTAGAGCGGTAATTATGCTCCCCTACGTACCTGCGGGGCTGGGAGACAGACTCGGCGCATGGCCTCGGAGCCGGAGTGCAAGCTGGAGAATTTGGGTTCTTGGAGCACCGGGTGCATGCCGAAAGGCTGCTTAGTGTTCATGGCCATCATCTTCGCGCGCCTGGAAGGGAGGCAGCGAGGGGCATGGATCAGGCTCTTCTCGCTCGCTCGCCGCGCTCCAAGTGAGCGCTGCTCAGCGCCCGCGCTCCCCTCGCCCTCTCGCTTGCTGCCTCCCCTCTCCCCCACCTGCTTCTTCACTCATCTTACAAGCAGCCTGCCAGGAAGGGCCCGGGAGCGCGCAGGCGTGTTCACGCGCCCGGGACTCGCAGGGGCGGCCGGGGAGGCAAGGCTAGGCAGCAGCTCTACGCGCTCGTCTCTGCGTGGGCCACGACCGCCCCCGCCACGCCATTTATACCCCGGCCTGATCGGGCCTCTCCGGGTCTGCCCCGCCCCGCCTGGCTCCAGCCCCGCGGACCTTCCTGATTCTTTCTTTCTTCGTAGACTTTTTCCCTGCCAAGTCCCAAACCTCTCCATCCTGTTCCAACTCGCATTCCCAAATCGAAGGATAGCCCCGGTTTGAGCAGACCCCAGAAGGGTTGACCCTACTCCAACCCCCCAAAACAAAAACTCTCTCTCTCTCTCTCTCTCTCTCTCTCTCTCTCTCTCTCTCTCTCTCACACACACACACACACACACACACACACACACACACTTCATGTCGGACCGGCTGCCGCCAAACTACCCATTTCCAGGGCGCTCCTGGCCCCACGCCCGAGCCGGCCACTCGAGTCCGGCCCCGCCGCGCAGCAAAGAGGCGCCTCCAAGGACCCAGACGGGCTCCACGAAGGGTGAGGGGCTACCCTAATGAGCCCCAGGTGACCCCCACCTCCCAATTGCCAAGCGCTGTGGAGGCCGGGAAAGTAACTGCTTGCCCAGTCCAGGAGGCTGTGGCTTCCTCCCCACGCTTGTCTTCTTGCCTTTGCTTAAGAAAATTTGGCGCCTTGCCCCTCTCCTCAACCCGACAGCCTAAGGTAGCTTATTAAGTATTTTTTGAATAGCGAATTCAGGACTGCCCAGCGACCTTGGAAGTCAGTGCGCTTCTGCTGGGCCGCCAGGGCTGTAAGACTTATTTCCCATAAAAGTAGCTTCCATGTTTGAGCTCCTTAATATATGTACTAGGCAACTTTGAGTTAGCTCGTGGAGTTCTCACACCCTATGGAGTAGGTACTGTTACTCCATTTTACAGATGAGGAAAACAAGAGTCAGGGGCGTTAAGTGATTGACCCATGAATAACGTTGATGGCTAGGAACAGAAACATTCTTTCACTGGCTCGTCCCGTTTTCCATTCCCCAAATCTTTACTGGTGGCCTACTGTGTGCCAGGCACCAGCGTCGGATTTGCCAGACTCTTAATCACTTAACTACTTGGTCTTCCTAACCAAAGTTTCGGGCCGGAAGTGCTCCGGAGTTGTAATACTGCCCCGCCCTCGCCTCCTCTCTGCTCTCATCCCCTCTCGTTCCCTCCTCTCCTCTCCTTTCCCTGCGCTAGTAAACATCGTGAATAATGGATGGGGAATCCTGGGACTGTGGCCGCGCTGCTCTCCAAAGAGAGCAAACCAGGTTCGGAGAGAAGCCCTGGGCGCCCAGCTGAGGTCGCCGCCTCCACCAGGGGAGAGGCCTTAGGGTTTCAAACATCTGCCAGCCTGTGGGCTGAGCCTCGCGCGCTGCGGGGTGTGAGCCGGGTTTCCCAGGTTTTAGCATGGTCAGGGGCGGGGTGTTGGAAGGGATTACCTCTTGGCCTAAGAGCAAGCCTTGAGCGCTAAGAGGAGATTTGAGCACTTGCTGGTTGCAGGGGTGGGAGTCCCTCCCCCAACTATGTAAAAGGCTCAGCCCAGGTAGGGGAGGTCAATCAAGGTCCTTTCACCAAACTTCTCTGAGCCTCGCTTACTTGAGGTCTAAAATGGAACTTGCACTGGTGTGTGCCTTCTTGGGTTCTGGTGAAGACGTTTTGAGCTAAAGTAGGAAGGAAAGCATTGAGCCCAGATCATTAGTGCTCAGTTCCCCTCCTCACAACCTGGAGCTTTGGGGCAGAGGCCCTGCCGTCAGATTCAAAACCCACCTCTGCCTCTTGCTGGCTGAGGCCATGGACCACTTCAACATCTCTGTATTACAGTTTCTGCATCTGTTAAGTGAAGATCATAGCTTCTCCTCTACTGATGGTGGTGAGGAACACGTCGAAATAAGCATTTGGTGTGGTGCCTGGCACATTGAAATCACAGAATAAATGTTCCTCTCTTCTTTCTTCAATTTAAAGAGAAAGTGTTTGGGAGTGGAGTGGCCTGGGTCATCCCCCTGGAGAACGGCTGGTCCGAGGGTGCAAACTGGATACTTGGTGTCCTCCATTCATCCAGCACCTGCTTGGTGCCAGCTCCTATGCCAAGGGCTGGGGACAGAGCTGTGGATCAGACTCCTTCCCAACCCTCACAGAGTCCCCAGTCTATAGGCCACTGCAGGAGACTGACTGGGAACTTGCACTGCAGTAGAGGGATGTAGATTTGTGCACAAGGCACAGAGCAAGGCTGGTGGGATTCTTGAAATACAGAGTATGCACCAGAACCATGGGCCTCAGGAGGGCTGGGTTTAGGACAACACTCTAACACTGGGTCTATCCCAGTAGGAGTGGGCTGGACTAGATGATTGCTAAGTGCTTCAGCTCTAGCAAAAGACTATCATTCTGGTTAATTTAAGACACATTTTTATCAAATCAGAGCTTCTCTCCAGGGATGCTCAACTCCCCAGAAACTGAATGTGGTGTTATTTTATCACTCAGCAGCATTCAGGACTACTTATTCTTGTTTTCTGCTCAAAACCAAAAGAGAAAAAGAGAAGGGAATCTGGGAATATTACATTCTCCAAGGAGAAGAATGTGTAACTAGCTGGGCCCATAGGTGCCCTGAGACCCACACTCACTCCACAATACCCTAGTCGTCCATGAAGTTGAACCTCCAGCAACAGAAGGAAAGGCCCATGCACATCCATTCTTCCCTGCTTTTTTCCCCTGGGGGGGGGGGGCTGGGACATACTAGCCAGGGTTGAGGTCAGGCAGGGGTCAGAGACAGAGCAAAACCAACTGGCCCCTTTAGGCCTTTGATGCTGACCTTCAGCTCACCAGCCACCACTCTAGTATCCCAAGGCATTAGGATCACAAATCATATCCCAAACCCGCATCTGGCAACTGTGTTGCCTTGGTTTTTCCCATTCTTCCTTTTAAGAAGGTCTGTGAGCAGCCAGCAGTAAGATGACACCCATCCTCAGGGACCAGTCTTTCTGAGAAGGCCCTGGAGATAAAGGGCTGGAGAAGAAAGAAGGAAAAGACCATACAGAAAACAAGTGGAAGGAAAGAAAGCCTTAGAATTCAGTTGATAACATTCTCTACCCTTTCCAGGATTTACAAACTTAAATTCTGTTAGGGGCAGGTCCAGCAAAATAAATTAGTTTGGTGGGTAAAAGGAAAGATTGGGACTGTGGTAAACTGGAGACTACCTGCCCCCACCTTACCCTTACCTTGAATGAATGAATGAATTTATCATAAATTACAATTAAAACACAAACACCACACAGGCCAAACAAAATCTGTCTGAGGGCCCAAGTTAGAACCACATGGGCACTTATGCAAGGGACACTAAGGGGGCGTTTGTTTCATCCTACAGTCATTTCAGAATACCTACTGACAGCTGGGTCTTGTAATCAGTTCTACAGGTATAGTGCACACTGTTTCTGGGGCTCAGAGTCTAGTGGGGACATACAATTGCCAAATGTAAGTCGAATTCAGGAGCGCTATGTCCTCCAGAGGGATCAGCCCTGTTGGAACGCTAGGGCAGGAGGTAGAGACATTTTCCTGGGGGCCGGTGGTCATCAAATCAAGTATGAACAGGAATTATCTACAGCCTCTTAAAATACAGCGTCGCAGAACCGCAGAGATTTTGACTGCAAGGACTAAAGTGATCTTCAATAGACACCCATGACTTGCATGCAGGTGACCTGGAAGAGAAGAGACAGTTTTCCTTCTTTGAGTTGTTTGTATCATTCTCTATTATCTCTTAGTAAGAATGTGCTGTTTTACGGTCTCTGCTACTTGAAGGACCCTGAGACTTCTTTGAGGATCTGTGTCTCCAGTGCCACGTCTACAGGCTTAGGCATCATGTAGGAGCTTAATATAATAATTTGTGTTGAATGAATGCTTGCATGAATAATATTGTCCCTAGGATTCTGACCTAGGATGGTAGTGACAACAGGAAAAGCCATTTATAGAGTGGTTCCCAAGTGTCAAGCCCTGGGTTGTGTGCATTAGAAGTATTGTACCCTGATCCCTACATCAGGCCTGTGAGGTTGATGGTATTATCTTCATTTTTCAGATGATAAAACTGAGGCACAGAGAGATTGACTTGCCCAAGGCCACACAGTTAAGCATGACAGAGTGAAGACTGGAGCCCAGGTTTATCTTAACGTCCTGGACTACCACCGGTTTCAAGCTCCGGCCCCAGGTCAGGGGCCAAGGAAAAGGGATGAGCTGGGTTTTACCGCTCTCCCAGAAGGCCTCGCCGCTCTTGGGGGCTCCAAGGCTGGCCCTGCTCCAGGCACACTTCCGGAGGAGGCCACTTGGAAAAGCCACCAACTACCCCCTCCCACCTCCACCCCTGGCCAAGCCCCACCTCCGACCGTAGGGGAGGGGAGGGGGGTGGAATGGGAGATGGACCCGATAGGACAGCCGAACTCAAGATGCCATCGCGGGGAGGCAGCTGGCGGGGCTGCGCCGCCAGGTGTTCGCAGCCGCCTGCCTTGTCTTCCTCTCTCTTTCTCTGGTCTCCTTTCACAAACTTCTCACATGTACCGGCCGCCTGCGCAGCTGCTGCCGGACTCGCCTGTCGGCCGCTCGCCTTGCATTGTCTGCGCGAACTCTGACGATCCGAGACGCCCAGAGGGACTCCGGAGCCCGAGGCCAAGGGCACATCAGGGATCGGCACGCGCCAGGAGCCCTCCCATTTCCCTGGGGGCCCGCCGAGGACCAGACGCAGGCATTGGGGCAGTAGGGCTCCAGGCAGAACCCTGACCCCTCACAGCCTCAGTTGCCTCTTCTGCAAAATGAGGGGACCAAGCCAAGGGAACTCCAAGAACCCTTCTCCACCATGCCTAGTCAGTGACACACATTTATTGAGCACCTGTTGTACGGCAGCCACTATGTTAGGATATAGGAATTCAGCTGCAAATAAAACAAACAACCCTCTCCTCCCACTTACCCCTACCCATCCCCACCCACTGATGCACCCAGTCAACTGATGCTCTAGCTGAAGGTAATGAGAAAAAAAATGTCCTCCAGTAGTGGTAGCTGCCACAGAGAAAATAAACCAGGGTGTTGGAATCGAGAATGTGGGGGCAGAAAAGGAAAGAGTGACCCTTGAGCCAAGGCCTGAAGGACAGAATGGAAGACAGGAGAGCAGTAAGTGTGAGAGCCCTGAAGGGGGAGCCAGCGTGGGGGGCGGGTCAGAGGAGAGCAGGAAGGCTGGGGAAGTGGGACTGTGGGGAGGAAACCGTGAATGTGGGAAGTGACACAGTCAGAAGGCAGGCCTAGGATTTTGCAGGGTGTGGGGGTACGAGGGGGGGGGTTGCTCTATGTAGAGTAGGAAGCCACCGGAGTGTTTAATCAGGACAACGATAGGATATGAGGCCTACTTCTGGTGGCTGAGCAGGACTTGGGCGACCTTGGTCCAGAATGGAAGAGAAGAGACCCCAAGTGTTCTCGGTTTAATCTACTGCTTCATGGAGAATCAGTGTCCGTTGTTCGGGAGATGGCCCAATAACCTCCTACAGTCAGTGCTTGGCTTTTTCATACTCCCCACTCCACCAATGTCTTCATCTCTGAGCTCCAGACCTTAGAACATCTGTGTCCCCAGCAGCATGGCCAGCACTGTGTTTATCCTCACAAGTCTGGACTCAGTAAATACATGGTCCTGTTTCTGACACATGAGGACTGGTTTTGTCTTCCTCTGCTCCAGTTCATAGGCACCTTAGAGTTCAAAGTCATAAAGTCAGTCCCTGTGTGGCCTAGTTGGTTGTCATCTCTTCCCTGGCCAAAGGATTCGGCCGTTTCTCTTACCAGCCAGCTTGGTTGGGAAGAGGCAGCAAGGGGGTGGACAGAGAGCACAGGAGGTCTGGATTCAAACACGGACATGTAGTTAACATGCTATGTGATCCTGGACAAGTCACTCCGGGTCTCTGGGCCTCATTTTCCTCATCACTACAAGGTAGACAGTCTCCATGGGCCCCGTCATGTGGCTGTGTCAAGGTTCTAAGCATAGACCTTGGGAAGGCGTAGAGACCAAATCCATCATCAGAAATGGAGACCAAGCTCTGCTGGTTCTGCAGTGGGACCTGCCCGCAGACAAGGGGCCTCTGTTGCTTCAGGAATTTATCAACTGCTTGCTGAGCTCGTCCTCGTCCCCCATCCTCGGTGCTAGGCACATGCTGGGCCTGCAGGTAGAAGAATAAACAAGGGCTGCGTGGCTCCTGCTTCCGGAAGTTGATTATCTGTGTTGTCTTATTCAGTTTTCACAATTACTTCCTAGAAGCGTAGATGATCCCTGCACCTTTTCTTTCCAGACAGATAAGGCAACTGTGGCTCAGAGACCAGGGCACAGCTCATTGTTTCCTGAGCTCTCGCTCTGCCTGGCTCTGTGCATCCTTACAGGCACCCTCTCTAGGAAATAGGTGCCATTATTACCTTTGGTTCACAGATGGGGGAGCTAAGGCTCAGAAAAGTTAAGTGTGTTCCTTGAGGCCACACAGGAATAAGAGGCAGGGATAGGATTTGAACTCAGGTCTGCAGCTGGAGACTGCAAGCTCCTCCTCCAGACACACACCAGGCAGCCCCCAGGAAAAGGGGGTGAAACTTCCTGCTACCTGTCCACTCACTCCCCCCTTAAGCTCTGGAGCAGCAAAAAAACAAACAAACCAAAAAAAAAAAACAACCAGTCATTTAATCAGTCTCTGTAAATTAAAAAAAAAGAAACAAGAAGAAGAAGAAAAGGAAAGGTAGAAAAGAAAATGAAATAGGGAAAACACATGAAGGCTTTGCTCCCATCAGGGGGGAAATCGGCGTCTTGTCGCCTAGCTCCATGCCCTGATTTATGATAAAAAATTTAGAGGAAATCATTTATATTTTAAAGGATCTAAATAGCTGCATGAAAGTTTTATCTAAAGTGCCACTGTATTTATAGGCAGTCCTTCCATGCTGGAGGTAATTAATAGATGTATAAATCGCAGGGCTCCCGGCTCTCCTGCCCGCAGGGCTGGATGGCGGCGCAGGCCTGGGCACTTGGGGACCGTTCAGGAAGGGGCAGCAGCAATGTAGAGATCTGTACCATACCTCCTCCCAGCCCCACCCAGTCCCAGCCCAGTGGTTTGTGAAGCCTTTGCTGGGTAGCCAGAGATAGTGGACGCAGCCAGAAGTCAGGCTGTGGTTCCCTGCTGCCCAACTTCTAGTCTCTTTGAGAGGTCAAAGGAGAGCCTAAGAGGTGGCTCCCTTCCCTCTTTCCGGCCCGGCCCCGCAGCCGGCACCAGGGAATTGACCACTTTACTCTGTCAGGTTTATAACTCGGGGAGGTCCTCATAAATGAAATCTTGGACTACTCTCATCCTCCCACCCAATTTAGGCAGCTCCCTTTTCTCTCTCTGTGCCCCTGCTGACGGTGCCCACACTGGCCGCTGGGTGCTTGTTTTGGAAAAGGGACCTGTTGAGAGGCCGGCAGCTCTCGGCTTACTTTAATTAAAGCTGTGAAATATTGATGCCTTTGGCTCTCTCTGTGGCCACCACACCTTCCAAGCAGGGAGAGAAGCCCAGGGATGAACACGTTAAGGAAGGCCAGATGGTTTCCCTTCAGAAACGCCACACAGACCTACAGAGGTGTCACTGCCTGAGATCCTCACCCAGCCCTAAATAATTGATGGAGCATCTAAATTTGAAAAGGAAAGAAATCCACCAAATTGGAAATAACCGTGATGACTCATTGGGGTTGAACCTTTAAGGATGAGGAGAGAAAGTGCTTACCTATTGGGCTGACAATGGGCAGGCTGGGGCATGAAAAGCAGCCACCTTGGCCCACCTCCGCCACTGGGTTCCTGCCAGCAGGGCCAGGTTGAGCAGTTTTTTGTCAGGACCCAGGGCAGACAGAGCCTTCCCCATCTCAACACCCTCCTTTCTCTTCCTTGGGGGGCCGGAGGCAGGCATTTCTTACCAAGGAATAACTATCCACCTCCATTTTTAAAGCTCTTTAATTTGCCATGTGCTGATAATGTAGCACCAAAAAAGTGGATTTAAAAGAAACTTCCAGAGCCCTGGCTGGATAGCTCAGTTGGTTAGAGCATTGTCCCAAAGTATAGAAGTTGCCAGTTTGATCCCCAGTCAGGGCACATTCAGGAGTAGATCAATGTTCTCTCTCTCTTCCTCTCCCTTCCTCTCTCTCTCCCCCTCTCTTCCTAAAATTAAAACAATAAACATTAAAAAAAAAAAAAAAAAAAAACCTACAGAGTCCCCTATTTACTCTACCATTAAATTTAAACTGGAGGATTTAAATTTAATGGTGGAGTATTTGTATTTTTTTTTACTTGTCCCTGTGGCCCCAAATACAGCACTACTGACAGAGCTGCCCTGCTGGGGCATCAAGATATTTTGGCCCAGTGCAGTGGTTCTTAACCTGGGTTCTATTGAACCATAGGGGTTCGATGAGTCAGTCTCAGGGGTTCCAAGACGCCTCTGCCGCGGAGGCCGGAATAAAGTAATACCGTAATTTGTTGTGAGTTCATGCACTTTGTTGGTTTTGTTCTTTGAGCAAGGTGATGTTCATGCACGGCTCATTTTGTGCACCAGTAAAAAAACATATACCTATGTCTTGAATTTGGAAAAAAAATCATATTTTATTTATCACTAAAAAAGGGTTTGGTGAATGCGCATATGAAACTGGTGGGTTTGGTACCTCAAAAAAAGGTTAAGAACCACTGACCTAGTGGATTCATTCTCGGGACCTGGAAAAGAAGTAATGTTGGTGGCAGAGTTAGTAGTGGTGATGGAGACTTCCTATTCCAAGACCAAGGCCCTCAGTCTGGTCCAACCCCATTTGGGTGAACTGGGATAAAAGATTATTTCAGCTTTTGATGTAAATTTGACCTGGCCATTGACATATTTTAATACATTAGTCCAGAAGAATTTTATAGACAGTACCTTCTCTTTACTAAAATTCATTACTTTACAAATGAAACAAAATACTAGAGACAACATTACCTCACTCCGTTTCTTCCCATGTGTATTTATCTGTAATTATTCTATTTATCACACAATTTTTTAAATAGAACCAATAGGACAGAAAGGTCTGGTTCTATCATTAAGTTCAGCGTTTAAGTTCTGTTTGGTTAGAAATAGAGAGAACCTGGAAGTTTCTCTACTTCTTTTTCAGATGTGTTTCCTTTCCGTGAGAATGGCAGTTCACCCATTTCTCCCTCTCTTGCCTCCTACTTCTTGAGCAGCGTAGATAGTTCTGCATGCATTTGCAGCAGTCTTTTAAAATTTAACATCAGATCTGGCGGTAAACAGAGGGACCTGGAAAGGAATGTCACACTCTAAAAGGCTGTAAGCCTCACAATATGGCAGGTGGGTACTCTGCTCCATTACATTGAACTTTCATGACTTCCTTTTTCAGTGCAGAAGGGAATTACTTCCTCCTTTGTGACCAAGTGGCAAGTCTTTCTCGTTGGTGACTCTTTAATAGCTGCTGTGTGTGGGGAGGGGTTCTGAGGCAGGGAATGGCCAGAGGGCTTGAGGGAATCAGAGAAGCCTTCTCTGAGTTGCTAAGACCTAAATGAGGAGAAGGAGCCAGCCATATGACTATCTCTGGGAAGAGTTTCTGGAAAGAGAGAACAGAAGTGCTCTTCTCCAAGCTGGGAATCAGTGTGCGTGTTCAAAGAGCAGGAACAAGAGTACTACTGTGTCTGGAGCCAATGAAACAAGAGGAAAGGGAGATGAGTTCGGAGAGGTGAAGGCATCACGGAGGACCTTATACTTATTCATTTCATGTCTATTTTGCTAATAGAACTTGAATTTGATGAGGGCAGGGATTTGGTTTTAGTCATTTCTATATACCTAGCATCACAAATCCTTCCTGGAGCTCAATAAATATGGATAAAATAAGAGAATGAAACTGAGCTGGGTTGTGACAACATCTGATTTTCAAATACAAAGCATGACACGAACCGTACTATTGATTTGGCATAGGGTTTGAAAAGTTTAGCTCTATCTATGTATCCTTCATTCGGACCCCCATGACCAAGGGGAGGCCAACAGTTTTGGGCGTTCTTTGTTTTTGTTTTTTTGGTGGTCTTGGAAGGTATCAAATTTGCGTGTCCAATACGGGCATGGACCTCATTTTGTACTTTGTTTCCTCATCATTCTGCTCTTGCCCCATGGCTCTCAAATTGCTAATCC
Organism: Rhynchonycteris naso; assembly: GCA_037038555.1. Taxonomy (NCBI): domain Eukaryota; kingdom Metazoa; phylum Chordata; class Mammalia; order Chiroptera; family Emballonuridae; genus Rhynchonycteris; species Rhynchonycteris naso. The sequence goes on along the minus strand of CM073003.1, from coordinate 107,191,288 downwards.
CATTCCCATCTCAGAACCTTTGCCTTCCTGGTCCCCTAGTTAGAATTTTCTTCTCTCATTTATTTCTTCATCTACTGGCTCTTTCTTGTCTTTCAGTTCTTGGCTCAGATGTCACCTCATCAGAGAGGACTTCCCTGGCCTTCCCTAACCACCCAATCAAAATGATTTCCATCTACCCCATTTCCCCATCAGTTACTTTCAATACCATTGCCACATTTTAATTTTTCTACCTCATACTTTCCCCTACTTGAAAATTACTTGTTCCTTTATGTGTTTATGAGGTGATTGCGCACGTGCTATCACTAGAAAATAATCTCCATGAAAGCAGACAAGATCAACCTTGCTTTCTGTGGACTCTCCCGTGCCTCAAACACAGAAAGTGCTCAAATGTGTGTTGAATGAATGCATAAATGAATACATAAGTTAGACAAGCCAAGGCTAGCCTGGAGCTGCAGAGTAAGTGATTGGCATTGCCCAGGTAACCCTATTCCCAGTTCCCTCCTCCCCTTTAGACCACATTGCCTTCCCGATGTATGTGGGAAAAGATACCTGAACAGATAAACACGAGCTGAAACTTCTCTAAGCCCAAACTACAGGGGAAATGCTGAGCCCCCACGGAGGAAAGAGGAAGCATGTCCCAGCTTTGGGAGGATCACTGCTTCCATTGTTCACCCGAGCCTTTGGGTCAAGAAAGCAGATTTCTGACATCATAAAACTAATGAATACAAAAAAACAAAAAACACTCGACACTGGCTATGACATGACTGTTCCACTGTACAATCTGATCGAGGAAATGTATCTAGGATTACCCAGACAGTCAATTATTCATGAGCTAAACGTCCAGGCATCAATTACCTGGCTTGATGCTCTTATTCATTAAGGAGATTGAACAGCCCAACTTAACAAAGCAGGAGAAAGTTGCTAAGTAACAGGAGTTACCTGACCAGCCCACAACACGGCAACCTCCACAATATGAGTCCTTTCATGGCAAGAGAGGGCTCAAGGATCACCAGCAGAACAGATCAGGTGGTAAACCCCGCTGGGGCTGGTTTCGGCCTCGGCAAAGGAAAGGGGGTTGAAGGCAGAGGGTCTGGAGCTAGAGACAGCAGAAGGAACAGGAACAGACAAGATAGAAACTTAACCTTTTCCAAATGAGTGCGTGGGTGGGTGTTTACCATAAGGAATAAGACTATTTCACAACACATATTAGTGAATATTTTTTTAAAAAGTTAACTATGCTTATCTAGCACATGATTGAGCAAAAGTAAACTAAAATTCCTCTAGGCGATGCAAAGCCCTGGATTTTTCTTTTTGGGTATCTATCTGAGAGTGAGTCTAGAAATCATTCGAAAGATAGGGAAATTTACAAACAGGCTACAAAAGTTGATGTAGAGGACACAAGTTTTATATACTCAACATAATTAACTTTCTCCTTATAAAAACTTGTTCTGCTATAGGTAAAACTATAATCTCCTTGACTGCTATGCTCAGTACATGTCTGTATTACTTTTTAAAATTTATTTAGAAATTAAGTTTAATGAGGTGACATTGATAATTATGTATTACTTTTATAATCAGAAAAAAAGACATGTATTTTCAGATTTGAACATACAGATCTCAGGGAAAGAAATTTGTGTTTTGGGCTTTGGTGGGCACAGCGGTTGACACAGATTTATCCAAAAATCAGGATGATCACCACATCAAATGTATTGTGAGGGGGCACTGTGATCTAGCCAAGACCAGTTACATAATTTGCAGGGCCCAGGGTTAAATTAAAATGTGGATCCCCTTGTTCAAAAATTATTAGAAATTGCAAGACAGCACTAGCTGCGCACTAAACCAAGCACGGCTTGCCCTGGGCCTGTGCTAAGTATGGCACAGATGGCACACCCAGGAGGCTGGCCCCACGTGAGCACTGGCTTCACTTTTATAAGCTGTAAGGCCTCAATGAGTTTCCATCTTCTTGGAGATAAGAGGAGCAGAGAACTGTCCATATGGCTCGGTTGGTTATAGCATCGTCCTGATACGCAAAGAATGTGGGTTCGATCCCTGGTCAGGGCTTATATAGGAACGGATTGATGTTTCTGTGTCTCTCTCTAAAATCAATTTTAAAAAATGAATAGGAACAGAAAGAGACCATGCCTGGTACATGTTAACCACTCCATGGGGGATAATTATCTTTAATACCGTGGAAATGTTAATGACAAGTTTGTGACAATGGAACAGGGCTACTTCAGTCTCCGTGCTAAGTGTCTGCCTTGGGTAATGCTACTCAAGCATGCAAATTCCAAAAACAAGGCAAACCACTTTCTCTCTGCACTTGGGTATCACCTGGTTGCAGGGGCCAGTGGAATTCCTTCCTTCCTACAACTATTAGCACCTGAGTTTGACCTGATTTGGGGTGATGTGTTTCATGTGATGTGAAGCTGCTGCAAGTTTTATAACTGAGGTTCATTCTAAGCCCACCTAAGTGGGCTCATTCATTTAGTCAAGAAATACTCTGCCTGACCTGTGGTGGCGCAGTGGATAAAGCGTCGACCTGGGAACACTGAGGTCGCCAGTTCAAATCCCTGCACTGGTCTGGTCAAGGCACATATGGGAGTTGATGCTTCTAGCTCCTCCCCCCTTTCGCTCTTTCTCTCTCTCTCCTACTCTGTGTCTCCTCTCTAAAATGAATAAAATAAAAATAAATTTAAAAAAAAAAAAAAAAAAAAGAAATACTCTGATGGTCATTTGCTGATAATGGGGATGCAGAAAATTATAAGCAATTCCTAGCATCAGGGTAGGGGACTGGGCATAGGGACATGCATTCTGGAAAGTAATGACACAGCCTTTCAGGTGACTGGTTCACATCTTTCAGGTCTCAGCCCAAATGTCAGCTCCTAAGACCAACTTTCTTCCACTAACCTCCTTCAAGAAGACGGCCGATAACTCGGTCCCACCACCCCATTTATTGCCTTCATGGGTCCTGTTGACTTACTTGTAAACAACAGGGACCACGTCTTGTTCATTCTTTATCTCTAGAACACAGAGAAAGGTCTGGCTCATTGTAGAAGTGCAGCAAATGTTTTTCAATAAATGAATGAATAATGTACTAGAGAAATCTGATGATGCCATGGGAGCCTAGAGGAGAAGCATTGCATTCTGCCTGAAATTGCTGCTGATGGCTTCCCAGAGGAGGTGCCATTTCAGATCAGTCTGAGGGATGAGAGGTACTTTGATAGCCAAACAAAGCTAGGAAGGTATGCCAGATGGAGGGGTCAGAATGTGCAAAACAAAGCAGCGCAAAAGACTTTGGGAACTGCAAATGTTTTAGTGGGACAAAACGGCAGAGCGCAGGAGAGCAGGAGTTAGGCCCAGATGTTGAAGTGAAAACCAGATCACTAAAGACATTGTATGTAGTTGGAAGGAGGCTGAGTTTCATATACTGGAGGCAGTAAAGCACAGTCCAGTTATCTGCCTGCTCCATGCCAGGCACCGAACTCAGAGTAATGGATACAGCAATGAACAAGTCATACATAATCCCTCCCCTCAGGGGGCTTACCTTCCAGTGGGGAAGAAAAACAGAATTGAGATACACAATGATTTATTATTCAATCATTACAAAAATAATTAAAAGCATAGTAATTAAATGTTACAGAGAAGAGTAGGGTATGAGAGTCCATCACAGGGACACCTAACCTGGTCTAGGGATTGGAGAAGGCTCCTCTCTCTGACCTCAGATTGATCCCAGAAAAATCCATTGCTTGATGTCAAAAATTAACCTCAACTGCATGTGCCGAATGGGGGAAAATCTCACATGTATATACACTCATGAGTTCTGAAAGTCTATTCCCAGAACGATATATTTGGTTTGATGCCATTTATATACTATTTTAAAGCATGAAATGTACTATCATTGTCTATCGATGCAACCCTATAGCATAAAGACAGGCATGTGAACTAAAGACACAAGAATATTGTGGATCCCTGTGGGGGGAGAATAAGGCTGGAGTAAAGACAATGACTGGGAGGCTGAACTGTATTCATGTTTTATTTCTATGCTGGGGATAGATACATGGGCTAAGATTATTCTCTGTATCTTTTCATATTTTGCAAGTATTTCATTTAAAAAAAAAGAGGTTGCCTGACCAGGCGGTGGCGCAGTGGATAGATTGTCAGCCTGAGGACCCAGGTTCGAAACTGTGAGGTCAACGGCTTGAGCGCAGGCTCATCCAACTTGAGCACAGACTCATCAGCTTGAGCGCGGGGTCGCTGGCTTGAGTGTGGGATCATAGACATGACTCCACGGTTGTTGGCTTGAGCCCAGAGATCACTGGCTTGAAGTCCAAGGTCACTGGCTTGAACCCAAGGTCGCTGGCTTGAGCTGAAGGTCACTAGCTTGAGTAAAGGGTCACTTGGTCTGCTGTAGCCCCTTGGTCAAGGCACATATGAGAAAACAATCAATGAACAACTAAGGTGCCACAACAAAGAATTGATGCTTCTAATCTCTCTTCCTTTATGTCTATCTGACCCTCTCTCTCTCTTTCTCTCACTAAAAAAAAAAAGTTACCTGTAGTCTTTACTAAGTGTTTTTAGTGAGTCATTATCACCATTAAGGAGATTATAACACATCTGCCCTCCCAGAGAGTCCAGGAAGTGGAAATAGGTATGTGGCACCAATCAGTTCATTCCCATATTGCAGAGCAATTAAACCCCAAGCCCATTAAAAAGTTTATTAGGTCAAAAACTTTCCCCAGTCCTATCATTTCTTTCCAGAAATTCTATATATAAAATAAGAAGTAAGTAAAGAAAATAAGTGCTGTTTTTTTCTTTTTCTTTCTTTTTGTTTAAGTGAGAGGAGGGAGATAGAGAGACAGACTCCCACATGTGCCCCACCCCGGCAACCCCTGTCTGGGGTCGATGCTCAAATCAACCAAGCTATCCTCAGAGCCTGAGGCTGACACTTGAACTAATTGAGCCACTGGCTGTGAGAAAAGAAGAGAGAAAGAAGGGGGAGAGGGAGGGGAAGAGAAGCAAATGGTCACTTCTCCTGTGTGCCCTGACCAGATCGAACCAGGGATGTCCATACGCCAGGCCAATGCTCTATCCACTTAGCCAACTGGCCAGAGCCTGTTCTTTTTCTTTTTAATCTGTCCTTGTAAAAGCAATTCATCTTACAAACTAGGACTCTGGTGACTGGCTGAACCTCTTGCAAATTCCTTTTATCTTTATTTGCGAAAGAGGCAAGTAAAATGAAAAGCAAACCAGGGGAGGCAGAAATGGCTGGGACTTCCAACTCTCCCAATGATGCCAAAATCTAGGTGCCAGGGTACAACACCCTGACCAATGGCTAAGTGCATGGGAATGGCTGACTCTCTGCTCCATCATAAACGGTTTTCAGGGGTCCCCATGTGAAGGGACTCCTAGACTTCCGTGTATTCCTGGGCTCTGTGACCTGAGGCCAAAGCTAGTATCAGGGAGGAACAATGGGATACCTGTTTCTGAATATTTTCTCATGATTCCCTGGTGGGTCTCTGGGCCATCCTTAAAATAGGCAGGGAGGAGCAACTGAACTGGCAGCCAGTTATTGATCATTCAGCAGAGTGCTAGCAGCTGTCATCAGGCCAGAGTAATAGAGACCATGCACCTGCCCTCCCCTGGCAGAATACATTTCCCCAAATCTTTTTCACAGACCCAGAACTAAAAGCCCTAAACAGTTTGCTACCTCAGCAGCACCATGTCTAATAATATCTTCTGATAAATGGAGATAAATAGAGTGTGGAAGGTGGACAGTGCTTTCTAGATTGACAGCCCAATGTTAAGAGACAGAGAGCCATCAAGCTGTTGTCCGAAGTGAAAGTCTATACAACCATCAGCAGAAGAGGCTCTTGCCACCCTGGACCTGCTGCTTTGGGTTTATGCAACTGCTAAATCCATCCATCCATCCATCCATCCACCCATCCATCCATCCATCCACCCATCCATCCACCCATCCATCTATCCATCCACCCATGCATCCATCCAAACACAGTTCAATGTCTCTCTGTGGCAGGTTCCATCCCAGGTGATGGGGTAGGAAAATGACCAGGATTCTGTCTAGGGGGAATATACAATTAATGTTAATCACATCCCCACTGGAAATAGAACCTAGTATAAGATTTCTAAGGAAAAGATCCTCCCTCCAGCTTTGATATGCCAAGTGGATTCAGTGATGAGATCAAGGATGATGGCTAGAGAGACTTGTCCAGGAATGCCCAATGAGTTTTTTATATCCCTGTGTCACTTATACTTAGCTTGTGATGGCTGTCTGGAACACTGTGATAAGAATGATTCTGAGCATAGATAGGTTCAGGTTGGAGGAAGAATATTGTAGTCGATTAGTGATGTCTGTTACAACTGAAGAATGAGTGGTAGCACCTATTCACTCTCCCTGGTGCAGTGAAAACCAGTGGGCTAGAAGCCTGTCATAGAGACTCCCATTTTACTTTAATCAGGAACTGTGTGCCTCAGGCAAAGTGGTGGCTTTCTCTCTCCCTGGTTCTGTACCTATATATAGAACAGTGGTTCTTAACCTGGGTTCTATTGAATCCTAGGGGTTCGATGAGTCGGTCTCAGGGGTTCGGAGAAACCTCTGCCGCAGAGGCCAGAATAAAGTAATACCGTAATTTGTTGTGAGTTCATTCACTTTGTTGGTTTTGTTCTTTGAGCAAGGTGATGTTCATGCACGGCTCATTTTGTGCACCAGTAAAAAAAACATGTACCTATGTCTTGAATTTGGAAAAAAATCATATTTTATTTATCACTAAAGAAGGGTTTGGTGAATGCGCATATGAAACTAGTGGGTTCGGTACCTCAAAAAAGGTTAAGAACCACTGATATAGAACAAGGATGACAATAAATGCTCTGCTCTGCCTTCCTCCCAAGTTTGCTCGTATTGAATGAAATACAATATGAGAAAATATTTCCATATCCTTATAATCACATTGTAGGTTAATGGTGCCCTCAAGGAATTGGGTAGGCTTTCATCTGAGAGTGAAGAAAAACCAATCAGCTTGTTGCTCCTTTTTTTAATTTTTTGGATTTAATTTTCTTTTCTGTTCTGTCCATACTCGTGTGAAGTAGGTCTTTTTGAAGGAATTTTAAAACTAAGAGAAGGGTATTGCAGACTTTCTTTAAAATGAGCAGAACAGCTGGACCAGGCAGTAGCACAGTGGACAGAGCGTCAGACTGAAACATGGAGGACCCAGGTTCGAAACTCCAAGGTTACCAGCTTGAGCACAAACTCACCTGCTTGAGCACGGGGTTGCTGGCTTGAGCACAAGGTCACTGGCTTGAGCAAGGGGTCACTTGCTCTGCTGTAGCCACCCAGGTCAAGGCACATATGAGAAAGTAATCAATGGTCAACTAAGGAGACAACTGCAATGAAGAATTGATGCTTCTCATCTCTCTCCCTTCCTGTCTGTCTGTCCCTTTCTGTCTCTCTCTGAAATAGATAGATAGATAGATAGATAGATAGATAGATAGATAGATAGATAAAAATGAGGGGAACAGAATTCTCACAAAAACCTAGGAACAGTGGGAGCTCATGGATGGTTCAAGATAAGGAGGTGGTTTGCGATGAAATGTTGCCCTAAGACCTTTCCTCTCTCTCTGTGCAACAGATCTGATCCCCCAATCATGTAAATGCTGTCATGGTTAGTGACTCCCCTATGAAATGTTGGTGACAATATGATGATGGAGATGAAGATAGCCACTGATGCTGTGTCAGGCACTTTACCAAAAGCTCTACTGAGATTTCTCCATTTAATCCTCCCAATGGTCCATGAGGCATTCATATTTTAGAGATGAGTTGAACAAAGTCTTAAGAGGACCCAATGTCACAGAGCTAGTGAGGACCATTTGACAGAAAAATCTGTTGAGGTCTCATTGACTGTGCTCTACTGTCACCCATCCTAGAAGTCTCCAAGAGAAATGATATAAGCACCTAATGAAGAGTAGTAACTTGTGCGCTAGACTAGGAGTTGGATTAACAACCCGCAGTCCTCAAGAGTTAGGAGTCCTGTGATTCTAGCCCCATGAACACTGGTGGAAATGACCATTTTCTGAAGTAGAAAGGTTATTTTTCAGGAACAGGAAATATGATGAGGCCTAAAAGGGCATAATTAGCCCAGGAATGTTGTAATTCTATTATTCACGATTTTTTTAAAAATGTACTTTCGGTTAACTTCTAGCAATGCAGCAAAAATTAGAATTTTCTCCCATTTTACTCACATCACTTGTTTCTGTTCCCAGAACTCGTAAAATTTCCATTTTCTAATATCACATTTTACAGAACCCTTGTCCATAATGTAGACAGACCACATCCTCTTACCATTTACATCCTAGCAGGTAAATAACATTAATTTTAAGACGTTCCCATTTATGCTTCTTAAGAACCAGCTAAAGTCTATATATAGTGTATGCCTGGGCCTGTCTGAACCACCAAAAGGAACTAATCTGTCCTAGAACACTGGGTAAAGTTTGTTGAATTGATAGGCCCCATATAGTCACTGGTTTCAAAATATCCTGTTGAAGCTTCACATCTTAAATTGTGTCCATTTTGCCCACAAAGTGATTACAAGGACTTACCAGTGGACAGTATGGCTGGATTGAGCTCAGCTGTTCAGTCCCAAATTCAGCTCAAGCTCAGGGGCCAAAAAGTTCTATCCCTGGGTAAGAAAGTTACAAAGAGTAATTTATCTGCATTTAGACTAAAACATTTAGGCTCTGAGTCTAAAACATTTAGGCCTCATTAATGGTTAGGTGTTACCATTGTTGTGGTGGGGGCAATGGTTACCATGTTCACTTCTTCACATCAACATATAAATCTCTGTCTTAACTTCGTCATGACTGCAGAGTATTCCACTGCAAGATTATATATATGATTTCTTTATTCACCTGCATTTTCTGAATTTCTTAGAGTGATTATAATGTAGCACATAAATAGTGAGAAATATACTGCTCACAAAAATTAGGGGATATTTCAAAATGAATATGAAGCTATAAAATATCCCCAATGTTTTGTGAGCAGTGTAGTTTTAGAGACTGATACTGACAGTCACTTATTCTTGCTACGAAATAATCAGATATATAAAGGCCTCATTAAACACATGCATTTGTAGATAGATAGAAGTGAAATACTATTCTAGGATTGTTGAAGAAAGTCTCACATAGCTGATCTTGAAATAATAAACAAAAATTTCCCCACATTACTAATTAAGAGAATTAGGTTTCCCAGGGAAACCTAGCATTTGGTGACACCCCTTTAAACCAAGAGAATTAGGTCTCTTTATTCTTTCCACTGTTGAGCAGGATTCAGACTTCAAACTTTAATGTTATGTTAGGCTAGTTAAACTATAATTTCATTAAAAGCCTGAATATAAATTTTAGCCCCAATCTTTATATAAGCACAGTCCTCAACAATGCCTCCTTCTATTCAACTGGATTGGGCAAGTAAAAATCCACACATGCGCCTGACCAGGCGGTGGCGCAGTGGATAGAGCATCGGACTGGGATGTGGAAGACCCCGGTTCGAGACCCCGAGCTCGCCAGCTTGAGCGCGGGCCCATCTGGCTTGAGCGAAGGCTCGCCAGCTTGGACCCAAGGTCACTGGCTCCAGCAAGAGGTTGCTTTGGTCCACTGAAGGCCCGCGGTCAAGGCACATGTGAGAAAGCAATCAATGAACAACTATGGTATCACAACAGCAACGAAAAACTAATGATTGATGCTTCTCACCTCTCTACGTTCCTGTCTGTCTGTCCCTCTCTCTGACTCTCTCTCTCTGTCCCTGTTTTAAAAAAAAAAAAATCCACACATGCCTGACTAGGAGGTGGTGCAGTGGATAGAGCATTGAACTGGGATGCGGAAGACCCAGGTTCAAGACCCCGAGCTCGCCAACTTGAGCGGAGGCCCATCTGGCTTGAGCAAAAGCTCGCCAGCTTGGACCCAAGGTCGCTGGCTCCAGCAAGGGGTTGCTCGGTCTGCTGAAGGCCCGCGGTGAAGGCACATGTGAGAGAGCAATCAATGAACAATTATGGTGTTGCAATGGCAATGAAAAACTAATGATTGATGCTTCTCACCTCTCTCCGTTCCTGTCTGTCTGTCCCTATCTATCCCTCTCTCTGACTCTCTCTCTGTTCCTGTAAAAAAAAAAAAAAAAAAGAATAACATTTAAAAAAGGAGGAAAAAAATAATCCACACATACACATGCAAATAAGTAAAATGATGGGTCCCCTTCATTTCGGGAGTTATGGGAGCACTAAAGGGGAGTTCACAAAGTTTTTAAAGGCGGATAATAATTTCAGACCTATTGTAATGAATCATTTTTCTCCCAACATATGTGGTATTTTTTAAAGACATATAAAATGTATTACGTAGCTGGTTCCAAAATGAAGCAAAAGATTTATCTTTCTTATTGGTGGTTTGAAAGCTTTCTCCAAAAATCACTGTGATTGGAACAAGGACACCCGCTTCTCCTCTAGTGGTGTAACAACTTTGCTGTACAGTTTATGGCATCTTCCTGTTCCCACTGCTGCGATGTTTGCTTTGTTCTAATTCCATGGCTGCCCCAAAGCTCCTGGAAGGCAGGGCTGTGGGAGGGAGAGGGTTTATCAGGCAAGTTAACCAACACTTTGCAAAGGGCCATTTCAGTTCACTGAGGGGGAGGGGACCATGAGGACGGGGGGGGGGGGGGGGGGGGGTGTGAAATCCATGCTGCACTCATCCCAGCCCTTTTCCAAAGGATCCGTTCTAGTCTTCTCTGGATGAAAGCATAAGTACACCTGGCCATGGCCTGTTAGACTCGCATCTGTGAAACTCTGAGCATGACTTAGCTCCATCTGTGTCACGGCATGGTAGTCATGCGTGGTATGCCTCCAGTCTGATCCTTAAGAACAGGATAAAAGAAGACTGATATATCTAATTCCTGGAAAGAGCCTGTGATACGCTAATAACCTCCAATGAGTCTTTAAATCCAGAGACTTGGAAAACAATGTTGGATGAACCACTCTCAGCAGTTAGAGTTGGCCACTCAGGTACCTACTGACCTGCTTAGCCCAACCGTAGGTACAGATAAGACAGGAAGCCTTCTGTCAGACTCCGGTCAACAATCCTGGGGTTAGGACATGCCACATCAGGATGTGCGTGCAATAATCAGAATGGCAGATGGGCAGTAAACAACACACCTCTCCCAGTGGATGTGCACAAAAGACACAGTCTGCCGGGGAGGCACTGGCTCTACTGGGAGGCGGTGTGAGGTATGGCTAAAGAGCACCGGGTCCAGGATCAGAGAGGCCGGAGCTGAAATTCCCGCTTTATCTCTCCCCAGCCGTGTCTCTCTCATCTATGGGGACTCTGAGAGCATGGAACAGGAATCTGAGCTGTATTTGTGGGAAATGATGTTTGAGCTGACATCTGAGAGATGTATATCTAAAGGGGGGAGGAAGATGTTTCAGAGAGAGGGAACTTCTTGGACAGTGGGCCTGTGGTAGGGGGAGCCCAGCAGGAGAAGAGTTGAGACAGAACAAGAGAGGTGGGCAGGACGAGAGCTCTGTGCACATTTGAGTGAGGGTGTGTACACAAGTATTATTTTTCTTTATGAAGCCAGTATCCTTGCCTTATAAACACTAATACAACTTATTTCACATGACAGCACAGAATACCATTATATAACCAAATCATAATTCATTTAACCAATCTCCTATTGTTCGGCTCTGAAATGGCTTCATTCTTTTTACCACTGTAAATAAATGACACTACAGAGAAGCCTCTTCCCGTTCAATCTTTGCATTCTTCCACCGTTATTCCCTTTGGATAAATTAATCAAAGCACAATTGCTGGGTACATGGACATGGGTATGCCTATTTTCTAAAGCTTGTTTTTTCCTAAATGAATCCATCAACAAACCATTCTCTGAAAAGCTTCTGTATTCACATAACATGTCTTTCCTTTCAACATGAAGGCATTCGAAAGTTATCTTATTTCACTATTTTCTAGCATAACACATTATATAGAATCGAGGGAAAGAGTTGGGAGGAGAGAGAACTCCGAGTGCGCAGGGAGGGCTCTTTCATTGAGACAAAACAGCAAAACTCATCTATCAGGCAACAGTTTCCAGTAAGTACCCATCACCGTATCCACAGTATAGATCTCTCTGGCAGCAAACATTTAGGGGCCATATAATTCAGGAGTCCTTGTCGAAACAGATCAATGGGTCCTGCTCACGATAACAAGCTTTCACCCGCAATTGAGAGCGGGGGAGTCTGCGCCTCTCCGGACAGAGCAAGCTGGACTCGAATGGCAAATCACCATTCAGCCCCCGGTGGAGGCAGCACTTTCCTTTGCAAGCCCAGCCCTGCAGCAGCGGAAGGGAAAGCAGTGTGGCTTTGTGGTTGATGAGAGGGCTGGGCCATTAGAACTTGCAGTTCTCTGTGGGGCTCTGTCAATGACTTCTCCCGAAGCCTCCCTACAGCCTGTCTCCTTTTCCTCAGCGTAAAATGGAGAGGGCACCGCTAGCTTCTCCTGCAGAAAGCTTACATCCAAGTGCTTAAAGACTCTTAGCACATTTGGGCATCCATAAGGGAAACTTGGTTGCTCAGGGCAATCAATTTTTTTTTTTTTACACCACCATTGTATCAGAAATTTTGTTGTACCATTTCAGAAAAATCCAAGTTTCAAAGTCACCTTAAGAGGGCAAATCAAAATGAAGGCAGCAATGAGAAACAAGAAATGTGGTGAATTGTGGGTCCTAGAATTATCAAGAGGGGATCACTTTGTAAAATAAATGTCTGACCACCATGCTGTATGTATATCTGAAACTAATATAGAATAATATTGAATGTCAACTGTAATTGAAAAAAAATTTTTTTAAAAATGTGGTAAATTGTCTTTGTCTTCACAAAGAACCAGTAAGCAAAAATGATGTTAAAATATGAAGCTTGCTGGAAGTATTAAAATGATGTAGAAGAAATATCTTTTATAATTATAGAAGATAACTTATTATTGAATGAAAAGGGTAAAATAAGCAACATGGACAACATGATTCCCTTTTTAAAAATTGTGAGCACAGATATTGAACATGTACATGATTACTTTAAGCACAGAGGAAGCCATCTGGAGGGATACACACAAAAATTATCATGTGGTCATTTGTGGATCCTCATTATCTTCCACTTGACCAATCTCTAGTTTGTGATTTTTCTACAATGAGCATTAGTTACTTGAGTGTTAAAAGTTACTTTAAAGTAAGTGATGAATATTTTAGAGGACAATGATCTTTGTGAACCTAAATAGAGAATAAACCGGGAAGCTTTCATAGTATACATATGGACACGATCCAAAACCAAGTAAGATGAAATATTTGTTTTCATTGGAAAGAAGATAATAAATCAAGGGGAAGAGGCACTTCCTGACTTGAAGTAGACAGAATCGGGGACCTGATTAGAAATTGTTATTGACTTTTATGTCACCATTTAGAAAACTGTGTCCAAATGATGTTACAGATCGGGTTCTCCTTGTTCTCTGCAGATGATGTAGACTTCAGTCACAGTCACTGAGCCAATCGTCACTTGTTACCAGCAGCCACAGCCCAACCCCTAGCACCATGCAGTCTCGTGTAAGTCTGGAGGGCTCTCGTGGCACATCACACGTGCTTATATACACCAAGTACAAGCCTGCTGTACCGAGTAATGTAGAGCTCGTGGCACATCACACGTGCTTATATACACCAAGTCCAAGCCTGCTGTACCGAGTAATGTAGAGCTCGTGGCACATCACACGTGCTTATATACACCAAGTCCAAGCCTGCTGTACCGAGTAATGTAGAGCTCGTGGCACATCACACGTGCTTATATACACCAAGTCCAAGCCTGCTGTACCGAGTAATGTAGAGCTCGTGGCACATCACACGTGCTTATATACACCAAGTACAAGCCTGCTGTACCGAGTAATGTAGAGCTCGTGGCACATCACACGTGCTTATATACACCAAGTACAAGCCTGCTGTACCGAGTAATGTAGAGCTAAGCAGGGTTGATCCATGCTATGATGACAACAAGCCTATATATGGCAGCTCTTTCTATACCACTCCAGGGCAGGGATCAAACACAATCTTGAATGAATAGAATGAACAACTATTTTCTTTTTTCAAACCACCTTTTTTTTTTTTTTTTTTTACAGGAACAGAGAGAGAGTCAGAGAGAGGGATAGATAGGGACAGACAGACAGGAACGGAGAGAGGTGAGAAGCATCAATCATTAGTTTTTCGTTGCCGTTGCGACACCTTAGTTGTTCATTGATTGCTTTCTCACATGTGCCTTGACTGCAGGCCTTCAGCAGACTGAGCAACCCCTTGCTGGAGCCAGCGACCCTGGGTCCAAGCTGACGAGCTTTTGCTCAAGCCAGATGGGCCCACGCTCAAGCTGGCGAGCTCAGGGTCTCAAACCTGGGTCTTCCGCATCCCAGTCCAACGCTCTATCCACTGCGCCACCGCCTGGTCAGGCTGAACAACTATTTTTAACCGGACTATCATCCATTCCCCCTTCTCCTGTTAATGCACTCCAATTTTGCTTTGGGGAACTAGCCCTTCCTGAGTGAATGCAATCTTGGTGAGATTGTCAATCAAGAGTCCTACCCTCTTCTGGAGGATGTTTTGGTACCTGAATCAAGATAGGCCAGGCACGTGTTCCTGACAGGGACACTGAATCCTGAATGGACTGACAAGGACTGTAGGAACTCATTCACAAGAACTGCTACTCCTGAGAGTATAGTCCCTTCATTTTTGTTGCCTTAAAACTGCCTGGTTCTTGACGCTCCTTGAGATTTTCAGCCTTTTCTTCGATCCTGTACGCTACTCTCTATTTCTATTACATGTCTTTGTTGTTGTTTAAATTAGCCAGATTTAATTTTTATTGCTCACAGCCACAAAGCTCAAAGAAATATAAAGCCTTCTTTCCATGGACCATATTCATATCCATCCTTCTGAGTCTCTGCAAAATCATAAAGTGATGCTGGATAATTACATGTGCGCCTGGTGCCAAGAGGACAGAAAGTATCTATTATTTCCTGTAAATAAAAAGAATACAAACCAATACATCTATATCATAATTCAGTGCTCTGAAAATAGTGCCTTCTTGAGGTTTGGGTATAAGAAGAAAAACACTGTGAACTATAACTAATGCAAAATAAACTGAAATCCTAGGAATCATAACCCAAAGCAATGATGACGTAGCAGCAAATGTTTTAGTGGCGCCCCCCCCCCAACCGGGAAAGAGTTCAGAAAAGGGAGAGGGGTCTGAAAGAAGCAGAAATGGAACAACAAAACACACAAACTGCTCCAGGCTGACAATCAAGAGAGCGCATCTGCGCATCTTTAGGAAGCAATTGTGAAGCTGATGTGTCAAGGCATTTCTAAATGTCATCACTCAGGCCTGACCTGTGGTGGCGCAGTGGATAAAGCGTCGACCTGGAACACTGAGGTCGCCAGTTCAAAACCCTGGGCTTGCCTGGTCAAGGCACATATAAGAAGCAACTATGAGTTGATGCTGTCTGCTCCTCCCCCTGACTTTATCTCTCTCTCTTCTCTCTCTAAAATCTCTCTAAAATCAATAAACAAAATCTTTAAAAAAAAAAAAAAAGTAAATGACATCGCTCAGATCTAGAAAGGAGACAGCATTATTCTTTGACTCTATCTTTGTCCAAACTTCTATTCTAGCTGATTCTGCCTATGTCCACCTCGGGTTCAATCCCTTGAGAGGTCACAAAAGGACTAGGTATGTCATCTTAAAAAAAAAATGCAGAAGCCCAGCCTTGGAGGGAGGGGAGAACAGTTACAAAAGTCAGGGACAAGAGCCAGGAAAGCCACCTCCAGTGGGGCAATTTTAGCACAAGATGGGTTTAGAAAACAGGTCCATAGTTTCCAAACTAAGATTTCAACTACCAGATTATATCAGCGCTTTGAATACAAGCTTTGTGTTAGAAAGGTTAATGTTAGCTAATTTCCAAAGCTCTGCCAGCAACAGAGTACTATAACAAACTTGAAGGAAAATTTGAAGATGACGTTGTTAGTAAAGAATGCATACTCATGCATATGTTTCCATGGGGGCAGGCATGTTGCATAGGGATAGAGCGTAGATTCCGGAGTCAGACTCCCTGTGTTCAATCCTGGCTCTCCAGTGTACCTCCAGGTTCACAGACGCTCTCCAATGCTGCCTTACGCTTTTATTATGAGGGATACAGGAAACAACCCATGCAAAGGACTCATGCCATGCCTGGCATTTTATTTTTATGAGATATACGAAGTCCACTGTTGTTAGAGCTGAAAGAAAATATCTGAACAAAAGCATTTCTCTCTCTGCCTCATTTCAGTTTTTAATCCATCCAACACTCATAATCTGATAGCAACCTTTTGCAACATTAATCTGACCTCAGAAATAATGCCTTCTTATAGATGACCTCTTAGGATAAAGTGGAATGAACAGAACAGAAATCGCTATTTTGTCATATAAGCACTGGTGATGGACTTCTTTTTAAGTGATGAGAGAAAAGGAAGGCTATTTCTCACTAAAGCCTGGTCCACGCAGTGAATATTAACACTAACTGCCTCTCCCCTCAGCCCCCCTTCCCCTTAGCTTCTCCCTCCTTCGTCCTTCCTGTTAGCATCTCCCTAGCATTGTCCTGGGTCCTGTGATGTTCCCTCCCAGGACCATCTTCAAGAGAGGGAAAAAATACACTCTTTATTGATTTCATTTCATATACATTTATGCTGTTGGATGGCTGCTTTTTATGTTACATCCAACCTTCAGAATTCAGGTAGACTATGTCATGCCCTGGCACGCAGGGGGCCTGCTGAGAGAGCGCCCCTGGACTTTAATGGGAGCCAAGTACATTCAAAGGAAGAATTTTGCTTTCAGTGTCTTTAACACTGTTTGCCTAGAGTTCTGTCTCTGCAGGGGCTAACATCTGGTTAAGACAGCAGGGAGAGGAGCTCCTGGCTCGGTCCTGCTGAGAACAAAGCCAGGGTACCTGGGAATTAAAAGGCTCCCACCCTTCAAAGGCTCCTAACTGTCATCCCCTGCACATTCTGACCCTTTCCTAGCTATGCAGGCATCTCTGAACAGTTAGTGCCAGTTTATAAACAGGATGTGAATGGCGTCACGCTGCACACGTCCCACTGTCATCTGCTCTTGGTGATCGGCATTGCGTTTCTGAGACTTAGCCATATTGCTTGTGCTCATTCATTTTAATAGCTGCCTTGCACTTTATTGTCCATAGTATTATATTTATTTTCTTTTTTTGTGTGTGTGACAGACAGACTGAAAGGGAGAGAGATGAGAAGCATCAATTCTTTGTTGCAGCACCTTAGTTGTTCATTGATTGCATTCTCCTATGTGCCTTGATCAGGGGGCTACAGCAGAGCGGGTGACCCCTTGCTCAAGCCAGTGACCTTGGGCTTCAAGCCAACGACCTTTGGGCTCAAGCCAGTGACCATAAAGTCACATATATGACCCCATGCTCAAGCCAGTGACCCCACGCTCAAGCTGGTGAGTTGCCCAGCTCAAGCCGGCGACCTCGGGGTTTCAAACCTGGGTCCCCTGCATCCCAGTCTGATGCGGCACCACCGCTTGGTCAGGCCATAATGTTGTATTTCTTAAGCTGAGTGATCAGTAGGTACCTTTGGGGTCTCTTACAATCTTTTCTAAACATTATAGGAAGTTTGAAATACCATGATTTAAAAGCTAAAGAGAGTGAGTGCTGTCTTTCGGGTTTTTCTAGACATAGAATGCTTCTAGCAGCAACACCTGCCGTCCTGGCAGGTAGTCGAATTCAGCTCCCCACTTACCCACATTCCTGGCTCTATGGGCCTGAGCTCAGCAGCTAATAGTTTTATGATGATACCTAGTTGTGTTTACTGAACATTTATGCTGCGCCAGGCCCTGTGCCAAGTGCTTTGAGAGAATGATCTCATTGAGTCCTCATAACAATACTACAGGGAGCAGGGGTGTCATTATTACCCTGCATTTATAGCTGAGAAAGCTGAGGCCCAGAACCTTGGTACCAAGGCCAACATCTGACAGCGAGGGGTTGTGGAGCCAGTATCTTAAAGCAGGCCTGACACCAGGATTAATGTTCTTGCCACCATCCCATTTTCTGCCATGGCTGGAGGAGGGAAGGGTACCATCTGCTGGGTCAGGACACTCAGTGTGCCTGTTCCTTCCACAAGACCCTCTCACCCGGACAACCCCCAAGCCCCTCTTTACTAGAGTAACAGTGGAGAAAACACAAGTTAAGATGGTTTGATCTATGTATTAAAATGGTTCAAAAGACCAGATATCCCCCCTGCCCACTTCCCCTGAACACACGAAGGCTCAGGACCTCACACAGGGGTTGGCCAAGAGGCTCTTTTGGGTGGGGCCTTTCGACCTCTGAGATTTTTTCTACAAATGAGG
This sequence comes from Rhynchonycteris naso, assembly GCA_037038555.1. Taxonomy (NCBI): domain Eukaryota; kingdom Metazoa; phylum Chordata; class Mammalia; order Chiroptera; family Emballonuridae; genus Rhynchonycteris; species Rhynchonycteris naso. The sequence continues at coordinate 107,172,824 of CM073003.1, read as the reverse complement.
TTATTATACCTGAAGTCATTGTAATTTTTCTTTTGCCTCCTCTTCACCTTTCTTCTTTATCTTCTTCCTCTTCTTTAAATGCTAGAAATGTTTATATTATTTAATGTGTGGATTTTTTGTGTGTGGGGGGGCGGCTACAACAGACTGAGTGATCCCTTGCTCAAACCAGATGAGCCTGCACTCAGCACTCAAGCCGGCAACCTCGAGGTCTCAAACTTGGGTCCTACGCATCCCAGTCCGACGTTTTATCCACTGTGCCACCGCCTGGTCAGGTTTTAATGTATGGATTTTAAATATGCCAGTTTCATACTCTCATTTTGTTTTTTCTATGTATTCATTTTGGGGTGTGTGTGTGTGTGTGTGTGTGTGTGTGTGTGTGTGTATCAGGAGCCTTTAAAACAGAGGTCCCCAAACTACGGCCCGTGGGCCAAATTGCGGTCACCTGAGGCCATTTATCCGACCCCCACCGCACTTCCGGAAGGGGCACCTCTTTCATTGGTGGTCAGTGTATGGAGTACTGTATGTGGCGGCCCTCCAACGGTCTGAGGGACAGTGAACTGGCCCCCTGTGTAAAAAGTTTGGGGACCCCTGCTTTAAAACATGGAGGTGGCCTGGGCTGCTGAGATGTTTTGCTTGTTCTCTGGGGGAGAGCAAGGGCCAGGCTTTCGCAGGTCATTCCCATGTGCTGGGAATTCCCTTGGGTGCCCTGGAGAACCCTGAAGTATTACGACAGCCAGATAAAATGAAGCCTCTTCTATATTCACTATGTGTAGCAGGCATCAAAAAGGTAACGTGAAAGAGGTCAGGTTTTGTTTGTTTGTTTTTTCTCTCATATGTTCAATCCAAATTAGCACTGACTGTGGATGAGTAGTTATTGCAAATTGTTGCTGTAGGTCCAAGCTGATAGGTGACCCCTCTCACCAAAACCTGTCCCCAAACCTGCTCCCAAAGTCCTGTAGCTATTAATTCCATTCTGCAGCTCTGCTACCAAAATCAAAACCAGTGGGTTCGGCGGGGGGGGGGGGACATAAAACCTAATGCCTCTGAAAACATCTGCATTTCATTCATCAATCATGACTGTTTGGGCAAGACTGCTCCTCGCCAGAGCTTGATCTGCCGTCTTAATAATTCTAAACATTCAGAGGAGGACCGCTGCTCCTTCTAAAAGACTGCGGGACTTCAGGCACTGGTGACAAAACCGACGTGAGTTATTAGACAACTGCATGCTGGGTTGCAGAGTGATTGAAACAAGTGGCCTTGAATGATAGCTTATGTTAGAAAGAGATGGAGCCTTCCCGTTATAAAAGATGTATCAATAAAGGGGAATAAAATCCAAATTAAAGTTTGATGAGCAAGTGGATATTAATTGGTACTAACTCTGCTTTTTTATGTTATTTTGATGTGGAGTGGATCATAAACATGGTAAGCGATACTAATAATGTATATTCACTTTGATACAACTTTACGATGCCATTTATTACAGAAACCAATACTGAGATCGAGCTGTGGGTGCACTGGTGGGCATGCTTCCACCGTGAGTCTTCGCCTAACTCTCACCATGCAGGTGCTCAGCCTCGGCCTGGGGCACACCAACATCAGCTGGACATCTAAGAGTCACTGCCTACTGTCTTCTTTACGCACCAATTCTGAATTACAGTGGGAATGAATCTTACCACAAATTAGGCCTTCATACTTATTTTCCAGAGGGTTCTTTTTTTTTTTACAAGTGCATGCTCTTTTTGGAAGTTAGCAAGCTCAAGGAAAGGAATGTCATCCTAATGCCATCAAGCAGACGTGAAACAGACATGGGAGCATGGTCCTATTGGGCCAACACACTTACATCCAATAGAACCCCACATATTTTATCTCAAGTATAAAAGCAATCTTTTTTTCAGCTAAAAATCACGACAGTGATGCATGATCACTAGTCAAAGAAAAAAATAAAAACTGTCTTTTAAAAATTAAAATGGGAGCATACTGGATAATCAGTTTCATACCATCCTTTCTTCCCTTAGCAATAGATTGGGACACATTTTAAATTCCCTCTCGCCCGGATTCATAGCCAACTCTGCCTTCCCTTCACTGTGGGACCCTGGGCAAGTTACTCCATCCCTCTGCGCTTTAGTATTCTCATCTGTAAAATGGGAATCATAATATGCACCTTAAGGATTATTGTGAAACTTAATGAGACATTCTTAAAGACATTCTGTAAAACTATTTTTAAACATTCAGCACTATGTCTCAGTTATTCAGAAAGTTAACTAGTTTTATTTTGACTATTATTTATAATGGGTGGGGTCTGTTCAGCTGTACTGTCCAACTATGATTTATTAAGTCAGTCTACTAATGCAGCTCTTTCAGGATGATACTAACATTTCTCATTCATACCTGACATTATTACCTTCGGATAAATCTCCAGGAGCCAGCGTGGCTAAGAAAACATCAAAGACATACAACTTCCTTTTCCTGAAATGGTTGCATTATTTAGAATTTTAGCACAGCCCTGTAGAAAACAATATATATGGCTGCATTTGACGTACTTATTTCTGTATTAATAAACTTATTCTACTAATTTTGTTGTTTTATTTTTGAAATCAACCACAATTTGTCTTTGGTTGGGTCAAGTGTAGCCCAGCTTAGAACCAGGTTGAAAATTTCTTGAGATCTTTGGGAAGTCTTCAAAGGTATTTTGTTGACATTTGGGGGGTTAGCATTGCTTACCCTGGGCATCAGAACCAGGCAAATACTGCTGTGCATATAATTTTTTTTCATAGAAGGAAATCTATTAATTAAGCTGAAGCTCTTAAGGAAGCCTTTCATGGGACTACTTGCCTCAGAACCTACATTTTTTTTATTGTCTCCCCATTAATTTGAACAGATTATTTAAATGGGATGTGTATTAATCAACAGCAAGAGAACCGAAAACAAAACTGGGGCAAGGATTTCACTATATGTATACCAACTTAGAGGAAACCCCCAGCAGGTAATGAAATGGGCTATTTTACAAAACAGAAAGGGAGGGGGTTCAAGTGCGGAGACAAGAGAGATCCTCGCGTTTTGGATGTGTCTGATTAAAAGGCTGGTTTGTTGTACTATTTTATAAATATGTCCACACATTAAACAGTTACTACTTGTGTGAAATTGGGGGAGGGGAGGGGATGGCAGGTTTGTGTGTGAATTTAAAAAAAGAAAAACAGACACCTTGTGATGGAAGACCCTTAGCAAACAAAAGGCACATGTCGCATCAAATTAAAAAGAGTTTTCCTCTGATTGCCATTGATGGATGCTGAAGTCACCGTTTTCCCTCAGAAGTAAGTGGCCTATTTTCAAAATAGGCAGAGTCCATGCTCCTTCTATCTGCTTTTTTTTTAGTAATTTTTAAAAATTTTTATTTATTGTGTTGACATGCTTTCAAGTGTATCTGCTCTTAATTCAAGAAATATATCTAACTGTAGTCTAACAAGAGTCAGTTTCAGAAGAAATTAATGAGGAACACCCATTAATTATTTATGCTCTGAAACAGTAGGTCTGCTAATGTTTCTGCTAATCACCAAAGCTAAACAGATGTATCTTCATAAAGACAACCTTGAAGAATAGAATGAGTATAAAAGAGGCACAAATAGAAAAAAGTATGTGTATATACAGTGATGACAGGAGGCAGTAACAGTGGGTGGATCACTGTCCCCAAAACAGTATTTGTTTAAACCACAAGGCACAGGACAATAGTCTGAGCAAATTCTAGTCACATTTTCCAATATTTAAGTATTTCTTTAAGAAATAATAATAAAACGTAAATATATAAGGGTTAAAACTAATGTCAGAGAATGAAAAGAATGAGGCGGCTAATATTTAAAACAGCATTTAGCAAGCTGCAGGATTTCCACGAGCATCCAAACTTGGCTTCTCTCCTGGATGTCAAATAAGTGGTCAGGTGAAAACGTCTGAAACCATCATGTACAAATCTGAGATGATTCAAACCTCTGTTTTCACCTCATACAAATTTGGTCAGAATGAAATCTTTTGGTGCTTTTGATTTGCAAAGGTCGTATGGAAACAGCGCAGGGCAGTTCTCTGACCTGCAGTATGGGGCAGTGGTCTAGCAGTTCAAGTGGGGCTGTTTCTGAGAGATGGACATTCTGAATTTAAATCCCGGCTCTTCCGCTTTGTAACAGGAACAAGTTAACCTCTCAGAACTGCAAAATGAGTAGAGGACCCATCTTAAAAGGTTATAAATAAGCTCCTAGGGCAACCCAAAATATGTGCGAAGTTTTTGTGAGTTACGACGTTATTTCCAAGAAAGCTTTGTTGTGCTCGATTTATGAGTATGACAGTGCTGGGTATCTTACATAGAATTCGCATTCTGTGCCACTACAGTTTTCGTGACAGAATGACAGTGAAAGGCTTCATCTTGCTTAACTCATAATGCTCAGTCATGATGATGGTTTCTCCTGATCCTTTGAAAAGAACACAGTTCTCTTCATGTTCCAAGAAAGGTTTACACTTTACAGGATGGTTGGTATCAACGCGTTGACTCAAACAGGAGCTATCAGAAGACTCGTTTGCTAACCTTACAGTCTCTTTTCAAGTGCTTTCTCCTGACCCACACTGGAGACTGAGTAGAGGCTTTCAAAGGCACTTGTAGCACTCAGACCTTTTATCCACAGTCACAGGGAATGATCCATCTTTGGGAAAGTCACCAAGGCCCAGCCTGCTGAATTACATGTCATCAGTATATGGCATGATCCTAGGAAGCATTTCTTATGCCACATGCTAGAACTTTTGGGGGTTTAAAAATATATATTATACACACACACACAATGTGTATGTGCCGGCATATATATTTATTTTTAGTGTGTATGTGTGTGCGTGTGTACACAAGCCCCTCGATAGGACTACTGAATTAGAATCTTCATAGCTGGGAACTTGTAGCCCATATTTGTTAAAGTTCCCTCGGAACTCTGGTGGGCAGCTGGATTTTGGATCTACTGTTCAAAGGCAGGTTTTCTCCACATCCTGCATCATGGTGCGCTTGCTTGTCTTGCATCATTTTCTATGATTTAAAGTGTCAACGTTTATGAAAGATGTGTTGCAAAAAATAAGGGTGGGTTTGAGGCTATCCCCATGATGAAGTCCCTCTCCCTCACTCTAACGCTTCCGTGCCGGGAGAGCAGGGGGAGTTACAGTGCTAGCTCCTAAAGCAGCATCCTGTCTGATCTCCGCAGGAGCCTGGAGGGAGGGCGTGCCAACTGACAGGCCTTTAGCACATGTGGTTGAAACAGTGCTTTGCTTACCAGAAAAGAATCGGGGAAGGGGGCTATTTTCAGTAGGTGGTACAATATACTTAGGAGATATGACCCACCACGTGGGCCAGTGCAGACCTTGCACTAGTCCACACCGGACACAAGGCATATTCTATGGGTCAGGATGACCATCTTACCTTTGAAGCAAGAGCCTCTCATTGGCATGAACCCACTTGCACTCCACCGTCAAGTCATCTTCAGTGCCTCTGTACGTATCCCTTCTGTGCCAGCTCAGCTGGGATGGCTTCAGGCAAGGACCCACAGGAGATCAGGGGAAACAGGCATGAAACAACACAAGAACAGTAGGTACCTTTAGTACCTCCATCTCCCCTACTTTCCACCATCCCCTGCCATACTCTTTTTGCATCGACGATCCCTGGACCAGTCAGTAGGGTGTGAAATTAAAATAGAAATACCACAAAGGGAGAAGAGCCTGTTAACTAAAATCAAGCTCTCTGGAAGTAGCTCATTTGTCCAAATGTGGGGAACACAGGAAAGGGCTGAGCAACGTGTCCATGCCGTTAGCTCCAACATAATCAAATCCAACCTGAAGCCAAAGCTTCCTGTGTCCATTCTGTGTTGTATTAAACAACACAACCTGTCAGGCCGTGGAACTGACGCTGCTTCCTGTACAGAGACCAAGTGAATTCAAGGGGCCACTCAGGCTTGTGGCAACATTTTCTACCCACACTGGTCACATTTCTACATATTTCTAACCCAAATGACATGCTTATTTGCTACGTGATCTGTAAAAACACAAACGCTCAGAGCAGAATGTCATTAACCTAAAGTAGAATCACAAACACTTTATAAACCAAAAACAATGAAAAGGGGGTGTATGAAAGATCAATTGCTGATGACCAAATCAGCTGCTTTGTGCCATGGTGCAGCAAAATTTCTGATTTGCCTATGAAGATACTCAGAATTACAATTTTCAGGCCACTCTTTTATTTAACTGATCTGCACAAACTTTTGCTCAGGCATTTTAACTTTAGGACAGGTACTGTTATCACTTTTATAAAGCTACCTCTGCAACTGTAGCCATTACTAAAATATCTATAGTGTATTGCAGTAACAGGCCACCTAGTAGAAAATTTATTTTTAAAAAATCTTAAAAATGTTTCCTTGAGAAACATTTACTTGTTACTCCACCTTTTATTTATGCTTTCATTGGTTGACTCTTGCATGTGCCCAAGTGGAGACTGGACCCACACCTGGCATTGGGATGATACTCTAATCAACTGAGCAACTCAGCCAGGACAGTAAAGGAAGAAAATTAAACAGCTATTCCAGATCTCTCTTCTTCCCAGTGTTGCCGGTCTCTTATTGCTCAAGAGGAGATAATTCTTATTAAAAAATAAATAAAACAAGCCTGAGCTTATTAGCCTTATTAGGTAATGTAAAATAAACTTGTCTGGGGGAAAATGGCAAGGATGTCTCCTCTGGGTTTATCACACACAATTTAATATGCCCTGAAACAAATGGGCAAGTAACACTCATTTGTTTCGGATGCAAAGCTGCCAAGTTCTTCAGATATTCTGCACATTGACTTTCCGTATTACTATCACTACACAGAGTGACAAGAGCAAACCTTTACCTATATGAGAGCAAGCTAGGACTGCTGGTGGAAAGTAATGAATCACTGTAAAGATTTGAATGATTGCATAATTATTGGGTTTGTTGTCTATAGAAAAGCACTCTGTTGGTTATAAAATAGGCTTTTTCCCTGAAGGTGTTTATTCTTTACACCTTCAGGTGTAAAGAAAGAAAGGCTTAATAGTTTTAAGAACATGATTCTTTTCATAGTATCTTTGAATGAAGGTGTTTAGGGTTACAGTATAGTGTTAGAATGGTATCCACAGATAATATTCAGTAGAGTGGAAAAGTCCCCCTCACCTAATGTTCCAGATGTAGTCCAGATAAAGTCATTATCAAAAATTTCACACCTGCTATCCTGTTTTGATTTTAAATATGAACTGTAACTTTCCCTCTGGCTTCTGGCTAGTCACATTAAAGTTAATCACTCCAACAATAAGAGTGAGTAAGGCAGAAAACAGGCCCAGAGCCCTAAGCATCGTGCCCCTGGCCATCCCTGAGGGAGTTCTGTGGCCACAGCCTCCTTTCTCCTTTAGGGGAGTCGTTTGCTACAGGGAATGGGTTGAAAAAAGTGAAAGTCTTGCTGTTTCATGACCAGAAAGAGGATGTCTTATGGAAGTGTAAAACAAGAGATATAAAAACCTTCTGCAGAAGTCTCCCTCTGATCGCTTCAATAGTGAGATAAGTTAGAAAAAACTGTGTGTATTTTTGAGTGTTTAAAATATTTTCCCTTTCAGAATGTTAGATGAATACATACATTTGCTTAAATGGTTATGATAGAACCGACTAAAAGAAAGGCTTAATAGTTTTAAGAACATGATTCTTTTCATAGTATCTTTGAATGACAATTTTATAGAGATGGAGAAAATGACAGCTTGCTTTTAAATATTTTCTGGTCTTTTATCTAGGAACACAAAATCAATGCACAATTTGTGCAGTTACTTCACATACATGTTACTAATAATGTCTACTGAGTAGCTCATTCTAGTGTCCCCCAAACAGATCCTGTATGTAAAACAGCTTCATCAATTTTACTCGTTTCCTGATGGTCATACTCCAAAGTGTTAATTCACTGACCACCATTTTACATACAAGTATATACACTGTATAGAATATTTTGTTTTGTTTTTTAATTTATTTATTGACTTTAGAGAGAGAAGTGCGAGAGATAGAAACATTGATCAGTTTATGCCCTGACAGGGAATCAAACTGGCAACCTTTTGCCTATTGAGACAAGGCTCTAACCAACCAAACTATCCAGCCAGGGCTACACTATACAGAACTGTTAAAGCAAGGGAAAACCTCACTTTACATAACTAAAAGATTCGCATTAAAGGACTTAACACACAAGAGCAAATCACACGGCAAGTAACAGAACAACCAGCCAGCGAGGGTGATTCTGAAATATGACTGATAAATTCCCAGGTCAAAGAGCTTGAAACTTTGGGGAAATACTTCAGTTTTTCTGTAGTATTATATTTCCCTATGTATAAGATGCTCCTTAATTTTGAGGCCCAAAATTTGAAAAAAGAAATTACATAAAGTTATTGAACTCAAGTTTTATTCATCATAATATTCATATAACTCCTCATCCACACGAAAAAGGAGAAAATGCAAGTAAAAAATCTACAACCACTATATAAGACGCACTCAATTTTCAGACCCCAAAATTTTTTCTTAAAAATGTGCATCTTATACATGGGGGAATATGGTATATTACGTAAGTATGTAAAATAATACTCATATTCTTCTGTGGAAGAATGGGAAGGGGATTCTAGCCAGGAAAGAGTCGCCCTCAAACTTCAGTAACTTGTAAATGACTTGATTCACCTCCTGGCTAGATGTAATATATACACTTTCAAATGGTAAGGATTAGAAAGTGTCATTACTGATAGTCTAGTTGTCTTTATCTAGTTGATTAATGTGGCATATTAAAAGAAATATAGAAGTGCCAACTCAGGTATGAAGTTATTTCCTTCTGTTTCCTCCAACATTGTTAAACACATTTAGGCAGTTCTATAAGATTTAATATCCAATGCAGAAAATTAAATTGTAAGTAAGAATGGCTCCAGACAATTCAATGAAGATTAGAAGGTCTGCTAATAGTGGATTACATTTCACAAAGTATTTTCAGAAACATTAACTCATTTAATGTTTATGCAATCCTGTGAACATTAAATGGGTACTAATATCCATTTTATGTGAGTAAACTGAGCATTCAAAAGACTAGTTAATCCGGGCCTGACCTGTGGTGGCGCAGTGGGTAAAGCGTCAACCTGGGAACACTGAGGTCACCAGTTCAAAACCCTGCACTGGTCTGGTCAAGGCACATATGGGAGTTGATGCTTCCAGCTCCTCCCCCCTTTCTCTCTTTCTCTCTCTCACTCTGTGTCCTCTCTAAAATGAATAAAATAAGAAAAGACTAGTTAATCCCAGTTCACACAGGTAGCAAGAACTGGGACATGAACACAGCATCAAACAATGGCTAAAAGCCTTATTTTGAAGTCAGATATAAGGGGGCTTCAAATGTTTGCTTTGAGACTATAAGAGACACACCTGTCTGTGCCTGTTTTCCCTTGCACACAAAAAAGGAAAATCGTAGTATACCTCATAGAGTTGTTGAAAGGACTAAATTAGAATGTTTGAGCCTGACCTGTGGTGGCACAGTGAGTAAAGTGTAGACCTAGAATGATGTTGCTAGTTCAAAATGCTGGGCTTGCCTAGTTAAGCCACATCCGAGATCCAGCACAGCGGATCCCATAAGGAGCACTGAAATGGAAGACAATGCTATTCTGACCCTAAGGCTGGGGTTCTTCTGACCACTCTGGCTGGAGAACACCCCAGTTGAGGCAGACCTGTGGTTATCAAGAGTTCTGCTTACCCCCCTCTTTCAGACTGGGAATACCGACATTAAAAGTATTACACAGAAATGGTACTATGCTTAAGGGAAGCAAGACTTAAATTTAAAAAATAAACTCACTGGAAACATACTAGGAAATAGTAACAGTCTTCACAATTCCAGGTTCACAACAATTTCTTAGCACCATTAAAATTGACTACGCTGAATGAAGTAAAAATTAACCAAATGAAAATCAGAGAGAGTTTTTTATTACCTCTGCTGGTTCTTCATTTACCCAAGTTATTCAAGGGCTTCTGTGTGTAGAATAATTTACCTTGTCCGATCTATGTTATCTTAATTTCTTATTTATGTATGCACACCAAAGCACCATCATGTTTCAGGGCAAAAAAGGTCAATGATAGCTCAACTAAAATGCTCAACAGAATCAAAATTCTGTACTTCCCTCTTATGTTAAGCATGCAAATTTTTTGTGGATTCTGACTCACTCAGCCACAAATTAGAAAAACGAGTGCAACCACCTACTGTAACCATTTCTCCCACCCTAGGTCTATGAAGTATATAACCAACTACAACCAAGGTTTGAAGATAATCAAACCTCAAAGTGAATAAAAACCCAATCCTCCTGGGTTGTAAAGAAAGAAGAAAAATACGCCATGGACTGTTTCTACAGTGTTTAGTTTTCTGAACATGTCTGAACATACCAGTTAGACTTTTTCCCAAAATTCAGCCATTCCTGAGGAATTGATAGGTGCCTATAACTCTCATATAGCTTTCCAAAAATATTAAAAACTCAACACAGAAACTTGCCATAAAAATAGAGTCCTTATATAAGTTTTTGCTCCTAAGTCAATTTTAATCATTCACTTCAATCTTTAAAAACTTCTTCTGATTTCTCTGACTTACCAATAATGGTCATTTGAAAACGTAAAACTAAGAGTGGCTAAACTTCTTTGACATACTTGTGGCCTCAGGAGACCACATAGCACCGTGCTGTTGAGATGACTCGAAATAATTTTCACATGAATGGCTAAAGTGCAGAAATGTATAATTTATTAGGATTTAAATAAATCACAGAGAGAGAAGTGCTTTAAAGTTATTGGTAGAAAATTGTCAAAAAATAAAAAATTATGATTCTAAGAAATTTAGTTCCATGTCTAAAATTCTTCTTCATCTTTAATCTTTTAAAGGAAAACATGTTGGTAATGCTTTACAAACAGCCCACATACTTGCTCAGCATGTGATGACAGCAAAGTACTTTTCAATGACACAATTAGGGGTAAATAAATACCTTTCTAAAAACTTGCAGTTATCAGGAGAATGTTATAATCATTGTCTCAGCAATTTTTCTACATTTACCACATTGGCAATATTGTCAATGGCTACTAAATTTGTCAAGAATAAAAAATCTTCTTTCTGTTGACTCTACTGGAACATGCCTAGTTTCCTCAGGGGGTGTCAAAGAATAAAAAGCCCCCTTTCTCCTCAGGATGCTTACATCTTTTCCTTTTTAAAAATTTTTTTGCAGATGATTACTACCATACCATTAGTAGTCAATAAACATTATATAGTTGCAAAAAATAGCTAAAATTAGAAATCCAAAATGATTTAGAATGACATTACTAAAATAAGAAACCTGAACATGTAAAAACCAAATAATTCTACAAACAATACAACATGAACATCAGTTCCATTCACTGAGAATATATTCTTTTAAAAAATCTATGGCATAAACGTAACTATAAATGAATACTCGCTGTTCTCAGCACTTTCTGCCTAGAAAATTCAGTATACTATATGAAAACATCATTAAGTTAAAGCATGTAACTTATTTATGTACAACATGGTTTTTTAAATGCCCGGGTTAAAAGGAAGAAGGCACCAGAAATATTGAAAAACACAAAGAAACAATGTAGAAGTACTGCAAGATTATCATAATTCAGTTTGCCACAGGGAAAATATTTAAGATAAAATTGAAAATAAAATAAACATAGGTTATGATAGAGCCAGATTACTGTGAAATGTATCAAATTGGCTGGCTATACATTACAGAGGTCACAAAAAATTACTTTAAAATGTTTCCCCACAAATTAGCATATATAAACACTGTTCATGATGGTTTCCAATATGCCACCTAAAAACACAGTTGCTCCCTTAGGGATCCTGGTTCCAATCCCAGCAGATGAAATAGATGGAGCCAGAATGGCAGTGTATGACAGACACTAATATAAAAGACCAGTGACATCCTACAAACCTGCAATATTCCATTTATTAGAAGCAGCAAAGCGCAGAGGTTAAAAAATCAGTTCTGGAGTCAGAACTGTGGTCAAATGCTAGTCCCGCCTCTGCAAGCTGTGTGGCCTCTAAGAACCTCGTAATCACTCCAAAACTCAGTTCAAAGCTCAACAAGGTAGGTAAGAGCACCTTCCTCAAAGGGCTGCTGCAAACACAGGGTGCTGGCCAACTACTGGGCCAGTCCTAGGACTGTCTGCATTCAACACAAGCCCGTAGTCGTTCTTAAAAAGTGAATAGTTTAAAATTATCATCTACTTTAGTTGAAAATATTATTTTTAAAAAGTAAATGCCTTAAAATTATCAAAGTTTAGTTGAAAATATTTACTTGGTACACAGGCATTACAGACAAGTCAGGTTTTATTGCCTAAGGAATCCCAAAAGGAATGCACAAGGACAGAGGACAGAAATACTGAAATGTACAAGTGACTGACATTTTCACAATTACGGCTGATTTCATTACTTGCAGACTTAATGGTTTTCCTTCTGAAGACACGGCATCATTCTCATCAACATGTTCTTAGTCTTTCTCTTCATATTTTAGAAACTGGAAAAATTCAAGATGTGTCAAGATACAACTGACACACTTGCCCAAGATTAAGAAAAGTGGCAAACATTAGGTAACTATTGTTTATCTAGGGGTCTATCTGTATCTATTTTTTTTAACTCCAGGAAAAAAGTGTTTGAAAAGGGCTTAATAATTCAGTGACATAGAATGGAATGTGTACAATTTTCTCACAGAAAAATCAAACTTGGTTTGTTTTGATGGCTGATAGCAAAGGTGACTACATGCAAAATACAAAGCTACATGATCTTTTATTGATTCAGACACTAAAAAGCTGTAGTCATATGGACTTTATAAGCAGGTCTTTTTTTAAAAAAGTAATTTCTGCAAGGTGACTTCAGTATTCTGCTCCCTTCCTAGAACAAATAATGACAAAAACATAAAACTGCAGACAAGTCCTGGTCAGGTAGTTCAGTGGATAGAGCGTCGTCCTGCACAGTGAGCTCACACATGAAATCCCTGGCCAGAGCTCATACAAGAAGCAACCAACGGGTGCACAGCTAAATAGAACCAAGTAGAACAACGAATTGATGCTTCTTTTTCTCTTTGTCCCTTCCCCCCCCCCCCCCAATCAAATCAATGGAAAAATTAAAAAACACTACGGACAAGTTTAAAGTCACTCACTGTTGCCTATTTAAAAAATTAAAAAACTTTAAAATAATTTCATGTTCAAGAACATCAAGCAATCAAAAAGACACTGATGTACACATCTTCACCTTTAATTTCAGACTCTAGACTGCTTTTCCAAGCAAAATACAGAATGTTAAATTATATCATTTTATACTCAAAATAAGATGATGTCACCGCAAGGAAAGCAGTGGTTTAAAAACCCAGTTTACCCTGTGCCTCCGTGGGCTCGTGTTTTCCAAACTGCAGTTCTGAAAGCCAAATAGAGAATCCTAACAAGAATGAGCGGGTGCATACTGAGTGCTAAGGGCATTGTTTGGCAAACCTTTGTGTGGGGTGTGTGAGCCTGTACAATGGATTGCAAGGCAGAACATTTTTCACTGAGTTGCTGTAAAGATTCAGTCACTGCTCTAAGGCCCAACCAAATTTTGCCTTCTAGAGCCCCCTACAGGCTCTAGATGTTAAAAACTTGAATCCCACAGTAAATAAACCTAAGTAAACCTAAGCTCCTAAGGAGCTAAACTCAGTAGTTTACATAAAAACAGATATTTACACAGGCAGTGTTTTGTCTAAGAATCAAACTGAACATTGAGGCCAAATCATCTTCAAGAAACCAAAATTGGGCAAGGTCTGTATTAGCACTTCTTATCCAATTTAACTTAAAATCAGGAGAAATATACCAGTATCTCACACTTATAACTGTCTGGGGCAAACCAAGGAAAGATGAAATCACAAGGACTCCAGAAAACTGTTAATAAGATATTCACTTTTAGGAGGTTTTTACAAAACAATATCGAGAACAGAAACAGGGCGAGGCGACTAAAAAGGCTAATTTCTACACCTCGACATTGACCAAGTAAAGAACAATTTTGAGCAATCAAATACTAAATCAGTACCCCTATGATAACTCCTTTATTAAATTACTAATGAACCATTCAAAGTAACAACTCTATGAAGTTAGAACACTGCAAACATCTTAAAAAACTGTCATCGAACACTGTTCTGACCTTAAATTCACCTGTATCGAGTCCCTCATCTCAGAATGCTGGATGATCTAGTTAACCTAAGGTCGATTGCAGAACCAGGTAAGAGGCCAAATGGTAGATGATCTGGTAGAAAGGAGATCACTTGCCAATGAGATCAACTGAGCAGAAGGAAAGTGATTCATAACACATGCAGTAGCAGTTGATAGCCTTACAATTTCAAGTCTGTTCTTTAGTCCCTCAAATAGATCTTTGAGACAAAAAATTATACAAAATGTGCAGGTCTGCCTTGCAAGATAATGCTGCTTCACATCAGCACTGTCATCTAAAGTGATTCCAAGTGATGACATAAATGCTCACATCCTCTGTTTACTGCAACATAGTTAGATCCAGAGCGGAAAGTATACTGGCGTTCATGAATCAAAATTTGGCTTTAGAATAACTTACATCAAAATCAGTTTTTTAAGCCTGACCTGTGGTGGCGCAGTGGATAAAGCGTCGACCTGGGAACACTGAGGTCGCCAGTTCAAAACCCTGCACTGGCCTGGTCAAGGCACATATGGGAGTTGATGCTGCCAGCTCCTCCCTCCTTTCTCTCTCTCTCTCTCTCTCTCTCTCTCTGTGTGTCTCCTCTCTAAAATGAATAAATAAAAAAATTTTTTAAAAAAAATCAGTTTTTTAAAAAAACACCCAATAATTTGGTGAGAGGTCCACTCTAGTAAAATATGTGACTTAATATTAAACAGACATAACTATGTTCACAATTAGACTTGTCCCTACTAAAGTTCCCAGAACTAATGTTTATTATAAAGGATAAATTATTATCTATTCAAAACAAATGTCATAAAGCTATTTGCCATTTACCTAATTCATAAAATACTGATAAAATTTATTTGAAAAGACTGAAAATGAAATTTACTCCCATTTAGTATTTTCCTGTATAAGCTGAGGCTGAAGGAATGACTCTTCTTAGACAATGAATAATCCTTTGAAGAGGAATTTTTATAAGGAAAGCAATTTTTAAAATGAGAAAATATGAGCCCAAATGATACACTTCCCTTTCTCATCACCTCCCAGGTCTTACAGTGTAAGGTCACTTCCCTGTCTTAGTCCTTACAAATATTGATCACAATTAGCGGTCACCTCTTCAAGGTGTTTCCTATCTCTGTATTCCAAAAGAAGATTAACCTCCCTATTATTAGCAGGTGTACTGAATGCCCTCAAGACAAGATGAAAATACTGGCCTTTACAGAATTCTTTGTGCTTTGTAGCTCGGATACCAAGACCCACTATGAACAATAAATATGGCTACCAAAGCTTACTTACGCCTGACCAGGTGGTGGCACAGTGGATAGAGCGTCGGACTGGGATGCGGAAGACCCAAGTTCAAGACCCCAAGGTCGCCAGCTTGAGCACAGGCCCATCTAGCTTGAGCAAAAGCTCGCCAGCTTGGACCCAAGATCACTGGCTCCAGCAAGGGGTTGCTCGGTCTGCTGAAGGCCCGCGGTCAAGGCACATGTGAGAAAGCAATCAATGAACAACTAAGGTGTCGCAATGAAAAACTGATGATTGATGCTTCTCATCTCTCTCCGTTCCTGTCTGTCTGTCCCTGTCTATCCCTCTCTGACTCTCTCTCTGTCCCTGTAAAACAAAATAATAATAAAAGCTTACTTACAAGCAATACTTTAAAATCCCCTTTGCTTTCATTTCTAAGACCACCCTGTTGAAAGTTCTACTGAATATTTCAGGGCCAGTGATTTCAGCACCCAAATTCAGAGTGGCATTCGCTCATGAACATGAACGCAACATAAAACACACATCCATACCCACTGCGCATTCACGCTCACATGCAAGCACACACACACACACACACACACATTTCCTTTCTTTCCAGAACAAGCCAGAATTACAGCTCTTTTGGTGATTGTTATAATTTTTGGAATGGTTCATAAATATTCCAAATTCTTTTAAATTTGTAATACTTTTATCTTTTTTCTTTTTTTTCCAATTGTGAACCATTCCATATTGCATCTTTATTGCAAAAGTCAACATGCTTCTTAGAAATTCAGATTGTAATTGATAAAACAAACATTACATATATGAATTTAAATGTATAAACAGTTAGAAATCCAACAATATCTCCTATTATACTATTACACAAGTTCACAATTTTGTAAAAACTATAATACAGGCATACTATACATAAAGAGGAACTACTATTCCTTTTCACATGATTTTTTTTCTTCTTTTTTGAAATAATGATCCATCACCAGGACCTTTTTCACCATAACAACAGCTTTCCAATTTATCATCTTACCTACTGACAATATTTTCCCACTGTTACAACATGAAACAATTGGGGGAAATTCTGTGTTCCCTGGGGGTGACCTTTTTAAGCTCGGGCAGCAATCCCCTAGTAAGCCAGGATGACCTAGACAGATTGGTCATCAGCTACTTAATGTCATACACATTCAAAAGAATAGAACTTGCCTCAGACGGTACATGTTGTTGCTGTAACTGAAGATGCAAAGCAAGCAAGCCATGGTACTTACTCACTTTTAAGAGAAATACTAACGGTTGGAGATTTGAGGGTAGGGATACAAAATCCTAAAGGACAACAACATATTCAACTATTTTATGCTAACACTAACTTAAATTTTCTAATATTATATATATTTAACCCACACTTTAAATTCACTTTCGAGAGTCAAACATGTTTTAGAAGTCTTAGTTAGAACATTTTAAAAGTATTTTAGTCCCATATAAGGAGTACTGAAAAAGTTTTTATACAAAGGGTCTCAAATCTTATTCTTCACTTTGTAACCTTTTTCTTTCACACCCTCTCTCCCAATAACTAAAAAGGCAAACAAATCCTCAACACTCCCTGTACAGAGTATAATAAGATGTCAAGTTTGAGGTTAAAAAAATCATATGAAAAGGAATCTCATTCTGTTTAACTGTCAGTCTACTGAAAATTTTTTTACAGCTCCATTAATTTACTGCAATTTTCAGTTTCCAAATACAAAAATACAACAATTCTTATTGAAATCTATACGCTGGTAGTTTTAGTACACAAAAAAACCAAACAAATTATTTACAAAATTATACAGTTTAAGAAAAAACTTTATACAAAAAATATATAAATCCTTTGTTCCCTCTATCATGTTTAAACTGTCAGGACTCAAAATATTCACCACAATGAATCTTTCAAAATATATACCAACTGAGCCACAGACATCGAGAAAATTTCATTAGAGATGATGGAGGAAGAAGGAGCAAGATTGCTTATTCTACGTACCCCACTGTAATGTTTCCCATTCTTTTATAAGCTTATTTTAGTTTCAGTGTTATCAGAATATAGTAACAACCTAGGAAGAGGAAGTCCTTATTATGGAGGGGAAGTTACACGAACATAAAAATGGTCCTGGTTTGACACACCATTCCAGGAAAGTAAGTGGAAGAGAGAAGATAATCAGAACGTGGGATTTAACTTCTAGTAGCTAAGTAAATCTAGAATCCTGAAGGTTTTAAGTTTCTTAGTGAATAGTTTCTATTTTGAGAAAGTCTTTACCTCAAAGAAACAAAATCCTTGATATAGTGATCACCAAGAACCTTCTGAAGCCAACAGGAAGTTTCAAATTTTCACACCACACATATATAAAACATAGATGTACATATCCTTAAAAAACTGACATCCTATGTACATTAATAATTTTATTTCCCCAGGGGTCAATACAGTGTAGTGTTGCTCCTCTGCTTTCCATCTAACATTCAGGACACAAGGACATAAATTTACATATATATTGTACTTAACAGATACTCTATACAGTGTACAGTAAAAATGCACACAGTGAAGGAAACTGTCTACTGAAGGATGCATATGTTCATGGACAGCAACAAGCTACAAAATTATCAAAAACTAAGGTCATCTGATCAAAGTCAAGTTATGACTCCCATTTATTACTAGTATGCCCATATTCCTACTCTGTCCCACCCCTCCCTACCCCATCACCTCACCATCATGGTTTAAATTTAGGGAAAGAAGGCAAGGGCTCCACAGCTAAGGGTTAGAGTACTGGTCTTGTAAATTTAGGGAAAGAATTTCAGACACTTTTTAACCCTTTTGTTTAACTATTAACTAAACTGAAGCATTAAAAAAAAAAAAAGAAAAAGGAAAAGCTGGTGACTGGCTCTCCCTCATAAATCCTTCCATTATTCTCATCAAAACACTTACTTATCAAGGTGCTGGTTTAAACCTTTTATTGGGGATTGACTTTTGGTGGCCCAGAAGAATCACTTATCTCAATAAGGAGTAAGTTAGGCCTATTAATAAAAAGGCAGGAGAAGGAAAATGGGGATGAGAAAGAGGCAAGAGGTGAAAACCTTTCATATTCTGAGAATTAAAAAAAAACACACACACACAAGAAACTGAACCAATGCTCAGTAATTTCAAAGCAAATTAAGGATCAGCAGCAACACAAGTCCAGGAGAATTAATACAATGACAGGATGAGAATCCCATAGACCTACCATTACCTTACAGCATTTAAGAATGCAAAAGTCTGTTATGGTTGACACTAAAATAGCACTTACTACTGCACATAACCCCCCTCAAAAAAGAAATTTAGACTGAATACAAACTGGACTCCTCTCCTCAGTAAAAAAAAAAACAATAAATTTACTTTTCTTTCAAGACAAGGCTTGAAAACATAAGGGGATTTTTTATTACAAATGTCTCCTACTGTGATAACCCACCCTCAATAGCTAAAAGTTAAGAGATTTCAGGCAATTTTGACATTTAATGAAATTTTATCAGCAGATTATAATCCAAAATAAAATTTCTGAACACCCTGTCATTTACATCATAATCCAACACCAACAGCAACAAGAACAGGTGGTGTGGAAAACAAGGCTCTAGAGATTATCCATGTCATTCCCGCAGGTCTTCACAACTGTGTCCAAGTCACTAGGCCTTTGGTGCTTTAGTATCACGAACAGTTATGAGATGTGTTTAAACAGCAAACTTGCTCTCCTTAAATCTACTGTGTTGAAAAGAAAAATAAAAAAAACTTTTTGGCTCATTGACTTCTTTAAATAATTTTAAAAAGTTGTTCTTCTAAACAATATTCCTAAAAATTATACAGCTTGCTTATACAGCTCGCTTCCGATTTCATCTTCGCCATGAACGAGACTCGTACTCATCTTCATCTTCGTCGTCATCATCAGGCAAAAACAAGTCTGGGGTTTCCGTTTCCTGAAGAGAGAGGGTCAAGTCGGCTCAGTGGTAGAGAAAGTTAAACAGAATACTTTTTAGGACAAAGATCAAGCAAATTAAATATAAAGCCCATGCTGGTTTTAGGCCAAAAGAACCCCAAAACCTTTTGGCAAATGTACAGGGAGGGGCAGAATAGGTTTACAGTTGTTCGTATGGAAAATAATACAATTAATAAATAAAAATACAGGAATAAACCATGGGTAGTTAAGAGGGACAAACACAATATATGGTGACAGGTAATGATTTGACTTGGGATGATGGGCACATAACACAATCATTCAAATGCTATAGAAATGTTTACCTGAACCCTATGTACTCTTATTGATCAATATCACCCCATTAAATTTAATATCTAAATAAATAAAAGAAAACAAAACAAAAGAGTAAACTTTGTTTTGCGTACTCAAAACTATAAACCTACTTTTGCCTCACACCATATACTTTCTACTCCTCTGCAAACTTAGTTTAGTTTCTTTCTTCTTTTCTTTTTTTTTAAAAGAATTTAAAATTTATTCTACAGAGAAAGGAAGAGAGAAAGAGACAGAGACAAACACTGTTCTGTTCCGGTACATGCCCTCACCAGGCAAAGAACGCACAACCTTTGCATATTAAGTTGACACTCTAACCAACCGAAGTATCCAGCCAGGGCAAACTTTGCTTAGTTCTTTCTTTCCTTAATTACGTGGGAGGCAGGGAGGCAGAAAGACTCCTGCATGTGCCCTAACCAGGATCCACACGAAAGCCCACTATGGGACAATGTTCTGCCTATCTGGAGCTACTACTCTGTTGCTCAGCAACTGAGTTACTTTAGTGCCAGGAGCCATCCTCAGCAGCCAGGGTCAATTTGCTTGAATCATTTGAGCCCTGGCTGTGGGAGGGGAAAAGAGAAGGAGAGAGTGGAGGAGGGAGGGAGGTGGAGAAGCAGATGGGCACTTCTTCTGTGTGCCCTGACTGGGAATCAAACCCAGTTCTTACACACCGGGTCGACGCTCTATCGCTGAGCCAACCAGCCAGGGCCTTCGCTTAGTTTTAATAGAAAAAGATTTCCAGTCTAATTTCAAAAAAAAAATAGTAAATAATATATAAATGTTTAGTAAGAAAAATAAAAAATACCTATAAAATGTTTTTGATAAAATTAATTTTATTTCATTAACTTAAAAAATAAGGCAAGTAAATGACCAAACTCCTAACCCTTTCCTTTAGTAACTGACTATTCATGAGAATATACTAACTTCCCCATAGCACTGACCTTCCAAATCTTACACAAAATGTAAAATGATACATAACTACAAGTGTCTACAAATATTTCCAAAATAGCAAAATTTTTCTTTCTTTTTAAACACAGGAAATGTTTCTACTTTTCTTGTATAAAATTACTCATATGACTAGAAGACTCTAAACCATAAATGCTAGATATCTTTTAAACAATGTGATGACTCAGGAAGTCACAGGAGTAAAAGAACAAAATCAATTCTCATATCTTTTTAGAGGCTGGTTATTTAGTACTTGTATTACTTAAGTCCTTGACCTTCTTAGTCTTCACCCTCTAGGTCTAACTTCCTTATACTATCACTTTAATCAACTATACAGAGAAGGAAAGTAAGAAACTATTATTTATCGAACTACAATAAATGAAAAGCTAAAACAATCAGCAAAAATTTTAATTTTTTCATATAATCCGTGCCCTCATTTACCAGAAAAAAATACCTAGAGCCCAAATAAACGCAAATATAAAAAGAACATTCTCTCTTACAACAGAAAATAATCCTCTAAAGAGGATTATTTTTATATTTCTGTACCTGCTGATACTTTAGTAAACTTTGTCTTCACTAATTGCATTCATGAAAGAATTCAATATTTATTTCATACAACTTACTAACAAGAAAAATATGTAATTGGAAAATAATCTAATTCAAGTTTCTTATTTTTCTCAACTCTTTTTTTTTTACAGATACAGAGAGAGTCAGAGAGAGGGATAGACAGGGACAGACAGACAGGAACGGAGAGAGGTGAGAAGCATCAATCATTAGTTTTTCGTTGCCATTGCGACACCACAGTTGTTCATTGATTGTGTTCTCACACGTGCCTTGACCGCGGGCCTTCAGCAGACCGAGCAACCCCTTGCTGGAACCAGCAACCTTGGGTCCATGCTGGCAAGCTTTTGCTCAAGTCTGATGGGCCCACGCTCAAGCTGGCGAGCTCGGGGTCTCGAACCTGGGTCTTCCGCATCCCAGTCCGACACTCTATCCACTGCATCACCGCCTGGTCAGGCTCAACTCTTATTTTTAATTGTTAAATTTACCTCCTCCTTGACTTCTTCTTCCTCAGTCTCAGCGGATACAGAAGGCACCTTGGCCTTGTGCCATGATATTTGTAGCCGACGGTCCTTGAATTTTGAGCCTTGGCTTGCAGCCTAAAATAGATTTTAGAAAAACAGGAAAGTTTATACTCACAATTACTAATGATTCCTTCAGATCGCATGCTACTTAAAAACTATTATGATAAAGAAAAACCTGTTTAAGTGGATCTACCAACGCTCTTGAATGAGAGCTAGAAAATAAGATTCTCTTAATTAGTGAACCATAAGTTATAGTTTGCCCAGGATATGGCTTTAATAATCTACGTATTTAGAATGAAATCTTAAAATTTTAAGAAATTATTTTAAAAGTCTATTCATCATATGGTATCTCTTAGAGCCCCACCGTATTTGACAAAGCTACTCCTCGCTTCCTGTACTGAAACGCTATACAACATGACAGTACTCCCCAGCTCATCTACACATTAAACAACTGTTAAACACCTATTATCCTAACTCAAGGTAAAGCTGCTCAACTTCAAATTATTCCTCGGGTACTACAGTATACATATCTTTCCCCTCCCAGAAAATTTCAATAGTAAGAGAGAGCCAAAGGTTTAATTTTAAAGACAAAGCAACAGAGGCAGAAGATTAGGAACCCCGGGTGTTGCAGAAGGGAAAGCTGAGGTGGTGTTCTAGCTTTCCTATTAACCGTGCTGGACTGTAAACCCCAATACTTGGTTCAGTCCTGGAAAACGCCATAGGAGAGGTTCTTCTAAATTTTGGGTTTCACTCTAGTTTTTCTAATAAAAACGTGAATTAGCTACATTGAAGTTTCTGCCAAATGTTTCCACAGAACACTCAGATCACTGCACTGCAATAGTGAACATTACGCCAGACCCATAGCCAGTTAACTACTGTCTGTATACATATTGGTCTGTGAGCTAAGGAAAATTCCCATGATTCCTTGTGGGGGTGCACTGTTTATAATCTGACACCAAACATTTGACTTGTGGGACATACTAAACTGAAGTACCAAAGACACATCTTTTTTTTTTCCCTTTTATTTATTCATTTTAGAGAGGAGACACAGAGTGAGAGAGAGATAGAGAGAGAGAGAGAGAGAGAGAGAGAGAGAGAGAGAAAGGGGGGAGGAGCTGGAAGCATCAACTCCCATATGTGCCTTGACCAGACCAGTGCAGGGTTCTGAACTGGCGACCTCAGTGATCCCAGGTCGACACTTTATCCACTGCGCCACCACAGGTCAGGCTAAAGACACGTTTTAAAAATCATATGCCTGCCTGACCAGGCGGTGGCGCAGTGGATAGAATGTCGGACTGGCATGAGGAGGATCCAGGTTCGAGACCATGAGCTCGCCAGCTTGAGTGCGGGCCCATCTGGCTTGAGCAAAAGCTCACCAGCTTGGACCCAAGGTCGCTGGCTCCAGCAAGGGGTTGCTCGGTCTGCTGAAGGCCCGTGGTCAAGGCACGTGTGAGAAAGCAATCAATGAACAACTACGCTGTCACAACGGCAACGAAAAACTAATGACTGATGCTTCTCACCTCTCTCCGTTCCTGTCTGTCTGTCCCTATCTATCCCTCTCTCTGACTCTCTCTCTGTCCCTGTAAAAATAAATAAAAATCATATGCCTGGCAGCTAAGAGAGATCTTAAAAATTCTTATCACAAAAACCAACTATGTGAGGTGGTGGATGTTAACTAAACGTATTTTAGTAATTGATGCATATTATCAAATCATTATGCTGTACAGCTTAGATTAATACAAACTAATAGTATCACAATGAGCCTGGGGTAGGGGGCAAACTCAGGTGCTGTGTATAACATCTCTTACCATTATGCTCTCTCTCCTTTAATACATAGCCCAACTACAGAGAAACTGTTTCAGTTCATTTCTTATTTAATTTATTTATTTTTTGTGTTTGACAGAACAGAGAGAGACAGATATAGGGACAGACAGGAAGGGAGAGATGAGAAACATCAATTCTTTGTTGCAGCACCTTAGTTGTTCATTGACTGCTTTCTCATATATTCTTTGACCAGGGGCTACAGCAGACCAAGTGACCCCTGCTTAAACCAGATGAGCCCGCGTTCAAGCCAGTGACCTCGGGGTTTCGAACCTGGGTCCTCTGCATCCCAGTCTGATGCTCTATCCACTGCGCCACCACCTGGTCAAGCTCAGTTTATTTTGTTCATTATTATATTATTTGAATTCTTCTTTCCAGTTTTACTGAGATAATGTTGCTCCCATGGGAGAACTCCTTAATATAAGTGACAAAAAAACTTTAAGATATTTAAAGTGTACAGCATGATGATCTGATATATACATTGTGAAAGGACTCCCCCCATAAAGTTAATTACTCATGCATCACCTCACATATTTACCTTTCTCTGTTGTTGTGTTGGAGAGAACATTTAAGTTCTAGTCTCTTAGCTAATTTGTTATATAATACATTGTTCTAAAGTACTGCCTCTATGTTATACATTCTATCCTTAGGCTTTATCTGTTATTTGAATTTTAAATAAAGACATTACTTTAATAAATCAGAAAAATATATAGACCTATACTAACTGTGTTACCCTCCAAAGAGGGTAGCAAGTTCTGTTCTCCAAAAGGATCTTTAGACATTAAATGCACTGCACATCCAAGGGGGAAAATAAGTTTACAGTTCTAATACAAACAACTAATAACACAAGAGTAAACTGTTTCACATGCAACTGTAAACCTTCTTTTGCCTCACCCTGTGTATCATTAAAGAAATAAAACACTGTATTTGTATGCAGTCAGAAACTAAAAATATAAATGCCCACTATCTAATTTAGCATTTAATTAGTATAAAAATGCACAATTGACCCTTGAACAATGCAGGTTTGAACTGTGTGGGTCCACTTATACACAGATTTCAAGAGTCAACTATTTTCAAACCATGTCTGGGAACCCAAGTATTCAGAAGGTCAATTTAAATTATATGAGGATTTTTCAACTGCGCAGGTGTTTGGCGCCCCTAATTCTGGTGTTGTTCAAAGGTCAAATGTACAGGGGTCCTTGGGTTACGACCTAGTTCTGTTTCTACAACAGTGACATAACACGAATTTTAGTGTTAAGTCAAAGCACACCCTAGCCTAGCGGAAATCACTTACCTATCCTAACATAGTTGTAAAATCATAATCCAGGACATAAAAACACAACTAAGCCACAGAAAAAGAATTCTTTGTATTCTTCTGCCACACACAATCAAAACTAGTTTGCCCAGGTAGTCCATAAGTAGTACGATGCTAATGGTGTAAGCCAAAACACATCTCAATCTTTTTAAGTTTTTATAGGTGAACGTTGTAAACTTGAAACGTCCTTATGTCGATACTGTTGTAACCTGAGGACCCCTTGTATTTTCATACTATGTCAGGAACTCTCACACTACTGGTGGGAATCTAAGCTAATAAAAATCATGCAGTTCCCTCGACAATTCCACATATACCCTACAGAAATGAGTATGCATACATACTAAAAGACTATAAAGTGCTTACAGCAAAAATGTTCATGAAAATAAAGTGAGATCAGATCCAAGATGGTGGCAAAGTAAGTGGATGTTACACTCACCTCTTCCCAAGACCAAACTGGGATTACAACTAAAATATAGAGCAAGCAACCTGACTAACCAACTAAAGATGAGCTGAAGAGAAATCTTATACCAAAGAGAAGTCTTATACCAAGGATTCACAGAAGCCACATCGAGACTTGGTAGCAAGGGATAACACATGAAGAGGGCTGGCCTTGCTTCTGGTGGCAGCTGAGACTGCAGAAGGATACCACAACTGCAAAGGTCCCCTCTGAAAAGTGTGGGGTCGCAACCCCAAGCCAGGCTCCCCGGCCCAGAGCACTGGAGCCAGGAAAAGGTGCCCATATAACATCTTGTTGTGAAAAGCAGTGGAGATTCTGTCTGTCAGGTAGAGACAGTAATCTGCTAGAGCAGGTGCCCTCTGAAAGGACCAAAGCACAAAATGTCATTTGCAGCCACTCACCCTGGGCTCCACCAGAAGGAGGGCAGAGGAGACTAGAGTTGTGTAAGGACACTGGGGTTTGTGGCTCTGGGAAGAGACACATGAGGACAGCCACCAGGAGCCGTGCTGAGTGAGCTATGCCACACTGCAGAGGCCGTCTTGCTTGGGTGGAGCACTCCCCTCCATAGGGCATCAGCCTGGGAAAATGCAACAGACCCACCCTTTGGACTCCCTGTCTCCCCGTCCTGTGGAGCTCGTGCCCTGCTTGATGAATTGGCTGCCTGGGCCAGGGTCCAGAGGTCTGGGCAGACTCAGGTGTCAGGAACAAACCTGTGTGGCTCTGAAGCAGGGGCCATTGCTTCCACTTTCCTGTGAACTGACCAGCACCTTTCTTCCCCTCACAACAGATCCACTAGCCTTGTCCTCCCAACTCCTGGCCGCCCTGCACTGCTGAGACTGGGCTCCTGGGACAGGTGCCATTACCCCTCACATGCGCAGCCCGTACAGAGCCCTCCCTTCACATAGCCAAACTCGGTCTGTTTGGTCCTGATAAACCCTGATGAGTCCCTGATAACCCAACCCATCACAAAGGTATACAAACATCCAGCAGGTAGCAGTTAGACTTGGTATATACCCTGAGATGTTTGCTGAGTGGCCTCAGACCCAAAACTGACACTGAGTTTGAAGCTATATCAGTCTGGTGAACACCATTTGCCCCTAACTGCTGACTCACTGAGAACCTACATCACGCAACTCAAGTACCACCAGAGGCTCTTTCAGTAACTGAGCCTTCCAGACAGCAGGCAGGCAGAGGTGGATCTTGGGGTACCTTGGGCCTTTTGGTCACCTGCTCCCAGGCCCGCGGCTGGTAAAAGGCAACCTGGGTCTGCACCTCAGTCCTTCCCACGCACCCCCAGCCCCAGCAGAGGCAGCAGCAGACTTCAGACTGCTTTGTACCTCCCAACAGGTTGCCCAGGCCAGTCACACCGACAGCACCTGACACTGACCTAGGAAAGGTATCTCACTATTTTTTAAAACGTTGTAAGAAAGGTCCTAGTCCTTATCTGCCTTTGAACATTCTTGTCAGAGGCTGTGAGGTCCGTTGTTACTGCAGCCATCCTTACACCATGAAGCAAAAAGCCTAAGAACAAAAGTCACACTCGAGGAGAGCAGAGGAAAAACAAGAAGAGAATCTGTGTGGCTGAGTTTCTGGATTCATCAATCCTGAGACTCCCTAGCTCTAAACTTCTTAGGAAAAAAAATAATAAATGTTCGTATTTCAGCAAGTAATTTATCTATTACTTGCAGCCAAATGCATCCTGAAAAGTGTGAATTACCTTCATAATCAGGAAGAAAATAAATTTAGTTTCACTGTATATCACTAACAGCTAAACCACACCACCACAGTTCAAAAATCTCGTAGTTAAATTGATACATATTGCTTGAAAAATGCCAAACTACGGGTTAAGTATTCCAAATATTTAGCGTAAATAATTTCCCCAGTTGAAACTAGATGAACTTCTCCTTAACCAATGGTAAAGAAATGTACCTAAGCGCTTGTCCCGTCCGTGCTATTAGGCAAGACTTTGTCACTTAAAATGTTTAGCTTCTGACCTAAACTTTAATATTAAAATAAAGGGAATTCTTCAGGAACATCTTTAATATCCTCAGACTTCTGTCAAATGAAAGACACATAAATATATTTTTTAAAAGTTCTTTCTAGACTCACTGATTTTAATGTGTAAATATGTAAAATTCTCCTTTTAATTATATTGTTCCATATTTTTTAACTTAGCTATTTAACATATAAAGTAAGACAATAGCTTCTACATGTTTAAAAGGAAAAAGGAAAAGGGAGAGGTGGGGACAGGGGAGGGGAAAGAAGGAGGAAAAGAAAATGTGACAAGACTGCGTGTAGTCCTCAAAAACCTAAAGTATTTACTATCTGCTGACCTCTGACATACACTGTTTAAATATTTATATATAAGTACATGTTTTCTGCTGTTATATATAGCTTGCATTATATATTAAATATTTATTTCAAATTTATGTATATTTTAATTTACACATATTTTTATATTGGTACCTGGGACCTAAAAGCCCAAAATGAACACAAATCCTCAAATTTGGTTTTAAAATTTACCATAAAAATGCTGACACCTCAGCTAAAAGTGAATGTGAGGTTAAGAAGTCTTGATTTAAAAAGTAATATACATTCATTTGGAAAACTGGAGGCGATAAGAAGGGAAAACATGAAAAACTAGTTTGAATTCTGCCACCCACAACTTACTACACTTTAATTTTTTTGTTTAATCTTGCATCCCATTTTATTAGCCTGAAGTTAACCCTGAGAATTTTCTTATGTCACTATTCATTAAAAACATGTCTTTAACTGCAGCAAATACTCATGAGCATCTAGATTATTTCCATTTTTCACTCAATATGAAGTGTGCTACCCTGAGCATACTTACAGATACCGTTTGCATACAACCCTAACAATTCCCTTGTGCTAAGTTCTCAGAACTGGATTGCTGGATACAACAATAAACTCAAGGGCTCCAGAATAAGGTCCTCATTCTTCAAAAATCCCATCTACCATCTTTCATACAGGTGTGGACCATCTGTGATCCTTCCAGAATTATTAAAGATAGTAAAAAAATATTGAAAGTATACATTTTTACCTTAAGCTTTGTGGGATATAAAAGACCTCAAAGAAGAGTTACCCTTTAAGCCTGCTAACTCTATTTCCACTGATAGTATACAGAAAATGCATTTCTGTATTTCTTTCAAAAAAAGCATACTAGCCTGACCTGTGGTGGCGCAATGGATAAAGCGTAGACCTGGGAACCCTGAGGCTGCCAGTTCAAAACCCTGCACTGGTCTGGTCAAGGCACATATGGGGAGTTGATGCTTCCAGCTCCTCCTGCCTTTCTCTCTTTCTCTCTCTCTCACTCTGTGTCTCTTCTCTAAAATGAATAAAATAAAAAATAAAAAAAAGCATACTATACTGTGTAAGTCTCTGTTACTAGGATATGCTTCTAGTACTCAAGACTGTGTGATAAGCACTTTACCAAAACAAAAAACAACCGAACACCATCAAAACTGATGACAGTGTCTCCTTGAAGTTACCTGTCTGCCTCAGCTCTGCTCCCTCCCCATATACCTGGCCATGCCCCTCTCCACAAACCAAATGCCATATTTCAGACGTATCAAATGCATGGATGTAAAAACTGGTTATTATCAAGTGCTCTAGAATGATTCTACTCATGAGAAGGAGACAGACCCACGGGAGCATGACCGTGTGTTAAAACTCAAACACCTACACATAGTCTCCAGTGACCCTCAGAACAGAGCGTGCAGCTTCCTGCAATTATCTACGTTTTCTAACTGGAACTTTCCGCAGGAACAAATTTATACAGATTTTGCTTCACATCACTGAATATCACCTCACCAGAGCTGGCAGTGGGTCTAAATGTCCAACTTATTTGGCAAAGAGGTTTTAATTTTTTTTTAATGTTTATTTTATTGATTTTCCTAGAGAAAGGAAAGGAGAGAGCAGAAGACAGGAACATTTGTTCCTGTATGTGCCCTGACCGGAAATCCAACGGGCAACCTCGGTGCTTGGGGACAATGCTCTAGTCAACTGAACTATCTGGCCAAGGCAAGGTTTTAATTTTATAATGTCAACATAAAAAGATAAAAATTAACATTCACTCAATTACCTCAGAATACCCAGCCCATGTACAGTTCTCCATATAATATCTATCTTCTTTATTCCTCCAAGAAGTCACTTAAAGCTCGTCTCCCACTTTACAAAAAAAGAAAATAAAGGGCAGGCTAGAGAGAGAACTGGCTCAATCATGAACAGGTTCAAAGGTTCTAAAATCTGGACACTTTGTAACCACCACTGTTCTCCAACAGTCAAGAGAAGAAGGACAAATGGCGCAAATAAGAAACTTTGGGATGAAGTCTTGCTCTTTAAAATTTCCTTCATCATCTTTAACACTTACTAATAAGGCCGAAAATGTTTTCTCTTAAAAAAGTTCCCTAAAGCCTGACCTGTGGTGGCGCAGTGGATAAAGTGTCGACCTGGGAACACTGAGGTCGCCAGTTCAAAACCCTGCACTGGTCTGGTCAAGGCACATATGGGAGTTGATGCTTCCAGCTCCTCCCCCTTTCTCTCTCTCTCTCTCTCACTCTGTATCTCCTCTCTAAAATGAATAAAATTAAAAGTTAAAAAAAAAAAAAAAGTTCCCTAAGGCTCATCAGCAAAACAACACAGAGTAAGTGCTGGCGAGGATGTGGAGAAAAGGGAACCCTCCTGCACTGCTGGTGGGAATGCAGACTGGTGCAGCCACTGTGGAAAACAGTACGGAGATTCCTCAAAAAATTAAAATCGAACTGCCTTTTGACCCAGCTATACCACTTTTAGGATATACCCTCAGAACACCATAGCACTGTTCGAAAAGAAGAAATGTGCCCCCATGTTCGTGGCAGCATTGTTCACAATAGCGAAGATCTGGAAACAGCCCAAGTGTCCGTCAGCAGACGAGTGGATTAAAAAGCTTTGGTACATATATACTATTGAATACTACTCAGCCATAAGAAATGATGACATTGGATCATTTACAACAACATGGATGGACCTTGATAACATTATACGGAGTGAAATAAGTAAAACAGAAAAAAACTGAGAACAGCATGATTTCATACATAGGTGGGTCATAAAAGCGAGACTATGAGACATGGACAAGAGTGTGGTGGTTACCGGGTGGGGGGAGGGAGGAGAAGGTGGAATAGGGAGGAGGGGAGGGGCACAAAAAAAACCAGATAGAAGGTGACAGAGGACAATTTGACTTTGGGTGATGGGTATGCAACATAATTGAATGCTAAGATAACTGGAGATGTTTTCTTTGAACATATGTACCCTGATTTATTAATGTCACCCCATTAAAATTAAAAAAAAAAAAAAAGTTCCCTGAGGAATAGATCCTGACACTAACCGCCAAGAGTGCGTTTCCATCATGGTTCCACCACGTATTAGTGGTTTGATCTTGGTTAACTCAGGTTTAGGCTTTAGTTTTCCCAACTGTGCACACGGGGTTTCACATGCACTCTATAGTTATTTAAGATTAAATAAGGTCATGTTTGCTAGTGCTCCAGCACAAATAATACTCAATAAATATTTACTGAATTAATGAGTGGCTGGGGGAAAAAAATACTGTTTATGCATAAGGCAATAAATAAAGACATTTACCTGTATCAAAGCTCTATCCGCATTTGATCTTAGCCAAAAGGCTGATAAGAGATTCAAATCTCTATTTGCATACTTATTTAAAAGTAGCTAATCGAATGTGCCTTACTGGCGGTGACATAGTAGATAGTGTCAACTTGGGACACTGAGGTCCCAGGTTTTTTGTTTTTTTTTAAGGAGTAGCTTAATTAATTAATTAATTTATTTTACAGGGACAGAGAAAGAGTCAGAGAGAGGGATACATAGAGACAGACAGTAACGGAGAGAGGTGAGAAGCATCAATCATTAGCTTTTTGTTGCCGTTGTGACACCTTAGTTGTTCATTGATTGCTTTCTCATATGTGCCTTGACCGCGGGCCTTCAGCAGACCGAGCAACCCCTTGCTGGAGCCAGCGACCTTGGGTCCAAGCTGGCGAGCTTTTGCTCAAGCCAGATGGGCCTGTGCTCAAGCTGGCAAGCTCGGGGTCTTGAACCTGGGTCTTCCGCATCCCAGTTTGACGCTCTATCCACTGTGCCACCGCCTGGTCAGGCAGGTCCCAGGTTTGAAACCCCGAGGGCACTGGCTTGAGTGCAGGTTCATCTGGCTTTAACTCAGGCTCACCAGCTTGAGTGAAGGGTTGCCTTGAGCCCAAGGTCGCTAGCTTAAGCAAGGGGTCACTGGCTCAGCTGGAGCCCCCCAGTCAAGAAATGTATGAGAAGCAATCAATGAACAACTGAAGTGTCGCCACTAAGAGTTAATGCTTCTCATCTCTATCCCTTCCTCTGTCACAAAAAGAAATTTAGAAAAAGTAAATTGTCACACGTGTATATAGAACATAATTAAACATGTCTCTTATCCTAATAAATTCTTCCTTTGAATTCTGCCTCCACCCCATATTAATTTCACATATTAACTATAAAAACCTGATAAACAAAACAAAACAAAACAAAAAAAACTCTGATAAACCACGTAATAACCCTAAAAAAAATCAAAAATAGCTTTGGAACAACCTATCACTACAAATGCACTATGACAATATTAAAAATTACAGAACACAAGCTACTTCTTGACCTTATAATACATTAATAAAAATTTGCTAATACCCATGTTATTATAACTTCCTTTCTAATCTATAAAACATTTTCCACTTACACAGAATGCAGCCAGGAAATACTGAATGTAGAGTTTTTAGTGTTAGCATTTGCTACTTTAAACACTTACTGAGAAATGAAGTAAGTCGTCCTTTTCCTCTTCGCTGAGCCCCACCCCTGGTCTGGGCCGGTGGTCCACCACCATGTGGTTTAGTGAGCTCCTTCCCCTTCCTCCACGTCCTCGGCCTCGTCCTCGGCCCGGGGAGGGCGTGCTCTTTCCACGACCCACCGGCAAGATACCTAATCGGGCCGCCTGAATAACAGCCACCAGAGGAAGAATAAAATATACACTGTTATACAAAACCTTGGGAAACAGAAAAAGAAAAAACTAATTTTTCGTATGTTAAATGTAGTGAGTCAGTAACTCCTCTTAATTCTCACCTCAAACTGTAATTGACTGAGTTTTTTCCGCAACTCTGTCGTGTCTTCTCCTGAGGATAGCCTCTTGTGAAGGTCCAGTTCAGTATCTAATAGTTCTTTCTGGGCCTTTGGAAAATTAAGAGTGAAAATGTATTTTTTAGATTACTACTAAGACCTTATTCAGAATATTATACTTTGAGAATGACACACATCTCTTCTGGAAAAATGTGAGAGGATGCAGTAACTATACTGACAGTATGTACAGAGTACAATGGTATCAGTAAAGCAGTAAGCAGTATTACTGCTTAAAATGGCCTAAACTCAGATCCTGGAAATAGTCACCTGAGATGAGAATAATTTTCACTTAATAAAATATAATAAATAAAACATAATGGAGGCTGTTTGGCTCAGTGGTAGAGCATCAGCCTGGTGTGTGGAAGTCCCGAGTCGGGTTCGATTCCTGGCCAGGGCACATAGGAGAAGCGCCCATCTGCTTCTCCACCCTTCCCCCCTCCTTCCTCTCTGTCTCTCTCTTCCCCTCCCGCAGCCAAGGCTCCACTAGAGCAAAGTTGGCCCAGGTGCTGAGAATGGCTCCATGGCCTCTGCCTCAGGCTCTAGAATCGCTCCAGTTGCAACAGAGCAATGCCCCAGATGGGCAGAACATCGCCCCTGGTGGGCATGCTGGGTGGATCCTGGTGGGGCACATGCAGGAGTCTCTGCCTCCCTGCTTCTCACTTCAGAAAAATAAAAAATAAAATAAAAATACACAATGGGACAAAATAAAATTACATAGCAAAAATTCACTAATAGGACAAACATAATAATTACATAATTGCTTTCAGGTATGACCCTTACAACTATTGCCACTCTTCTTTTTTCCTTTTGGTAAGTCTTTAGGTATGTGACTGAGAGATTATTTTCCTCCCATACATATTCTCATTAACATTTAAAATGTGCACATGTTCGTTCTGTAATTGGGGGAAACACTTTTATTATAGTTTTTTTAAACTTTTTTTTTTTAGCAAGAGAGAACACTTTGACAGGAGTTGGGGAGGGGGGATAAGAGAGAGGGACTCAAGTTGAGCCAGTGGCCCCTGGCTCAAGCCAATGACCTTTGGGCTAAAGCCAGCAACCCGACCATGAGATCATGCCTATATCATGCTCACGCCTGCAATTCCCCCCCACACTCTAGCTGGCATCCTCAGGTTTCAAACCTCGGAACTCAGTGTCCCAGGTCACAACACTCTACTCACTGTGCCACAACTGATCAGGCTAAAAAAAAATACTCTTAATGAAATACTCTATAATTCTATATGAGGAGAGCCACAATTTTCAAACATAATATAATAATGCACATAAAAATTTGTGTCCCAAATATCTAAAAAATGTACTACCAGTTCTCAAAAGCACTAGAAATTAATCTAAAATCCCACTACAGAGCTGTGGTATAATGGAATCAGTGTGTAAATCAAGTTTTACATATGAAAAGGAAACAAAGGAAAATTAACAAAATTAAGACTTAAAATAGATCTAGAACTTTCATTCTTCTTTCAAAACAAACAAATATTTTTTTTAGAGAGTGACAGAGAAAGGGACAGACAGGGACAGAGAAGCACTAATTCTTTGTTCCAGAGCATTAGTTGTTCATTGATTGCTACCTTGTATGTCTTGGCCAGGGAGCTTCAGCAGAGTAAGTGACCCCTTACTCAAGCCAGCAACCTTGGACTCAAGCCAGAGACCACGGGGTCATATCTATGATTTCACACTCAAGCCAGTGACCTCACATTCAAACCAGATGAGCCCATGCTCAAGCCAGCAACCCTGGGGTTTCAAACCTGGGACTTCAGCATCCCAGTCCAATGTTCTATTCACTGTGCCACCACCTACTCAGGCACAAATGCCACACTTTTACACATACTAAAGCAAATGATATTGTTGTTTATTTAAAATAATGGTTTTGTTACAACAGTTTTACAGTTACAAAAATAAAACAGGAAGTAACTTCTTTACTTGCCATCTCTCTAGCAGTTTCATCTTCAGTGCAGAGAACCAGAACTTTCAATTAAAAAATATACCTTTATTCAAGAAGTATTCAATCTGTTTCAAAAGCATCTATAAATATATTTTAAAAACTTGTTACTATAGGCCCTGGCTGGTTGGCTCAGTGGAAAAGGTGTCAGCCTGGCACTCAGAAATCCCAGGTTCGATCCCTTGTCATATATGAGGAGCAATCATCTATTTCTCTTCTCCTCCTTCTTCCTGGGTGGATCCTGGTTGGGGTGCATGTGGGAGTCTATCTCCCCTCCTCTCACTTAAAAAAAATAACTTGTTAAAATTGACTCCTCATTAGACGGTTAGCCACCTAAGGGTTCCCACTTTACCTTCAAAGTGCCAAGCATGTAACAGATGTTCAATAACCCTATGATGAACAAAAACATACAAGCAGATACCTCTGTTTTGGTCTTTACTTTAGATGGTATGGAGACTGCAGATGTTTTCAATTCATCTTTCAGCTGTGAGATCTTTTCACCAAGCTCTTTCAAAGTCTTCATTATGTTTGCTCTCTCTTCTGGTTTCATGTTTTTGTTTTTTTCTAGCTTGGATATTAGCATCTATAAAACAGAAAAAAGAAAAGGTATGCTTAGTAAAGTTTAATATAAATAACCTTAAAATTTTCACCATTCAGGTTATCTTTGTAAAATCCATTTTATTTATTTATTTAATTTTTTTTAGCAAGACAGACATAGACATATTGTAGAGGGACAAACAGGGACACTCAGGCAGGAAAGGAGAGAGATGAGAAGCAACATTTCTTCCATTTGGCACCTAGGTTGTTCATCAATTGCTTTCTCATATGTGCCTTCATGGGGGGGGGTGCTATAGCAGAGCAAGCCACCCCTTGCTCAAGCCAGCGACCTCTGGACTCAAGCCAGCAGCCATGCGGTCATGTCTACGCTCCCACACTCAAACCGGCAACCCCTCGCTCAAGCCAGTGAAGCCTTGCTCAAGCTGGTGACCTCAGAGTTTCAAAGCTGCTTCCTCTGTGTCCCGTGTCCCAGAGCAATGTTCTATCCACTACGCCACCACCTGATCAGGCTAAAATCCATTTTATACATCAATTCTAACAGCCATATAATGAGCTCATCTCACCTTCTGGCATTCTATTTGTTTTTCTAACACTTCTTGCCTTTTTTTCCTCATATCTTGTTGTAGCTTCATTGCTTCCTAAATAAACAGGTAAAGAAAAAATTAGTAATGGGTAACAAAATTTGCCAATGATATATAAGGCTACTTTATTCTCAACTAATTTCTTCTGTGTCATCCCTATAATAAGATAAATTTTCCTAATCAAAAAATAGCTGAAACCAGAGATAAAGCCTTTAAATGTATTTTCTCAACACTCCCAATATAGAAGAGTTTATATTTAAACTGTCCTTCAAAAGATATTTAAAATACTGAATACTAATTAGCTGTACCTATGAGGTTTATTAATTTGCATGACCTGAATGTATCTAAGGAAAAACAAGAGCTATTCTCACTTGCCAGTGTAATAAGCCAAATCTTTATTTCTAAAGTTTAAAACTAAGATGATGCAGCGTATAGAAGGTGTTATATTCAGTTGCATACTTGAAACCTGTATGGTTTGGCAAACAATGCCAACCCAATAAATTAAACAATAAATCTAAAAAAATAATAAAAATAATTTTTTTTGCAGAGATCAAAATATAAAAAGGAAAAATGCACTACAGGTTAGAAACAATTGCAAAGTGTATCACTTTTGCCAGAAAAACACTGCCTTCTACCCTCAGTTAATTAAATCTTGAATTAAACAGATAATATATATAAATATATATTTTACTTGAAAAACCATGAGTTTAAGATGATACGAAACTCAGTCTTGAGTCACATGAATAACTATGTAAATGTTTGATTTTACGCAAAACATTATCTAAATAACAAAACCAGAGAGGAAAAAAAGGACAATAAGTAATAGAATAAATGTGCATCTATCCCTTGGGGAATGAAACCAGGTCAGCTCCGTGTTGTTTACTTTTGTACAGAAAAACGTCTTTCAGCATTCGATGCACCACCAGTTGGCAACTGCAAACATTTTTGTGTTCACCTTCTGTTCAGGTACACTGCACCCAGCAACAGCTAGATACACATGGCAATGGACTTCCACCACAACCTCAACTGTCAAAGGTATTAATGTGATAACTTAATATTTTCGTGGGTCCTTTCCTCTTGAAGGAAAGAAAAAGCAAAGTTGTTACCTGCTTCTTTTTAAGAACTTCTTGAACATCGTGAGATTTAGACCCTGAACCATGTTTTGCAGGAGTCTTTAAGTTTGAGGAGCTGTACATCATTTTTGGATGGCCTGTAGATGAAAATATCTGTGAAACACAAATATGATTAAATTAAATCTTAGAAATGCTTCAAAGTCATTTTTTATAAAGACTGCATATATTTACTATTTTGGAGATAAATTTTATATTTTACCTTTATAAAACTAATTTTTAAACATAAATTCAATTGGCAATCAAATATAAAACCAAAAATTAATTTTTAGCAACGTCATGTTTCTGAATGCGATCATATATTTTCTTCTCTCTTTTTTTAATTATGATAAAAAGAACAACAAGACCTGACATCTGGGAGCAAGGTTCTCCTATTAAACATAAGCAATTCCATTAAACAGTTACTTCCCCAGATAGCATTATAAATTTCTAAATGTATTTCCTATTTGAATCTTGATCTATTAAGGTCCCCACGGTGGAATTAGTTACTATATCTCTTTAAAGTCGCCTTTAATTTTGTTCCCTCTCTCCTTTTCTATGAAAATTATTTGTCAAAGAAACCAGGTCACTCAGTATGTTACCCTTTAACTCTTCTTCTGTGCTCTACATTTTTTAAATTGGTAAGTAGATAGAGCTTTTATGACATTTTTTTCCCTCTCTTTGACAGGATTCTAGTGATCTTTGATAACCTCCTCGCATTCTGGTTTGACAAGATATTTTAGGGTCATGTGAAACACTGTCAGCCACAGATCTGGGGAGAGCCACTTCCCCAGTTCCTTTAGGTGCCAGGGGGTTGAGGGTGGGGACAGAAGGTCATTATCATTGGAGTTGGTCATTGTTCCTAGACCTTTCAGTGAACAGAATTAGAAAAATGCTTTAAAAGTTTATTGTTGCTTATTTGTTTTTTTTTAAGATAAAATACAATCTAAATTTATATTGATACTTTCAATTCAAATGCAAGACCACAGTGTTTTGACTTAATCTTAACTTACACTCTCTTTACAACCACAGTGAAAGTCTCTTGTCAATGACACCAATAAATTTCCTCATTTGATTTATCCTACAATGCTCATGACTCAGTTTCAGAATCCAACACAGCCAACAATATGGTTTCTCAGCTTTTTTACATTGCCTTTTGTCCTCAGGGGGACATCTCATTAGGAATATACAGTCAGCTGGCTGTTTTAAAGCACTCTATGCAGACATGCTAGTTCATTTTCCTGTTTAATTTTTAGGAATTACTTTTATTTCATTTTATAATTACATGAAGTATTTGTAAGGCTCTAAGACAAATCTACAAAACAAGACACAAAGTTGTCTATTTTTTTCCCTCCTTGCCATAAACACCAAGATTTAAATTATATGACCTTTTTTCTACTACAAATGCTGCTCACATGTATTCATTACCCCTTTCTTATACTAACAGTGGTTGATAATACATTTTTGTTCCGTTTTGCCTTTTTAACATATCCTGATGGTCAGCACCTAGTGTGTGTGTATATAGTCCTCGTTCCTTGGTAAAAGTGCACCTACGTCACTGTGTAGACGTGCTACACTGAGTAACTGGTTCCTACTGAGGAACGTCTGGGGCTTCCCAGTCTTCTGCTATTACAAGAGCCTGCAGGCTCTGCACCCGTCTTTTCAGTCTGCCCAGCACACCCCTGGCACAGCTTCTTAGAAGATCAATGGTTTAAAGTACACGCATACATAATTTTGCCAGATACCGTCAATTTCCTTTCACAGGGGCTGTACCATTTAGCATTTCTATCAGCACCTAAGTCTCTGATCCCTAGGAAATTACCCTGGTTTACCAGGCAATTTTAGAAATGGATCTAATTTTATCTTTTCTACATGGCTACCTCATTACCCCAAAACTGTTAACATAAAGTCCGTATTTCCCCTACTGATCTGAAATTCTGTTGGCAAGTATAGATTCCTATTTGCAAGTGAACCTATATTTCGATCTTCTGTTCTGTTCCAGTGGTTTACGTCTTCAAGTGCCAGTATCAAACTGCGGTAGTTATACAGACTTCCTAGTATATTTTTAACGTCCAGTAGAGCTGTCTCTGGTGCTTTCTTCAGTTTTCCTAACTCTCTTTGAAAAAAACCACCATGCTGCAGAGTCACTGGTTGCAGATATTGTCCTAAACGCAAGAAAAAACCTACTTCAAATATATTTCAATGTCTGACTTTTAATTGTAACAGAATCCCCTTCATTGTTTTTAAATGTATAAAAGAAAAAAATTATAAAAGACATGAACTAACAAAGACATCTACCTACCTATTAATAAACAGAATTCTCAAATTCCTGCTTAGCTTTGAAAAGAAAAACAATTTAACAAATTTCTGGCTGAATCATGGAAATTAGGGAAGTATACCGCTACACTTAGATTAGTTATTGCACTTATCTGAGAAAAACAAGGAAGTACAAATCTGGATAATAATCAACATGCTAACTCTGTGACACCGAACAACTCTGAACATGAGGGTCACAGCAACACACACCTGGCAGTCCTCCCCAGCACCGCCGGACTGATTCAGCAAGTGTGCCGCATCACTCTGGTTCGCACTTGCGTGTCCAAGACGATGCTTCACAGGAACTTTGTTAAGAACATATGCACCCGGTGTCTGTGGTTTGTTCATCTATATACACAAAATAAACACATATCTATGTGGTAAAAGTTTTTAAATGCTCAGGAATGATACAAACTTAGGATAGTGGCAGCTACCCTGGAGAGAGGGGTAAGAAAAAAAATGGGGAGAGAAGGTGCTTTAATTATCTATAAGATTTCATTTTTTTAAGTGAAGTGGTAGAGATACCAATGATTATTATGTTACTATTCATACTTTTTTGAATGTTGGAAATATGTCACAAAAAATGCATGCATATATGTGTGCACAAATACATAGAGAAAAATTTCTAATACTTTTTTTTTTAACTTTCTGAAGTGAGAAGTGGGAAGGCAGAGAGACTGACTCCCACATGCACCCAATCGGGATCCAACCAGCATGCCTACTAGGGGGCGATGCTCGGCCCCTCTGGGCTGTTGCTCTGTTGCAACCGAAGCCATTCTTGTGCCTGAGGTGGAGGCTATAAAGCCTTCCTCAGTGCCTGGGCCAACTTTGCTCCAATGGAGCCTTGGCTGCAGGAGGGGAAAAGAGAGACAGAGAGAAAGGAGAGGGGGAAGGATAGAGAAGCAGATGGGCACTTCTGTGTGCCCTGGCCGGTAATTGAACCCAGGACTTCCACACACCAGGCCAACACTCTGCTGCTGAGCCAACTGGCCAGGGCCTCTAATAATTTTTAAATGTTCCCTTCAATATACTTTGACATACTTAAGGGTTTTCATTGACAGTGGCTTAATATGAATAATAAAGTGTTAGCTACCCCCAAAACATAATACAACCCTAGACTGTATTACCATAACAGGGTTTAGTAATCAGAGGTGACATCACATCCCTCTTTTATATACCACTCAGCCAACACCTGGGGGTTTGGGTCTTAATATAAAGTGGCATTTAGATTAAAAAAAGGCAGATAGGTGCAAATAAGCAGGATGATGAATG
Source organism: Rhynchonycteris naso (assembly GCA_037038555.1). Taxonomy (NCBI): domain Eukaryota; kingdom Metazoa; phylum Chordata; class Mammalia; order Chiroptera; family Emballonuridae; genus Rhynchonycteris; species Rhynchonycteris naso. Next base: position 107,132,409 of record CM073003.1, on the reverse strand, counting down.
AAGTTAAGACTATGTAAAGAATATATGTTTTAAAATCTGAATTCATTTAATCCAAACAAAAGAACACCTAGAAAGAGACTGTCATTCTCATCAGTATCTAAATGGCTCTAATGCATGGTGGTTTGTGCTTTCCTTCCTTCATTTATTCATTGAAATTTATTTTGAGCACAGTGTGTCAGGTCTTGTTTTACACACTAGGGATAGAATGAATAAAATAGACAAAATCCCATTCTCTTACAGGTTCCATTTCAGTTCTAAGAGGAAGAAAATTTTTCTACATGGAAAAAAGAAGGAGAAAAGGATGACTACAAGGGTGAATGAATGAGAGGAGGGGAGGCAGAGAAACACTCTTGTATGTGCCACAATCAGGATCCACTGGACAACCCACTAGGGGGGGTGATACTCTGCCCATCTAGGGTGTTGCTCCATTGCTCAGCAACTGAGCTCTTTTTAGCACCTAAGGTGGAGGCCATGGAGCCATCCTCAGCTCCCGGGCCAACTCGCTCCAATCAAGCCATGGCTGCAATAGATAGGGGGAGGAAAGAGGGAAGGGGGGGAAAGAGAGAGAGGAAAAGAAAGAGGGGGGGGGAGAGGGAGAGGGAGAAAGAGGGAGGGAGGAAGAAAGAGAAAGAAACAGAGAAGAGAGAGGGGTAGGGGTGGAGAAGCAGATGGTCGCTTCTCCAGTGTGCCCTGACCAAGAATCAAACCTGGGACATCCACATGCCAGGCCAACACTCTACCACTGAGCCAACCGGCCAGGGTCAGGGTATTTCCTAAACATGAAGATTTATGGGCTCTGTATCTAGAGACTGACTATAGGTGTGGAAAGACAAAGCCCAGGAATTTGTACCCAGATAAGTGATTCTAATGTACAACAGTGAAGCAGCACTTATCAAACTTTAAGGGACAAAAGAATCACCTGGAGAGCTAGTTAAAGCAAATTCTTGGGCCCCACCCATAGCAATTCTGATTCATTAAGTTGAGGTGAGACCCAAGAAATTGGTCCCAGATCAGATGCTGCTGGTCTGCAGATCAAACTGAGGGGCTCTGAGTAGAAGACCAAAGGACTGCAAAAGGAGCAACACTGATGTAGAGGGTGGGACCAGAGGACCTCTGATTCCCTTGGAACCAGCTGATTACCTTCTGGATACCTCCATGTACCGTTGCGGGAGAAGACTGCTGATGAAGGTGCTGTGTCAGGTGGTGGTGCTGCTGTGACAGGTGACTAAGAGTTTGCTGCTGCTGCAGGAGCAGCTGTGCTGGGGACTGCAGTGCTGGCTGCTCGTTGTTTTCTCTATGCCACAGGACCCGAATGAATCGGTTGTTCAGGACTGCTTCAGTGCTGGAAATGGCTTTCCTGGCCTCTTCGTTGGTAAGATACTGAATGAGGGCTGCTTCTGGATCTCCCTTAAAAGCAACCTGTGAGAAAAAATCAAAAGCAAAACAATAAAAGCACAGGTATTAACAAGTAGTCAAATGCAAATAAACTGATAAAGAATTCAGAGTATAAAACAGCATGCTGAAATCCACTGTGAATCCTTTGTAAATATAGTTTCTATCCCCAAAGATGATATGCCTATTTCAAAACTATATATATGAAAGAATGTTAAATTTTAAATTACTCAATAAATAATCCTACTGTTACCTAACCACTTGGGAGATGTTAGATCCCTCCATGGTATCTCACATTCAAATAAACTCCAGAGAGAGGAACTATTTTACACTAACAAAAAAACAAAATAACGCAGAAGAAAACAGGTGAGTATCTGCATAATCACAGGGGTTGGAAAGCCCTTAATGCATACCTATAAAGTAGGATCCATAGAAACAACATAAAACTTAAAAACCTCTGTTGGTCCAAACATGCCATGAACAAAATAAATGATAAATGGGAAATGTAATATATATGACAAGGAAAAGCATTATTATAAATGCCTTCATAAAAAATGGGCCAAGACAATGGATAAATCCAAAAGAACCATAAACAGCCTATATAAATTTATCTACACAGTAATAAAAAAAAGCAAATTAAAACAAGTAATTTTTCACTTAAACTCGTTTAAAAAAAACTTAATGAATCCATATTACAGTGTTGATTAGGTTTTTGACACTGTATTTAAGAGTATCAATTGGCACAATCCTTTTGGAGAACAATTTGGTAATTCAAATAAAAGGTCTTAAAATTCCCTTTAATTCAGGAACACATCATAAAAAATAAAGAGGCCCACCATAGTGTTATTTTTATATAAAATTGTAGAAAAAACATAAGTTCCCAACAGCAGAGAAGAGTTAAATGAATATGGCCTATTGCTATGGATTGAGTTATGTCCCCCCAATGTGAGTATTCGGAAATAAGCTTTTAGGATAGCTTTTTAAGAGGAAACTGAGGCTGGCCAGGTGATGGCGCACTGTATAGAGCATCAGACTGGGACACAAAAGACCCAGGTTTGGAAACTGTGAGGTCACCAGCTTGAGCGCGGACTCATCTGGCTTGAGCATGGGCTCACCTGCTAGAGTGCGGGGTTGCTGGCTTAAGTGTGGGATCATAGGCATGAACCCATGGTAACTGGCTTGAGCCCAAAGGTCGCTGGCTTGAGCAAGGGGTCACTCACTCTGCTGTAGCCCCCCCAATTAAGGCACATATGAGAAAGCAATCAATGAACTAAGGTCCTGCAACAAACTGATGCTTCTCATATCTCTCCCTTCCTGTCTGTCTGTCCCTATCTGCCCCTTTCTCTGTCACCAAAAAAAAAAGTTAAATGAGATCATAAAGGTGGGACCCTAATCAGATTGGATTGGTGGCCTCACAGGAAGAGACCTTTCTCATACCATGTGAAGACATAGTAAGAAAGTGGCCATTGACAAGCCACAAAGACTGTCCTCACAGAAACCATTTGGCCAGGATACTGTTCTTGGATTTCCTGAAAATAAATATTTTGCTAAGTTACCCAGTCTATGGGATTTGTTATGGCAACCTAAAAAGACCAATATATCTATCCTCACTAAGCCATCTATTTTTTCTAAATGTCATAAAGAATAAAAATCTAGAATGAATTTGAAAATAAAAGGTAGTTAGAGACTTTTGGTATAATCATCTTTTATATTTTTTAAGTGTGTAAAGTACTTTGAAAAAGAGAAAAAGTATATAGGTGTGTATATATATTCTCCCTTATAAATAAACACAGTATTGTCTTTTCATTAAAAGATTAATAATTATCATTGCTAAGTGGTGAGATTTGAGTGATTTATTTACTTTTATTTACTATATTCCCAATTATCTGTAAAATTAAAGATATATTACTTTCTTTCACATTAAAACATTTTTTAATTGAATTTTGGGGTGACACTAGTTAACACAGTTACACAAGTTTCTGGTGCCCAATTCTACAATGTATCTCTGTACATCACACAGGGTGTTCACCACCCCAAGTAAAGTCTTCGTCCATCACCACTTATCCCTCCTATACCCTATCCTACAGCTCCCAAAATGTACTACTTCTGCACTCAGGGGGGAAACTTGCTTAAAGAGCTCTCAGAAAGAACGGTTTGTCTCCATTGATTGACACCAAGTCCCGCACTGCGACCTTCTTAAACTCAGTTATATAGATTATATTTTGGCTTGATGGCAACTGACTGAAATTCCAACTTGAACAGACCTCCAAGTACCTTCCATTACAGCATAACTCCCAACCACAAATTCATAATTTCAAAAATCTAGTAAGTAGATAGCAAATAAAACAAAAGCCACAATCTGATGTTAGAAAACATGTTATACTGTCTAAAATTCTCAAGATCAGAACCATCCTTAACCAATAAAGACTTCACCCCATATAAAAAAGCCAGTCAGTACACAAAACGACAATCTTGGAAACTGCCGAGAATCTGACCTACTTAGAACACTAAAGCAAGCAATCAAGTAATTAGTCCAGAGGTGGAACTATAAAAATACAGTAACTTGCCCAGTGTCTTTCAGGGAGAGGTTGCAGAAAAGAACCAAATCAATATAAAAGAATAAATTCAGCTTAACAATTCCAAAATCAAGTTGGGCATACATAACGCAGTGTTAGCAGAGATGATCAGACTCTCACTAGCTCATTTAAGCAAGGTGAGCAGTTAAGAATATTTTCAAAAATGCATAAAATATGTGGATTCTGTCACCAACTAAGCAACATTTACCTGGATGTTAACGATAGTTCCAAATTTGCTGAAGTGTTCATTGAGCTTGGTAATGTTGTTCAATTCCTGAGGGATTTTCTTGACTTCTAATTTGGTATTCGTATACTGATTCTTTCTCAAGAATCCTGGTTTACTCTGATTGTTATTCCCTTGCCTAAAAATAAAAATAATAAATCTTGGTTAATTCTTTCACCGTATGCCTAGACAAGAGATATGTCAGCAAAGAATGTAAGGTTAATTTATTAAAGTGTCTTTTGTGAGCACTTAGCATTCTTCAGAAAGTACTAACTCTCACGTTCTTATTAAATATGAAATAGAACAGGTGGACAGATAGAAGACTGACAAAAATCACAAAAAAAGAGGCCCAACTAGGGTTAAAAATCAAGACCAAAAGATCCACCACAATTATCAAAGAATCTAACATTAAAGCAAGAATAAAATGTATTTTATGGTGTATTTTTCACTTGCAAACGTACAGAATATTTTTCTTTCCTGTTCATTTCCAAAGTATAAATTCTTTTTTTTTTTTTTTTTTACAGGGACAGAGAGAGGGATAGTCAGGGACAGACAGAGAGGAACGGAGAGAGGTGAGAAGCATCAGTCATTAGTTTTTCATTGTCGTTGCGACACCTTAGTTGTTCATTGATTGCTTTCTCACTTGTGCCTTGACTGTGGGCCTTCAGCAGACCGAGCAACCCCTTGCTGGAGCCAGCGACCTTGGGTCCAAGCTGGTGAGCTTTTGCTCAAGCCAGATGGGCCCGCGCTCTAGCTGGTGACCGCAGGGTCTCGAACCTGAGTCCTCTGCATCCCAGTCCGACGCTCTATCCACTGCGCCACTGCCTGGTCAGGCCAGAGTACAAATTCTTAATATTAGGTTAGGCCTAGAAATAAGTAGGTACAAATTACTAATATCTATCATAACTATTGTTAGCTTTTCAATTTTTAAGACATTCTAAGGATGCCTCTGGGAACTCGAACTTTGAGATCCATAGTTTGATAACCATTGATTAATGACAACCCTTAATTATACAAATTTACAAACGCAAACAAAAATAACAAAAACAGCAATTAGATGTTACTGATTAGCATATTAACTTACTTCCCCAGCCATGGTTTCTTTGTGAGGGGCCCATCCAAACCACCCACAGCTCTTTTCCGGCTATCTGGTTCAAGAACTACTCGGGTTATGTTGCTGTTAACTGACACAGGAACTGGTGGTTCAGTCTGGATGACAATGTTAGCAGCTGTTGGAAACAAAAATTAACATTACGGACAATGACATATGAGGAATTTCAAATGATTAAAATACTTAGTCCAAAAGCTAAAAAGTACTGTGAACAGCACCCAACTACTACCACTTCCTTTTCAGAAACACCTAAGCAACAAGAAAAACTTGTTTCCTTTTCTCCCTTTTTAAAATAATATCTACCAGTAAGTTTAAAAATAGGCAACCTCAATGTCACAAATGATCCAGGCAAAGGTTATTAATGGATGCAAAAAAAAAATCAGTGAAAGGTTGTTGGAAAGTAAATTACCTGGCGCCAAAGTATCATTGCACGAATTATTTACTTTATAAAGGAGAGACTGAACAATTATCACCTTAGGCAAGCAAATTAGTACCATACACTTAGTGAAATTGTCTCCTAATATAATTAAAAAAGAAGTTCACCTCGATAGGATATTACTATGGAATTATGATCTTCTTATATGTGACAATATTGTGCTTAAGTAGGACTATGTCTTTTTCTTAGATGTAAACAGAAGTAGTCACAATCTACAATTTCATGCGATTCAAAAAAATAAATATGTGGATGACGAAGTTAAAGACAGCCCAGTATATGGTGACAGAGGGAGACTAGACTGGGTGGTGAGCATACAATGTAATATACAGATCAAGTATTATAGAACCGTACACTTGAAACTTGCATAATGTATTAAGCAATGTCACCCCAATAAATTTAATTATTAAAAAAAGATGTGAGGAGAGAGGGGAGGAAGGGAAAAATAGTGTGAGCGCACACAAGTATTCGTGCCCAAAGGTGACAAAACATTAACAATTGGTGAATATAACTGAAGGTATTTAACTGTTTATTTTACTTTGATTTTTTATAGGTTTAAATTTTTAACTTAGAAGTTTAAAGGAAAAGTCCACAGCCAGTATTATAAATTGGCACATTTCATTCACAACAGGCATGACTAAAATACTGTAAGAAACTGACCTTACACTAGATTATCTCTGGGTGGGCAGCAGTGATGAACAAAGAGATAAACACCACCAAACTATGCTTGTTTACTCTGGAGTATTCTCCCTAACTTTAGCAACTCCACCAAAAGTAACACTAGCATGGGCCCTGGCCAGCTCGCTCAGTGGCGGAGCGTCGGCCCAGCATGTGGAAGTCCAGGTTCGATTCCCGCCCAGGGCTCACAGGAGAAACGTCCATTTGCTTCTCCACCCTTCCCCCTCTCCTTCCTCTCTATTTCTCTCTTCCCCTCCCGCAGCCAAGGCTCCATGGGAGCAAAGTTGGCCCGGGTGCTGAGGACGGCTCCATGGCCTCCACCTCAGGCGCTAGAATGGCTCTGGTTGCAATAGAGCAACACCCAAAGTGGGCAGAGCATCGCCTCCTGGTGGGCATGCCGGGTGGATCCCGGTCAGGTGCATGCAGGAGTCCGTCTTTCTGCCTCCCCACTTCTCACTTCAGAAAAATACAAAAGAAAAAAAAGAAAAGAAATAACACTAGCAGCAAAGAGTAACATATGTAGGATTGGATACTGGGGTAAGAATGGGGGTTGATGGTCGTATGTTCCATTACATCTGTGTGACAAAAATTATAATGCAGATTCATTCAACATTTATTTCTGGAGCATGTGCTACAGCTTAACAACTGTAATACACCTTAGATATAAATTAGTGAATAAAATAAATGATCCCTGCCCTTGTAGGGCTTGCGTTTTCAGAGGAGAATGGATGAGAGAACATAAAGCATTCATGAGATGCCATTATGTTTTCCTTAGACTAGTTATCATCACCACCTGACACTGCCTGACCCTCTTCCTTACTGAACTACTTCATAAAAAGAGCAGAAACATAGCTAGAGTTTAAGTGACATGCCCAAGATGATAAAGCAAGACTGTTGTATAAAAACCACATAACTTCTACACAAAGAGACACTAATGGATTGCTGTATATAACTATGCAGGCAGACCAGCCTAGTGATGATAAGACTTGAAATTCTGAGAATATGCTCTTCCCATTAATTTCAACAATTTGGTAACAATATATATTTTATAGCATAGAAAGAGCATATTCTTTGGAATTGGATACACCTGGATCCAAATTCCAGTTCTGCCATTAACAGCTGTGTGACTTGGGGTGAGTTCTTTTCTCTCTCTAAGCCTAAGTGTCTTTATCTGTAAAAAGAGAATAAAAATAGTACCCTTTTAAAGGAGTTTTAAGAAATATAAAAGATAATAATACATATGAAAGCATTTGGCTTACTTGACACAAAACTGTTGACCTGATTTGGTGGACAGTGTCATTACTGTCAATAAAAAAAAAAAAGTTAGCCCTGGCCAGTTAGCTCAGTTGGTTAGAGGGTCATCCTGAAACACCAAGGTTGTGAGTTTGACTCCCTGATCAGGGCACGTACAGGAAGCAACCAGTGAATGCACAACTAAGTGGAACAACAAATGAGTGTTTCTTTCTCAACCTTCCTGTTTCTCTAAAAGAAATCTATCCATTAAAAAAAGGGGGAAAGTTAATAAAATTAGGATAGAAAGAATAGGAAAATATTCACCATATAATTAAAGCAGAAAAATATTGTCAGGTTGGCCCATGCCAGTCAAATTAAAATTAAATACTAAAAGTCTAACTATAATAATAAAAAATTGAAATCTCATCAAATTCTTCATCCAACATTTCCTGAGAGAAGGGGAAAGGTATCAACCCATATTAAAAGTAAATGATTGCATTTAATCTTTTAAATATAGTCACATAGTTTGTGACTATATTTTGTAAAAGTCCTGGCACATGGCTGTAATCCTAAACATTAAAAACGGTCAAATAATTGTACTGCAAGATTTTAGGTTCTCAATTGTTACTAGTGTGACGTATAGCTCTTATGATACAAAATAGCCCCTAAATGATCAGTTCTTTGAGGGCATGGGACCATGTCATTTCTTCTTTCTATGCCTAGTATCTAGCACAGTGTCCTGCACATACCTAAAAAGCCTAAAGTTCTAAAAAAGACAATTAAATACCATTAATATTACTTTTTCTGAAAAAATATTTTCTGACTATAGCTTTAAAATAAACTTTGGAGGTAAAGTTATTCAAAAACATTTATTTGAGGTGACTTTATAGCACCCTTTAGAGACAGTGTACTTTTACACCTCAGTGAGGTCCAAATGTTATACCCAACTCTTGTGCAACACTTAGCCTCAGAAAAAGTCCTAGGTGCTCTCACCTCTTGGATTTGCATCCATATCTCCAGAGGTTAGGCCAATCAGGTTTGGGCGCTGTGTCTGTGTTCTTGAAAAGAACTGTCGATACTGAGATCTACCAGAACTAGTAATACTAGGAGCTTCTGGGTTATACCCATCTGGTTCATATGTATCTGAGGAAAAATAAAACACGTAACGAATCAGAAAATATTTATATAACTTGTATTATAAAATAACTGTAAAAAGTAAATGTTTTTTTAATAAATACAATCAATCCATATGTATTTGAGTTACAGTATACAGATACACTTATTGTAAGTAAAAAAAATAAGTGCTCCATCACAAAGACACAGAAGACATACAAATTTATTCTTCATTACTAATATATTTTCAGATTTATTTAACTAGCTATTTTTATCCTATATGTTAATCACCTGATCCAAACTTTAACACACATTTTCAAGAGAAATTTTCACATACATGGAACACCTTATATAAAAGACTGGTTAAGTTTCCTCTGTTATGTCTCACCAATTTCTAGATGCTCTTTTAATTAAGGGGAAAATAGATCTATTAATTAGGTTATTTGCAGCACTTTAAACTGAAGAGATAATAGCTATTTCCATACATAACACAAATTCCAAATGCTTTATCTCAAAAAGCTAAATAACATGAATCTTATATTTATCAATGTAATCATTATCCTAGTAACACCCACCCCATCAGTGCCACTCTTATGTCTCTTGTGTTTTCTCTAAAACTAAAGGTTTTAAAATTCTGATACTAAAGAATTATTTTGTTAGTGTTAACAAAAATGCTGAATGTGTTTATGTCCAAATGGTATATATCTGCTTCATCCTACATAAAATAAAAGGGTTAAAATCGAGTGAAGACACTGATTTTCACAATTTTGATTGAGAAGTCCTTGTGTCTCTCTTTTTTCCTTACTGGAAAAACTCTTTATGTCATTAATATTAAATTTCAGCTACAAGATCTTTATTATTGGCCAATCAGTTCTATGATTCAGATATAAGACTAAGAAATTATGATAAAAAAGGTTTCCTTTACTAGTTGGCTCTCTTGACAGAAAATCTTCAGTTAAGCCTGCAGAAAGTTTTAAGGATGTTATATAATCAAATGATCTTGTTCTGTAATTCCTGGGATACACAGAACCCGAGAAATTTTAAGTCCTTAGTTAATTATAATAAATGGAAATCTAAAGGTAACCTTCATGAGACACCCACAAAGCACCCATAGATCGTCAAACATACACGTCAATGGGGGAAAAGAGTATTCAAGAAAAAAGACGTTTATCTACAGTCAGCAAGAAACCAGATTTTTAATGTTAATTAAACACAGTTCTGCTTGTCATAAATAACTGATTAAAAAACATGCAGTAGCTATTCTCTTCCTATTAGATTAGAAACTAGTTTAAAGAACAAGCATGACTTTTGTTACTGAGGCACTCAAAGTAAATACAGAAGACACCAGAGATGACAGACACACAGGAGGTCTAATCACGTAGCAGCCACTAGGGACAAACCAAAGAAGCAAAGAACAGGAAAAAAAACTCCCTGAGAGCGTTAATAGGAATCTGTGACAGCAGATCAGAATGCCAGGTCATCTCTTAGGTTGGCCAGCTTACGGTACAAAAGATTAGTGAGGTGGACAGCCATCTGTAGCAAAGCTTACCTGGGACCAGAGGGGTGGGGCTGGAGATTGAGGTATGGTACCCAATGGAGGATCCCATGAGGTTTCGAGGTGGCACCAAACGAGCTGCCAACAGAGGAGGCGGTGTCCCCAACTGAAGTCGCTCAGATGCAGCAGCGCCATGTTCACGAGAGTACATGGGCTGTCCTACAGAGGAAAGAATAGGAGGGCAGCTGGGATTGAGAGTCACAGCTTCTCTTAGGTAATGATGCACTACTTCCTGAGACTCAAGCCAAGAACAGAGAAAGTGCACCAACAGGAACAGTGGTCAAGAAAGAGGTTACTGAGATTCTTTCTAACTCAAGAAACAGACATGCAAACTGGTTAGGATATACTGAGATATAAAGAAAAAGAGTTAGATAGTATGACTGCATACTTTTCATCTTTTATAAGCTTAAATGGAGTAACTATGTGCTAATTTTATCCAAAACTGAACAATCAACCATATCAAAGTATTAGACAAAAGAACCCTGAGCTATTATTACTATTATTCATGTAGCGTTTTTTATCCAATGAGACGTGGTTATAAAGGCTGTCACATTCACTAAAAAACAAAAACACTCCTCCTCAAACTCACATAATTTCAGGTTGGCACAAAATATACTACCATATCTGAGAGCAAAAAAATAATAATAATAAAAGAACTTTGAAAAAAAAAGGAAACATATCACAAGCATAACCTCACAGAAAATAAGAAATGTTCCAAACAAAAAATTAAAATAGTGAAAATTTGCTATCCCATGAACAGATGGATAACAAGTAGAGAAAAAATAGAGAAAAAACCCTCAGATAACAAAATAAGCCACTGTACATAGGAGGTTATCTCAGATATTAAGAATCACTTTATGAAAGAAAGCCGTTAAGAGTTTATATATATTGATGCAAGAACATTAGACATGATGAAGCCAATATTTATAGAACAAGATTAAAAAAAGACAAGGTTATCAAGGAGCAAAACCTCCCTTTGGCTGGTCATTTAATACTATCTTTTTCAACGACTACCCCATATGAGACCTATTTATTAGATTTACTCAATATTTTATATCTAAAGTCAGACATTCACTATGTGATACAAGACAAAATAAAGTGAATTTAGAATCTTTTTAAACACCTGCTGAAATTTCCTTAAATTTAATAGTTATAAAATTCCAAAAGATTTTTAATACACCTTAGTATGACAAGCCACAGAGCACCCACTTGATTTCACAGGAGAGGCAGAATGGACGTGCTAAACTTGACTACCTTCTCTTCCTGAACACAGAATAAAGGAGGTGACACACCTTCTGTACAGCAGACCACACTGTGCACTCAGCACCAATCCTTTCAAAATTTACATTAGAAAAGGATCAATCATTACATTGCAAAAACAATTTATCATATCCTCAATGATCTAAAAAATAGTGTCGAGAATGACCTACTGTAGGGAATTCTTTAGCAGTATGCTAAAGACAAAAGAACAAGACCATCTCTGTCCACATGACTAGTTTAAATTTAGGACAGCACTCAATGTACCAAGTATATTTAATTAATATCTGAGAGTAAACTGGAAACTAAAAGGTTAGTTTGCACAATGTCTTTTTTTTTCCAAATAAATGACAAAGAAAATGCATTCAAACGCTTATGAAAGACAGCTGTTTATTCAGATGAAGCCTAATTTTCTTCAACACCTACTGAAGTCTCTAAATACTATTTCAAAAATAAAGTTGCTTTGATAAAAAGGCTGCTACTAGGTGTAGGCAGACAATTTATAGGTTGAGCATTGTAGTGCACCTTGGTATACCTTATCCTTCCAGGAGAAAGATGGCTATCACACACTACCATGTCAAAAATAAAACCACCTACAGAGACCACCATGAAGAAGCTCTTACTTGTCAAAGATGAAATTTGGATATCAAAAAGGGTTATAAGGGAGTAAAACATATCAAATGTTAAAAATCCATGAGTTCATTATGATACTTAAAAAAAAATACAGCAGTCCCTTTTGGAAGATAATAGGAAACCAACTCATTATTCTGCAACTGGTAAAGGAAACAGCATTTTGTCCTGTCTTTCCCATTTCTGGTTAACCAGTTCTTACTGCTGAGTTTTACTTTGCAGAATTCTACAATAAATGAGAAAGAAATAACAGAATTACAGTATCACAGTGGTATACTTGACCTTAGCCAAAGACTGAAAAGCGATACAGTATCACACTTTTATAAACCCTAAAGAAACTATAGGCAATGATCACTATCACTGCTGAAACTATGAGCACCCTTTAAAACGAATGGATCAGGACAAAAACACCCTGTAGACACTGATGAATATTTGTAACACGGAAAGGAGACAACCTGATATAATGTACAAAAAGGATGTACTGCAATAGGAAGTATATAATCCCATCAATAAAGTATTCACCCCAGAAAAAGAAAAAGCCAATTTGTAAACCTAATTAAGTCTCTAGATCTAACCTTTAATTTTCAGGAAATACAGGTAATGGAGGAATGTTTTAAATGACACCAGGAGATGCAATGTGCCAAGTCCAGAATGTAAAAAAAAATTCTTCAGGATAAATTATGTTTCTTTGACACAAAAATACCAAGGGTGGGAAAAGAAAGGTAGGGAAAATTGTTATAGATTTAAACATTTAAGCCTGACCTGTGGTGGCGCAGTGGATAAAGCGTCGACCTGGGAACACTGAGGTCGCCAGTTCAAACCCTGCACTGGTCTGGTCAAGGCACATATGGGAGTTGATGCTTCCAGCTCCTCCCCCCTTTCTCTCTTTCTCTCTCTCTCTCTCTCTCACTCTGTGTCTCCTCTCTAAAATGAATAAAATAAAATAAAAGAAATATTAAAGATTTAAGAAACGTATCAACTGGCCCTGGCCCATTAGCTCAGTTAGAGCATCATCCCAAAACACCAAGATTGCGGGTTTGATTCACAGGGCACATACGGGAGATGATCAAGGAATGCACAACTACTAAGTGGAACAAACGAATGCCCCCTATTTCTGTCTCTCTCCATCTCTCTAAAAATCAATTTTAAAAAATTTTTAAAAATGTATAACTTTGGATCCAGCTTCAAATGAATCAGCTGTAAAAGGACATTTATGACACAATTGGAAAATATGAATATTAACTACACATTTGACAAAGGATAACTGTTACAAACATTTTGAAAATGTGATAAAGTATTATGATTGTGTGTGTTTAATCCTTAATTTTTAGAGGCACATAATTAAATTTTTATAGATAAAATGTTATGTTTAGGGCCTTTTCCCATATAATCAGGTTGGGGTGAGTTACAGAAGAAGATTAACAAGATTAACTGTATGTTGATCAGCACTGAAGCTGGTAAATGAGTACATGAAAATTACTATATATATTTGCTCTCCTGTGTATACTTAAAATTTTCCATAATAAAATTTTTTTTAAATCAAATAGGTTACAACAATGGTTAAGACAAACGATTCCCAATTTATATGCATTCAGTGCAGTGTGTGACTGGATAATTCCAAACTCCAAACATGCCAAGTTCATGTTCCTATGTTAAGTTGTTCATATATCTTACAGACCTGATAGTTGTTCATATATCTTACAGACAAGCAGGCAGGGAGAGAAATGAGAAGCATCAACTTGCAGTTGTGGGACTCTAGTTCAGTGGTGCTCAGTACGCCGATCGCGATCTACTGGTCAATCGCGAAGGAAGTGAGGGTTGATTGCATGACATTAAAGACATTTGTCTTTTGATTGGCATACAGGGTAGCCAATCTGACGTCTGAACTTTTGACACCCTACGCATGCGCATTAAACCGTGCTAACTTGTTCAGTTACATTGCTGTGTAGTTAGTTAGCCTTCAATTTATTTAAACTAAATACAACAAAGGGAATAAAAATGAGTGCCGTAGCTGGTCCGAGTAAGAAGCCTAAAACCTACCACTTTCATACAGAATGGGAGGGGATTTTTTTCACTATGTCATATTCTAAGTGCATTTGCCTCATCTGTCTGTGTGCCATTGCTATTCCAAAGAAGGGAAATGTGGAGCGGCTTTTTTGGACTGTTCATAAAAATTATGACATTGACTTTCCTCCAAAAAGAGCTGAAAAGGAGAAAAGTGAAAGAAGAATACACAATATTAAATAGTAATAATAGTAACTTAAATAATGATAATATAGAAGAAATAAATTTATGTTTTGCATTTTTATTGTAGGTTGATCATTTTGACTTGGTCATCTTATAAGTAGCTCGCAAGCTGAAAAAGTGTGGGCACCCCTGCTTTAGTTGTTCACGGAATGCTTCTTATATGTGCCTTGATTAAAGGGGCTCCAGCCAAGCCAGTGACCCCATTCTCAAGCTGGTGACCTTGGGGTTTCAAACCTGGGTCCTCAGCATCCCAGGTCTACACTCTATCCACTGCATCACCACTGGTCAGGCTCAGATATGTAATTCATTATCATATTTACAAGTTCAAAGGCATTAAGAAATAATGTTTGTGACCAGGCAGTGGTGCAGCGGATAGAGCGTCACACTGGGACGCGGAGGACCCAGGTTCAAGACCTCAAGGTTGCCAGCTTGAGCGCAGGCTCATGTGGTTTGAACAAGGTTCACCAGCTTGAGCCCAAGGTCTCTGGCTTGAGCAAAGGGTCACTTGGTCGGCTGAAATCCCCCTTAGTCGCCCCCCCCACCAAGGCACATATGAGAAAGCAATGAATGAACTAGGGTGCTGCAATAAAGAATTGATGCTTCTCACCTCTCTCCCTTTCTGTCTGTCTGTTCCTATATGTCCCTCTCACTGTCTCTCTGTCTCTGTAATAAATAAATAAACAAATAAATAAATTACATTTTTAAAAAAGAAATAATGTTAAGAGCTGATTCAGGGGGAACACATGGAAAAGTATTGGCAACTGTTGAAGCTGGGTGACAGGTACATGGAGTTCACTATACTATCTACTTTTATATAAGTTTTTTCTTAATTAAAAAATGAGTGATGCAGTAAAGGCTGAAAAGCGATGCAGTAAAACAAACATGCACTATAAAAAGACACTATAGAAGCCTGAACAGGTGGTGGCGCAATTGATAGAGCGTAGGACTAGGATGCAGAAGACCCAGGTTCGAGACCCAAAGGTTGCGGGCTTGAGTGCAGGCCCATCTGGCTTGAACAAAAGCTTGCCAGCTTGGACCCAAGGTCGCTGGCTCCAGCAAGGGGTTGCTCGGTCTGCTGAAGCCCTGTGGTCAAGGCACATGTGAGAGAGCAATCAATGAACAACTAAGGTGTCGCAACAGCAACAAAAAACTAATGATTGGTGCATCTCACCTCTCTCCATTCCTGTCTGTCTGTGCCTATCTATCCCTCTCTCTCACTGTCCCTGTAAAAAAAAAAAAAAAAGACACTACAGAAAATAGAAAATTGTGAGATACTAAATATGAAACAGGAAGAACAATTACTTAAAAATCAGACATGGGCCTGACCAGGTGGTGGCGCAATGGATAGAGCATTGGTCTGGGATGCAGAGGACCCAAGTTCGAGATCCCGAGGTTACCAGCCTAAGCGCAGGCTTATCTGGCTTGAGCACAATGCTCACCAGGTTGTACCCAAGGTCGCTGGCTCGAACAAGGGGTTACTTGGTCTGCTGAAGACATGTGATCAAGGCATATATGAGAAAGCAATCAATGAACAACTAAGGTGTCGCAACGAAAATCTAATGATTGATGCTTCTCATCTCTCTCCGTTTCTGTCAGTCCCTATCTATCCCTCTCTCTGTCCCTGTTAAAAAAAAAAAAAAAAAAAAGAATCAGACATGGTTTCTCTTTTAAAGAAGCTCAGTTGAATATTAGATTTACATTTGTGAAAAGAAATCAAACAATAGATCTCTATACAATTATAGGGCATTATATAATAAACGTTTTTTTCGTACTGTAAGAGTTTAGAACAGAGC
Organism: Rhynchonycteris naso; assembly: GCA_037038555.1. NCBI lineage: Eukaryota > Metazoa > Chordata > Mammalia > Chiroptera > Emballonuridae > Rhynchonycteris > Rhynchonycteris naso. The sequence goes on along the minus strand of CM073003.1, from coordinate 107,116,168 downwards.
AATAACATTCTCATGTACTTAGAAGATTTGGGCCTTAAAAGATTAGGAGAGCCTTTTACTAGGAACGAAGATAGAAAAAGCAAGTTCAGCCATCACAGGGACATACACAGGGCATAAATGACCTGACCAGGGAAGGTGCAGGTTAGGGAATCATCAGAAACATTACCAAGGGAAAGAAATTAGAGAGTTAGGAGTCAAAGAGAGAGGTTCGTCTATGATTCAGAAGGAAGTAAGTGACCACTGAAGAGTTCTCATGAACTCATTGTTAATTTTCTCAGGAAAATTACTTTGGCAACATTATGTGATGTGACTTAGGGCAGTGGTTCTCAAACGCCAGTCCACCAGAAATTTCGTGCTGGTCTGCGAAAGAGTTAACCACTCTTTCATATAATCTTCATACAACTTTCATACAATCTTCATACAACATCAGAGTGGTTAACTCTTTCGCAGACCAGCACCAGTCCGCAGACCAGAAGTTGAAATACTTTTAAGTAGTGAGGTGAAATAGTATAATGGACTCAAGGAGACAACTGCAATAATCTGAATGTGAGGTTATTCAAGTGTGGCTGAGGGCAGAAGCTATAGTAGTAATAGACAGAAAGGGCTGCTTCAAAGAAAAAGAAAAAAGACTCTCTTTTTGATGACTACATATAAAAAAGCAACCAATGAGACAGGTATGTCAGTTTCTATTTCAGCTGATTAGGTGGATGGTATTCCCACAGACAAAGACGGATGGTGGAGGTAGAGACTCAACGAGAAGATAACAGGTTGGAGTTTAGAAAGGCTGAAGCTTAAGAAGGTATTAATAACTATAATAATATAATAACTAATCCTTATGTATAGCTTACTAGATGTCAGGTACTACTCTAGATGTGCCTTATATGTATTAATTCATTTATTCCTCAAAGCAACCTTAATGAAGTGAGTAATCCTATGACCTCCACTTTACAGAATAGGAAATGAGATAAAGGTTAAGTAACTTGCCCAATGTCACAAGGACAGTGAAGGGATGAAACCAGGACTTGAACCTTGGCTTAATTAATTTGCTGAAGTGCCTTTCCATAATATGATAGAGATTAAAAAGAAATGTTTGTGACAGTTACATAAAAAAATAACCTGTAAAATAAAACCTCACCATGTAACATTTTTTAACAACCACTTTATTTTGGTTTTTGAAGAAAAAATATTTTTAAAGCCTTACTAAACCAAAAGAGAACAAAAAACAAAAAAGGTACCCAATAAAATAGAATTAAGATTCAAGAAAAATACATTACTACCGTATAGCTAAACACAGACAGCCTAATCATCACAGTTTACATGATGTGCTCTCTATTTTTACTTCAGTGTCCAAGTTAAATAAATTAGGCCCATTTTAGCAGACCTTTTGTATATTTGGAGGAGCTAAGCCCGTGATAGCGAACCTATGACACGCGTGTCAGCACTGACACATGTAGCCATTTTCGATGACACGTGGCCGCATACCAGAGAAGTATGGGTCTACATGCCGAGAAGGATGTTTCATCCTCGGCTCCTGCACGGCCAGGTGCAGTAACCGAGGATAAAACATTTGCTGTAGTGTAGACACTCTGTGCCGGAGGTCTGGAGGCCAAAACAACAGAACTCCGGCACAGAGCGTCTAGTTCTGGAACTTCCGGTTAGGCCGTTTTTCTCCAAGTGACACACCACCCGAGTTATGCTCGGTTTTTTGGCGAATTTTGACACACCAAGCTCAAAAGACTGCCCATCACTGAGCTAAGCCTTACGTTTTGGACACTCAATCAGAGGAATAATTTTTTAACAAGAGTTTTAAAATGAGCTTCTTTCAGAAAAGATGAAACGTTGCTACTGTATGGCAGAGAAGACTTCTCCAAACCGGGAGGTCTGCTCTTCTCTCCTATTAAAGTCCCAAAATCAGAATCCAGCTATAAAGTATAACCACACAGTAAACTACCCGGTAAATACAAATATAAATTAACTGTATTTTGAAAGGTGTAACACTGAGCCTGGCCTGTGGTGGCGCAGTGGCTACAGCGCCTGGAACGCTGAGGTTGCCAGTTCAAAACAGCTGGCTTGCCTGGTCAAGGCACATAGGAGAAGCATCAAACAAGCAATGAACAACTAAAGTGAAGCACCTATGAGTGATACTGCACACTCCCCCCTTCTCTCCTCTCTCTGTAAAACCAATAAATAAAACCTTTTTTTTTAAAAAAAAGTGTAATACTGATATGAAAACTTGGCTTCCCTACATCCTAGCAATTTTAAGCGAAACGACGTTTACTTACGTTCTGACACTGTATAAAGGAGGTTCTGGGGTAAAGGAGGAGGTAGTCTTGCTCCCACTGGTGTAAGATTGGGCACTGCACTTGTCCCAGGCTGGTCACGGTTGTTTATTAAGCTTGACTGTGTTATGGGTGGTCCTGAGGATAACAAAAAGTGGAAGAGCATTACTATTTCCTAACTAATAAAAACACATGATAAAAGTACTAATTTGGAATATTCATACTTAAAATACCTACTTTGGCTTGGAACAGAATTAAGGAATATGATATATGGAAGCTTAAGCGCTATGAAGTTACAGAATTAAAATGGCGTTTAATTCTAGAATACACAAAACTGATCTAGGGTGAAGAAAGCAGAAGTGATTGCCTCTGAGGGTGGGAGTGAAAAATGACTAGGGAGGGACTTGAAACTTTCAGGTGATGGTCAAGTTCTACAGAATTTTTTTTTATATGTATGTATTGGTTTGGAGGGGGGAGACAGAAACATAGATCTGTTTCTTTATGTGCCCTGACTAGGGACCAAACCAGCAACCTGTATACCAGGATGGTGTTTCAACCAACTGAGCTATCTGGCTAGGGCTCTACAGAACTCTTAAGCAAATGATAAACATGTTACAAGTGTACTAATGACTGCAACATACCGTGAAATAAGTAAAAATTAAAATGGAGATGAAAAGATGTATAATACAAATATAGTAAAATGTTAACTGCAGAACCTAGATGGTGCCTGCCCAAGTGTTGCTGCAGTGGACAGAGGATGGACCTGGGACACTGAGGACCCAGGTTTAAAACCCCGACCCCGAGGTCGCCAGCTTGAGCGCAGGCTCATCTGGCTTGAGTGCAGGGTCACCAGCTGAGCATGGGATCACAGACAGGACCCCATGGTCACTGGCTTGAGGCCAAAGGTCACTGGTTCGGCAAAGCCCCTCCAGTCAAGGCATGTATGAGAAGCAATCAATGAACAACTAAAGTGCCTGTGCTGCTTCTCATCTCTCTCCCTGATTTGCTTAAAAAAAAAGAAAAGAAATAACCTAGATAGTGAGTATATGGGTGTTCTGTGTATAGTTCTTTCAACTTTTCTGTCTCCTAAAAACTTCTCATGGCAAAGCCTGGCCAGGTAGCTCAGTTGGTTAGAGGTTCATCCTGACATCCCAAGGTTGAGGGTTTGATCTCTAGTCAGGGCACATACAGATCTTTGTGCCCCCACTTTCCAAATTCTAAAATCAATAAACAAAATTTTTTTTTCGTAGCTAAGGACAGTCTTGGATTTAACTTTTCTTTTTTAAGTGAGAAGAGGGGATATAGATTCCCACATACGCCCTGACCAGAATCCACCTGGCAACCCCCATCTGGGACCGATGCTCAAATCAACAGAGCTATCCTCAGCACCTAAGGCTGACAAACTTGGACCAACTGAGCTATCCTTCAGCACCCAGGACTGATGCTCAAACCAATCGAGCCACTGGCTGCTAGAGGGGAAAAGGTAGAAAAGGGAAAGAGGGAGGGAAAGAGAAGCAGATGGTCACTTCTCATGTGTGCCTAGACCAGGAATCAAACCCAGGATGTCCACACACCAGACCAACGCTATATCCACTGAACCAACTGGCCAGGGCTGGATTTAACTTTTGAAAATGTATATTTCCAGCCCTGGCTAGATAGCTCAATTGGGTAGAGGAACCCCCAGAATTCAAGGTTCGAGGTTATTGTCTCTCTCTCTCTCTCAAATTAATAAAATAAACATTTGAAAAACATTGAAAAGTTAGCCTGACCTGTGGTGGTGCAGTGGATGGAGTGTTAACCTGGAATACTAAGGCCGCCAGTTGGAAACCCCAGACCTGTGCCATTACAGCACATATGAGAAACAACTATTACAAGTTGATGCTTCCAACTCCTCCCCTCCTTTTCTCTCTCTTTCTGCTCTCTCTAAAATGGAGAAGTGACCATCTATTTCTCTCCCCCTACCGCTCCCCCTTCTGACCCTCTTCCCCTCCCATAGCCAGTGGCTCATTTGGTTTGAGCACTGGCCCCAGGCACTGAGGATAGCTCAGTTAGTCTCAGCATGTCAGCCTCGGGCAATAAAAATAGCTCAAAGATCAAGCATCGGCCCTAGATAGGGTTGCCAGGTGGTCCCAGTCAGGAGGGCATGCAGGAGTCTCTTTCCTCCTCTCACTTAAAAAAAATTTTTTTAGTCTTTCATTTCTGATAAATTAGCAGCTGTTAAGGTTTCTTAAATGATCCTTTACAAACATTTCTTCACCTTAATTTCGGGAGATATGATAAGAGCATATTAATATAAAAACAGTCCTTTCAGTGAAGAGATTCATACAGAAGTATATACTGGTAAAATAAGACACTTGACATTTACTCCAGCAAAAATAACCAAGCCAAAAATAAAAAATAAAAAGGAAGGGGTTAAGTGGGGAGAATAAATGAAACAAGACAGATAAATACTGATAATCCAATGAAATTGGATGACAGTGTATGTGGTGCATATATATTATTATTCTACCTCTGTCTACATATATTTTCCATAATAAAAGGTTTTTAAAAGTTATTTTTCAATATTCTTAAATAAATTTTCTTTAAAGACTGGGAAATTTCATTAAACTACTGGTATGCTCTTTTTCTGACATCTTCAAAACACTAGCTTTCTTAAAATGGTATCAACTAGCAAGATTTTTACTCCAGGTCAACGTAGCTTAGGCCACTACTGAAAAAATTTATACTTCGATGTACTAAAAATGCAACACAACAATGGATGAAAAAAAAAAGAGCATCTTAATTACAGAATTATAGTCTAAGTTCTATTATCAATTGGCTTTCCAAAAACTTTAAATGTAGTGGCAAGTTAGCTAAAAGAGATGGGTTCTCACAATACAATTCTGTGCTAAAGAAACAGTCGAACACACACTTACTTGGTATGGGAAGCACAACAGAAGGTGGAGGCTGGCCATGTCCTTGGGGAACAGGAAGTCTCATATTGTGACCAGGGCCTGGACCTGGGCCTGGACCTGGGCCTGGACCCGGCCCGGGGCCAGGGCCCGGGCCTGGCATTGGAGGCATTAATATTCCAGGAGGAGGTGGAGGAGGAAGGCCAGGAGGAGGTGGAGGGAAAGGAATCATGCTTGGCAGAGCAACTTCATCAACAACCAGCGGATCATTTCCATGATCAAACTGACAAAGGTCCCCAAGTACACAAAATCCTCTCTCTGTAGGAAAAAAGGAGACTCTCATTAAGATAGACTAAGAGTGGAGAAAATAACCAATCTGATTTATAAAGTGTTTTTTTCTCCAAGGAGTCTAAGCCCTAAGTGTTACCTCTTAATCATCACATATCCCTGAGGTCAGGGCAGGTATACTCTACTTTCTACAGTATGAGACTATGATTTATTGAGTTAGCAAGTAACAGAGCCAAGAACAGACTACTAGACTAATACTATTATATTAACCCATTTGGTATGAAATGTTCATAAATATTAAGATATTTACAAGATGAAAGGAGTTAACAGAAGTATAGTTAAACATAGAAAATCAAGTGTAACTTTGATACTCTAAGACAGATTTAGAGCAAAAGAATAATTTTCAAAAAAATTGAGGCACTTTAAACAAAAATCAATTTAACAAAGCCTGAGATCAGGGTGGGGGAATAAACATTTGAATTAGATAATCTAATCTGCACTACCTAGTTCTATATTATTCTAAAGCAACCGTTCTTGCTGCATCTGCAAGCTGAAACTTGTTTAAAATATTCAAGTGGACATCACATACTAGGTTTTTCACTGCAGCATTGTTTCTAACAGGGAGATATTAGAAACACCCCAAAAGTGCATCAATAAAGAATAGGTTAAACAAACAAAAAAAGAATAGGTTATACAGCCTGACCAGGTGGTGGCACAGTGGACAGAGAATTGACCTGGGACACTGAGGACCCAGGTTCCCGAGGTCACCGCCTTGAGAGCAGGCTCATCCGGCTTGAACACAGGCCCAACAGCTTGAACACGGGGTTACCAGCTTAAGCATGGGATCCCAGACATGACCCCATAGTTGCTGGCTTGAGCAAGGGGTCACTGGCTTGGCTAGAGCCCCCCCCAGTCAAGGCACATATGAGAAAGCAATCAATGAACCACTAAAGTGCCACAACTATGAGTTTATGCTTCTTATCTATTTCTCTTCTTGTCTGTGTGTCCCTGTCTCTCTCTATCAGAAGAAAAAAAAATAGGGTAAACACACTTTTGTATATATATAATACTAAAAAGCCTAAAAAATATTGGGAAAGCTCTTTATGTATTAATATGACTGCCAAGAAATATTTATTATTCAGTGGAAAACAACACCATAAAGAACATGAATAGTACACTAACATTTATGTAAAAGAGTAAAGATAGTATCTGTTTATGTACATATGCAGAGATTATGTTTGAAAAGATACACAAGAAATGAATAACATTAAATTGGCCTTGGGAAGGAGAGCTCTGTGGCTGGGAGACTAGGGCAAAAGTAAAGCAACTCTTGAATTATGATTTGATTCTATTCCCTACCTTTTAAAAAAGTGTATATAGATAGATAGATATAGATATATACATAAAATTCTATATTTATTAAAAAATAGATTATGTCTGCGATTTGCTTCAAATAGTACAGGCTAGTGAGAAGTGGTGGGTATATAGATGAAAGTAATCAATCATTATTGATGTGAGGTCATGGCTACACTGGGGTTAATTATATTATTGTCAACTCTTATAAACATCTAAATATTTTCTTAATAAAAAGTTAAAACACACAGATTAATTCATTCAAATGGAAAGTCAGAATATAAAAAATTCAGAGCACCAACCATCACAGTAAGAAGTTAAATTTCTAGTGTCTATCAAATTTTGTGGCATATTTATAGTGCTGCAAGTAACAAGAACAACAAAAGACAATGGATCAAATTTGAGCATTCTCTTTTCAAGAGCCAAACTACTAAAACAAACAATAAGCATGTGTTAAAAGAGATTCACCTCATCGTTCCACCCTTTTAATAAAATCTGAACTACAATGAGAAGGTATGCAATATTAGTAACATCTGCTTCAGTAGCACTTTTGCATATAGCATAAAAGAATTTTTACCATCATAATCTCTGCATCGCCTCTTTGGTGGTGGGTTCCGACCAAAAGAATTGGAAGAGCTATGATTGTTATAGTAATTAGACCAACTCTCCGTTGTGCTCTCCGAGTGGTGCGCAGGTGCGATCACAGTAACAGTGCTGGGAATAGACTGTGCCCCAGAAGAATACTGGTCGGAAGAGTTTGGAGGTGGTGCAGACACGGGCACATAAGAACTCTCCAAGTCATTCCTTTCACTCTTAAACTTGGATCTTTCTCTGTGCTCTACATTAGAAACAAACAAAAAAAAGAGAAACAAGTGAGATCAGATATTTATTCTTAAAATAGTTATTTTTTCACTTAAATAGAAAAGATGAGACTACTGAAGTAAATTTACTGAGCTATCAATATTTCAAAGTGCTTCCATTATTAATATATCCTAAAAGCAGGAACATAAACAATGTAACAATTATGACCAAACATTTGTGTAAAATGATCTTTTATAAACATCAACACCAATAATGAAGAAAGGCCAGCTTCTCCACTGATATTTAATAAGCTATCCAAGAAATGACTTCCAAACTGACAACTCAGGAGATCAGTGGTTGGGATCCCGGCAATCTACCGGTACTTACATAATTTTCTTTTTAATTTTATACATTCTAGGAAACCTTAAAGCAAACTAACTCTTTTTGGGGCAAAGCTATCCTCCAGTGACAGCTTTTCTGACTAAAGGTCACCTGTGTCAATTACACAAAGTAACTTAAGTCTAGATGTGTGCCTATGGTACACTTACGAATAGTGGGAGTCCAACTCCTTTGACACTACCCTGAGAAAAGAGCCATGTCTTTGTAACAAAAGCGATACTAAGTTTTTGAAGACAATTACAGATTTAACACTCGTCAGACATATTAAAGGCACATTTAACTTCAGGAGAAGTTCTGGTACTCTTGTGATACAGGAAGATAAGCAACCACAGCAGCTTCAGGGGGAAGCCTCATCTACTCACCAACATTCCTATTCGCATCCCGGTCTTTGCTGCGCCCCCTGCTTCGGCTTCGACTTCGACTCAGGCCTCGGCTCTTACTCCTCCCTCTTCTCCAGTCATACTTCTCACGGTACAATTCATTCCGCTCAAAGTACCTGTCATAGTCTCTCCACTTGCCATCTTCTCTTTTCTTCTCACGTGTCCTATAGTACACGGATATAAAAGCCATAAGTACACTACAGAAACCAAGTCTGCAAACAAATCGGTGGGGACGCATCAAAATTCATAACATCTATGCTGTGTAGAAAGCCGTAAGACTACCACATAATCTCTCTAATCCACTATAAAAAAGAAACAACATTCCCTCAAGCACACTGGTGGGGAGAAATGAAAAAGAGGTGGATCCAAAGGATGGGTAGAGTAAGAGGGAAAGCAGATATTTAAAAATAGAAAAGAAAAAACACTCAAAAGAAAGTTTTCCTAAACAGACTAATTTTTTGATGGTAGGCTGATGATTCATTTTTTAAAATGCACTAATTGCAATATAAAATGCTATGGATGATTTTAATACTAAACACCCCTAACCAAATGGAACCAAATGGAACATTTCATTATTATTCTCTAAGGAGAATGCTCCCCCCACCCCTGGGCTCTTGGGGAAAGCACATAATGATGACTGTTTATAAATGGAAGACAAAGTATGACAAAGACAAAAAAAGAATGGAAGAAATAAAGGTAACTTTCTCTTTAATCAGTTCAGAGAGAGGGAGGGAGACAGGTCAGTTAACAGTTTAAAAAATCCCTTTAATGCCCTTCTGATGTAACTGAAAAGTTCGTTATCAATGTTTTCCTAATTAAAAACATACACAAACCTTCGTTCACTAGATTCTGAACGAGTCTTCTGGGGACTAGGATATTTCTTTTTCCTGCCATCTCGTTCTTCCTCTGCTGGCTCCTGAAATACCTATATGAAAACACTTATTAGAAACAGAAAAGAACTTCTCCAAATTACAAAACAAATCCACCTGGTGATAAATCTTTCTGGCAAAAAGAGAGCACAAATAAATAAACAAATACTAAAGTCAAATCACATCCAAAAGTTTGGAAACAGGTAGAAATAAAAAGAAGCTGGAATTACTTTTCCAACAATATGTTTTAAACGTTAATTTAAGGTAGAAAACAGTGTAGGAAGAAAACAGCAATTCACTCTGTTTAAATTCAAACAGCAGAAATAGCAAATTTCTATTTGTAAACATCAAATAGTAAAATAATGTATATTTCCCTAATTATAAAATACACGTGTACACATAGTTCATTTGAGAACTGGAGATTTATTTCATAGGAAAGCCTTCGGGAACACAAAGGTAACGAATGCTATAAAACAGCAGCCACAATATGGCAGCCATCTGGTGCTGGCAAAAACACTACAGTCGTTAGATCAGGTTTGAAAACCGTTCTCTACCAATTTACAGGAAATACAGAGGATGTATTACTCCACGGGGATGCAATCGGCAAAATCCACAGTAAAAACGACAGGATGAATGACTGGTTTTCTTCAACAAAATAAAATTTAAAGGAAAAAAGCAGCTGAGGAAAAGAACGAGACACAAAGGTAAATATGAAGATTTAGATTTAAAGACCAAGACTTAAAAATCATCAATGTGGAGATCTTTTTCCTTCTTTTTTCCTCTTCTGCATTCCCCAAAGACTTTTTTGATGAACATATATTAATTCCTAATTAGAAAAAACTGTTGTTCTTAAAAATAAAAATCAAAGGATCCAGAAGAAATAAAAATACAAGGCCATACAAAAGCTTGTGAATGAGTGTGCAAAGCAGCATTACTCACAACAGCCAAAAAGTGTTAACCCCTTGCCTATCAACCCAAATAACCATCAACTGACAACTGGACAAAGAAAATGTGATATATCCATATAATATCCAGACAGCCCAAAAACAAGAAAAAAAAAAGCGTAGTATACTTATACATGCTACAAACTGGATGAACCTTGAAAGTAGTAGGCTAATTAGGTGACAGAAGCCAGTCACAAAAGACCATCTATTTATGAATCCATTTATATGAAATCTAAATAGGCAAATCCCTAGAGACAGAAAGTAGATTAGTGGTTGCCTCGGGTTGTGGATGGGGAGCAAGACTTGGAGGGTGATGGCTAATGGGTACAGGGTTTCTTTTCTGGACAATGAAAATGTTCTAAAACAGATCGTGGTGATGACTGCACAACTCTGAATACAGTAAGAATCACTGCATTTGTACACCACTTCCTGTGATGAGGATACGTTTTTCCAAACTTACTTTAAACATTTATTCTAAAATGAGTTATATGGTATTATATTGACTTTTATTTCTTGAATTTGTGATACTTATGTAGACTTACTACACTGAAACCTCTTATCCATTTTCATCCCACTATGGAATATTTCTTTACAGATCAGATTATGACCAGGCATGCTCATTTTAAAAGTTGTTCTACTTTGCCTGACCAGGCGGTGGCACAGTGGATAGTCGACCTGGGACGCAGAGGGCCCAGGTTCTAAACCACAAGGTTGCCAGTTTGAGCGTATGGTTGCTGGCTTGAGTGTGGGATCATAGACATGACCCCATGGTTGCTGGCTTGAGCCCAAAGGTCACTGGCTTGAGCCCAGCGTTGCTAGTTTGAGAAAGGGATCACTTGGTCTGCTGTGGCCCCCAATCAAGGCACATATGAGAATGCAATTAATAAACAATTAAGGAGCCGCAACAAAAAATTGATGCTTCTCATCTCTCTCCCTTCCTGTCAGTCCCTCTATCTCTCCGTCCCTGTCTCTCTCTCTCTCTCACACACACACACACACACACGAGAGTATCATTACTCTTTTCAATATATATATTTATTGATTTGAGAAAGAGAGAGAGAGAGAGAGAGAGAGAGAGAAACATGATCTGCTCCTGTATGTGTCCTGACCAGGGACTGAACCTACAACCTTTGCATATCAGTAAAATGCTCTAACCAACCATCCTGTATGGCCAGGGCAGAGAAATCCTTAGTCTTATGAAATACACACTGAATATTTAGAGATCAAGGGGCATAATGTATCTGATTTTAATCAAATGATTCATAGAAAAATTATTCCGGATATGTATAAAGAGATAATGGAGAAAATCTTCAATAGTTGAATCTAGGTGGATGGCATATGGGTATTTGGGGTACTATTCTTATAATAATTTCTATATGTTTAAAGTTCTTCCCAAATAAAAGTTTATTAAATAAGTATTAATAAAAACAAAAGTTAGAAAATATTTCTGGTTTTCTATTTTTATTAAGATTTTTTCTTAATGATTTGAGAGAAAAGAACAAGGAAGGAAAGCAGAAAGCATCAACTCATAGTAGTTGCCTCTCACATGTGCCTTGACCAGGTAAGCCCTGGGCTTTGAACCAGCAATCTCAGCATTCCAGGCCAACCTTTTATCCACTGCGCCACCACAGGCCAGGCAAAAAATATTTCATGTAATAACCAACATTTATGTGCCAGGTAGTAGACTGGGTGTGTGTGTATAAAATCTCTTTTAATCCTCAGTCAGGTAAGTATTACAATGATCATCATTTTGCTGATGTGCAAATGAAACAGTTAAGTAACTTCGTTTAGTGCTATTTTAACTTATGTAGCCTGACTTCAGAACTCATATTTTATCATAGTACTATGTCATTTTATATATAAAAAGAATTACAAATGGCCTGAGCGGTGGTGGTGGAGTGGATTGTGCTTCAACCTAGGACACTGAGATCCCAGGTTCAAAACCCTGAAGTCACTGGTTTGAGCACAGGGCTGCCAACTTGAGTGTGGGATCACTGACGTGAGCCCAAGGTCACTGGCTTGAGCAAGGGGTCACTGGCTTGGTTGGAGCCCCTCACTCAATACATGTATGAGAAGCAATCAATGAACTAAGTGCCACAACTATGAGTATCAACTTCTCATCCCTCTCTGTTCTCTCTCTCACTAAAACATACACACACAATGAACTTTCTAAAATTTCTTCCTTGATTTAAATAATTCAAACCATCTATAATCACATTTTTATATTTCAATATTATAAAAATATCTTTTCCCTTTTCTCCTATGAATGATGTTTATAATTGCATTAATTATAAAAAAACTGTATGTGGCTAAAAAAGAGGGAATTATTTCTCTATTTACATGAAAATCTATTACCTAATGAGTTCTCCTGAGGTTTCATTAGTACTTTACTTTTAGTAAAACCTCCATATTTAAACAAGTTGTCTTTCTCTAAATGTCACTGGATAAGATATTTCTGATTTCCTCAGTATTACTAAAATATTTCTTGGATCTCTCTCTCCCCTTTTTTAAGCTAGAGGAGGGGAGATGAAAGACAGACTTCCACATGTGGCCCAATAGGGATCCACCCAGCAACCCCCATCTGGGGCTCATGCTTGAATCAACCAAGCTATCCTCAGGACTCGTGGCCGAAGGTCAGACCAACCAAGCCACTGGCTGTAGGAGGAGAAGAGAAAGAGAGGAGGGGGAAAGAGAGAAAAGAAGCGGATGGCTGCTTCTCATGTGTGCCCTGACAAGGGATCAAACCCGGGATGTCCACATACCAGGCCAATGCTCTAACCACTGAGTCAACTGGCCAGGGCCACTATTTTTTGGATTTCTAAACAAGCTATCAGAAATTCTTCCAACTCTTCAAGTCCAAGAAATTAAAAAGCCCTGAAAAAGAATCTGTACCATGCCCAACCCCTACTAATTTCAGTCCATAGAGAATCATTTCTAAAAAGGTCAACTTCCAACTAAGAATGATATTGGTAATAGAATCTAACACAGTATTTTTCAAATGCTGGTCTACCAGAAATTTCATGCTGGTCCGTGAAAAGAGTTAAATCACCTTGATGCTGCATGAAGGTTATAGACCCAATAATTTTAGTTGAATTCACTTATGTTCAGGGTGATTTCTGCCTTAGGGGTGCCTAAATAATTCTATTTTTACCGGTTCCCAAGTGTAAACAGGTTGAAAACCACTGACCTAAGATGCCCTAAAACAAAAGAAAACTTTGCATTACCTCTTCTTTAATTTCTTCTTTTTCTTGGACTGATGATTTTGGCTCAGGCTTAACTGGTTCCAAAGGTGGAAGGTAGTTCTTAGTATAGAGACTTTCGAATAGTTTATCCACAAAACCTGAAGTTTCTACGAAAGAGAAATAATATTTAAGTGTTACATAAACAGCAACCAAAAATTTAACAACAAGATATTGGCAAAGCTGAGAAAAATGGGGCATCTCATTCTGTTGGTGAGACAAATGAGTCTCATGGGGGTAGAATCTCACATCTCACTATGGGCTTTTTATGATATATTTTTTTATTTTTAAGATTTTACTTATTGATTTTAGAAGTGGCGAAGGAGCAGGAAGCATCAGCTTGTAGTAGTTGCTTCTCATATGCTCCTTGACCAGGCCTGGGGTTTTGAACCGGCAACCTCAGCATTCCAGGCTGACGCTCTATTATTCACTACACCACCACAGGTCAGGCTTCTGGACTTTTATATCCTTTGGACAGTGCAGATGTATAAAATGATATATATGCACAACTATTTGAGAACATAATAGTAAACAATTGGAAACAACCCACAGTTCCATGAATAAGAGACTAGTAAAATAAATTACGTGACAAACATACAACAGAATACACAGCAGATGCAAAAAGAATTAGTGCTGATAATAATAAATGTTGAAAACAGAAAAATAAGTATCTGTATGCTTATTCTGCACAAAAACTCTGAAAGGGTACAACAAATGACAAAGTGTGTGCTGGAGGTGGGAAGAAAGCAGATGAAGAGCAGGTGAGAGACTTTCCAGAGTATGCTCTTATATTATGGAGTTAAATGCACTACCTACTGAAAAATTAAAAACATTTTTATATCCATTGAAAACAAATTTTGTGTGAGCATAATATGAAATTATCTTTTTGTGTTTTACTTAAAGGCTGCTTTAGGCCTGGCCAGATAGCACAGCTGGTTAGAGCGCTATCCTTCACTCAAGGTCGCAGGTTCAATTCCTGGTCAAGGCACATACAAAAATCAACCAATGAATGGATAACTAGGTGGAACAACAAATCAATGTTTCTCTCATTCTCTCTCTTCCTTCATCTCTCTCTCTCTCAAAATCATTTTTAAAAACTTAAAGGCTGTTCTATTTTGTAACTGTTTCAGACGAAGAGGACCAGGTGAATTTATTAAAAATACAAAACTCAGCCCGGGCCAGGTAGTTCAGTTGGCTGTAGTGTCATCCTGACATGCCAAGGTAGCAGATTTAATCCCTGGTCAGGGCACACACACAACTAAATGGATGCATAAGTGAGTGGAACAGCAAATCGATGTCTCTCTAAAAACACAGTGCTCACTTCAGCAGCACACATACTGAAACTGGCATGATGCAGAGGATTAGCATGGCCCTGGGCAAGGATGGCGTGCAAACCTGTGAAACGCTCCATATTTTAAAAATAAATAAATATAGAAACGTCAAAATATTTTATTCAAATCAAATTTAAGTAACTCTCATTGAACTTACCTTAAGGAATAGAGTATATTAAGAGTACAACACAGATTCTGTTTACATTGTAATTATTATACATTTTATATAAATAGGTTATTTCTAAAACATCTATTTAATTTTCCTTCAGAAAAATATCTGGCCTAACCAGGCAGTGGTGAAGTGGACAGAGCGTCATACTGGGACACGGAGGACTCTGTTTCAAAACCCTGAGGTCGCAGTTTGAGCACAGGCTCACCCAGCTTGAGCATGGGGTCCCGCTGGCTTGAGCAAGGGGTCACTGGCTCTGCTGTAGCCCCCCTGGTCAAGGCACACATGAGAAAGCAATCAATGAACAACTAAGGTGCTGTAACGAAGAATTGATGCTTCTCATCTCTCTCCCTTCCTGTCTGTCTGTCCCTGTCTGTCCCTCTCTCTGACTCTCTATGTCAAAAAAAAAAAAAGCTGCATGCTATTACATATGTGGTAATTATTTTTCATGATTATAAAACTGTTATCTCTTGTTAACTGCTACACATAACTTTAATAATCATACCCTTCAAAAATCTTTATTTTTATCATCAGTGTTTTATTCTCTGGTGGCAAGTTTATGGCAACTTGTTTTCTTTTTTTCCAAGTGAGAGGAGGAGAGATAAAGAGATAGACTTCCACATGTGCCCTAACCAGGATCCACCTGGCAACCCAGTATGGGGCCAATCCTCTGCACATCTCGGGCAATGTTCGCAACCAAGCTATTTTTATCACCTGAGGCAGAGGCTCCATGGAGCCATTTTCAGCGCCCCGGGCAGATGGGCTTGAACAGATCTAGCCATGGCTGCAGAAAAGGAAGAGAGAAAGAGAGAGAGAGGAGGGGGGAAGAGTGGAAAAGTTGATGGGAGTTTCTCCTGTGTGCCCTGACTGGGAACTGAACCTAGCACTTCTACATGCTGGGCTGATGCTCTAACACTGAGTCAACTGGCCAGGGCCTGATTTTGTAATTTTTTTAAATTATTTTTTAAAGACTTAATTTATTAATTTTTAGAAAGAAGAGAGAGAGAGAGAGAAAAAAAAGGGGCGGCAGGAAGCATCAACTCCCATATGTGCCTTGACAAGGAAAGCCCAGGGTTTCGAACCTGTGACCTAAGCATTCCAGGTCAACACTTTATACACTGCGCCACCACAACTCAGGACCATTCTTGTAAATTTTTTAAAAAACTACTAAAAATATATAAAGCTGGCCCTGGCAAGTTGGTCCAACAGGAGAGCATCATGTGGAAGTCCTGGGTTCAATTCATGGTCAAGGCACACAGGAGAAGCACCCATCTACCAGGCAAGGCTCAAATGACTTGAGCAAGTTAGCCCCAGGCACTGAGGATGGCTCCATGGCCTCGCTCAAGCACTAAAATAACTTGGTTGCCAAGCAATGGCGCAAAGCCTGGTAGAGGCTTGCAGGGTGGATCCCAGTCAGGGCGCAGGCAGGAGTCTGTCTGCCTCCCCGCCTCTCACTTAACTTAAAAAAAATAAAATTATTTACAGCTTTTATAACAAGGAATTCTTAGATGCCTAAACATACATTTATCCTCTTACCCATGTTTCTGCAATGTTTTACTTATTATTTTCTGGCTCTACATTATATATGACTCATCTTTAATGGAAACTGAGTAATATATTGTACATTAATATACTTAGAAAGCACTCTACTGGGGAAGAATTTTTTCATTAGTTATTCTTTTTTAACAGAAAAGCCTTAAAATGCACAAAAAAATATGTAATCTTATGATTTAGATTGAAAAATCCAATTAATATCTATTCTTCTCAGTAAATATTTGAGTTAAAAAATGTCTTAGCCACTAGCAGTAGCTAGATCAACCAGTAAGTGTGTATCACCCACATTTCTGTTCATCTATTCAACAATATTATTGAATAGATATTTTTATTATTGAATAGATATAAAATTGCCAGGCACTGCAGGTTTTAAGTCTTCACTCAACAAAGGGAAAGGCAAAATGAGGTTGGAGGGGGTAAGAGACACATTTAAATAGGCAAATCAACATATAAAATGACATGGAATGACAAGTGCCATGAGCAAAATAATAAAGCAAGGTTAGAAAGAGAAGTCACTAGGGGCACGAAGTATACTACCTTGTTTCCCCCCAAATAAGACATCGCCCCAAAATAAGACCTAGTGCAATATTTTCAAGCTTAGAAATATAAGGCCTCCCCTGAAAATAAGACCTAGTGCGTCTTTAGGAGCAAAAATTAATATAGTGTGTCCATAAAGTCATGGTGCACTTTTGACCGGTCACAGGAAAGCAACAAAAGACGATAGAAATGTGAAATCTGCACCAAATAAAAAAGGAAAACCCTCCCAGTTTAGGATGATGTGGCAGCATGTGCTCATGCGCAGGTGATGACGTAACACTGTATACAGCAGAGCAGCCCACGGCCATGCCAGTCAAGATGTGGACGGGTACAGAGGAAAGTTCAGTGTGTTCTGTGGCTCACTAAATTCAAGTCTGTAGAGGCTATACGGGATAGCTACTACTAAAGGAGTACTAAAAAATTTGTGCATGCGTGTGCTAGACAATTACATGAGGTGTTAAAGAAACATCTCTGTTTTACGGGGTACAGATTGCGGCTGTTACACGCTATCACACCAGCGGAAAGACCCACACGATGCGCGTTTGCTACACATATACTTCAGGAGATGGACAATGATGCAAGATTTTGCAGAAGATAGTGTTTAGTGATGAGGCGACCTTCCTATCTGTGGACATGTTCATCGCCATAACGTCCGAATATGGGTTGCTGAACATCCTCATGCCTACATTGAGTATGAACGTAACACCCCTAAAGTGAACGTGTGGGCCTGACCTGTGGTGGCGCAGTGGATAAAGCGTCGACCTGGGAACACTGAGGTCGCCAGTTCAAAACCCTGCACTGGTCTGGTCAAGGCACATATGGGAGTTGATGCTTCCAGCTCCTCCCCCGCTTTCTCTCTCTCTCTCTCTCTCTCTCACTCTGTGTCTCCTCTCTAAGATGAATAAAATAAAAAGAAATTCAAAATGCGGTTGAAAAAAAAATAAAGTGAACGTGTGGTGTGGCCTGATACACGATAAGGTGATAGGCCCATTTTTTTTCACGGAGCAGTCTGTGACGGCAAACACCTATCTTGACATGTTGGAATTGTATGCAGTGCCACAACTTCCAGAAGGTGTCATCTTCCAACAGGACAGCACTCCTTCACACTACACCACCATTGTTTGTGAGTTTCTGGACAGAACATTCTCCCGGCGGTGAATAGGCAGGGGTTCTGTCAAGCCATGGCCACCACGATCCGCGGATCTGACGCCCTTAGACTTTTACTTTTAGGGTTATGTGAAGCAACATGTGTACATTGGACGTATCAATGACATTAATCACTTACAACAGAGAATCACAGACGTTATTCACTCTGTTACACCAGACGTCCTTACCCATGTGTGGTAAGAACTTCACTATTGTTTGGAAGTGTGTAGGGCAACAAATGAAGCCCACATCGAACTGCACTGAATAGGTATGAAACTGGGAGAGTTTTCCTTTTATTTGGTGCAGATTTCACATTTCTATTGTCTTTTGTTGCTTTTCTGTGACCGGTCAAAAGTGCACCATGACTTTACGTGACACAGTGTATAAGACACTGTCTTATTTTTGTGAAAACCGGGTAGACTGTTGTACATGGAAATAGTCACAAGAAATTCTTGATGGAATTCTGAGTTTGGCTGCTTATGCTGATGTTTGTGATGACACGACTACAGTATATTAATAAATGCTGATTTTTTGTTCAGCAATAAATGTGAATTCTTGTTCATGGAAAAATAAGACATCCCCTGAAAATAAGACCTAGTGTGTCTTTAGGAGCAAAATAAGACACTGTCTTGAGCCTGACCTGTGGTGGCGCAGTGGATAAAGTGTCGACCTGGGAACACTGAGGTCGCCAGTTCAAAACCCTGCACTGGTCTGGTAAAGGCACATATGGGAGTTGACGCTTCCAGCTCCTCCCCCCTTTCTCTCTTTCTCTCTCTCTCTCTCTCACTCTGTGTCTCCTCTCTAAAATGAATAAAATAAAAATAAAATAAATTTAAAAAGAAAATAAGACACTGTCTTATTCTGGGGGAAACACAGTATATATACAGGGCACTCGGGGAAACTACTGTAAAATGTCATCTGAGAAGAGAGCAGAAACTATTAAGGGAAGAAACCATGTTTCAAGAAAGGGTAAAAAGAGTTCAAAAGCCGTGAGTTGGGAACATGTTTGCTATGTTGAAAAACACAGCAAATAGTCAATGTGGCTAGAATAACCAGTGAAGGAGACAGGTAGGAAATGAGGTCAGAAAAGCAGCAGGGAGAACTGCAGGAATCTCAGTGGACTATGCAAAGGACTTTGAGAAGATGGGAAGTTAAAGGCACCAAGAGAAGAGGATCATGCCCATCTCTTCTTGGACATCAAAAAGACCCAGCCACGAAGGAAAAAACGAAAAGCTTCACTGCCTTAATAAACACCAAAAATAAAGCAGCTTTATTATCCTTAAATTGTTAAACATACACACCCTCAACTAAGCTCTACCACAAACCACAAGGAACCCATTCACCTAAAAAGCTCATTACAACTGCACTGCCTCAATACAGGAAAAACACAGAGAAGGGAAGGGAAGGGAAGGGAAAAACAGTTCCCCAGGACAGATAATAATTAATAGAATAGGTATATTCAAGTATTAAAGAACCCTGAACAATTTCTTTCCTTGAAAGCTTGTCTCTTCCAAGATTTTATCAGAAAGCTTTAAACTGAAAATCTTAAATACGCGATGAAAGGCCCATAATAATTACCTTTTTGTAAAAAGACGTCAAGTTGATCAGCACAAAAGGCTTTCAATTCTTTCTCAGGTTTGTCCTTCTTGACCAGTGCTACAACATAGTTAGCTAAGGCTGAAGGGTCAGCATCACATCTGGTTAGAGAGAAAACAAAAACATTTTAACTTTTTTTTCTTCAAATGTGGTATCATTAATGAAATCAGCCCTATTTTGGAAATTTAAAGGTTAAAAAAGTTTATTTTAAATTAACTACAAACACAGATGACTATTATAACAAACAGCATACAAATACTTCAAGTAAGATTTTCTTTTTCTGCTTATTTTCATAAAAGTTTGTCTCCCATTTTCAATGCTCTAATTATACCCAGAATTTTTACCCAAATCTATGATTTGCTTTCTCAATAGTAATAAGGAAAAGGTGGCAATTGACCCTTAACTTGCAATTTGATTCCCAGCCTGATGAAAGTGTCCACGTCTTCAGAAGCTACTGTTCATGTGACCAATGAGGAAGGAGGACCAATGAGGTTGAACAAATGTGATGGGGCAATTTTCCCCACTTCCTATAACATCAGGCACCAGTATCCAAAAATGGCGGTCACCTCAACTCCACTATTAATCTTCTCAGTAACATAAGGATCATTATAAAAAGTGAGACTTCCATAAGGGTGGGACCTTCCTTAACTACCACTGGCAAACACTTTAACAGCTGAAAGCAAGGAAAAGACCTAGCAGTTAGAACAGAAAGGTTAAGAAAAGTGGTGGGGAAACAAAGTGGTGGAAAGGCAACAGAGATAACCTTTATCTACTTCAGGTTTTCCCGCTCTAGTCTGTAGCAACCTGACTTTGACAACCAGAATTACCTCCTATGCCAGGGCAGCACAGGATCCTTGACTTGCCAACTCTTTACCTTCGGTAGTCTGACAGACTTAACATTTCTTCTACATCACATGAAACAAAATTTTATGTCATATGTGTGTGTGTGTGTGTGTGGTTCTTAACCTGGGTTCTATCGAACCCTAGGGGTTCGATGAGTCGGTCTCAGGGGTTCGGAGAAGCCTCTGCCGCGGAGGCCAGAATAAAGTAATACCGTAATTTGTTGTAAGTTCATGCACTTTGTTGGTTTTGTTCTTTGAGCAAGGTGATGTTCATGGACGGCTCATTTTGTGCACCAGTAAAAAAAACATATACCTATGTCTTGAATTTGGAAAAAAAAAAATTATATTTTATTTATCACCAAAGAAGGGTACAGTGAATGCACATATTAAACTGGTTGGTTCAGTACCTCATAAAAGGTTAAGAACCACTGATATATATATATATATATATATATATATATATATATATATATATATATATATTTTTTTTTTTTTTTTTTTTTACAGGGACACAGAGAGAGTCAGAGAGAGGGATAGATAGGAACAGACAGACAGGAACGAAGAGAAATGAGAAGCATCAATCATTAGTTTTCCGTTGCCGTTGCGACACCTTAGTTGTTCATTGATTGCTTTCTCACATGTGCCTTGACCGCAGGCCTTCAGCAGACTGAGCAACCCCTTGCTGGAGCCAGCGACCTTAGGTCCAAGCTGACGAGCTTTTGCTCAAGCCAGATGGGCCCGCGCTCAAGCTGGCAACCTCGGGGTCTTGAACCTGGGTCTTCCGCATCCTGACGCTCTATCCACTGCACCACTGCCTGGTCAGGCATAAATGTATATATTTTTAATATTCTAGTTTCCTCATGAATGTACATTTAAGTATCACATTATCTTTTGTGGCTCCATAGGGTTGTTGTAAAGGTAAAATAAAAGGATTCAGAATGAAAGTCATTAAAATCAATATGCAAGCAAACGATTGTATCCCTGTAAAACTAATTTTCAAATCTAACTCATCTTGTTCTCTAATTCTTGGCCCTCCACTGTCTCAACCAGAAAGTTGGTTTCAGCCTAACTGGCGGTGGTGCAGTGGTTCGAGTGTCAACCTGGAACAATGAGGTTGCTGGTTCGAAGCCCCAAGGTCAATGGCTCTGAGCAGGGCATCATCCACATGATCCCAACCCTCATCAGCTTGAGCCCAAAGGTGCTGGCATGAAAAGCCCAAGGTCGCTGGCTTGAGCAAGGAGACACTGGCTCAGCCCCAGTCTAGGCACATAAAAGAAGCCGTCAGTGCTGCGAGTGGTGCTTCTCATTCCTGCTGCTCCCTTCAAAGCAATCAATGCACAACTGAAGTGAAACCAACTATGAGCTGATGCTTCTCTCCCTCTGTCTCTCTGCCTTCTCTTACTTCCTCTAAAAAAATGTTAGTTTAGCTCAAAAGTATCAATCACATTTCCAACAACTTTACGAGATGAGCAAATAAAGGAAAGACCAAGCACTAGCACCTTTACTAACTCCTAGTCTATGTTTTTAGAATTTATAATTCAATAAAATGGAACTTTTTTCAATGCCAATATTAACATTTTTGGGAAAAGGCTGGTTCTTAAAACATCTATGCACATTTATGCAAATTTCAATGACTGTCAATTTCACAAAACTCAGAATAAAAATAAATTGTGAATAAGGTCAAAGTGCACTAGGGGAGATGTAAGTGTCCAAGATGATGAGCTACATATTAATAAAAACATGAAACATTTTAAAAAGCTAGATTTTTCTTAAGTAGTAAATATAATTACATTTTGAAGAATTATGAACAGATTATCTTAGTACATCCAATTGCTAAATTCTAAAATAGATATATAGCATTTCTATCTTCAAAAAAATGTTACACATGGCATGTCCACCTTGACTATTCCATAAACACCTCAAATTACAAATTTGAAGGTAGACTTAATTTCACTCCCGAGAACAGTAAAATATTTGATCAGTATAATTCTAATAAACATTCAAATAGCCTGACAGGCAGTGGCACAGTGGATAGAGAATCGGACTGGGATGTAGAGGGACCCAGGTTCAAAACCCCAAGGTCTCTAGCTTGAGCCTGGGCTCATCAGCTCGAGCACGGGCTCATCAGCTTGAGTGCAAGATCGCCATCTTGAATGTGGGATCAGATACAACCCCATCATCACTGCCTTGAAGCCCAAGGTCACTGGCTTGAGCAAGGGGTCACCAGTTCCACTTGAGCCCCGAGTCAAGGCATATATGGAACACTAAGGTGCCGTAATGAAGAAACAATGTTTCTCATCTCTCTCCCTTGTCTCTCTCTCTCTCTTAAAAAAAAAAAAAAGAATGGCATAAAGAAGCAATGTTATGAGAACCTTCAAGGAGACTCATGACCTGATGGTATAATGCTAGGTAAGGACATGAGGGTTCTAGTGAGAAAGAGGTAAAACATTCAGATGACTGGATAAATGAAGTGGGTTAAACACATCCAGATGTCATACATTTAGTATTCAGCTGCTGAAAAACAAATGCAGAATTAGGTGTTCCTGATAAAATACATTTTGATGTGACGGTGTTAAAACTCAAGATGAATAGTTACAAGGCAAAAGAGTAAAAAAAAAAAGATTAGACACCAAGAAAAGAGAGTGATTATAGATTCTAAATATTTATTTAAAGCAAGTGAACTAATTTTTAACAACTGATAGAATTCTGCACCAAACACAAAAGTATGTTTATAGCCAAAGGAATGGGACCAAATATGTAAATTAACAATTCCAAATATGTACCCATAAAAGGCCCTAGGAGGAAAACTGCCAGTCTGAAGTATTTACTGACACCAACTGAATGATGAAACTTAAATATATTGGGGGGTTTCACACTGTAATTTTCTGTACCTTTGTTCTTATTTATTCTTTTACCATCCCTAACTATACAATCTTTAAAAACTTACAATTATAGCCTGACCAGGCGGTGGCACAGTGGATAGAGTGTCGGACTGGGATGCGGAGGACCCAGGAGAGACCCTGAGGTCACCAGCTTGAACGCGGGTTCATCTGGTTTGAGCAATAAAGCTCACCAGCTTGGACCCAAGGTCGCTGGCTCCAGCAAGGGGTTACTTGGTCTGCTGAAGGGCCACGGTCAAGGCACATGTGAGAAAGCAATCAATGAACAACTGAGGTGTCAAAACAAAAAACTGACGATTGATGCTTCTCATCTCTCTCCATTCCTGTCTGTCTGTCCCTATCTATCCCTCTCTCTGTCACTGTAAAAAAAACAAAACAAAGAAAAAACCTTACAATTACAATACTGTAGTAGCTATGACAGCATGCTAATAGTAGCCAAACAAGATATCCAGAAGTGTGTCACAAAAATCTGAGCATGACCAAGATCCTTGATAGATTACAAGTGCAAGGCCACTTCTTATTTTCTTATCCAGGAGGTGATACCTAAGAAGGGTAAATCCTTTCAGCTATTTATTTGCAACCAGAGCTTATGAAAATTCATTTCTGTTTAACTATACAAATAAGCATATTTTAGAATAACACAGACTGGAGTATTTTGGGTCACTGGCTACATTATACACATTTCTAGACAAAAAGAGGCTTTTGTTATAACAAAGATAAAAAAGGTAATAATACTTATCTAAAATTCCTATTCTACTAGACTCTTTAAAAGGCCTTAACAGCCTGACCAGGCAGTGGTGCAGTGGATAGAGTGTGGGACTGGGATGCGGAAGACCCAGGTTCGAGACCCCGAGCTCGCCAGCTTGGACCCAAGGTCATTGGCCCCAGCAAGGGGTTGCTCGGTCTGCTGAAGGCCCGCGGTCAAGGCACATGTGAGAAAGCAATCAATGAACAACTAAGGTGTCGCAACGAAAAACTGATGATTGATGCTTCTCACTTCTCTCTGTTACCGTCTGTCCCTATCTATTTCTCTCTCTGAGTCTCTCTCTGTCTCTGTAAAAAAAAAAAAGGCCTAAACAATATAATCAATGAATTAATATTCACTTCCCAGATAACTAAATGTGCCTATTAGACAAATTAAGTGACCCACTCAAGATCTGGCAGACAGCACATCTGTAGAACTAAAAATCAGCGGCAAGTCCACACGAATAAAATTTCAAAGCACATACATTTTTCTAATATCTATGTCAAATTAATGTATTCTAAGTATCAACCAATAGTTACCTTTCAGTTAAAAAAAAAGGAAAAAGAAGCTCCTAAAATTTAATGGAATTATAAATATAAGGACCTTAAAAATTAACATCTTGCATAATAATATTCTAAGAACATATCTCAATTATCTTTAAGTTATTTAAAAAATAAAAATCAATTAGTATTATTAAGTTTTATCAGGGGAGGTGAACCAAAACATCACCCTAAAAATTTCTTACCTGTAAAAATTTTTCATTAGTTTTTCTCCTCCTTAATGAATCTCCATTGCAGACATGACACATCTGCTGAGCTACAGCATCACTTCACAGATTTCATGCATATACCCAATCCCAAAAACTACAAGTAAAGGCCCTTCCTTACCGTAGGCCCCAAACCAAGAAACACTATTAAAAACCACGATAGCCCTGGCTGGACGGCTTGGTTGGTTAGAGCGTTGCCCTGATACACAGAGGTTGCCAGTTCAATTCACACTCAGGGCACATACAGAAACAGACTGATGTTTCTGTCTGCCTCTCTCTATATATACATATCAATAAATTTTTAAAAAGAAAAATAAAAACACTATGTTTGTTTAGGAAAAAGGACTGCTAAACTAATTTTTACTTTCATAAAAATTCCACATATTTCTGAATATGAGCTCTATTTTAAGTTCTACTCTTGTGTGACTTTTGTTTCCTAAGGCAATTAGTGAATATACTACTGGGCCACGTGGGTGTGGAGGTGGAGACATGACTCTCCAGATCCTAATATGTATTTACAACCATTAAAAATGTTCACATTCTTGCCTGACCAGGCAGTGGCGCAGTGCATAGAGCGTCGGACTGGGATGCGGAAGACCCAGGTTCAAGACCCCAAAACTCACCAGCTTGAGCGTGGGCCCATCTGGCTTGAGCAAAAGTTTGCCAGCTTGGACCCAAGGTCGCTGGCTCCAGGAAGAGGTTGCTCGGTCTGCTGAAGGCCCCAAGTCAAGGCACATGTGAGAAAGCAATCAATGAACAACTAAGGTGTCGCAAGGGCAACAGGAAACTAACGATTGATGCTTCTTACCTCTCTCCGTTCCTGTCTGTCTGTCCCTATCTATCCCTCTGACTCTCTCTCTGTCCTTGGAAAAAAATTAATTAATTAAAAAAAAATAAAAATGTTCACATTCTTGCCTGATCGACCTGTGGTGGCGCAGTGGAGAGCTTTGATTTGAAACGCTGAGGTTGCTTGTTCAAGGCCCAGGGCTTGTCCTGGTCAAGGTTCGTATGAAAAAGTCAGTGGACAACTTGTAGTGAAACAACTATGAGTTGATGCTTCTTGCCCTCTCTCTCTCTACCCTCTCCCGCTCTCAAAAATCAGTAAATAAAAATGTTTAAAAAAATATGTTCAGCTGACCAGGCAGTGGCGGTGGCGGTGGTCTCAAGACCCAGGTTTGAGACCCCGAGGTTGCCAGCTTGAGCGCAGGCCCATCTGGCTTGAGCAAAAAGCTCGCCAGCTTGGACCCAAGGTCGCTGGCTCCAGCAAGGGGTTGCTTGGTCTGCTGAAGGCCCGCGGTCAAGGCACATGTGAGAAAGCAATCAATGAACAACTATGGTGTCGCAAGGGCAACGAGAAACTAATAATTGATGCTTCTCACCTCTCTCCGTTCCTGTCTGTCTGTCCCTATCTATCCCTCTCTCTGACTCTCTCTGTCCCTGTAAAGAAAAATAAAAAATGTCCAAAAAAAATAATATGTTCACATTCTTTGAATTGCATAGTAGTTGTATTTAAGGGAAACTAGTCTCAGGATAAAGCCAAATACAGAAAAAAACTACTGGTACCTAAAAGACACTAAAATATGTAAATGTATTATATAAATACAGCATTATTTTTAAGAGAAAAGGTAAAGTCAAGGTAACCATTCTTTTTTTTGAATGTTTATGAAACATTAGACAGCCAAAGTGATCGTTATAAAAACAATGCACACATATGTAAAATCCTTCTGATGTAATATCAATTGGAAAAATAAAAAACTATGTATAAGTCTGATTACAGCTACAAGTTCATATACTGAAGAGAAATTAGAAATAAATATACACAAAAATTTTATTCTTTCCTCTCTGTATTGGCTGTAATGCAATAATCCTTTTATTTTTACTTTATATAACAAGTCTGCTTCTGATATCTGTGTTCAGGTTATTCCTTTGATGAAACAGTATTGGAAAAATAAGTAAAATCTAAGCTTTTCTGAATGTTTACTTTATTGATTTTTTATAGAGCGGAGGGGACGAGGGTGGGGGGCATAGAGAGAGAGAGTGTCAGGAACATCAATCTGTTCCTGTATGTGCCCTGACCAGGGATCAAACCGGCAACCGTGGTGCTTCAGGATGATACTCTAACCAACTAAGCCACCCAGCCAGGGCAGATCTTTGCTTACTTTATCAGAGTATAAGTAACTTTTAGGTTAGATACACAAATACTGGTACTTCTATTCTTTAAATAAAAGCTGTCATCTTTCCCTTAATTAATTACGGGCTTTCATGAATGAATACGATGTGAAATAAAATACCCCTAGATTTATTTTGGGAAAATATATACACATACATCTGCAAACATCATTTTGATATTTGGACTATGGATCCTAGATGACTAGTCGCCAACTAAGCATACCCAGAAAACTGGACTATTAAAAAATGCCTTACCTTACCTGACCAGGCGGTGGTGCAATGGATAGAGCATCAGACAGGGATGCTGAAGCCCCAGGTTCAAAATCCTGAGGTCTCCAGCTTGAGTACAGGGTCGCTCGCTCAGTGTGGGATCATTGACATGACCCCATGGTCTCTGGCTTGAGCCCAAAGGTCACTGGCTTGAGCCCAAAGTCTCTGGCTTGAGCAAGGGGTCACTCTGTCTGCTGCAGCCCAAGGGTCAAGGCTCACATGAGAAAGTAATCAATGAACAACGAAGGAGCCATAATGAAGGACTGATGTTTCTCATCTCTCTCCCTTCATGTCTGTCTGTCCCTATCTGTCCCTCTCTCTGTCACACACACACACACACACACACACACACACACACACACACACACACAAATCTTTCTGATTGTCCAACAACGTAAATATACATACATATGAGCACATGGAGTCATTTAAACATTTACTGAATGTTTACTGAGTGCCAAGCATCTTGCCGGGTAATGGAATTACTCGGAGCAAGGCAGACTTTGCTCTGCAGTCACAGGCCAAGAGATGCATGTGAAAACAAATATAGTACAAAACAATAAATGGTTAAAAACAGGATAAATAATGACATAACACTGGGAGAGGGCAAAAGAGAGTGGTAGGAAACACAGGGTTATGAAAGCATCTTCTGGCTTCTAGCCCATAGCAATTGGGCCAGGAAGAACAAAGTCAGGCATATTTAGGAAGCAGACCAAAAGACGTAAGAACAGATATGTTAACTTAATATACTAAAATTTGCCAAGAAGTCTTCTAGTCAAAATAAGTCCTTTTCCATGAAATAGTGAATGGTCTTTTAAACAAGTCCCACAGGACTTTAGAGGCACACTAAGTATATACTTTAGAAAGTTATCGCCTGACCTGCGGTGGCGCAGTGGGTAAAAGTGTCGACCTAGAACGCCGAGGTCGCTGGTTTGAAACCCCAGGCTTGCCTGGTCAAGGCACATATGGGAGTTGATGCTTTCTGCTCCTCCTCTCTTCTCTCTCTCTGTATCCTCTCTCTAAAAAATGAATAAAATAAAATCTAAAAAGAAAAAGATCTACCAGAAGACATTTTTAAAAAAATTTTTAAAAAAGAAAGATATCACTGCTTCTCAGCCTGAAGAATATACCTCCAGCCTGACCAGGCGGTGGATAGAGCATCGGACTGGATGCAGAGGACCCAGGTTTGAGACCCCGAGGTCGTCAGCTTGAGCGTGGGATCATCTGGCTTGAGCAAAAAGCTCACCAGCTTGGACCCAAGGTCGCTGGCTCGAGCAAGAGGTTACTCGGCCTGCTGAAGGCCTGCGGTCAAGGAACAACTAAGGTGCTGCAATGAAAAACTGATGATTGATGCTTCTCATCTCTCTCCATTCCAGTCTTTCTGTCCCTATCTATCCCCCCCCCCTCTCTCTGTCCCTGTTAAAAAAAAAAAAAGAAAAAGAATATACCTCCAGGCCTTACCTGTGGTGGCACAGTGGCTAAAGCGTGGACCTGGAACACTGAGGTTGCCAGTTTGAAACCCTACTATGCTTATAAAGACCTCAATATGGCCTGTACTCACAGAAAGCCACAGAAGGTCTATAACTTTCACTAGCAATTTCTGTTCCTGCCTATTCAGCTTGCAATGAGACTTGAGACCGATTTATTTTGTAAGTGGTGGTGATGCTTAAAATTAGGAAGTAAAATATTTTTGCAAAAAGAGTATAGTATATTTTCGTATTTCAAACCATAAAATTTCATTTACATTGAATGTTTTAGAGGTACACAAAGCATTATTAAATCTGCATCATTAATATTCAAACCATGTTTGTGAGGCAGGTGAAAGGCTAATAAAATTAACTGTGCCTGACCTGTGGTGGCGCAGTAGATAAAGCGTCGACCTGGGAACACTGAGGTCGCCAGTTCAAAACCCTGCACTGGTCTGGTAAAGGCATATATGGGAGTTGATGCTTCCAGCTCCTCCCCCCTTTCTCTCTTTCTCTCTCTCTCTCTCACTCTGTGTCTCCTCTCTAAAATGAATAAAAAGAAATTAAAAAAAAAGAAAAGGAGGTCCTATATTTAAAATAAATAAATAAAATTAACTGTGCAATAAATAAGACAGTTTCTGCACAGACACACAGTGAATTGGGAGACATGAAACTAAATGCCCTGATTCACATAACGACGTTCTACTAGAATAGATGGATGGATCGATGGATGGACAGAAGCAACTCTCCAAAAAGTATTACAAACCCAATAACTCTTTTTTAAAAAAAATAATTTTACAATAAGCCAAACAAGCAACAATGAAGTACATGTTTAAATATACTTACTATATGTAATATAAGTAACTTAAAACATTCCCTATTAAAGATATTTTAAGGCCTGACCTGTGGTGGCGCAGTGGATAAAGCATCGACCTGGAACGCTGAGGTCGCCAGTTCAAAACCCTGCACTGGTCTGGTCAAGGCACATGTGGGAGTTGATGCTTCCTGCTCCTCCCCCCTTTCTCTCTCTCTCACTCTCCTCTCTAAAATGAATTAAAAATATTTTTAAAAAAAGATTTTTTTGGTAGAAATGAATGTTATTAAAAAATATTTTCTTGCCTGACCAGGCGATGGCGCAGTGGATAGAGCGTCGGACTGGGATGCGGAGCACCCAGGTTCGAGGCCCCGAGGT
Organism: Rhynchonycteris naso; assembly: GCA_037038555.1. Classification (NCBI taxonomy): domain Eukaryota; kingdom Metazoa; phylum Chordata; class Mammalia; order Chiroptera; family Emballonuridae; genus Rhynchonycteris; species Rhynchonycteris naso. Next base: position 107,086,042 of record CM073003.1, on the reverse strand, counting down.
TGCCAGCTTGAGCGAGGGCTCATCTGGCTTGAGCAAAAAGCTCACCAGCTTGGACCCAAGGTCGCTGGCTCCAGCAAGGGGTTACTCAGTCTGCTAAAGGCCCGCGGTCAAGGCACATGTGAGAAAGCAATCAATGAACAACTAAGGTGTCGCAACAAAAACCTGATGATTAATGCTTCTCATCTCTCTCCATCCTGTCTGTCTGCCCCTATCTATCCCTCTCTCTGACTCTCTCTCTGTCCCTGGAAAAAAGAATAAAAAGAAAAGGAAAAATGTTTTCCTGAACTTTTTTGAAACTTATGAAATTTCTTCAGTGATTCATTTATCCCCAAGATTTGCTGATAATTTTACCTTTTTTTGTGTGTGTGTGACAGAGACAGAGAAAGACAGACAGATAGGAAGGGAGCGATATGAGAAGCATCAATTCTTCGTTGCGGACCTTAGTTGCTCATTGATTGCTCTCTCATATGTGCCTTACAGGGGGCCTACAGCAGACCGAGTGACCCCTTGCTCAAGCCAGAGACCTTGGGCTCAAGCTAGTGAGCCTTGCCCAAACCAGATGAGCTCGCTCTCAAGCCTGAGACCTCAAGGTTTCGAACCTGGGTACTCCGCATCCCAGTCCGAAGTATAATTTTACTTTTAAAGGGGTGCACATACTTAAAATAAAGTTATTTCTTACTGAAAGAAACCACAACATCTCTTAATTGTGCATAATCCCTATACAGACTCCATGACTAGGCTATCTGTGATTATTATTTGTTTGTGTGTGTGTGTGTGTGTGTGTGTGTGTGTGTGTGTGTGTGTGACGGATAAAGAGAGAGGAACAAATAGGGAAAGACACAGGAAGGGGGAGAGATGAGAAGCATCAAGTCTTAGTTGCAGTTCCTCAGTTGTTCATTGACTGCAATTGACTGCTTTCTCATATGTGCCTTGACTGGGGGTGGGGGCAGGGACTACAGAAGAGTGAGCAACCCCTTGCTCAAGTTAGTAAGCCTGCACTCAAGCCGGTGACCTCAGGGTTTTTAACCTGGGTCCTCTGAGTCCCAGGCTGACTCTCTATCCACTGTACCACCTCCTGGCCAGGCGTATCTGCGATACTTTGAAAGTGAGGAAAGATAAGGGTCCCAAACAAGATCTGTGAGTTCAGTCTATTTATGCAGCAGTAAGAAGAGAGAAACTTCTTGACTAAAATTATTTTTCTTCCTTTTACTGCATAGCCAACAAAAGTGGTACTGGGTTTTTCCCAGCTAGCTAAGGAATCATTTCTTCCAGGCTCTCTCTCTCCTGTCTTTTCTCTAAACAAAGAAAAGATATGCTCCACATCTACAAAAGTGGAACGTGCCTGACCAGGCGGTGGTGCAGTGGATAAGAGCATCGGACTGGGATGTGGAAGACCCAGGTTCGAGACCCCGAGCTCGCCAGCTTGAGCGCGGGCCCATCTGGCTTGAGCAAAAGCTCACCAGCTTGGACCCAAGGTCGCTGGCTCCAGCAGGGGGTTGCTTGGTCTGCTGAAGGCCCGCGGTCAAGGCACATGTGAGAAGGCAATCAATGAACATCTATGGTGTCGCAACGGCAACGAAAAACTAATGATTGATGCTTCTCATCTCTCTCCGTTCCTGTCTGTCCCTATCTATCTTTCTCTCTGACTCTCTCTCTGTCCCTGTAAAAAATTTAAAAAAAAAAGTGGAAAGTAACAGCACATGAAATTTCTAACTTGTCTACAGGGAATAATCACATATAAACTGGATTGGTTTAGAAATACCGTTACGTGCCTTTGTTTCACCAGCGATAAGATGTAATATGCTTGCCTGACCGGTGGACAAAGCACTGATCTGGCACACTGAGGTCCCTGGTTTGAAACCCCGAGGTCACTCGCTTGAGCACAGGCTGGTCAACTTGAGCACAGGGTCACTGGCTTGAGCAAGGGCTCACTGGCTCAGCTGGAGCCCCCCAGTCGAGGAATGTATGAGAAGGAATCAATGAGCAATTAAAATGCCACAACTACAACTTGATGCTTCTCATCTCTCTCCCTTCCTGCCTATCTCTTAAAAAAAAACATGTTTAGAACCCCTAAACATTAAAAGCTTGTATAAACAAACAGTTAATTGGAAATCAAGTTTATTAACAAAGTGCAATGGGAAACCATGTGCCACAGTAGGATTCTAACACATCCTGGGCAACTACATTTATCTGGAAGCCAAACAACTGCTCTGAAATGGTATGTTGTAGCAATATACCCATCAACCATGAAAATTTTCTTGAATCTGGAATATGCAAAAAGTAAATTTACAAACACAACCCTCTCTAGCCTATCATTTATTACCTTTTAGAGTGTCTAAACAAACAAAAAATAATCTCCCATGACAACACACTAAAAATAAAAATAGACATGATATCTGCATTTGCATTTACTATTTCTGAACACTTCCATCTAAAACCATTATTTAAGGTGAGTTAAAAATAAGTATTTTTATTTTCTAATTCTACAGACGCCACCGTATTGTTCAAGTCCAAGTTGCAGTAATCTAGATCCTTTTTCATCCTAGGAAAGCAACAAAAATTAAAAAGACTAGAAAGAAAAAAAGCATGATGTGCTTTAAGTGGAACATAAACTCAAAACAAGTGGGAAACTAAACTGTCATTTGGAAAGATAATTTTACCCATAAAAACTACTTAATATTGCCCTAGCCTGATAGCTTAGGTGGTTAGAGCTTCACCCTGAAGCACAGAGGTTGCCGGTTCAGTGCCCAGTCAGGGCACATATAGGAATAGAACAATGTTCCTGTTTCTCTCTCTCCCTTTCACTCTCCCTAAAATCAATAAATTTTAAAACAACAAAACAAAAAACATCCTACTTAATATTTATGAACACTTATCAATATAAATAGCCAAAAAAGCCAAGCAGAAAGATCCTTAGATTTAATTTCCTACCCAAACTAAACTTTTACATTAAGGGGGAAAAATAACACCAGAATAAAACATTTTAAGGAGTTTTAAAAAGTTACCTGTCACCTCTACCTAAGACATGAAATACACACTTAAGATTTTAAAATATTTTTATTTATTTATTTTTTCCAAGGACAGAGAGAGTCAGAGAGAGGGACAGACAGACAGGAACGGAGAGAGGTGAGAAGCATCAATCATCAGTTTTTCCTTGCCATTGCGACACCTTAGTTGTTCATTGATTGCTTTCTCAAACGTGCCTTGACCGCGGGCCCTCAGCAGACCGAGCAACCCCCTGCTAGAGCCAGCGACCCTGGGTCCAAGCTGACAAGCTTCTGCTCAAGCCAGATGGGCCCGCGCTCAAGCTGGCGACCTCGGGGGTCTCGAACCTGGGTCTTCTGCATCCCAATCCGACGCTCTATGCACTGCGCCACCACCCGGTCAGGCCACACTTAAGATTTTTAAAAGGGCCTCCTTATCAGGCAGTGGCGCAGTGGATAGAGCGTCGGACTGGGACACAGAGGACCAAGGTTCGAGACCCTGAGGTCGCCAGCTTGAATGCGGGCTCATCTGGTTTGAATAACGCTCACCAGTTTGAGTCCAAGGTCGCTGGCTTGAGGAAGGGGTCACTCAGTCTGCTGGAGCCCTGGGTCAAGGCACATATGGGAAAGCAGTCAATGAACAACTAAGGTGTTACTATGAAGAATTGATTCTTCTCATCTCTCTCCCTTCATGTCTGTCTGTCCCTCTCTCTATCTCTGTCTGTCACCAAAAAAGAAAAAATTATTTTTAAAAGGATCTCTACCAGCAAACAAAATCAGAGCTTGTATGAAAATCTGTCACACACACATAGGCAACATGAACAGCAGGTATACAAGAGCAAGATAAGTCTTTGGTTTTATTTTTTAAATGTTAAGTAACATAAAGAATTTTTAAAGAGGTTTTTTTTTCAGCCTTTTCTATATATGGTCAATTTCACTAAATCAATTTCATTCTTTTTTTCCCCTTCATCACACTTCACCTCCATCTTTGTGCTCCAAAATATTTTACTGTAGAAATGGTACGATGCACATTCAGGAGGTCCATTCCATAATCTCCTACAAAACTTTCAGGTGTGTCCATAAATCATCTTCACTTTAGCTAGCCCATCACTAATGTAAAACTCAGAAGCCCTTAGTGTACATTTGCTGACACCTGTGCTCTACCTACATACTCATTTTCAGAAGCAAATACCTCTCCATACATCAAGATTCCCCTAATGCTGCCTCCCTTCACAAGGCTGACACATTAGACTACAGACATCTCTTCCTAAGTGTTACCCTCCCACCTCAAAAAACCAAAGTAGCAGAAGTTAGTTAAAAAGGTTTCTCAGGAGACCAAAAAACACCTGCCAAACTACCCGTCACTTCCACCTCTGAAGAACTCAATTTTTCCGCTCAAGTGATGTGATTTAGTGAATGGAAGCTTGCCCATCTCTTCCTGTATCCCTTTTCTTGCAGCCAGAAAGCCCTCACTTCCATAGGAGGAGGAGCAACAGAAAGGAGGCGGCAGGAAACCATCCTTTTTCTTTCTTTTCCACGCCTTCTTTCTCCTTAAGAGGGTTAAAGGGATCTTCTCTCCCCAACCCTCCCTCCAGGAGATGTGCTTCAGAGACCAGCTAGATATACTTCAGTGTTCCAAATATACACTCCTACCCCCTTTACAAGGGTCATAAAACTAACAAAATGTTGCTACCTCTGCTCTCCCTTTCATGGGTCTCTAATACTACTCCAAAATTTTATTTTAAACCAAGCCCCTCATTCTTTTCAGTCCCTCAACAATAATCCTTCAGTTGCCCTCTCAAGCTTTCAACAATATTTACAAAACTTCTATTCCTCCTACTGTTCCTTGTATTCCTCCAATACCCGTATCTAAAAAACTCGAGATGCTGCAAGTATGCCCCTTTCAGTCCCTCCTCCGTAATATCAGATACCAGTGTAGCTAACCCTTACAAACCCAATAAAACGTATTTTAAAAATCCCAAATTTTCCCCCAATCCCCAATGGTATTTAAATTCATCCGTTTCCCTAGTACTATCAACTCCTCAATATTTTTAAATCCTTTAAAATCCTTGTTATCATTCATACTCACCAGCTCCCCAATAATCCCTAAAATACCTCAATGCCTGTATTTCCCTTTGAACTACCCCATATTTTTCAAATACTTTAATATACCGGAACTCCTGGAGCTCATCAATCGTCGCTATAAAGCCCTCAACGTCCCTCCCATCCCTTTCTGCCCTTCTGTTTTGAAAAGGCTGCCGGTCCTCGCTTTGCTTCCAGATCTTTTAGTCCCGGAACAAGATAGTAAAGCCCCCGAGAGCCTGCTCTTCCCTTCAAGATCCCAATATTTACATTTAAAAATCCCTCGATTGCCCTGCTACCTACCCCTCGCAGTTCTCAAAGAGCAATGTTTTTCATTCCCTCCCAGTTCCTGCCACCCCTTCCAGCACGCCAAGGGTTTACACTTAAAGAGCCCTCGTCCCCCCCACCCCCCGGCCCAGGCTCCGCAGCCACAACCCCCGGCGCTCCCTCCCCTCCCCTCCCCTCCCTCCTCTCCCCTCCCCCCCCACAATGGTGATAGTACTCCAAGGAAGGCGACGCCGGGACCTCCGGACCGCGGCCGCTCCGCCGCGCCCTCCCTCCCGCCGCCTCCCCTCCCCCTACGCCCCCGCGGGCCCCCAACGCCCACGTTCGCCGACCCCGGCCCAGCCCGGTCCACTCACATCGGCTCCAGTAACTTGGCCAGCCAGGACTTGAGGGCATCCACATCTTCTATGAGCATGGTGCAGGGAAGGCGGGCTCGGCCGCCGCTCTCGTTCCGGCCTGCCGCGGTCTCCCCTCCTCGCCTCCTCACGCCTTCTTCACAGCTCCCAGTGCCCTAGCCCACCGGGCATCTTACGAGACTTCAACCTACTCCCCCGGCCGGGGCCTAACAGGAACTAACCTAAGAGCCCTCACTCAACCTAGCACAACGGCTCAGGGGGACGGGAGACAGCACCGAGTGGCGGGCGCAAGAGCCAATAGAAGAGAGAGGGCTGTGCACGTAAAGCCAATGAAAAGGCTCGCTCGCCCCGCCGGCCAATCGTACCCACTTAAGTAGGAACATAGCAAGGTAGGTGGAGAGCTTACGTGAACTCCTGGTGCAAGATGGTATCTTGGAGAAGGTGCTGTGCCTCTTAAAGGGGCCGCGGCGGCTTCTCTGACCACGCCGCCTCCCGCCGCGGAAAACTGGTGTCTGCTGCTTAAGAGTGCCTGGGGGAACCCCGCGAGTCACTCAACCTGCCTGGTTCCTTCCTCTCTTTTTTTTTCCTGGACACACACACTAATGTCCCAAAATGACTCAGCTGTAGTAAATCTGTAACACGTTCACATTGCAAGGCATGCAAAATTTTACCTTTTTCCTTACACACTCGTTTTGGTCGGCACACATGCTTGCATTGTTTTGCCGCTCTGCTTAAATTACACAGAATCTGACAACCATGCCTTGGATTCCAATAATCGTCATTTTTAAGACGTGGCGCACGGATGTAAAAGGCTGAAGCCATTTCAATTTAACCAGTGTGTTTCATATATGCTTTCTTTAGGCAGAAAAACTATTCCAATATATATATTTGCAATTCTCTTTACATTGCACTTCTAAAATTCCATGGAGATTTTTTTTTTCTTTTTCAGGGAGAATTTTGGTCAGCAAAATGTTCTTTAAATTTTTTTTTTAATCTAGCCTGACCTGTGGTGGCGTGGATAAAGCATCAACCTGGAATGCTGAGGTTGCTGGTTTGAAACCCTGGGTTTCCCTGGTCATGGCACATACGGGAGTTGATGCTTCCTTCTCCTCCCCTTCCTCTCTCTGTCTTTCTCTCTCTCTCTCTCTAAAAATGAAATAAAAAAAATTAAAAAACAAGTTCTTGCCTGACCTGTGGTGGCGCGGTGGATAAAGCATCGACCTGGGAACACTGAGGTCGCCAGTTCAAAACCCTGCACTGGTCTGGTCAAGGCACATATGGGAGTTGATGCTTCCAGCTCCTCCCCCCTTTCTCTCTCTCTCTCTCTCTCTCTCTCTCTCTCTCTCTCTCTCTGTGTCTCCTCTCTAAAAATGAATAAAATTTTAAAAATTTAAAAAAAAAAAGTTCTTTAATTTAAAAAAAATTTTTTTTAATCTAAATTACCTAAATAGGCAACTTATTTTTTACTAGATGAGAAATTCCTCTTGGAGTTTTGAAATTGGCTTGGCAGTGGTGTTAAAATGTATATTCAACAACAAATACTGGAGCACCTGCTTTATACCTGCACTGTGTTAAGGCACTAGGATTCTAACTGTGAACAAAACAAACTGGGTCCTTCTTCTGAAGAAGTTGAACAGTTTATAGGATTATGCGTTATAATGACATTTTGAAAAACACCTGATGAGCACATACTTGATACAAAAGAGATGAGTCAACCCAAAGTAAATAGGCACACCATGTACACATTGCACAGGTGTAGCAGACTTTTCTGTAAAGAGCTAGATAGCAAATATTTTTGGTTTTGTAGGCCGTGGTGTCTCTGGCTACTCAACTCTGCCATCTTGGCACAAAACAGGCCATAGGTAATACGGAAGCAACTGATTGCAGCTGTGTTCCAATAAAACTTATATGAAAATTTTAATTTTAGATAATTTTCAAATGTCACAACATTCTCTTCTCTTAATTTTTTACTTCAACCTTTTAAAAGTGTCAAGAAAGCCTGGCACAGTGGATAAAATGTTGACCTGGAATAATGATGTTGCCAGTTTGAAACCCTGGGCTTGCCAGGCCAAGGCACATAGGACGAGCAATCAGAGGACAACTAAAGTGAAACAACTGAGTTGATACTTCCTGCTCTCCAATCACCTCTCTCCTCTCTGTAAAATCAATAAATAAAACCTTCTAAAAATAAAAGTGTAAAAGCCATGGTCACCTCACAGGTGTACAGAAACAGATGCTGGCCCTGGCTGGTGGCTTAGTGCATAGAGCCACCAGCATATGGATGTCCCCAGGTTTGATTCCTGGTCAGGGCCCACAGGAGAAGCAACCATCTCCTTCCCGCTTCCCAGCCCTCTCCCCCACTCTCTTCCTCTTCTCCTCCTGCAGCCAGTGGCTCAATTGGTTTGGGTTGGGCACTGAGGATAGCTCCAAAGGAGCACATCAGCCCCTGGTGCTAAAAATAGCTCGGCACTTGATCATTGGCCCCAGATGGGGTTGCCTGGTGGATCCCTGTTTGGGTACATGCAGGAGTATGCCTCACTATCTCCCTTCCTCTCACCTAAGGAAAAAAAAAAAAGAAAGAAAAGAAAAGAAACAGGTGCCAACAGGCTTTGGCATGCTGGCTTCATTTTGTGCACCTTTTTACATAAAGTAAAAAGAAAAAATGCACTTAGAAATAATCTAATCAACCACCTTCATTGATATCACTCCCCAGTTTTGTAAATGAGGAAAAAAGCACGAAGAGACTGAGTGCTCTATCCATCTGTAGATGGAGCAGAGTAGCATCCAGGTCTTCTGACAAGCCAGAGGTTGCTCACATCTAACTGCTGCCTCTCCTTCCCTCTCTCCTCCCCTTCTTCCTTCATGTTTATCTACATTTACTTATTTCCCCTAAGGAGATAAAGCGCTACTCCAAAATGACACAAATTTAAAAGAGAGAAATGTAAAAGTAATTTGATTAGGCCTAAGGCTAGATAGGAATATGATCATACAACAGAAAGGAACAGAAATTGTCTTTGTCACAATAAATCACTCCTCTGCAAGAATTTTAAAGTACTCTTCTTCTCCCCCCACCCCAAATTTTTTATTTACTGATCTTAGTGAGAGACAAAGGGAAAGAGAGAGAGACAGGATGCTCTAACCAACCAATCTATCGAGCCAGGGCTCAAAGTACTTTTCAAATATTTACAGTACAAATTTAGCAGGGCCTTATTTCATAGGTGAAGGTACTGAGACAATGGCTTCTTAGGGACCATGGACATCATTTAACCAACCATCTTAAAGGGAGTAGAACCGACATGATGATAGTAGTAATATTTGGGTTTAGGGCAGTGGTTCTTAACCTGGGTTCTATCGAACCCTAGGGGTTTGATGAGTTGGTCTCAGGGGTTCTGAGAAGCCTCTGCCGCAGAGGCCAGAATAAAGTAATACCGTAATTTGTTGTGAGTTCATGTACTTTGTTGGTTTTGTTCTTTGAGCAAGGTGATGTTCATGCACGGCTCATTTTGTGCACCAGTAAAAAAACATATACCTATGTCTTGAATCTGGAAAAAAAAATCATATTTTATTTATCACTAAAGAAGGGTTCGGTGAATGCGCATATGAAACTGGTAGGTTCGGTACCTCAAAAAAGGTTAAGAAACACTGGTTTAGAGACTCTGATAATCTTTTCCTTTTCTTTCCTTATTTTTCAGAATGTAATGTTATATTACTCTTCTAGACTGAATACATTATATGCATAGTGGGACTACTGCTTTGAATGTAGATGTTGAACATAAACTATACCTTGAAGAAATAATATCTGTAGAAGAGTCGCTTTTCTGAAGTGGAAGGGGGTTACAATATAATCAATCCCACTCCTATGCCTGGCTGACTTCATTTGCTAAACAGCTGGTTCAGCTTTGGTCAGTAGCCATGGCCCAGAACTTTCCACATACTTTAGTAGGTAGCATTGGTCCTATGCACAGAACTGACTCATTCGCAGTCCATGAATGATTTCAGCCGTGCAATTATTGGGCTACCCTGAATGCAATGCATATATGCCTGAATTAATTCAACACACTGATATTGAGTGCTGGTTACCATATACCAGATTCTGCGCTATAGACTTGGGCAGAGACAAAGGTTGGAAAAGTTATATCCATCTACTTCTTTTTGGGAGCTTAGACTCTGGTGGCCTAATAGACATCAGAAATAATGATCATAGCCAAAGTTGTTGAGCACATGTCTTATGCTAAATATTTTAGTGTATTCTTGCCTCTCATTCTCACAGTACCCCTGGGTAGTAAACGATATTACAGACAAGAAAAGTTCATCCCAGAGATCATGAAGCTAATGAGTGGAAAGGCCCAGCCTGGACCATGTGCATTTGACTCCAAAGCCCACACCTATAATCTTTACTTAACCATCTCACTATCAAATAATAAAATATAAAATATGTGATTTCTTCAAAAGTCATTCAATACATATGTATTGAGCTCCTTTATTATTCTTTTTTTTTTTACAGAGACAGAGAGAGAGTCAGAGAGAGGGATAGATAGGGACAGACAGACAGGAATGGAGAGAGGTGAGAAGCATCAATCATTAGTTTTTCGTTGCCATTGCGACACCATAGTTGTTCATTGATTGCTTTCACACATGTGCCTTGACCGTGGGCCTTCAGAAGACCGAGCAACCCTTTGCTGGAGCCAGCGACCTTGGGTCCAAGCTGGCGAGCTTTTGCTCAAGCCAGATGGGCCCGCACTCAAGCTGGCGACCTCGGGGTCTTGTACCTGGGTCTTCCGCATCCTAGTTCGACGCTCTATCCACTGTGCCACTACCTGGTCAGGCTATTATTCTTGAATAATAATAAAGAGTAAGCCTGATTTTAAATTAATGTTCTTTCCTTAATTAAGGTGGATGATAAAATGGACACTTACCAAAGATTGACTTTTTCTCAGTTTTATCTTCACAGAAGGAGAGAGAGAGAGAGATGCTGATCTATCTTAAAAAAGAGAGACTATTAATATGGGGCATTGAAAAGAGAGTAACTACAAGAAGAACAGACATCTGAACCGTCCTTAATCAAGGCAAATTCCCTTTCTTGGCTTGAGAATAACTTGGCCTCAGTCAGAGATATTTCACACAAGTGTTGACAGGGTAGAGATAGCTCTTCCAGGATCAGAGTAGATCGTACCCACAAATTGTTTTGTTTGTCTTTATTCTCCACCCTGTGACCACGAGCTGTCTCAGATGTACAATAAAATACGTTGAGAGTCAGAGAGTCACTTTCCAGTTTCTCTGTGAAATTTACAATCACAATGTGTTTCCCTTATATGCAAAGCTAAACTAAACTTGGGTAGAATTACAAACTAAGAATCTCATACTTATAAACATGCCCTCTCTTGCTTTTACATTTATAGATGATCATTTAATTAAACAATATAACCATCAAATAAATATCAGTCTCTGCTGAGGCTGGGTCACCTTGCACAGTCCAGTTGGCTCAGAGAAAAGTCACTTCAATAAAAGTCACTTGAGCCTGACCTGTGGTGGTGTAGTGGATAAAGCATCGAACTGGGAACACTGAGGTTGCCAGTTCAAAACCCTGCACTGGTCTGGTCAAGGCACATATGGGAGTTGAGCTTCCAGCTCCTCCCCCCTTTCTTTCTCTCTCTCTCTCTCTCTCACTCTGTATCTCCTCTCTAAAATGAATAAAATAAAAAGAAAAAAAAATTGTAAAAGTCACTTGAGCCTGACCAGGCGGTGGCGCAGTGGATAGAGCATCGGACTGGGATGCAGAGGACCCAGGTTCGAGACCCCGAGTTCACCAGCTTGAGCGCGGGCCCATCTGGCTTGAGCAAAAGCCCGCCAGCTTGGACCCAAGGTCCCTGGCTCCCGCAAGGGGCGGCCCCTTCTGCTGAAGGCCCGAGGTCAAGGCACATGTGAGAAAGCAATCAGTGAATAACTATGGTGTCGCTACGGCAATGAAAAACTAATGATTGATGCTTCTCGCCTCTCTCCATTCCTGTCTGTCCCTCTCTCTGACTCTCCTCTCTGACTCTATCTGTCCCTGTAAAAAAAAAAAAAAAAAAGTCACTTGAATCTTAATTGTACAAAGCAAAGAGAGTTTGCCTACAAATTAGTCAATCCATTGACTCTTTGTTATGAAAATGTTGATTTGTTTTCCAAGGAGAACTGTATTATATACTTTTTAAAAAAATTGCTTTATACTACCTAACTATAAAAATGGCTAATATTTTCCTGACCTGTGGTGGCGCAGTGGATAAAGCATCAACCTGGGATGCTGAGGTTGCCAGTTCAAAACTCTGCACTCGTCTTTTCAAGGCACATATGGGAGTTCATGCTTCCTGCTCCAACCCCCTTTCTCTCTCTCACTCTCTCTTCTCTATAAAATGAATAAATTTAAAAAATGGTTAATATTAAAAAAACTGACCATTCTACGTGCTGATAAAGGTGCAAAGAAACTGGATCATGCATACTTTCCCGAATTCCCTAATTCAACAGCATAGTCGCTGTGAAAACCAAATTGTTTTCATATTCTGTCTAAACACTAAACCTGCAACTACCATATGACCCAACAATTACACTTCTGGGCATTTATCCCAGATAAATGAAAACTTATGTTCACACACAAAAACCTGTACATGAATGTTTATAACAGCTTTATTTATAATAGCCTAAAACTGGGATCAGTCCAGATGACCTTAAACAGGTGACTGGTTAAACAAACTGTGATAATATGTAGCATAGCATGCTACCTAGCAATGAAAAGGAAGGAACTATATTGATACAATGCAGCAATTTGGATGAATTATGCTGAGTGAAGAGAAAAGCCAATCTTCAAATGTTATATATAATATCTGTATTGATTTATATAATATTATTTTTTAGAGGGAGGTGAGAAGCATCAACTTGTAGTTGCAGCACCATAGTTATTCATTGATTGCTTCTCATATGTGCCTTGACCTGGGGGATCCAGCAGAGCCAGTGTCACCTTGCTCAAGCCAGTGACCTTGGGTTCAAGCCAGTGGTCATGGGGTCATGTCTCTGATCCCATTCTCAAGCCAGTAACTCCAGGGTTTCCAACCAGGGACCTCAACCTCTCAGGTTGACTCTCTATCCACGGCACCACTACTGGTCAGGCCATTTATATATTGGAAATGACATCATTTAAGCCTGACCTGTGGTAGCACAGTGGATAAAGTGTCTACTTGGAACACTGAGGTCATCGGTTCAAAACCCTGGGCTTGCCTGGTCAATGCACATATGGGAGTTGATGCTTCCTGCTCCTCCCCCCTTCTCTCTGTCTCTCTCTCTCTCTATCTCTGTCTCTCTTCTCTAAAATGAATAAATAAATTTGAAAAAAAAAGAAAAAAGAAAATGACATCATTTTAGGAGCAGAGGAGGGAGATGGAGATGTAGGAGTAGGAGGAAAGTAGGTGTGGTTATTAAAGGGCAATGTGAAGAATTCTTTGCTGTTGGAACTGTGCTGTATCTTGACTGTGGTGGCGAATATAGGAACTATAGTGGTGATAACATTGTATAACATTTCATTTATATCTATAAATACACACATAAACATGCACTAATGAACATAAGAAACTTGTATCAATGTCAGTATTCTATGGTATTATACCATAGTTTTGCAAATGTTAATTAGGGAATTTGGGGGAAATGTTCAAGAGTTCTGTTTACATTATTCCTTAGAATTGCATATGATTATGAATATGTCAATTTTAAAAGTTGCACAATTAGGGAATTTGAGGAAAATGTGTAAGAGTTCTGTTTGCATTTTTTCTTAGAATTGCATATAATTATGAATATGTCAATTAAGAAAAGTTGCTTCACATAGTTGAGAATCATGTCAAACAGGAAGAAAAGGGTCAAAGTAGCATCTCTGGGTGTGACGTACTAGAAATAGTCCTTGTCTTATTCGCTGAGGCTTTGTGGGTTCCTGCTGGACCTGTGTGGGGACCCAGACCTGACATCTTTGCAGATTCAAAAGCGTGCAGGAGAAATGTGCGAAGTTTCACTGTAGTAGTGACATTTTTTTATTTGCAGCAAAAAACAGCATGGTAGTGGTCTGAGAAGACACCAGTACTCTCTGTTTATCTTCTGATATTAGGGGAAAAAACTGCGCTCTCTTCTTTGGATTGAATAGCCTCTTGGGATTTGGGTACATCAAATAATAACTCATACTCCTTGTATGCCAGGCACTCTGCCAAGCAACTTTGCATGGATTAGCCTCTTTTGGTGCTTGCATTCAGCCTTTCTTTCTTTCAAGAAATATTGATTGAAAACTGATAATAAGCAAAGTACTATTATATCCCTCGGGATACAGCAGTGAAGAAAATAGGCATTCTCTTGGAGATCAATTTTAACAGGAGGAGAATGATGACAAATAACCAAAATATGTCAGATGGAATACTTCTATAATAAAAAATAAGGCCCTGGCAGGTGGTTCAGTGGATAGAGTGTTGGCCCACTGTATGGATGTCCCGGGTTCTATTCCCAGTCAGGACACACAGGAAAAGCAACCATCTGCTTCTCTCTCCTTCCCTCTCCCCCTTCTCTCCCACTTTCCTTCTCAAGCCAGTAGCTCAATTGGTTTGAGCATAGACCCAGGCTCTGAGGATAGCTTGTTGGTCTGATTGTCAGCCTCAGGCACTAAAAATAGCTCAGTTGATTTGAACATCAGCCCCCAGATGAGGTTTCTGAATGGATTCTGGTTAGAATGCATGTGGGAGTCTGCCTCACTATCTTCCTTCCTCTCACCTAAAAAAGAAAAAAAGAAAGAAAGAAGAAAAGAAAATGAAGGCAAAGTGAGAAGATAGAGAGTGATGAAAAGGACTCTTAGCTGTGGGCTAGAGCTGGAAGGGTGTTATTCACGTGTATATCTGGGAGAAGAGCTTTGCCGGGAAGTGCAAAGACCCTGAGGCAGGAACTAGCTTGGCATGTTTCAAGAAAAAGGAGGAAGCAATGGGGGTGGGGCAGGGTGAACCCAGAAGTAAAATGATAGTAGAAGAGGTTACAGAAGTAGTTAGAGGCTAGATCATACAGGACTTTATAGGTCATGGTAAGTGCTTCAAAGTTTTATTCTGAGTGATACTGGAAGACACTGAAGGTTTTAAGAGGAGGAATAAAATTATCTGATCTGATCTGATCTTTAACTCTCTAAACAGTTTCATCATGGCTGCCTTATGGTCATTAGGCTGGAAGGGACAAAAATGAAGATAGGGAAACCAGTTAGGAAGCAATAAACCAAGAAAAAGTTGATAGTCGTTTGGACTAGACTCACAGTGAAAGAGATGGTGAGAAAATTTGGAGGTAGAGCCAATTAATTTTACCAACAGATTGTCAGTGTAAAACACAAAGAAGAATCAAAGATGACACCAAGGCGTTTGGCATTCTGACACTGGAGCCTGCACTCTGGGACACAATATGGAAGAGCAGTTATAAGAAGATACTGACTTCTGGCTACTAAGATATTGGGAACCTTACCACTTAATAGAAAAAAAAGTAGAACCATGGTTATGCCCCCAACTAATAGTTTAGTTTCATTGATCCTTAAAACTAGAAATAAAAAAAATAGAAATCATAAACATCATAAATGCATAAAATAAAATTTAAAAAGTAGTCACTAAAATTAGAATCTCAATAATGTGATTGGTTGTTTTATTTGTTTCTCTAGCCTTCCTGCCTGCCTTCCTTTTTTCTTTCCCTCCTTCCTTCCATTTCTTAAGGTAATGGGGCTGACATGCAGTGTTTTGGTGACTCAGGTGTCACATTTTGTATATGAGCCCGTGACAGGGCTGGCAATGCTCTGTGGAATGTTGACAAGGTGGCTGACTGAAGCTTGTGGCTCCTGAGCCTGGAGTGGCATCAGTGAGTGATTTCTAATTCCTGAAAATAGCAGATATTACTAATTTAGAAGAAATCTGGGCAACAGGGTTTCTCAAAATATGGGTAGCTCAGAAGTGCAACTTCTCTAATTTGGCTATATTTGTCTAAATATAAAAGTCTTCCTAATTAACAGGGCTACTTGTTCCTAGCTCATGTCAGTCAAATTTAGAATTTCTGTTAAATGACTGACAGTCTGTTCAGGCTCCTATAACAAAATACCACAGACTAGGTGGCTATGGACAACAGAAATTTGTTTCTCAGAGTATGGAGGCTGAAGTCTGAGGTCATGGTGCCAGCATGGCTGAGGGCCCTGTCTGAGTGACACGCTTCTCTTTGTATCTTCACAAGGAGGGTGGGGGTGGGGAGTTTGTGGGTTCTTTTTATAAGGCACTAATCTCATTCATAAGGGCACCATCCTTTTGACCTAAGCACTTAGCAAATGTCCCACCTCTTAATACCATTGCATTGAGAATTAGGATTTCTTTTTTGTTTGTTTGTTTTATTGATTTTAGAGAGAGGACAGGTGAGAACAAGAGAGAGACAGGAACGTCTGTTCCTGTATGTGTCCTGACAGGGATTGAACTGGCAACCTCTGCACTCCAGGACAATGTTCCAACCAATAGGACTCTCCAGCCAGGCAAGCATTAGGATTTCGACATATAAACTTTGAGGGGGGTGGGAACAAACATTCAGACAATAGCACTGATCAAACTGGTTTTCAGTGTTCTCCACTTTTCTTTCTTTCTGTTCTCTTTAGCTTAATATATAGTTCTTGTGCACTTACCATGAATCAAGTAGGCATTGGGCTAATCACTTGGCTTAATGTAGCTCATTTTCTCACAGCAAGCCTAAGAAGTAGGTGTCATGATCATCCGCATTTTATACACGAGGTCCGAGTCCCAAGTAGAAGGAATAAAGCTAGAAGGACAGAGTTTAATTCAGACCCAGGCATCCTCCTCCGCAGCCTGTTAGCACAACCACTGTGCACGCTCTTTTCTGAGGCCCACTAACTCTCAGAGATTGCACACAGAGCAACCCCAGGGCAAGCTAAGTGCGTAAATCCTGGGAGGATTCTTCTTTCTTCTCCTTATAATTTTCTTGTATCATTTTTTTTTTTTTTTTTTACAGAGACAGAGTCAGAGAGAGGGATAGGTAGAGACAGACAGGAACAAAGAGAGATTAGAAGCATCATCAATTTTTCGTTGTGGCACCTTAGTTGTTCATTGATTGCTTTCTCATATGTGCCTTGACCGGGGGAGGGAGGCTACAGCAGGCCGAGTAACCCCTTGCTCGAGCCAGCAACCTTGGGTCCAAGCTGGTGAGTTTTTTATTTTCCTCAAATCAGATGAGCCCGCACTCAAGCTGGGAACCTCAGGGTCTCTAACCTGGGTCTTTCGCATCCCAGTCTGACGCTCTATCCACTGTGCCACCGCCTGGTCAGGTTCTCATATTATTTAAAAAAAAATCTATTCACCATTCAGGAAGCATAAAAACAAAGGCAGAACACTAGTGGGAAAAAAATCATTTAAAAATAAAAGATGTCGCCTGACCAGGCAGTGGCGCAGTGGATAGAGCGTTGGACTGGGATGCTGAAGACCCAGGTTCAAGACCCCGAGCTTGCCAGCTTGAGCGCGGGGCCCATCTGGCTTGAACAAAAGCTCGTCAGCTTGGACCCAAGGTCGCTGGCTCCAGCAAGGGGTTGCTCAGTCCGCTGAAGGCCCGCGGTCAAGGCACATGTGAGAAAGCAATCAATGAACAACTAAGGTGTCGCAATGGCAACAAAAAACTGATGATTGATGCTTCTAATCTCTCTCCATTTCTGTCTGTCTGTCCCTATCTATCCTTCTCTCTGACTCTGTCTCTGTCCCTGTAAAAATAAATAAATAAAAACAAAAGGTGTTTAATAAGCTAGGGACATGATACCCATATTCATTGAGTGCCACATGCTACAGGGACAGAAGACTCATAAGGAGTGTCCACAGTTTCTTCCCTGATTATGTCATCTATGGGTAGCGAAGTTAGGTGAATATACATGAAAAACAAATACAAAGGTACTCAAAGACAAGCCAAAGCTAATTATAGCTTTATGGATCTAAATTTAGAAATGCTGACTCAATTGAATTGAGTAGAGTTACAGGTGGGGTGGGTTTGGGGAACACAAACAAAACAAGGAGGAAGTTACCTGTGTTGTGAAGTATTGAATAATGATCATGATGTGGTTTGACAGTTGGAGAAGGAGTACCACACAATTATATAGTCATAGGCTAGGGAAGAGATTATTGTGGGGCACAGGTAAGCTTTTTCTATTTTATTTTATTTACTTATTTTTTTCTTCTGTGGCAGAGACAGAGAGAGTCAGAGAGAGGGACAGAAAGGGACAGATGGACAGGAAGGGAGAGAGATGAGACACATCAATTCTTCCTTGAGGTTCCTTAGTTGTCCATTGATTGCTTTCTCATATGTGCCTTGACCAGGGGCTACAGCAGACCGAGTGACCCCTTGCTCGAGCCAGAGACCTTGGGCTCAAGCTGGTAAACCTTGCTCAAACCCGATGAGCCTGCGCTCAAGCTGGTGACTTCGAGGTCCTGAACCCGGGTCCTCTGTGTCCCAGTTCGATGCTCTATCCATTGCGCCACCACCTGGTCAGGCAAGCTTTTTCTATTTTAATCAGACTAATGTTTATAGGCTAATTCCCTTAAAATAATAATAAAAATAGCTGACATGTTAAAGTGCTTTCTTGTTTTTTGTTTGTTTTTGTTTGTTTTTGTTGTTTTTTACAGGGACAGAAAGAGAGTCAGAGAGAGGGATAAATAGGGACAGACAGACAGGAACAGAGAGAGGTGAGAAGCATCAATCATCAGTTTTTCGTTGCCGTTGCGACACCTTAGTTGTTCATTGATTGCTTTCTCACATGTGCCTTGACCACGGGCCTTCAGCAGACCGAGCAACCCCTTGCTGGAGCCAGCGACCTTGGGTCCAAGCTGGCGAGCTTTATGCTCAAGCCAGATGGGTCCGTGCTCAAGCTGGCAAGCTCGGGGTCTTGAACCTGGGTCTTCCGCATCCCAGTCCAACGCTCTATTCACTGTGCCACCGCCTGGTCAGGCTATTCTTTTATTATTACTTATTAATAATTGGTATTATTTTCCACACAAACAACTGTAACCTTACTTTTGCCCCACCCTGTATATGAATAGAGTGAAAAAAAATACAATGAAGTCACTATAGTCAGCTTCTAAAGTACTAAAATCAAGTAGGTTGAGGTATGCGGAAATGATGCTATTCTTGTTTCAACTAGGCACTTAAATTATTAATTGGAACTAAATTTTGAACTTTCCAGTCCTTCACCAACTCCTGGATACACATAAGATCCCCCAGACAACACCCTAAGTACCCTCTGAGGAACCAAGGAGAGACTGTTCACATATCCAGACCACCTGACATCCATTACTGAGACCCCCAGTCATATAGAGAATTACCAACCCAAAGGCTAAGAGTGTAGGATGGATTGATTCTTCTCAAGAATGTACTTTTTACTATAGGAACACTCAGCTTTCTTCTTCAGACCACTCTGGGAATTGCCTAGTTGTGTTTATAGTTTGCAAACCCTAAGACCCTTAAATAAATTTTCATCATTTATTTCTAGCAAAAGACTCTAGACCGTGTGTGTGTGTGTGTGTGTGTGTGTGTGTGTGTGTGTGTGTGTTGGACAGAGACAGAGAGATAGACAGATAGGGACAGACAGACAGGAAGGGAGAGAGATGAGAAGCATCAAGTCTTCACTGTGGCTCCTTAGTTGTTCATTGACTGCTTTCTCGCATGTGTCTTGACCTGGGGGCTACAGCAGAGTGAGTGACCCCTTGCTCAAGCCAGCAACCTAGGGCTCAAACCAGTGACCACAGAGTCATGTCTATGATCCAGTCATTTTATTTTTTTATTGATTGATTTTTAGAGAGAAGAGAGAGAGAGAAAAAGGTGGGAGAAGAGTGGGAAGCAGTATTAGCTGCTTCTGATATGTGCCTTGACCAGGAAGCTCAGGGTTTCGAATCAGCGACCTCAGTGTTCCAGGTTAATGCTTTAGCCATTGTGCCACCACAGGTCAGGTGATCCAGACATTTTTTATACGAGAAAAAAGAATCCACTTTTTTTTACTTTTCAGTACGCCTAAGTCCTTGAGGGTTACAGCATAACACAGATTCTGGGTCCAATGGCTTTAGAAGAGAGGTTGATTCAGAACTTAGCATGAGCCATGACGCTGTTTCCATGAGTACAGTTTACCTTCCCCCAGATCTGATGACTCTGGTTTTGTTCAGTTTGTCACCAGGTGTCACTGTGCTGCTCTTTGCCTTTGCCTGTACACATAAGTACAGGGGTCCCCAAACTTTTTAAATTACCAGATGGTTTTTATTTTTTTACAGGGACAGAGAGAGAGTCAGAGAAAGGGATAGATAAGGACAGACAGACAGGAACGCAGAGAGGTGAGAAGCATCAATCATTAGTTTTTTTTTTTTTTTTTTTTTTTAAATGAATTTTATTTTATTCATTTTAGAGAGGAGACACAGAGTGAGAGAGAGAGAGAAAGGGGGGAGGAGCTGGAAGCATCAACTCCCATATGTGCCTTGATCAGACCAGTGCAGGGTTTTGAACTGGCGACCTCAGTGTTCCCAGGTCGATGCTTTATCCACTGCGCCACCACAGGTCAGGCCTCAATCATTAGTTTTTCATTGCCATTGCGACATCTTAGTTGTTCATTGATTGCTTTCTCACATGTGCCTTGACCGCGGGCCTTCAGAAGACCGAGCAACCCCTTGCTGGAGCCAGCGATTTTGGGTCCAAGCTGGCGAGCTCTTTGCTCAAGCCAGATGGGCTCGTGTTTAAGCTGGCGACCTCGGGGTCTCGAACCTGGGTCTTCCGCATCCCAGTCTGACGCTCTATCCACTGTGCCACCGCCTGGTCAGGCCAGGGGTCCCCAAACTTTTTACATAGGGGGCCAGTTCACTGTCCCTCAGACCGTTGGAGGGCCGGACTATAAAAAAAAAAAAAAAAAAAACTATGAACAAATCCCTATGCACACTGCATATATCTTATTTTAAAGTAAAAAAACAAAATGGGAACAAATACAATACTTAAAATAAAGAACAAGTAAATTTAAATCAACAAACTGACCAGTATTTCAATGGGAACTATGGGTGCGGATGCATTCTGTGCTCCTCTCACTGACCACCAATGAAAGAGGTGCCCCTTCCGGAAGTGAGGCAGGGGCAGATAAATGGCCTCAGGGGGCCACATGCGGCCTGCAGGTCGTAGTTTGGGGACTCCTGCATAAGTACATCTCTTGCCCAGACAGAATTGTTTCATATGTAGCATAAACACTTTAAATTTTAAGAACTCTGTGCTCCCTCTGGTTCCAGAGACCCTGCTTACAGCAAGCAAAAAATCACCTTGGACTTCCAAGACATATTTGTCCTGTCCCAGCAGGTCTCCCCAGGCTGAGATGGCAGAAAGTCCAGACATTTTTTTTTCGGTTCATTTGACTATATACCATATGTGATTTTAAATTTAAAAATTTTTCCCTTAAAAAAAAAAATTTTTTTTCCCCTTAGTCCTTTGAGAAGACACACTTCTTGCACCCCCTCCCCCAAGGTGTTTTGTTGATGCTTAATGAATGTTTATTGAATTAATAAATAAATATATGTCAACAGTAACTAACCTGACCACCAGAAAGTAAAAGCCTGAGATATCTTCACTTTTTTCTTTTTTAAAGATTTTATTTCTGATTTTACAGAGATGAGGGGGAGGTGGAGCAAGAAGTATAGTTGCTTCACCTTAGTTGTTTATTGCTTACTTGTTCCTTGTTGCAAGCACCTTGACCAGGCAAGTCCAGGGTCTGGAACCTTCTATTTCAGCATTCTTGTGTACGCTCTGTTCACCGCGCATCCACAGGTCAGGCTGGAATCACTCCTTTTCAACAGATCTTTCATTGATGATGAAAGTGTTCTATTTCCTCACTGTTTGATGATGTGGTAAATACTATCCACATACTATCAAGTGCTTGAAAAGTGGCTAATGCAAGTGAAGAACTTCATTTTAATTTTTATTTAATTTTAATTTTTAAATTTAAATAGCCACATGTGGCTAGTGACTTCTGCATCAGACAGCTGATCCTTCAATGGTAGCACAGTTGAAATAATCTGAGATTGGCCCTGAGACCAAGTAGGTTACCAGACTGTCTCTTAAAATTGGAGATTGTTAATAAATGGTTATAAAATGTCTACATTCTGGGCTGTTGAATGCCACCGACAGTATTAAATATCCATGTCATAATTAGCACCTGTCACTGAAGTTTAATAAACTTTGCATCCTGGCATCCTGACGGACACCTAATCAGATCCGTAGGGTGGAAAGTTTGAAGGCTGGGTACTTCAACTCAAGACAGGGAGCGCGGGCTACAGTCTGTGATCCCGAACTGCATCATGGACCTTGTAGTTCAACGTGCCCATGACATCCCTTACCAGTGTCCCCCTCAGTGACCTAATGGTTCACTTCCGGTATCCCGTTTTATCTGGGAATTGTAGTCAGCAGGTGCATGCTAGACTTGGGGCTTAGCGGCCTTGGAACTACAATTCCCGGCAGGCTACGAGATGCACGCGGAGGTAGTTAATAGCCGAGGATTGCCTCAGCTGCCGTGAAGTGTGTGTTTGAGTGTGTTGGGAGGCCTGTGCATCCCGATAGGGAGGGGGAAAGGTGGTTATTACTCCTTCGCGGGGGGATCCCCGAAGTCACTGTCGTGGGTTTCCACTGTCGGCTGGGTGGCGCCATGGCGGTGAGTTTTTGCGGGAAGAGAGTCCACTTGGCTGGGCCCTAGAACCTGCTGATCTAAGAATCTTGCCAGAACTAGAGGCTCCATGTGGCAGCAGCTGTCTTTCAGGAAAAAAACCTTTTCCAACGACAGAAGAGGACTTGCTCCCCACGCTTAAGGCTTGGCTGTTCTGAGAGTGTGCCTTTTCTTGCTAGCTGATGAGCAAGGAACTGATGTCTTTAACTTTACAGACTACTTAATGTCACGTTTGTTACTTCACCGAAGTTTCTAAAACCTATTTGCAGAGAGAGAGGAGTCTGTAATATTGATTCCTCCGTTCAACAGAAAAATTGAGCGCATCTGGGTGAAACAGGCAGAAGTCTCTGCATTCGTGGTGTTTATATGTGTGTGTGTGGGAGCTGCAAACTGAAATATATGATAAAATATGTCAGGTGCTGATAAGTGGCAAAGAAAAAGAGTAGGAAACCGATCTAAGGAGTGTGAGGTGGGATAGGGTTGCAATTTTAAAAAGTTGATCAAGAAAGGCTTTGTTGAAAAGGTGACCTTGTGGCAAAAAGGAGGTAGGGAGCAAGCCATACAATGACATATATGGAAGAAACGATTTCCGGGAAGAGGAAACAGCATGAACGAAAAGCAAGGAGGGTTGTATGTCTAAGAAACAGTGATATAGGGGGAGATGATGATGATGATGAAGAAGAATGTGTGTCTGTGTGTGTTGTGGGGGCAGGGGTTGATCGGTGGGTTGATGTAGGTCTTTTTTTTTAGTTGATTTTTAGAGAGAGAGAGTGAGGGGAAGAGAGAGAGAAAGAGAAACATTGATTTGTTTTTCCACTTACTCATGCATTCATTGGTTGGTTCTTGAATGTGCCCTGACCAGGGATCTCGAACTTTGGTGTATGGGGATGACAGTAACCAGCTGAGCTACCCTGCCAGGGCCAACAGTGTGTCAGGTTTTTTTTAGAGGGGATCTGAGGGTGTGTAATATAATGATAGTAGCCAACTTTAAAAAATACATATTTAAACATTTTTTCATTTAGAAAATTTAAATAGTGAACAAAATAGGGATAACAGTATTATGTACTCAACTTCAGTAATTCACAGCTCACGGCTAATCTTGTTTCATATATATTTCATGGAGACCTCTTCCCCACTTCCGGATTTTAGGTTAATTTCAGGCATTGTATCATTTCATCCATACATATTTTAGTATGTTTTTAAAAATATAAGTTCTCTTAAAACATAACCACAATGCCATTTTCACAGCTAATAAAAAGCACGTGTTGTCTGGTTGTCTCTTTGTGATAATTATGTGCTAAAATGCTCAAAAAATGTATTAACATATTTTGAGCATTTACCATTGATCTGGCACTATGGTAAACCCTTCATGAATACCATCTCTTTTAATCCTCATAATAATAATAATCAAGGTAGGTATAATCATTATCCTAATTTTATACATAGGGAAATGCAGGCTTACAAAGATTGAGGAACTTGTCCAGGGTTCTACAGCTAGTAAGCGGTGGAGCTAAGATGTGGTCAGAGTACCAAAAGAAAGCAAAAATAGGAGTCAGAAGACGATTCCAACTCTACTATTTACTGGCATGATGACCTGAGCTTGAGATTCATTATCTTTGAAATGATAACTGCTGGTCTGCCTACTTGTTAGGTTATGAAAATCAAATACATTAATGTTCATATAAGTGTTTTTAGAACTGCAGAATACTGTGACTATATGAAAACGTTTATTATCGAGTTAAATGTTTCTTTATTGGACGTGATTTTTTGTCTCCCAGAAAACATTTGGTCTGGAGACTCTTGATTGTCACAATGGGGGAAGGGGTGTGTATGCTACTGGCATTGATGGGTAGAAGCCAGGGATGCTCCTGAACATCTTAAAGCACACAGGATAGCCCCTGAAAACCAAGAATTTGGCCCAAAATATCAATAGGGCTGTAGTTTAGGAACTCTGATCTAATTAACTAATTAAAATAAACAATTGCCTAATAAGTTGAATAATCAGCAAAGCAATGGAGGCTCAGATTGATGAAGCGACGTGCTCAAGCTTAGCCAAATTGGTGCTGGGGCCAGTATCAGATTTTATTACATTCAACCTTTGAGGTTTGAGGAATAAGTTTTTCTGAGAAGCAGAAACCCCAAAGAAGAGATTTTTGTGCCCTAAGCGTGCTCAGTGCTGTGAAAAGGAACACATAGTTCTAAGTCATTTGTGAAGGCTATTGCTTTTATGTTCTTTAAAGTGGAAGGCATGGTTATTTTTAAACTTTATTTACTTATTTTCCAAGGACAGAGAGAGGGATAGATAGGGACAGACAGACAGGAACGGAGAGAGGTGAGAAGCATCAATCATTAGTTTCTCATTGCCCTTGCGACACCATAGTTGTGCATTGATTGCTTTCTCACATGTACCTTGACCGCGGGCCTTCAGCAGACCAAGCAACAACCCCTTGCTGGAACCAGCGACCTTGGGTCCAAGCTAACGAGTTTTTTGCTCAAGCCAGATGGGCCTGCGCTCAAGCTGGCGACCTCCAGGTTCGAACCTGGGTCTTCCACATCCCAGTCCGATGCTCTATCCACTGCGCCACCACCTGGTCAGGCTGCATGGTTATTTATTTATTTATTTATTTACAGGGACTGAGAGAGATTCAGAGAGAGGGAAAGATAGGGACAGACAGAGAGGTGAGAAGCATCAATCATCAGTTTCTCGTTGCCGTTTGCGACACCTTAGTTGTTCATTGATTGCTTTCTCACATGTGCCTTGACTGCGGGCCTTCAGCAGACCGAGCAACCCCTTGCTGGAGCCAGCGACTTTGGGTCCAAGCTGACGAGCTTTTGCTCAAGCCAGATGGGCCCCGCGCTCAAGCTGGCTACCTCGGGGTCTCGAACCTGGGTCTTCCGCATCCCAGTCCGACACTCTGTCCACTGCACCACCGCCTGGTCGCAGCATAGTTATTTTTAAGCACAAAATATTTGTCATGTATCATCTGTGTCTATGGCATGGTACTTGGTGCTGAGGTGACTGAAGGATCTATAAGTTGGTGCCTTCCAGGTGTTCACAGTGCCCCCCTAGGAAATGTCTTAAGGATCACTTAGTTAAGTCGGTCAAAGTAAAGAGGAGTTTTGGAATAACACAGTGGAATTTCCTATGACCCATGACCCTAGGGTAGAAGGTGCAACTAGGCTTTGTAAGATCCTGTATACATTTGACTTTGTAGGCCTTTTTCTCTGTAAAAACCATTAAAAAATATATTTTAGAACTATATTATAAAGGCAATATATTAGTATTATATATTAAAGTTTTTTTTAAACCTAAACGTTAAATTCTTTTCTTGATTTTAAAAGAAATTATTTTTGTGAGCCCCTGGAAGTATGTGGTCCCTTGGCACTTTGCCTACTCTACCTGCAGATTAAGTCAGCTATTAAGAGTTAGTTGTGGTCTGACCTGTGGTGGCGCAGTGAATAAAGTGTCGACCTGGAACACTGAGGTCGCTGGTTCAAAACTGGGCTTGCCTGGTCAAGGCACATATGGGAGTTGATGTTTCCTGCTCCTCCCTCCTTTCTCTTTCTTTTCTCTAAAATGAATAATAGTAATAATAATAATAAAAAGTTAGTTGTACAGGCTGTTCTAAGGGCTGGGTAGGAGCGACTTACTTTCTTCTACCCAAAACACCTTTGTCAGAACCCAGTCAGCTCAATCTACCTGTGAATTCATCTGGAAACAGCGGGGTACACTTAACCACTTCTGCTGCCCCACCTTGTTGGTGAGCAAGAGAGGGAAGGAACAGATATTGCAAAGGTTACCTGCCATCTGCCATAGCTCATTTTAAAATGGTAGTCCTTGTATATTAGAATTGACAGCAGGGGTTAGCATGTATTGGAATAAAGAGACACGAGGTGCCTCACCCGTTGTGGTATAGCGGATAGAGCGTCGACTTGGAATGGTGAGGTTGTTGGTTCGAAATCGCGGGCTTCCTTGGCACATATGAGAAACAGCTTCTATGCGTTGATGCTTACTACTCTTCCTCCATTTTTTCTCTCTCTCCTCTCTAAATCAATAAATCTAAAAAAAAAAAAAAGACCGGAGGCAGGTTACTTGTTAAGAGAGTTTTGCAGTACAGTAAAAGTGGCCCAAGGATCTGAGGTCTAAATGAAGGTGGTTAGCAGCAGGAATGGAAAGGAGTGAACAAATGCAGGGCTTTATTTCCTGGAAAAGGAAATACTTTCTGTAACCACTCTTAGTTTTATGGAAATGCTTGGGAAAGGGTCCAGATTGCTTAATACCTTGATTCAAATATGCAACCAGTTCCTAGTCTATGCTATTTTTTTATGGCCTCAGTATGTAAGAATAGGCAATGTGTTATTCTCGTCTCTTTGAAAATCTTTAAATATTGAATACATATTTGAGATCCTAGACATTGAAGATAAAATGAGAAATGACACAGTCTCACCATGAACAAAGTTACGGTCCTGTGGGAAACACGGACAGATACTGACATCACTTTCATCACTTTATGACTAGGGGTAACATAGGAGAAATATTGGTAGGTAGGAACATATTAAGAGTGGCATACGAATCTCATAATAGATGAGATTCCTTGATTCCTTGGGAAATCAAGGCACGTGATTTACTGAGAATTGAAGGATGAGATAGCCAGGCAAAGAGATTGATTGGTGGGGTCTGAGAGCAGAGAGAATTGTGTGAACACAGGCCCAGAGGTGAGAGACCTTGGCATATTTGGGAAAATGTGGATGACTGAATAGGCCTGGAACATGGTGATGGAGGGAAGGGAGGAGGGGCCTGGCAGATACAAGACAAGAAGGGCCTAGAATGCTAGATTCAAGAGTGTGTACTTGCCTGACCAGGTGGTGACACAGTAGATAGTGTGTCAGCCTAGGATGCTGAGGACCCAGGTTCGAAACCCTGAGGTCGCCTGCTTGAGTGCGGGCTCATCTGGCTTGAGTGCGGGCTCACCAGCTTGAGTGTGGGCTCACCAGCTTGAGTGTGGGATCATAGACATGACCCCATGCCCACTGGCTTGAAGCCCAAGGTCGCTGGCCTGAGCAAGGGGCTACTCCCTCAGCTGAAACCCTCCCCCCCCATCAAGGCATGTACGAGAAAGTAAACAGTAAACAACTAAAGTGCTGCCACTAACAAGTTGATGTCCCTCATCTCTGCTTTCCTATCTGTCCTTGTCTGTCCCTCTCAAAAATAAATAAATAAAAGTTGAGTATAGTAAAATAAAGGTGACAAATTTATGGTAGATTTATACTAACTTACCTAATTTAATACTAGTTTTTATTATGTAATATACAATGTTTATTTAAGATAGTCATTGGAGAGGGAATTGTACTTTTTTTAATGTATGGAATTCTCTCTTTTTTTAAAAATAGATTTTATTTATTGAGATTACAGAGAAAGACAAGTGAGGGAGAGGAGTGAGAAATATCAACTCATAGTTGCTTCACTTTAGCTGTTCATTGCTTGCTTGTTGTATGTGCCTTGACTGGACAAGCCCAGGGTTTTGAACTGGTGAGCTCAGCGTTCCAGGTCGACGATCTTTGCACTGCGCCACTGGCCAGGCTGGAATTGCTCTTTGTATAATACTTAAAAATTTGTGTAACCGTTTAAAAAAACAACAGCTGTCTAAGAATCCAGTATATCTGTGATGTGAATAGGAAACATTTATTAAACTGTTGGGTGGAAAGGGCAGAGGGAGGGCACAATCAAAGTAGACTGAGACCCAGAGGTTAGGTGACGTGGCATCGTCGCCTGTCTAGTGGGTTATAGAAATATGAGTCGAGCCCAGGTATTTTCTCACTTGAAAATGCTGCAGAATCTTGAAAGGCTGGCAGGTAAGAAGGGGAAGAAAATCTGATTTCAGTTACTATTTTATACCATAAAATAGAACTCCACAAACTAATATTAAGTTTTCCAAACATTTAGATTTGCGTATGGCCTGTTGGTATCCAGATTTAACAGCCTGTTCCATAGGTGCTATGTTCCACTCCAGTCTCAACACACTTCCTGTTAAGCAGCTAATTCTCTGCTGCAGAGTCACACACCAAGAACGAAGTTCTAACCCTTCTTCTTTTTCAGAGGCGTGCTGATCATGCAAGTCTTGTCACTTTCATCCAGGGTGGCCTAAGGAATGATAGGAATGTTTCCAGGTAGATGTCCATATACTAGAGACATTCCTGCCATTCTTCATTTCATTTTAATGCCATGCGGCTAGTCTGATAACCATTTTGGAGGGCACTTACTTCTTCATCAACTTCCTTGAAAAAAAGATCATGCCACCTCTATCCCTTGGGTCAATATGTCCTCCTTTGATGGGTATGATTGCAGCCTGGCAAGGAGGCACTGCCCCATCCGGTACTTTACGAAGTACAGCGTGGGGCAGAAGTAGGTTTACAGTTGTGATTACGTGAAACATAGAGTTTATTCTTATATTATTATTAATTACTGTTTTATTTTTTGTACAGACAACTGTAAACCCACTTTTGCCAAATCCCTGTATTTATGTATTTTAAGTAGACAGGAACATTTGACAACAGTGTTATATTACAGTATCTAATTTTTAAAAAGTATTTCAAAGCATTTTATATAGTTAAGTAATTCTTTAATCATTCCTTTGAGGTTGAAAGTACACAGGTCATGATAACACTAATTTTTAAATCTTGTTCATTTAAATTTCAAGGTAACCATGGAAAAAATTGATCAGTAAACAGCTCAGTTCTGTGTGGACACATTTTTTTAATAAAGCAAGCCTGGCCTGACCAGGTGGTGGCGCAGTGGACAGAGCGTCGGACTGGGACGCGGAGGATCCAGGTTCGAGACCCCGAGGCCGCCAGCTTGAGCACGGGCACATCTGGCTTGAGCAAAAGCTCGCCGGCTTGGACCCAAGGTCGCTGGCTCCAGCAAGGGGTTGCTCAGTCTGCTGAAGGCCCGCGGTCAAGGCACATGTGAGAAAGTAATCGATGAACAACTAAGGTGTTGCGACGAAAAACTAATGATTGATGCTTCTCACATCTCTCCGTTCCTGTCTGTCTGTCCCTTTCTATCCCTCTGTCTGACTTTCTCTCTCTCTGTCCCTGTAAAAAAAAAAAAAAAAAAAAAAAGGTTGAAAAAGCAAGCCTGTTGAAGTGCAGAGTGGGTTATTCTGTCTCTTTTGTGTCTAATAGGAAAGAAAAGGAACAGCCAAAGTGGACTTTTTGAAGAAGATTGAGAAGGAAATCCAACAGAAATGGGATACCGCGAAGGTATTTGAGGTCAATGCATGTAATTCAGAGAAGCAGACTGGGTGAGTAGTCGTTTGTGAGTTCTGCACACTGTTTCTACAACAGTTGGCTGTACAGTACGGAAGCTGCTCTGTGGAAAACAAGGCAGAAAGGCAGATTGTATTTAGAAGGTCTGAAATGGGCTGAAGAAGGTGACTTCTATATTCTGCATTAAAAATTAGGATCTTCTTATGAAATTCAAGGATTTTTTTCTATATAAACGTTTTTAAAAAGAACTTTTCATATTCAGACAAAAGGGGATGTTTTAAAGTGTTTTCTTTGCTGACTGGTAAAAAAAGGAAATCCTATTAGAGAGATTCATATAGTGATACTTATCTTCACAGAAACAAAAGATAAATTTTGAAAGGTTTTTATATTTGAAGATCTTATTGCACAAATACTGTATTGTCCCAATGTTAAGAATCATTGCTAGTAAGACAAACCACAGACAATGATGTGATATTAGGGGAATAGAACCAAAATAACTGCCCCATACTGTACCACAGTAAATACATGTGCCAATTTCTTTTTTTTTTTTTTTTTTACAGGGACAGAGAGAGAGTCAGAGAGAGGGATAGATAGGGACAGACAGACAGGAACAGAGAGAGATGCGAAGCATCTATCATTAGTTTTTCGTTGCCGTTGCGACACCATAGTTGTTCATTGATTGCTTTCTCACATGTGCCTTGACCTCGGGCCTTCAGAAGACCAAGCCACCCCTTGCTGGAGCCAGCGACCTTGGGTCCAAGCTGGCGAACTTTTTTTTGCTCAAGCCAGATGGGCCCACGCTCAAGCTGGCGAGCTCAGGGTCTCGAACCTGGGTCTTCCGCATCCCAGTCCGACGCTCTATCCACTGCGCCACCGCTTGGTAAGGCAAGACATGTGCCAATATTAAATGCATCTCAATTTCAGATATGTCAAAATGTAGAAAAACGGGCTTCTTAGAATTGAGGAATTACATTGATAACAATAATAATAGCTAAAATTGAACACTTACTGTTTAGAATGCCAAGGCAATAGGAAATAACTACATTTGCTGCAAGCAGATTCTTAATCGTTTTTTTTTTTAGTTTTTCCATTGATTTGAGAGAGAGAGAGAGAGGAAAGGGCAGGAAGATGGAGGAAGGGAGAGAGACAAGCATCAACTTGTTCCAGTTAGCTGTGCGCCCATTGATTGGTTCTCATGTGCCCTGACCCAGGATCAAACCTGCGACCTCAGTACACTGGGATGATGCTCTGTCCACTGAGCTATCTGGCCAGGGCTTCATTTAGTCTTCTTATAACCCTTTAAGGTCAGTTATATTTTTATCCCTATTTAATAGATGACGGTACTGAGGCACAGAGAGGCTGAGTAACAATCTCAGGGTTGCATAGCTGGGAAACGAGAGCCATGGACTGCTTTAGAGGAATTTCTGATGTCAAAGTCTACCCTCCTTTCTACTAAGCTACGCTCTATGGGAATTTTTTTTTTTAATTTTCTTTTTTTTTTTTTTTTTGAGAGAAAGAGAGACAGGAAGGGAGAGATGAGAATCAACATGTAGTTGTGGCACTTTAGTCGTTCGTTGATTGCTTCTCATGTATGCCTTTACTGACGGGCTCCAGCTGAGCCAGTGACCCCTTGCTCAAGCCAGTGACATTGGGCTGAATGAAGCCAGCGGCCTTGGGCTCAAGCCAGAAACTGTGGGGTCATGTCTACCATCCCATGCTCAAGCTGGTGACCCCATGCTCAAGCTGAATGAGCCCGCGCTCAAGCCGGCTACCTCAGAGTTTCCAACTTGGGTCCTTAGTGTCCCAGGCCGATGCTCTGTCCACTGCGCCACTGCCTGGTCAGGCTACAAGGTGCTTTTTCAATGAATTTACAACATATCGTGCAATATGGAGGATGTTTTATTTTACCCTAGGGACTTTGAATTGCTTTACATATCTAGTAAAATCAAATCTCATTTCATCAGTAAAACATAAAATTTATTCAGATTCCCGAGTCTTTAGAAAATTTAATACTTAGCATATTATCTTTACTCCAACGTTTTAGCTTAATTTAAGCCTTTAAGTATATCTATTTCCTAATAACCACCCATAAATGTCCTAGTCCTTCAAAAGTAAGTTTTAATTTTTGAGAGCTTTTAATATTGGAGTTTATAATTTTAGGTGTGTTTTTTGTTTTTTGGGTTTTTTTTACATGTAGGCAGCCAAAGGAAGGCAAAGGAAGTGACCTTCTCCCTTGAAAACCTGAGGCATGCCAAACTTTCTTCTAAGTTGCTACTTTCCTGAAGAGGGGGCACTGTGAGGCCCGTTGGAGAGGGAATCACCTTGGTTAATTTTAGGTGTTTTTTAAATAACTAAAGTTTTTATTTTATTTTTTTTGTGGCAGTGACAGAGAGAGTCAGAGGGACAAATAGGGACAGACAGACAAGAAAGGAAAGAGATGAGAAGCATCAATTCTTCGTTGTGGTTTCTTATTTGTTCATTGATTGATTTCTCATATGTGCCTTGACGAGGGCGCTACAGTAGACCGAGTGACCCCTTGCTTGAGCCAATGACCTTGGGCTCAAGCTGGCGACCTTGGGGTCTCGAACCTGGGTCCTCCGCATCCCAGTCCGATGCTCTATCCACTGTGCCACCACCTGGTCAAGCTATTATTATTCTTTTAATAACTAAAGTTTAACTAATGGTATGTTATTTATAGTAAGCATTCCCTTCACTGTACTCTTTTATTATAAAAGGAATTTAACATTTTCCTGTTTGTACTTTTTTTCTATATGATTGTTTTGCAGCAAGGGCAAATACTTTGTAACCTTCCCTTATCCTTACATGAATGGGCGCCTTCATTTGGGACACACGTTTTCTTTATCCAAATGTGAGGTAAGGCTTCCTCTGTTGACTGTAATGAAGTGGTGGGTCTAGTAAATACTAATTTGAAAAAAGTGTCATTATGGAATTTATCCTGTTAAGGGAGCTTAGAGTTTCTTAACTTTAAGCATCATTTTTATATTTAAGTAATTTGATTTTTATGTTTAATTTTAATATGTTACATGTATATATGTGCAGGGGTCTAGATATATATATATTCACAAGTAATTCCTAGGTTGGTGAAGAGACAAAAAAAGGCATAACTGGTTAGAATTTTGGAATGACTATAACATTTAGCTGGTGTTATAAAGGAGACATTTGAAGAGGAAAACTGAACTGATGCTCTTTGTGAAAAGTCAGCATTTTCTATTCACCTAGCGTTTAAATTTGTAATTTAAATTTAATTTTCTTTCTTTAGTTTGCGGCGGGGTACCAGAGATTGAAAGGGAAACTTTGTCTGTTTCCCTTTGGTTTACACTGCACTGGAATGCCTATTAAGGTAAGATTGCTTTCGGGATTAGTTTTTACTCTTTTTGGCTTAGAGCAAATAGAAATATCTAGTTCAAGAGCTTAAAATAGGATTTACAAATACTCCTACATTAATGTGTTTTCTTGCAATGATTTTATTTTAGTGAAAATTATGTTTTAAAAAAACCATTTCAAACAGTGCTTAAGTAAAGGGCACACGTTAAGGTTTAAGTGATTTCTATATAATTTTTATATATTTTGTTTGTTTTATATAGTCATATTTCTGTTTTAGAATTAGATAATAACTACTCCCAAGTAAAATGCGTACTGTGTTCAGCATTCATGATGTATGTAGGACATCGACATAAAGCAATAAACACTTGTACAGTATTTAGATCATTTTTGCAAATGTCTTCATTTGTTATTAATTTATATTAGAAATAATTCTCAATAAAGAATAGGCCAGAAAACTAGAGCTGAGAGGATTTCCTAAATGTTATAGGGTTGGAAAATTTAACTCAAATTTCTTTTTATTCTTCAGTGTTTTATTTGTTTTATTTTATTTTATTTTTTTTACAGAGACAGAGAGAGGGATAGACAAGGACAGACAGACAGGAACAGAGAGAAATGAGAAGCATCAATCATCAGTTTTTTGTTGCTGTTGCAACACCTTAGTTGTTTATTGATTGCTTTCTCACATGTGCCTTGACTGCGGGCCTTCAGCAGACCGAGTCACCCCTTGCTGGAGCCAGCGACCTTGGGTCCAAGCTGACAAGCTTTTGCTCAAGCCAGATGGGCCCGCGCTCAAGCTGGCAACCTCGGGGTCTCGAACCTGGGTCTTCTGCATCCCAGTCCAACGCTCTATTCACTGCGTCACCACCTGGTCAGGCCAGTGTTTTGTTTTGAAAAGTGTCAACCTTGTAGAAAAAGCGAAAGGCTAGCACAGTGAATACTTACACATCCTTCACTTTTAGTCACTAAGTGTTAAGAATCAACATAATTTAGCTCTGTCTTGCAACACACGTACTGTACATGCATGCTTCCTTTTTTTTTTTTGCCTTTTTTTCTGCATTCTTTCAAAGTAAGTTGCAGTCATTATGGCATGCATACTGAATACTTCAGCATGATCTTTCGAGAATGAGGGCAGTCTACATTATCATAGTTCCATTATCCCCTCTGAGAAATTTAATACTGATGTAATATCATTTTGAGCTAGTCTTTTAGGTAAATGTCTCTGGTCCCAAAATGTTCTTTCTGGCTATTTTTTATTTTATGGGTCACTCATTGCATTTTGTTTTTAACTCCTTTTTTTTAAAAAAAAAACTTTTTATTTATTTTTTATTTTATTCATTTTCTTTTTAGAGAGGAGACAGAGTGAGAGAGAGAGAGAGAAAGAGAGAAAGGGGGGAGGAGCTGGAAGCATCAACTCCCATATGTGCCTTGACCAGACCAGTGCAGGGTTTTGAACTGGCGACCTCAGTGTTCCCAGGTCGACACTTTATCCACTACGCCACCACAGGTCAGGCTTGTTTTTAACTCTTTAGTTTGTCACAGCATTGATGTCTTTGAAGAATCTAGGCCAGTTATTTTATAGAACATTCCATAATCTTGAGTTTTTTTAAATTGTTTCTTCATGATTAGATTTGGTTTAAGTATTTTTTAAGTATTTTTTTTACACTTATCTATCTATTTATTTATTTATTTATAGGGACACAGAGAGAGTCATAGAGAGGGATAGATAGGGACAGACAGACAGGAGAGAGATGAGAAGCATCAATCATCAGTTTTTCGTTGCCATTGCGGCACCATAGTTGTTCTTGATTGCTTTCTCACACGTGCCTTGACCACGGGCCTTCAGCAGACTGAGCAACCCCTTGCTGGAGCCAGCGACCTTGGGTCCAAGCTGGCAAGCTTTTGCTCAAGCCAGATGGGCCCACGTGCTCAAGCTGGCGACCTCGGGATCTTGAAACTGGGTCTTCCACATCCCAGTCTGACGCTCTATCCACTGCGCCACCGCCTGGTCAGGCTGGTTTAAGTATTTTGACAATAATACTACATTGATGAAGTGTAAACTTCCCATTTATCTCATCAAAAGGCAAATAATGGCAGTTTGTCCTATTTTAGTGATATTAATACCCATCAGATTTCTTCATTGTAAAGGTGACTTTATAATTCTATATTTGCATATTTTTATAACTTTAACACTATCTGCTTGAAGCTGCAATCGCTATGGTACAATTGAGAACTGGGCTGGAAAGCCAGGCTCATGTCTTAATAATGAAGCTTACTAGCTTTATGAGCTTGGGTAAGTCACTTCTTCTGTGTCTATTTTCTAACTTGATACCTGCTTGTGATGATAACTAAGAGAGTACGTATGACAGTCATTAAATTGAGAAATGCTATCATTAAAGTCGTTATTCAAAATAATAACACATTATATCTTATCTATTCTTGTCCTTCGAATGCCTAACACATGGTACACTACATTGAGTTCTTTGGGTATTAAATAAATGCTTGCTGGGTAAATGAATTAAAATACTAATTTATAAATTAGTGAATTTGGGGGTACAGATTTGTATCATTAGAGTTTTCTGTAATGATCCTTTTACATATAGATATATTGTAGAAATGTCAGAGTCAATTTTAGTTGGCCATAAAGGCAACCAAAAACTCAGATGACAGTATTCTACCTTGAATTTTAAACTTCACTCTCTCTACTATTGTGTGTGTTTAGGCATGTGCTGACAAGTTGAAAAGAGAAATAGAGCTATATGGCAGCCCCCCTGATTTTCCAGATGAAGAAGAGGAAGAGGAAGAGGTCGTTGCTAAAACAGAAGATATAATAATTAAGGATAAAGCTAAAGGAAAAAAGGTTTGGTGGTTGATGATACTTCGGTTGAAGTTTTATAGTTGTGTTTGTCTGATTTATATGTGCATTCCAAGTACCAGCACTTGGTTTGCACATATAGGTTTTTTTAAAAAAGTTCATGATATCCCAGCTCCATTACAGCACCATGACACTCATTCTAGCATTCTCTTCTCCCTTTCCTTTTTTTCTTTTATTAATTCAATTTATTGGGGTGACATTGATTAACATGACATTTACCACTTTTTCTTTTTTTTGAAAGAGAGAAACACAGACAGGAAGGGAGAAAGATGAGAGGCATCAACTCATAGTTATGGCTCTTTTAGTTATTTATTGATTGCTTCTCACACATGCCTTGACTGGGGTGCTCCCGCCAAGCCAGTGAGTGACAAGCTTCAAGCCAGCAACCTTTGGGTTCAACAAGCCAGCGACCATGGGATCATTTGATGATCTCACGCTCAAGCCAGCAACCCTACGCTCAAGCCGGATGAACCCACACTTAAGCTGGCAACCTTGGGGTTTCAAACGTGGGACCTCATTGTCCCAGGTCGACATTCTATCCACTGTGCCATCACCAGTCAGGCTCTTCTCCGTTTTTATTTTACAGAAACAGAGAGACAGATAGGAACAAACAGACAGGAAGGGAGAGAGATGAGAAGCATCAATTCTTTGTTGCCGCACTTTAGTTATGCATTGATTACTTTCTTATATGTGCCTTGACCGGGGGTGGGGGGATACCGCAGACCAAGTAACTCCTTGCTCAAGCCAACAATCATGGGCTCAAGCCAGCGACCTTTGGGCTCAAGCCAGTGACCATGGGGTCGTGTCTATGATCTCATTCTCAAGCCAGCGACCCTGTGCTCAAGCTGGTGAGCCCATGTTTAAGCCAGATGAGCCTGTGCTTGTGCCGGAGACCTTGGGATTTTGAACCTGGGTCCTCAGCATCCTGGGCCGATGCTCTATCCACTGCGCAACCACCTGGTTAGGCTGTGATGATATAGTTCTTCATGATTTCACCCATTTGGTAGTTTTCTTGGTATTAGAGTCCTGGTGAGTATCAAACTGTACAGTTTGGCAGGCAAAATAACACATCTAACTGCTGCAGTATTGTGATTATACATCAACAGCATTGTTTTGGGAATTAAAAAATTACCAAACAGAATTATTCACTTAAAATTATTTTGGGTATAGAATTTGTTAACATGCTGTTGGTTGTTCTTTGATGGAGTTTGTTTTTACTGGTTATTTTCAGAGTAAAGCTGCTGCTAAAGCTGGATCTTCTAAATACCAGTGGAACATTATGAAGTCTCTCGGTCTGGCCGATGGAGAGATAATCAAATTTGCCGAAGCAGAACATTGGCTTGATTATTTCCCCCCCATGGCTATTCAGGATCTGAAGAGAATGGGTTTGAAGGTATGCCTTTCACCCCGAAGCTGAGGAAAGTATAAAGAACACATCTATGTTTGTGTGATTGCATGAGATTTGGACCGCCTCTTAATTCAGAGTATGTTTCACTGGCATTTCTCTAACGATTTAATCGGTACTCTTATTGTTAAGTGGAATCTCATGGGCCTCTATGGAATAAAGTACTTTAATATTTGTTGTATTGGAATGTGTACTGATTTCTTAGTATTTAGTACAAAGACATTCTACTCAAAGAATATGAAGAAGCCAAAGTGTAACTTGAATATTAGGGAATACTGAAAGCGGTTATGTACCTACCTTTTTGATTTATTACAATTCGTGTATGTTTAATATATAATATTATACTATATAAATGTGTATGTTTAAAATTACACATATTAAGCAAAAATTAATGTAATGGTTTTATGTGTTTAATAAATGGAACTTGAAAAATTTTGTTTTTCCTTTAATATTTGATGTAATTCTTAGTTGGAAAATAAAGAGTAAGTAATTGATTCATAGGAATTCTCATTCATAGAAACTATACAAAACTCTCCAGAATGACCTTTCCTTTCTCCTGCAGGTGGACTGGCGTCGCTCCTTCATCACCACTGATGTTAACCCTTACTATGATTCCTTTGTCAGGTGGCAGTTTTTAACGTTAAGAGAAAGAAGCAGAATTAAATTTGGGAAACGGTGAGTTTGTTGTCCTTCGGTATTAAAAAGCAAGAATATAATTCTTGCATTGTAATTCAGTGCCCCATGGCCTACTTTTTTCTGTTATCCTTTTCTCTTTTTATGTTCTTTCTTTTCGTTCCCTTGTGACCTTTGTTTTCCTCTTTGTCTTGCCAGTGTCTTAATTTCTCTGAGCTGCTTAGTGTTTATGACAGCTAGACCCAGGGAGAACAGGAGTGTTGGCTTTTAGGATCTCACTAAAGATTCTGTTCAGTATTCACAGTCAGACAGATAAATAATTTTGTATTTTAGTTTATTCTTTTCTATAAATTAAGATTTTCCCCCTTGATTGTGTGGGTTAATTAAAAGCTGTTTGCGTTTCACAAGTGAATTTAAATTTTTAATCTTTAGTTGACAAAAGCAAAAATCTTTCCTTAAATAAGTAGATTGGCAAAAGAGCTATCTATAAAAGCATAAATAATAAGTATAGACATTTGCTCAGTTAGAATTTTTTGTTAGATGAAACATTGTAAGATGTTAGGAGCAACACTGCAAAAACAGGCTAAAACTTGTGTATATACCTGTACTAATATTTGTCACTTATTTTTTAGGTATACCATTTATTCTCCAAAAGACGGACAGCCTTGTATGGATCATGACAGACAAACTGGAGAGGTATTTATTTGTGACATGGAGTAGCTATTGTCAAAAATTCTTCATATGGCCAGGGTTTAAGAAATCAGACACCTGCCTGACTAGGTGGTGGCGCAGTGGATAGAGCGTCGGACTGGGATGCGGAAGACCTGGGTTCGAGACCCCGAGCTCACCAGCTTGAGCGTGGGCCCATCTGGCTTGAGCAAAAAGCTTGTCAGCTTGGACCCAGGGTCGCTTGCTCCAGCAGGGGGTGGTTCGGTCTGCTGAAGGCCCGCGGTCAAGGCATGTGTGAGAAAGCAATCAATGAACAACTATGGTGTCCCAATGGCAAAGAAAAACTAATGATTGATGCTTCTCATCTCTCTGACTCTCTCCCTGTCCCTGTAAAAAAATAAATAAATAATTCTTTAAAAAAAAAAAAAAAAGAAATCAGACACCTAAAAAACAACTTTATTCCAGTGCTGAGGGGGGATAGCAGTGATCCTCTGGTGGCTGTGGAGAGGGAGGTGAAATGTCATTCTAGGTACTTGGATCATGTCTAGGACCATGCTACTCCAAGAGTGGTCCCTCACCAGCTGCATTAGCTTGTGGTAGAGAAGCACAGCTCTGAGCCTCACCCCAGAGTTGCTGAATCAGAAGCTCTGGGGGTGGGGCGCAGGAATTTGCCTTTTAACATGCATGCAGTGTGATTCATATGCATGGTAATGTGTGAGAGGACCCCTGGAGACTCCTCTGCTCTTCACAGAGAGCAAGGGGAAAGGTAATGAGAGATGACTGACGGATGTACACAGATTGTATTTATACTTGCTTTATATGCCTACTTGCTTATTTCCAAAGGACCTCTGGTCACGCATGACATCAGTTCATTCTAAATTCCAGTAGGACACATTAGTAACATTATTTCTTGTAATACTTGAGTGAAACACGGTAAATGATTTGCCTAACGCCTTGGCTAAGTAAACCAACAATGCCAGGATCTGCACTTAGGAGTCCCAATGAGTGTGTCATTGTTTATTATCATCTTTGAACACATTTGTAGTCTAGTGACTACTTTTCAAAATTGACCTTCAATTGTGATGTTACTTGTCTGATAGAAGAG
This sequence comes from Rhynchonycteris naso, assembly GCA_037038555.1. NCBI lineage: Eukaryota > Metazoa > Chordata > Mammalia > Chiroptera > Emballonuridae > Rhynchonycteris > Rhynchonycteris naso. Next base: position 107,046,305 of record CM073003.1, on the reverse strand, counting down.
AGACTTCAGAAGGTCCAGTTGACTGTGTTAAGTTTTAATATAGTCAATGGTAGCCATATCCTAAATTTTATTAGTATGCAGTATTGTCATTTTTCAAAGCATTTTCCTACCTGTTAACGTTTTTTTTTTTTAAATATTTTTCAGGTTTTTAAAAAATTTATTTATTTACTTATTTTACAGGGACAGAGAGTCAGAGAGAGGGATAGATAGGGACAGAAAGACAGGAACAGAGAGAGGTGAGAAGCATCAGTCATTAGTTTTTCATTGCCCTTGCGACACCATAGTTCATTGATTGCTTTCTCACATGTGCCTTGACCACGGGCCTTCAGCAGACCTAGCAACCCCTTGCTGGAGCCAGTGACCTTGGGTCCAAGCTGACGAGCTTTTGCTCAAGTCAGATGTGCCCACGCTCAAGCTGGCGAGCTCGGGGTCTCGAACCTGGGTCTTCCGCATCCCAGTCCAACGCTCTATCCACTGCGCCACCGCCTGGTCAGGCCCTACCTGTTATCTTATGTGTTCCACAGGATAATCCTGTGTGAGGCTGAGAGAGATTGTGGCTTCCTTGGGTCAAACCATTAGTAAGGGCCAAGCCAGGTTTAAGTACACATCATCCGACCCTTGGTCCAGTGTATGTCCTAGACAATTGAGCTGTGTCTTTGCTATCTTCTAATTCTCATTTTGGCTCAAAAACTGTTTCATTGGATTACTCCAAGCCACTTTCCTTTTTCTGTCCTCCCCTCTCAAGACAGCTCTCAGCAAACCCTCCTTACTTAATAGATCCTGGGTCTTCTTTCCCAGTTCTGATGCAGGTGGAAGGGAGGTCCCTGGTCATGTCTTGCACATTAGACTTCCACGTGGATGTGTTCAGCACGCCACTGGCAGTCTCTTCATCAGAAGAATTAGTCTAGCATTGCAGGAACTCATCTTAGAAATTTGAATCAGATCTCTCACATAGATTTGTAGGTGTAATCCAAGCCTTTTTCCCTCTCAAATTTTTGTTTTGTTTAGGGTGTTGGACCTCAGGAATATACTTTAGTCAAGTTGAAAGTTCTTGAGCCATACCCATCCAAATTAAGGTAGGTTTGCCAAAGCGTTATTGCTTCAGAGTTTGGAACAGCAGATACTTGTGATAGAATTCACAACTTTTCTTTTTGCTTTACTATATCTTTTTTCTTCTTAGTGGTCTGAAAGGGAAAAATATCTTCTTGGTAGCTGCTACTCTCAGACCTGAGACCATGTTTGGACAGACAAACTGTTGGGTTCGCCCTGATCTGAAGTACATTGGGTTTGAGACTGCAAATGGTGATATATTCATTTGTACCCAGAGAGCTGCCAGGAATATGTCATACCAGGGCTTTACCAAAGACAGTGGTGTGGTGCCTGTTGTTAAGGAATTGATGGGAGAGGTAAGTTGGGTAGCAGACTTTTTATTTTAGGATATAAATTTAGAGGAAAAATTTCAACAATGAAGTTTGAGAAAAAAGTATTTAAGAAAACGTCTTGAGACATTCATACAGTCCAGCGTGTAAATTTGATGCATTTTCATATGGGTATGCACTTGTGTAAGCATCACCCAAATCAAAATACAGAAGTTCCAGTTTTCCAGAAGACTGTCATGTCCATTTCACAGTGAGTACTTACCCCTCCCCCACAAAGGCATTCTACTCTTCGACTCTACCGCAATTTAGTTAACCATTCTCTGTAATGGATATTTGAATTGCTTCCTGTCTTTTGTGTAATAAGCAGTGCTTGTATCTTTGATATACCTGATGTTGGAGTGCTGTCTGACCATTTTTGGGGAACAGTGTAAATAACACAAATTTTTAACTGTCTCTAATGTACCTTTTTTCTCTGTTCATTTGAGCACATTCTAGGAGAAAAATGAGTGGTATAAATAAAAATAATTAGCTTTCCATCTTTAAGACCGTTACAAGTAGTTAGCTTTCAGCCATATCACCGTAAATTCTGTAAAAGCGGCTTAAATGTTTGAATGAAGTGGGATGGGTGGGAACTGTGGAAATGAAAAGTTCATTTCTTAGCCAAAAAGCAGCTACAAGCCGTTTGCTATGTATGGGAATATGGGTCCATTATTGTTGGATCTTCTAATTTATTTTATTTTATTTTGGGAGAGAGACAGCAGAGAGAGAGAGAGACCGGGACAGACAGGAAGGGAGAGAGATGAGAAGCATCAGTTCTTCGTTGTGGCTCCTTAGTTGTTCATTGACTGCTTTCTCATATGTGCCCTGACTGGGGAGCTACAGTCTGAGCCAGTGACCCGTTGCTCAAGCCAGCGACCTTGGGCTCAAGCCTGATGAGCTCGTGTTTAAGCTGGTGACCTTGGAGTTTTGAACCTGTGTCCTCTGCATCCCAGTCCGATGTTCTGTCCATTGCGCCACCGCCTGATCAGGCGGATCTTCTGATGTTTTTTTTAAAAGAGAAACCAGACATTTTTTTAATTCACTTTGTCTTCCCAGTTATCATTTTAAACGGAGTTATAGTATTCTAGCTTGTTGAAGTCTCATATTTTATTAACTATTTTTTCTATCATTTCAAGTTTTACTTGTTCCCAGGTTAACACAGCACTGGGCAGGCTTCTTAAAGAAAAACAACATCTTTTTTTAAGTGGGAGATTAATTCATAAGATTAGGTTGCTGGGTCTAAGTGGTGTGAACATTTTTGTATCTCTTGCTATGGATTCCTGTGTTTTTCTCAGGAGTACAATGTCACAAGCAATGTGTCAGGGTGCTAATTTTCTTACAGTCTTCATAATTATTTACAGTTACTTTTGGTCTAGTTGGTATAAAAGAATGAGTTTTGTTTTACTTCTTATATTTTTGATTAGTAGCTGCTTGGGCTTAAAATAGTAACATAGTTTTCTATTTTATTGGTTAGTACGTTTCCTCAGCTTTTATTGCTCACCTTTTCTTACACAGGAAATTCTTGGTGCTTCACTTTCTGCGCCTTTAACATCTTATAAGGTGATCTATGTTCTTCCAATGCTCACCATTAAGGAGGATAAAGGTAGAGTTTATTTCTTTATAGAAATACCATACTTATCACATCTGGCTGCATTCATCAATGCTATTCTTTCTTTTGTAAGGCACTGGTGTGGTCACAAGTGTTCCTTCCGACTCCCCTGATGATTTTGCTGCCCTCAGAGACTTGAAGAAAAAGCAAGTGAGTATCTGAGTTTAAAATCCTTTATTTCCTCTTCATCATCTAATCGGTTAGGAACTACTGAACTCACTAATGGATTAGGCTAAAAAATTATGCGTGTATCTTTGAACTACAATCTCTAACTTATTTCTTTTTCTTTTTTGTTAAAGAGAGAGAGAGAGAGAGAGGGAGGAGAGGGAGGAGAGAGATGAGAAGCATCAACTCCTAATTGTTTTAACTTAGTTGTTCATTGATTGCTTCTCATATGTGCCTTGACTGGGGGACTCAAGCTGAGACTGTGACCCTTTGCTCAAGACAGTGCCAGGGACCTTTGGCTTTAAGTCAGGGACCCTGCGCTCAAGTTGGGGAGCCTGTGCTCAAGCCAGATGAGCCTGTGCTCAAGCCGGTGACCTCGGGACCCAAGTGTCCCAGGTCAACACTCCATCCACTGCGCCATCACTTGTCATACTTTTTGGTTCGTTTTTTAGCCAGGTTGTTTGTTTTTATTGCTGAGTTTTAAGAGTTATTCATATGATCTGAATAACAGGTCTTTATTAGATGTAACTTCTATAAATATCTTTTCCCAGCCTGTTGCTTATCTTGTAATTCTTTTGATATTGTTTATTGCAGAGCAGAAGTTGTTCATTTTAATGAAGTCCAACTTATCAGTTATTTCTCTCATGAATTGTTTCTTTGGAGTTGTATCTAAAAAGGCATCACCATATCAAGGTCTTTTAGGAATTTTTTTAAAATTATTTATTGATTGATTTTAGTGAGAGGGGGAGAAGAGAGACAGGAACATCAATCTGGTCCTGTATGTGCCCTGACCAGGGATCAAACTGGCAACCTCTCTACTTGGTGATGACGCTCTAACCAACCAAGCTATCCGGCCAGGGCAGGAAATAATAGCTTTGAAAAAAGTTTGGATTCTTCTTCTCTCAGTGATTATGCCAATAAAGTGTTGGTCATTAACATTAACTTGCAAATTTTTTCGTAGGCCTTACGAGCAAAGTATGGAATTAGAGATGACATGGTCTTGCCATTTGAACCAGTAAGTACAGAGATTATTCAATATATATATATATATATATCTGTTTGTTTGGTTTTTTTATCAGAGAATAACAGAAGTAAATAATTAATGGAGTATGGAAGTAAGAGGGAGTTCACTTGAGAGCTTATTTTAACTAGGTTGACAAATAAGAGTGAGGAAAAAACTAACAAGCATTTTCTTAGTATGTGGCACCTGAAATTCTGGAACAAACCAATGGCTTTTTAGCATCACCAATTTCATACTTGCTTATTTTGCTAGTTTGGCCATTTTCCAGACTTCTAAGGAAAAACTTCTGCCATATAACTCGTGAACATTTACGTTGTCATGTTAGTGCCTTCAGAAGAAAAGAAATGTAAATTATTAGCAAATAACTTCATGAAAAATTCAGACTTATTAGGAACCAAAACCAAGACCTCTAAAAAGTTGTTTCCATAGTTTTGCTGGTTACAATGTCAATTATTTAGTTGGGCGTCACTAGAGGGATGAGAGCTGGGGAAGGTGTGTGTAGGAGGGAGGGACAGGATGGGGTTGCTGCACGGAATGTGGGTAGTTCCTGTGTGGGGGAGAGGTTCACATCTGGATGTTTGCTGGTCACTCTGGGATTCCCTAGTGTTTGGTGCTGCTGTAATGTTGCATCAAATCTGAAATGACTTTGTTGGACAGTAGGGGACAAAGGTCCGTGTCCCACAGGGCTGTTTTCGTGTTCATTCAGGGTGAATAAGTCCCTGACATGGTTGATTTTTGCAGGTGCCTGTCATTGAAATCCCAGGTTTTGGAAATCTTTCTGCTGTGACCATTTGTGATGAGTTGAAAGTTCAGAGCCAGAATGACCGAGAAAAACTTGCAGAAGCAAAGGAGAAATTATACCTAAAAGGGTTTTATGATGGTGTAAGTAATACATTTTTATTGTTTTTATTTGATTTATCCCATGCTCTGTGATTTTCTTCTTAATGATTTAAAAACATATAGAAAAATCCAATATGGTTTCACCCATATACCGACCTATGACAGATTAATAATGAGCTTAATAAGAGATTCTTCTATTCCCAAACATTTTTTAATCTTTTTTTGGGGGGGATGGGGATTGTATTTATAGAAATGAAATTGTTGTTCCCTGTAGGATTCTCTAAAAAAATGAATTTCTTGAAAAGATATTTAAAGTTCATATTTTTACACAATAAACTCCAAAGGTTCATCGCATGTCCAGTACTTATTCCCTTCGCTTGCTCTTTAAGTTAAGAAGTTCAGATTTTTGATAAGCAGTTTTATTCAGTTTATTAGTTTATTTGTTGATGACTACTAAATGCCAAGTGAGCACAACAAACATGATCTGAGCCTCTTTTTCCTACATTGTACATATGTTAGTGCATTTCCATTTCCATGCAAAGACTAGGTTAGAGAAAGTAAAAATTCAACTGAGTTATTAGTTGCTTAAGGTTAAAATGAAGATTTTAAAAAAACCACAAGTTTTCAATTACAGTTGACATGCAATATTTTGTTAGTTTCAGGCGTGCAATGTAGTGATTAGACATTGATATAACTTACGAAGTGATCTCCCCGATTAGTCTTGTATTCATCGGACACCATACATAGTTAAAATGAAGATATTCAAGGACATGAGAACTTTTTTCCCCTTTATTGTCATTTTTCTAATAACCAAGAATTGGTTATTTGTTTTTTTAGGGGGTTTACATATTTTGGGTGATAATGAAAGCCAGCACTTATATAGTAATTACATATCAACTTATTTAAATCTCAAAATAACCTCATGAAGTAGGCAGTGTTTTCCCCATTTTACACGTGAGGAAACCGAGGCACTAAGAGATTAATTTACCCGGGATCAGCCAGATAGCCAGCAAGTGACAGAACTGAAATTCAAGCTAGGCATCTTGGGTCTAGGGTTTGTGCTCTTAACTACTGTATCATATGATCGAGAAGTATAATTTCATAAGGATAAGTTAAATAGATATGAAGCATTTTGGTAATGTTAGAGGATCGGAAGGTCAAAAAGGAACTTGTGTCTTTATCTTAGAGATTGTTGAAGGAGACACAGAAGTCAGGTAAAGGGAGGTCAGTTTCGGCTGGAAAGAAGATTGTGGCTTAGAGCTGTGACGACAATGGCAAGCTAATACCTTGTCCTAGAATTAAATTTCCCCACTAAGTAAAAGGCAGAGCTGAAAAACAGTAGGCTTTCGTCTATGACCTAAGTTTATCACATCACATGGCCAAGCAAAGGCAAATGCATGTTGGCAACGGGCCGGTGAAGAGGAGTGTAAATGGGGCCGAGGCGGATCTGCTCAGTTCCTTCCCCCAGAGCCTCAGGAGTGCAGTGAGTTTCTCCACGTGGACACCCAAGACGTGGAGAGGAAGTGAGTCTTCCTTCTCAGCCACGTTCACGACAGCTATCCTAATTATGCTAAATGAAAACAAGTGTGTTATAAATGTTAGTTGTCCAGGCTATGCCAAAATCAAAATTTATGGTTTTAAATGTGATCAGTTTCATCCTAAACATATCTTGGGTTTGTAGATGGAAGTAAATTTAATTAGGGAAGAGTTTGTGGGGGGACTCAACACCCATTTTAATTCTTTTCTCTGTGTTTCTTTTCTTCACTCATCCTTTTAGATAATGTTGGTGGATGGATTTAAAGGACAGAAGGTTCAAGATGTCAAGAAGACTATTCAAAAGAAGATGATTGACATTGTATGTGATAGGCTCTCCTCGGAAGACGGTTTCAGAAGAAAAGCTTAGTTACTAGACAGACTTTCCAGTGTTACTTCACAGCAAGTCTATAGTAGAACCTTGAGCTTTTATTAAAGATAGCGTAGAGTTCTGTGGCAGAAAATAGGAGACCTCTTTGGAGATTCACTTAAGTTGAACTTCCCACCTGTAGCACCGATGAAAGTAGCATTCTAAAGTTGGCACATGCAAAGCACATGCAGGGCACTTCAGTATGTTTCTGGCCGTGGGTATCTGAGCTCCTGGTGGTGTAATTCTCTTTCTGTAGTGCTTTATGTTTTCCTCTTATTCTCCCTTCCCCCGCCACCTTCCTTCCTGTTGCAACTTTCTCCTATGGAGCTACTTAACTACTTGTGCAATTAAAATGTTATTTTTGACAGTTATGTGCACCCATAATAGAGAGAGACAATGCTCTGTAAGGCTTATTAAAATTTTTTAAAAATCCACAATTTCCTTTTTATCCTTCTACATTCATTTTAAACTTCTCTTCTTGGGAGGGGCTCACTTTGAACTATTTTATAATAATTTCTTTTAGTATTAACCCCCCCCTCTCATAGATCCCAAATCTAAATGTTTGTAGTATAATTTCCTGATTTTATTTTTCAGTTTTAGTTGTACTATGGGATATCAAGATTTAACTCTTCCTTCCATCTTGTGGCTCCCTCTCTAACCTCATCATATTCATGTACACTTCTCCATCCTCCATCTTCCTGGTGTTAGTTAGGGCTTCTTGGATTCCTCAGATTCCCTACAGAAGATTCTTCCCCTCTCTGGCTTAAAGTGCCTAAGGGTGTAAGTTAACTGAGCATCCTTGGAGCCGAATGGGAGAAGATTGCTAGCATGGGTACCAACTCCCAGGGTGCTGACTTGCACTTCATCCCCATTTTCACTATGATACTCATATCCTCAGCTTTGTCTTCTGGCTGAGAGACTCTTATCCCCTCCAGAGAATAAATCTTCATTGTCCGTTGGCCTAGGGAGGGCCAGTTGCCTGTCTGCGTAGTGTGAGATTAGGGTATCTGGGCTTCTAACCTCTCTTTAAAAGACTCATCCTCTTTTCAGCCTCACGTTACCTATTTCAGAACCGTCTTGTGCCACCAGCTCCTGAGTTTTCTGGAGGTTCTGCAGTTCAAACTGGATTGCTCATCAGCTTTCTCTACTGCTGGCTTAGAATTCATTTAGCTGTCTTCAATCTGCCAACACATTGGCAGTCTTTTGCTTTTTAGTTTTCAAAAATTTTTGGTGGATATTGTTTCTTCTCCCATTCTTGACTTTGTAGGTTCATGCCATTTAAAAAAGAAAGAGAAATCTTTCTGTTGTTTTTTATTGGAATTTTGAGAGGGAGCAAGGTTAAATGTGTTTTTAATTCACTGTCTTTAAAAAAATTTCCCAGCTATTAAAGTTCAGCATGAGAAATTGAATTTAAGAATGCAGAACAATGCATCATTTTATGAATAATGCTGAATATTGCCTGACCAGGCGGTGGCGTAGTGGATAGAGTGTTGGACTGGGATGCAGAAGACCCAAGTTCGAGACCCTTAGGTTGCCAGCTTGAGCATGGGCTCATCTGGTTTGAGCAAGAAGCTCACCAGCTTGTACTCAAGGTCGCTGGCTTGGGCAAGGGGTTATTCGGTCTGCTGAAGGCCCGCGGTCAAGGCACATATGAGAAAGCAATCAATGAACAACTAAGGTGTCGCAACGAAAAACTGATGATTGATGCTTCTCATCTCTCTGTGTTCCTGTCTGTCTGTTCCTATCTGTCCCTCTCTCTGACTTTCTCTGTCCCTGTAAATAATAATAATAATAATATAATGCTGAATATTATTTTTTAAAATTTATTTATCGATTTGTGAGAGAGCGAAACATCCATCTGTTCCTGTATGTGCCCTGGCTGGGGATCAAACCCATAACCTTTGCATATTGAGACAATTCACTAACCAATTGAGCTATTTGGGGCCTAAATATTATTTAAAGAAACTTTCCTTGCTTACAAGTTTGGGACTATATTACATTAAGAGATACTTAATATTTGGTAAAAAAAATTCATGGTCAGTTTTCTAGTGGGAATTTTTCTTGATATTGTCTTTAGTAACAGCATTTTCTATTTTTAATTTTTTGTGCATCTTTTTAAACAAAGTTTTCTGCATTTAATTTTTAATTTTATTTCTATTGTTACTATAACAAGAATAAAAGGATGTCATAGGCAGCCTAACCTCCAAACTGTAGGCTTAGAAACAACTAAACTTTGATTTTTTTCCACTGAAAGGGAATATTCTACTTAGGGAAGGTGATCCACTTGACAAAGATACACACCTTTTCAAAAGCAAGTGTTCTATAGAAAATAAGCCAGATAACTTTACCCTGGAAAGAAGGAATATAATGAAAATATGGGGGTTTGCTCTGGCTGGATAGCTTGGTTGGTCAGAGCATTGTCCCGAAGCTCAGAGGTTACCAGTTTGATTCCTGGTCAGGGCACATATAGGAACTGCTTGATGTTCCTGTCTTTCTCTCTCCCCCCTTTCTTGTTGAAATCAATAAAGTAAAAAAAAATTTTTAAAAAGAAAAAATGTGGGGTTTTGATTACTGGTGGTACAGCATTTAAAAAAGATATATTTATTATACTTAAGGAATAGAGATTGACTTGACATGATAGCTAACATATTTTATTTACTTTCATTTAGAGAGATGCATTTATTTACATGGAACCAGAGAAACAAGTTATGTCCAGGTCTGCAGACGAATGCGTCGTGGCCCTGTGTGACCAGTGGTCAGTCTCTCCTCTACCAAGAAGCCATTTTCCCCAGTCACTTTCCTTCCTCTTTTGGCTTTTGTTCTTTGCTAATCAATTTGTATCCTTCCAGGTACTTGGATTATGGAGATGAGAACTGGAAAAAGCAAACATCCCAGTGCTTGAAAAACCTGGAAACGTAAGATGGGAGAAAGCGGGTGGGGAAGGGACATGAGAAACAGGTAAGAGAGTGGAGGTGAAGAGAGACACTTTATTTTTTACTCTCTCTAGATTCTGCGAGGAGACCAGGAGGAATTTTGAGGCTACCTTAAGTTGGCTACAAGAGCATGCTTGCTCACGAACTTATGGCTTAGGTAAGCAGACTGCATTTTTTCTGTTTGAGTGATTTTGGCAAATAACACTTTTACCTTCCTCCCCCTCTCTTCTAGTGTTTTTCTGAATTGGAAGTGAGAACTTCTGGTTAGAGGGTGAGGGAAACTAAGATACGGTCCCCTGCCATCTACCTGGGGTAGAAGAATGTCTTTAACCCAGCTTGCTCTTTATTTACCATTTTGTTATTAGTTATTCAAGTAAATTTAAGAACTTCCTCTCTAAGCAGCTTTGTAAATGCTATAGAACCATTCTTTTATATTATTTTTTAAATTTATTTACTGATTTTAGCGAGAGAGGAAGGGACAGAGAGAGAGACAGGAACATCAATTTGTTCCTGTATGTGCCCTGAACAGGGATTGAATCGGCAACTTCTGTGCTTTGGGATGACACTCTCTAACCAACCGAGCTGTCTGGCCAAGGCTATAACCATGTTTCTTTTTTTTAGAGAGAGGGACAGATAGGGACAGACAGGAAGGGAGGGAGATGAGAAGCATCAATTCCTTGTTGCGGTTCCTTAGTTGTCCATTGATTGATTTCTCATATGTGCCTTGACCGGGGGGTTACAGCAGACTGAGTGACCTCTTGCTCGAGCCAGTGATCCCCGGCTCAAGCTGGTGAGCCTTGCTCAAACCCAATGACCCCACACTCAAGCTGGTGACCTCGGGTCTCGAACCCTGATCTTTCGCGTCCCAGTCTGACGCTCTATCCACTGCGCCACCGCCTGGTCAGGCTAGAACCATTCTTAAAATGTGTATTTACAGATAAAGTGTTTCTTAGCTACCTTACGTGTTAGTTTTCTTTTTGTCTTGCAGGTACTCGTCTGCCTTGGGATGAGCAGTGGCTGATTGAATCACTCTCTGACTCTACTATTTACATGGCATTCTACACAGTGGCACACCTGTTGCAGGCGGGTAGCTTGCGTGGGCAGGCAGAGTCTCCACTGGGCATCAGGTTGGTAAATGGATATGAGAGACAGGTCTAGTTTGTCAGCAAGATATTGTGATCTTTGATTTATGTATTGAAGTTCCTTTTTTAACATTTAGTTTTCATAAGAATTCATTTAGCAGAATTTTATCATGCCATTTTTTGTTGTTTTGATTTGAACTGAGAAAAAGTAATAAACAGCCCCTCCTCTGTTATTGCCTGTCTTTCACTTTTATGGGAGTCTGTGGTCCTGATCTGTTACTCTTACTATTAAGTAAGTCCTGATATTTGGATTGAAATACTGACTGACTCTTCCTAAAAAATTAAAACACACACACACACACACACACACACACACACTTGTTGTTTGTTTTGTTTTTAATGCAGACCACAGCAGATGACCAAGGAAGTTTGGGATTATGTATTCTTCAAGGAGGCTCCGTTTCCTAAGACTCAGATCCCCAAGGAAAAATTAGATCGGTTAAAGCAAGAGTTTGAGTTCTGGTATCCTGTGGATCTTCGAGTCTCTGGCAAGGACCTTGTTCCGAATCACCTTTCATATTACCTTTATAATCATGTGGCTATGTGGCCAGAGCAACGGTGAGTGCTGACAAAGATGTGGACTAAATTTATTGCTAATTGGCCCAGGAGTCTTATGGCTTCAAATATATACAAAGTAGTTGTACTGGGTATAGATTGCTAGTTACACCAGCATCGGATGTCTATACTTATTTATGTTTTAACTTATACAAAGATGCAATGTTGTTGACACTATTTCTGTTTTTTTCATATAATAATGTATTTCTAAGATATTTTATCCTCATATAGCCCTGCCTGTATTTTTTCAGTACTTATATAGTGACTCACTGTGTGCCTGTACCATAGTTTTTATAACCAGCCCTCTGCTAATGGACACTTCCATTGTTTTGATTTGTTCCCTGGTACAAACAGGGCTTAGTAAGCATCCCTGTACATTTGTCTTAGCAAACATTTGCAGATCTCTTAGTATTTTTCTCAAAGGTTTAATCCTAACCCATAATCTTTATGTTTCATTTTCTGTCCTCACACATTTACCTGTAAAGTGACAAATGGCCTGTTGCCGTGAGAGCAAATGGACATCTTCTCCTCAACTCTGAGAAGGTAAGGCTCCCTGCCTCTGGGGCTTAACAAGTCCGCAGAATGCTTCTCAGGTGGAGGAAGTTATGCATCCTTTTATTAAAGAAATAAAGAATTTGAAAACAAGAGAGTTGAAAATCTTACATTTAAAATGTTTAGAACTAGCCTGACCTGTGGTGGCGCAGTGGATAAAGCGTTGACCTGGGAACACTGAGGTCGCCAGTTCAAGACCCTGCACTGGTCTGGTCAAGGCACATATGGGAGTTGAGCTTCCAGCTCCTCCCCCCTTTCTCTCTCTTTCTCTCTCTCTCTCTCTCTCTCACTCTGTGTCTCCTCTCTAAAATGAATAAAATAAAAATTAAAAAAAGAAAAAAAACCCAAAAAACGTTAAAAATGTTTAGAACTAACAGCATAAAATTTTATCTTTAAAATTGATTGTGTTGAGTAGATAGTATTAATTTAGGGGAGAAACCTACCTGTTATAACATTTTCTAGTATAACATTTGTACTTAAATTCACAAAAGGTGACATGAATCATGACTGGAGCAGAGGGAGAGAGACAGAGGGACACAGAGGCAGAGACAGTGAACAGAAAGACCTTAGAGTATCTTTCTCATCAAGCTGAGAAAGTAGTTTGGTGGGTTTTGGGTTTAGTTTTATACTGTGACTGGCCAATAGATTAAAAGAATAGAATTTCGGAGTTTGTTATAACATGACATTTTCTTTGGTCTCAACATTGTATTATACACTCTACTGATTTCATTGGTACAAGATACTTTATTGGCATATAGTGGAAGATTGATGTAATAATCACCCCTCTTTGGTATCAGCAAAGTTACGATGAAGACATAAAATTGTGAAGTGGTAAAGATTACTGGGCTGTGTCTAGTGCTTCCGTAGATGTTCTGTCCGCAGGTGGGCACAATGTGAGCAACCAGTTCTTGTGCCCCTAGACGGGGAGTTCCCTAAAATCCTATTGGCCTCATGAACTACCCCATTTACTTCTGAATGATTAATTAGTATAAAGCTCTTCTGTCTGCTCAGCTGAAGTGCTCCAAACTTGTAGTGGGAAAAGTCCCACTACTATTAGTGTATAAACTGATAGTGTGGTCTAATGGGAAGGGCAGCGGACTGAGTGTCAGACTGGAGAGCCTCTCCTAGCTCTCACTCACTTGCTGAATGACCCCGATAAATCACTATGGACTGGACTTGTCTTTGCCTCTGTAAAATTAGTTTAGGCTATTTTTTCCTTTTCTCATTTCTAATCCTTTTTTTCTTGATCTGATTGTGGCCAACCCATTTAATTTGATTTGGTTGATTAGGTTTGTTTCATTTATGTATGGCCTTCCTAATGCCTGCTCATTGGCTTTCTATTCCAGATGTCAAAATCCACAGGCAACTTTCTCACTTTGACCCAAGCTATTGACAAATTTTCAGCTGATGGTGAGTATACTTTCTATTTTATTTTTTATTAAAATTTAAAAAGAAATTATTGGTTTAGAGGAGAGAGAGAAAGAAGCACAATTTGTTGTTCCACTTATTTATGCACTCACTGGTTGATTCTTTTATATGCCCTGACCGGGGATTGAACTCACAACACTGGCAAATTGGGATGACACTCCAACTGAGTTACCCGGCCAAGGCTGAGTGTACATTTTTATTACTTCCATTGCAGGGGTCGGAAACCTATGGCTCGCGAGCCAGATGTGACTCTTTTGATGGCTGCATCTGGCTCACAGACAAATCTTAAAAAAAAAAAAAAAAAAGTTAAAAATATAAAACATTTGCCTGACCAGGCGGTGGCGCAATGGATAGAGCGTCGGACTGGGATGCAGAAGACCCAGGTTTGAGACCCCGAGGTCGCCAGCTTGAGCGTGGGCCCATCTGGCTTGAGCAAAAGCTTGCCAGCTTGGACCCAAGGTTGCTGGCTCCAGCAAGGGGTGGCTCGGTCTGCTGAAGGCCCGCGGTCAAGGCACATGTGAGAAAGCAATCAATGAGCAACTATGGTGTCACAACAGCAACGAAAAACTAATGATTGATGCTTCTCATTTCTCTTCGTTCCTGTCTGCCTGTCCCTACCTATCCCTTTTTCTGACTCTCTCTCTCTCTCTGTCCCTATAAAAAAAATATATATATATATATAAAACATTCTCATGTATTACAATCCATTTCCTACCGCTCATGTTCATGGTTGCAGGTGGCTGGAGCCAATCACAGCTGTCCTCTGGGACAACATCAAATTTTTATTGGATCATTCGTAACATACACGGGTCGTTGTATGGCTCTCATGGAATTACATTTTAAAATATGTGGCATTCATGGCTCTCTCAGCCAAAAAGGTTCCTGACCCCTGTTCTATTGCATAGGATTCAGTTCTCCTCAGATTGCACAAAGCAATTTAAAATTGTTTTAATTTTACTGCTTTTCTCTTTTGCTTTTACCTATACTTTAAAATATTCACTTTTTTTCTTTTTTGTGACATATAGGGAAAAATAGGGGCAGACAGACAGGAAGGGAGAGATGAGAAGCATCAATGCTTCGTTGCAGCACCTTAGTTATCCATTAATTGCTTTATCATATGTGCCTTCACAGCAGCAGGGATTGGGGGGCTCCAGCCAAGCCAGTGACCACTTGCTCAAGCCAAGCCACCTTGGGCTTCAAGCCAGTGACCTTTGGGCTCAAGCCAGTGACCATGGGGTCATGTCTATGATCCCATGCTCAAGCCAGCGACCCCATGCTCAAGCCAGCAACCCCATGCTCAAGCTGATGAACCCACAGTCAAGCCGGTGACCTTGGTGTTTTGAACCTGGGTCCTCTGTATCCCAGTCTGATGCTCTATCCACTGAGTCACCGCCTAATCAGGCTAAAGTATTTATATTTTGTATATAAGCACCATAATATTTAAAATATATGCATTACTGAGACTCAACAATATTGAAATTAGGTCAGTTAATAGCCCTGGCCAGAAAGCTCGGTTGGTTGGGGAATCATCTGAAAATGCAGAGGTTGCTGGTTCAATTTCTGGTCAGGGCACACACAGGAACAGCTTGATGTCCCTGTCTCTCTCTCTCCCCCTTCCTCTCTCGCTGAAATTAATAAATGAAAACAACAACAAAAAACACTCCCATGGCCTCTTAAGTGTTCAAGTGAAATTAAGTCATATGTCATTCACTTTGAATCAAATGCTAGAAATGATAAAGCTTTGTGAGAAAATCATGTTGAAAGCTGAGATGGGCTGAGAGTTTCAGCAGTTAGCCAAGTTGTGACTGCAAAGGAAAAGCTTCCTGAAGTCTGATGAAAAGTACTACTCTGGTGAACACAGGTATAATAAGAAAGCCAAGCAGCCCCATTGTTGACACTAAAGTTTTAGTGGTCTGGATAGAAGCTCACACCAGCCACAACATTCCCTTAAGTCAAAGCCGGACCCAGAGCAAGGCCCTCTTTTTAGTTCTGTGAAACCTGAGAGAGGCGAGGAAGTTGCAGAGAAGAAGTTTGAAATCAGCACAGGTTGGTTCGTGAGGTTTAAGGAAAGAAGCCATCTCCATAACACAGTTTCCTCACTCTTTTTAGCAGCAGTGAAGTGGTCCATTGCAAGGACCTGTAGTTTATTTAACTAAGCTCCTACGGGTGGCTTTTGCCCGTAGTATTTTAGAAGGGAAGATTTTGTTTGAAAAGTAAAATTTTATTAGTAGAAAACTTGGAAGAATCTACTCTAAGGACTAAGAATTAAATATGTACTTGTACACATAATGTACCAATGTGTGTCCTCAGGCGTTAAAATCTTATAATAGTTTGCTCTCTGTAAATGAGACTGAGATGTTGATAGGGATATCTGTCCCCAGTTTATTATTTTTTTCCTTTGCCTCATTGAAAATCACTTTATCTCATTAACTCAGTGTGCCTGAGAAGAAACACATATTGATGCTAAGGGTATGCAAATTAATACAGATGGTTAAGATATTTTAACAGCGTCATTAGGAATTCCATTTTTGGTGATTTTTATTTTTGCTCTTGACCCATGACAATCCTTTGAAGAATTGATTATTTCTTTCTTTTACAAACATTTAAAAAAATTCTATTAATTTTTAGAGAGAGAGAAGCATGGATTTGTTGTTCCACTTGTTTATGCATTCATTGGTTGATTCTTGCATGTTCCCTAACTGGGATCCAACCCATAACCCTGGCGTTTCAGGACGATGCTCTAACCAGCAGAGCTACCTGGCTAGGGCTGGTTCTTCTTTCTTTCTTTTTTTTATTCAGTGAAAGGAGGGGAGGCAGAGAGACAGACTTCCACATGCACCCTGACTGGGATCCAGCTGGCAAGCCCACTAGGGGCAATGCTTTGCCCATCTTGGACATTGCTCCATTGCTCAGCAATCAAGTTCTTCATAGCACCTGAGGTAGAGGCCATGGAGCCATTCTCAGAGCCTGGGGCCAACTTGATCCAATCGAACCATGGCTGCAGGAAGGGAATAGAGAGAGTAGAGAGAGAGAGAGAATTAAGAGGGGGAGAGGTAGAGAAACAGATGTTCACTTCTTTGTGCCCTGACCAGGAATCGAACCCGGGACAGTCATACGCCAGGCTGACACTGTACCACTGAGTCAACTGGCCAGCGCCATGGTTGTCTCTGGATTTATATGTAGGCTTCCTAGTTTACCCAACTAGACACATAGTTGATACTCAGTAACCACTTTTTAAAATCATCAATTGCCTTTGTTTTCTTCTTTCAGGAATGCGCTTGGCTCTGGCTGACGCTGGTGACACTGTGGAAGATGCTAACTTTGTGGAAGCCATGGCAGATGCAGGCATTCTCCGTCTCTATACCTGGGTGGAATGGGTGAAAGAAATGGTGGCCAACCGGGACAGCCTGAGAAGTGGCCCTGCCAGCACCTTCAATGATAGAGTCTTTGCCAGGTAAACCACGGACTCCAACCACTTTGTGCTTTAGCGTTGCTTCGTTCTGCTGCATTTTTAAGTTTTCTTTATTCCCCCTCAAAATAAATTTGATGCTAATAATAGCTTCTATTCATTGAAAGCTTACTTGTGCCAGTTACCATGCTAATTACTTTGAATCCATTATCTGATTTTAGCCTCATAGCAACCTTATATAATAAAGATATTTCTGGTTCTATTTTATAGTTAGAGCAGTTGAGGCTTAGAAAAATTATTTCATTAAATGCCTTAAAGCTGGTAATTGCAAACTTGGAATATGAATTTGCTTCTGTCTTTCTCCAAAGCCTGTTCTCATAACCATTTACCATGCTCTCTTGCGTTAAAGAAGGGCCGAATGGTTCAAGGAAAGGTAGATGAACGGAAATGGAGAATTATCATTTTCTTTTTCCCTTCAAAAGACATTTATCAACCTTTATGTGTCAGGAACCATCTGAGCACTGGTCTTACAAAGGTGGGTAAGACTTGATCCTTCCCTGTTGTCCAGCAGGAGAGAAAGAACACTTATCCCAATTAAAAGTGTAAAATAGGAATGGAGGGAATTCAGATGGTGTGTGAGTTATGGGTTTCTTAAAAATTAACCAGGGTTTTGCGAGGTGCGGAGAAAGCTGTGGGAAGAGTATGGTATTTATTCGCAGTACAGTGTGTGGAGAGCACCCGTTGAAGGTGAAACGAATTAGGGATAGACTAGGAAAGGCCTGCAGTAGGTAGGTGAGGAGTGTTTTCCTAACTGTCCAGTCAGTGTCAGTTGTTTAAAATGCAACAGTTAATTAAACCTGACTACAACCTTATGTCAGCTATTTTCAGATTGCATGTTGGGCTTCGAAACAAAGTTGCCATCAGGGAATTTTTCAATAGGAACACGGTTGACAGTGTTGTCCTAAGCAGGGGCTCTCAGATAACAATATGTACTTAGAGCTGGAGACATAAGTAATAGGGAGGTGACAACAGGTAGTATTAAGGAACACAGAAGTGGTTTTGTGGGGGAGCAGTTTTAAACGTCTAGGCATTGTTCTCATTTTAACTGTGTGTGAGTCTGTGCATCAGGTTGTTGTACCCATCTATACTGTACTTGCCTTTATACTCAATACCCTTTCTTTTTCCTATTCACTAGTGAAATGAATGCAGGAATTATAAAAACAGATCAGAACTATGAAAAGATGATGTTTAAAGAAGCTTTGAAAACAGGGTTTTTTGAGTTGCAGGTAGGCTGTTAACTTTCTTCGTAGCTCTGAAATGTCAGCGTGCACATGATGTATTTTTGCGCCCCTTCCCCTTCCTCCTGTGTCATAAAAACTCATCTCAAGTGCAGACCAGGAACTTTGTTAAGAAATTTTAAAATTCATCAATGAATTGTGATTTTAAATAGTTTCCTCTGGTACCTTTTCTCTTCTGCTCCTTTAACTATAAGTAATTCTGCTTCGAGTTGAGCATTAATAAAGAGATTATCTAAAAATTGGGAATACTTTCCAGAGAAACAATTTTAAGTTGACGAAAGTCCTCTTAAGAAAATAAAGGTATAATCGTACCATTTTCTGAGGTTTTCCACAAGGTGTCAGTATTTCCTCATGTTTGGCAGTTCAAGTCTAAAGTAAAAATGTTGCTTTAATCAGTTTTGTAAAATATTGCATTGGGATTTATGTAACTTGGTTTTCATAGACTTGGTAAAATAAGGATGAGGCTGAGCACACCAGTGTGCCTTTTTTGATTCCTAATATCTTTTTTTGTATGCTGCTCAGAACATTCACTCTTAGTATACAGTTTAAATGGTTCAGCCTGTTTGTGTTACAAAATGTCTTTTATAAAACTTGTTCTTGAGACTCATCAATCTGCAATATCTTTTGGACAAAGATTGACATACATTTCCTTGCAAATCGTTAAAGTAATGGCTTTATAAAAATTCTTTATGGAATTTTAAAAGACTAAAAACTTAAAAATGCATTAAGAGGGAGCTACTGAATTTTTTTCTCTTTACTTTTAAAGTAGAATGGGGAAAGAAATGGTAAATAATTTTAAATTTTTTAGGCCGCTAAAGATAAGTACCGTGAATTGGCCATTGAAGGGATGCACAGAGACCTCGTATTCCAATTTATTGAAGTTCAGACACTTCTCTTGGCTCCGTTCTGTCCCCATGTGTGTGAGCACATCTGGACACTCCTGGGAAAGGTATCTTTATGCATTGAAGATGGTGTGGGTGGATTTGACTTTTGTATCATTAAACAAATATTGTGGTGCTATTATTACTTAAGAGAAAAAGACTGAAAATGAATATTTTAAGAATAATGCTGGATTCATCGTCATAATTGCAATGGGTTAAACTGAAGCTGCCTCCTGTTTAGACAGGTGCATCATGTGTGTGCCTTTATTTGTATACATACAGTGTATATATTTAAAAAAATATTGATTGTATACATGTTCACCGCCTAATTCCCGGTAGGAAATGTTATAATACATTTAAATTATTCAGGTATGCATTTCAAGACTTGTATAACTAATATTGTCTTTCCATGTGTTTGTTAAAGAGACAAAAATACTGAGAAAGCTATGTTATGAACCTCTTGTAAACAAAGATAGAAGTGTATATTTGCATAAATATTCATGTTGCATATAAAATTCCTGGCATATATCAGGGTGCATATTTGGGGATATTATATTAGCATTTTTACTGTGAAGATAAATTCAATTATTTCTCCCTGGCTTGCAGATAAACAGATTGGCTGGTTTAATAACTTCTTTCCAGCCTTATTAGCTAGGCTCTTTTGCATTTTCCTGCATGAACAATACGAAAATGTGCTCACAGTGTATGTACCAAATAGCCATACTTTCAAGGCGGGGTGTCTTAATAGGATAAAAACTGAGAGTGTGCATAATTTATATAATAATGATTAAATTGAAGCAAATTAGCATTACATAATTTTCTTTGAAAGTGAGCATATGTGTGTGGGTATTAATACGCTTGTACAAATGGATGCTAATTAAGAATGTCGAGTCAGACTCTACAGCTTGAAATCTTGGGAACATTAGATTAGGACCGGTGGAAGTGTGCCGTGTGGAGTCAGGGTTTGAACTTTGAGCACGTATTTACAGATGGCAGCCTTGGTATGAAATTGTAATCAAGAATCATAAAATAGTTGTACTATCTAATCTCCCTGAATATCTCTCTGGGTTTTTTTTGTATGTTTTTATTTAAAAGCCTGACTCAGTTATGAATGCTTCCTGGCCTGTCGTGGGTCCTGTGGATGAGGTCCTGATACGCTCCTCACAGTACCTCATGGAGGTGGCACATGACCTTCGACTGCGACTGAAGAATTACACGATGCCAGCTAAGGGGAAGGTGAAGTCTTTCATGGAAAAAGGTTATTCCTGGAGAGTCATTGGCCAAATAATATTTAACAGTAATGAACATTAAGACCATTTTCATTACAATTTGTCGCGCTGTCTTCATTGCTAATGCAGTTTTGTACTGTGTGTATTTTTCCTGTTAAAGGAAGTGTTGATATATACTGTGGGAGGGTTCTTTTCATTTGGGGTTTATATGAAAGTGATTAGCTGTCTCTTCCTTTCCTTCTTCCCTGTAGAAGACTGACAAGCAAGCCCCTCCCAAGCCTACGCATTGTACCATCTACGTGGCGAAGAACTATCCCTCTTGGCAGCATACCACCCTGTCAGTTCTACGTAATCACTTCCAGGTGATGCTCCCAGCAGACCTCCCCCAGCATCATGGTGCCCTGCCTGTGCTGGTTCTGTTTTTAGCATGTTGGCAATGTCAGGAAGACCGGCTGCTTTAATTACCTCTACTTTTGAAGCTTCCCTCGTTATCCCTGGTGGCTCTTAAATGGATGCCAAGGGAAAAGCTGCAGTTTTTCATCATTTCTGAAACTGTCATACAAAAATACACTGAATGTAGTTGTGTGTAATTAAGGGCTGTGGGACTTTCATACATGTGGTTAAAGTTAGGAAGCAAAAACACTGAGATTCATGAAGCCTTGACCTTATGAGGTTTGAAAAGTTTGAAGCTTGGCTCTTGGGAAATTTAAAAGAAAATGTATAGTATAATAATTACCCATAGAAATGGAGAGGTTGATGTTGATTTTGTTTTGGCTCTGTCAGGTAAATAGCTATCAAATATGATAGTTCTATTGAAAAGGAACTCAATAATTAAGCTTAGTTCTTTAACTTTTTTTTTTTAAGATTTTATTTATTCATTTGAGAGAGGAGAGAGAAAGAGAGAGGGAGAGAAAGAAGGGACTCACAAGAGGGGAGGAGCAGGAAGCATCAACTCCCATATGTGCCCTGACCGGGTAAGCCCAGGGTTTTGAACCGGCGACCTCAGCGTTCCAGGTCGAGGCTTTATCCACTGCGTCATCACAGGTCAGGCCAGTTCTTTAACTTTTTTAATTGAATTTATTGGGCTGACAGAGATTAACTTAATTATACAGGTCTCAGGTGCCCAACTGTACACCGTATTGTGTGTTCACCCCTCGACCCTCCAAAACTTAGTTGTTTAAACTTAGATTCAAATCATGAAGGTGCATATAAATGAGAGAGAGAAAATATAGATGGCCAAAGCATAAGCTTTGATTTTAAAGACGTTTATTAGAGTTTTGCCTCCATAATTTTTATAGTTAATTAGGAAATACTCAGAAAAACTTTTACGTTGGCACAATTGGGTGGAAAGAGAAGAGCAAGTGTTTTTTATTGTTTGTGAACCTGTTTTTACGGAGAACTTCTCTCCTGTTTGATTGGAATGGGAAGAGAAGGTTGCCTTTAGAATCTGCTTGCGGATTCTACCTTAGAAGTAAAAGGTGACAAGCTCCTCTCGGAGGTCGGGAAGTGAAACTGTGCCTCGGGACTGCTTATTCATCCCAAGATTTTCAAGGAAGCAATAGAACTAAACATCGTCTGTGACATTCCAGGTGTTCAAAGGAAATACATTGCCACCGCTCTTTTAGAGGTGATAGTTTTACTTAGTATTTGTCGAGTAGTCATATATACTTTCAAAATGTCATCATCTTTGGGCATTATTTGGGACGACTGGCTTCCTTTAAAATTTTGTTTGCATCCAAAAGAACCCAAAGAATATTGGTTTGTAGTCAAAAAGAATGGTCTTGTGTAGAATATGGCACCATTTTTGTGACAAGGAAAAGGAATGTGTCCTATACTCTCCTTTTCTCTTTCATCTGTATTTCAAAGCAAAACATTGACAAGTAGAGAAAAAAATTTTTCCCATGTACCTCACCTAGCAAAGGTTAGAATTGAAGGAAAATGGACTATTGGAAATCTGACTATATGTTACTTTTCATTTAGATTCATTCTCAACCCTCGGCTTTGATAGTATGCTTCTACAATAAGAGAAAAGGAGTCACCTGAAACTCTGAAAAGGCCACTTGCTTTCTCACTCTATTGAAGGGGACAGTCGATGTCTGCTGAAGTGAATTTAAATTCAGGCAGCATATTTGGGACTTACGCTTATTCGTGATATAGGATACAGGCACTTGGTTTTGAGTAGATAGAAATGATCCTATTTTTAATAGGTCCGTAGCTAGGGATTCTTCTGTTCACATTGGTGGTAATAATTTATAACAGAGTGTTCAAATACAAACCTATAAATCTGTATGACAGTTGTGTGTAGTTTTTCATTTTGATATAACTAAGGAAATACTTTTAGAAGTTTATAAGACCATTTTGTTTTCTCACCAGCTAAGATCTAACGTTAAGATCCTGGAGGTGCCATTTTATAAGAAAAATATTAACGTTCAGCATGGTGTGCTTGCTTTTCTTTATCCTCAAAATCCTGTGTTCTCTGAATTTGGAGGGAGTAGGAGGCTCCCTTCTGTGTTACTCATTCACCTCTCACTGTCCCACCATGCCAGGGCTGTACCCTCTCTGTTCTTCAGCAGACTGGTCTTCCTTCTAGGGCTGGCCTACCTCCTCTAGGCACATCCATCTTGCATGATCTTTAAAATACTTTTCTTGGCCCTGGCTGGTTGGCTCAGTGGTAGAGCATTGGCCTGGCATGTGGATGTCCCGGGTTTGATTCCCGGTCAGGGCACACAGGAGAACTGACCATTTGCTTCTCCAACCCTCCCCCTTCTCTCTTTGTCTCTCTCTCTCTTTCCCTTCTGCAGCCATGGCTCGATTGGTTCAAGCACATTGGCCCCAGGCACTGAGGATGGCTCTTGTATAGCCTCCACCTCAGGCGTTAAAAATAGTTCAGTTGCAAGCATGGCCCCAGATGGGCAGAGTATCAGCTCCAGATGGGGGTTGCTGGGTGGATCCCGGTCAGGGTGCATGTGGGAGTCTGTCTTTCTATCTTCCCTCCTCTCATTTGCAAAAGAAGAAAAAAAATATTTTTCTTAACTTTCTTTTCCAACTCTTTTTCTTTTCTTTTTTTTAGAACAATAGTGGAAAGTTGCCTGATAACAAAATCATTGCTGGTGAACTAGGCAGTTTGCCAGAACTGAAGAAATACATGAAGAAAGTGATGCCATTTGTTGCCATGATTAAGGTAAGCTGTGCAGCTGTGACCACATGAGTAATGGTTACCTAGGAGAGCAGAAGAAGGGAGACGTCTCCCCAGTAAATCTGCTGAAAAGGCACTTCTCAGTCAGCGGTCATGGCACATGCGCAGTCAGATTTGGGGGTTACCTGTGGAGTTGCTGAGTATGTGGACATACATCTTGTGAAAGAAAAACGTGTAGGATTGCTGCTCTAATGACTTTCTTTAGGGTCTACCTTCTTTTCAGTTTGGGGAGGAAGCATACATAGTCTTTTGACTTACATTAGGATGTTTTTGCTACATCCTATTACAGGAATCAAGGTCCTACTTTTCTACAGGGTTAGCTAACAGGATACATGGTGTTTCTAGTGGTGAGACCAGGGCTTCTCAGCAATGGCCCTATTGATATTTTGGGCTGGTTAGTTCTTTGTTGTGTGGAGCTGTCCTGTATGATGTATGGGTTAGCAGTATCCTTGGCAGTATTCTACCCACTGGATGCTGGTAGAACCTCCCTTTTATTTCCTTTAACTGTGACAACCCAAAGTGTCTTCAGACATTGCTACATGTCTCCTGCAGCCAAAATCAGTATTCCCTTCCCTGCAGCTCCCATGTTAAGAATCTTTGGGATAGACTCTTAGTTTTCTTCATATGTGTGGCCGATGTATTGGATTTCTTGACAAAGTGAAGAGAAAGAAGGCTGTGTGTTGCTTAAGATCTCAGGCTCTGGGGTCAGGCAGATCTTGGTTCAAGTCCTGTTTGCCTGTTACTTCTTAGTTGTGAGGCCTTAGACAAGTCACTTATATTCTCTGGGCCACAAGGTGTTTCATCTATAGGATAAGGAAATCAACAGGACCTATGTTTTAAGAGTGCTTTGAGGAGTCATGAAATAATACAGTTAACACTTTACTACCTATCAAGAAGTAGACTCACTAAACATTTTTTTTAATGTAAATCAGTGTATTCTAGCCTGCTGGCACATAGTGGTTATTCTTGTACTTGAAGTTTAGTCTTGAATCTTCTAGACTACAACTGCCTGCCTGATGGAGACCCAAACTCTTAGCTTCTTCTGTATTGGAGTAATTGTATTCTTAGGAAATCCTTTTAATTCTCCAAGACTGGAATTAACTAACGGATCCCTATGCTATTTCAAGTTTGAGAAATAATTTACAATTCTGGTTTGACCTATGCCAATCAAGTTATATTTCTGCTGGTATGTTCCTTAGTCATTGGTCCCATTGGTCAAATTGCCAGATCAATTATCAATAATACAGATTCAACAATATATTCCATCGTTCATTGCAAAGAAAACTCACATTGATGACGTTCATTGACAGAATTCAGAGAAACTGATTTGAAAAGTAGTTAAATGATATTAGATTCAAGAGTTGACTTTTTGAAAAACCAATGTTAGCCTATTTGAGTAGTAATATATTTTTTGAGTAATATTGGTAATTTTTCCAGGCATATTAGTGGTGTTGAAAAGTCTTTGATAACTCTGATAATAAGAAAATGGCTTTTTAGCACTTTTTTCCCCACAGGAAAAGAAACATACTTAGATGAAATGAAAACAGTAAATATTAGGAATCATGTCAGGTCACTTTGAAGTAAGTGCAATCTGTTCTAGGCAGTTAGCTATATTTCTGTATATGAACTTGACTCTCCAAGGTTACATTTTGAGTTGGCAAATAGTTTATTTCATGTTCAAGAAAATTAAGAAAATAAATTGTTTTTTATAACCATAGAATTATTTGAGTGTCTATATAGTATGACTTTTTTTTTTTTTTGGTGGGGAGAGAGAGAGAGAGACAGACATAGACAGGAAGGGAGAGAGATGAGAAGCATCAACTCATAGTTGTGGCACCTACCTTAGTTGTTCATTGATTGCTTTCTTTTTTTTTTAACAGTGACAGAGAGAGAGAGTCAGAGAGAGGGATAGATAGGGACAAACAGACAGGAATGGAGAGAGATGAGAAGCATCAATCATCAGTTTTTCGTTGCGACACCTTAGTTGTTCATTGATTGCCTTCTCATATGTGCCTTGACTGTGGGCCTTCAGCAGACCGAGTAACCCCTTGATTAAGCCAGCGACCCTGAGTGTGAGCTGTTGAGCTTTTGCTTAAACCAGATGAGCCCGCGCTCAAGCAGGTGACCTCGGGGTCTCGAACCTGGGTCCTTCCGCATCCCAGTCCGATGCTCTATTCACTGCTCCACCACCTGGTCAGGCTGATTGCTTTCTCATGTGACCTGGGGGCTCCAGCCAAGCCAGTGACCCCTCCTTGTTCAAGCCAGTGATCTTGGGCTTTAAACTAGTGACCTTTGGGTTCAAGCCAGTGACCATGGGATCATGTCTATGATCCCATACTCAAGCCAACGACCTTGGAATTTCGAACCTGGGACTTCAGTGTTCTAGGTCAAATTTTTAAATTTTATTCTTTGATTTTTCAGGGGGCTGAACAAGAATGATCAACTCATAGTTGTTTTACTTTCGTTGTTTGTTGGTTGCTTGTCATATGTCCATTGATCTGGCAAGCCCAGGGTTTTGAAATAGTGACCTCAGTGTTCCAGGTCAGTGCTCTATCCACTGCGCCACTGCAGGTCAGCCATCTAGTATGATTTTTTAAATTTTATTTTAAAATTTGTTGGACTATCTTAGGTAATTTTTTGTATGTGTGTGACAGAGAGAAAGAGAGACAGATAGGACCAGACAGACAGGAAGGGAGAGAGATGAGAAGCATCAATTCTTCATTGTGGTTTCTCAGTTGTTCATTGACTGCTTTCTCATATGTGCCTTGACCAGGGGTCTACAGCAGACTGAGTTACCCCTTGCTCAAGGCAGTGACCTTGGGTTCATGCTGATGAGCTGTGCTCAAACCAGATGAGCCCGTGCTCAAGCTGGCGACCTCAGGGTTTCGAACAACCGGGGTCCTCTGCATCCCAGTCTGACACTCTATCCACTGTGCCACCGCCTGGTCAGGCTTTTAGGGAATTTATTAATCCACTATGCTCTGAAATAACTTTATAAAGATCTGGTGTCTTGGAAATTTTTATTATTACTTTTGATACCTGAAGTAATATTTTCACACATTTGATTTTTTGTCAAAGCAAATTCTTTGGATTTGCATATTAAATCAGTCTAAATAAACAATGATAACATCATATATTTTGTGTGAATCTGAATACTTTGTCTTTTCATTCCTGCCTTAATCTTACCATATTTTAAATGATAATTACTCTGAGCTAGTGCTTTCATTAACAGGCAGGCAAAGATAAGGAAAACTGAGTCCAAGGCCTTTCCTTTAACTGTTAAAATTTGAAGATTTTATCAATTGAGAGAAGTATTATTGCTTTGGAGGAAATACATTATTTTTTTTTAATCACTTCTTATTTTTCAGGTATAGATTATGTATATAGCTTCAGGTGTGCTCCCCAGTGATTAGACATTACATAACTTCCTAAGTGATCACCCTGATAAATCTCATGCCCTTTCCCCCCATGCATAGTTATTAGGATATTATTGATTGTGTTCCCTACGCTGTGCCTTCCATCCCCATGACGGTTCTGGTACTACCAACCTGCACTTAATTCCTTACCTTTTCAGCCAGCACCCTCTCCCCCACCCCCAGTCTGCCAGCCATCAAAATGTCCTCTGTATGAGTCTGTTTCTGTTCCTTGTTTTTTGTTTTTTTAGATTCAGTTGGTGACAGATATGTATTTATTGCCATTTTATTGTTCATATTTTCTATCTTTATTCTTTTTTTTTTTTTTTTTAGAAAACCCTTTAACATTTCATGTAGTTTGGTGGTGATGAATTCCTTTAGCTTTTTATTCTCTGGGAAGCTGTTTATATGACCTCCAATTCTAAGTGATAGCTTTGTAGGGTAGAGTAATCTTTGTTGTAGGTCCGTACTTTTAATCACTTCGCACATTTCTTGCCACTTCCTTCTGACTTACAAAGCTTTTTTTGAGAAATCAGCTGACAGTCTTATGGGAGCTTCCTTGTCGGTAACTAACTGCTTTTCTCTTGCTGCTTTTCAGATTCTCTTTGTCTTTAACCTTTTGCAGTTTAATTGTTATGTGTCTTGGGGTGGGCTTCCCTGGGTTCACGCTGTTTCTGTGCTTGTATGTCTGTTTCCTTCACCAGGCTGGGGACGTTTTCTGTCATTTTTTCAAATAGCTTTTCAATTTCTTGCTCTCTCCTCCTCTGGCACCCCCATGGTGTGAATGTTGGTGTGCTTTCAGTTGTCCCAGAAGCTCCTTCTGCTGTCTTCGTTTGTTTGGACTCTGGTTTCTTTTTGCTGTTCTGATTCGGTGTTTTTTGTTCCCTTATAGTCCAAATCATTGCTTTGATTCTCAGCGTCATCTACTCTACTATTGATTCCCTGTAAATTATTCTTTTTTTTTTATTATTCATTTTAGAGAGGAGACGAGAGAGAGAGAGAGAGAGAGAGAGAGAGAAAGGGGGGGGAGCTAGAAGCATCAACTCCCATATGTGCCTTGACCAGACCAGTGCAGGGTTTTGAACTGGCGACCTCAGTGTTCCCAGGTCGACGCTTTATCCACTGCGCCACCACAGGTCAGACAATTCCCTGTAAATTATTCTTCATTTCAGTTAGTGATCCTTCATTTCTGACTGGTTCTTTTTTATGGTTTCTATGTCTTTTTTATGCTGTTGGAAGTTCTTATTAAGTTACTTGAAGTTCTCACAAAGTTTCTTGAGCATCCTTAAAACTATTCATTGTTTTGAACTCTATATTTGGTAGTTTGCTACCTTCATTCCATTTAGTTCTTTTTCTGGAGATTTCATTTGTTTCATTTGGGATCTGTTTCTCTGTCTCTACATTTTGGCTGCTTTCTATGTTTGTTTCTATGTTAGGTAGAGCTTCTCTGTCTTCCAGACTTGATAGAGTGGCCTTGTCTAGTGGATGTCTTCTGGGCCCAGTGGCACAACCTCCCCAGTCACTTAAACTGGGTACTCCTGTGTGGGCTGTGTGCACTGACCTGTGGTAGGTGAGCCTTGGTTGATATTTGCATTCCTGGGAAGGATGACTCCCAGGCTGATGGGCTGTGAGGACCGGCTGTGGCTACAGTGGAGGAACTGCTGTGTAGGAGTCCACCCTATGGGGCACGACTTGCTTAAGCGGGGCTTTGGTGCTCCCTGAGTCTGTCCCTTGAGTGTGTCGCTTGTGAAGGGGGTAGGGTGGTAATCTGGTGTGATCTGAAACTATCTACTGGGTGCATGGGATCTAGGTCCTCCCAAGAGGTACAAACAAGGCCAGCCACTGCCTTTGCCCTGCCTGGGACCACCTGGCATGAGCTACAGAGCAGTGTGCAGATGGCTGCTACTTATGCTGGGTTTGGAGGTGCCTAGGAGAAGCCCAGCTGTTAACCAAGGTCTGCTGCTGTGTGTGCTGGGCCCAAGGCCACTTAGGAAGATGTATGGTTATGCAGAGGTCTGATGCTGCTTGTTTGAGAGATTTTAGGAAAGTCCAAAGCATGAAGCAAGTGAGGCTATTGTATGGAAAAGCCACTGGAAATAGCTTGGGTGGGCCGGTAAGTTTGAATGGGGCAGGGCCTCAGGGAATCACCTAGTAGGGTCAAATAGCAATAGCCAGGTTGATGGAGACTCAGATGGTGCCCCCACCTGCAGGTTCTGTCGGGGAAGGAGGTTTTTTTGGAAAAGGAGCAGTGGCATCCGCCAGCAATTTTGTGTGAAAGAAAGCTGCCCAATCCCCCCAGTCTCACCCTGATGCCAGTTTATTTCCTCCCCATATGTCCCTGATTCTTTTCAAGCTGCTGCCCCAGTGCTGGAGCTCAGAGGCGTGAGTCCGAGTAAGTCCATGCATAAGCCTTTTAGAGAAACTGCCTGGGACTCCAGCAGCCCTCTGTCTCACTCAGCCACTATCCCCACTGGTTTTTACAGTCAGAAACTCTGGGACTTCTCTTCCTAGTCCTGGAACCCTGGGATAGGGGACCTGGTGCAGGACTGGGACCCTCACTCCTCAGGGGGAGACCTCCGCAGCCGAGATGTTCCTCCTGATTTTAAACTGCCACACCTGGATGTGGGACCATCCCATTCTGTGTCTCTGCCCTCCTGCCAGTCTCAGTGTGGCTTTAAATCCCTAGTTGGACTTCTGTTCAGCCAGATTCCAGGTGCTTCTGAATGATGGTAACTCTGTAGTTTAGTTGTAGTTTTGGTGTGGTTATAGGAGGATTCAAGTATCGTGCTTGTTTATCTACACTGCCATGTTGACTGGAAGTCTCAAAATATATTCTTTTCAACATATTTTAATGTGATTTTGTTTTTCAAAACCACTTTGGCTGTTAGGAAAACCTGGAGAAAGTGGGACCTCGTGTTCTGGATTTGCAATTAGAATTTGATGAACAAGCAGTGCTTATGGAGAATGTAGTCTACCTGACCAATTCCCTGGAGGTAAGAGGGGCCAGGTATTGTGATAACTAGTTAACCATAGTAAACCTAATCCAGGTCTTTTGTTTTCTAATAAACCTTTTATAAACTTCACCTTCTATGTTTAGTAACTTTGCCAAATACATAGTCAAAAAGTTTTTGGAGAGAAAGAGAATGGGTGATTATAGAAGTTGCAGGAAGGAAAAATGATCTGTTGTCTTCTTTCATTTGTCAGCTATTCTGCACATAAAATACTAGCTGTATAGATCTGGATCTTCTGCCCCCCAAATTATCTTTTAAAAATTGAGGAGAGACCTTATATTCAATTACTTTCAGAATATCTCATATTATGAGCTACTCTGAATTGCTTTTCCCTTCCCTTCTTTCCTTTTATCCCTTAGATTCACAGAATTGGATTTTACAGGAACAGAGAGTGAGTCAGAGAGAGGGATAGATAGGGACAGACAGACAGGAACAGAGAGAGATGAGAAGCATCAATCATTAGTTTTTCGTTGCCGTTGCGACACCATAGTTGTTCATTGATTGCTTTCTCACATGTGCCTTGACCACGGACCTTCAGCAGACTGAGCAACCCCTTGCTGGAGCCAGCGACCGTGGGTCCAAGCTGGCGAGCTTTTTTGCTCAAGCCAGATGGGCCCGTGCTCATGCTGGCGAGCTCGGGGACTCGAACCTGGGTCTTCCGCATCCCAGTCTGACGCTCTATCCACTGCCACTGCCTGGTCAGGCTCATGATATATTATTAATGGTCTATGCCTGCTCATGATTTTTAATTTAAATTTTAAAAAATTTTTCATTCTGGTATATATAGATTTTTTGAAAAAGAATATATTTATTGATTTGAGAGAGAGAGAAGCATAAACTTGCTGTTCCACTTAGTTGTTCCATTCAGTTGTGCACTCTGATTGCTTCTTGTACATGCCTTGCCCAGGATTGAATCTGTGAACTCACTGCTCTGGGACGATTCTCTAGCCACTGAGGCACCTGGCTAGGGCTGCTTTTTAATTATAGTTGACATGCAATATTATATTAGTTTTAGGTATACAAGATAGTTATTTGACATTTATATACATTATAAAGTGATCACCATGAGAAGTCTAGTAACCATCTATCACCATACAAAGTTTCTATGATATTATTGAGTGTATTTTGTATGTGTACATTGTGTCCTGTTTTCTTTAAATTGATAATACTATGAATATCTGTGAATCTATTACCAACTCAAGAACTAGGACATTACCAATAGCTTTCACATATTCTCACTGTCCTACCGTCCTGCCCTAGTCACCGCTTCAGGTATCGATTCTAGAAATGCTGTCTCTCAGACAACTTAGGCGGAAGGAAGGTTAATTCAGTGCTCTAGAAAAATTGTTAGAAGACTCCTACTGGTTGTAGCAATAGTGAAGGCACTGAAGTAAAGGACAGTAATGTAGGTTTAGGTTTAGAGCAGTGGTTCTTAACCTTTTTTGAGGTACCGAACCCACCAGTTTCATATGCACGTTCACCGAACCCTTCTTTACTGATAAATAAAATACTATTTTTTTTTCCAAATTCAAGACATAGGTATATGTTTTTTTTACTGGTGCACAAAATGAGCCGTGCATGAACATCACCTTGCTCAAAGAACAAAACCAACAAAGTGCATGAACTCACAACAAATTACGGTATTACTTTATTCTGGCCTCCGCGGCAGAGGCTTCTCCGAATCCCTGAGACCAACTCATCGAACCCTTAGGGTTCAATAGAACCCAGGTTAAGAACCACTGGTTTAGACTTTGAATAAAATTGTTTCACGAAATATTAGACTGGAAGATAGTTGTTTCTAAATAAGCATTTTATATCATTTAATTATAAATTAGTAATTAAATTAATAACTATTAGTGGACATCTATTTCAAGAATATTTCTAAATATTCTATATATTCATGGAGGTCAAAAAACTTCTTGGCTCTTTGGGAGATGGGGACACATATTATTTAGGATCCTCTTATATTCAGGCCTATGTAGTGTTACATGTCTGAGTTTATTTCAGCGGAAACCTTTTATCCTCAAATGCTAGATATCTGAACTTTATATAAGTTCAGTCTTTTATGCTGATTTTTCATTTTCTCTTATACGGCAGTAGGTCCCAGATTGCATTATAGAAAATGTTAAACATGACTATACAAATAACAGTACTATGAGACAGCTAAGATCAGTGTTAAATAATTGATTACATTTATTTAATGTTTATATGGAAAATAATAAAATTGCACAGACCATTTCATGTTAAGTGGAGAACCTAGCTAGATTCACTCTTTGGTGAAATGAGGTGATGATTAATTTCAGTCATATTAAGTCATACTAATGACTTTCATTTTTCCCCCTCTATTTAGCTAGAACACATAGAAGTCAAGTTTGCCTCTGAAGCAGAAGATAAAATCAGGGAAGAATGCTGTCCTGGGAAACCACTTAATGTCTTTAGAACAGAGGTAAGTTGAAAGAATCTAACTGAATCATTGCATTTTAGAGTTAGAAGAGACCTTAGAGATCGTAACATCAAAATCCGTCATTTTAAAGCTGGAAGAAAGTGAGGTCCAGAGAAATTGAGTGATTGGTTAGGTCCAGGCTGTCTAGTTTATTAGAAATGGGGTTGGAGGTGAGGGCTCCTAATTCTCTGGCTTGTGCAATACTCACTTTTCCTTACTTAACTCTAATGGATAGCATCAGATGTTGTTTGTGGGTTAAAAAAATAAAAATACGATTTTCAAAACCTGGTTTTTATTTTCAATAAAATACAGTGGAAATTGAAATGTGAGACTTTTTCTTTTAATTTATTTATTGATTTTTAGAAAAAGAGGATGATACGAAGGGGAAGGAGAGAGAGAGAGAGAAATACTGATTTGTTGTTCCACTTATTTATGCATTCATTGGTTGATTTTTCTATGTGACCTGACCAGGGATCAAACTCAAAACCTTGGCATATTGGGATGATGCTCTAACCAACTGATCTACCCAGCCAGGGCAAAGTGTGAGACTTCTTTTAAAAGTGAAAAGGCACTTTGCTTCTTCCAGTGAGTCTTGGTTTGATAATGTTATTCAAGAGTTTTTGGTTTCTGGCGTAAGTGCGATTGATGCATTATCTGAAGTTATGCTGGAATTGACTTTTTCCTCTTACGCTTTTGGCCATTATTGGTGAAGATAAATAGCTTCTGGAGTTTTGGAGGATTCTATGTGTTTGTTCTCCAAGAATCCATGAGAATGGCAGCACTTGGCAAAGTCCAGTGCTGCAACTGGGAGAGCCCATAACATTCCCTGCTTCTCCTGATAAGCAGTGGGCGTAGCTATATCCTGTTCCTTTTACCACATTTAATGGAAAACCCAACGAATAGAAAAATCCCATTTTGAAAGAATGAGGTAATTATGATCTTGGAAATTTCCTGAATTTTTCATCACATAATCAATACACTCATTACATTAAGATCTGGTGGCTTTTAAACATGCAGTCATTTGGGCTATGGAGATAGGTCCTTAAAAGTGTTCTATATGCCTGACTAGGCAGTAACGCAGTGGATAGAGCGTCAGACTGGGATGTGGAAGACCCAGGTTTGAGACCCCGAGCTCGCCAGCTTGAGCATGGGTCCATCTGGCTTGAGCTAAAGCTCGTCAGCTTGGACCCAAGGTCACTGGCTCCAGCAAGGGGTGGCTCGGTCTGCTGAAGACCCGCGGTCAAGGCACATGTGAGAAAGCAATCAATGAACAACTAAGGTGTCGCAACGGCAACGAAAAACTAATGATTGATGCTTCTCACCTCTCTCCGTTCCTGTCTGTCTGTCCCTATCTATCCCTCTCTCTGACTCTCTCTGTCCCTGTAAAAAAAAAAAAAAAGTGTTCTATATACAAATGTTTATTTCCAGCTATGGTCAAGCATTCTTTTAAGCTATATGTATTTAAATCTTTCACAAGACTCAGTTGATTTTTTTCTATTTAAAATAATGAGAGGGTCTTTTATTATAGCTTATATAATATGGGTGGTATTATGACATAGAACTGGTTTAATCCTGTCTTTGCCTCTTTGGTTTTATGACCTTGGCCTACTTTGTTAATCTCTCTAGTTCTCAACTTCTCATCTGTGAAAGGGAGTCTCAAAGAACTACCTTTCAGGCCTGACCAGGTGGTAGCACAATGGATAGAGCATTGGACTGGGATGCAGAGGACCCAGGTTCGAGACCCCAAGGTCGCCAGCTTGAGCACGGGCTCATCTGGCTTGAGCAAGGTTTACCAGCTTGAGCCCAAGGTCGCTGGCTCAAGCAAGGGGTCACTCAGTCTGCTATAGCCCCCCAGTCAAGGCACATATGAGAAAGCAATCAATGAACAACTAAGGTGTTGCAATGGCAATGAAAAACTAATGATTGATGCTTCTCACCTCTCTCCCTTCCTGTCTGTCTGTCCCTATCTATCCCTCTCTCTTACTTTCCCACTGTTCCTGTAAAAAAAAAAAGAAAAAAAAAGAACTACCTTTTAGGATATAGGAATAATGTCTGTAAAGTGCTTTGTACAGTGCCTGCGACATAGAAACTCAATAAATGATGGTAATTGTGGAAGAGAAAATATAATTATTGTTAATTTTCTGTCATCAGTATTGATACATGTAGTTGTCACTTTTATCTAGGAATTGGTTGTAAGCACGTACATCTTTCCTTCATATCTGCGTATCCCTCTGTGTGGTGTTAGAGCACCAGAATTAAACCTGTCTTTCCTCAGGCATTAAAAATGTACCAGATTCCTTTTTGCTCAGCAGTAATAAGTGTGATTTCCTGTAACAATTATTTTCTCTTTATTTTCCTAGCCTGGTGTGTCAGTTTTCATAGTGAATCCCCAGCCATCCAATGGCCACTTCTCAACCAAAATTGAAATCAGGCAAGGAGATACCCGTGACTCTATAATCAGGCGTTTAATGAAAATGGACCGAGGAATCAAAGGTGAATGGTTTCCCTGTGCATTTGGCAGGAGCTCGTGGAGTTGATGAGTTCTAGGCAGAGGGAAGAAAGAAAAGTAGCTTAGCTTGCTTAGAGACAGCTGTGTAATACTATGGGAAGAGTACTGGACCCAGAATCAGGAAACCTATGTCTTTGGGACATTGTGACTAGGTTAGCTCGGTGACTTGGCCATGTCACTTAAGCTCTAAACTGATCTCCCTTTTAATAAAGTGAGGACACTGGATGAATATTTTTCTGAGACTCCATCTAGCTTTAAAATTGTAACAAGCAATTTCTCTCTCTCAGAGGTTTTCAGCGTTAAGGTGTATATACCCTTAATTTCCTGAACCAACTTGCCCAGGTGGTTCTGTTCCTGTTGAAGGAGGAGAAACAGAGTCAGTCATTTTGCGACCCTGTCACACAGAGGGTGTCATTAGTCCCCTTGTACAGGTCATGAAGTGGAGGTCAGAAAGACTAACTGGCAGTGATCGTTCAGCTAGTAAGTCCTCGAGCTGAAATTCAAACT
Source organism: Rhynchonycteris naso (assembly GCA_037038555.1). Lineage (NCBI taxonomy): Eukaryota > Metazoa > Chordata > Mammalia > Chiroptera > Emballonuridae > Rhynchonycteris > Rhynchonycteris naso. The sequence continues at coordinate 107,010,843 of CM073003.1, read as the reverse complement.
CAGGTCTGTCTGACTCCAAACAAAGCTCGTTTTTTCTTCTAAACGATGTGCCTCCAAGTGAAATATGTAAATGATCTTAATTTCTTAACAAGATTTAGTTAAGATGTTCTATGATTAGATTTAATGTAATAATTTATAGCTTTTTTTCCCCTCATCACTCATCCGGGTCGTAGGCTGATCATAGTACAAAAGGCATTAATGTGTCTTTGTGTTATTTTTTTTCCCAATTATGAAGAAAAATTAATGTTGAGATTTCTTATTTTGCATTATCTCTCTTCTTAATGGCAATCAAGAATTGATTGGGCCTCATTCCCTTAGTGTAAACTTGTCTGGAAAGATCTACGGATCCCAGACAGTGACCTAATTTATGAAAATATATTCAGAGTAACAGTATGCCATTAACACAGAAGACTGGAAATAGCCCTTTGGACTTGATTCTACCATGTTAGTTTTTGTCCTCTTGAAGTCATTTGCTCACCTTCTGTGCACAGTTCTTGATTGACTATCATGTGTCGTATATATAGCGATAAGTGTGTGTGCACTGAGGGGTTTGGGGAGTCTACAAAGTATTGTTTATTAAGACTCTGTATCTAATAAGAGAGACTGCTGAGCACCTTAAGAGAGGTACAGATAAAATTTACAGCACAGAGAAGGGTGAGGTTATTTCCAACTGTGATGGTCAGTGATGACTTTATGAACAAAATACTATTTGGATGGGGCAGGAAAATTACACCTGTGTGGGTGGGGGAAGGGTGTCTAGCAGGAGGGAAACACTAATCCTTGCCTCACTATGTATCAGCTGTGTATTAGGGCTGGAGATTTTGTTGTTTCTAGACATTATTGTAGAATTGTGGTAAAATATACATGGCAAAGTTGAGCATTTTCGTCATTTTTAAGTGTACAGTTGGGCGCCTTCAGTACGTTCACATTGTTGTGCAGCCCTTACATCGTCCATCCAGGACTTTCCCACCGTCCTAAGATGAGACCCTGTGCCCATTAGATCATGGCTCTCCACAGCTCTGCCTCTCTGTAGTCCCTGCTCACCACTGTTCTACTTTCTGCCTCTATGTATTTGACTGTTTGGGCACCTCATATAAATGGAACCATACAGTATTTGTTCTTTTGTGTCTGGCTTCTTTCACACAGTAAAATGTCTTCAAGGCCCACCCATGTTACAGGCATTTACTGTGTTTCCTCAGTAAACCAGGTACTGAAGAGTGATAGCGTCACCCTTAGAACCTATAACCACAAAATGCAGAAGATTTTGAAATATGAATACAGGCAGTCCCTAGCTTACAAACAAGATAGGTTCTATACATTTGAAAATGTTTACGTATTCATATGCACAGAAAGGTACAAATAAATACTATTGATATATTAAGACAAAAACCTAAGTTGCATTTAATAGGTACCTGTTCCAACTTACATACAGATTCCACTTAAGAACAAACCTACAGAACTTATCGTTTGTAACCCAGGGACTTCCTGTATATAGAAAACCACACTGTGGCTTTATCTGTCTATTTATATTGCATATATGCAGTCATGAGAAAATTTTATGATAGGAATAACTCTTAGCCATGAAAAACAATATAGTAGCTTTTAGAGAAAATTGGTATTTGGACTCACTGGACAGGATTATCATGAGTTGTAGCAAACTAGAGGATGTATTTCTCTATTGAAAATTGTATTATATAACATTAAACCCGCCTCTCTGTTAAATATTCTTAGACAGAGCACTGACCAGGTTCTTTGGAATTGTACTGAAATGTGTTTCCTACATTTTGACCTTTCACATTGAGCCTATGGCACAATTCTTATATCCTTTGTCAAGCTAGCTGTGAATAATATTATCATAAAATCCTTTAAGTTGGGTATTAGTAGCTGCTGTGAATTTTAGAAAATACAGTGTGTCCGTAAAGTCACGGTGCACTTTTGACCAGTCACAGGACTTTACGGACACACTGTAGATAGAAATGTTAGGGGAGTTTGAAATTAATATTCTTCCAAGTGTCTACAGAAGAGCTCTAACCATGGGACTTTTCCGGAAGCCCGCCGGAGACTTTGCTATCTGAGGGGACTGAGGTATGAGATGGGGAGGGAGTGAGATTCAGCAACACATTTCTCTGTCTGTTGCTGTAACCAGTGAGTCATCCAATTAGTACCGATTGTGTTGAGGGTGATTATCATCTAGGTCTGGGAGGAATTGGGCCAGCCCATCATTTTGCTCCACAAAGACCACTGAGAAACTATTTGATGATAATGACTTGAATTCACTCGCAGCCCATACCACATATGAAGTAATAACTTGGAGGTGAAAGGCTCTGTTTCACATTATCAATCCCTAGGGACGTTCAATTACTCTCATCTCTTCTCCAAGTGCCTTAACTCTTGTGTAGTTGCGGACTCAGATTTCAACATTTTCACTGAGGTCTGGGATAAGAAAAGATAATAACACCACTAAGAAAGCTCCAAGATTTATTGGCTGTAATGAACTACATGGTGAAACATCAAAGCAAATGTGTTGGCACTTAGCAGCCTGATTGAGTATTAAAGCTTCTTTGAAATACTTCGATTCAGAATTGCTTGGGATGATGAGAGAGGTCTGTTTTAAAGGACACACACACACACACACACACACACCTGCATTAAAAGGACTTGTGCATAAAATCTGCTGGCAGAACTGTCACTGCTTCTGTAGCAAAATAATTTGGTATCACTGATGTGCATGTTGAATTGCACAGGCTGTGAGAATGAATTGTATTTCTCCCCAGATAAGACCATGGCTGTCACACAGACTGCGTCTGCTCCTTTTCCAGTGTAACTTGCAGGGCTTGGGCTATGTCTGGGAATAGGTTATACGGCCTCTGCAGATACTCTCCAGAGACTCTGACAGGTTTGCCTTCCTGGTAGTCACGGGTAATTGCTCTATAAGCCCCAAGATCCCTCTTCTAAACTTGCAGTCCTTCAGTTTTTGTTTCCCAAGGAGAAGAGGATGCCAGATAACTTGTACCCCTGCCACAGCCGCCAGCTGCTTTAGTGTCTCCTTTTATCTCTCGCTAAGCTTCACACCCTCCAAACAACACCACTGGGAGCACAGCGCACGGACCACCCAGTGCTCTGCTTTAGAAAGGGGCGGGAAGTAATCTGGAAAATGTCTGTTTCTGTGGGTCGGGTTAAACATAACCAGCCACGCTACACTTAGATGGAGATAGAAACCTAGAATCACCATTTATAGTCATTTGTCATGTCTTTCCACCATACAAAATAAAACCATTTGGCATTGGGAAATCTTAGAATTGCTGAAATAAATTGTTTTCAGGCTCAATTATTAGCAGGCTCATTGGATCGTATGCTGGATTTAGGGACAGGCGCTTTCTGTGCCAGGCGCTGCCTTATCAGCTTGCACAAGAGCAGATTGGGGAAATCTCAAACTGGGGAGCGTTGGAGCTCGTCCAGAAGCTCAGACTTCTAGAATCTGTGTCCTTTCCCTGGCCTTCCCCTGCTCCTCTCGTCTCTCATCAGCTTGTTAATATGAACACTTTCATCCTTTGAGCAAAACAAGAAATTGGTCATGCTAGGCATTACAATAGTAATTCTCTTTTCCAAAAGTACCTTCCAAAAAAAACCCAACAACTCTTACAGTTTCATGTATTTCAGGAAGCAACATAAGAAAAAAAATGTTTTGGACTTTCTGATATTCTGAAAAAGAGTTAATTGAAGCATATAAAAAGTGATTCGAGAGACCATAAAGTATAATGCTCAAAGGTAGACTCAGTTCTGCCTCTTATAATTCCAAGGCGTGTTTTATATAGACTGACGATCTTTGATCTAGCTGAAAAGCTGATAGTGGATGAAGACTGGTTAGATTTAGCTTTGCTTTCTGTTACTGAGTCTTATTTAATTTAATAATCTGATGGAAACATTTTAGATATCATAATTAATGTGTTTAAAAAGGTGACTTATCAGACTCAGTGCACGGGTTTGAGTCAGTGACTAATGAAATGTTCATATTGATCTTTTTTGCTGTAGATCTTTCCAAAGTGAAACTGATGAGATTTGACGATCCCCTGTTGGGGCCTCGGCGAGTTCCCGTCCTGGGAAAGGAACAGACTGGGAAGTCCCCCATTTCTGAGCATGCTGTTTTCCACGTGGACCTCTTGAGCAAGAAAGTTCACCTCACCGAAAATGGGCTCCGGGCAGATGTTGGTGATACAGTGGTCTATCTGGTTCAGTAAACTCACGCCAATTGAACATTGACCCTGCTTTCTGGGGAGAGTCCTACTTTGTGCCTACAGGTCGGCGATGAGAATCTTCGGTTGGACCTAAAACAGATTTCGTTTCTAACCATCAAATTCTGCATGTAATCATAATTTTACCAAGTCATCTTGGATTCCTGGACCTAATAAATTTTTTTTTCTTTCCTGGGGCCTCTAAGAGAAATAGTTTATACCATACTTTTTTTTTCTTTTACACAAATTATTGCCACCCAGAAGCTTCTAGAGTTTCACACACGAAGTGTCAGGATGCTGCTTTTCTGAGGTGTATTTTACCTCTGAAGGCTAAGGTGTGTCTAACAACTTTTACATTGTACCCATTAAGGAGTTAGCTGTATTCTTTAAAGAGAAAAAAGTAAATTAGCTGGTATTGCTTTTTTTTTTTTACAGGGACAGAGAGAAAGTCAGAGAGAGGGATAGACAGGGACAGACAGAGATGAAAAGCATCAATCATCAGTTTTTTGTTGCGACACCTTAGTTGTTCATTGATTGCTTTCTCACATGTGCCTTGACCGCGGGCCTTCAGCAGACCGAGCCACCCCTTGCTGGAGCCAGCGACCTTTTGCTCAAGCCAGATGGGCCCGCGCTCAAGCTGGCAACCTCGGGGTCTCGAACCTGGGTCCTCTGCGTCCCAGTCCGACGCTCTATCCACTGCGCCACCACCTGGTCAGGCTGGTATTGCTTTTTAAGGAAAGGAACTCTTGTGACAATTTAAAAGAACAAATGAGACTATTTTGACTTGACTGTGACCACTAAGAATTTTATGTAGAGAACAAAACAGGTCTTGTATTTATAAGAATTTGTTTTAGCTCTAATATATTCAGTTAACCACCAATACTGTTTTCCAAGGCTAATGTTAATAGTTTATAAACAGTTTTTTTCATCGGCACTAAATTTAAGCATTTTAAAAGAGGGCATTCCCCCGCCCTCAGAAACTACATTTATCATTTGTCTTTAAAGACCATGCCGACTATATTGCAGATATTGCAGATTTATATTTTTATTTTTGCTGGAAAATAGGTACATCATTATTATTTCCAGCAAAAATAAAAATATGTACCTATTTCATTATTATCTGTGCCACCTGTCTTCATAATGAGGAAAAAATACTAGGTACTGACTGGTAAAGGAGAAAAACATTTTCATTTCTTAAAGGGTTCAGTGTGGAGGAAGACCAGTTCTGATAACCCTAAGGAACCTGAATCCTAACTTGCAGGTCATGCAAAGAGATTTTATTGAACTTCTCTATTTTGCTTTGTATAGTTTGAGATTTCCGGGCCTCATTGAACGCTTTGTCATAGATCAAAGCGAGTCATAGAGTGATAGAGCTGGAAGAGCCCCTAGAGTTCAAGTGTCAGTCATCCTTTACCCGCGAGGGCAGGCACTGTAGCATAGTAGGTAAGATTGCAGGTGCTGAAGTCAGACTGGTGAGGGGAGAGCTCCATTTCTTCCATTTGCTACTTGGGTGATCTGGGCCAAAACTCAACCCGTTTCTCCATCTATAAAATAGAACTAATGATGTACCTATTTTCCTAGGCATACTGAAAGATGTTGAGATAAAACCACATATATAGTACAGTCTTTGGCAAGTGGTAAGTTTTCCATAATGTTCCTGACGAGGATGATGAGCCTTCAGTAAATGTTAGTGATGAAAGAGTAATAATAATAACCCTCCAGGGCATATTGGCTTAAGATTACCATAGGCTGCCTGACCAGGCAGTGTTGCAGTGGATAGAGTGTTGGACTGGGATTCAGAGGACCAGGTTCGAAACCCTGAGATCAGAGCTTGAGTGCGGGCTCATCTGGTTTGAGCAAGGCTTACCAGCTTGAGCCCAAGGTCGTTGGCTTGAGCTCGAGTTGGTCACTCGGTCTGCTGTAGCCCCCCCGGTCAAGGCACATATGAGAAAGCAATCAGTGAACAACTAAGGTACCGCAATAAAGAATTGATGCTTCTCATCTCTCTCCCTTCCTGTCTGTCTGTACCTATGTGTCTCTGTCTCTATCTGTCATACACACACACACACACACACATTACCATAGACTATCATTGCGTCATTTGTATTGTTTCCTTTGGGGCACCTTTTTGGTTGTTTGCCCTCACTTAGATTCTTTAGCTGCTGCCTCAATCTGCATAACCTTAGTTATCCCCCAAATCAAAGTAGTCTTGAACACACAATATGGTGTACAGAGATGTCTTGTAGAATTGGGCACCTAAAACCTGTATAATTATGTTAACTAGTATTAAGAAGTAAGTCAATTCAGATTAAGAAAATAAAAAATAAAATCAAAGTAGTCACTCATGGTTCCTGAACACAAGTATACTTATGTCTAACTGAGGCCAATTAAATTGTGTGCTTGAAAAAAAAGAGACGGGAAAGTAATTGTAACATTGTGAGTGATTGTGTCTGTTTTATTTCATGAGCCGATGTTCCTTTGCTGCCTTGGATTAAATGTGAGTTAGGACTCTTGGAGGCTCAGTTCCCTGGGTCTCAATTCCTGAGTGTCACTCCTAGACTGAGCATCTTGCTGGGCTGAATATAGCTTTTGTGTTTAAAGAACCAAGGAAGCTTCTGAGCTTAAACTGTTACCTCATCTGGTGCTCGAGAAAAGCAGGCTGCATCTGGCTTATTTGTGGGAGATTTGTTTCTTCCTAAGGGATGTTAACTCTTTACAAAGTGAACAACAAGAAATAATATAGTATACACACAAAACATGTAAATTAACAACAACAACAACAAAAAGCAACAGTGAAACAGAATTTAACAAAGCAAAAATCTATATAACCAGCATCTCGTTAAGGAATAGCACAACACTAGCACCTCAGAAGCCTGTCTGTGCCCCCTCTCTTAAAGACAAGCTCACGGCCAGTATAAGATCCAGTTTTCATGCATGTTCCATGGGAGTTGGAAAAGAATGTTTGTTCTGTGATGTTAGAGTTCTATATATGTGCATTAGGTCATAGTTGATCGAATTGTTCAAGTCTGTATTGTAATGTTTTGTTTTTTATCAGTTTACTTGTTTTTTAGAGGTGTACTAAAATTAAAATCTCTCATGACCATGAACTTACTGATTTCTCCTTCTAGTTCAGAGATTTTTTGTTTTATATATTGTAATAGTGTTACTAGGCACATAGGAATTTAGATTCTGTTGTCTTCCCGGTAAATTAAGTTTTTTCCAATTAGGAAATGTTTCTCTATTTTTAGAAATATTTTTCTGCCTAAAGGCTACTTTGTCTAACACCAGCATAATGACACCAGTTTTCTTTGGGTTTAGTGGTCACATGGAATATCTTTACCATTATTTTCCTTTTTTTTAGCAAGAGAGAAAGGAAGGGAGAGAGATGAGAAGTGTCAGCTTGTAGTTGCAGCACTGTAGGTGTTCACTGATTGCTTCTCATACATGCCTTGACCAGGGGCCTCCAACCGAGCCAGTTATCCCTTGCTGGAGCCAGCGACCTTGGGCTTTAAGCTAGTCCTTTGGGCTCAAGCCAGTGACCATGGTATCATATTGATTGATGAACCCATGCTCAAACCGGTGACCCTGCCCTCAAGCTCGTGAGCCTGAGCTCAAGTCAGATGAGCCCACGCTCAAGCCAGCAACCTCGGGGTTTTGAACCTGCGACCTCAGTGTCCCAGGCTGACACTATCCACTGCATCACCTCTGGTCAGGCACCATCCTTTTACGTTTAACCTTTGGAAGCTTAATTTTCTTCTAACATTTTATTTTGACAGATTTTAAACCTACAGAAATTTTGAAGAGTTGACAGTGAACATCAATTTTCAGCTACATTTATCAATTGTTAACATTTTGCCACATTTGCCTTTCCTCTCTAAGTATACATTATATTTTTATTTAATTTGGAAATAGTGCCCTAGCTGGATAGCTCGGTTTATTAGAGCATCATCCCAAAGAACAGAGGTGGCTGGTTCGATACCGGGTCAGGGAATATAAAGGAACAGACAGATGTTCCTGTCTCTCCCACTCTCTCCCTTCCTCTCACTAAAAATCAATGTAATAAACATAAAAAAAACAACAACTTGGAAATAGTGTCAGGTTTATAGAAAAGTTGCATCTATTATCCAGAATTCCTGTATACCCTTCATTAGGTTTCCCCTCATGTTAACATCTTATGTAACCTTGGTTCAATTGTCAAAACTAAATAAGTAACATTGCTACATTGCTATTAACTAAATTACAGGCTTTGTTTGGATTTCACCAGTTTTTCCACTAATGTCTTTTTGCTGTTATAGGGTCCTATCCAGAATACCACCTTGCATTTAAAGAACATACTTTTTAAAAGTTCTGAATCATTTGGCAGGAAGTTGCCCACCCATGGCACTAGTCTTTCGCTGCTTTAGCCTGTTCCACCTAAGAACTAGTACATTCTCACATACCTCTATTTTCCTCAAGAAACTTAACGTTGCTGCAATAATATTAGGTAATGCGCTTTCCCAATAAAAACGAAGTCATAAAATTTCCCCACTGTCTTCTCAAGGATGGTTTGTTTTTAGCCTTCAAGGTTCAACCAGAGATCGAGCATTGCATTTTGTGGTCATGTCTCTTGATCATCAAACTCGGATGGTTCTCTGCTTTCTTTAGTTCTCTTTGTCGGTCTGTCATAATCATAACGTTTTTGAAGACTCCGTGCCAGTTGTTAGTAGTTTGTCTCATGATCTGGGTTTGTCTATTTCTTCATGTTTAGATTCAGATTTGAAAGTCTTGGCAATGCTATTTCCCATTGTATCACATCAGGACTCAGAATGTCACTGTGTTCCCATTACTTGTGATACTAAGCTTGATCACTTGGTTAAGGTATCTCCAGATTTCTTCATTGAATTAATAAGTCGTCTCTAATGTGATTTTTTGAGACTTCCATGAACATTCCTGCTTACCAGCGAACTTTTCACAAAATGAGCCATCTTTCTGCTGGTCATGACACTGGTAATTGTAATAAGGTGAGTTTTTAATTTTGTTTTTCCTCTACACCTATTAGATATCATTTTTCTGTAAAGAAGAGGTTTCCCCTTTGCTCCCAATTTTTTTTCTTTCATCATTATTTTTCAACCACTGTGGACAGATGGATTTATTTTATAAGTCTTAATTTTGTTACCATCATTATGCTTTTTCTTTGTTTTTTTTACAGGGACAGAGAGAGAGTCAGAGAGAGGGATAGATAGGGACAGACAGACAGGAACGGAGAGAGATGAGAAGCATCAATCATCAGTTATTTGTTGCGACACATTAGTTGTTCATTGATTGCTTTCTCATATGTGCCTTGACCGCGGGCCTTCAGCAGACCCAGTAACCCCTTGCTGGAGCCAGCGACCTTGGGTCCAAGCTGGCGAGCTTTGCTCAAGCCAGATGGGCCCGCGCTCAAGCTGGCAACCTCGGGGTCTCAAACCTGGGTCCTCGGCATCCCAGTCCAACGCTCTATCCACTGCGCCACCGCCTGGTCAGGCACCATCATTTTGCTTTGAGTACTCAGAGTTTTTACATTACTTAGTGACGGCCCTGTTCAAGCTGGTTCCTGTCCTGTGATGTCTCCCCAGCGGTCTTGGAATATTTCGTTGCTTAACGCTACAAGAATTTCCCAGCTCACTTGTATTTTCTGGCTCCAGAACTGGAATCGACTTTGTTTTTTTTTTTTTTAATGAAGAATGCTATTAAGAAACCATGGCCTTTGTGTTTTGTTCATTGCTACTAAGGTGCCATTGTTTTTCAGGCCCTTCCAGTGGGCAGAGCTAAGAAATATAAATATGTTTTAAATCATAATTTTATCTACTATCACAATTCTTTCTTGCCCTCTCCCCTGAAATGTTTGTATCTTCTCATAAAGTAAGAATTGGTTCCCAAGAAACTCAATTAATATATTTACTCACTTGTTTTACTAATAATTTCAGAGTTACCAATCAATACTAGTATTAACAACAAACATATTATATATACATACACACAGCACTATGTTCAAATGTTACTTGAATGAATGCTTTTTTTGTGTGAATGAATTCTTTATTTGAGGTGTTTTTTTATTTTAATGGGGTGACATTGATAAATCAGGGTACATATGTTCAGAAAAAACATCCCAGGTTATTTTGACATTTGATTATGTTGCATTCCCATCACCCAAAGTCAAATTGTCTTCTGTCACCTATCTGGTTTTCTTTGTTCCCCCCCCCCCCAACCACGACACTCTTGTTTGTGTCTCTGAGTCTCTTTTTTATGTCCCACCTATGTACGGAATCATATAGTTCTTAGTTTTTTTCTGATTTACTTATTTCACTTAGTATAATATTATCAGGGTCCATAATTATTTGTTTCTCTTTTCAATTTTATTTGCTTTTTCCTTTTTATTATCAAAATTTTTTTATCTATTGATTTTAGAAGGAGAGGAAGAGAGAGAAACATTGATTTGTTCCACTTTATGCATTTATTATAGTCCTGTATGTCCCCTGACCGAGGATTGAACCTGCAACCTTAGTGTGTAGGGTCGATGCTCTAGCCTACTGAGCTACCTGGTCAAGACCTTTATTTATTTTTTGAATAAGTAAGTAAAATATGTGGTTTAAAAGTAAAACTTTTTTTTTTTTTTTTTACAGGGACAGAGAGAGGGTCAGAGAGAGGGATAGATAGGGACAGACAGACAGGAACGGAGAGAGCATCAATCATTAGTTTTTCGTTGCCATTGCGACACCTTAGTTGTTCATTGATTGCTTTCTCACATGTGCCTTGACAGCGGGCCTTCAGCAGACCGAGCAACCCCTTGCTGGATCCAGCGACCTTGGGTCCAAGCTGGGAGCCTTGCTCAAGCCAGATGGGCCCACGCTCAAGCTGGCGACCTCGGGGTCTCGAACCTCGGTCTTCCGCATCCCAGTCCGATGCTCTATCCACTGCGCCACTGCCTGGTCAGGCACTGATTGCTTTCTTATATGTGCCTTGCCCGCGGGCCTTCTGCAGACGGAGTGTCCCCTTGCTTGAGCCAGTGACCTTGAGCTCAAGCTGGCGACCTCAGGGTCTCGAACCTGGGTCCTCCGCATCCCAGTCCGACGCTCTATCCACTGCGCTACCGCCATGGTCAGGCCCAAATCTCTATTTTAAAGATACATTTCAATCACTTGCAGAACTTTCCATTATAAAGATATATGTATTTAAATCACTTCCAGAGTTTTTGTTGTAAAAAAAGAAGAAAGAAAAGCACTTTTAGAACTTTTCATTGTAAAGGTATATTTTGAATATTTCTGGACCTCTCCAGAGATATGATACATTATTTCTTTTGCAACTAGAAATCTGTGGAGTTCCCTTTCTGCACCTGAGGAATGTCCTGTTCTCAATTTTTTACCTTATGGTTTTCATACCCTTTGAAGACCCTATCCTGAAGAAGCTATACTGGGTATTAATCAAAATGATCATTTTCTAATGTTGGCATTTCTTTTTCATAAATAGTTGTCATTCTTCTATAAAGAAGAGCACTCCTTTTTCTCTTCTTCATTTTACTTTTTAGATGAACGAGTTGTGTGACATGTGGATTAGTCTCTTCCAACAACAGACGTTTGATTAGAAAAGTTGGGTACAAATGAAATTTTAAAATATGGGCATCAGCATACATGTATGATGATTGTTCCCTTTTCAAAGGAATCTTATTGTAAATCTTTATACCCAAGCAAGTAATTACCTCTTAATTTCTGTTATTCTTATTATAAACTTGAATTTTCATGTATACCACATTAATTTGATGCATTATTGAGTGCGTATTGTTTCAAACACTGTGTTCAGCACTTGGAATAGAGTGTAAAGCTGAAGAAACGTGGCTGCCCTTCATGAAGGATGCATTCTTATAGTGAAGAAGACAGTGAGTCAAGGCCATTAGGAAGCTATAGCTGAAGAGTCTTGATTTGGGAGGTATGATACAAGTTTTTGTGAACAACCCGGCTCAAGTAAATGCTTTGAAGTTCAGAAGCTAAGCAATCCTTCTCTGTGGGTCTGATGACAGAACATACGGTAGAGTGGGCAGTTTCTTCCTATCATCTTTGTAATATCACATTGAATTATGATCACAGATCCCTCCCTTCAGTGTGCAATTTTGCTTTTTTTTTTTGCCTCTAGGGACATTTCTCAAGTGTTGGGGGATTCGCACCTCCATAAGGCATGCCCCGGAGGCATATTTCAGAGGCTCCTCAGACCCTGAAGGTTCAGAGTGGTGGGGAGGCGATCACCAGTCTCTCCATGCCTGCTTTTTGTTCACTAGATTCCCTGTGAGCTGGGTGGAACAGCAGCAAGCGGCCCCACTCCCCTGGCATGGTCAGTGAGGTCCATGAGTAGAAGATTTCTAGTTCTAAAAAGCTTTAGGAGCTCAGGGCAGCCTAGTGTGGTTCAGAACTTTCAGAGACATTCTTTCATGAGATAGATTCAAGTCCAATATCTGGGCTGGAAGGCCTTGCTATGCCTGATTTCAGCTTAGGGGACTCATCTTGTGGAGTTGGACCATTAGTCCGGAGAGGCCCCTGCTGTTTTTCAGCTACACTACATGGCAGAAGTATAGCCTTTTGAGTCTCCTAAAGAAATGTCAAGTGACACTTTGTTAGATAAATGCTTACCAGAGTTATCAAAGGAAAGGGATCTCCCACCAAGGATAAGTTATTTTTTTAACTTGCACTATATACCCTTCAGCAGGATCTCCCTTCGGATTAGTAAACTGGACATGCCCACTGTTAGAGGTGTGCCTGTCTTTTAAGAAAGAAGATGTCTGTCAGTTATAGTGCTATGACCTCAGGTTCCGGAATATCAAGGCAACATTCTTTAGAAGAGCGGTTTCACTTTGCATTGAGCCTACATTTAGAATCAGTCAGCTTACTGTCAAAGGGAAAAGGATAGCCCATGTGACCAGAAAACACCTATCCCTATGAATTGGTTTGGAAGTGACTTCTTGAAGTTTCCCAAGGATGTTTCCTTACTCAAAATATACTCACCTCTGTCCTTTTCACTCACGGCGCCTGAGGATGAACAACATTTGATTTCTAACTTAAGGTAGGGAGCCGAGTGGTCGCCCCTTTACCCCAGCTTCTGCTCTTTGGTTGGAATGTCAAATCATTCTCTTCTAAGGAGCCAGGGACGAGAGAGCTGTGCTTGGGAAGAGAGTTGCTGTTGCTTTTCGTGTGTACTTGATCAGAGGGGGGCCACTGATTACTTCCTTCTGGCCTTGCCTGGCTTGTGAGAAGAGAAGGGCCGGCGTTCGTGAAAGGATGTCTCTTTATTCTTAAAATGTTGAACCCCGACCAAATGAAACTATTTCTGATGGCTGCCAGTGATTTCCACCCTTTTGAACTCAAATGGTGATACAACATTCTCTGGGATAACAGAACTAGTAACTGTGCAGGTTGCTACAATAGCTACTTTAGTCTGATCCCTATAGCTACCCCTGGATAATTAAGGGAGCTACCAAGTGCGTTGGACGTAGAAAGTGCTCAGCGAAAGGTAGATATGCTTGTTATTTTTATTAAGATGCATGAGCTATAATCTTGAACTGAAATGTTTTAGCCAACGCTTGCTAATTCAAACATTTTTAGTATAAAAATCACCAAAAAGTCAGAGTATAAAGAAAAGAAGCTCAGTAATGTACTTCTTGAGTGCAAAATTAGGTAAAACGCCTCAAAAACAACTTTTATTTTCACTAAGGAAAAGATATCCTCTTAGTTATTTGATTTGGAATAGATAGAGACCTGGCTGCCTCACCATAATAAAAGGTGTTACACACATAATGCTCAGTGAGATAGAAGCAGAAAATTCTATTCTAGGGCTGCAAACTGAACAGTTTTATTTCAGGGGAAAATTGAATCCAGGGGCTCAGCGCTGAGAAATTCCTCTACTGAAAGTTGGAGATAATTGGAAGCTGTTAGTATAATGATGGAAATGCCAACTTTTGGGCATCATCACATTGAGAAGTAAATCCTCCGATTGTGTGGAGGGATGCAGGAAGCGTTCAGGCTACTCCATTTATATCTCCTCAGTTCATACCTGAGAGCTGTGCTTTTCCTAGAGAGTGAAACACAGTGAAGGTCATATCATTTGTAGCTAGATTTGAGGAGGATTCAAATATACGGAAGAGACCTGCGAATTCGATTTAATCTAATTCAACAAATACATGCGCCAATGAAGTTCGGGGGAGCATGCTGGATTCTGGGCCTAGGGGTAGAAGCAGCATGTGCCCCAACCCCCCAGAGTTTACATGGATTAGAGGAAATATGTGTCAGGGTAGGTTTTTCAGGGCCAGGTTGAAATCCTCATAGGTTTCTTTGTCAGCTTGGGCTGCCATAGCAAAGTGCCATAGACTGGGGGGCTTAAAGAACGGAAATTATTTTCTCACAGCTCTGGAGTTCGGGACTACAAGGTCAGGGTGCCAACATGGTCGGATTCTGGTGGGAACTTTCTTCCTGGCTGCCAGCCTTCTCACCGTGTGCTTACACAGTCTTTCCTGTTCTTCTAAGGCCAGCAATCCTATTGGACTAGGGCCCCACCCCATTCCTCAATTAACCTTAATTATCTCCAATAAGCCCTATTTACCAGTACAGTCACATCAAGGATCAGCTTCAACATTTGAACTTACGGGGCACAATTCAGTCTATAGCAATAGGTCCTCACCCCCATTACAACAAATATATTAAAGTGTACTCATATTATACATTATAGCCATGTGTTTTTTTCCCTGAACAATAAGTGAAAGGATGTTAATAACTTTTGCTTTGAAATTATTTGGCTGTGAGTTATTTATTTATTTATTTATAATTAATTAATTAATTAATTATTTTAGAAAGAGAGGGTTAGATAGGGACAGACAGACAGGAAAGGAGAGAGATGAGAAGCATCAGCTCATATTTTCAGCACCCTTAGTTGTTTATTGATTGCTTTCTCACATGTGCTTTGACTGGGGGCTCCAGCCAGGCCAGTGACCCCTTGCCTAAGCCAGCAACCTTGGGCTCAAGCCAGTGACTTTGGGCTTCAAGCCAGTGACCTTTGGGCTCAAGCCAGAAAACCTGCACTCAAGCTGGTGAGCCAACACTGAAGCCAGATCAGCCCATGCTCAAACTGGCGACCTTGGGGTTTCGAACCTGATTCCTCAGGTTGATGCTCTATCCACTGTGCCACTGCCTGAATGGCAGGCTGGCGGTGAGTCATTTATGATTGGCTGCTGCTTCTCAGCAGTCATTTGTACTTGGGATTTTTTTTTTTAATGCAAGAACTATAAATTCTTTCCAACTGTAATAAAATATTGCGAATTCTAAATTTGACAGTGAGTGGAAGTGACATGGTGCTAGATTTTTGTGTTTAACGGAGCATGAATTGATTGCGACTGTGTGGTTTTCTATTCAGGTCTCACTTTTGTAGGCTCTTGCAGAGCTTGTTAGGCCCTTAAGCACAGTCTGTGACGCCTAATGGGCAATAGAAGGTTGGCCATGGCTCAGAGCCCCATTTTTTGCTTCTAGACAGGCGGCTCCCAACCCTAACCCCTCTGACGCAGCATTTCCAGCGGCTGGTCCCCCTGCAGCCCCTCTGGCCTCTGCTGCAAGCACCCTCTTCCCTTGCACCTGCTGCCTCTTCTGTGAGGCGGCATGCTGGGATCTGAACCGAGACCTCTTGCTTTGCAAACTGGTGAACCCTGAGGAGGTAGACTGGACATTGAGGTTGACGGGCAGGTGTGGGAATAAGGATGCTGGGCTGAAGCATAAGGTCAAAGAGGTACGATGGAGGAGGGGGAGGGACAGTGGCGAGGTCAGGTCAGCTTGGGCGCAGCATCAGCGGGTCCCTGTCTTCTTTTTCTGACTCTGCCTTGGCTGAACGGGTGGCCTTCTGAACCACCTTCTTTGTTGTCTGACGGATGAATCACCATCCTTGATTCTCCAGGAACCACACCCCAGCCCCAGCTGTGGTGAAGCAGCCTGTCCCGGGAGCCAGAGGCAGGACCACAATCACAACCATTGTCCAGACGGGCGGGCACTGGAGCACCGGCCTCTTCAGCGTCTGCAGAGATAGGAGAATTTGTACGTCTTTCCTTTTCATTTACATTCTTCACTATTTTCTTTCCCAAGATAGGAATGGGGAGAAAAGCAGCATCAGGCACAAGGGCAGAAATTAAATGGTTTCAGGAGAACTGGACTAATTCTCTAATGACTCAAATGCATGTTTTGGCAGGAAAACCCTGCCTTTGTGACTTAAAGACTTTTTTTTAAATAGCGAAGCACACTGTTGGCAAAGGCGCATGAAATGGGCTCTCTCAGCAGTGGGAGTATTATAAATTGGTACAACCTTCCCGAAGAACCTCGAGTGTTACATAGCTTTTGACCCAGTAATTACATTTTCAGGCATTTAATCTAAGGAAATAAATCACATGCAAAGATTTAACAGCGACATTAAATTTTGCACCATTGGTTATTAAGCAACAATCTGGACGACCTAAAATGCTCAATGAGGGCATCATACAATGAATTATTATGCAGCCATGAAAAGTCATGTTGTAAGATAACATTTAATGGGATGGAAAGATGTTTTGGAATACATTTTTAAGTTAAAGAAGCAGATTGTAAAACTGCACCGTAGACATCATTCGGGGGAGGGGAGGAATACTTAGAAAAATATATCTGGGAGAATACTAATACAAATGTTTACAGCCAGTATCTCCAGATGGTAGGCTAATGAATCATTTTCATTTTAGTTTTGTTTATCCCTAGTAGTTCTATGGGGAATGTGTGATACTCTTATAACAATAGGAAACATTACAACAGAAGCTCCCTTGACTGAAATCTTTGCAGACAGTGGTTCAGAAGTACCAACAACACCGTCCTGTAGCTACATGATTTCCCCTGGGTTTGAGGTTCAAACTCATTGATGCTATTTTTACCTTAGGACATTCTGACCCAACTCTGGTGCCACGTGTCAGTATCCTCTTGCAGGACCTGATGCTCTCGCTCTAGGGAGCAATTCGGTCACTGAATTTTTCTTGGACTCTGTTGCGTGCATGTGCATGTATGTGCGTGCATGTGCGTGTGTGTGTGCTCGTGTGTGGTTGGGTTCCCTTTGATGATCCAACAAATAAGTGCAAAATCCAACAGACCCTAGATCTAATACTTTTGAAGAATATGGCTCTCCCTACTCTATGGAAAATCTGAATTTGTCCAAAAGTCTACAGGATGGGTCAATGAGAGAGTTCTGAACTGTTACAGGATCCAAGTCCTTACATAAGCAAGTGTCTCGTGGAGGGAAATGTTCTAACATTTCTTGGTGCTCTGATCATCCAGGCTTGTGCCTTTGCTGCCTGGGCCTCCCTGAGAAGAGCGTGCCCAGCATCAGGCCCCACCTACCTTCTATTCCTGTCTCTTTGCCCACCTGACCCAGAGCTCAGCAGGTTTCTTCCTGCCGCCGCTACCCGCGTGGACATCTGACCAGACCATATGGCAATTCTCTGTTTCTCTCAGGGTTCTTCCTGGTTTTCATCCACATTCTCTGATGTTGGTCATCACCTAGGGCTGAGGAACAGAGAAGGAAGAACAGCCACGTGGAGATGTGAAGACCTAGCTTCAGACCGGATGTGGACCATTTGTCATAGCTTGTAGTTGGGGGTGAGAAGCCATCAGTAGGTTTTGAAGGAGGGCAAAGTCCAGAATATAACGTGGCAATTAAGAGAATGTGTTTGTGTCAGCTATAGACCTTGCTTTGAAACTTAACTTCTTTTTACTGGTTATTTGGCCTCAAAGAAATTCTCTGGCTCTTCATTTTTACACCTCTAAAAAGAGGATAATGAAGGTGCCCAAATCAAGGGTGGTTGTCAGGATTAAAGTATATACAACCGACTCTGAACAGTGGTTTAGAACATAACTGGATCAGAGGTTGTTTTGGGTCGCATATTATACTGGGTTTAATGGTTTCCCCTAAAAATCCATGTCCATCTGCCTCCTCTGAGAGTGACCTTAGTTTGAAACTGGGTTTTTACAATCTAGTCAAGTTAAAAAGACGTTATACTGGAGTAGGATGGTCCCTAATCCCATGGCTGGTGTTATTGTAGAAAGAGGGAAATTTGGACACAACACATGGAAAAGAAGGTCATGAGAAGGCAGAAGCAGAGACCAGCAGCCACCAGACTCTCGGAGAGAGGCATCGGGCGAACTCTTCTCAGAGCTTCTGGAAGGAACCCACCCTGCCAACATGCTGATTTCAGACTTTTAGCCTCCAGACTTCTCCAGTGGGAGGATAATTCCTCTGTTTTATGATGCCCAGTTTATGGTATTTTGCTCAGCCACCCTAGGAAACTCATATACAAGCAAACATTGGATTTCATTAGATGGCTATGGGAGAGCTTACAAAATCAACACATCAACTGAAAACTAAGCTCAGAAGGGTTAAGATGTATTATCAGGAGCTAGCTTACAATCTGGTCAACTCCAAACATTTCTACCCTTTTGTTTTCCTGTCTGAGAATTGATGTTTCAGCAGATGGAGCCCAGTCCGCCCAGCTTAGGTCACATGATGCTGCTTGCACAGGCCAGGTCATTTTGAGTGACAGTTCTATCAATATTGCCCACAACAAGAAGGAATAATTTCCTAAGTTTTTCTACTAGGGTGCTGTTACCAGGAAGATCCCAATATATATATGCAATAATGCACTTAGTGAATCTTAGGTATTAATATTATTATTATACAATTTTATTATCCCTTTGCATGTAGAGAGCAATGAGTAGAGTCAGGAGACTAAGACTGGCCATTGCAGAGTAATTTCTACCCAATCCCAAGATTACCTAAAATGTTGGTCAAGGAAAGGACCACTCTTCTCCGCCCCCTCTGCCTTCACTGTTGAGATCTGCACCCCACCCCCATCATGTTCAGATCACCCACACTTGTTCTTCTAAGGATTCCCTGCTTGTCCACTCAAGAGCCCATTCTAGGGGCAAGGAGAAGAGGAAGGACCTGTGAAGAAATACGGACAATATTCTTTACAATTGTGCACAATCTATAGAGGACAGGCCATGAAAACCCAGTAGAGTGATCTCAAATGTTCCATGATCTAATTGTTGTTCCCTGGATGGGCTTCCCTTTTGTGACTGCTCCTTGTTTCTCCAAGCTAACTGTGTAGAGGACAGTTTACAGGTAATATGACTCGATCCACGCATTATCGTTCCCGGAGGCAGCTGGAGCGTGAGTGCCACAAATCCTGGGTTTCTTTCTATCCTTGCTCTAAAGGGCCACTTTGTTCACACAATTTTATTTCCAGAAAATCACTGTGAAAACAGTTGTGACAAACTCGGGAACAAAAGGAGAGCCTCCTGCCATGACTTTCATCCTGGGACAGTTGTCCGTTCAATGTTGAAAGTCATTGGGAAGGGTACATTATGAGCAGTGATGATTTCCATTTCTTCTTGACATTTTGCTTTTCATTTTATCATAAATATATATATATAGTGACAGAGACAGAGAGAGAAACAGATAGGAAGGGAGAGAGCTGAGAAGCATCAATTCCTCATTGCAGCACCTTAGTTGTTCATTGATTGCTTTCTCATATGTGCCTTAACTGGGGGGCAACAGCAGGGTGAGTGACCCCTTGCTCAAGTGACTTTGGGCTCAAGCTGGTGAGCCTTTCTCAAACCAGGTGAGCCTGAGCTCAAGCTGGCAACCTTTGGGGTCTCGAAACGGGGTCCTCCGAGTTCCAACCCAATGCTCTATTCACTGTGCCACCGTCTGGTCATGCATAATTCTATATTTTTGAACTGCCTCCCTCTCGCCACCACTGTGCTTTTATCTGATTTCTCACTGCACTGGGTTGAGCAGACTGGTGCTTCTGTGCCTTGTGGAGATGCAGGTGCGGAAAGCTTGGGTGTGAAGGTGAAGCCAAGGTGAATGGAGCAAGTGCCTGCTTCATGGCATTGTGGGTAAAGGTCGGGCATTCCAGCTTCGGAAATGTTTGTGATGTTGTCCCAGGAAAGTTGCACATGTGGATGGTGTAATCAACATTGATTTGTAATTCAATCAGTATTTACTGAGTTCCTATTTCTGTGTAGACAGACATGTCATGGGCGTTACAGACAGGACGGTGAATGAGACAGAAGGTTTCTTCGTGGAGGTAGGCAATAAGCAAATAACTCAGTAAACAAAATAACTGAAGTTGTGATAGTTCCAGTGAAGGAAACAAACAAGGTGTTATGAAAGGAGAGCACTGGGGCGTGGGGTAAAGGATGGCCTCTCCTAGGAACTGACTTACACCGATACTAAGACAGGAAATAATGAACTCCTCAGCCTTCCCTGCGGCGGGCGCCACGGCACCGGGAGCGGCAGGCGGGAAAGAGCTTGGTGTGGACCAGGAATGATCAGGTGCCCAGGGTAGGTACAAGGAAGTGGGCCAGGATTTTCTTTGGTTTTCTGGAAGGGGAAGGAAGCATGAAAAGGCCTCAGACTGGGATTCATGTCCCCAAACTGCGTCTTGGGTAAACTGTTCACTCTCTGAAAATCAGGGACCACCATTGTCTAGCTCATTGCTCTAATGCCCAGGAAAGCACTTGACCCATAGGAGGTGATTCATAGGAGGTATTGTATTGAGAGAAAGGAAGTGGGGGTGGGGGGAGAAAGAGAGAGAGAAGAATAAACTCGTTCTACTTAGTTGTGCACCCAGTGATTACTTGTCATACATGCCTCAACGGGGGCTCAAACCAGTGACCTTGGCACTCAGGGATGATGCTGTATCCACCATGCCACCAGCCAGGGCTCCTGCATGAATTTTAACCTGTATTCTCATTTGCTTCGTTCTTTCTCACACTTCATTGAAACATCATAAGACCTCGGCGTTAGAGGGAATATGGGGTCGGCTGGCTTTTCAGCCATCCCCTCAGCTGCTTACCTGAGTCCCCTGTCATAGGTGGCAGGGCCTGACAGCCTCGCTGTTCTGAACATTTCCGGGGAGGAGGGCGTCTCCCCTTTGGAGCCAGCTCAGTGTTAAAAAAAAAAAAAGATTTTGAATAGGTTGCCATGCATATGATGCAAAATTCAGAACTGTTTTTTGCTTTGGAACAGGAAAAGCAGTGCCCTCTCTCTGCCCAATTCTCCCCAAAGCCAGCCGCTCTCACCTGAGTCCAGGCGTAGTCTATGTGCTTGTAAAAGTATTCACAAATTCAATGAGAATAGATTAATTTTTTATTATGAAAGTACCATTGTAGAAAAGAAACACAAAAGACTATGCAAGAGCCTGACCAGGCAGTGGCGCAGTGGATAGAGTGTCGGACTGGGATGCGGAAGACCCAGGTTCGAGACCCCGAGGTCGCCAGCTTGAGTTCCAGCTCATCTGGCTTGAGCAAAAAGCTCGTCAGCTTGGACCCAAGGTCGCTGGCTCCAGCAAGGGGGTGCTCGGTCTGCTGAAGGCCTGTGGTCAAGGCACATGTGAGAAAGCAATCAATGAACAACTAAGGTGTTGCGATGGCAACAAAAAACTAATGATTGATGCTTCTCACTTCTCTCCATTCCTGTTTGTCCGTCCCTATCTATCCCTCTCTCTGATTCCCTCTCTGTCCCTGTAAAAAAAAAAAAAAAGATTATGCAAGACAGAAAAGCAGTATTCTGTAATTTCAACTGTCAGACATCACCATTTGTTAGTATTTTGGTATCCTTACAGATTTTTTTGCACTATGTGTGTGTACATAATTTACACAAATTTGTACATTTGTTTTAACAATGTAATGTCTAGGTGATCAGACCCTATCAGCACTTTTGGAGCTAGTATTCTAAATTACAGCATAACTTTCACTATATGAATGCACCACAACTTATTCAAAAATTCCCATTGTGGGCCTCTCTGTGGTTTCCAGATGTTTTGCTCTGTGAATCTCCTCATATCATACCGTGGTCATTTTGCATGTGTGTGACTTTATCTGTTGGTTAATTGTTGTAAATTGTACATTTACACGTACCACTTTAAATCTTGCTAGATGTTGCCAAATGGCTCTCCATTTGGGAAGCGTACTAATTTCTACTCCCACCACAATGCATGAGTGTGCCCCATTCCTATTTGGAGCGCTGGTTCTGCCTTTTTGTAACAATTGATCTGCAAAGTGCCTCACTGCAGTTCCCACCCACCTCTCCTGCATTGGCTCTCTGGGCTCCACTCTCTAGCTTTGCGTAGGCTTCTTTTTATCTCAGCTCCCTTCTGTGTTGGAACAGTGAATAATGAACCACATCCCATGCACCTGGGTGGAGCCCATCTCGGAGAACAGCCCAGGAGCGGTCAGACTGTTGGAGCTTATGTAACCACCAGGCCTCTGAGTGGACAAAGAAGAGGCTGAATTTCTGGCTCAAATTCCTTTTGAGCCTCAGCACCTTAACTCTTTAAACCAGTGGTTCTTAACCTTTTTTGAGGTACCGAACCCACCAGTTTCATATGCGCATTCACCGAACCCTTCTTTAGTGATAAATAAAATATTTTTTTTTCCAAATTCAAGACATAGGTATATGTTTTTTTACTGGTGCACAAAATGAGCCGTGCATGAACATCACCTTGCTCAAAGAACAAAACCAACAAAGTGTATGAACTCACAACAAATGACGGTATTACTTTATTCTGGCCTCCGCGGCAGAGGCTTCTCTGAACCCCTCAGACCAACCCATCGAACCCCTAGGGTTCAATAGAACCCAGGTTAAGAACCACTGCTTTAAACAAAGCATGAGTGGTATTATGCTGTACATACCATTACACAGTTTTATTTTTTGTAAGTGAAAGAAGGAGAGATAGACAGACTCTAGCATGTGCCTTGACCTGGATCTACCTGGCAACCCTGTCTGGGGCTGATGCTCGAATCAGCTGAGCTATCCTCAGTGTCTGGGGCCACGCTTGAACCAACTAAGCCACTGGCTGCGCGAGGGAAACAGGGAGGGGAGAGAAGCATGGTCGCTTCTCATGTGTGCCCTGACTGGGAATCAAACGTGGGACGTCCATATGTTGGGCTGATGCTCTATCCACTGAGCCAACGGACCAGGACAGAAGACATTTTTTTTTTTAATAATTTTTAAACATATTTTTTAAAATTTCTTTTTATTTTATTCATTTTAGAGAGGAGACACAGAGTGAGTGAGAGAGAGAGAGAGAGAGAGAGAGAAAGAGAGAAAGGGGGAAGGAGCTGGAAGCATCAACTCCCATATGTGCCTTGACCAGACCAGTGCAGGGTTTTGAACTGGCGACCTCAGTGTTCCCAGGTCGACGCTTTATCCACTGCGCCACCACAGGTCAGGCCAGGACAGAAGATATTTTAAAGATTATGATTAGCTCTTTTTTTTTCTGTTTCATAGTTCTAATTAATTTGTATTCATCAAGGTTGCAATCTTTCCCAATGCGCAATGACAATGTCTTAACTGTACATCCTGGGTTCTAAACCTGAGGTCTGCTGATAGTGTTCAATGGATTCTGAACCCCGTGGAATTGAATGTGCAGTTTCGCATGTCTGTGCGCATGTATTTTTCTTTTCCCTTGAGGAGCAAGTTCACAGTTATTTATCTCTGTGTTCTCAAAATGGTCTATGATCCAAAACATATTTAAAACAGGACCTCTGTGTGTATATGTAATACACAGACACAGACAACAGTGTGGTGATAGCCAGAGAAAGGAAGGGAGGTGGCAGAGAGCAATGGCGGGGCATGAATGGGGATGGAAAGAGACTTGACCTTGGGTGATGGACACATGATAATGCAGTGTGCAGGTGATGTTTTGTTGAGTTGTACGCTTAAAACTGTTATGGTTTTGTTAACCAATGCCACCCCAATAAACTCAATAGAAAAAATAAAACAGAACCTTCAGTGTTAGATAGTTCACACAGAATGTGTAGAAAACAGTATCTATCAGTAGTTAAGGATGAATGAATGAATAAATAACACACTGTTTCCAATTGTGATATTCAAAGAACAAAGCCTCTTACAGTTTACAGATTAGAACTGGCAGGTGTCAGCGGCTCTCTTAAACTAGCAAAAATTAGAGCAGCCTCCTGACCTGGGAAAGAGATAAAAAAAACAAACCCTAAGAACAGCAGGCAGAATTCAGTGTACCATTAAAGAGCGTTCGATCCCATTTATAGAACAAGGTGCCTGTTATTCAGAAGCATCCTATATGGTGTCTATTTTAAATATTGAAATTAGCCAGATAAACATGAGAGAAGCAACAGTTGTGATTCAACTGGAAAAAAATGATTTAATGCTTTCTCTTGACAGTAAAAAATAATTACCATGGTGAACACTAACAGAATTGTATCCAATTCAGCTTTGCCAGTGTTTAACGAAAGGAGACAGTTTTGACATGGCTCAGTTATGACAATTTTCATACGCTGAGTTTTGAGCACTGGTTATTCCTTCTAGGTCCCTGATAACAGGGAGACCGTGCAGCAGGAAATTGATGGCATAGGGCTGTAACTGCTCTTTGAGGTGGGCACTTTCTCTGATCACATCTGAGACCCTTGGCTTTCTTTTATATGGTTATTGACAGGTGTCTGTGGTCTGTTTTGTCCCATATGTCTGGAGTGTGACGTCGCCAGGCATTACGGAGAGTGTTTCTGTTGGCCGTTGTTACCTGGCTCCACCTTTGCACTAAGAGTTGGCATCAGAGAGCGACATAAAATATGGGTAAGTGACTTTGAATGTGTATGTCAATCTGGATTTGTGTGAGAACCTGGATGCCTTTCAACCCCACTTTTCAAAGAGAGAGAGAGAGAAAGAGAGAGAAAGAAAGAGGGAGATAGAGAGAGAGAGAAGTCTTGGCAAGTCTACTTCAAAAGGCACTTAGTGGAAGACTCTAGGAGAGGGAAAGGAAGAAATTTCTGATTTCATTTGTTGCTAGGATATATGTTAACTAGAATGTCACATTGTGAAGGGTATTTCCAAGGGGGACTTATTATAATGCAAATTATTGGTCAGTGGGTTACTTTTGTTTCTTTCCTTCTACCGAGAGAAGATAACAGGATTGCATCAAATTTGGAAGATATATTTGGGATGCTCTGATTTAAAATGTAGCCTATGGGGGTCTATGTAGAGTTCACTTTGGGTGTTCCCTGGGGGCCCTTCAAATTTCCTGCGCAGCTAAGACTGAGTTGCAATGAGAGATTGAGGACAGACAGCATACATACTAAGATGTGGACAGCTGAAAAAAAGCATCTCTTTATATATTCGTATGAAATGGCCCCTAAGATATATTTTTAATTGGAAAATAGAGGATGCATCAAAGCACAGTGGCACAGAAGCATGCAACTATTTGCATAAAAAGACTGTGGATATGTATATAGCTGTGTGACAGAATTTATTTGAAAGTGTAGATGACAAACTGGCAATACTGCTTGCCCCTGGACAGGTACCTGAGCGGGGGGGGGGGCACCTGAAGAAGGGGGATTTACTTGTTACTTTCTCCCTTCTTACTGTGGGGATTTGGACCATGTGGACTTACTACCCATTTCAAAGAAATAAATAAAATAATTATAAATATTAAGTCCTAAGAGGAAAAAAGATGGTAACAGTGACAGCAAAGATTTTAAGTATGAAGCCTTTATCAAAAGCCCAAAGGGCAGGTCATTGAATTTGCGAGGACTGACTGGCCGTGGAGAAGCTTGGGACCGGGGTAAGCTGGGAGCGCTGCTGGATATTGGAAGCTGTGCATGGGATGGGCCACCAGGTAGCACTGTCGAGGCCCCTGGGTAATGGAAGGAGCCTGAGCTATAGCACCAGGACAGACCCCCAGTCTCCCCCCAGGGCACGCTGTGTGAGGACTGGCTGGCCGTGCACTGCTGTTGGCCTTTTTCCATCTGTCAGCTGGCGCGGGAACTCAAGATGAGGACCTCCCAACTCTACGAAATTTCAGCAGCCCCTTCAGCGAAGGACTCTTTTATTTGACAGAACAAGAAAGCCCCTCCTTCCTTCCCCTGCCCTCCTCTCAAAACTCTTTTAAGTAGAGAGATCATTCTTCCTGTTTTCACTGAAATAGATGAAAATAAACAATCCCCACTGTCTTTATTGTTGCTGTCTTTCCTCATTCCCCCCAGTGGAGACTGTTATTTGTCTGAATTTCCTGTACCTGGAGTTTTGGAAAGCTGCAGTTCAGTCCTGACTGGCTGGAGGAGAAAGCCTCAGGGCATGCTAATCTTGAACACTTCTGTAGGACTTGCACCAGGCTCGACGCCTCACTTAGGCAACTGTTCTGGGTTGAGTTGACTTGTGTCTGGTCCCTTCCCCTGGCCAAAGATATGCTGAAGTCCTGACTTCAGGTGTCTGTGAATGAGACCTTATTTGGAGATAGGGTGTTCCGGGTGTAATTAAGTTAAGATGAGGTCATCAGGGTAGAACCTCCTTTAATATGACTTCTGTCCTTATAAGAGGTGAGGGAGAGAGACATAGAGACACATGAGCAGTCCTGTGACTGTTGGGGCAGAAATTGGAGTGATGCTGTCTTAAGCCAAGGACAGTCTGGGGCTACCAGAAGCTGGGAGAAGCAAGGTTTCGGGAAGACCGTGCCCTGCCAACATCTTGACTTGGGACACGGTACTTTGTTGCAGCTTCCCTGGGAAGCTGATATACCCACCATCCACTGTGTGACTAAAACACTCTTGTCTCTATTCTGCACGGCACAGTGCTGAGCAGCCTGAGCTCCGAAGCCTAAACTGTCTGCTTCGTACACTAATTGAGACTATAGGTAAATTTGCTCATCTCTCTGTGCCTCAGTTTCCTCATCGGTAAAATGATTGTTCTAACCCAGTGATTCTCAAAATTTTTGAAGTTGGGGAACATTTAAAATCCTACAAATAATTGTAGATGCATTATATACAAATTTCTGAGAAATATGTTATAATAAGTAAAATATTAAAGAAAAATATATAGAGTCCAAGCATACTTTTATGGTAAACAAAATAAATACAACAAAATCAAATTTATTCTGACATTAAAAAACATTTTTATGTTATATTTTTTGAGTTATGCTTTTGAGAATTCATAAAAAGAGGGTTTAAAAAAATAAAAAAACGACAAAAAAGTTATCTTTATATATATATAGATACATTCTTACTAAGATTTAGTAAATCCGGCAGGTCCCATCGTGAATGTGTTTTTTCATTCTTGTGTTTATGAGAAACATGAGCCTGATGTGTCCTAGTGATTTCTTCAATGTTTGGGCATATATTTGAAAGGCAACTCTCATTTCTTCATCAATACATTGAAGGATTCCTTTCTTTTTACTCTTAATTGTGTTGAGTGCAGAAAACCCCCACCACACATATCATCTTAACACCAAACAAAGGATAGAAGAAACTTGCCCCCAGTCTTTCCAGGGAACATGGGGGGTAGTGTAAACAATCCAGCACCACAGCTTAACAGCCTTTTGCAACCTAATCAGGCAAGTGAGGTGGGGGGTTGGGCAGACTGTCAGCTTACAGCCAATGCCCCACACCTCTGTCCCCCAAAAATCTAAACTCCAAAAACCCTGTTGGTTTTTTTGGTTCCCAACAGGCACATATTTCTCTGGAATACCATAGGGCGCACCTGGAAATCTTCTAGGGTGCACCAGTGTGCCCTGGCGCACACTTTGAGAACCACTGTTCTAACCTCATAGGGCTGTGAGGAATCGAACAAGTCCAGATACTCAGCACAGTGCCTGGCACGTAGCGAGAACTCTGGACGCGTGAGCTATTCTGCTGCTGCCTGGTAGTCAGGGCACGTTATCCTGGTTCCCCATTTACAGTTGAGGTATAAAGTGTCTCATTAAATTTTAAATTAAAACTGAGTCAATTAAAGAAAGAATACTAAGTAAATAATAATGTGATACAGATGATGTATTATAGAATTGTACACTTGAAGCCTACACAATTTTATTAAGCAATGTCATCCCAATACATTTAATAAATATTTTTTTAAAGTAAAAAATATTGGATGTTTGGTGGTAAAACATTAATTTTATTACTTGTGTATGCCAAGCATTGTTTTAAGCACTATACATGTTTTAAGATGTTCAATCTTTAACAACCTTTGAGTAGATGCCATTATAGCTTCGTTTTCCAGAAAAGGAACCTGAGCCACAGAGAGGTTAAGTGATTTGCCCAAGGCCACACAGCTGGTAAGTGATGGGCTGTCAGGCTCTTGAGGCTTTGCTACTAAGCAAGCAGAGGAGACTGCTGGCCAAGAGGCTTTCCTGGGCCTAAGTGGTTGTATAAACCAGGATTTGCTCTGTGGTTGTGGCTCAGCCTGGTTGGAGGAAGTAGCTGTCACTCATCCCTGCTCCCAGCCATGCCCACTGAAACTCAGCAATTCCCCTCCCAGAAAGGGATCCCTCTCCTCTCAGCCCTCTCTTCTGGATGTCCAGAGGAGCTGCCAGGAACCAAAGCCCTTTGAAAAAATTAAATGCTCAGAACTGACGTTTAATCTATGACAAAGTCCTCTCCTCTCCAGCTACTGAAAAAACCAGGCCTGAGGGACAGCTCTGTTAAGTGAAAATAAATGTTTTATTGTTTATTACCAAAGTACATACCGGGCTTTTCAAGCTCACAGCGGGGGAATAACATGCGTATTTGGCAAAGGAGATTGGGTCATCTCTCCTCTTGCACATGACCGACCCCTCCCTGCGCGGAGAGCGGTTGGTGCTTAGCGCACTGGTTTCTGGCCCGCTGCTCTCGGCTGATGGCAGAGGTAGGTGCGAGTGGACCATCAAGTGAGTCCCCATACCTTTCCCTCTTTCCTTCTCCTGACTGCCTGGGTGGAAGGAGCCACCTTATACTGCCTTAGAGCCACAAGCCCAAACAAGTACAGTTCTGGGTTCTAACAGCATTGAGCCCATCACCAAATCCAGAACATAAAAAAGAGAATTCAGACACAGATAGTTCTTTGAAATCCGACGCCAGAGAGAGGTCCCGAAGCAGGTGGTTTAGAGCATGGCTTCTGGTTTCCTCTAGAATACGTCAGGTCCACAAAAGGGACTTACCCAAAGCATGTCACTCCTTCCCAGGAGAAAAGATGTCCAACACTGACTATGTAAGCAAGAGAATACTCTGATAGTGAACTTCCCATTTCCTCAGACTTAAGACAAGCAGTCATTGGCTCAGCCGTGAGAGTCACCCAACAGCGGAGGCGTGTTCTGTGTTTTCCTTCTCACTAGAAAGTTCCATTTGGTTTTCCAAGATGCAAAGTGTGGAACAGATCCCTGATGACTCAGTGTGAGTAAACAACACGCACGCGGCAGACGTGGCCAAGTAATCCATACGAAGGACAAGTTACAAAATGAGAAAACAAGCAAACACACCCCCACTGGACCTTTTGGCTTTTCAGTGGCGTAGTCTAGGGAAATAAGCTGTCAGCCCCGAACTTGCTATTCTTTGTAAAACAAGTCTATGAAAAGTTTGAAAGTCCATAAGTGTCCACTACTCTATACAATGATTTTTTATATGTTTATGTATTTCATATATCTAAGGCTTATTTACAACAGTCCAGGATGACTATTATACACTTTTTATAAACATTATTCACACATGTGTTTCCTCACAAAGATCTCTTTTGGTCTATTAAATACACTGCATTTAAAAAAACACAAAAACAAAGAAGCAGAGCCATAGGAGAGTCTGTGGCTTTTCTGCTAATATTTCCATGGAGGAGGGAATATTTTTTCTCCCCTTCCATTTTCTCTTTCCTCTACCCTCCCCTGCCCCCCCCAAAAAAACAACACCCTCTGCCCCTTGACCCAACATGGAGTCATAAGAAGCAACAGTTCCCAAAGATGAAACTCAGACCTCATGGTTAGTACACTCTTCTGGGGTAAACGTCTGGGCTGACCTCATTCCAAGCATTCTAATTCATCCTTGCCGGCCTCCCCACCACCTCCACCATCTTTTGACTCATGACTCTTTGGAATCTACATCCTAGAACTGACAGTCCAGAAATGAACACTTTAGGAGTATTCTTAAAATTCTAGGAAGAAATCAGATTCATTTTGTGTTTTCAAGAAATATTTGGTTGCTTGGTTAAGCAGGTTCAAAGGGAAAGCTAACTCTTTGTGAAACCTTCCACCATAAACCCTGGAGAGTTCCCAGAGACTCAGAAACCAGCAAGTCCAAAAATGAAGAGTGGCGGCTCTAGATGAATTAGCAGTTGCTGTAAGTAGGAGAGAGGGAAGCCGATGTAAGAAGAAAGACTGAGCAAGAGGGCCTTGGACCCAAGGCCGTGGGTGGTCAGCACGGTCTAATGGTTTCTGGGAATTAGAAGTTATGTTGTCTTCCCCAGTTTCTAGAACTTGCTTTCGTGTGGGCAGCTTGCCCTGGCTTATCTCTTCCATATATCACCTATAAAAGCAATAAAAGCAAGATTCCTTCCAACTCTGACATTCTATGACTTTACCCTGGAAAATGAAATCATTGAACCTAATAGGTGGGCTGTAAGGCCTCACGGTGGTTACAAGCAGATTCTAGAATCTGAAGGCAGCATCCCTGCATTCATTGCTGCTGAGGCTGACGAGGAGCTGACCAAACCAGAATTCATCTCAGAGGAAATAGAACTAACATTCTAGTCCCAGTAGTTCAGAGAAAAGAAATTACTGATGATTGGCGGCACCATCGTTGACCACGTGTAAGAAGATGTCATCACGGAATTATCCTTTCTGTGGTCTCATCGCACCTCCTGCATTCTCACTCACCATGTGGCAGATAAAGCCAATACTCTGGGGTTTCTCATTGCTTATTATCACCTTCCCCTAGGTCAGTGGTTCTTAACCTGGGTTCTGTCGAACCCTAGGGGTTCGATGAGTCAGTCTCAGGGGTTCGGAGAAGCCTCTGCCGCGGAGGCCAGAATAAAATAATACCGTAATTTGTTGTGAGTTCATGCACTTTGTTGGTTTTGTTCTTTGAGCAAGGTGATGCTCATGCACGACTCATTTTGTGCACCAGTAAAAAAACATATACCTATGTCTTGAATTTGGAAAAAAATCATATTTATCACTAAAAAAGGGTTTGGTGAATGCACATATGAAACTGGTGGGTTCGGTACCTCATAAAAGGTTAAGAACCACTGACCTAGGTTAACTGAGAGAAGGAGGAGGTTAAGATGTTCAAGTTACTCATCCCATGAAGAGATGGGTACCAGCTTCATGTAGAAGAAACCATTTCTGTAGCCACAAATACAGTCCGCACTCTGCTCATGGTTTGGCTACAGTTTGCTCCTGCCTACAAGCAGGACGGAATGAAAGACTGAGGATGCTACAGGGCCAAATTCTGACCCTGAACTTTAAAACAACCAGCATATCCAAATGATGCTGCCTTCTTGTCACTGTCTTTGGAAATCAGGGCAGCCTGTGCTTTTAAAAATGAAATTCTTACTGCCTGACCTGTGGTGGCGCAGTGGATAAAGCGTCGACCTGGGAACACTGAGGTCGCCAGTTCAAAACCCTGCACTGGTCTGGTCAAGGCACATATGGGAGTTGATGCTTCCAGCTCCTCCCCCCTTTCTCTCTCTCTCTCTCTCTCTCTCTCTCTCACTCTGTGTCTCCTCTCTAAAATAAATAAAATAAAAAGAAATTTAAAAAAAAGTTTTAAAAAAAAAAAATGAAATTCTTACTGATGTCGTAACTTAAGGGAGAAGCAGACAACATGACTTAAAGATCTCAGGGTATTTGTGAATTGCATTTATCTTTGTTAGCACTGATAATTTAAAATAATTTTTTTTTTTTTTTTAACAAGAGAGAGACAAGGGGGAGGGGGACAGACAGACAGGAAGGGAGAGAGAGGAGAAACATCAATTCTTTGTTGTGGTGCCTTAGTTATTCAGTGATTGGTTTCTCATATGTGCCTTGACTGGGGGGCTACAGAGAGTAAGTGACCCCTTGCTCAAGCCAGTGACCTTGGACTCAAGTCAGCAACTTTGGGCTTCAAGCCAGTGACCTTTGGGCTTAAGCCAGTGACCATGAGGTCATGTCTATGATCCAAAACTCAAGCTGGTGAGCCTGTGCTCAAGCTGGATGAGCCCGCGCTAGAGCTGGTAACCTCAAGGTTTCAAATCTGGGTCCTCAGCATCCCAGACTGATGCTCTATCCATTCATTGTGCCACAACCTGGTCAGGCTAAAATTACAATTTTTTAAAACCAGGGGTAGACTATTTAAAAAATTTTTTTATTGTGTGTGCACATGCGTGAGAGAGACAGAGACAGAGGGAGACAGACACTGACAGGAAGGGAGAGAGATGTGAAGCATCAACTCACATTTGTAGCACTTCAGTTGTTCAATGATTGATTCTCATAAGTGCCTTGACCAGGGGGCTCCAGCTGAGCCAGTGACCCCTTGCTCAAGGCAGTGACCTTTCGGCTTAGGCTAGTGACCATAGGGTCATGTTGATGATCCCACAGTCAAGCTGGTGAACCTGCGCTTAAGCTGGTGACCTCAGGGTTTTGAATCGGGACCTCAGCATCCCAAGTCAATACTCTATTCATTGCACCATCACCTGCTTAGGCAAAACCAGGGGTAGACTATCTTCTAACGACTTGTTCTTTAAGATGACTTATTTCTGAACAAAAATAGAACACATTTTTTATATCGTTAGACTTGAAATATCCTCTCTGTAAGCACTGAAGTATGTGGCATCTCTCTTACAACATCATGGATGTTTTGTTTATCTGAGATTCTTTAGGTATCAAGTCCCTGTTTCCTTGATCAGGATGTTTTAACAGAAGCCCTCTGGATCTGAAAGTGTCGGAGGGAAAAGACAGAATGGAATTGGAATGAAAGAGAATGAGGATGTGGCAGAGGGCTGCAGGATGCTTGTTCAAGAGTCAGGGGTGGAGGTAAGGACAGGCACACTCTGAAGTATTGGCCTCTGGCTTGAGCACCCAAGAGAAGAACATTGTGCTCTCTCCTGCGCTGCTCTAGAGAGTCAGGCCGGCCAGGGAGATGAAAGGCATTTGACGTCCAGTCTTTCCTTTGTCAGTTAGGTGCCGAAGTGTGAGAAATTGGCAAGATCATAATTTGGCTCTGACAACAGAATGAAGTCACAGGAGGGATGGGAGTCTAGTGTCACCTGAAACAGCACATAACTACTTGCTTCTCTCTATCCTGGCTCACCACCCATTGACACTGTGGGTAAAGACTGATTTGTTCTTTCTCCTATTGCCCTTCTGTCTTGGAGGCCAGCCTATGGGTATTTCTGTGCCATCCCCGAAGTCCAAGCAATTTCACATGGTCCACAAACTCTCCATTGAGCAGTTTCCATCCAATCAGATCATGTGTTTTCATCAGTATCCCAGCTGTTGCCGCCTCGTCCTGGGAAGATGACCAAGACAGGGTCTGCGAAGGGAAAAAAGGTTTCAGAATCTCTTCTGTGTGAATGCATCCTGGGAAGGCTATAGTTCTTTAAAATTCTTTTATATGTATATAAACATAGTAAAATGTTCATATATGGGGAACCTAGCTAAAGACTGTATAGGACTTTTTTGTACTATCTTAGCAACATTTTTGTATGTCCAAAATTCTTCTAAATATAAAAAAAGTTAAAATCCACAAGCCATGAGAATTTCTCCGTTGCCTCAAATGGTCTATCTGGATTACCAAACTCAACCCGCACCCCTATCACCGCCGCGTATGTAACCAATGTTCTCCCCTCCCTGCCCAGCCCGTAGCCCCCTTCTTTCTCCCTTAGACTGAGAACGGTCATAAGGAAATGCCACCAACGCCTGGGGCTACACGTGTCCCGGGGGACAGCAGGTGGTTTGAATGGGCATCACAGGAGGTGGCTGCTCTCTGTGACTTTGCTGCCAGTGTGTGGCTCTTGGCTCTTCTGAGTGCAAATCAACTCCCAGCTGACCATGCTGAAGGCGAACAGAAGGGAGCTAAAAGGATGGTGGGAAATTAGTCCGATAGCATTTAGAAAGACTTGCATGCTAAGAGACCCAGCCTCAGAGTTTGCCCGCAAACGAGTTCCCATGAAAACCCAGTAAAACAGGAAATGAGCAGGAGAGGGAGTTTTATACCTTTTGCCCAATTTCTTTTCATCTGAAGCCTGATTTCTTTTCTCACCAAGCACTCTTGCTGACTTAACAGGACCAGTTTTCCCTTTGGTGGAACTTGAATAACGATCACGGCCTCATTCTTGGAGGGGTGGCGCGGGGCAGACAGATTTTGCCAGCCATAGTTATGGGGAACACCAATTTGGGGAGTATTACCCAAACCCCCAGTCTCCAAAGCAGAATTGTGATCCATGTCTCCAGAAATAGGGTGTACTGAAGGAGCCCAACCTTCTAAGCAGGCAGCCACACTGGGGCTCAAAACTGAGCTTCTCTGAGCTCCTGGAGCCAGCACGTGCCTCCTGGCACTGACTCATTGGCTGACGAGCCCCACTCAGCACAACTGCCAGTGAGGCTGGCCAGTGAGGCTGGCCGAGGCGCCAGGCGGCTGCTTTGCATTCAGCGGAGAAGCAGGCATGAACACAAAGTCTGTGACTACTAAGATGCCTTCTGCATCCTCCCATGCCAAGAAATCACACAGTTTTGGAGCCGTGATGTCTTCAGTGTACACCACCAAACGCGGGCGGGAGTTTCATCCTCCTATTCATGATTTTACTCCTTAAAACAGTGGTTCTTAACCAGGGTTCTATCGAACCCTAGGGGTTCCATGAGTTGCTCTCAGGAGTTCGGAGAAGCCTCTGCCGTGGAGGCCAGAATAAAGTAATACCGTAATTTGTTGTGAGTTCATGTACTTTGTTGGTTTTGTTTTTTGAGCAAGGTGATGTTCATGCACAGCTCATTTTGTGCACCAGTAAAAAAACATATACCGCCTGACCTGCGGTGGCACAGTGGATAAAGCGTCGACCTGGGAACACTGAGGTCGCCAGTTCAAACCCCTGCACTGGTCTGGTCAAGGCACATATGGGAGTTGATGCTTCCAACTCCTCCCCCCTTTCTTTCTTTCTCTATCTCTCTCTCTCACTCTGTGTCTCCTCTCTAAAATGAATAAATAAAAAAAATTTAATAAAAAGATTACTTAAAAAAAAAACAAAACACAACAACAACAACATAAAACATATACCTATGTCTTGAATTTGAAAAAAGAATCATATTTTATTTATCACTAAAGAAGGGTTCGGTGAATGAGCATATGAAACTAGTGGGTTCGGTACCTCAAAAAAGGTTAAGAACCACTGCCGTAAAAGGAAAGGCACCTGTGTAAGACATAACCTGCTTCTCTTCCCTGTGCCTAAGCTGGTGCCGGCACGGATGTTGGGCATGTGCCTTTGGAGACGGGTCAGCCCGTTACTATCGCCATCGACCCAGAAATGGCCACTTGGATCTGCCAAACAAGCCTGGCATGGGCAGCTGGGATCCTGTCCCTCCGAGACTGAAGGCCAGGTGGTTTGAGATTACTGCCTCTGGATCCCAAGGGAGTGGTCGTGATTTGTTTACTCTTTTACCGACAGGACACTCGCTGTGATGTAGCATTTCTGATGGAGTAAGGGGCAGGTAAGTCATAAGGAAGTACCTGCTGACCACACATGGATCTCACCCTCTGGGTTGTGTGCTAGATGATGAAGAAAAAACCTCAACTCTAAGACTGGCTGACATTTTCATAGGCACCCGAAAATCCCATCAATGGCAGGAGGTGTGAATTGACCTACAGCTGGCATTGCGCAGTGCTGGGTGGCAGCCCTTGTTAGTGCTGTGTCTGCGGCCCAGGGGGGTAGGATTTGTTAGGTAATAATTTTTTGTTTACTGAGCATGCGGAAGATGGGTCTATTTGATGTGGAAACTCTGATGTCGGTAGGAAGCTTTGCATCGCATCTTAAACGAGGTTGCCAGTGGTGAACGCCACAGAGTCGAGTCAGAGTCAGATTGCCTGATTTCATTCCCAAACTCTCATTCCCAGCTGGGTGGAAATTGCTTACTTAATGGCTCTAGGTTTTAGTTTCCCTTTCTGTAATATGGGGATAGCAACAGTATTTACTTTGTATGGTTGTGGTGAGTCAGTCATCATAAGGAAAGCCCATAGGACAGTGGGTGGCACATAGCAGGGTGTATCATTCTTGGCTCACAAGTATTATTACAAATTAAGAGATGTCTTGAAGGCTATTTATTGTGATTCTGCTTTTTTGATTGCCTTAGTGGGAAACCTTCCAGGTGGCTTCAGATCATTCAGCTGGCTCATTGTCACACTCATTACTAGAGTTGACTGTTGTCTTAAAAAACCTAAGTCTCAATTTCCTGAGTTGAGGTCTTAAAATCTTACACCCTAACCTGCAAAATGAGGGTAATGATAGCTCAGTGTTTATTTTATGTGATTGTTGTGAGATGACTTTTACTTTTAAATCTCATTTTATAGGTGAGAGAATTGAGACTCAGAGAGGTGAAGTGACTTGCCCAAGGTCACACAGGGAGTCATTTAAAATATTATACTACTGAGGTGTTCCATCCAACTCCATAGCCTGGGATCTTAACTGCTGGGCCAGAGAAAGGTGGGGGGAAGAGAGGGAGGAGGGTAGGGAGAGAAGGAGGAGGAAGAGGAGGAAGAAGAGCAGGAAGAGGAGGAGGAGGAATGAGAAGAGGAGGAGGAGGAAGACTCACAACTAGCAGCTAATAATAAATATTTTCAAATGAATAAGTGAGCATGGAAATTCAATAACTGTACTGCTCACAAAATTTAGGGGATATATATATATTTTTTAATTTTTATTTTATTCATTTTAGAGAGGAGACACAGAGTGTGTGTGTGTGTGAGAGAGAGAGAGAGAGAGAGAGAGAGAGAGGGAGAGAGAGAGAGAAAGAGAGAGAAAGGAGGGAGGAGCTGGAAGCTCAACTCCCATATGTGCCTTGACCAGACCAGTGCAGGGTTTTGAACTGGCGACCTCAGTGTTCCCAGGTCGACGCTTTATCCACTGCGCCACCACAGGTCAGGCATAGGGGATATTTTATAGCTTCATATTCATTTTGAAATATCCTCTAATTTTTGTGAGCACTATATACCCCAATAATAACAAAAGAGGTGACATTTCATATCATGGCTACACAATTCCAAACAACAATTTTGACTGCTTTACAAAGCGAGTGCTTTTCACCGGCTATGGAGTCATTGCTTTAAAGCGCGAGGCCTAATATTTTTGGAAAAAGGGGAATTCTTAAGATCCTGCAGCCCCTGGCTAGTGCCTGAGCCAGTCCCCTTGTTTTAGAGATGGGGAACGAGGTTGGAGAGAAATGCTTGTGACATCACACACAAGTCCGTCCTTCTTACGAAGGCGCTTCCCGGCAGGAAGAACAGGATTCGGCTATTCTCCACTTAGTCATTCCACACATATTTATTGTATGATCAGAAATGTTTGTTTGATTAATGAATGAATTTGCCCGACATGGGCTTGTTCCTGTTCACCTTGCCAAACTGTGTGTCTGGTTCCTTCTTAGTTTTCAAATCTCAGTACAAATGTCACCTCCTTAGAGAAACCTTTCCTGGCCACCCTACCTAATGTAGCTCCTACCCCTCACCCATTCTCTGTCCTTTACAATATGTCATATAGAAATGATTCTGTGTTAAACTGTCTACCCTTTAACCCCATCCACAAAGGCAGGGACCTTACTTGCATTGTTCACTGAGGTACCTCAACTGTTTGGAACAAAACCTGGCGCTCAGTAGATGTTCAATCAATATTTGTGTAATGAAAATGAATGAGATGACATTGATTTCTCCCCAGGAAGAAAACACTCTGCAACTTGACATGGTGATGGAGGGAGAGGTAGGGCGTTGGCCTGGAGCCCCTTGGCCATAATGACATGTCCAGCAGGGGTCTGACTAATCAGCACATGCATTTTCTGAATTACGAAGTGTGCCAGGGACATTTAATTTCTGTTAATTGGCACCAAGGAGGAGGGGTTGTTATTGAGATCGCCAGCCAGCTGGAAGCCCGTTTGTATCAGACGTCTTTGCACATCAGAACGGACATTTTATAAACCCTGTCAACCTTGTGAAGCTGCAAGTCCCCAAGAGGGGCAGCACCAATGTGCTCAAGGCCGCTTGGAGGGGTGGCAGACAACAAACACTACCTCGGCAACAGAGGAGGAGGTGAGGTCATGGTGGGGACAAGCACAAGAGAAAAGACAGCTGAGGGTTACGGCGTAAGATGCATTTAGAAATAATTGTCATATCGCCTCAACCCTGGTGCCATTCACCAGCGAATCTGAAAGGCAAGGAGCACGAGGAGGCTGCAATTTCAGGGCTGGTCCTGCTGTTTCCTCATTGTGACCTGAGACAAGCAATTGCTCCTCTGAGCCTAGGCTGCTTGGTCTATAAATAGGGGACAATAACACTTGCCTCATGGGGTTGTTGTGAGGATCCAAGGATAAAGCGCAATATGATAACTAACCTTACAGAGAGTTTCCTATGTGCCGGGCACTATGTGATGGTTTCATGCGCATTATCTTGTTTGATCCCCACCAAAGCACTCAAGGAAAACAGTCCCTGCAGCTTACAGGGAGGGAACTAAAGACTTGGGAGGTTAAATGACTTGCCTGTGGTGACACGGAAGAATTCAGACACCTGACTCACTGTAACTGCCCCTCTACAGGGTTACCTCAGTACCTGGCACTTATTACATGTCTGACGAATGACAGCTAATAAGATTCTGTTCTCACTGCTTGCATTTCTCTTGCTCACTGGCTTTCAAGCCTCTGCTGTACCTGCCAGATCCTCCAACAGCTACCTCTTCTAGGGCACCTGCTGCTCACGGGCATCTGGTCGACCTGTCTCCTTTGCTCTTCCCAACACCCCTACAAAGTGCCCATTATTATTTCCAGTCGTCAGATGAGGAAAGCAAGTCTCAGAGAGGTTAGTTAACTTGGTCCCAGGTCACACAGCCAAGAAGTGGTGGGACCAGGATTTGAACTCAGACACGTGGTTCCAGAACCTAGGTGCTTTTCTCTCCACGTACCATTTCTCCATGTTACCTACCATCTTTCAGAACCTATTTCTTCTCATTGAAGTCCTCCTGACAGCCAAAACCTCCTTGTTGCTCCCCTTTCTCACTTCTGCCTGCACGACAGAGCCTAGCTCTTTATTGTCCTCTGGTTCCGAATTGTGCCTCCATGCCCGTTTATTGGGAACAGCCACCATTCGCTGAACACTTCAGTGTGCCCAGTACCATGGTCAGAGCTGTACATTCATGATCTCATTTGACCCTGTTGAGAACCCTATGAGTTGGAGATTCTGATTCTGGTCCTCATTTTACAGAAAACAAGTTTAGAGGGGTGCTGTAACTGTTCCAAGTTTCTTTAATCATTTGCCAAGGGAAACATCACTAGTGACAAAGCTGGGACAAAACCCCAAATAATTTGGTTCCAAAAACTCAATTATCCTAGCTATGATATTATATTGCTTCTCCATCTCTTTTAAAGTTCTAGTGGGTTGGGAACTTACCTACCCCATCCTGGTATACCTACCCACCCTAATCCTTGTTGACTAATGCTTTACAATCCAGTCCTCTCTCATAGGTCTCCATGATGAAGGCCTAAGCTCTCAAATGGGCCAATGTCTCCAAACAACTTAAGCTTAAAAAAGAATTCAGCTCATAAATAGAATGTGCAAACGGAGTGTTTGGAAACGTGGTTCTGATATCTAAAATTAGCCTTGCCTTCCAAACAGTATCCCCCCTGCCTCCTGACTGCTCTGCTTCTTGTCATGGAAGCTGGTGCTATCTCTCCTGAGCTGTGACTGATGTGTCCTATTCATGTGATGTGGCTCTCTAGTTCTCCTTGATAGAGATGCAAAACATCCTTCTCCAAGGAACTGGGGAATCAGGATATAGCCCTCTGAAGGTGAGATTTATTTGAATTCCTCTCTGGCGCTCCAGGCATTTTCCCTGCCTGCTTGCATTTTGATTCCAGTTTGCTTTTGCTTATTTGTGAGGGTCTCCTGAATGAAAATAGCTCTCACCATCCTCTTGGGTGGTCCAGGGAATCTTTGTTTCCATGGGAAGGACATTAGGGCGGCTCCGGCCTCCAGGACACAAACTCAACAGCAAACTCTGACATTGCAAACGGCCTTCCTAGAGTCAGCCAGTCACTCTAGCACTTAGCCCAACAGCATTAGTGAGGACACAGAATGGCCTTGGCAAATGCCTTTTGCCATTTTCCCTGGGTCTTGGCTGGCATCCTTTTCGTCCTTACCAGACTGCAGCTCTTGCCCATCCAGCAGTGACCCTATTTGCATAATTAGCTTGCATCTGTGGGTATGTATTTACCCCCACAAAAGCAATTGTCTTTGAACTTTGGATAAGTACCAGCAGGGGACACTGAAAAATGTCAGCTCTTGAGCCCTGTTGTTCCCACAGAGAAGATGACAGTGGGGGTCATTTTGGAAATCGCATCCCCTTCTGCTCTGTGTTATCATTGAGAGCGAGGACAGGCAAAACCAGAGATGAACTCACCAAGACGGAGGGATCGAGGGAATGCAGAATGATCACCATGTTTTGACGTCAATGATCCAGAACCGCAGTGTCAGCTCCGGTTCCTTGTCCATTTGCTTGGCTGTGTCTGGCTGCCTCTGCAGCAGGGGCCGATGTGCGTTTGGGATTTCTCTGCATAGAACACCCTGTTCCCTTCCTTCCCACGTCTGCTTCTTGAATGACAAGACCCTTGTAGTTTTTCTGGAGGGCTTGAACCTCTGTCCCCCTCACCCTGTCTCCATCTCCATGCCTGTGACCTCAGCATTATGTGCCCATTTGTCTCTATGCTCTCCAAACTCAACCACGTTATGCATTTATAGGTGTCATTGAAGAAAAGGGACATGGCGAGATAAGATTAAAGTTTAAGCTTTGAGTCCTGGGTTCTAGTCCTTGTTGCCTTGGACAGGTCACTTGACCTCCGAGCCTTCACGCTAATTCTACAATGGGATAACAGCAGGACCTCTCCTCACTGGGTTGGATAGGATTTGATGGCATAAAGCATGTAGAGTGCTTGGCACATAGTAGGTGCTCAGTCAATGGTGGCAATGGGCAATTATTGCTGAATGAAGGGTTAGAAATTCTTTTTTTTTTAAGTCTCCTATCTCAAACTACTTATGTGACCTTGAGCAAGGCATTGAAACATTCTGAGTCTCAGTGTTTTGATCTGTAGAGTGGGAACAAAAAGATGTTTTTCTTGCAAATTTCACCAGGTTCTTAGGAAGACTTGTCAGGAGCAGTGGCAGGGGCAGGAGTAGCAGGGGTTGCAAGATCTGTTTTAGTCTCAGATTCTGAGGAGTTGCTTCTGGTTTCTGCAGACTGCTGCCCAGCGGTGCCAGGCAAGGCCCAGCGGGGCACTGCCCGGGAGCTCTGTACTCAGACAATCAGGGCACAGCCCCAACCCACATTTTCTCTATTCAGGAGCAGCAAGATCTTCCAAAACAGCTGTACTTGGAAGAACTCTAGTAAAAATCCTTCTAAACTAGAACTTCTCAAAACCAGACATGCTGTTGTATCAAAATCTCAACTCTAGGCAATGACTCAAATGCTTAGACTCCCCAGTGATGGAAGCCAGGTGGGAGTTGGGAGAGTCAGGCAGGGGAGCTGAGGCCTTGGGTTGCAGTATTCATTGTGACTGGTGTTCACTGAGTCCCACTATCAGCTACACTGACAATCCCATATGGTACACGTGCGGAAAACGTACAAGCGGTTGGGAAGTGTGGAGTTTGGGACAGTGGTTGGGGGGACGTGGGGAGGAGGGGAAGAAAGGGTGAGAAGCACCCAGCAGGTTTCAATGGTCTTAATAATGATCCTTTTTCTTTTTTTAAAGCTAGGGGGTAGGTGTATGGTTTTATGATCCTCTACAATTATATATACTGTGTGTGTGTGCGTGTAATTTAATTTAAAAAGGGAGAAAAGCAGAAAGGATCCCCAAATCCAGAAAAAATTAACGAGAAACTACACTCTGAGGGCCATATGCAATTTACCTATCCTGTTAACCACTGTATCCCCTTTGCCTCTCACAGAGCCTGGTCCAGCATGGGTAGTGGATAATGGTTGTGGAATGGATGAATGGGTGGGTGGGTGGATGAATGGATAGATGGGTGGATGGATGGGTGGGTGGATGGATGGGCGGATGGATGGATGGATGGACGGATGGATGGATGAATGGATGGATGGGTGGATGGATGGGTGGGTGGATGGGTGGATGGATGGGTGGGTGGGTGGCATATGGATGGGTGGATGGAAGGATGGATGGATGGATGGATCTGTAAGGCTCCTCCACGTCCCTTACCCCTGTCACTTTTACTCCCACCTCTGTTGCATTCTACTTGTCCAAGTGTGGGCCAGTAGGCAGAAGGGCTTCCTGGGAACATTTTGTTTTGGTTCCGGTCTAGGACACAATACTAGGACCTGGCAAGCCAATGGAAGGATCATTTAACATTGCTCTATTTCAAGCACAACGTCCTGGTGAGATTGATTCTCAGGGACTCCAAACTGCTGCAAGGATCTTTGGAATGACTTCCCTTGGTTTGGTCCTGCCTGCCAAACACATTCCCTAAGTGACTATCCTTCATGGTCACCTGAGAGGTTGCTGGAAGTGCAGCCACTCCCTTCTCTTAGCCAGAGGGAGAACTGGGCTCTTCCCTCTCGAGCCACCAGGAGAAGAGGCAGTGGTGGCTGCTGGCCCCAGGAGAGCCCAGCTTGCTAAGCACTGTT
The DNA here is from genome assembly GCA_037038555.1 of Rhynchonycteris naso. Taxonomy (NCBI): domain Eukaryota; kingdom Metazoa; phylum Chordata; class Mammalia; order Chiroptera; family Emballonuridae; genus Rhynchonycteris; species Rhynchonycteris naso. The sequence goes on along the minus strand of CM073003.1, from coordinate 106,967,935 downwards.
CCCTCCTGGAGAGACTCGGTAGAACTTGGCCATCCTGCCTGCCACCGCTGCTCTCCTCCCGGGAAGGGATGCTGGAGGCTGAGGCACTGGCTTGTGTGAACAGAGACAAACGACCCCCATATACCTGCCGCCAAGGCAAAGCCAGCAGAACTGGGCAGCTGGGGGACACTGCTCCTGGCTGTGACAGTGTGGGCTGGGAAAGGCAGACTGGCGAGCTGGGGACTGTCCACCCTCCAGGTCAGCTCCTTCCCTAAGACAAGGGCCTGATGAAGGTGATTGTCAAGCCGGGACAGTGATGAGACTGCTGGGCTTGACAGCAGAGTTCTAGGCTTCTGAGTCACTCTGTATGCCTTATTCTGTATAACAGGGGAGCAGTCAAGATATTTAACCATATGGCGTAGGCACTAGCCAATCAGAATGAGGAAGGGCTCTCTTGCCCAAGGTCTCAGCTGCACCTGTTGGATCCCAGAGTGATGGGGAGAGCTAGGGGGAGGGCCCAGGGTGCAGGGGTGGGGAGAGGCCTTGGGGAGCTCAGAGCAGCCAGTATTTTCCTATCAGTACAGGCCTATTTCATATATTAACAGCCAGTGTGGCCATACTCCCGTTGACTGTCAGCTCCGCTATAAAATATGAGAAAGGCAAATTCAACTCTCACACTTGTGGCACATAAGAATCACCTGGGGAGCTTGTTGAAAACACAGATGCCCAGTTCCCACCTGAAAACTATTGAACGACATGGTCAAGGGCCCAGGTGAGGCCCCTCACACCCCTGAGACTTGCCTACCCTGGGTCCGCTGGTCTCCAAGGAGCCAGCTCTAACTTGCAAGGGGTTTATGATGACTCTTAGGTGAAGCCCAGCACATGCTCTCTAGGAGAACATACCCCACTCAGGTGCTGGGCATGTGACTGAGCGAGGCCCTGGCATGCGTCTCACTGAAGCGGCCTTGACCCAGACCCAGCTGCCCTGGATTGCTGTTGTTCAGCACCGCAGGCCTAGTGTGAACAGACCTGAATGTTCAAGAGAAGTCGGAAGCCAGCAGCCACGTATTGTGTGCTGCGTCTCACCGAGTCACAGGTAGGGCACTGCTTTAAACTCTTCAGGCTCTGGCTCTGAAAGCTCTGTCTATGGGTGGGGAGGGAAGGAGATGGGTAGCTGGTTCCACACGCGAGGGACGGAGACAAGCCCTAAGGGAGAGTCTTGATGTGCTTAAAGAATTCATTTTTTCAGTATGGACCTCAGAGTCTGCCCCGGGCTGGCTGTGCCCTCCTGCACCTTTCAGATGTCCCCATCTGCCGCCCCCCCCCCCATTACAGTCCCCCTTGGCAGCTTTCCTAGCACTGAGGTGCCAGGTCTGTCTGATCACAGGGTGAAGGGGACTCTGAGTCTCAGCTGGTGGGACAGGGCTCTCCCAGGATGGGGTATGTGGGCTCGGACGTGAGGCACTAGAGTTCTTGGGATTCCTGGAACGTTCCTCAAAGGAGTGGCTTCCTCTACATATAAGAGAACTTATCTGGATTGCTTTATTTAAAGCCAATTGCCAAACGCTTCCTCTGCTGTTCAGGATGCCCTTTCTCCTAGGTAGTTTCTCTATCTGACTCTTGTCCTCCAGGTCGCGGCTTAGATTGTGCTAATGACCTCCCTCCATGCACTGGCTATGTTGGTCTCCTTTTAACACCATAACCCAGGGCGTGCCCTTAGTTTCGACTTTCCCATTTGGAGTTTCAATGGCTTACTTCCTTAAAAAATGGTCAAGTCTAACACCTGGGTTTGTGCCAGCGTGGTTTAAATCACCTTATAATACCATCTCAGTTATTAACCCTCACACTAGCTCGATGAGGTTGGCACTATTTATCCTTTCTATTTAAGAAAGAAAGGCTCAGAGAGGTTAAGTTATTTGCTCGACATCACAGGGCCGGTAGGTGGTAAAGGAGGCCTTGAACCCAGTCTGTGTGGGGCAGAGTCTACATTTGTAACCGCAGCACTACGCGCCCTCCCAACAGTCTGAAGTCCGCATCCTGGGTTCATGCAGCGTAGCCTCTAAACCGGGCTTTGATTGGGATAGCTTGACCTTGAGGATGTGGGCAGCCATCAAACTCACTCTGCCACTATCTGTGGTTACTCTTCAGGCCTCAGTTTCCTCAGCTCTATAATGGGGACAATTATACCTGCTTTAGAGGGTTAAAGTGGACGCCATGGCGGTGCCTGTCTGAAACAGCACGGTGGGATGTTTGGAGGCACCACTGAGTTCAGCGTTTACTTGAAAATAACACCCTCCTGTTCTTTCAAATCCAAGACTCCCCAGAGACGGGATCTGGTTTGACCCTGGACCTGGGTGAAGAGGTTGGAGGGAGTGGGCGTGGCCAGACTTTGGAGTTGTTTACAGTTTACAGTTCTCAGAGAGGTAGCCCTACAGAGAGAGTGGACCGTGGGAAGAATATTCTGTTGCATTTGGAAGGCACGGACTGCGTCTCTGTTATGCCCAAACAATCTGCGTATCAGACCCAACAGTTAAAAATGAACTGGCTCCATCGCTACTAAGTTGGCCGGTCATGCTATGCCTGCCACTCTGGGTGCAGAGGAGATTCCTAAGCTTATCAAGGGGGCCTTTTCTGGGTAGAGATAAGGCCGAGGAACTCGTATTTTGACAAATCATACCATGTCTCCCTGCTCTTGGGACTCATTCCCATTTCTCCATGTGGATTATCCAGCTCAGTGGGGCACAGAGTTGGGCAGGTAGATTTGATGGAGTGGACATGGGCCAGACAGAGGTCAGACATATAGCACTACTCCTTGGCAGGATTACGGTTTTGTTTTTGTTTTATTAAAGGCCTGGAAAAGTCTGTGAATGATTCACTTTGTCAAGCGTGTGAGTGGGTGAAATACCTGTTTTTATCCTTGGATCTTGAAGACCTGGGAATTCTTCAAGAAGGGAAAAGTTCTAATCAGACCTGCCCTTTTATAATGGCACTCTGCCTCAGAAGCAAATGGCATGTATGCGTTGAAATGCCCACAGTGATGGGCAAGCAGTAAATGCTAAACCACAACGGTGAAGTTTAAGGAGAATGAAAGGCTTGTCTCACAGCACTGCCTTGGCTCTCTGGGATGCCCTCTCACCTGTTTACAGGGTTCTGCCTGGGTGGTCCTGCTCAGTTCAGCCCCTTCTTAGTGGGGTCACCTAGTTCTGCAGACTACGTCCTCCATTCCCCGCCCATCAGAAATGTCACGGCCAATCTCTCCCCTTTGATCTTTCCTGATGCTTTTACCCAATCCTCCCTCCCTCTCTCTCATCACCTCCCCACTGCCTCTCTCTCCAGTATTTTCCTCACCCTCCCTCCCTCCCTCCTCTCCTCTTCCTCCTTTGTCCATCCCTTTGAGAGCAGTTTTCCCCTAAGAAGGGGCCCCAGCCCAGCCGTGGGGTGTCATCTTCTCACAGACACTGCTGCCTTACCAGAGACACTATGGCCAAACAGCTAGTCTGCCCCAAATGAGAAGAAATCGGAGAGAATCAAGGACATTGCAATGCAAACAGAATATATATCGAAACCCAGACCCCTTCCAAGTTATTCTGAAGCACGCTGTGTTTTCTTGGGGAAGTCAGACTACAGAGCTAGGATGAACTGTCCCCAACTCCACACAGGACCATATCCACAGCTACGTGCTTCCTGCTTCTCTCTCGTGTAAGATCGCATGTGGGACAACAGATTGAAATGCTTAACGCGTGGTAATCTTTTGATACTTGGTAGGCAGCTTTCACTCTGACCTCTTTGGTTTTAGAGGTTTTCAGAAGGTTCAAAGTATCCATCTCACACCCTTCCCAGAATTCTCCCTCTGCCACCAGGACTGCGACTCTTGGAAGGGGGAAAGGTAAGGCGGCTACTAGTGGTCAGTGTACAGGCCCCAGAAGGTGGCAGAAGCTGTTCCAATACTTGTTGAGAGCATGGTGAGGAAGTCAAAAGAGCAAGGCTAACATTCCCACCATGTGACACCCCTGGATAAAGCCCCTTTTAAGATGCCACAGAAATTCTATACAGAGCACCGGGAAAGAGGCTACACACCCCCCAGGTTGGGAACAAGGTGGGCAGGATGGTCGCCCTCTCCTCGGTCCGAGCAGTGGGCCTTGCTGTGTCAGACCATTGTTTTGGAAAGCCATAGATCTCTCCTCCCACCCAGGGCAGCAACCCCTACTCCCACCCTTCCTTTCCGGGGGGTAAAAGGGTCAGAACAAAGGACCCGGGCTCGAGTACCCGAAGAACCGCAGGACACCCTCAGTGGAGGCAGACTGTATTTAAATGCAATTCACCTCTTTGGGGTCTAGGAAAAGCCACCCGTAGATTCATTTGCTGGAAAACACGGTCTGTGTGGCTGAGGCAGTGGCCACTGGGGTCACGATCTTGCTGTAAGTTGACTTCCTCCGGGGGTCTGTCTGCTGTCCGGAATGGCAGCCGCTTCGGTGGGCAAATAGGATGGTCATCTCCGGGCCCAAGGGGGATGCTTCAAGCTGGGACCCCTTAGGGGTGGCTGGATGTTCAGGCTTTCCGGAGGGGTTGTGCTTGGTGGGAGGAGGGCTGTAATTCTGAAATCTCACGGTTTTGACTTGCTGCAAGAGAAAGAAGAGGAAAGGCACACAGGTGAGGCGGGAGGCGTGCTGTAGTCCCCAGGGACTTGGTTCCTGCTGTTTCTCCACATGAGTCTCTACTGGGAAGCCCTCTTTACGAGTTCATCCCGGAAATACGTGTGTTCTGTTAGGCGCTGTGAATCCAAAGGAAGCAAAACCATCCTCGACAAGAAGCCAATTTTAATAACAAGCACCATGATGGAGGAAGTATAGATGCTAAATGCAAATATGAAACTAAAGCTGGAAGGGGGCAGAGGCAGTCAGGAAAGGCTTCCTGGAGGCAGCACTTTTAAAATTGAGAACTGAAGAATGATTAGGAATTATTCAGAAGAAATCTGGTAGGCCTACCTGAGAAAGGGCCTGAGGCAAGAGGGTATGATCTATTCTAGAAGGTATGAGTTCGCCTCCCCTCTCTCCACCTGCCAGTAAGGTCTATCTCAAGGCCACCACTTCCTGCAGCCACCCCTGAATTCTCCATCTCCGGAGCTTCAGAATGGTCTGATAAGTCCTAGCAGAGTTTGCAAATTGGACACCCACTGGCTGAACTGAGTCTGAAGAATGGTTGAGAGGTTTAGTTGCCGACACAGAAATATGGGGAGATTGCATATCGAGGTCAGCCTTCATATCTCTTTAACAAAACCAGAGATCTGGCACACTGAGCCTGTGCCCCATTTTGGCATCAACTGGCTGGAGCTGGTTAGCAGTTCTCTCTCTCTATGGAAGCTATGTCTCCTGTTTGCACAAGCCTCTCCTCTCCTTCCTTCCCCAGTCTCCTAGCCTGTTACCTACCTGCCTGGTGCTGATAGGTATCGGCTTTGTTCAATCACTCTCGGAGGGTTTAATAAAGAGGATACTGCTTGGAATAGTTTCTTTTTTCTATGAAATTTAATCCACTGTGCCCCCTCCACCCCCCACCATTGAGAATCCAAGTTTCTTTATACTTTTGACCTTCACCATATCTAGCAGAGGTCTGGGTGTGTTTAATAAACTGAAAGATAATTTCTTCCTTTTTTGTGTGTGTGACAGAGAGAGGGACAGATAGGGACAGACAGACAGGAAGGGAGAGAGATGAGAAGCATCAATTTTTTGTTGCTGCTCCTTAGTTGTTCACTGACTGCTTTCTCATATGTGCTTTGACTGGGGGGGGGGGCTATAGCAGACTGAGCGACCCCTTGCTCAAGACAGCGATCTTGGGCTCAAGCTGGTGAGACTTGCTCAAACCAGATGAGCCCGCGCTCAAGCTGGCGACCTTGGGGTTTCGAACCTGGGTCCTCCGCGTCCCAGACCGACGTTCTATCCACTGCGCAACCGCCTGGTCAGGTACCTAATTTCTTAATGTTACCTCCTCCATCCATTATCTCTCCTGCTTTAAGGATGTTACTGAGAACATAGCAAATCTCTTATGTCTTCTAGTGGGTAAAGCCCTGACCTGGAAGTTAACAGGTCTGCCCTTTGCCACAGAGGTCACACTGACAGTTGTTGGAGTTGTCATCCTTCAGAGTGACCTTCCTGAGTCCCTGCAATCCCTCTGTGTCTCAAATGCCTCTTCTACACCAGGAACAATTAGGTACCAAGCCCCCTGTGGGCACCGTACCTGGGTTATGTCACTTAACCTCCAATCCAATCCTATGAGGCTGCTATTTTATAGATTAGGCAAAAAATAAGTCTCCGAAACGTGAAGTGTTTTGGCCAAAGGCACCAGCCTGCAAGCAGCAGGACTGATATTCAAATCCAAATTTGTCTGATGCCAAAGCCATGTGCTTTATAAGCCACCTCGGGCCTCAAAAGGAGTAAGTCTGACATACTCGGAGGCGTAAGGGGAGCCTAGGTAACACGTCTAGCGAGGCTGTGTGGATGCCCAGGGGGTTTGTGGGTGACGATTCTTTCGAGGTTCTAATTTTGATGCCTTATCCAATAAAACAAAAATCTCGAGAGCTGGGCTACTGGGAAAACGGGCCACCCCAGGGGTCTGAGTCCTGCCCCCCTCCCCCAAAGGTCACCTCCCGCCTACCTTTTCGCTGCCATTTCTGGAGTTTTCTGGTTTCACTAGGATAGATGGTGGGGCAGATGCAGGCGGTTTGGGCGGAGGCTCACTCTTGATGGGAACTTCCTTGCCTTCCATGATGATGGAGCTGGCTGCTGAGTGGATCCTGGTGTCGCTGCCCCTGCCGACGCACGTGAGGGCAGGCTCCCCAGTGGGAGCCAGCTTCGGTCCCACCTCCACCACCACTGGCAAGGGTGAGGAGGGGACCACCTGTGGCTGGTGGAACTGACACTGCTGAGGCCGGACAACCATGGTGGGGCTGCGTCGGAGGGAGCCCACCACGAGGGTGGGGATCCCTGACTGCACGGATCTCTGCAGGGAGCCATCTGGGGAGTCACGTGACAAAGAGATCAGTGGGGGCGGCAGCAGGCCGGGCCGGGCTGGGGCGGGGCGAGCAGTATGTCCTGATATCCCAGAATAGTTCAGTGCTTTCTCGGCCTGACTGCACGCACATTCTCTTAGGGTCTTTCAAAGGTGACCTTATTCTTTTTTTTAAGTGCTGTTTGCAAAAGCTGCAGCAAATAACTGGCTGGCTGAATGTTGGGGACGAGTGTTGGAAGGCATATTACTTTCATTTGGGTTCTCTCTCTCTCTCTCACATATACATACACACATGCCCCCACTTTCTCCCTCCGACCTTCAAGATGAAAAGTGAAGAACTTAGACCTAGAGATGGGGTTACAGTGAGAAGCGAACACAGAGGTGTGCAGACCAAAGAGGAAACCAAAGGAAGAGAATGAAAGAAACAGAGAAATTGAGAACCGAAACATAAATCAACTGGGAGGTATGAGAGGGCGGGAGAGAGGACGCAGAGGAGGGGAGAGGGCTCTGACCAGATGCTTGAAGAAAATTCTAACAAAAGCCTTGGGCTGGTGGGTCGCTTTTAGTTGGGTGCAGTGGATGGGGGGGTACTGCGTGTGCATGTGCTGGGTCAGTGTGTCACAGGGGTGGGGGGAGGTAACTTTGGGAAGGTTATTCCAGAGCAGGGGGTCCCCAAACTACACCCACCGGCGGCATGCGGCTCCCTAAGGCCATTTATCTGCCCCGCCGCATTTCCCACTTCTGGAAGGGGCACCTCTTTCATTGGTGGTCAGTGAGAGGAGCACAGGATGCATCCGCACCCATAGTTCCCACTGAAATACTGGTCAGTTTGTTGATTTCAATTTACTTGTTCTTTATTTTAAATATTGTATTTGTCCCTGTTTTGTTTTTTACTTTAAAATAAGATATGTGCAGTGTGCATAGGGATTTGTTCATAGGTTGTTTTTTTTTTTATAGTCTGGCCCTCCAACGGTCTGAGGGACAGTGAACTGGCCCCCTGTGTAAAACGTTTGGGGACCCTTGCTCCAGAGTTAGGGTTGAGTGTGGATGAGCCCTGCAAAGGCTACTGACACAGGCTCAGGCATCAGACCTGCTCCCAGGGAGACAGGGACAAGTCAGTCACCTCACCCCCCTGTATCTAAGTTCCCTCCTTTGTAAACTGGAGCGAATAACAGCACCTGGTAGGGCTGGTGTGAAGGTTACAGTGAATGATATGTACAGTGTTAGGACAGATTGTGGGACCTAATAAATGGCTCATGTTTGTTAGATCTCATTATTTGTGGGTACAGGGTAGCAAACCTTGAAAATGCAAGGTCCAGGGGTTTGGTTTTACCCCCTCCCTTAACTTTTGTTTTTGTTCACTAAGATGGTGCCCCCTCAAAAGTCATTCCTTCTTCTCATCTAGCTCCTCTGGGGATGGGGAGCCCCACCTGGAGACGATGTCCTGTAGTATTCAGGGAACAATCGGGATTTTACTGCACTCTGGGGGACGTGGCAGAGACACCCCTGAGAAGCACGTTGGCCATTTCCCATAAGTAAGGTGACCAGATTTTAAAATTGGTAAAGCGGGACACCATTGACGGGGGTGGGGGTGGGGTCTTGATTAAGAATTTGGTCTATATGGAGCAAAAAAAAAATTTTTCATAGAATGCAAAAATAGTATTGTAATATATATATTTTTAAATCGGGACTTTTTTAAAATGCCGCGGGACGCGGGACAAATTGTTAAAAATCAGGACTGTCCCGCCAAAAGCAGGATGTCTGGTCACTTTACCATAAGGGCCTCCTGGCCTCAGAGAACAGAAGGTGACGTCCAGTCAGAGAGGTTAGTCCTCTGCAACACTCCATGGACCCGTGTGGGAATCAGTCACTGTGGCCAGCATGAAGGGCCTGAGCCAAGGCCATGTTTTGTTCTGTGACTCTTCATCAGGCCGGATGTGAACATGAAAAGCAGAGCACTGGCGACACCCCGTCGGCCTTCTCAGCTGCTGCAAGCAAGCCGGTCTCCATCTACAAGCCTGACCTTTCCATGTAGACATTTATTTTCCCACTGCCAGCCCTGTGCGGTGCACGCAGTCAATCCTGCTGTCATTTCTCTCTGCTTTGGGGAGATTGATGGCTTGACCAGCCCCACCTCAGGAAAGGGGGGAGAGAGCGCCTCCAGGATCCAGGAGAGCCTCCGGGATCTGGGAGAGCTGCACTGGGCAGACACGGCCTCGGGCTCCCAGAGAGGTGTGAAAGATTGGTTTTATGCCTTATCTATTTGTTTTGTGGGTTCCTAATTTCCAAGAGAGCTAATGCTTCTTTATTACATTGCATGCAGTGCAAACAGAGCTCTGAGCTGATCATGACAGATGCCAAGGAAGAGAGTGAGCCTATAAAACGTGAGCACTGGCCAAGGGGATGCTGCCCAGCATTCCTAAGTGGTCTGGGCCGAGGCTCAGGGAGCCCACGCTCGGCACGGAGCAAAGATGATCTGCTCAGTGGCAGTAGCAATGATCATACTGATAAAATAATGGTACTATAAAGAGAGCTAATATTTCTTGAGGGCTTATTATGGGCCAGGCCCTGTGCCATCTGTCTTATGTGGGTTATTTTACTAAATCCATACAATAACCCTGATGAGCTTGGTACTGTTTGTATTTCCATTTTATAAATGAGGAAACTGAAGACTGAGGAGGTCAGTAACTTGCTGAAGGCTGTTATGGTGGGATCAATTATTGTGTGTGTGTATGTGTGTGTACAAGCACGCACGTGCATACATGTGAGAATGGGGATAAGGTGGAGAAAGGAGGACAGTCAGGGAGAACTGAGAGGTGAGACTAGTGACACTGGGGTCTGACAGATGATAAAATAAAAATGCTGGGAGAGGGTGGAGCTCTCTCAACCGTTATGCCCACTAGGAGGGGATGTTCTGCCCATCTGGGACGTCGCTCCATTGCAACTGGAGCCATTCTAGTGCCTGAGGCAGAAGCCATGGAGCCATCCTCAGAGGCTGGGCCAACTTTGCTCCCATGGAGCCTTGGCTGCAGATAGTGAATTTTCTTGGGACATTTTCCAGTGTGGTATATTGTCCCACATGTTACTCTTTGCACTGACTTGTCCTATTGCATTTTCACATGGAATCATTTCTTTTTTTTTTAACAGAGAGAGAGAGACAGAGAGAGGGACATATGGGGACAGACAGGAAGGGAGAGAGATGAGAAGCATCAGTTCTTCGTTGCAGCTCCTTAGTTGTTCATTGATTGCTTTCTCATATGTGCCTTGACCTGGGAGGCTACAGCAGAGCGAGTGACCCCTTGCTCTAGCCAGTGACCTTGACTTCAAGCCAGTGACCTTGGGCTTCAAGCCAGTGATCACTAGGTTCAAGCCAGTGACCTTTGGGCTTAAGCCAGTGACCATGGGGTCAGGTCTATGATGCCACGCTCAAGCCAGCTACCCTGCACTCAAGCCAGATGAGCCCATGATCAAGTGACCTCAGGGTTGTTGTTGGTTCTTTTTGGTATTTTTCTGAAGCGAGAAGCCAGGCAGACTCCTGCATGCACCCAACCAGGATCCAACCGGCACGCCCACTAGGAGGGGATGCTCTGCCCATCTGGGACGTGGCTCCAGAGGCAGAAGCCATGGAACCATCCTCAGAGGCTGGGCCAACTTTGCTCCAAAGGAGCCTTGGCTGCAAAAGGGGAAGAGAGAGATTGAGAGAAAGGAGAGGGAGAAGGGTGGAGAAGCAGATAGGCACTTCTCCTGTGTGCCCTGACTGGGAACCAAACCTGGGACTTCCACACACTGGGCTGACTTCCACACTCTACTGCTGAGCCAACCAGCCAGGGCACGGCCTCAGGCTTTTGAACCTGGGTCCTCCGTGTCCCAGTCTGACACTCTATCTGCTATACCACCGCTTGGTCAGGCTGGAATCATTTTTTTAAAAGATAGCAGAGCCCAGTTTAAATCAGAGAATGCAGAATGAATCAAGTTTACTTTGCAGGGCTCATTGTCTTCTAGAGAGATGTATAAATAAATACAGAATTTCCCTGTGTTGTAGAACAATGGGTTTCACACACTTGATAAAATCCCTGGAAATGAGGTCTTACGTAGAAGTTCAATGAGTTAGGAGATCAAAGCATGGCTTTTAAGAGGAAGGCTCCATATGACTGCCATGTGGGCAGGTGGCTGTTACATAAGTAAAAATAAAAACAAGGTGCATAGCAGTGCAGTGAGTATGATTACAAAAAATATATGTATATGAACGAGAACTTGAGACAGGCGGTTAAGGATAAGGAGATTTACTTTTATAGGATTTTTTTTAACCTAGTGCGTGTATTAGTTAAATAACAAATTGGGATTCAGGGGCTCTTAGCATTGGCTTCTTAACCCTTTTTTTCTACCTCCTTCCTTCCTCCCCTTGTTTCACTTTTGGCAACCCCAGGAAGTTCCCTGGAACACAGTTTGAGAAACACTGATCCAGCAAGTATTTTGATTGTTCCATGTTAATAAGAGCCAGCATTCACTTGACTGTGTTTTAACTACATGTTGGCACTCAGGGCTGCCAGCATCCCAGCCAATCAACATGTATGTATGAAGTGGCCAGAGGGCAGTGACATTGGGTTGGTCAGGCTTTATCCAATAAAACACCTCTTTCTCTGGGAATCATAGCAGACCCTTCCCAGGGCTGTGTTTTAAAGCCGAGATCCTTGTTTTTGCAGAAAGCACTCTGTCTGCCAGGGGCCAATCCACCCCACCCATCCCTTAGCTGCAGGCACATACCTCTCTGCCGCCACTTACTCTTTCTCATGCTGCCCCGCCCCTTGCGAAGAGAGCCCTGTGCTGAAGTCCCCAGGCTGGCGGTGCTCCTCACGGGGTTGACGATGGCGGTGGGGACGAACACGGACTTGAAGGGACGGTTTTGTCGGGGATCACCTTCTGAGATGCTGCCTTGTGAGGACACAGAGGAGGTCGACAAAGTCCATGTGGCAAAGAGACCAGGGTTCCGGGAATCTGGAAAGCTAGATGTCTTTCTGGTTGTGGGAATAGTTTTCAAAAGCAATAAAGAAAGTGCATGGTCAGTCAAGAGTCCTATTGAAAAAAAACCCTGTCAGTTCCCAACCTAAGACCAGATGTGGCTGTTCCTCACCCTCTTCCTCCCCATCAATATGCTTTTCATCAACCACATGGGCTGAACCAAGTGGGCCTCCTCCCTCCACCTGGATTACGATGTGCTGGAGGGAAGGCGAGGCTCTCTTACTGAGGCCCTGGCTGAACTGGAAGACTTAAAATTTCGTAATTTCGTCATCTTTCACTCCAGCTCCGTCACTTCTCACCCCGCGTCCCTTTAGCCCTTGAGTTTAGAGCACAGGTCTTTTATGTATTCACCTTGCTCTGTGACAGTGATTCCTTATTCATGCAGAAACTCTTCCTCTGTCAGATGTCTTCAAACTTTTTATAAAAACGGCCCACTTTTGCAGTGCTGGTCAACCTGGTCGTACCTCACACTAGTAGGCGTTCCAGCTTTCATGATGGGCAGGAGTGGAGCAACCAAAAGGCACCGGGATTGGCCCACCATGAAAGCTGGAACGCCCAATAGTGGGCGGATAGGGACCAGGTAGACCAGCAGTGCAAAAGTGGGCCGTTTTTATAAAAAGTTTGAAGATGTCTGCTAGATTCTACACTCTTTGAAGGCAGAGATTTTATATGACTTCTCTTATGTGTTCTGCATATTTTATTAACACACGTTGGCTGAACGGCTGCCAGGAGGCTTTCCGCACTGGCGCCAGTCCTTCTGGCTAGCACATATTGAGCACTTGCTGTATGCCAGGCAATGGTCAAGTGCTGCTTTGCCCACGTTACTTCATGGGCTCTTCAAAACAGCCTTTTGAGGTAAGTTACTATTAGTGCCACTACTTTATAGAATGAAAAATGGAGCTTTGTAGGCACTTGCCCAAGCAATTACTAGACTCACGAACCCAGATCCAGGCTGGCTCTCTGCTCTACCACTGAGTGACAGCACCTGTGCTCTTACCACTGAGCCATATTACCTTCTGGCTTGTTAGAGCCTTTATCAAGAAAAATCCTGCATCCTGCTTGAAAGAAACTCACTAAAGCTGTGAGTCAGCCCTACACATGCTGCCAACAGACACTAATTCTTCAGCTTGGGGGATCTGATTTTAATTTTTTTAAAAGATTTTATTTATTGATTTTAGAGAGAAAGGCAGGAGAAGCAGGAAGCATGAACTCATAGTTGCTTCTAGTATGTGCCTTGACTAGGCAAGCCCAGGGATTTGAAACAGGGACCTCAGCATTCCAGGTCTACTCTCTATCTACTGTGCCACCACCTGGTCAGGTTCTGAGGATCTGATTTTTAAGACTATTCAAGTTTGGTAAACTAGAAAGCAACCCCTGGTTCATTGTTCCCAGCCTACACGTCCCTGAACCCTACGGGGAATGGCTGTCATTCTATATGTCTTTCTTGCCCTTGGACCAATCCTACCTCAACATCACAGCCTCTACTAAGCAGTTCATCAATCACCTTGTCACTCTGTTGATTGAATAACCTTGGCTAATTACCTGGGAACAACCAACTTGACCATGGCCCCCGGCACAGAGATGCCCTCCCTCCCGGTTTCCTGCCTATCAATGTCTCTAGGTTTCTCTTTAGGTAATTTACCCCTTATTTTTCTCCTTTTGCTCAAAAAAGTGATATGTGGTTTAATAACGAGCCAGCTAGTATTGCATAAAGATGAATAAAGCATCATTTAATGTGATCAACCGTGCCCAAGACAGATATGCAGCCTGATGTGCTGGGAGCTGATGTCTGCAGCAAGGGAACTTTCTCCACAGCCACCAACCTGCCGCTGCTCCCTGGTAATGCGGTCAGTAACGGGGAGTGGGCTGCCCCCCAGGGAGAGCACAGACAACTTTGGAGGTGAGGCTGGGCGGTGGAGAGAGAACCCCAGCCCTGGATCCCACAGCAGCAACTGCATCTACCTGTCTTTTGAACCAAGGTGCTGGATGCTGAAAAATGGGTTGAAAACCAGCAGCAGCAGTGAAGACAAACCACAGTTCGTTAGGCCCAAGCAGGCTTTAGTCCACCAGTCCTATCTTCAAACAACTGTTTACAGGCTGAGGTGTGACTCCGTTTTCTAGTCCAGCACTGGGCTGGATTCCAGGCACTCCTAAATCCCGTCCCCCATCTAACAGGTAGTCCCTCCATGTCTTCTGGCCAAAAGCTCAGCACTTGGAGCACTTCCTTCTATCATCAAAGCACTTGGCTCACCTACGTTAATGAAGCCCTGTGCCGTCCCTGACCTGCAGACCTCAAGATGCTTGCTTTCTGGATGGAGAGACTGAAAGACATTCTGGGTTTGAGAGCAAGGAGTGATGCAGCCTCTCATGGGCTCCACGTGCTGCAGAGTGTGTGGGTCCCTGTGTCCCCTTTCCTACCTGTGACCCAGGCCCGTAAGAGCTCGCCCCTTGTTTAAAGGGGGCATTACAGATGGCTGCTCTACTGTGCTCACCACTGGCAGTCGCCACCTGGTAAGGCAGGAGCTTGGACCTTGACAATTTTTAAGTATTTCAAAGTGGCCCATGAGTCACTAGGAAGGCACAGGTGTCAGGGGAAGGTTGTAAGGCAGAGAAACATCCTGGCCAACCGGGCAGAAGGGAGTTTATGGGGAGGCCAGGAGGGTGTGGAAAAGGCTTGGAAACAGGCCCAAGGGAGATGGCTGTGGAGTCTGAGGCGGGAAGGGTCTGAGCAGATGTATCGTTTGTGTTCTCGCCACAGATAGTCTCCTGCTTGACCCATGTGCTTCCCTCCCGTGTTCGGGTTTCCAAGTCCCAAAAGGGACTGTTGGGTTGTCAGAGCCTGTCCCTTAGCTGTGGTGATGGGTTGAGGAGGGGGGGGGGAGTTCATTTCTTCAGCTTCTGAACAGAGAGGAAACTTCTGCCTCCCACCAAGACTATGCACAAAGAGGGAAGCCCAGAGGGTCCCGGTGCCGTTAAGAAGGGGTTTGTGGGAAAACGTGACAGACGTTCTGTACCACCCGAGCCGTGGATGCCTCCAGGACCCGGGGAAATACAGCAAGGTGCCAGGGATTGAGCTGTGGTCAGCACAGGTCAACACAGGTTGACATCACCATCGAGCAGAGAGGGCCGGGGCTCTGGGTAGCACAGCAGCCTTGGCTCCTCTTGGTAATGAAAAGGCTCACTTGCAGAATCTTAAACCCAAACCCTGGCATTCTGGCCAACTCTGGTATATCTATAGTTAGTTCCAACACTGGCTGGCTCAGTTCATGAGGGGATGATGCTCATAAGAGCAGTGGTTCAAATGTTCAGGGGGTACCTCCTACCTTTGAGCCTGGCTATTTACAAAAGGCTGCACTGTACACCAAGGGGCTGGTGCCAGGACAGAGCTGTCATTACAAACAGAAAACAGTGGAAGCGAGAGAACTTCACACACCTGCAGAACCAAGAAACAGAAATATGTAGTCCAACCCACTCTGTTCTAACACAACCGGATTAAAGTAGCAGAAGGCCAGTGGACATAGCACAGCATCATTCAGCCCTAAGAAGGGGGAGGAGCTAAACCTCCCACAGTGAAATGGGTGGCTAGGAACAAGGGTGAGCCACTCCCCAAATAGACACTGAACATAAGTTATCCACGTCCAAGGTTAGTGGGGACGGGAACTTTCCTGTGTCAGAGAGACCATCAAGGAAAATGGACACACAGAAAGCATTGATCCTCTGACACCAAATAGCATTCAGGAGAATATACTGTGACAGGGACTTGTTCTTCTTGGACATGCTGGTTCTCTGGGAGCAAAAGCAGCCATCAGCATAAGTAGCACCTCAATATATGCCTCTGTCCAGATGACTATGAGTTGGGGGTGGGGGAGATAGACTCAATGGCAGTCCACAATGCTGAAACTCTACCCATTGTCTGACATGCAGCCATACCAGAGGTAATGAGTCTGGATGCTCTGGATGTGCTGAGACCACAACAGGATAAGAGGAAGGAGCAGAAAAAGGGAAGCAGAAGCCTGGAGATAACGCTGGTGAGGAATCCTGCACGCCTTCTAGGTAGGGCGACACATGTTCTGATTTCCCCAGGAAAGTCTCTTTACACCTGCTGTGTTAACAGTGACCCTCTCTTATCTCAGAAGTGCCGTAGTCTGATGATAAATTATATAGTCACTCTTATTCTAACAGTTCTTTCATGGCATTGCCAGGACTTTTGGGCTAAGGCCAGAGGCATCAACAAACGTCCTAGTAGTTGGCATGGCCCAAGAGATTCATGTTAGATTCCACAAAATAAATTGTTCATGAGCTAGGTCAGGCATCCTCCTAGCTCCTCATGGTCACTTTCAGACCATTCTTCTACCTTCCACACCTCCCAAGTTGGACTCATATTGTCAGACTCGACCATCTTGCTGCAGTCACCATTTCTTCCCAAGTCTCTCTGCTCATTCCCGGAAGATTCTAGCTCTTGGCTCACTGCCCTTCCCTCTATGACACCTGCTCTTACCCATGGCGACTTAATCTAGTATTAGGGCTTTCAATGACATCTCAAGCCTAGACCTCTTTCTTAAATGCTAGGCTTGTATCCTTAACCAACATCTTTACTAAGATCCTAACAGGCATCTGAGACTTAACCTGCTGCAAACAAAGCTTTGGCTTTCTCCCCACCCCCCAAAACCGGTTCCCAGGTTGCCTTTCACCTCCATCTCAGTAAAAGGCAACTCCATCATCCAGTGACTCAGGGCAAAGAACGTGGACTTGCCCCAAATCCTCTATTCTTTCACACCCAATGTTTGATTTATCAGAAAATCCTATGGTCTCTACCTTCAGAGTGTAGCCAGAATCTAATCACGTCTCCCCTTTCCACGGCTCACGCCCTGGCTCAATTCTCCACCACTTCTCCCCTGGATTATGACAACATTCCCCTTGCTTGTCTCTCTGCTTCCAGCTTTTCCTCTCAATGGTTCATTTCCAACCCAGCAACTAGAGGGATGCTGGTTCAAGCTTAAGTTAGACCATGTCACTCTTCTGCTCAAAACCCTGCAATAGGTGAAAGTCAAATTCCTCATTATGACCTCGGAGATTCTCCATGATCTGACCCCGGTGACCATTCTATCCCCACCTAGCTTTAATCCAGTTCTGTTGGCCTTCATGTCAGGCACACTCCTACCCCAGGGCCTTTGTTTGGGAACTTGCTGTTCCTTGGACCTGGAATACACTCCCTTCAAACACTCACCTGGCTCACCCCTCACTTCCTCCATTCCTCCTCCTCCTCAGTAAAGCCGTCCCTGACCAACCTGTTAAGTTTAACCACCTCCACACGAGCTCTATCCCCTTTTTCTGATTTATTTTTCTTTTTAGCTCTTATCATGATCACACCATATACGTTACTTTTATATCTTGCTTTTTATTTTTCTGTCCCACTAGAGTATACTCTCCTGTGGGCAGGGATTTTGTTCACTGGTGTTTCTCCAGTGTCTAGAAAGGTGACTGATAGCTGTCAGTGCTCAGTAAATATTTGTGGACTAAATGAATTAAAACAACAGTGCTAGACACCCTTTGGGCGATTTTGGAACTTTGTAACAAATTCTGAGAACCTTGTATTGAAGGAAATGACTATGATCTTCTGCTCCAACTTTCTGCTAATCTTTTTACACAAGCCTGGGACTCTGGGAATACAGACTTTGCCTGTATTCTTAACAAGGGGTACACCACCTCACCAGCTAGCCTGATGGGAAAAAAATGATCTATGGATTAGAAAGTGTAACCTTTTATTGAACTAAAAGTTCAATAAAAGGCTGCACTTCTAAGTTATGGCCACTGGTTCACTGTCCCCTCAAGGAACACATTGATTTCCTGGTCTACACAGTCTATAATGGTCCCTCTGACCCTTCTTTCTATGGCTTAAATAATAACCCTAGTTTATCGGTTTCTTTTGTGATATGGGTTTGTCTCCTCACCATTCTTGCTGCCCTCCTCTGGACTCAGTACCTCGCCTACATGAAGGTCCCCCAAACTGACACCCAGAGTGAGCCCTATAGAGGACAATGACATGATCCCTTTCCTTGGAATTATGACTCGCTGGTATGTCATAGAGACAGCAGTTGATGTGTGCTGATGACCTCACTGGCGTGTGACAGGCTTTGCCTGGGCTGGTTGGAATATAGGCAGGGTAGCGTGGGCATCTGTGTGCACTGTGGTTGTGACATGGGTGGCTGGACGAACCGTGGGCCAGTGAAATTAACAGGTGTGCCAGAGAATAAAAAAGGTTTGGGAATGCTGTTTGGGAAGAAGACCTGCGGGTAACAAATGTTTGACCTGGGGTATGGATGGACAGGCAGGTAGGGGTCTGGGTTCCGAGCAGCTCTGCTCACGGCCCAGCATACCGGCAAGTTTCCCAAGACACTCTGGGTGGTCATCTGACCGCCACACTTTCCCGTGAGGCCACTAGATGGAGTGCCAAGGAGGACATGAAGTGGGATTTTTAGGGTTTGTTTGGAAAACCTGAAATCTAGTTCTTGGGCAGGTTGCTTAACTCTGTACGTAGTTTCCTCATCTTTAAAATAATATCTACCTTAAAAGATTCTTGGACATAGCCAGAGAGTTAAAAAATGCAGAAGTGCTTATAAACTGTGAAGAGCTATAAAAGAGATAAGCATTTTGGTTATTATTATTATTTAACTAAAGTGTAAGGGAGGGTACCAGAGCCAAAGCTATCCCTTGGCTCACACTCTGAAAGAGGATCAAGCCCTTCAGCAATTCAACCCACAGATGGCCCCAGCCTCAGTGACTGACACCCGATGCCTGAGATTGGAGGGGACGCACCTGAAAATGGGGATGACGTGGTTGCTGGGGAAGACCCCGACTCGCCCGGTAACCAAGGAGACGCCCCTGAGCCAGCCGTCCTGGTACTTGCCCAGGACTCTGACGCCTTCTCCCTTCTGCAGGTCCAGCTCATGGGGTCCGTGCGCCGAGTAGGAGTGCAGGGCTACAAACCTGGGGGACATAGGGAACCGGTGGAGCACAGAGGTGTACATCCCTGAGGGAGGGCAGGGAAGCAGCCAAGGGCAAAGGGAGGCAGGACCTTCAGCCCAGTGGTTAGCAATAACAACCCTTAAAACCAAAACCTCCATACATAAGGCAGATGCAAGTGGCAGAACCTGGTGGAAACAGTGGAGGGGCCCAATCCCTGCCCTGTCCATCCCCCCATCCACTCTCCCCCGCCTCCCCATGGAGTGTTACACAGAAGCAAGTCACTGATTTAGGTCACATCAGCATTTGCCACGTGGAAGCTGGCCTACAACAGAGAAAGTAGCTGGTGACCAGGGATTAGTGGTGGAGCCAGATCTCAACCCCGGATGTGATGGATCTCCCGAGGATGCTTCGAGTACTACCCAAGAAAACAGTTGCAGCCAGCAAGGTGCAGGGAAATGAGAGGTCAGCCTCTTGTTCCACTCTGTCTCCTGAGAGTAAGGACCTGTTTGTTCCCAGCAATGGCCTGAGGTGCTGGCTTAATGGAGCCAGGGAAGTGGGCTTCGGGAAGGGGGTGCACACAGTGGAATGCCGGCCACATGGTGCAGTGGAGGGGAATGGGCTTAGTATGGCCAACACATCCTGGGGTTAGAGCAGTGACTTTCCACTCTGAGGTTCACACAGGAGTCATGCAGGTCACACTCGGGGGTTTTCAGTATACGACCCTCCGGTTAGACCATAGGAAGTCCTTCTAGAACAGTGGTTCTTAACCTGGGTTCTATCGAACCCTAGGGGTTCGATGAGTCGGTCTCAGGGGTTCGGAGAAGCCTCTGCCGCGGAGGCCAGAATAAAGTAATACCGTAAGTTGTTGTGAGTTCATGCACTTTGTTGGTTTTGTTCTTTGAGCAAGGTGATGTTCATGCACAGCTCATTTCGTGCACCAGTAAAAAACATATACCTATGTCTTGAATTTGGGGGAAAAATCATATTTTATTTATCACTAAAGAAGGGTTCAGTGAATGCGCATATGAAACTGGTGGGTTCGGTACCTCAAAAAAGGTTAAGAACCACTGTTCTAGAGTCTCAGGGCTATGAAACATTGGAAAGTTTTATCGAATGGGCTGGGGGTGGGTGGTGATGTGTGTCTCATCTGCAAGTTTTCTTCTCCCTAGAAAATGCTACATTTATTTTTCATTGATTACTAAATCAACAGCTATTTCTAACCCAACGTTTCGAATCTAAAGGAAAACAATGGCAATTGCTTCCTAGACATTCTCCTGGCAATGTTTTGAAGTGTAACCTGCCAGTCTCTTTCTATTCCTGTAAAATAATGAGTCAGGGTGATGTGCTTTGTTACTTTGTCCTTTTCAGCATTATTTCCAATGGCAGTTATCACGGGGTGGTTGGGCGTGGTGATGCTCAATGGCAGAGGGATGGCACAGATGACGCCCCTGTGCCAGAACCAGGTGCGGCGGGCTGAGCTTTTTACTCACATGTTAGTAGAGAGGTGTTGCTGGGAACCCGGCAGACTGATGATGGCCGTGGAGTGTCCTGGGGAGCCTGGTGTGGGGTGGAATGTGCTGACCTGCACAGACAGGAAAGACAGCCACGCTGAACAGTGGACACCACTGGCCAGACCTGACGCAGCTGGAACCCAAGAGCCATGCCCAGCGCCACCCATCGGATGCCCCCCTGTGGTTTGTGGCTGTGGGAAGAACAGGGCAGGGACGGATTGGTTTATGTCCAGCGGCGGAGGGGAATGGCTTGCCAAGGCTGCAATCCGAAGGAGAGCTCAGATAAGGCAGATGGGTCAGATTCACAGTCAACAGGGCACCACCAGACTCCTGAATCTGTTCCCCGGCCCCTCCCCCATCTCCCAATGCACTCACCTCCGGCTATGAAAACCTGCTCTCAGAGTACAATACAACGGCTAATAAGGATTGAGAATTTAACACATGCCAGGCAGTTTGAAGTGCTTTGTAAGCAAATTTAATCTCTATTAAAGGTACTGTTATCCCCATATTTGGATGAGAAACTGAAAGAAAGGTCGCCCAACTAGTATGAAACAAATGCAAAACCAGCTGGTCTAATTAAACTCTTCTGCCTCCACCCCTCCCCCAGTTTATCCAGGGACTCATGTAAGGTGAATCTCAATTCTGTTCACTTTTCTGGGATGGAAGAGGGAGCAACAATGCTCTAAGCTCCTGGACACTGTCTACCGTCCCGGGGCCTTGCCTGTTACCTAACTCACTACCTGGCTTATTTCCTGCCTGGCACGGATCACAGATTGGGATTGTTTCCTTACTTCCTAACCACCCCCCTCGAGACCCTAAGTTCCATGAGCAGGGACTAGGTCTTGTCCATTGCTGTATTTCCTAAGTGCTCAATACATTGTTGTAGCTTGAAGAATACATAAGTGAAAAGGTTTTCTTCCTCAGTAAACCAAGGACTAATGACACCTCAACCGTCTCCACGCCACCAGAGTAAATACATTCCATCTGTTGTTAGATACCCTCCCCTAAGTAGTGGTCACTATATACGTGTGCCTTTTCAGGGCTCTGTTTCTGTGGGTCTGACTACTGTTGTGGATAAGTGGGCAGGTGTGACTGTGTTACTGAGTGCATGTGTCTCTCGCTCTCTGTGTGAGTGCATATGTTTGTTCAGATCCCATGACAGCTGTATGTAGGTGTGTGATGGCATTGGTCTACTGTGTGTCTGATTATGTTCATGCATGTGGGTCTCTGAGTTGATATGCACGTATGCTGAGTGTGTTTGTACATCTGTGTGGTCGTCTATATGATTGTAAATGTCTATCTTGATTCTCTGCTTATGTATGTACACTCTAGAGGTGTGTACAGGTATGTACGGTTAGTTTTTTTTGTGTGTGTCAGTTGATGGTTGTGTGATTTTGTATGTATGTGTGATATTATGAGAATCCAATTATAGGATCAGAAACCATTCCAGTCAAATAATAACTGTTGGCAAGAATGTAGAAAAACTGAAACCCTTACACAGTGCTGGTGGGACTGTAAAATGGTGTAGCCCCTTTTGAAAGCTCTGGAAATCCCTCAAATGATTAAGTATAGAATTACCATATTACCCAGTAAGTCTACTTCCAGTACATACCCAACAGAAATGAAAATAGGTCCACCCAGGAATTTGTACACAAATGTTATAACAGCATTATTCGTAATAGCCATTATGTGGCAATAACTCAGATGCCCATTAACTGATGAGTGGATATACAAAATGTATATTCATACAATGGAACATTATTCAGCCATAAAAAATGAAGTATTGATACATGCTAGAATGTGAGTAAAACTTGAAAGCATTATGCTAAAAGAAGTCAGATGCAAAAAGACTGCGTGATTCCATGTCTATGAAATGTCTAGCATGGGCAAGTCTATAGAGCTAGAAAGTAGATCAGAGGTTTCTAGGGGCTAAAGACATAGGTATATATAGGGTGATAGTTAAAGGGTATGATAGCTAAAGGGTACAGGGTTTCTCCTTGTGGGGATGAAATGTAAAATTGTGGTAGTAATAGTTGCACCTGTTTGTGGATATACCCTAAACCACTGACTTGTATACTTTGAATGGGTTGTATTGTATGTGAATTATATCTTAATAAAGCTCTTAGAAAGAAAGCACGCCATGGTCACACATCTGAGGCTCTCTAACACTGCATTAGATGTTCTGAAGCTTCTCAATCAAATATTGTCACACCAGTTCCCTCAAAGAGGAAAAGTAACAGGTTTTGGGCTCAGCAGCTTCTTTCCTGTGACTGGGCAGGACACTCCTGGCGGGCTGGGGAGCTGTGCCAAGGGAGAGCCCTGTTATGCGAACAACTAATCTCATGTTTGTAGAGACTGTTAAACCACTGATTAAGCAGCATGAACTTCCCTTAATACCCATTACTTTCCAATGTTGTGTTTGAGTGAAAAGCCCTTCCATCCATAAACACTATCTTTAGGGAGGAGGAGATTCCAGGATGCAAAGCCACCCTCTATTATACCCGGCTCACTCTCTCTTTCCTTCTCTAGATCTTCCTCTGGGAGGGCTCCTTCCCCCTGTTTGGATCACTGAATCTGGCAAAGACTGCAGCTGGTGGGTTTGTGATGCAATTCTTTCTAATATGGGACAAGAAGGGAAGTCAGAGCCTCAGGTTCTAGAAGTGTCTGGGAGGGGAGGGGCAAACACAAGGGGAGAAGGAGGCAAAGGAAGAGGAGAGAGCGGGGAAGTAGTGGGAGACTCAGAGTGGGGGAGAGAGTCAGGAAATGAGACAGAGGCACAATGGGAGAAGGGGATCCAGAGGGTTGAGGGAATAGGAAAGGAGAAGTGGAGATTAAAAAAAGACTGGAAAAATTCTTACAACCCATTCAGAAGAAGAGAAATAACCCAGTAAGAAACAGGCAAAAAGAAGACATATTGAGTGGTCAATAGTGCATAAAAAGATTCTCAACATCAGCAATTATAAAATTATATATATATAAAAGCAAATTAAAATCACCATGAGATACCCAAGACCCAAGAGAATGGCTAAAATTATAAAGACTGACCATACTACATGCTGGCGAGAAAGTGGATCAACTAGAACTAATACACTGCTAGTGGTAATATAAAATATGGCCAACTTGTTTTCCCCCACACTGAAAAACAAGTTGGCCATATTTTTTTTTTGGGGGGGTGTATTTTTCCAAAGTTAGAAGCAAGGAGGCAGTCAGACAGGCTCCCCACATGCGCCCGACTAGGATCTACTCGGCATGCCCACCAGGGGGCGATGCTCTGCCAACTTGAGGCACTGCTTCTTTGCTGCCTGAGCCATTTTAGCGCCTGAGGGGGAGGCCATGGAGCCATCCTCAGTACCCGGGCCAACTGTGCTCCAATGGAGCCTTGGCTGTGGGAGGGGAAGAGAGAGAGAGAGAGAGGAAGGAGAGGGGAAGGATGGAGAAGCAGATGGGTGCTTCTCCTGTGTGCCCTGGCTGGGAATTGAACCCAGGTCTTCCATATGCTGGACCAGTGCTCTACCGCTGAGCCAACCAGCCAGGGCTGGTCATATTTTTAAATAAAGTCACATATACCTTCACCACTCCACTCAGCAATCCTACTCACAAGTATTTAAGAGAAATGAAAACATGCCCCTGCAAGGACCTGTACATGAATGTTCATAGCAGCTCTAGTCATTTTAGCCCAAACCTGGGAATAACCCAAGTGCCAATCAACTGGTGAATGAATAAACAGATTGTGGTATAACGATGGTGGCATACATCCCAGCAATACATGCAATGACATACATGAATCTTAGCATCATCCCAAGAGAAGCAGAACCCATGAGACTATATGTCCTTTGATGCCATTTATATGACATTCCTAAAAAAAAGGCAAAACTAGAGTGACAGAAAACAGGAAGGATTGCTAAGAGCCAGGGGTGGGGAGAAAGGATTGCAGAGAGGCGCAAGGACATTTTTTGGGCTGATGAAAATGTACCTGCCCTATCTTGGTTTTGGTAGTCATTACCAAAATCACCTGTATACATTTGCCCAAAGTCACTGAACTGTATATACTTAAAATGGTTGAACTTTATGTAACTAGCTCAGTAAAACAATTAAAATAGGGATATATTGCCTACTTGGCAGGAAGCGTCCAAGTGGCCCTTGCTTGACCAAACCCAAGCTCTGGAACGGTCAGCAAAGAGTATAGGGACGACTCAGCTTAAGAGTAGGCTGGCAAGTGACCCCCATGTCAGGGAGCCACCTGAATAGGAGGAAAGCTATGGATCAGAGAAAGGCAAAGGGAGGCAAAGACAAACCTGAATAAATGAATGAATGGATGGATGCATGATGGAGTGAAAGGAAGAGAGAGGAAGGTAGATAAAGGCAGAGAAGAAGAAAGACACTGGCAGGAGGGGAGAAAGACAGAACGAGGCAGGAGTGACGGCCCTACTCGGTAGTTGAAGGCAATCATATTGATGGCCGACTTCTGAGGAGGCAAGTCTGCTCCTGCTGCTGGGATTGGAGATGGAGGCCCAGCCCTGCTGAGTGCAGGAGCCTAGTGCTGGTGCCCTAGGGTCAACTGTGACCTCAGGTGCCCGTGCCACAGAGGCTTGAGGCTGAATGTGGGGGCCTGTGACAACTTGGTACTTCCTGGCACAGGGTTTGGGGACCTGAGCAGGACTAGAATGGGTGTGTCTTTGATGGTGGGTATTTCTGCTCCACTCTAAAAACATTTTTCTTCCCTTTTGAAGGAAGTGAATCATGTAAAAGAAGTCTTTATCAGGAACGGAAGAATCCACAGCTGTGTGACCCCTGAGTGTTTTCAGGTCATGAAGTATTAAAGGAGGGAGGAAGGTGGCATGGAGCCTGGCACAGGGTTGACCCAGCGTCCCGCTGCCCCATCCACCTTTCCCAGAAGCCACATGGGCGTAGGGAATGGGCTCTCTCTCGGGCTCAGGAGAAGAGGTCCAGCTTCGTGCTCAGGCCTGGGACTCTAGCATTTACCAGGATGTGTGTGATCTTGGGCAAGTGATGAAATTCTGGGGTCCTCCATTTCCCTACCTGGATATTGAGGCAACAATGGTATTGTTCTCCTAGAGTTATCAGGATTCAGTAGCACAACCCTTGTAAATTGGTTAGCACATTGGAAGTGCTCAATAAATATGACCTATTCGGGTCTGCAAAGAGATTAGCTGCTGCATATAGTGTGGGGGTGGGGTGGATGGAGTCCCTCCATCCATAGTCCTGCAAGCTCTTGGACTGAGAACAGGACCCAAGAGTGTGGTGGGTGATGGGAACAAGCAACCCTACTCCTCCTCTCTTCTGGAGGAAATGTGCCCAGCTTTTCCATACGTGGGTTTGCTGTCCCCCTCACCCCGCTGGCCCCTGCTGTGAAGTGCAGCTATTTCCTGCAGGCGGGCATGGGGGGGGACCATCTTCCTCAATAGAGTGTGATCTACTCAGAGGAGCCCATTGTGGTCCTGCCTCTCAGTATTCCTAGGAGCTAACGGGGGCCTGGAACCTGCACAGGTTTCCTTCAGGGCTCGGAAAAGAGTTGCATTTCAGAGACAGAAAATGAAGCATTATTGGGTAGTTTCTGTACTCACCATTATGGATAATCTAAAAACTCCTTCCTCTCTGTAGATTGAGAGACTTAAGAGCCACAGGCAGGAATTGCAGTGTGTGAATCTTATTTGGTCCTAAGCACTGGGGTTAATGCAATGACAAAACATGCAAAGCTCCTTTCCCATGCAGAGCTCACCATGTATACAAGGGAAAGCAACTAAACCCATGGTTACATAAGCACAGGGCATTTTGGGGTGGGGGAAATGCAAGAAACTCTGGGTGCCATTGTGCCTGGAGAGGGTCATCTTGAAAGTCAGGAGGTATTTCACTCTCACAGCTATGGTTCTGAAGCTAACTTACTGTGCACAGGCCTCACTGTCCTTATCCTCATATATACAGATGAGGAAACTGAGATGAAAAGATTACATGATTTTAGCCTGACCAGGCAGTGGTGCAGAAGATAGAATGTTGATCCGGGACACTGAGGACCCAGGTTTGAAACCTTAAGGTCACTGGCTTGAACGCAGGCTCATCCGGCTCGAGTTCAAGCTCACCAGCTTGAGTGTAGGGTGGCCAGCCTGAGTGTGGGATCATAGACACAATCCCATGGTCGCTGGCTTGAGCCCAAAGGTCACTGGCTTGAGCAAGGGGTCACTGGCTGGAGCCCCCTGAGGCAAGGTATATATGAGAAGCAATCAATGAACAAATAAAAATGCTGAAACTGTGAATTGATGCTTCTCATGTCTCTCCCTTTCTGTCTGTCTCTCTTGCTTAAAGATTAGATGATTTTCTGGAGGTAGCCAGCAACTGGGTGGTCAAGTGGACATCAGAAACAAAGACTCAGGAGACCCGGTTAACACTTATCATTTCCAGACCTCAGTATGGCTGAGAGGTATATGTATGAGGCCTGTTTGTACATCCCAGAAAAACAAAACATCCAGCCAAATTCAATGTTCTGATTTTAGGCTCTTGGATATATTTTATGTTCATGATGACCACTCTCCCTATCAAGTGTCCCTTGTAATGTGGAACAAACAGATTTAGTGGCAAGTGGAATGTTAATATTACATTCTATGCATCCAAATAAGTGCATAGAACTTCATGAATCATTTAAAGAAGAAGACTATAACCAACACCTGTAGAAAAATAGAAATTGAATGTTGTACTTAGCGTTCCTCTCGCATATTCCTCTATAATCAGGTCTCCGCCATAACTACAATACTGAGATTTGTGTTAATCATTCCAATGCTCTTCTTTGTGATTTTTACCATCTTGGAATACATCTCTAAATGATGTTGTTTGGGTTTGCTAGTTTTAAACACAGTAGGAATGGATCCACATCCATTAAGTATTCTTCTGTGACTTGCATCTTTTGCCCAACTCTTCAGTTGTTGTGTGTATTTGTGGCTAATTTTCACTGCTGTCTCATATTTCATTATATGCATATGCTGTAATTTCACAATTTCTAGCATTTAATTTCACTTATGTGTCATTTGGGCAATTTTCGGTTTGGGACTGCCATGAATGATGCTGTTATGAACATTCTTGGATACATCCCTTGTGCACATGCATACAAGACTTATTTCTAGGGTATACACCTACAAGGGGAATTGATGGGCCATAGAGGATGAGTCTGCTCAGTTTTACTAGGTAATTACAAACTTTCACCCAGTGTGGCTGCAACAATTTGCACTTCCACCGGTAGTGAATAACAATTCCAGTTACCCCACAATCTCACCCACATATGGTAATGCCCAGCTTTCTCATACCTGCCTGTGGTAGATGAGAAATGATATCTCATTGTGGTTTCAAATGAATCTGTCTGAGTAGAAAGAAGCTTGAATTTCTTTTCAAATGTTTATGGGTCATTCTTGTTTATTTATTTAAAATTAAATTTATTGGGGTGACATTGGTTAATAAAATTATATAGGTTTCAGGTGTACAATTCTATGCTATATCATCTGTATATTGCATTGTGTGCCTACAACCCAAAGTCAAATCTTCTGTCACCATATATTTGACCTCCTGTTTTTTTTTGTTGTTGTTTTTTACAAGAGAGACAGAGAGAGAGAGACAGATAGGAGCAGATAGACAGAAAGAGAGAGAGAGATGAGAAGCATCAATTCTTCGTTGCAGTACCTTAGTTATTCATAGATTGCTTTCTCATATGTGCCTTGACCAGGGGGCTACAGTAGAGCAAGTGACCCCTTACTCAAGCCAGCAACCATGGAATCAAGCCAGTGACCTTGGGCACTGAGGGTGGCTCCGTGGCCTCTGCCTCAGGGGTTGCAGGGAGGAGCTTGGTTGCTGAGCAATGCTGCAGATGGGCAGACCATTGACCCCTAGTGGGCTTGTTGGGTGGATCCTGGTTGGGGTGCATGCTGGATGCAGTCTATCTACATCTGTTTTGCCTCCTCTCACTGAATAAAATAAGGTATTTTGACTGTTGGATTTTTATTTTTCCATTTAAAATTTAAATCACTTTTATAGTTACAAACAAACAAACAAATGACCCATTGGGATTCAAATTTATAGGTATATCTGGGGAGAATCAATACCTTTAAGATATTAAGTCTTCCAATCCAAGAACATGGCATAATTCTTCATTTATTTTAGGTCTGCTTTAATGTCTTTTAATAAGGTTTTGTAAATTTTCTCCATAAAAGACTTATATGTTTTTTGCTGAATTTATTCTCAGGAACTTAAAGAATTTAGTAGCTGTTGTAAATGGCATTATAATTTTTTCTCTACTTGTTTTCTTTTTAGAATACAGAAATACAATTCCCTTTCTTGTATTGATTTGTATCCAGTAACCATGCTAAGCTCATACATATTCCTAATATATTTGTTCTAGTTCTTTTGAGTTCCTTATATAGATAATAATATAATCTGCAAATAATGACAGCTATGTTTCTTCCTTTCAAACACTTAACTTTTTATTTCCTTTGCCTGCTTTATTGTACTGGCCAGGCACTCTGGGAGGAACAGTGTTGAGCAGAAACATAATAGGCATTCTAATTTTTTTTCTTAATCTTAAAGGGAATGACTTCAACATTTTATCATTAAGCATGATGTTTGCTATTGATTTTACATAGATTTCATTTATTGTGTCTAGCCAGTTCCCTTTTATTTCTAGTTTGCTAAGGTTTTATTTTTATATTTATTTATTTGAAGATTTTATTTATACCTTTTAGAGAAGGGAGAGAGGGAGGGAGAGAGCGAGAGCGAGAGAGAGAGAGAGAGAGAGAGAGAGAGAGAGAGAGAAGGTGGGGAGAAGCAGGAAGCATCAACTCCCGTATGTGCCTTGACCAGGTGAACCCAGGGCCTCAAATCGGCGACCTCAGAGTACCAGGTCGATGCTTTATCTACTGAGCCACCACAGGTCAGGCTATTTTGCTAAGGTTTTAAAAAAATATAATGAATGGACATAGAATTTTATCATTTTCCTCTATCTGTTGAAAAGATCACTTGGTTTTTCTCCTTTAATCTGTTAATATAATAAATTATGCCAATTAATTTTGTAATATTAAACCAACCTTTCAATCTTGGGGGGAAACCCCTACTTAATCATGCTGTGTTTTATTTTCATACATCCTGGATTTAGTTTGGTAATAGACACTTGAGGGTTTTTGCATCTATGTTTATAAGTGGAGTAGAACTCAAATTTTTTTTCCTTATGTTGTTTTTCTGGTTTTGACATGAATAATATCTTAGCCTCCAGAATACACTGGGGAATGTTTTCCCTTCCATTCTTTGGAACAGTTTGTAAAAAGCGAAAGTATCCTCTCCTTGAAAGTGTGAAAAAGTCATCTGTGTAACCGCCGCAGTCTGGGGTTTTCTCTGTGGGAAGATCTTCAATTATTGATTCCATTGTTTTATGGTATAATACTCTTCAGAGGGGTTGCCAAGACTTATTTATCAGATACCAAATATTTCCTCATAAATCCTGTTTACTGAAGATCATTTCTTGATTTATTTATTTGCCTGCTGGCCTTTGTTGAGGAGAAAAAGTGGTGGATCTGCATAGAGGCTTGAAAAGCCCCAGCTGGTATGGACCCCCATCCGGGCAGTTCAACTCCTTTGGTAACTCCCTGGGGACACTCACTGATTAGGTGAATTTCTATAACTTCTGGGAACATTCTAAAGCCATTGTTAAGGGAATGGACTTGTGGGGCCATCTGAACTAGGTTTGAGTTTTAGCACTGTCACCTACTGGCTGTGTGAGAGCCAGACTTAAGTCCTCTGAGCCTTAGTTTTCTCATCTATTAAAGGGGGCAATAACAGTAGCTACCTCATGGGAGTCATGTGAGCATTCAATGAGGATGTGCATGCAAAGTATTGTGCGTGATGTATGGTGTGCAGGAAGTACCCAATGAACAGTTATCATCATCGCTACCAAGAGCCAGGAGACAGACAAGGCGGATGTGTGAGGAGAGGGAGGCGACAGAACTTTCTCGGGATGATTGAAGAAGGAAAGATGCATTCTCTAGGACCTAAGAGCCAGCCACAGCAGTCCAGATTCCCCTTGGGTAAGATCCAGTGATGGGTAATTGACCCTATGTGAAGGGAACACACCAGGTTCATCCGGCTTGGGTGAGGGTTAATAGGTTTTTGTCTGAGGACTTGTCAGTTTCTAGAGGTCTACAGGTCTCCCTTTGGGAGAGATAGCTGGACAAGCCAACTGAAGTAGGACTACAAGGGAAACAAATTTTTAAAAATCCCTTCTGAAGACTCTAGTGAGCCCAGAAATCATTTGACAATGTCAAGTTTACTTGGCCCCTTCAGTAACTTCTTGACATGTTTTCTGCCACTTTTTATAGATTTCATAGATATAAGCAGCAGGGTGGGCTTTGGCTCTGCGCAGAGGTTTGGCATTTGCATGGTCACACATGATGCTCGGATGGCCACTAGTCAAAACAGAAATGTCACCACACCCAGTGTCACTCTTCCCCACCACAGACCAGATAAAATGTCTGTCTCTCATGTAATAGCCAGGGGACACAGACTTATTGTGTTCACCATATGAATCTTCAAAAACCTGACCTCTGCCTGACCAGGCGGTGGTGAAGTGGATAGAGTGTCGGACTGGGATGCAGAAGACCCAGGTTTGAGACCCTGAGGTCGCCAACTTGAGCACGGGCTCATCTGGCTTGAGCAAAGCTCAGCAGCTTGAGACCAAGATCACTGGCTTGAGCATGGGGTCACTGAGTCTGCTGTAGCTCCCCAGTCAAGGCACATATGAAAAAGTAATCAATGAATAACTGAGGAGCTGCAACGAAGAATTGATACTTCTCATCTCTCTCCCTTCCTGTCTGTCCCTATCTGTCCCCTCTCTCTGTCTCTGTCACAAAAAAACAAAACAAAAAAACCTGACCTCCCCGTGGCTTTAGAACCTAGAATGAGACAGCTGGAAGGGACCTTGACGATAGTTCACTTTAATCCTCTGAGCTTCAAGAAGGGGAAATGGCATTCTAAAGGTCACAGGTGGGATCTGGTGGCCGAGGCAGATAAGGTCCACCATTGGCAGGAGGAATCATATCTTGGTTGCTAGCTGACGTGGTTGATTTATGTACTTGACTTGTTTTCCAGAGTACGTTTCACTCATTTTCAACAAAAATTTACCAAGATTTCCACGTGCCTGGCTCTGTCCTCATGGAGTTTATAGTCTAATGAGGGGGTAGGCAAAACCACAAGCACACACAAAGCAAAAAGCAAGGGAACAGACTCATCAGATATGTGCTATAAAAGGAAGCATAGAATAACTGAGAGGCCTGCTGTAGATAGGGCGTTTGATTCTGGCTAGGATGACCTTGGCCATGAGCGTCCCTTGCGCCTGGATGGTGTATGCCTTTGTGGCTCACTCAGCTTTAGAAATAGGTCCTTTTTACCTGCAGTGCATGGAAAGGATGGGGCTGAGGATCCATCAGCAGAAGGCTCATTTTTTCCACATACAGGAGGTCTCAGTCTCGGAGGCACGGCCGCCTGGCTTCAAGCCCAGGGGTGCAGGTGCTTTTGTCCTTCTGACAGAAGCCCCAGATGCGAAGGCACTAAAGCATGGGCACACCCTGAGCAAGGGAGGGCAGGGATTAAGCTCAAAATCCCCATAGCTGGCAGGGCATGAGCAAGCAAGGCAAAACGATGAGCTTAGCAGAGCTTGACAGTGACACCCTTGATCCTTTTATGTGACATTGGTAGAGACCCCCTTGCCTGCATTTATTTGCTTACTCATCCTATAAATCACATACGTACGTATTTCTTTATTCCTCAGTCTCATAAGAACCCCCTCACTCATACTCATTTATATCTTCTTTCTTTCATCAAGTCATTCAAGCACTTATTAATTCATACATTATTTAGTCTCCTGTTTATGTTTACTGACGCATGTGTGTTGGTACAGATACATTCACGGGGGTTAACTTGCTTGTTCATTCAACTAGCCCTTACTAAGCATTTCTCCGCTTCAGGATCATTTGCGATGAACCCTGGAGGGGCCAGGGAGCACCAGCTATTCCATCCTTAAAGGGTCAGACGGTAAATATTTGTAGGGACTCTAAATCTTTATTGAATGAATGGATGGAGGGCATGGTAGGAGCACCATGTTTGCAAACAGGCCCAGGAAGGCAGTGCACTTTCTCTAATCATTGCTGGCTCAGGACACGTCCAAGGCGGCAGGGAGAGGTGCAAGAGCCCAGTTGGGCAATCTGAGCTGAGCCCAACGAGTGGGAAGGATTTGTCCGCACTTCTGACTGCTCTCTGTGTCCTCAGAGTTGCCCCAGTCTCTGCGGCCGGCCGTGAGAAAACACACCTTCCCTAGCCCAAGTGTCTGGAACAGACAGCCTGGTGTTTGCGATGTTCTTTGCATATGTAAGCAGGTTTTATTATGCATCTCATTGTGCAATTTTCCACCAGGGCTTCATTGTTTTTGGAGTGGGAAGAGAAGGAAGAAGATGGATAGTGTATCTTTCCCAAAGCCTGAGATTTGATATATACATGCAATAAACATTCTTTTCCTATGGGGAAAAAAAATGGTTCCTTTCCTTAAAAACTTTCCTTTCCTTTTATTTTTGTAGAACGTGGTTACTTACCCAAAATAAAATTCCTGACGCATTAACAAGGGGTTGTGACAGGGGCCCATATCTTGCTTTTCCATGGGAACAATCTGTTAAGAACATGCCCTTTTGTGCCCTCTGTTTAAACCCTCACAGAGAAACCCTAAGGAGAAGACCTGACCTTCAGCTCACACCTTACAAAGCATACAGCACTGTAGTGTCTTTGCCAAATAAACCCAGGTGTGACCCTACCCAGGAAGCCCCAGCCAGGCTGACAGGGAGTCACTGGGTCTTCGATCATGGGCCTGGACATAGATGGCAAACACATAGCAAAAGTGCCTCCATTTCCCACAGCCTGGCCAATGACAGACACTGCTAATTAGTCCCATTGTTCTTTCCACTGACCCTGGTTGCCGCCCCAGAATGGCTCCTAAATTCTCATGGTGAACAATGAAGTCAGCGTGTGAAAAGCCCCGTTTCTGCCGCTTGGCTAGAGATGGGACATGAGTTTGGAAGAGAGTCAAGACCCAGGTTTGGACCCAAACCCTGAAATGTACTTGCTGAGTAACATTGAGCCAGTTACTTAGCCCCTGTGAGTCTCAGTTCCTCTAACATGGAAATAATGACATCGGTTCACATACCCACAGAGGCAGGACGTATGTAAGACCCAGGCACTGGGTCTGGCACCTTCTACCCATGCCATAAAATTAGCTCCTCTTCCTTCAGACTGATCAGAGTGGAAAGTAGACCTGTTCCGACAACCCACTCAATATACAGATATTGTACTTTCAACTTCTCCAGCTGGGGGCACACCATCTCTCTGTGCTTATTTTTAGTGACAGCATTGGGAAGTCTACCTGTCCCACCTTTGGAAAGTTCCAGGTGTCTCCAATCCTTGGCATGTATATGGAAAGAAGGGCCAGCTGTGGCTCTTTGGAAGGGGCGTCCGTCTCACCGGGTCTTATGTTAGCTGCCATGAATTCTGCATTTCTTTGTGTCAGGCCTTGCACCGTGTCCTGCAGATCAGTGGTTCCCAACTGGGAGGCCATTGGACATTGGACAATATCCAAAGACATATTTTTTTTTATCACAACAGAGTGGTGGCTGCTACTGACACCCAGTGGGCGGAGGCCAGGGAGCCTGTGAATCACCCCAGAATTCACAGGGCAGCCCTAACATCAACAAATTATCTGGCCCCAAATGTCCACTGTGCTGAGGTTGAGAAAGCCTTCTGTATATGAAGCTCTCCTTCAGTCCCCTTACAGCTCTCCGTGAAAGATGCTATTGTCCCATTTTAAGATGAGCAACCTGAGGCCTTGCAAGGTTGAGGCCCAGGACCACGTTCCCCGTGCTGTTAAGGAATGTTTGTGCCCCTGGGTTTCTCTATACGACCGTCCTTGTCTCTCACCACTGCCCTGTACACACCTCTTCTCTCCTTCCCTTGCTTCTTTATTTTGCTTCTCTTTGTTTTCCTTCTTGCTGAATTCTATGGGAGAGAGAACGTGTGTGTGTGTGTGTGTGTGTGTGTTGCAGGCAGCCCTCCTTACAGGGGCCCCAGTGATCCCTGCTCCTGGCTCCCAGAGCTGTAGGGTCTGTGCTAAAATGTCTGAGGTTCAGGCTGGGCTGTTCCCTCCTTCACCCGGGCAGGGCTGGGTCTCCGGGGCAGCTCACCTGCCAGCATTAATTGGGCAAAAGGATGATGTAAAGCTTAACCTCTCGTTGGAGAACTGCTGACTCAAGGAAGCAAGCTGAGCAGCAGGATTAATTACTGAATCTGCTTCGGTCACCAGAAACCAGGAAGGCTTTCCCCAGAGGACCCCAGGGAGCCTGGGCAGGGCTGGCGCTATAGTGCACCAGAGTGCCAGTCTTCTGGGGGGACTTTGGAATAAAGGGCACTGGGCTGCTGTGGCTGAGGACAGGTGCTGCAGGGCCTCATCTCGCTTTTTGTCACCTGGCTAAGTTCTATCATCCTTCAGGTCACCATCTGAAGACCACTTCCTCCAGGCAGGCTTCCCTGACCTCCCAGATGAGGGCGGCCCTCCTTCACAGACTCCATTCCATGTCCTTAAACCTCACAGTGCTTTGCACGCTCATAATCTTATATTCAAGTATTTATAATACTTTGTTTAGTATTTGTCTTCCCTGCTGGCCTGGAGGTAGGGACCACGTATGACTTGTCCACCGTTTCACCTGTGCCTGGTGCGTGGGGGACACCCAGCAATTCTTTGTTGGCTGCTTCACTGACAGGCTGTGAGGGGCTTGGGCAGCCAGGACCCAGGATACCACATGAGGATGCGCTCACAGGGATAGCTGGAAGGTGCACATGGAAAATGGTGAACAGGGGGCTCTGCCTGTCTCCATTAGGGTCTTCTCCTTTGTCTGGAGGCCTTTTTCCTGCAGTCATTCTTGGCTTCCCTCCCGTCAGTTCCGTTAGCTGGGCATTAATGCTCAGGGTCTGAGCTGAGCGAGAGCCATTGCCCCAGGGACTCCCTAGATACAAGCCAAAAGTCATCCTCCTTCCCTACTTCTGCAATTGTCACTGCATACCAAGAAAGCAGAGGGACTTTGGAAGCCTTTGCCTTCTACGGCAGGCTCCAACAGGTCGTCCCTCTGATGTGTGTGGCTGGTGAATGTCATTCTCAGAAAGGCCTGTTTGCACATGCCAGCCCTGGGGTGGTGGGGATAGGAGACAGTTATAGCTCCCTGACTTGACCCAACATTAATAATAGAGTGAACAGTTATTGAGCAATTTACCATGGCCAGACACTGGTCATTATCTCACGGACATGCATTGCCTTGTTTTATCTTCACAGCAATCTTGTGAAGTTAAAAAAAATTTACCATCATCAGTTGTATTTTACAGATGGAAACACAGAGGCCCCGTGAGATTATGTAACTCACCCAATGTTATACCTCTCAGTAAGAGGCAGACAGAGAGTTTTCATCCCAGCACTGGCTGACCCCAAAGCTCATAATTTCTGACTCTACTCCCTGTGCTGAGAAGCTCTTTGCCTCAAAGAACTCTACCTGCCACCAGCTTTGCGGGAGACAGAAAAGAAACGGGTCTCTGGAGTGAAGGTGTGTGTGAGCAGAAGGT
Organism: Rhynchonycteris naso; assembly: GCA_037038555.1. NCBI lineage: Eukaryota > Metazoa > Chordata > Mammalia > Chiroptera > Emballonuridae > Rhynchonycteris > Rhynchonycteris naso. Next base: position 106,931,768 of record CM073003.1, on the reverse strand, counting down.
ATCGGGACAATGGCTGGCATTAACTAATAGCTCCTCCTGGTGTTATCTGTCTGCAGAGTTGTGCTGTTAACTGAGTAATCAACAGTATATGCAGCCAGGTCAATTTTATCATTCCACCCAGAAAGCACAGTGCCTCGCCCAGGGCCATGCAGTTAACGGGTGGGAGATGGGTCAGATTCTCTTACTTTTAACTGATGAGTAGATGGAAACTCAGGTGGTGATGGCTCCTGTCTTATATGGCTACTGCAGCTAGAGCTATGCGGCTCAAGGAGGAGGCATGAAATGATAAAGGGACTCTCAGTTCTATCTTAAATGCAATTTGTTTATTTATTGTGTGTGTGGGGGCATAAGACCTTGAATATATTATGGAAATATCATTTTCTACCAATTCTCCTCCATATAAAATGAGTCACGATCACCTTCTTATCTGCTAGTAGTTGTGAAAGACACGCCTTAGGGATTTAGCTAGGAAGGGTCATCTATCTTGTGGAAGATGTGTGAGATGTGTATGACTCCTGTCCCTTCAACGACACCAATGACAATGTACTCCAAAGCTTCTGCTTGGAGGAAAAGAGGTACCAGCAATGACTACAGCTCACCGCGTTATGGCTGATCCTTGCAAAGGCCCTTCAATGAAGGATCTACTCACTATGCAGATAAAGACACCGAGGCTCGATGGGTTCTTAGTTCAATGTCAATTATTAGGCAGCAAAACCGTGACAAGAAGTTTGCCTGTCTCACAGCCTTTTTATTTACCCCAGGCCTTTTCCCTCTACAGAGAAAAGTAAAAAGCAAACCAAAGGCTAACAAGAAGAGCTCCCACAGGCTGCTTCAGCATTTTCAGAACTTAGTTTCTAACAATCCATGTGACGGGACAGATCTCTCCTTGTACCTCCTGAAATCCTTGATGTTATGATTTATGCCCTTTTTTTCTTCTGAACACAGCAACACAAAACCAGTATAGAAACCCAAGTTTGGAGAAATAAAGTCATTGCCCATCCCTACATCAGCCTGAAGCCTTTTCTTCTCCAGGCTGTACAAACCTAGGCATTTTCCTCCTGGTCATACTGCGGTGTGGGAACCAGACCACAGGAGGGCTGGCAGAGGGAACACATGGCCGGGTGAGGGTGGGGACAGGACACTGAGGCCAGCCCGGGGGGCAGTGATAAGGATATAAACAAGGAGACTGGCACAGACGGGCAGGGAAAGATAAGCCCAGCTGGCAGTGGCCAGTGGAAAAAGGGGCAGCAGTGCCTGCCAGGCAAGAAGGTAGTGAGAAAAGAGGCCTGTCTGTGAGCTTGGAAAATTCCCAGGAGCCAGCAAGAGGGGAAAGAGAGTGAAACAGAGAGAGAGAGAGAGACAGAGAGAGAGAGAGAGAGAGAGAGAGAGAGAGAGAGATGGAGAGAGAGTATGGTGGTTGAGGCATGAACTTTGGTTTCCCCAGTATATGCGGAGGGCCTACGATGTGCAGTTTTTTGAGATCATTATGAGATAATTTAGGTGAAACTCACAGGCTAGCATCTTACACATCATCAGCTCTCAGGAAGTACTCAATCTTATAGAAGACTTCAGGAGGAATGATAGATTTGGGATGTCACCGTTTCCAATCCCAGATGAAATCTGTTCATGAATAATACCTCAGATTATTATGTGAAATGCTGATGGGGAAGCTTGTAATGGATAGAGAAGGCTGACAAAAATCTGAAACAATTTTCACGCAAAAGGAGAGGCATTCTTTTACCTTTAAAAGATGGTATTTGGACCCCTAGCTCATGACATATGCGAAAATTAACTCCAACTGTATTATACAACTAAATATAAGTGTTAGAACTATAAAACTCTTAGGAGAAAACAGAGGGGTAAGTCACTGTGAAGTTGGACTAGGCAATGGTTTCTTAGAACAGCAAAAGCGCAAGCAACAACGGAAAGTAGATAAATGGGACGTCATCGTCATTAAAAAGCTTTGTACTTCAGAGGACACCACCAAGAAAGTGGACAGGCAGTCCACAGAGTGAGAGAAGATTTCTGCACCATGTATCTAATAGGAGATCTAGAATATGTAAAGAACACACTCAATAAGAAGGGAAATCACCTAGTTAAGAAATGGGTGAAGGATATGAACACACAGTTCTCTAAAGAACAGATGTCCAAGAAACACAGGAATAGCTCTCATTAGCCATCAAGGAAATGAAAATCAAACCATAATGGGTACCACTTCATACCTACTAGGATGCCTTTAAAAAAAAGGCAGATAACAAAACAAGTGTTGGTGAAGACACGGAGAGACTGGAACCCTCACACATCGCTGATAGGAACGTAAGACGGGGCAATTACTTGGCAAAATAGTTGGCAGTTCCTCAAACAGCCATAGAGTTATCATATGAGCTATAATTCCACTTCTAGGTATAAATTTATTTTGGTAAATTACCTTAGAAGAAGGATTAGCTAAACAGCTTAACCATAAATTAGGCTGAGAGTGTGTTCAAAGGAAAAAAAATATGATCTTAATACTAAGTAAAAACCATCTCTCATGGCACTCCTGAGTACCGTAAAGTTGGGTTGGGAGATTCCAATGAAAGATAGAGACAAAGGGAAACCCTGGGAGAAGATCTGGACTTATAGTTCAAGTTCCTTGAACTTGAATAAAGTGAGTAAAGAAATCACTTCATTCAGAATAGTTCTGAAAGGAGAGTCAGCTTTACAGACCTCAGAATTTCCCAAGGTGCATGACAGTTCACCTTCCCAGGAAAGATGCTGGGACTTATCACTATCATCCCGGGATGGGACGAAGTAGGAGTGGGTGGCAGGGAGGGACAGGGAGTTCTATTCCTTACACTGACTTCTGTGACCTGCCTTTCCCTCTCCGTTATATCTCTTGTTTTCTGGATAAACCAAAGAGGGGAAAGGGAATGGTAATTGTTTTAGTAAGTCAGAGGCTGCTGTTTTGTTTTTGATTCTGGAGGCAAAATATGTTATTAGAAACCTTTATTGGGGTTTTAGAAAGTCAACAGCAATGTCAATGAATAACATACCAGTCTTGCTCTTAAGGCTTCAATCTAGTGAGCAAGGTGGTAAGATTATACACAGTGTTTACAGTGCAAAGAACAAGAGTGTAAACTGTGCACTGTGAAGACCAGGGCAGAGATATTAATTTCGCGATGGAGGGGAAGCAATATCTCCTTGGAAGAAATGGTACGCATACAGGACTTAGGGGTATGAATAGAATTGTGAAAGGTGAGTGCATTAGAAATAAATTCCTGGAGGAACAGCATTTAATTATTCCACGAACATTTGTTCATTGTCCAGAATAATGCAGGTGCCGTGCTGGGTCCAAGGACAAAAAGCGACGAGGTGGCCGAGTATACACTGGGCTTAGGAATGTTGTGTAGCTCACTGCAACTTTTGTGTGAGTGGACACTTGCGTGTTCATGCACATGCGCATGGTGGGTGTTTGCAGTGTGTGTATAAGGCTGAGCGCTGAAGGGGGACTGTAGCCAGATCATGGAAGGTCTTGAATGCCTTTGTTTATTTAGGGGGAAAGCACAGGTCTGTCCTCAACTTCTGGGGCTATTTCTAAAGCTTTGAGACTTTGAGCATGTTATCTAATCTTTCTACCCCAAAGATTTCCCATTGGTAAAGTGGGCATACCAATGTCTATTGTAGTCGTAATGTTTGTAAATCATTGATTATAGTTTCCAGTTTTTGAGGACTTTGGCGAACTATGGATGGTTTGGGGAAGGGAAACAGCTCACAAGACTTGCGTTTTTAAGAGCTCCTTATGGAGGCCGTGAGTGGAAGGTTGAATGGGGGTGAAAGGGTGGGTGGGGTGAGGTGTAGTGATGGAGCAAGGTTCTGGGAGACTGGGGAGGAGGCTGAAGCAATAGGCAAGAGCTGAGGACCAAAACTGAGGCAGTGAACGAACGGACAGAAGTAATAACCATTTAGGTGGCCAAACAAGCTTGCTGATTGTAGGAGGTGACGGAAAGAGAGAAATCAGGAATGATGACAGGCTCCCGGTTTTACCACAGTTCCGCAGTTCCGCTAACCTGGAGCTGTGACTCAGGGGGAGGGGCAACCTGCAAGAAGGGAGTGGGAAGAATTGACAGTGGAGGGAGGAGGGCAGAGAGAGGCGAGTTTCCCTGGAAGGGGTGTTGAAGGAGCAGAATCCCTCAGAAGCCAATGTTACGAGAAAATGTGAATGCCTCATGGTTCTGTGAGTGTGGGACACGGGGCCCAGCAGACCCCCCCCCCCATCCTAAACAAGTCAATTGTACAACTGCCAGGGTGGGCCTGATATTGGGACTTCTCCTTAAAAGGCATTGATGAAGGACTTCTTTCTAACCTGTGTCCCATGTGATTGACACTCTTTCTTCCTCTAAGGCAGACCTAGAAATAATCTCCAGGGTTCTTCCGAAGGCCGAGTGCATGGGTTCTGATTCTCCTGTGTAACCTCTTCCGCCCCAGGTTCTCTCAGAACCTACTCCATGTTTTCAGGTCTAATCCTGAATTGTTTTCAAGTACGGTTGTTTTTATTTTTATTTGTTTTGTGACACTGTTCCTTCCACTTTCCAATAATGGCGGGACAGAAGGTGGGTTGGGGGGGCAGGGAGTAGCTAGCAGCGGTGGAGTTGGGTGAAATCCAGTCATTGTAGAGGGAAGATGCAGTTGTCTTTAGTCCAAAGCTCATCTTTGAGGTGGCCTGACATTCTACCCAGAGGTGTCAGGTGGTTGTCCACAGGTGAGAAGACACAGTGACAACAGGAAGACAAAGTTCCCTGCTCAGGCTTCTCCTTATGAGAAGGGAGAAGTCACTGCCCTTTAGTGTCAAAGACTTGAAGGACAACCCAAGGCTTGTCTTTACTCACAGAGGGGGATGGGGCTATCTCACTGGGGTTATTTCAGAGGTATTTTCAGAAAACTGACTTCAAATTCTTGCAAGTTCCCTCTTTTGGGTTGGTGGGGCCTGGCACACTCTCAAGGGACTCTTGCCTACAGAATTTACCTGGACTTATGCCCCCACAGTGGTTCAATTCAGATATGGGCAGTGTCTCATCAGGTGCTCCACATGGAAACACCCAGATCTGGCTTCAGGGGTGTATAGCATGGGCTATCACACAGGGCTCTGTGCTCAGAAGGGCCCTCTACTTGGTTTAATGCTCAACTGTTGCCATCTTGAAATTCACAATCATTTCTGAGTAAGAGAGCTACAGTTTCATTCTTTACTAGGTCCTGTAAAGCTCTGAGCCTGGTGCCTTGCTCTCTTGTCCTGCTAGGAGGGAGAGCAGCAAGCGGTGGAGAGGTAGGTGTTAAAGACAGACAAGCACCGAACTGAGACCTAGTAGCATCAGGGGGATTGGAGGGAATTGAAAAGGGAATGACTTGCTCAGTCTCCAGTTCTGTGTTGTTAACTTCTGAGTCTCTTCACCACGTAGGTCAGCATGGGTGCCCTCGGGGTCCTCGTCTCCCTTTAGGAAGCCTAACTCCACTAGAGTCAGTCATTAATTTTTTTGTATCCCTGCTGGATGGTGAGTTCCTTAGGGGCCAGAGCTCACTCTTAGTGGCTGCTGCACCATACACAAAGCTTGGATACAGTTGGTAGTTTATAAAGAAACAAAGTGATAGCAAATGAAAATCTTTTCCAGGTACAAATGACTTAGGGGTGGGCAGGGAAGAGAATGTTGATCGGCCTTGAAGTCAAGAGAAGATTTCAAGAAAAGAGGGTGCTACAGACATCCAAGACAAACTGCACCAACATAACGATGTTGCCTGGTGAGGTCTCTGTTGGGGGCATAGCGTAGTGACAGGGCTTATGCTGGAGACGCGGACAATTCCTGGGGCAGCCCAGGCTCTCACTGTTTACTAATTACATGAATTTTGGCTGAATCATTTTCTCTTTGGGGACCTTGCTGTGTAAAGTGGCGAAAACAATTCCCCTACAAAGACCCTTAGCATATTTTAGGATGGAGGTCAGGGCGCAGGAGACTGGCAACAAAAAAAGACTTTCTTATCAGAGGATATCATTCTATGTATGTATGTATCTATCCACCCATCTATCTGTCCATCCATCCATCCATCCATCCATCCAATTAGGTTTAATAAATATTTGAGATTATTAGTGCTGTTCTTGTTTTGGTAGTAGAATCCCCAGTATTCATCATGGTTATTAGTAGATTGCAAGCACTTAACAGATGTTTATTGGTTGAAAGAGTTACACTGACCTATGAATTTCCTATAGGAAACTATTCATCCTTCAGTATTTCCTAAGTATATGCCACCACCATCTGCCCAGATATTTAAATCAAAAGTCTTCATTCTTTGGCCCTGGCTGGTTGGCTCAGTGGTAGAGCGTCGTCCTGGTGTGTGTAAGTCCCAGGTTCGATTGCCGGCCAGGGCACACAGGAGAGGCGCCCATCTGCTTCTCTACCCTTCCCCCTCTCCTTTCTCTCTCTCTCTTCCCCTCCCACAGCCAAGGCTCCATTGAAGCAAGGTTGGCCCGGGTGCTGAGGATGGCTCCATGGCCTCTGCCTCAGGTGTAGAATGGCTCTCTGGCTGCAACGGAGCTATGCCCAAGAAGGGCAGAGCATCGCCCCCTAGTGGGCATGCCGGGTGGATCCCGATTGGCGCCTGTGGGAGTCTGTCTGTCTGTCTGCCTCTTCCCTCCTTCTCACTTTGGAAGAAAACCCACAAAAGCCTTGATTCTCTGACTATGAAGGACCTGTTAGGGACTAGGCACTGTGCGGGGCCTTGGGATGAGGAAAGTAGGGGAGCTCGATAAGCTAGACCCAACCACAGCTCTACAGGATGTTAGAGGAAAAGGAAACAGGAGAGCTTATCATTTGTTCAGTTTTCCATTCATCATTAGATGTAGCTCCTAAGTGGAACATTTTAAGAGTTCTTGGCAACACCTGGGAAACGATGTAGGGGTACTTATAATCCACAGCCAGCTGAATCAAGTAAAAGCCAGGGACACAGTGCAGTGGTTCCCTGGGAATCGGTAATACACATGCCACATGTTGGAATCCTCTGTTTGTGAAAATTAGGAAGAAATACTACTTGTTTTGAATCCTATTGGGATTCTCCATTTCTATCCAGTCTCTCAGTTAGAGGAGGTAAATGAGCAGGAAGAAGAATTAAAAAGGTACATAGAAAGCGACTTGGCTAAATCTTTGGAGAAGCCAACTTACATCTGAGTGAGCCAGCTCCTATCTGCTGAGTGTGGGCTGTGCTTTATATATCTCTGTCTATATATAAAGAATAGTTTCAGAAAAATTCTGTCACTCTTTGGCTTAGTTGTGAGTCAACGGGCCCCCATCTGTGTGTGTATGTGAGTGTGTGTGTATGTGTGTGTGTGTGCGTGTGTGTGGTGGAGGGAGAAATTTGGGCACAAAGCATGTATGTACTTGTAAAAAAGTATTTGGAATGTGTGTGTAGAATGGGAGTTTTATGTATTTTGTTTTTTAACGTGGAGTGTATATGAAAGGTAAAGTGGACTCTGTGTGTGTGTGTGTGTGTGTGTGTGTGTGTGTGTGTGTGTGTGTGTGTAGTGCAGGTGGTGGGCAGAGTTGAGTGAAAAGCCAGCCTCTCCCAGATGCAGACCGTGGTCTGAGAGAGAAAGTGTTATAAAGATGATTATTTTCCTTTTAGACCAGCACACAAGTCTTTCAGAAGCCCTTGACTTCTCTCCTCCTCCTTTCTTGTTAAAAAGGGATTAGAGTCCAATTAAGCCATTGAATCCCAAGGTAGAGATTCCTGTTTAAAAACAAGACATACAGCTTCAAAAAAAAATACATCAGTGCAAGCTGAGGTTTGTCCTGTCGAGCCACCACCTGCATGGTTCCAAAGGGTGTTTTCAGCAGAATACCCAACATGCAGTTCTTCATTACTCCACCTCATACCTCCCGTCCTTCACCTTCTAAAGGGCCCTCCAACCTAATAGCCACATGCTGTAAGAAGTCCTTGTGCTTCTGGAGTGCCACATCTGCCCCTTGGTTTATCTGTCTTCAGTGGGTACCTCAGTGACCAGGCTTATTAATAATACTATTATTAGCCGATGCTTATCAGGTACTTAGTATGTGCCTGGCATCGTACAGTATCTCATCAGGTGCTCCATATGGAAACACCCAGGCCTGGCTTCAGGGCGGTGTGGCATGCGCAGTCACACAGGGCTTTGTGCTCAGAAGGGCCCTCCACTTGGTTTAATGCTCGACTGTTGCCATCTTGAAATTCAGTGTCATTTCTGAGTAAGAGAGGTGCAGTTTCCTTTCACTAGGCCCTGCAAATTATATAGCCGGTCCTGAAAGCACCCAATAGCTTATCATTCCTTTTTCTTTTCTTTCTTTCTTTCTTTCTTTCTTTCTTTCTTTCTTTCTTTCTTTCTTTCTTTCTTTCTTTCTTTCTTTCTTTCTGTGAGAGGAGGGGTGATGCAGAGACAGACTCCTGCATACACTCTGATCAGGATCCAGTCGGCAACACCCATCTGGGGCCAAAGCTTTGCCCATCTGGGGCCATGCTCGAAATGGAGCTATTTATAGCACCTGAGGTGGAGTCTCCACAAAGCCATCCTCAGTGCCTGGGGTCAATGTGCTCAATTCAGTCAAGCCATGGCTGCGGGATAGGAGAGGAAGAGAGAGCGAGAGAGAGAGAGAGAGAGAGAGAGAGAGAGAGAGAGAGAGAGAGAAAGGGGAGGGGGAGAGAAGCAAATGGTTGCCACTCCTGTGTGCTCTGACTGGAAATTGAACCAGAGACTTCCACACGCTGGGTTGATGCTCTACCACTGAGCCAACTGGCCAGGGCCCTACCATTTCTTTTTTTTCTTTTACACATGATACCTCATATCTTGCCAGAGGATGGAACAGTAAAATTTCAAACTGTGATGCCAGAATCCTGTCTAGAAAATGGGTGCCATTTTCTCCTTGAACAGCAGTTCTTTAAGGGAGCGGACCCACGTAAAGGCACTTAGTGTGGGAAAACAAAGTATCTGAGAGAATTTGACAGGTGGTTAAACTCCTCTAAGCCTTGGTTTTCTCATCTGTTTAGTGGGAAGAACAACAATAATACCTAATGCACAGGCTGTTTCAAGGATGAAATGAGATCACAACTCTGACACATACTGCATAAGGCATTAGTTATTATTATGCATTATGGATGCCTAGAAGGAACTAAATACAGTTTTGCTTGTGACATGGTGTGGATCATTTGCCCAATTCCAAGGTGCCCTTATCCCAGGGCTTTGCTTCCTACCTGTCCCATGGAGATCGGGAGAACATCTGCTTTCTCCAGGTGCTGGGTGATCACAGAGGGGTTGCTGGAACTGATAAGCACGGGCGTGCTGATCTCCACCAGGTGGCGCCCTGAGGGGGAATGGACCATCCTGTTGAGAGTGTTCAAAGCCGTTGTGATGGAGAATTGCCCGGACCCCTTCCTCCTAGAGCCAGGGCCCCTTCGGAGGGTGGACATGCTGGCAGCTTTGCCTCTGGACGATGAGGACATCAGGGACATGCTTTTTGTGCGGGACGGCTGACGGCCTTTGTGCTTCTCCAGCAGGTGTCTTGCAGTGAGGTTTGGCTGAAAAGGCAGAAGGTTTGATGAGAAGTTGGTCCTGCTGATCTGACATGAGCAGCTAAGCCTCACCCAGGCTCGTCTGAAGCTGGTTCCAAGGCCACCACCTCACTTGCCATTTCTTGCTCACTTCTATCTTTTATCAATCTGTTCCAGTGTCTTTGCTATAGTAATAAACTCTCACACCTCTCCTGAAAGTAGGTCTATTCTTTTTCTCTTCTCCTGAGGTCCAACAGGTTCATAATAAGCCATGATATTTTTACCTGGTCGGGAGCAACTCCTCCCTTCTGCATTTCTTCCAGTCACACCTTTCCAGCTAGTGGACTTCCCCTCCCCCTTCAGCAGCCCCTCAACCCCCCACTGGGTTGGCTGCTTGTCCTTGGTGTCCCTGTGGCCTCCATGCTTTCCCATCATGGCAGCTTTCATCCTTTTCTGTAATCACTGACTTTCCCTGCCCCCACTGGACCGTTAGTTTCTCTGCTGTATGCCAGAGTAGATGCTGAGTGTGGAATAACGCGTGAATGAAGTTGCTCCAGTTCATACATTTGGTAAGTGTTAGAGCCAGAATGTAAATCCATTCAGGATCCTGAATCTTTATACTCAGATCATCTTTAACTAGTTCCTTTAAATACTTCTATCTTATCATCATTTTCTTTTGCTTTATACTTCTTAGTGGTGTGCTGGTAAAGCAGAAAAACTAACAAACAAAACCCTAATTTGTAGAGTCTACCAATGTCTGTGGTATGAATATCTATCTACCAATAGCTTAACAATGGGCTAGCAAAATTCCTGAAAATATAACAACCAGCTCTTGCAATCTAGTACCAATCTAGTTCTAGCACAACCACTGACCACATTATATTCTGATACCCTGCCCACCAAGGGGCCCCTATAAGTTTATTTCCTTTAGAAACCTAAAATATGTTGACAAAACAGGGGTTTGTGTGAATAAAAGTTTCCAGAACAACTACTTAACTTTGTATTATTATGAGTGTCACCAGTTGCCCTCTAAAACCACAGGTCTGTCTCATATGCCCACTTACAAACTTTTCAATGACAATGTACAGATGATGAAAATAGCCAGTTAGAAAATTGTAAAGCACGTGTAGTTTCTGCCTCAAGAAGCTTGTAATATTATGGGGAAAAAAATCATTGAGTATGAGTAGGATCATTATAACGTCCACTTTAAAGATAAGAATGCTGAGGCCAGGAGGGGTGGACTTATGTGGCCAGGACAAGCATGGAACAAGCGAACAAGAAAATACCTGATAGTAATACGTGTTCTTCTATGATAGAGAGTGATGGGGGAAGTAGCTACTTTGTATTGGGGGATCAAGGAAAACCTGCTGAGAAGGTGACATTTAAACCGAGACATGGATAATAAGAAGAAACCAGCCATGTAAAGCTGGAGGTAGAAACATGCCAGCAGAGGGAATATAAACAAGCAGAAAGGTCTTGAAGAGGCGGGGACAGGGCAGGGCTGGGCACACTCATGCCCTCTGAGAGGATGACACAAAAGAAACAGAGAAGGCAGGAATGGGGCGAGTGAGACCATAGAGATAATCAGGGGCCCAATCACAAAGGGCCTGGGAGGCTCCAAGGTTGTTGTACGCATAAGGAAGCCTTTGGCAAAATTTAGGCAGAGGAGAGACATGTTCTGATTTATGCTTTTGAAAGTTCGTGCTATGCTTTGGCAGTTTCTTACAAAGTTAAACGCATACTTAGCATCCAACCCAGCAATCCCACTCCTAGATATTTACCCTGGGGAAATGAAAACCTATGCTCATTCAAAAAATGATATTCAAATGTTCATGGCAGCTCTAATTATAGTTGCCAACACCTGGGAACAACCACAAGTGTATTTCAACTGGTGGATGAGCAAACAAACTCTGGCACAGGGTACAATGGAATAGGACTCAACAATAAAGAGGGATGAACTACTTGCTACATGCAACAGTGTGGATGTGTCTCAAATGCATTATGCTAAATGAAAGAAGCCAGACTCAAAATGCTACATTTTGTGGATGTACCTTGATAACATTATATGGAGTAAAATAAGTAAATCAGAAAAAAAGAAAAACTGAGAACAGCATGATTTCATACATAGGTGGGACATAAAAGTGAGAATATGAGACATGGACAAGAGAGTGGCGGTTATGAGATGGGGGGAGGGGGGGAAGAGTGGGATAGGGAGGAGGGGAGGGGCACAGGGAAAACCAAATAGAAGGTGACAGAGGACAATTTGACTTTTGGTGACGGGTATGCAACATAATTGAATGATAAGATAATCTGGAGATGTTTTCATTGTACATATGTACCCTGATTTATTGGTGTCACCCCATTAGAATTAATAATAATAAAATATATATATAAAAAAAATGCTACATTTTGTATGATCCCATTTCTGTGACATTCTGGAAAGGAAAAACTATACGAACAGAAAACAGATCAGTGGTTGCCAGGGGTTGGGAGTCCCGGAAGGGGCTGTTGACAAAGAGGGAGCATTACCTCATGTGTTTTGGGAGTGTTGGAACTACTCTACATGTTAATGATGGTGGGGTTATTCTGAATGCCTTAATCAAAACGTGTGGAACTGGACACCAAACAGTAGATTTTACTGCATGTAAATAGAAATAAAGACATCAAAAGCTGTTATTCCAGACTACAAGGAGGCAGACCAATTAGGAATTTATTGAAATTGTTTAGACAAGCTCTGATGGCTGTCTGGATTGGGGACAATGTCCTTCCACTCCCCAGAGCACCTATCCCTCCATTGTAAGAGAACAGTATACACTAGTTTGGTTGAATGAGTAAAGTTCTTCACGGTCATTCGCAGCTACAATGAAGTTAACTTTTTTGTCTGCTTGCACCTAATTGTTCTGTCCCCAGGTGAGCCACACCATCAGCATTTCCATCAGCAGCCCTGACAAAGGGCTCCATGTGACTCGTGTTCTGCCCTGTCCTCTGCCAACGTGATTAATGGCTCAGTCTGGGAAGGATTGCACATCTCTTAAATTTGCACGCACTCACTTGAAACAATATCCTTCAGGTTCATTGGGCTGAGCAAGATTTGTCTGACCCAGGCAGCGCCCGTCGGAGAAGTCTCGACAAGAATGGGCGTGAGCTCAGCGTTTGTTCTGCCACCTTTTCATCCAGGTGCAATTCAATAAATCAAATGTTACATTAACAAGCAAAATCTTGTTTATGCCAAAAAAAAAAAAAAAAAGACCCCCCCCCCACAAAACACCCACGTCACTCTCATAAGAAAGCTTTCCTTCCTTTCGATCCCTTTGCAAGCCACAGGCAATTCAAAACTTCTTTCAAGAGCCTTCAGCAAGGGCTCGTCTTAATGACAGGAGCAAAGTCAAAATCTAAGTGCTGCTTTAGAAAGCTCAGTTGAGATTGCAAGTAATTTTTGAAAGCCAGGTTCCCAGATTAGAGTGACCATTTGATCATCTTCTTCCCTTCCTAGCAATTAGGAGAACAAATGAATCCATGACCTAGCTTGATGATCATTTTTTTTCTTATTTTTAAAAAAATTTATTTATTCATTTTAGAGAGGAGAGAGAGAGAGAGAAAGAGAGAGAGAGAGAGAGAGAGAGAGAGAGAGAGAGAGAAAGGGGGGAGGAGCAGGAAGCATCAACTCCCATATGTGCCTTGACCAGACTGAGTACAGGGTTTTGAACCGGCAACCTCAGCGTTCCAGGTCAATGCTTTATCCATTGCGCCACCACAGGTCAGGCCGCTTGATGATCATTTTGAGGATTCTTGTGATCATTAATTTTAGAGGTAAAAGGATGGGGAGTACTCAAATAAATAATCATTAAATGTATAGGTTTGGGGAAAAGGGTGTCAGAAACAGGTACTGAAATCATTGGTGCTTCCCTCCCCCAGTTATGAAGAAGCTTCTTGAAATAACATAAGGGACCATTGGAGCTCTCATCAGCAAAAATTTCAGCACTTCCTGGGTGTTCAGGTAGACATTAGTTGTAGCTGATCTCTGTCCTTAGATTCTTAACCACTGTCTCCCAATCAACAAAATTTCTGCTCTTTAGCTAATATTGCTGGACCCAGGGAATGGCTTCATCACTAACCTAGATACACAAATCAGAAAGGGGGTTGGGTCCTTCCTTGACCACTTCCTCTCCTCTACACCCTACTTCTGTCCAAGTCCGGTGGATCTGCCTCTAAAAAGGTCCTTGAATCTGGCCACTTATTTCCAATATACTGGTTAGAGCTCATGTCACCTTCTAACTGAGCCAGGCTCAGTTAGAGCCTAACTGCTCCTAACTGCTCATTCTGTTTTTCTCTTCTCTCCCCCTTCTTCAAATCATTCTTTCCACTGTCACCAGAGCAGCCTTTAAAAAATCCAATCTCATGAAATCACTGACTCACTCTTTCAACAGCTTCTATTGACTTCTGGATCAAGCCCAAACTTCGATGATATGGCACAGACAATAATATTCACCAAATATTCTACTATTCTTCCACACTTCTCAGCTGACCTAAAGATAGGTAGGGCTATATGACTGTTCAGGCCAATGAGCTATAAGTGGGAGTGACAAGTATCACTTCAGAGCTGAAGCATTTGCTGATATACAACTCACTCTTCTCCTGCCTCAAAAATTGGGAAGTCCATGTGATCCAGATGGTGCTGCTTACAAGATGGCCCAGTCTTATTAGTCTGGGATCTTGAATGAGGTGTGCAGAGCCTCTCACAATTCTGTGTTAAACATATAATGTGAGCAAGCAATAACATTTTCTTGGTTACGTCACCGAGATTTGGGGGCTGTTTATTACAGTAGCATAATCTCGTTCATCCTCATTAATATAGGATGGTTTACAAAGCCCTTGGAACTGGTCTCCCATTTATTTCCCGGGCTTCATTTTTTTAGTCAGTCTATTACACCTACACCCTAAGCTCCAGCTCTAGTATTCTTATGGTCCATTGGATGCATCACACTTTCTCTTCCTGCAGGACGTGTGCACATTTCCCAGAACACGCTTCCCTTCTTGCTCACCTACATAACGCCTAATCATCTGTCAGGTCTTGGTTTAAGCGGCATTTGCTAACCCCCAACTCAGACAACTGGCACATCAGACACTTCCTCCCCGTCAAGTTCCCTTTGCTTCATCTTTTATGTCATTCATCACACTTATAATAGCTTGGTTAATATCTGACTTTACAATCTGAAAGTAGAGACCCACATCTATCTTGTATCTTTAGAACTTAGCATAGGACCAGACATAGCAGGCATCCTTTGAAAAATTAGTCGAATGACTGAATGTATGTTTAGGATGGGGTCACATTGAATGGTTTTCTAATATTTTCCTGGTTACTCTGACAACCTCCTAAATATTTTTCCATTCATTCACTTGTTAAGCAATTCTTTTTTTAATGGAGTACTTGTTCCGTGTTAGGCTAGCTTGTAAAGTATACCCATCAGGTGTTCAGCAAAGATTTAAATGAATGTTCAAAAAGTTGCTGAAACTTTATGAGAAAGTGGGTTTCTAGCTGAGCCTTGTAGAACAAGTGAAATTTGATCAGGTAGAGAGAACGGGGTGGGTGTACCTCAGAGGGACCTCAGCAGGAGGAAAGGCGTTGGGAGATGGAGTATTTATTAGAGATAGAGGACCAGCCTCTCTGGACTCTTCTTCCATGCCTCCCTTCCACTCTTCATCCCTTCAACGCTGATCGAGTAGATGGGGTATAGAGAACCTTGAAAGCGGTATAGTATTTCTGGACACAGTATTCACTTCAGAGCCCTCTTTGGCTCTTAGGAATGAAAGAATTGGTTCCTTCTCTCCAGTTATGCCTCTGTTCTGTTTTCACCCTTCTCTCCTAGAGGGCGAGGAACATGCCTCTTATTTCTTTCATAGCTCCCTACTGCTTACTTTCTTTCAATGCTGTATGCCTGGTAAGGACCTAATAAATGTAGTTCATCAATGAATCCTCTCTTAAATTTTTAATGACCTGCTTCGAGCTAGGGTGAGGCTGAAGGCTACAGAGGTTAGGGACTCCTGGTTATATGAGGTCAACAGCCTAGCACGTGTTCTTTCTTTCTTTCAAAAACAAACAAGTACGATGTGTTCATGTCAGAAGATTTACCAAATACAAGCCAGAAGAGAAAAATGAAAGTCACCTAGAATTTCACCATCTATCTGTTCATCACTTCTGGTAATATTTTGGTAATATTTATTTGGTAATATTTATTTCCTTTAAGTTCCTTATCCATTAAAACACACACATATACCTATAAAGCTATTTTTGACTCGTGACCGGTCAAAAGTGCACCATGACTTTACGGACACACTGTAAATCAGTTTGTTTCTTTTGATTGTGGTAAGGAACATATAACATAACATTTACCCTCTGAGCCCTTTTTAAGCATGCATTTCAACAGTGTGAAGCATATTAACATTGTTGTGACACAGATCTCCGGAACCTTTTCACCTTCTAAGTGAAACTCTCTACCCATTCAAATTTATTTTAACTTAACAACAGATCATAAAACATTTTCCCATAATACTAAATACTTTGTGATACTGAGTATTCTTCTCTAACATTATTTTTAATAAGTATATATATTTTCTACCACTATTGTTATTTTTTCTTTTAAATACTAAATCCTAATTGTTTTTTAAAAAGATTTTTTTAAGGTTCTTTCTTTCTTTCTTTCTTTCTTTTTTACCATTATACACAATGCTAAGATGAACACTTTTGCACATTTTATACCTGTATCTCTGCATATTTGTTTTAATATTACCTTCCCATAAACTCTCAGATGTGGAATTGCTGATTCAAAGGAGACATACATTTTAAACATTCTCTAGAAGAGCTTGAGTTTGGATGTGAGAGGCTGTACCAATTTACATTCCGATCAGCAGAAGGAAAGGCTCATTGCCCCACACTCTCGCCAGAACTAGATGTTATCATCTGACATCTTTCTTTAGAGACATCACTTAGTTCTGAACAAGCCTCAGATCAAATAGAAACTGCTCTCAGGAATCACTGTGGGACGTGCACCTTCCTGAGTAAGCTTGAATTCGATGTAGACTCGATACTCACGTACCTCAACAAACAAGATTGGGAAGATGCCTATTTTATCACCCAACTTTCCTTCTGCCCAGTTCTCATCCACTCGGCTGATCACAGTGATGATATCATCCTGAAAGAGAGAAGATCTCATGGTCAGTGAGTAGTCTCAGTTCTCACGTGCTGAAAGTTCTCTATGGTCACCAACTTGGAGTCCCAGAGGGTGTAAGGTGCTAGGAATGCAGCTCTTTCATAACTTAGTTACATGACTTTCCTGCTAACTGATCTTTCCCCACAAAGGGCAGGATCTGGATCACCAAGACAAAAGAGAAATAACTTGGAGGATCAATGGACTTAGAGATGTTTCTCATTTTCAATCACTAGCAGAACCTGGACTTTTCATTTAAATTAATCTGATGAGGAAATCAGAATGAAAGCCATCAGGAGACCGACTGATCTCTTTTGCAAAAGGAAGAATGAATTTTATTCTGATTTTGAAGACTTTTCGGAATCTATCAATATTTAATGTATCAACTGCAGAGTGACTTTTAATTCAAAATTCTCTTATTGCAAAAGGTTATATGTTTGCATTGATTGTAGAAACATCTGAAAATACAGGTAAACAAAACAAAGACAAAATTCTACCACAATGCAGGTATAATCACTGTTTACACCTTGGTTAATACCCACCCCGGATTCTTTTCTATGAAGATAAAACATATATTCATGTACATATAAACATGTTAATTTTAAAAATCTTTTCCAGAGACATACAAATGACTGTAATAAAGTAATATATTTTAGATGTAAAACTTGGTGAATTTTTACATTGACATGGAACCCCCATTTAGATCAAGAGTCATAGAACATTGCCAGAATCCAGAAGGCCCTTTTGTACTCTTTTCAGTCACCTAGCTAGAGTAACCACTCTCCTGACTCCTAGCACGCATGTTTATTTTGCCTATTCTTGTATTCATACAAATGCGGGACACGTTGGTTTTTTCACTTGATACCATATCAGGGACACTTCTCCCCATTTGTACCTACCTGCTCAGCTGTCTAAACCTGAATACTTATCCACTGATCTCTTTGACCTTCTGATCCATGGCCCTGAGTAATTTAAACAAATCCAGATCTAAATTCATTTACTGTGTTAGGTCATTTCTTAACTTTTCTGTCCTCATTGCAATTTGCAACTGCACATTTAGCGGTTATTATTTCCTTAATGCCCATGGGGACATAAACTCCATGGGTGCAGGGCCTGTGTCTATTCTGTTTATTTCTGTGTCCCCGGCACCTCATAGGGTGGCTCCCCTTTCGGAGTCATCCAGTAAGCTTTCTTGAATGCATGCATGCATGAATAAATGAATGTGTGAATAAACTGTACAGCTGAACAAGACAGAAAACACGAGGGAAAGATCATGCATTTAATTTGAATATGCTGAGTTCAGAAAGTTTGTGAGATTTCCTTGTGAAGTCTCAGCCTCCCAAAGCCTTCCAGAATGGATGAAATTCCTTCTTCTGGTTCCTTATCATATTTCCCATTTCTGTGTCTGTTCCCTCCACTAGACTGCTGGCTCTGTGAAGGTAGGGACAGTGACTCATTACCTTATTCCCAGTGGACAGTGTGGCATGTGGATGGGCTCACTGAATGAATGAGCTGGTAGAGTAAGTGTCCCAGTCTGCAATTCCCGGCGGGGGGGGGGGGCAAAACAAAACAAAACAAAAATACAACCCCCCAAACAAATAATGCTACCTGCAAATCTTCCTCCAGCTGTGTCCCCAGAGCCCAGTGTCTAGTGCCTGGCACAAAGTAAATACTGAATAAATGCTTGTGGAATTGAACTGTCCTCCCTCTGGCTGTAGTT
Organism: Rhynchonycteris naso; assembly: GCA_037038555.1. NCBI lineage: Eukaryota > Metazoa > Chordata > Mammalia > Chiroptera > Emballonuridae > Rhynchonycteris > Rhynchonycteris naso. The sequence goes on along the minus strand of CM073003.1, from coordinate 106,913,306 downwards.
GATGTATAGACTTGGTGGTTTGGGCGACAGAATGACCTTCCTTAGGGGACTCACTTGGACGTGCCAAGACAGTAATGGTCAGTATTTCAAAATACGGAGGACAGCTAGGTTATCTAGTATGAGGGAATCTGAAGTAAATCTCACTTCTGGTAGTGGTGGGACAAAAATGATTTACAAAAGAGAAGACTGTTCCTGAACCAGTCTAAGAGTGCCATTTTTTTTTTATTTGATTTATCAGACAAAGCAAAGAATTAAAACCACACCGACTACGGTGTCTATGAGAAAATTTGAATGGTTAAGTAATAATGAATACTAAACACAGGGAATTAAAGTAGTCTAGAGAAGTAGAAAGGCAAAAAAAATTTAGGGTAATTAATGTCCTTGGAAAATATATCTTGTAAGAGGTTGTCTGTTTGAAAGCTATAATTATGTTATGGTGTGTGTTTGGAATGTTTGGCATGCAATGTTTACAACAAAATAGACTTGTAAATGAGAAGCATTAGTTGATGAGAACTTGGTCAGCAACAACAGCCTTACAGATTCATGATAAAGAGGTGAGAATGGTAGTTTTGCGAGCAGGCTACCAAATGATGTTTGTAATTTTTCGTCCACATGTCTGTTTCTCCCACTACTCTGTCTGAGGGCGGGGACTGTGACTTGTTCATGCTGTGTCACTGTGCCTGCGAAGAATAGGTTCAACGTGATTGCAGAATGAGTGAATGAAGGCGTAAACACTTATTTTTGTAATTGCAATTGAAAAGGCTTAAGGATTTCTATCAAACTGTTATTAGTAGATTTCTCTAGTGACTTTATGTCTGTGTAGTTTGAATTATACGCACATATGGCATATATAATCACATATGCATATACATACATATATACACTTATGTATAAAATATGTATAATTAAAAAATAAGCAATTATTAAGCAAACAACTCCAGCTTCTGCCATAGTCTTTATGTGTTCACTCGTGACATTGGTGGCTGCCCAGAACCTTACCTTAAGGAAGGTCAGGCAGTCCTGGTTGTCACTCTTGTCCTTATTTCGCAGGTCGAAGTTGTAGAGGGCCCGGCAAAGGGGGGGTGGCTGGGGCAGTTGCTTGATGACTTCTACAGAGTTGGCCGGGAAGAACCCGCTGACTCCATTGGCCTCCCCCTGGTACCAGTTCTCGTCCAGCTGTCGCCAGAGGAGAATGACGTCTCCCTTGTTAAAACGCAGGTCACCGGGATTCTGCCCTCGGTAGTTGCGTAAGGCCTTTGCTCGGGGCACCTGCAGTGGCACAGACCAATAAAACAGGTACTTTGGCTTAGAGGCTGGAGGGACAGAGTGAATCACATTAACGATGAACCACTGAGCACTTCCAGTATGCTAAGTGCTAAACGTGGGTCATCTTGTGGATCTGTAAACAATGTTGCCAACAAAACAGAGCTTTATGTATGAGTAGAATGAGGTGATGAATTACATGTAGAATTACAAAGTAGAATTATATAATCTGTGGATAGTATCATTGAGATGTACACTCTGATCACCCCATTTCTAAGTAGGGTGACTGAGGCACAGAGTAGTTTAATACATAACTTGCCTAAGGTGACACAGTAGGGAAATGGCAGATGTGAGACCTAAACTCAGGCTACCTGGCTTCAGAGTGATTAAGAAAACTTAATCACTATGCAGGGAATAAGATTTTAGACTTGACTCTACAACTATGCGAACTTGAGTGAGTCAGTGACTCTTTCTGGGGCCCGAGCACTGATTTTGAATTCTGGCTCTACCTCTCTTCCCTCATGTGACTATGATCAAGTTCTTAAGTCTTTCTTAAAGCAAACTGACTTATGAAATGGGATAATAATAGAATAGCCACCTAATTAGGTTAGTTGCGAGGGATAAGTAATATTCATAATACTTTTAGAGTATTGCTCGGTGGGTACTACGTGCTCAATAAAAGACATCACCTATTATCATAACCTATAATGGAGGGCTAATGGTATCAGTTCTACATGGTCCTCAGTATCGATGGAAAGAAAACTGAGCTGAAAACTCCCTGAAAATAGAAAGTGTTATATGATGATGATGATGCAACGTAACTTGTCTTAAGCCTGTTCTAGAAACTGTAAATCTTACAAGTGTTTGCATCATTAGGAAGCACAAATGACACAAAGAAATCATTAGTCAGAAATCAATCACTGATTAAAAAAAATTAGCAAAAGAGTCGTCACTTGTCAAATCTGTTGTCCTTCTCAATAATGATTTCAGTCAAATGCATTCTTTTTTTTCTAATTGAAACGAGTTTCTCCACACAGAAATGGCCTCACTCAGGTCTTCTTGAAGTCAGTTTGGCAAACTGAAAGTTCTAGTAGCTTAGGTTTAACAGAAAGCCTGTCAGGGTGACCTGGGATTGTGTTTTATTTTGGGCTTCTCTCAGCACTGGGGTGAAGTAGCCCCTCTCCTGGGTCAGTCTCGCTATTCGTAAGGGGGTGTAAGAAGGCATTAATTCAGTTCTTCAAGGACCTCCTGAGTCTGTGGTGTTCATTTGAAAAGGAATTTGAAGCAGCTTAGGGGCAGAGACGAGACCTGAACATCATCGTATTGCTGATGGATTGGCAGAGCAGCGCTTTCCTGTTGGTCCCTGGGTACGGTAAGCAGAGCCCAAGCGGGGAGAGAAACTGCCGGAACACAGCTCATCCTCTGGAAACCAGTGAGCAACAGTGTGCATGCGAGGAGGTGTATTTGTACAGTGTTGTGAATAAATGGAATTGGCTGAATAAATTATGATGCACCCATACAATGCAATACCCTGCGGTTATTAAAATTGATGATGTTGATCTATAATTAATAACATTGAGGTACTCATACTGGTGAACATGATAGAGGAGGTTAAGACAGTTGTGTAGACTAGGTAAAAACACATATACATTTTTACCTGGGGGAAATGCCAGGGGGTTATACTCCAACATAAGAGTGGTGATTTCCAAGTGGTGAGATTTTTTTTTAATATTCAAAAAACTGTTTCCCTAAGTGCTTAGCTGTGCTTTCAAACTTTTCTACAATGAAATGATTGTGTTCCTTATTAAAGTTGGACAGTAAAAATAAAATAAATAAACCTGGAGATGTAAAAGATGTAGGAGGAATTTAGGAAAAAAATAAGCCAACCTAAGTTGGATCAGCAAACCATGCAACCAACATTTTGGAGACTTTCCTTACCTGAAAAATAAGCTGATGCTAGATGAGAGCAGAGGATTTGTGGGGAGTGATCTGATTCTGATAAACTCTATGGGTTGGCTATATCAGAGAACAAAGTTGTCCCTCCATATTTCTTCTGCCCAATTTTCCATTGAAATAAATCACATTTTTTTCCTCTGGTTACATGACCACCTAAAACAGTAGTCACATTTTCCAGCTTCCCTGGCAACTAAATTCTGGCCAGTAAGGTCTAAGTCTCTTTTAAGAAGTGTTTTTATTAGGAAAGACCAGTATTCTTTTTCCTTTCCTCCATTTTGCTATGTGGAATGCAGACGTGATTGCTGGAGCTCTAGCTGCCATCCTGAACAATGAGGATGAATGTCACAGCTAAATAGGAAAGGAGGTAGTCTGGGTTGCAGAGTTACTACTGAGGTCCTATACTGCTTGACTTCCAGACTTCTGTCTGATAGCTAAATAAACATTCATCTTGTCTAATGCACTGTTCTTTTGGATTTCTAAAAGGAAAAGAAACACAGAGAAAGGAAGAATTTTAGGTGATGGCACACAACATAATCAACAGTTCAAATGCTATAGAAATGTTTACCTAAAACTTATGTATTCTTATTAATCAATGTCACCCCATTAAATTTAATTTTTTATTAATATCCATCTGTTTATTATTAGATCTCAATTTTAACTATTAATTTATATAGCTCCCAACCTATTTCTTACTTTTTTAAAATTTAATTTAATTTTATTTTTTTACAGGGACAGAGAGAGAGTCAGAGAGAGGGATAGATAGGGACAGACAGACAGGAACGGAGAGAGGTGAGAAGCATCAATCATTAGTTCTTCGCTGCCATTGCGACACCTTAGTTGTTCATTGATTGCTTTCTCGCATATGCCTTGACCGCGGGCCTTCAGCAGACTGAGCCACCTCTTGCTGGAGTCAGCAACCTTGGGTCGAAGCTGACGAGCTTTTGCTCAAGCCAGATGGGCCCCACGCCCAAGCTGGCTACCTCGGGGTCTCGAACCTGGGTCTTCAACATCCCAGTCTGAAGCTCTATCTACTGCGCCACCGCCTGGTCAGGCTAAATTTAATTTTTTAAGTAAAACTATAAAATAATTAAAGACCCTTTGACTTTGCATAGTAATAATAGCAATAGCTGATATTTATTGAGTGTTTCTTTCTATGTACCAGTCACGGTGCTAAGCACCATACAATATATTTATTCCATTTTCGTAACAGACTTAGATTGGAAAACCAGGTATCAGAGCTTAAAATATTGCCCAAGTTCATGAAGCTAGAGAGCTTTAGAGTTAGGATTTGAGCTCAGGTCTGTCTATCCCCAAGCCAGCCTCTTAACCAGTGTTCCTCAAAATGAAGTCTGAGGTTTACCTCTATCAGAATCCTAACAGATGTTAAAAATGCAGATTCCTGCACCCCATCTTGGCCTGTTTGACCAGAACCTCTTCAGGTGTGATACAAACATTTGCATTTTTATCAAGCTCCTCCCAGCACCCAAGTTTGACTCCCTCCTGGTCTGAGTTATATCTTACTCTGTTTAAAATAGGAGCAATGAAGTTTTGAGGAGGTTTTGTAAAGGGCTAAGCTGCTTTTTCTCTTTCTCTTTTGAAAGACAGCCAGTGTGAGTGGCTTATGTATTTGAACGACCACTGAGCATGCATATCAAACTAAAATTGCACTAAATACTTCAAGCTCTTTGAAGATGCATTAACTTTGAAACCCTGAGATAGTACTAATGGTTTTGTCGACTATGAATGAGACTGGGGCACTGGCGGACTGTCCAGTGGGAGTTCAAGAGAGCTCATAACAACACATGTATTGTTAAACATACCTCATCTCCAGTAATCTGACACCAAGTGTCAACTGTGGTACTGTCTTCACCTAGGATGTGAATTCATAGCTGTTTCTTTTGTTGATGGTTGATACCTTTTTTACTGATTAAAATTTATCCATATCTTTTACTTCACATGCCCGGTAGTAGTCCTATATTCCAAAGCCACTGGACCACTTGCGTGCATAAGAGCTGCTGTTTAATAAAGTACATATATTCAGGCCTGTCACCCTCACAGGGTGACTTGGACTGTTTCCTGCAGGTGACTCTGACTGCTGGGTATTCACATGGACCATGGTGATATCCGAAAGAACAATGCATTTATTTATAGGTTATTTCATTGAACTATATAAAATGGTTATCATTAAACGTATTTACTCTGCCCCCAAGAAACTTACTATCTTTTCTCTATCTCCCCGCCGTATAGATAAGTGTTGTGAAAGCAAATTGTAAAATCTACCTTTAGAATTTACAAAGAAGATGAAAAGAGAACAAAGATTCTTTTCATCTTCTTTCTCTTCATGTTGGATGATCCCTCCCCTGATATTCTCAGTGCTATATTCAAACCTATCGGAAACATTGGCTTCCACGCTGAGGAGAGGGAGAAAGGGAAGAGAGAGAGAGAAAGGAGAATCTGAGAAGGGGAAGAAAACGAACATTTATCGTGGTTCTGGAAAGCCGTAAAAAATTTTCTATGTTATTACACAATGGCACTTTCCATACATCGTGTCATTCATATGATCTCAAAACCCAGTGACGTAGGTGGTATCAGCCCATTTTATTGATGAAGAAGCAGAAGCTCTCTGAGGGGTTTGATGTCACTGCGCAAGGTCACACAGCTTGTGTGTGGCAGCCCCAAGAATGACTTAGGCTCATCTGACCTAAAAGCAGCCTCGCTCTTTCATCCAGCTGGAGTCACCAAGTATGTTTTTCCATCATAAACCTCATCCGGGGCTCTGTTTTGTAATCAAAATCGGAAGAGAGCGTGAGTGTAATTTGCTAGCAGCTGGCTGCATTAGCATGAATTATTGAACTCCAGAGCCCTCACATAAAAGTTAAGCACCTGAAGGCACTCGGCTGGTTGATTCTATCCGGTCCTCAACTGCTCTCTCAGGGGAAAAGGACTCCAAGTGCCATATCAGCAATCACCGTTGTCTTGTTGGTGACAGTATTTGTCAGCCGTAATTGTTTTCCCAGGTGTGGGCAGGAGTGGGGAGGGGAAAGTAGGTGCAGAGGTCGCCCAGCCAGGTCATTACCACACTCTCTTTCCTGGTGTTCTCCGGAAAGGCAGTCGTCCAGTGGGAGCTGGTGTGTCCCTGGAACACTTTCCGTTTCTGAAAGTCAAAAGGCTCAAGGTTTCTAGGCTCCTGTCATTTTCTATTGCCATGTCACCTCAGCGGGGTCTGAAAGCCACAAGGGGTGTGCTTCTGATGGAGGGAGAATGCACAGAACCCAGAAACAAGGAAGCAGGGGCACGTGGAGATACTGGTGGCGAAATTATGTCAGAGTAATTATGAATGGCAGTAGTAAAATGATGGCAAGGATCCCTTCTCTGAGGAACCTGCTGGCTCTTTGGACAGGTGTGTCATTCACTCTGGTCATACCACACACTTAGGGTCATGTGGTCTAGGCTGGCCAGTGAGAGTACGCAAATCCCCCAGCACAGTGCTCGGTATAGGTCGGGCATGGGCCCCAAATAGGGCTCACTAGGATCTTCTTTGAAGTTTAATATGTAGATGCCAAGAACAGGGTCTTTTGGATTATGAGCCTTGAGTGGGGAGCCATGTACTACCAGTGGTGATGTTGCCCAACCAGTAGACACACCTTTCTGATATATTCTACTCACAAAAATAAGGGGATATTTTATCGCTTCATATTCATTTTGAAATATCCCCTAAATTTTATGAGCAGTTTAGTAAAATAAATAGGTAACTGCATACATAGATGGAGCCTTCACAATAAAATCTGAATACCTAGATCCAGCTATGCCTGAAGCACACTCAGTAAAATTAGATTATACCCCCAATGTAGTGTTTTCTGACACTCGAAACTGAACAAGTCCTGACTAATACATATTAAAACCCCAGAAACAGCCTGACCTGGTGGTGGCGCAGTGGATAGAGTGTCTGACTGGGATGCGGAAGACCCAGGTTCAAGACCCCGAGGTCGCCAGCTTGAGCACGGGCCCATCTGGCTTGAGCAAAAGCTCACCAGCTTGGACCCAAGGTCGCTGGCTCCAGCAGGGTGTTGCTCGGTCTGCTGAAGGCCTGCGGTCAAGGCACATGTGAGAAAGCAATCAATGAACAACTAAGGTGTCACAATGGCAACGAAAAACTAATGATTGATGCTTCTCACCTCTCTCCGTTCCTGTCTGTCTGTCCCTATCTATCCCTCTCTCTGACTCTCCCTCTGTTCCTGTAAAAAACAAACAAACAAAAAACCCAGAAACAACAAGACTGCATGACAATGGAATATTCAAATAGCAGACTTCAGAAACAGCAGGAGGGCTAGCTGCCAATGAGCCCTTTGTCTATTTCCAACTTGAAAATAATGAAGGAGGCATGTGGATTGATAACAAGGTAAGAGAGAAGGAGCCCAAGTGGAGCAGAATCACCAAAGTGATGCACAAAAGAGAGAAAGGGAGCTGGAGGTCAGAACTCGGCCTGCCAGTAAGTGCCCAGCTCTTCGCCAAGCACTGGTGACCCTTCCACTCATTTAGAAAGGAGTCGGCCTGGTTCTCTGTTCTCCTGGCATCAGGTGGGGCCACAATCAACATGCTGAGCTTACTGCTCACTTCCCTGAGCTGGTCCTGAGATCACCCATCACTGCAGAATGGAGTAAAAAAAACATCCTGGCCTTTGGCTCAAGTGATCATTCACCAGGCTCTGAATTTTCTGCTGGAGAATGCAGCAGGACTGGCGTCTGAAACACCTCTGCTTCTCTATATCTGAGCCCTGAACGTAAACAAGTATTTAGTAAATGCTTGATGGATGGATGAGCATGTGAATTAATCAAGAAACACTCAGGAATTACCATTCCTAGAGAAAAAGAATGCATGCAAGGTTAATAAATATGACTGATAAGAATTATTTCAAACCAGATCTATGGGCATGAGCTGGAAAATAAAAAAAATGAGAGTTTGGTCGTATTTTTCACATTGCCCTGAATTTGAACAATTTGGTGCTACACACACTTGGAAAATGGTCAGTAGTCAGATAAGCTGAGGAAACACTGAGTTAAACCAAGTCACCCAGGTTTCTCTGCTGACTGGCTTCTCAGAAGGTTTATTCTGCTGATGGGAGTCTGTTTATTGCATCTGGACCACTTATCAGGATTAGCAGAACAGGCCTTGGGAATGCTGGGTAAGGTCGATGTGACTTCCCCCATGGTTTTCACTCTGCTGGTGAGACAAAAGTTAGCTGACTGTCCTGTATCTCAGCTTCCTAGCCTCTGCTTAGCCAGCTGAGCCACCCTGCCTCCCTCTCTCTCTCCCTCCCTCCCTGATAACCCTTTTGGAGTGGCTTTGTTGGGGGGCAATGGAGCATATATTAGAAAGTGCTGGCTGGCCATTCGCATGTTTCGCCTTCTCTGCTGAGGAGGGAGAACTTCCCAGTAGTCACTCAGCAGGATCAGATCTGGCTGCCCTTGGCCAAGCCAGACTACTGCCCAGGGCCAAGCCATCTGTAGCCTGGCGGCTTGAGATCAGCAGAAGGCATACATTCCTGTGATCCTCCTAAGAGTAAATTCCTGAATGTGGGCATTCCAGTTTGAGGCCAGGCTTGTGAGACGCTCTATGTGAGTTTCTTTTTTCTTCATAGAAAATTTTACTGGTCAGGGGCAGCCCTAGGGTGCGAGAGAACACGGATATCAGAGTCAAGCAGGATGTCGGTTTGTATTCTGGCTTCTGTAACTTTGGTCAAACCCCTTCCTGATACTCAGTTTGGGTCACTCACAGATACTGATACTTTGTGCAGTAAACGCAGTCAGTCTGGGTTATACACACTCTACGTGTTCCAAAGAAAATTTCAACCCTTGACTGGGGAGATAACCTTTAAGCCCTTGAAATATCTTGCCTGGTCAGAAGACTTTGACTCACTGCGACACACAGGAGAGTCTTAACTGACACCGTTATTTATGGTGGTGGGTGTGGGTCATGCAGCAGAACCTTGACTTCTGGGGGGGCTAGGGACTAAGGTCATGTGGGAAGTCAGTCATGTCTACCTAACCAAAACCCCGCAAAACTCCTAGGACATCCAGTCTCTGGTGAGCTTCCTTGGTTGGCAATATTTCTTCTTTTAAAAAATATATTTATTTATAAATAAATAAATTTTATTTATTGATTTTAGAGAGAGGTGAGAGAAGTAAGAGAAAGAGGGGAGGAAGTATAATAGCTTCACTTTAGTTGCCCATTGATTGTTTCTCGTATATGTGCCTTGACTGGGCAAGCCCAGCGCTTCGAACCAGTGACCTCAGCATTCCAGGTCCATGTCCTACCCACTGTGCCACCACAGGTCAGGCTTGGTTGGCAATATATCATGCATGTTGTCACGCGCTATTGCTGGGCAAATATGTGCTCTTTGCACCACTCCCCTGGGAGAGAACAATGGAAAGCCTGGGCCTGGGCTCTCCTGTGCTCGGCTATATGTAGCTTTCCTCCTTTCCGACTTGAATCTCGATCCTTCCATTGGAATAAATCACTGCGAGTGTAACATCTTTGAGGGTTCTGTGAACCCTTCTAGTGAATTGTTGAATCCGAGGGGGACTTGGGGACCTTTAAACACACTTCCTCATGGGTTCAGACAAATTACATGGAGTACTTAGTTGAATGCTCAGCAAATAAGAAGTATTTAATAAACTAGGATTCTTAGAGATTTTGCCCAAAGGAGGTGAGGGGAGTAAAGAGCTTGCAGTGATATCTTCTGGCCTGACTTTTCCAACCCTACTTGTTATTTATTCTTTCTTTCAGTTATTTATTTGTCTGTTTATTTATTTATTTCAGGGACAGAGAGAAAGTCAGAGAGAGAGATAGATAGGGACAGACAGGAACAGAGAGAGATGAGAAGCATCAATCATCAGTTTTTCGTTGTGACATCTTAGTTGTTCACTGATTGATTTCTCATATGTGCCTTGACCCTTGACCATGGGCCTTCAGCAGACCGAATAACCCCTTGCTTGAGCCAGCGACCTTGGGTCCAAGCTGGTGAGCTTTTTGCTCAAACCAAATGAGCCTGCACTCAAGGTGGCGACCTTGGGTCTCGAACCTGGGTCCTCTACATCCCAGTCCAACGCTCTATCCATTGCGCCACCACCTGGTCAGGCTCTTTCAGTAGTTTTTTTTGAGCACCAACTATGCCAACCATTGTGTTGTTGGGTAAAGAAAGGTTAAATTTATAAATAATAGATGAATATATAATTATAAAGTGGAGTGAGTTTTATGGAGGAAAAGAACAGGGAGGTGAGAGATACTGAGTTGGGAAGAGAACTGATATAAGGGGCGTTCTATTGTTGAGCCTATTTCTTTATCTAAGACTCTTCTGTTCTATGATTCTTGTCATGTACTTCTCCTTCCCCCAGTCTTTTGTCTCACACCCCTCTTCTTCCAGTTCTAGGTAGAGAGCTGGGTCATCACAGCTTTTCATTTTCCTCCTTCATTTATCTTCTGCCACTCTGAATCAGTGGGTATTGTTCACATTTTTTCCTTCCTCTCTTGACAAGTATCAATTCTAAGCCCTTTCCCCTTTAGTTCCAGGCTGTGCCAGACTTCCTCCCCATGGTTCCTCCTGCCTCCCATCAGGGGTCCTATAGCAGGGAAAAGGTGAAGGAAGCTGGAGTTCACCAGAGGGCAGAGAAAGAAAAACTCACCACCATTAGCCTCTTTGGCATGCTTTCATTTTTGTCCCTCCAAACGTCTTTCTGAGACTGCATTGGGGTGAGCTCATTCTCCCATCACAGGAGGTAATCCCTGCTACATTCATAGCCATACCACTGGCTCCTAGCAGAAGTAGCTCGTGATGGTTTCTGAAATGGGCTGGGTGCCAGGTCCCAGAAATGTTCAGTGGAATAGCACTGAATTATCCAGGAAACCAAAGCATTTTTATTGCCATCTCTTGCTGCAGGAGGGCATGGGGCACTGTGAGGAAGGGCTGGAGGGGTGCGGCAGCTGGGAGGGCAAGGGGAGGAACTACGACCCTTGTCCCTTACCCGGGGAGGTGATTCGGCTCCCTTCCATTACCCGCATTTCCAGAGTGAGCTTTTCCTAAAGGTGTGGCTCCTGGTACGTGAGCCTCTTTCCAGAAGGTTTGAGACACTGAGCCAAATCCACCATGCTGAGGGAGGAAAATGAATCTAATGACCCTCACATCCCCTCTGCCCTCTTCACTGCCTCTGACTTACATGGTCACTGCCCAGTGGTTTCTCTCTTTCATCTCCACGTGAAGATTTCTGGAGCTGAAGGAGGAATACACTAGTGACAACACAACCCAGGAAACACAACAGAATGTTTCTGATAATGGGATCATCTGGTCTGGGGCTGGAGTTGTTCCGTCGATGTGATACTGAACCTGAAACTTGTGTCCTTGAGTGAGGCACTGAATCTCTCTGGGCCTCAGTTTACTCAACTGCAGAGAATAGGTGATTTTTTAAAAGCCGTTCTTTCCAACTCTAAAGATAATGGGATGTTAAGGCAAATGATCAATGCTCAGGAGTATCTTTACAGTATCTTTGCAGAAATAAAGGTGATAGATTTGAAAGCAAACCAAATTAGCAAGACATGGATAACTATTGACATTTGAGTCATGGGTAGAAGGCAGTTTATCATACTATTCTTTCTACCTTTTTTGTATATAGCTCTCCTTAGCATTGCTGGTGAGTGCAGGTGCCACCAACAGGCCAAACTGCAGTGGTAAAGTAAGGACTGGAGTGACTGTATGCTCCCAGACTCCTTGGGGACAATAACTTTAAAGAAGAACGCTAAAGTGGCTGGGCTTGTCCCCTGTTGTCAGAAAGTTCCATCTTGATTTAGAAAGGACTGCTCCTCCATTTGTCTTCTTCCTTGAAGACTCACATGTTTGTGTGTATGTGTGTGTGGGGTATATTTATACCTATTTGCACTTAAGCCTGGTGACACCCTTGTTGAAAGCAGAAAGCCTGGGGAGTTAGAACTCTTTCCTCTCAGTCCAGCTGTCCCTGAAGCCAACATGTTCACCGCAGTACCTTGCGCAAATCTGAATTTGTCTGCCTCTTTCAAATCAAAATTCAGAGCATTCCGCCCATTTATACCAAATGGTACAGGTATGGTCTTGGAGAAAAAGTACCTTGCCTGCTGATAGAGCTGGACCTCATGTTAGGAGTGGGTGTCTGTATACTAGAAAGGTGTGAGCCTGACCTGTGGTGGCGCAGTGGATAAAGCGTCGACCTGGGAACACTGAGGTCGCCAGTTCTAAACCCTGCACTGGTCTGGTCAAGGCACATATGGGAGTTGATGCTTCCAGCTCCTCCCCCCTTTCTCTCTCTCTCTCTCTCTCTCTCTCTCTCTCTCTCTCAGTGTCTCCTCTCTAAAATGAATAAAATAAAAAATAAAAAAAAATAGAAAGGTGTGAAAGACCTATATGTCATCTGTCCCACTAGGCAGGCATAGGGTCATTTCTTTCAAGTCAAAAGCCTAAGTTCAAGAAAACCCTCTGGAAGTTTCTGAGAAATGGGAAACATCTCCTATTATTAAGCTATAGAAGTGTTTCAGCAGTTATTTGCAATCATTTTTCACTCTGAGATAGAGTTGATAGTCCTCCTAGGAATAGGAGGCAGTGCAGAATATGTGCACAGTTCTTTTTATTTTTTCCATAAGGTCATATCCAGGTAGGAGCCAATATCCTTGGCATTGTCTCCAAGTCTTCTGCATATGTTTTCGGAGAGCCTTTGCTGTCCCCCAAGGCTTAGTTGGGTCTTCTTTTTGTGAGCCACCGAACCCCATACTTTCCCTATATAGCACTTGTCACCTTGTGTAGTAACTGCTGCTGTACTCGTCTGCTGCCCATCACATCTGAACTCTGCATGATCTGTTGTTCATTTTTATTTTCCCAACACCTGGCAAAGCGATGCCATCTACTCATTCATTCAACAAAAATGTATCAAATGCCTATAATAAGTAAAATGGACATAATGTCTGTCTTAGAATCTAGCTGCTCCTAGTAAGCACTCAATAATGAATGAATGAATGATGAATGAACATTAAACCTCACCATGCCACTTCAGCTCAATTTCAACTTTGATATTTTGCGATCTCTACTCCTAACATAAGGTTCCAACATGCCCAGTTAGTTATTTTTCTAGGATTGGGGAGTATCCAGGCATGCTAGCCACAGATACAAATAGTATTTTTCTAGGTCATTCTTTAAAAAAGACCCCACTTAAAAAAATGTGCTTTGAGCCATGTCTATATCCCAGTTTTTCCAAAGGATCCCTGCCTGGGAGACTCCTACTGCTGAAGACTTTTTCTTTGCTGTGTGTCTTCTTCATCAAGTATATAATCTCTACTTCTGGCAGCCATGATGAGTGACAAAAAGTGCCAGCTGGTAGCTCCAGGAAAGGGAGCAGAAGGAAGCAGGGAGATATCTTTTTCTGCCTGTTCAGAACATTGAAATCCAATTTATTGCTGGCCGCATGAGCCAAAGAAAGCAGCTCTTAGCAGCTGTTGATCTGAGCGTCTCCAATCTCATTTCCATGACCTGGGTGTCACACTCCCCAGGCACATCAGGGAATGGGTCAGAGTGAAGGAGTAGCCCTCTTGTTCACTTCTGTAAGGGCTGGCTTTGGGTGTGCCTGTTTCAGATGGCAGAAAAAGTGATAGAGCCACTCTATTTTTGTTGTGGATAGACATTCTTTGGTAATTGCTGCCCTGGGGGTTTCTCCTTATTACTTTTATCCTCACTCAGTGGTGTGCTGGTAAACCAGCTGGGGGTGGGGCTCTGATTTGTGCCAATTACCATGGTGTAAATACTCCTACCTTGACTACCAACCTGATGACACTGAATATGAAGTTGGGAAGACATAAGACACACATGTGCTATTTCCTTTCATGAGCCAGTAGGAGCCTGTTCCTACACCACTAGATAGCTTGCTGTCTAACTTACACTCGCTCCAGATGTAGAGGATTGGCCTAGGCTAGTACCATTGTCTTTCTACAATGGGGATTTTAGGATATGGTTGGCAAAATCCTTTTGTGTCTGTTATGTCACTGGGCTCTGACCACAACGCTGCATGGTAAGAATTATGATGCTTATTCGGCAGGGAAAGAAAATGGGTTCTTATCTCTCTACTCTTGACTTTGACCATTCGCCTCACACACGGTCCAGTGCAGCCAGGCTGAACATTGTTTAGTTCTACCAGTGTCTCATGTACTCTCACTCATTAAGTTCGTCCCAGAATATTCTTTCTGACTTCCATCCTCACCCTCTCCTGCACAACTGCTACTTGTCTTTTAGGTCTCACCTTACATTATGTCCCTGAGTGTCCATGTCAGGGTTGGGGATTTCTCCCGTGTACTTTTATGACACTCTCTAGTGCCCCATCATGAGTATTGGTCATAAAGTGACAAAGTGGCTTGTCCATTGATCTGTGTCCTCTACTGGACTGTAAACATGGTAAGGGCAGGAACTTTTATCCAGCTCATCCCTGAGCCCTGTGCCAAACACCGTGTCTGGCCCGATAATTATTTTTAGAATAAATGAATCCCTGAATGATAGCCTCCTAACCTCAAAGTGCACTGAATGCTTTGTTTTCTGTACTATCTCCTGTCTGGACCCGATGGAATCCATTTCTGCATGGCTTGCCTGAGGTGTTTTCCAGGAGTGCGGGGAGGCTCCTGTTAGGATGCTCAGCCAGCCAGACCACTCCCTTGTCAGTTGTGCTGCTGGCCTCCCTGGCCTTGCCATAACCCCTCTGGGCTTTACAAAGTGTCGCAGATGCAAGCTAAGAAACCTGTTTGGTGCGGTACGAATGTGCTTGTTATCCACATGCCAAGACAAAGACACAGAAAGAAGGCTCCAGCCAGAAGCTGCCAAACCTTTGGGAAAGGAGAAATGTTTAGGAATATTCTGCAACTAGCATGTCCTATCATAATTGCAGGACAAAGTCTTCTGGATTAGCCTTGATTCCCTCAATTTCCCTTTGCGGAGGCAGAAAAGGCTCAGGGTGATTAAGTGCTGGGGATCTGCTGACCTTTTGGCACCGCAGAATCATATACATACCCAGGGCATTTATTACAAACATCTCATGATCTCTGTAAACACAGGCGCTGCCACTTAAAATGGGCAGGAGTAGAGCCTGGCACATGCTAGCTGTTCCCTTTATTTTTACCTGAGCTTGCCTAGTACTACAAACTTTAGGGTGTCCATCTTTGCTCTGGAACATATGTGAGAATAAAAACAGCTCACCAATCATCAGAAGAGCTGGTTATGCCTTCTAGAAGCATTCAGTGCAATAGAATTTGGTGTGAGGATGAAATGTGCTATTCTATACTGTCTTAAAACAGCAGCCGCTAGCCACATGTGGTTGCCGAGCCCTTGCCATGTGGATAATGCAACTGAGAAACCAGATTTTAAATTTCATTTACTTTTAATTAGCTTACGTTTGAAGTTGAATAGCCACATCTGGCTAGTGGCTACTATATTGAAGAACAGAGTTCTAGATCTAATGATCAGTCAGAGGAATTACAGAGAGCTGAAGATCACATTAAATGATATTACAGGGATATAAAAGAATTAAGAAAGTGGGAAACTATAAGACAAGTGCAATAGTAAAGAATAAAAACAACAGAAAGTGTGTGTGTGTGTGTGTGTGTGTGTGTGTGTGTGCTTGAAACCAGAAGATGAAAAGCTATCAAGGAAAATGGCAATGTGTAAAATTGGTGCATCTTGATTCAAACAAACCAATTATTAAAGAATTATGAAACAATTGGGGAAATTTGAACACTGACTAAATATCTGATGGTATCAAGGAATTTTTTAGATGTGATAATGGTATTGAGGCTATGTTTAAAAGCAAACAAACAACTAGAGTCCTTATCTTTTAAAGGTACCCATTGAGTTGTTGACAGATGAAAGAGGATGATACAGACTTTTTCGCAATTTAGCCTAGTAGGGGAAGAGAGCCTGAGTGGGCTACAGATGAAATACAGTTGGCTTTAGGTTGATAATTGTGGAATCCAACTGATTGGTACATAGCAGTTCACTATTATTACATTATCTATTTTTATATTTAGAAGTTTTCCCAATAAAATAGTTAAAAATATCATCAGAGGAATGCCAATGTTGGTGACAGGTGGGAAAACAGGCTCTTTCCTTCTTAAATATTGCTAGCTTAACATTTCAGATCAGGAAGGCAATTTGGATGCATTGATCAAGGTTTAAACTATGTGTTCCTTTGGACCCAGGAATCCTGGTTTTAGGGTTTTCTCCTGTAGACATGTGTAAGAATCTATGTAAAAGATTATGAAATGCAGGGTTGTTTATAATAGTGAAGAATTAGGAATAGCCTAACTGTCCATTGGTCATGTAGATAAATGATGGTATATAACTACTGAGGAATGATAGCAGATTTAAAGAGAATGAGATAGGTCAGTGTGGACTGTCATCAGAAAGATGTTCATGATACATTCTCAGGTTTAAAAAAGAAAGTTCCAAAAAGTACATGTGACCCGATGGAATACGATCCAATGAAAGCTACATATAGATATATATACATAGATCAGTGTATAAACAGAGGTAAAGCCTGGAAAAAAACATATATCAGATTGATCTGCAGAGGGGAGGAACTTACAACTCCACTAAAATGAGTCTGAGTCTCTGTGTTATCTGTGGCTGTGGATTAGCTACAGTCTCACACCATCTGTTTCATAAATAATCAACAACTAGCTCTCCCATCAGGCAACCTGGCTGCTATGTTCTGAGTGCTGTGTATCCCCCAAATTCATATGTTGAAACTTTAAGTCCCAAAGATAATGGTATTGGAAAGAGGGGCCTGAGGGACATGATTAGGTCATGAGGGTGGAGCCCTCTTTTTATGAAAGAGATTCTCCAGGGATCCCTAGCCTTTCCATCATGTAAGAAGACACCAGACCTTGGACTACTTGTGTCAGCTTAGTTTCTTCATCTATATAATGGAAGGAAAAATAGTACCTATCTCATGGGTATGAGAATTCAATATGATAATGCATATTAAGTGCCTGGCCTATATATTGCTCAATAAATGCCCACTCATTATTTTCACACTTCAGCATTTCAACCACCTTATGAGGTATAAATATATTATGCATCCATTTGACAGATGAAAAAATTTAATCTTCAAGACCATGGTGTGTTGGCACCACCTCACATGGGTTTATGAGGGCAAATTGTTAAATTTTCACAAAATTTTTGAGTTTGCTGACCAGTAGTAGCTTGAAATCAGTTTTGATAGGATGTATTTACACCATGGGAATCGGCAAACATGAATTTCCCTGAGAGTTGTCTGTTGAACATTCCCCAAACACTCATGCTTAAAGTAGTTACATAACTTGTTTAGGGCCCGATGGCTGGTGAGTGGCAGAGCCCACATTTGAACCCTGCTCTGCTCAACTCCCAAGGTCTTAATGCTTGACTATACCTTGTCTGAGAGGTGACCAGATTTTAAAATTGATAAAGCGGGACACCATTGACGGGGGGGGGGGGGGTTCTTGATTAAAAATTTGGTCTGTATGGAGCAAAAAAAATTTTCATAGAATGCAAAAATAGTATTGTAATATATTATTTTAAATTGGGACTTTTTAAAAATGCTGCGGGATGCAGGACAAATTGTTAAAAATCGGGACTGTCCTGCCAAAAGCGGGACGTCTGGTCACCTTATATATACACACACACATAAATCTCTCTTTAAAAGTTAAAACTCTTACCTCCTGAACATTTCTAGCCGGATGATGATTTTCAACATCATGTCCTTAGAGAAGTAGTTCTCAAACTTTAGGGTTCATCAGATTTACTGTGGGGAGTTGCTGAAACACAGATTTTGAGCCCCACTCCTAGAATTTCTTATTCACTTTTTGGGTCAGTTTCAGTAATTTGCATTTCTAAGCAGTTTCCTGTGATGCTGGTACTGCTGGTCTGGGGGCCATACTTTGGGAACTATTGTTCTTGTGCAAAAGCTGAAGCTTTGTGCTATATATCTTGCCCTGATCTTACCAGGGAATGGCTTTATCAATTCTCTAATCTAAAGACGGGAGGGTTTAGACCAGTGGTTCTTAACCCGGGTTCTATCGAACCCTAGGGGTTCCATGAGTCGGTCTCAGGGGTTCGGAGAAGCCTCTGCCGCAGAGGCCAGAATAAAGTAATACCATAATTTGTTGTGAGTTCATGCACTTTGTTGGTTTTGTTCTTTGAGCAAGGTGATGTTCATGCACGGCTCATTTTGTGCACCAGTAAAAAACATATACCTATGTCTTGAATTTGGAAAAAAAAATCATATTTTATTTATCACTAAAGAAGGGTTCGGTGAATGCGCATATGAAACTGGTGGGTTCGGTACCTCAAAAAAAGGTTAAGAACCACTGGTTTAGACAGTGATTCTAGGCCCTGAGCTTTCTGCAGGAGACCATTTTGATTAGATAGTTGTGCTCCCAGCGCTTGGAGCCTAGGAAAACAAGAACCAAATCTGGGTGCCTCTCTCCAGTTGGCCCCCATTTAGCTCTGGCCAGTATCCCAGGAGCCTGTGCTGCTCCCCACACACAGCAGGAGGCAAATGAAAATAAATCAAAGTCTATCTTTAAAACCTGGCAGCAAGCTGCCCTGTAATTATACTAAGTGAACTAGTTACAACGTCTCTTGTATTGATGTAGGATTATTGAGAGATTGCTCACACCGTCCTATGGAATTCAATGAACAAAGTTAGAGACTTTTTATTTTAGAAAACCACCTCTCTCTTCTAACCACCTCTGGCCTCCTAAATATTGTAGATAACAAAGCCATGAAGGAAAATGAGGTAAACACCGAGTTAGTGTTACCGGTCAGAACATGATTGCTACTTTAGAAGAACAACTTTCGCAGCCTAGTTTTCTAATTTAAGTATCTCATGTTTTGTAAACTCTTAGGGGAGAAAGCAAGAGAGCATGGAGGGATATATAAAAACTCACTTGCCTGACCAGACCGTGGCGCAGTGGATAGAGTGTCGGACTGGGATGCAGAGGACCCAGGTTCGAGACCCCGAGGTTGCCAGCATGAGCGCGGGCCCATCTGGCTTGAGCAAAAGCTCGCCAGCTTGGACCCAAGGTCGCTGGCTCCAGCAAGGGGTTGCTCAGTCCGCTGAAGGCCCGCGGTCAAGGCACATGTGAGAAAGCAATCAATGAACAACTAAGGTGTTGCAACAAAAGACTGATAATTGATACTTTTCATCTCTCTCTGTTCCTGTCTGTCTGTCCCTGTCTATCCCTCTCTCTGACTCTCTCTTTGTCCCTGTAAAAAACAACAACAAAAAAACTCACCTGTGGACACAACTTCAAAAAAATTAGAGAAGTGAGGATGGAGATGTGGCTATCCCAAGTTTGCACAGATTTAATTTATCCTTCTACAATAGTGTTCTATGCATACATCTAGCCAATGCTATACAGAAGGAAAAAGATCAGGCCAAGGGACCTTGGGGTCCACTTTTATAGTCCTGGGTTTGGGAGATAGGACTGGCATTCTTGGCTTAAAAGTTACACTGGGCCTGACCTGTGGTGGTGCAGTGGATAAATCGACCTGGAATGCTGAGGTTGCTGGTTCAAAACCTTGCACTTGTTTGGTCAAGGCACATATGGGAGTTGATGCTTCCTGCTCCCCGCCTTTCTCTCTCTCCTCTCTAAAATGAATAAATAAATAAAAATAAAAATAAAGTTACACGGCGCTTACACCATTTGGCTTGCTTTGATTGAAGAAATTGCTAAATAGGATTCCAGGAATATAAATTCTTGCAGACAATGGGAATCCCAGTTTCTTGAGAGTAGAAAGTACGTCTTATTAGCCTTTGTAGCCCCACCTTCCTGAGCACATAATTAGAGTTCATGAAACTCAACAAATGCTTGAGAACGACAGAATGTCATCATGGAAAGAACAAGGGCTTTGGAGTCAGAACAATTTGCATTCAAATCCCAACTATATCTCCTTCCATCTATGTGACCTTACGCAAGTCACCTCTTTTGACACATTGGTCTCTAAAATGAGGGTCTATCTGTCGATGAAAATTATAGAATGCCTGTGTGTGCTGACGCTGTTCTGGGCATGGGTGCTACGTGAGTGAACAGGTAATCAGGATTTCTGTCCTCAGGGTATATGTAATATTAGAGCCTATCTCAAGCTGCACCTCAGGATGATCATAGATGGGATAAGGCCAGAGTGCCTCATCTACCTGCCTCTACCACTAACTATCTGTGACATTTCAGTGAGCGAGTGGTAAAGGGACCAGTCATATAGGAATGCTGTCAAGACCTCCACCACACATCCATACTTACTTTTGTGTGTATGTCAAAAAGACAGTTCTTTGGGCAGATGAGTTACATAAGGAGGTACTCCTACAGCGAAGCTAATAGGATCTCATTTCAGGGCTTTGTAAGCAGAGGCTGGATTCAGCCTCCAGTGAACCTCCTTGGCTGGCTACCTTGTACAAAGACACCTAAAGCTTCTACAATAGTACTTGGCATATAGTAAGCACTCAGTAAACGCTAGCTTTTATTTTTACAGATAAGACTTTAAAGCAAGCAAGGTATCAACAGTATATAGTGCTGTTCAATCACTGTTAGTTCCTGTTCTCTTAGTATATGGAAAAATGGTAAACGTGCACATAACAACCAAATATAGGTGATGGGCAACTATTAGCAATCTTGTCTTTTCATTCGTTATAGTCTGTGCAGGAGATAGTTTGGTCTAAGAAAAGGAGTCAATGGGTTAGCTCTTTTCCCTCACTGTTTGCCTGATTGCCCAGGAAACCTTCACCAAGCCTCCATTCATCAGTCAGTGAGATGAGGGTGTCGGTTGGCCTAGATTATGTGCTGGTCTTACGACATAAATGCATTTCACTGTAACAAGTTCTTCCTTTCCCTAGTGTATGTGTAGACACATACGGGTATGAGACAGTCTCGGGAAAGTGGTGAGTGGGTGAAGGAGGCTTATACTTCTGTTCCAACATGATTTATTATCAAGTATTGATGGAGATGACAGGGCTTGCCCAGCATCACACAGTGGGTCAGCTCTAGAGGGTTTCAAATGACCTTGAACCTAGAGAAACATGAGGACAACTGGCTAGAGAGCCTAGCTGTCAACCAGGTGGCTTAGGCATGTTAGATTCTGTGTCATGCTTTAGGCTTGCTTGGACCTACTGGGTGACAGAGGCTCAATTATTCTGGTGAATTCGCTCTAAGATCTATCCAGCTCAGATATTCTATTAGTCAGGGACTAGTATCTTATAATTCTTATTGACGTTTCCTGTTAGAACAAGACTATTCAGAGTCTCCAGTCAGGCACATGAATGATACATTCTTTCTCTCAATTTGGGGAGTGAAACTATTGCAGTTGGTGATTTTAGCCTATAGGCAAGTGCATTTCAGAAAATCCCTTTTCGTTTTCCCTTCTTAACTCTATTCATTCGTAAAATAATAAGTCACTACTTATTGAGGGAGCACGTTTGTTATGGTTTAGGCACTGAGCTAAAAGTGTATATCGATGCAATATCTCAGTGGTCGGCAAACTCATTCGTTAACAAAGCCAAATATCAACAGTACAACGATTAAAATTTCTTTTGAGAGCCAAATTCTTTAAACTTAAACTATATAGGTAGGTACATTCCTTATCGAGGTAGCGCCCGCACGTGGTAGTTTGTGGAAGAGCCGCACTCAAGGGGCCAAAGAGCCGCATGTGGCTCGCGAGCCGCAGTTTGCCGACCACTGCCATATCTCATTCAATGCTTATGACCAGCCTATGGAACAGGTATGATTGTTATTTTATAGGCAAGGAAATTTGAAACTCAGAGAAGAGAAGTAACCTGCCTAAGGTCACACAGCTGATAAGCGGTGGAGTCTGAGGATAAAGCTTGGCCTCTTTGCTCGGCAGCACCCTGCATTCATTAATGACCGCTCTCCATGAAGCATTATGTGATTGGCTCCCCTGTTGTAGTTGCTTAATATTTCACGTCAATTAACATTTTATAAATATGTGCTGAAAATGCACTAGGTGCAAAGCAGGTTCTTTGTTGGTGTGCATGTGAACGGTCACTATCTTACTTAAACTTTGAACATTTCAAAAGTCGGCACCATCATGCCTTATTGAGTGCCTACTGTAAGTTACATTGATTGGTCAATTACTACTATGTCCTCATGCAGTATCTCATCTAAACCTCACCAAAGCCCAGGAGGTAAAGTCCTTTTATTATCCCCATTTTCAGATAAGGGATGTGAGCTACAGAGCAGGGATTTATCTAGAGCCCTACAGCTTGCAAATGGCAGGGTCTGGTACGAGTATAGTCTTCTGTTTTCTTTGCTTCTCCACTGCTCTGCTTAAAGTCTGAACTCAGTACAAGTTTGTTGCTTGGTTAGACTGCGCAGGGTTGACTGTACTCCATAGGATTAGTGGTTTTACTCATTTCTCCCTCTGGGCAGGTGAGAACCAGCAGGGGAGCGTTGTCAAGTCAAATAGTGCAGGCAGCTGGGGTGGGATAGTCAACCTGTCTGTCCCGAATGGTGCAAGAGGGATCCGATTTCTAAACCCTTCCTTTCCCTCACTCTGCTGTGAGTCATCTTGTATCTGCCTGAAGAGGCTTCCCATGGTGTCTGCAGCTGCCCCTTTAAGACACGAAGCGGAGAGTCACGGGTGGGCCATGTTCAGCCATCCTTCTTGCAACAAGTGTTGGAAAATGCTAATTTCTGAGGACCGATGCCAAGCGGCATTTTTGGAGCCATCTTGTGGAAGTGGCTGCTGGGAAACTGAGCTCCAGTGTCAGTTGGGAAGGAATGAGTGTCCAGGAATAGAACGGGACATTGCAAATGAGCCGTGAAAAACAAGCCCCGGCCCTGGTCCAGCCGCCTGGGCCCAGATGCACTCCTGCAGAAATTTGGCAGAACATGGGTGTAGGACGCTGCCTGGATGAGCTGGGCGTCTCCAAGGTCCTGGGCACAGCCTGGCTGTAGTCTGTAGCTCTAGGTCCTGAAAACCTCAGGTGGGCCAGAAAGGGTTCTGAAGCGTGAGACTCATGTATGCTTCTCCTGGCTTCAGTTCAGGATTATGCTTTTTCTAATTGGCTGCTTCCTGCTGCAATCAATCCAATATGTTGCAGATCTACAGGTATCCTTATTGACGATTGTCAACAATTTTAGGAACAAATTTGCATTCATTTGGGAACAGCTCTCTGTCATTTCTCCATTCTCTCTTTTATTCTCATTTTCTTTCCTCTGCTCTCTTAAAATATAGCATAGTAGTTATAAACTCCGGCTCTGGACTCTAATACAAATAAATGTAAATTCTGGCTTTACCTTTTATACCATGTAAACTTGAGATACTGACTTCTCTGAATCCTAGTCTTTTCTTTGCTAAAATGGAAATAATAATTATGACTTCCACTCAGGGTTTGGAAAAGGGTAAATGATAAAATGGATGTACAGATAACTTGTACCGTACCGTGCATACAAGACATGGTTAATTAATGTTATATGTACATAGATATGTTCCCCTTCTCTTTTCATTTTTCTTTTCTTGTTGTTTTCTTCTCCTTCCCTTCTCCATCCATATATGGCAAACAGGCTCTAAAGTGAGTCCTGTGATTCTCTCACCTGAACAGAGGTATTCATGCCTTTGTGTAACTCCCTCCCTTTGTCTGGAGGCAGGACCTGTAACTTGTTTCTAAGCAACAGAACATGGCAAAGATGACAAGATGTCATTCCTGTAAATACCTTCCATTATGTAAGACTCTGTCTTGCTAGAGATTCATTCCCTTGCTGGCTTTGCGGTAGTAAGTGGCCATGTTAGGAGGTCTGTATGACAAGGAACTAAAGGAAGTTTCTAGGCACTATAGGCATCCTTTAGCCAACAGCCAGCAAGAAGCCTGGGCCCCCAGTCTTACACCCACAAGGTAAAGGAAATCTGACAACAACCTCAGGAAGCCTGGAAGTGGATCCTTCCTCAGTAGAACCTCCGGATGAGAACCCAGTCCCGGTTGACCCTTGATTGCAGAGGGTCTGTCTGGTCTTGCACATTTGTGCATGAACTGTAGACCTCCTGAACCTGTGAGATAAGTGTGTGTCGTTTTGTGATTCTGAATTTGTGGGGATTTTTTACGCAGCCTAGAAAATGAATACACCTTTTCCAATGATTCCTTTATCCTTTTCACTGTTCATGACTTTCATAATTGCCTTAGGTATATGTCTTAAGTAAAAAATGAAGAGAACTTATTCATACATCCCTTGCTGAAATATGTATTTAGAAGACAATTTTGTCTTAAGGTTCAAAATAACAAACAAACAAACAAAAATCCTACAAAGAACAACATGAGTTGGGTTGAATGTGCTTAAGTGTCCTTGGAGAAAGACCAGGGAGAGCAGCAGTTATTTTTACGGCACAAGAAAAAGCAGCATCTCTTTCCTTCTACATGGGTCAAACAAGATTTCAGCAACTTCTCATCCTTCTTAAAAAGATAGATCAATTGCCCTGGTCGAATAGCTCAGCTGGTTAGAGCATCATCCTGAAACACAGTGTTGCCAGATCAATCCCCAGTCAGTGCATATACAGGAACAGGTCAGTGTTCCTGTCTCTCTCTTGCTCTTTCCCTTCCTCTCTCTAAAAGTCAATAAAATAAATAAACAAACAAAGGATTTTAAAGAAAAGATGGATCTATATTTGACATTTCAACAGCTACTATAGAACAAATAGTTTGAGAGTGTGACACAGACTCAAAAGACTTATTTTGGAGAAAAGCTCAGTTGCTTTTAGATCAGTGGTTCTTAACCTGGGTTCTATCAAACCCTAGGGATTCGATGAGTTGGTCTTGAGAAGCCTCTGCCGCAGAGGCCAGAATAAAGTAATACCGTAATTTGTTGTGAGTTCATGTACTTTGTTGGTTTTATTCTTTGAGCAAGGTGATGTTTATGCATGGCTCATTTTGTGCACCAGTAAAAAAACATATACCTATGTCTTGAATTTGGAAAAAAAAATCATATTTTATTTATCACTAAAGAAGGGTTAGGTGAATGCGCATATGAAACTGGTGGGTTCGGTACCTCAAAAAAGATTAAGAACCACTGTTTTAGATCCATTGTCTTTCGTGGATGGTGTGAAATATAATGTTGAAAACACCCAGTTCCTAAATGATCTTATCACTTTTTTTGCTCAGAACTCTCCAGCAGTCTCCCCACTGCCCCCAAGGTAAAGTCCTGAGTTCTTAACATGGCTTAAAGGACACTGTCAAATTCTTTAGCTTCCTTGTTCCTCTTTCTTTCTCTAATGTTCCGAGTTCTCTCTTGTTTTAGAACCTTTGCACATGCTGTTCCTCTGCTCTGAACACTCTTTGTCATATTCTTTAACTAGCTAACTTGAACCCATCTTTCAACCCAGTTGAGATGTCGTTCACTCCAGAAGGCCTTTCTTGACTCCTTAGCGTGTCAGGTGTTCTCTCCAGGGGACCCTATACTTCCCCAATCACAGCCCTTACTATACTGCATGTTAATTACATGTTTACATGTCTGTCTCATTTCACCAGACCATGAGTTCCTTAAGGGCAGGGCTCATACTCTGTTTCTTGCTTGCATGCTTAGCCATATGCCTTCTATTGTGAATGAACCAGCAAATAAAGCAAAGTCTCACCTCATGGAGCTCAAACTAGGACAGGGTGATGTACATTGCCAGCCCCAGCTCCCTGGCCTCAATTACCCTTAACATCTTTCTACCAACTAGGCCAAGTGATTTGTGGTGATGCCATGTAGACTCTGCATCTCCTGCAAGGGTGTTGAGGATGGGGGAGCAACTGCAGAGCAGAGGTTTACCTCTGGGGTGATGAGGCCAGAAGATATTCAGGCTTTGTGTGACATTCACCCCTTGAAGCAGTGCTTAGGTTGAGGAAGCACATCACATCTGGTCCATTGCCCCTCGTATGTCCCTAGGCAATGGCCAGTGGTTGCCCTGTGAATGACACCTTGGAGCCTGATCTATGGGGAGCAGGTCAATATTTGGTTGAGCAGCAGTGGTGGTGGTGGTGTGGGCCACATCCTTCTAATGCTTGTGCTTCTGCACTCCTTCCTTAGGAGACAGCGAACCAATTTGTCCTGAAGAGGAGAAATGGAGCCTTTGCTATTCTGATGGGATGCTGGAACATTCCCTGTCCTCTCTACCTACTATAATGAAAAGCATGACATTTCTTTTTTCCTTCCTCCCTTCCTCCCTTCCTCCCTTCCTTCCTTCCTTCCTTCTTCCCTTCTTTCTTCTCTTTCTCCCTTCTATCCTTTCTTCTTTTCTCTCTCTCTCTCTCTCAGTTGGTATTACTAGGTTTATTGATTTATTTTTCAGATGAACTGATACAAGACAAGTTAAATAACATGCTCTGTCTAGGTCATCAGATAATGAGTGGTATAGTAAGGACTCTAAATCTCTCTGCTTCCAAATCCCAAGAAGTATGTTCTTTGAAGAAAGAAAGATCTAGGTTCACATCCCAGCCTTTTCACTCTAGCTGGGTAAACTCTGCTCCATCTCCTCTTTATAAGATGGTATGTGTGTGTGTGTGTGTGTGTGACAAAAACACCAGTCTCATACAGTGGTTGTGGGACTAAATGAGATCACCCATATATGATGCTCAGAACTTGATAAGTGCTCAAAATTGTTAGCCATTATCATTATGATGATTCTTTCTTGATTATTCTAAACCTACTGTGTTGTCTCATATATTAACCTTGATTGAGCTAGGTCTGGCCATTCCAGAAATGATAGCCTTGCTTATCAACACTCCGTTGGGATCAGCTAGGACTATGCAATTTTCTTCTTCACCATAGGACTAGGCTTTATCGTAGACCTATTACATAGGACTATGCATTTTTTTTTCTTCTCCATCCTAACACCTGACACATGTATGGCCACAGTAGGCATCCTGGTCAATCCCTGTAGACTGACTGTCAGAATGATCAAATTCATTCATTCTTACTTTGGTCTGGATATTTAATATTTCTGCTTGGTCTTCCCCATCCTTGAAAACAGTATAGTGTTGAGCAATAAATACAAGCTTCAGAGCCATTCGCCAGCTAGCATATTTTGGAAAGAAAACATACCTGTTCTAAGCTCTTGTACAGTCACTGTGAAGGTGAAATGACACATGTGAGGAGCCATGTATATGTTAATCCCTTTCCCTTTTCTTCAGTCAGCTTTTATAACTAGAATAGTCACTTTCTGATGCTGGATTGGGAGGGAAGGAGTGAGGCAGACTGTTGTCTGGCTTGTTGCTTTATTTACTTATAAACCAATAAAGTATGCTCATCAGCTTTTGATGGGTAGGAAGGTTTCCAAGCCCAAGGGCTCAGTTTGCAGATGGAAGAAATATGGCTTCTTGCAGAGTTCTCAAATTCAGACACAGCCATGCAAGTAATATTTATAGGTTGTTTGAGGCTGGATTTCCAAGTTCTTACAAGAGAAAATAAAGCCCTGGTCAAGGAGAACAAGCCCAATGCAAAGGAAACTTCAAGGCTAGAAACTAAGTTTGCAAGTCCTTGGAACCAAGTTCCCATTAATACTCCTTATGATTCAAATTTTCTTAAAAAGGTTGCTTTATTTTATGTCTTCTTTTCAGTCCCCTGAGAATAATGTGGAAATCGAATTTAGAACCATGCCATTAAAACCATATGCTCATTAATTATCAGAATGTCTTCTGGTACATACCAAGTTTATATAGTTCACGTCCCTCCTAAAAAAAATCCCCAAGATCTGAACTCATGTAGTTTCTAAGGGGTGGAGAAAACTGAAAGAATAGTTCTTAAATTGACTGTCTCTTCAGTTTACTAGGATAAATAGGGTCCAGTCAATACTCAATAGAAAGGAAGTCAGATAAAGCATAGTGGTCAAGAGTTCTGGCTTGGGTTCAGATTATACCAAATACCAGCTCCAGCTCTTATTAGCAGTAGGAATTTGGGCAAGCAAGCCTCTTAATGTCCCCGAGTCTCAGTTTCCAGTGTTTAAAATGGATGATGATGGTAAATATACCAAAGGTTTTGGTGAGGTTTAAGTAAGTTAGAGCATGTAAAGCCAAAGGGAGCAAGGGCTCGGTCATGATTAGCTATTATTATTATTAGGCAATATGAACAGATTTCTTTTGCACCTGTATTTCTTCTTTCTTAGTAAGGTAGAGAGTTTTCAAATTAAAGAGATGAGGAGGGAATAATGCAGAGTTCTGGAAGAATGTGCCTATGAGATACAATGCTATACCATGTGACCTTGAATCCAGATTCCTGGGAGCCAGACATTCATGGTAGAGTGTATGCAAACTACCTCATCCCATTTACCTGGTATTCTTTGCAACTCATGACTTGGGTCTTCTTTTACTCTATAACCTGCTTTGCCTTCTTACCTTTGTAGCTACATAAACCAGGTAGAGATTCAGGAGGTGTTGGCATCTATCATCTATCCTTTTTCCATCACCAATCAGTGACAAAGGGGTTCGTGGAGTCCACCTGCTCCAGTATGCCCATAGGGGGCATCTTTTGTTTCTCCCCTCTCTCCCTCCTTTCCATACCTACTAGCTCCCACCACCTCTCCTTTCTTTGAATTCCCTTTGCACTGTCAACCCTACACTGCCTACTGAATGATGGCATTAAGAGCCTTGAGGTTTTTGTCTATTTTTTCCATAACTAAGTCTTTTCTGCCTGACCAGGTGGTTGCTCAGTGAATAGAGTGTTGGCCTGGGATGCTGGGGATCCAGGTATGAAACCCCAAGGTTGCCGGCTTGAGCACAGGCTCATCCAGCTTGAGAACAGGCTAACCAGCTTGAGTGCAGGGTCGCTGGCTTGAGCAAGGGGTCACTGGCTCTGCTGTAGCCCCCCAGTCAAGGCACATAGGATAAAGCAATCAATGAACAGCTAAGTGCCACAACTCTGAGTTGATGCTTCTCATCTCTCTCCCTTTCTGCCTGTCTCTGTCCCTCTAGCTCTCGCTCTCTCCCTTCCTCCCTCTCTCTCACTAAAAAAAAAAGAAAGAAAAGGATTTTTCTCCAGTAAAATTCTAAATCCATGGGCAGAAATTGTGCCTCCTTCTTCTTCATAACCTGCACGGGTCTTGCTTTCACTGTAACATTTTCTTCACACTGTAAATTTTTAATAAATACTGATGGCTTGCTCTATCTGCTTGACAGCAGCATGTATATATTTACACACTTTTGGTCATAAACCCTTGGTATAAAGGATGTCTAGATCTGAGAAGCAAGCTTAGGTATTTGTACGCTGCTCCTAACACTTCTTAAAAATGTATGTAATTAAAAGGTAAAAAAGAAATAAACCTTTTCTATTAAAAAATCTAGACACTACAGAATGTATAAAGAAAAGATAACTCCCTTATGCTCTCTCTTCTATCCCCCTTCCTGGTGAAGACAATCTCCACCTACAGTTTGATATACGTGCTTCCGGACTGGGACTATCCGATTCCGTAGCCGCTAGCTACACATGCCTTTTGAACACTTACAGTGTGGCAAGTCAAATTATAATATGTGTCAAAAAATACACACTGGATTTCAAAGTCTTAGTATGAAAAAAAAGGTGTAAAATATCTCATTAATATTTTCTGTACTGATTACATGTTGAAATAATATTTTGATGTATTGGATTAAATATCAATATTTTAAAAATTAATTTCAGCTTTCTCTTTGCTTAATGTAGCTACCGAAACTTTAAATTATGTATGTGGCTCATTCTATATTTCTACTGGAAAATTATTCTAGAGTTTTCTTGATATATAAACAAACCCACATACACCCCAAACACATATATAAACAATTCTAACAAAAATATGTCTATAGTATATGCAGATATGTTCTGCAACTTGCTTTTTTCATTTTGCTTTGAGTCAGTTGCCTAAACAGGAATCTTAAACAGTATTCAGTACAAAACTAAGACTTCTGTTCCAATATTATTGTTCCAACTGGCAGATTTTCACCTAAAGTGTAAAAGCAGAAGCATTTTTATTCTTTCGAAGGGTCTTTGTGTCCCTATTTATAAAGTAATTACTTCTAAGGGTCTTTGGGTCCCTATTTATAAAGTAATTACTTCTATTTGTTTCATGAACATTCATCTTATCACCTCTTCATTTCCACCTATAAAATATCGATTGTTCTCAGTGCCGGAATTCTATTTCATCTTCCCCCAGCATTTGGCACAGTGCTGAATAGAGAATGAGTGTTTTCATTCTTGTGAACTGGACCCCCTGTCTTGGGGATTCTCAATAGAGAAGACAGATTTTATTCCATTTTCTCCCATTGGTCTGAAAATAATGAAAACAACAATAGCTGACATGTATTGGGCATTTACAATGTGTCGAGCATTGTCATAAACTCATTCCACATATTGTCTTTCTTTATTCTTACAACCCCATGATATCAGTGTTACTGATTCCACTTTACTGTTGAGGGAGTTGAGTCTCCCAAAATAGATTTCAAGTACAGAGTAGGGCAAAAGTAGGTTTACAGGTGTTCATATGGAAAATGATGCAATGACTATTAAATGATAATAGCAAGAATAAACTGTTTCTTGTACACACAACCTACTTTTACCCCACCCTGGTTGTCACTTCTCTCTGTCTCCACTGTCACCACCATCTCTCTCTGCCACCCTCTCCTAGGTCTCCCCATTTTCACTTTGCCCTCACCCAACCCTTCTTTTTTTTTTAATTTTTAATTTAATTTTATTTTATTCATATTTAGAGAGGAGACACAGAGTGAGAGAGAGAGAGAGAAAGAGAGAAAGGGGGGAGGAGCTGGAAGCATCAACTCCCATATGTGCCTTGACCAGACCAGTGCAGGGTTTTGAACTGGCAACCTCAGTGTTCCCAGGTCGACGCTTTATCCACTGCACCACCAAAGGTCAGGCTCACCCAACCCTTCTTACCAAGGCATCCAGAATGATGTTTAGAAAATGTAAACTGGACATTACTGTTCCCCTTTATAACTCTTTGGTGGCTTCCCACTGTCCTTAAAAGCTGTCTGGGTCCCTGCCTCTCTTACCTCTCTCCTCTGACTCCCCTCCCATTCTATCCAAGGTCTGAGGTCCCATCTTCTAATAGTTCATTCTCCTGGCCTCAGGACTTTTGCACAAGTGACCCCTTGGCCTCAAATACACTTGCCCAACTCTTTAGTTAGCTCATTCGGACCGATAGTTCACTTCCTTTGAACTCTCATTTTAATGACATCTCCTCTCTAAAGAATAGGCCAGACCTTTAAGGCCATTTATTTCTAATTTCCAATAACATCTTAAAATGATCTATTTCTTTGTGAGTTTCACTACTTAATATTTCTCTGATGAGACTACCGACTCCTTAAGAGCGGAAACCGCCTCTACCTTGTATTCCACTGTATCCCCTCCAGGTCTAGAAGTCTGCCAGGCATATGGTGGCTGGTAAATAAATATTTGTTGAAAGATGAACAATGCTCAGAGTAGTTAATGTAAGCACTGATGATCTTAGTTCTTTTCAGCTTTGAAAACCCCATGATGCGCAGTCTAGCTCTCTGTGCAAAAGGCAATGTTTGCTGAAACGAATACAATTGAACTTCCACTTTCTCTTTCCCCTGTGAGTTTTAACAGAAGACTGCCACCACCCTAGTCCAAAACGATGATGGCTCTAGATAGCAAAATAATGATTCCTCAGAATAGTTTTAGGACAATTTATAACACAGCATGTCAGTTGACTGCTGACTATGGGCATAATATAATCCCAGATAAACAAGTGAACTCATGTCACTCTTTTCTGGATGGTTAATTACAGAATCAGGCATAACCCGAGGGTAAACGCCACTGACAAAAACAGGGCAGTGCCCTTCCTAGGAGGAAAACAGAAAAATTGCAATGGGTTACTATAGGGTTTTTCTCATTTTTGCTTTTTGAACAGCCGTGTCAGAAATAACAAAAGCCTCAAAACTGAGCTCGCCCCTTCAAATCATTCTTCTCAGAACATATAAGAAAATGTCTTTCTCTTGGAGCATTTCTCGTGAGAACCGAGTGGAGCCCCAAGGGGGGCTGGATTGCTGAGGAGGAGCCACAGTCTAAATTGACAAGGGCAAGTCTGAACAACATGCTCACCTCTCGTTTTGCTGTAAGTAGAACTTAACTGGAATGGCAGTTTTTGGACTTTCTGGTGATAGGGAAATGCAACAATAAAAAAAATCCAAAACGATTAAGGGGAACTCCAAGGAATCAGAGCTGGGGGTGAGGGGATAGGGTTGCAGAAAGTCACCTGATGTCATTTAATCCAACCCTTTGTCCTTTAAGCAGTTACAAGTGATGATAAAAGGAATTTTGGTGTTTAATCAGCTTGGCAGGAAGTAGTTTTATGTTAAAACAAATTCTCTTGTGCAATTCTTTAAATGTATAGTATTCCATTTGTTTTCAATGCGGTTATGATACCTTCCGGTATAAAGTTTTTGGTTGCTCACTTAGCCAATCTTAATCCCTTCATTCTTCGGAACACTTTCATGTTGGGATAAGTCACCTCCAACCAACTCTATAAAGTCACTCCTTTATCCATCCATCCATGCATCCAGTATTTATTTATGTAAGCTATGAAAAAAAGGCATGGTTGAACACCACAGAGTCATTGCTTTCAAAAAACTGAGTCCAGAAAAAGCAGCAGATAAGAAACACACGTCATTAGAGGGAGATAAGCGTTGTGATGGGGGAAGTACAGACAAAGGAGGTCCTGATTTAGCCTCTTATCTTTCTCCTTTTCTTGCCTCCTTGTTATTTTTCTTATAAAGTATTTTCTGAGTTTCAATCTGGTGGTGGCGGTTGGGGGGTGGGGCACAAGACAAAACCATGCATGTGGAAGATGACGTATGAAGGCAGGACAGGTAAGTGCCAGGTGAGTTTTGCTACAGGAACTGAAGACAGAGACAGAATCTCAGAGGGAGGCTACCTGAAGATGTTTTTAAAGAGGCAGCATGTGGCCTGACCAGACAGTGGTGCAGTGGATAGAGCGTCGGACTGGGATGCAGAAGGACCCAGGTTCGAGACCCCGAGGTCACCAGCTTGAGCATGGGCTCATCTGGTTTGAGCAAAGCTCACCAGCTTGCACCCAAGGTCGCTGGCTCTAGCAAGGGGTTACTCGGTCAGCTGTAGTCCCCCCTGTCAAGGCATATATGAGAAAGCAATCAATGAACAACTAAGGTGTTGCAATGAAAAACTAATGACTGAGGCTTCTCATCTCTCTCCATTCCTGTCTGTCTGTCCCTACCTATCCCTCTCTCTGACTCTCTGTCTCTGGGGGAAAAAAAAAAAAAGAGGCAGCATTTGAACAGGACCGTAAAAGATGTGCGCAAACTTTTGATAGACTGATGTGTAGAATGGTGGAGAGGTTGGGGAGAGTTCAGAGAAATAATAAGGCATTGGGAAGTTCTTTGAATTTCGGTTCTTATTTACTTTTAACTGATGTGCATAAAAAATTTAAAAATCCCCCAAATGTAGCCATGGCTTAAATGCATTCATACTGAGACAGCTGTCTGCACAGAATCTCTTTGTGAACCACCTGTCCTTCCTTTACTCCCTACTAATACTGCTCAGTATTGGGGATGCAGGTGGGCTGACCCATCCCTGCTCTCCAGCTTTAGGTGTGGTCATGTGACCTAGGACTGACCAATCAGAGTAGTCCTTATATCCCATCATAGCCAGGGCTCAGAGATGCACACAAGACCTATGACAAACTAATTGAGTGTCTTTGGCAGACCTGTCTTGGAAGACACCTTCAGTTTCTCTAAGATTAAGAGCTTGAAGCATGATGTGGGCTGTAGCTGCCAGTATTTTTCTCCTAGAAAGAACATTCCTGAGAATGAAGAATGCAACAGCAGGCTGAGTTGAGAGGCAGATACAGAATTCAGATGATTGTGAACCTATAGATTTTGCTATGCCTAAACTCTGCTCTTCAAATCCCCATGACGTTACAAATCCTCTAGTCACCTTCTTTCCCCCGCCCACGTTTTTATTTGGCTTAAGTCAGTTTGACAGGGAATTTTACAAAGTACCACTAAAAAAGTCCTCATACATAGAGTTGACAAACTGTGTTAACTCAAGAGGAATTTTCTCTTGGATAAATTGGTCATAAGCATTAAAAAAAAATGATACTTCAGGCTAGCATCTAGCTTGGCCAACTTTTCTTTCTTGCTGAACTGATGGTCTCAACCAGCAATTTCAGTTAAAAATAATAAAACCACTGAGGTTTATAGTACATGGCCAAGTGCATGTCCAGACTTCTATTATTTTATATCAAAGCTCCAAAATTCTTTTAACTGTCACTCACCATGATTTTTTCTTCTATTTTCAGAATTTGAGTCCTTTCATTCTTTGGAGTCCTGAAATAGTTTCCTATCTGCATCTAGAATTCTATGAGTGTTACTTCATCCATGTCTGAAATGTTCTCTCTCTCTTTGGCTTTCTCCCTCCTCCCAGGTCAGAAAGAGGCAGTGCTAGTCTGGAGGAGTCAAAGAATGTGATTTCCTAAGAAATAAGAAAATTCTAATGAGTCAACACTTCTTTATTGCTACCACCAAATTAGGGCAACTGTCACAAATGACGACAAAACATGAACCATCCCCTCAGGATTTTTCCCTACTATAAACTATTTTGAAATAACATGAATAATAAAAAAAAAAAAGATGCAGGAATTCAGTGGCTCATGAAAAATCCTACTATTTATGGAAAACTTTGCCAGAGTCAAGGCTGGGTGGTGCTCACTGCAGGAGTATGTGTATTAGCAAAGCTAATTCCAGTATCTGCATAGAAATTTCCATCAGTTGCTTGCAGCTATCAAATACCATGCTACCTGGGCTCTCTGATGCACTGCATCCTAACTTCCTGCCCTGGTTTTGGATGAAACTAAGGACTGTATTTGCCATCTTCCCTGTCTATTGGGTTCTTCCTGATCCCACTTTTGATCCTGCTAATGTTTTTAAGTGCCGATAACAAGCTTACATCCTGTTACTGTTCTTCCTATGTAAGACTCCCATTTTGCATTTTAGTAGACTTCCATTGGTAAAAATACCAGCTTTCCATTTATCAGAAATATTATGTAGCCTCCCTCTCCCCCACCCAAATAAAGAAAGTAGCCACAGAAACACAAGTGAGGTAGGTCAGCCCACCCATCTTTAAACAAGAATTGAAGGAACAAATATTTTAGACAGGGGAAACTAGGGATGCACAGGACTTCATTTTATTTTTGTTTTTCATAACAATGCTCAAGTGTTTATTAAGAATTAAAACTACTGCAAGTATTCTGTCAGTGCTACCCAGGAGCCAGGATTTGAAATCAGGCCTTATTTGTTAGAGCTTCTGGATTTAGTCCAACAGGCGTTCACCAAGGGTGAGGTGCTGAGCTAGGCAGTGTTGAAAGAGACTTTCCTTTTTTGCTGGGGTTGTAGAGCTGGCCAAATGGAAATCAGAGCTGGCGATCTGTTGACATGTCTCTTGTAGTTCATATGCATGTAGTACATATTTGTGACCCCCGCTTTCCATGTTTGGGAGCTTACCTAACTTATGAAGGTGGGTGGCTTGCAGAAACTGCCTCAGTATTAAGAAATTGAAAATGCCAGCTTTATTAATATTACTTTCAGCCAAGGTTGTTAATTATAGGGACTTGGCCCTGGCTGGTTAGCTCAGTGGTAGAGCATCGACTTGGTGTATGAACGTCCTGGGTTTGATTCCTGGTCAGGACACACAGGAGAAGTGACCATCTCCTTCTCCTCCCATCCCCTTCTCTCTCTCTCTCTCTCTCTCTCTCTCTCTTTCTCCCTCTCTCTCTCTCCTCCTCCGCCTCCTCTTCCTCCTCTTCCTGGTGCGTTGGCCCCGGGTGCTGAGGATGTTTCCATGGAGCTTCCACCTCAGGTGCTAAAAACAGCTTGGTTGTTAGTGGTCCCAGATGGGCAAAGCAACAGCCCCAGACAGGGGTTGCCGTGTGGATCCTGGTTAGAGAGCATGAGAGAGTCTGTCTCTGTATCTCCCCTCTTCTCATTTAAAAAAAGGAATTATAGGGACCTGACCTGAACTTCAAATCAGCACTTAGTGACACAAAGAGAGGACCAGGGAAGACTTGTTTCCACCTTTGTGGGAAGGCAGTGGAGGCTAACACCCAAGTTCAATCTCCATCTGTAGCCACAGGAGGGGAGCCAGTGGAGGCCTCAGTGTTTAGGACCAGCAGGGTCAGCCCTGGAAGTCAGCATTTGGCCATTTGGGGTATTGTTCCTGGCAAGGTAGCCTCAAGTTAGGCTTGGTATCCCTCCCAGAAATTCTGTGAACTACCTAATATCCTTTTTTATTAATCCAGCTCCTTTTTAAATCTTTTTATGCAGTGGATTCTATTTGTGACTAAGAAACCTGGGGGATGCACCTCCTACAATCAGATTCATAGAGAATGTCACCTGCAATGGAGAGTATGACACCCATATACAGAGAGAAAGAGCAGAGTCATGGCAGAGGAGAGTGATGCATTAGAACAATCAGGGTTCTCAGAGGCCCTGAGACCAGCTCAAACTCTGAACTTTCAATTCTATGAGCTAACACATTCCCAGTTGGCTTAAGCTAGTGGGAGGTGGGTTTCTGTCACTTGCAACTAAGAGTTCTGGCAAATACAGATGAAAGCAAATTGATAGTCTGTATCAGGAATCTCAAAAAGATCCATCCCCTTTGACCCAGTCCTCCTTTTACTATTCTTTGGAAATAATTTAAAATGTAACAAATAAACAAACGGAAAAAACAAAATGGGGGTCAGACTGAGTAAATGTTTGCATAAGAGAGTGCTTCTTAGGTAACAACAGCCATGAAGTTGGTGGCTAGTCTTCCAACTCCATGCTCAAAGTTTGCATACCTCTTGCTTTACACTTGAAAGATTTTTCTGTCATTGCCACCTTAGTTTTATTCTATGTCTCTCCGTATAGCTTGTCCCTTGGCCTTTCCTCCTAAGTCTCTGGAAACTGCTTTTTGAAGAATGAGATTCTAGAAAACAAAGGAATTAGAAGAGTCACTGGGCCTGCACATACAGTTGGTACGATGTAATTCTGGAGTGCCAAGATTTACACAGGTAACATGACTTGAGATGAGTTTGTTTTAATAATGCCATGCTAATAAATTTAAATAGGTATGTACCCTGGATCTTCTCTGTATCAGAGAGGCAGAGCAACAGTGCTTAGGATGAACTATAACGTGATGGTCAAGAATGTAGGATTGGAGTTAGTCTACACAGGACTCTGGGCAAGCTATTCAGTACTCCTGAGCCTCAGGTTCCTTATCTGTAAAAGATAAAACATGAGTCTTAACTGCTCTATGAATTAAATGAGCTTTGCAGGTAAAGTATATAGGACAGGCCCTTGAGGACTATAAATAAGGTAGCTGTTTTTCTGAGCACCTTTAAATGTATATGTTTTCCTTAAAAACACAAATGCAAATATTTCTGTATCATTTGCATTTTCTGCAAAATATGAAAACAACACATTTTAAAATTGAGTGGATGGATCCCTGAGACTCAGAGACCCTGGGACTCTTTCTGTAACCATAGTAATTGCTAACATTTATTAAACAGTCCGATATATTTCATGTCACGTGGTCGGTTGCTCAGCTAACACAGGATTCATTAGAAGCTGACTTTCCTGAATTTCAGGCTCTATGTTTCCCTACATTTAATGGACCGTTTTGCCATTCCAGATGATAGGTTTCTGAAGAAATGGGGCATAGATACATGGTTCTGACTCTGTTTACGGGTCAGGGAAAGCGGCCAAGTTCTGGGTCAGAGCTGGTCATATCTCCCCAGGTGTTTCTTCCTGATTCATGTGCTTCCTCCAGCAGCGTACCTCCCTCTCCTACTTCCTTCTTGGTTTTTGTTGCCCCCGTGAGATCTTACATGTTTCTTTCCTGCCTTTCCCCTGCCTGCCTCTCCTCCTTACTCTGACCCCATTTCCCTCTCTCTTATCTCCCTCTAGACCAGGGGTCGGGGACCTATGGCTCGCGAGCCAGATGTGGCTCTTTTGATGGCTGCATCTGGCTCACAGACAAATCTTTAATAAAAAAAATAATAACGTTAAAAATAGAAAACATTCTCATGTATTACAATCCATTCATTTCCTACCACTCAAGTTCATGGTTGTGGGTGGCTGGAGCCAATCATAGCTGTTCTCTGGGACAACACCAAATTTTTATTGGATAATGCATAGCGTACACGGGTCATTGTATGGCTCTCATGGAATTACATTTTAAAATATGTGTCGTTCATGGCTCTCTCAGCCAAAAAGGTTCCCGACCCCTGCTCTAGACTCACTTGTACTACTTTGATCTTTAAATTTCTGACCAAGTGGCACCCACTTAGGACACAGCATTATCATTAACATGGAGTTGGACTGGCTATGGATTGCATCATGCTCCAGAAGCTTATCAGCCATGTTAGTATGGCGGTGTTGGTGCCAAGAGGAACCGACCAGCAGCGGCAGATAGTGCAGGGCTCCACGGGGCTCTCAGGGAACAATATATTTGTCTTAATTCTGCTCTTAATTCTGGATCTGGTTAAGAGTCCAGACTTTGGATGCAGGCACACCTGGTTCAAATCCTAGCTCTGCCCCTTCTTAGCAGTTTCTTTATCTGTAAAGAAGGGTAATAGCTCAGACCTCCGAGGGTCGTTGGAAGGATTCAAGGAAACCTAGCTTATTTTGCCTGGTGTCTGGCACATGGCGTGTGCTATGTGATAGTGATAGTCATTAAGATGCTGATTAAGAACTATGTCTGCCTCCTCTCTGTCTCTTCTCTTTCCTGGTCCCTCTCTTCCTGCCTAAGCAATCGGGACAAACACACCGTGTGATGAAGTTTGTTTGTGTCTTTGGGCTTTGGGCTAGCAAGTGAAAAGGAGAAGTTAGGAAATCCAGGACATGTCTTAACCACAAAGCTTTATGATTATGAAAAAAAAAAAATCCTAGTGTTTCAAACCTTTCGGAAACAAAAACAAAACAATTAAAAAA
Organism: Rhynchonycteris naso; assembly: GCA_037038555.1. Taxonomy (NCBI): domain Eukaryota; kingdom Metazoa; phylum Chordata; class Mammalia; order Chiroptera; family Emballonuridae; genus Rhynchonycteris; species Rhynchonycteris naso. Next base: position 106,874,070 of record CM073003.1, on the reverse strand, counting down.
TGTTCAATTGTAAATTCTTTTCCAACACAAAGGAAGGTAAAAGGAGGAGATGGGGAATGTTTTATTAAAGTGCAGCCTCCTGCATCCTGAATCCTTTTTCTAATCTTTTAAGAGGAAGAGAGCACTGGCATCTCCTTCCATTCTTCAACCGTCCTATTTCTTCTTCCTTCAAGTACGAAACCAATGTATTTAGATATCTCTCATCCATGGGGATTCATTCACCGGTCCAAACAGAAATTTGAGATCCAGAAGATGCTGTCTTCTGCTTCTCCAGAGAGTTAGGAAGGGACGGGTTTCCTTCTGCCCCTTGATTTCCCTGCCGTTCCTGTTTATTAAGCAAAAATTCCAAACAAGGTTTATTGCAGTCTCGTCTTTCTCATACCCAGGAAGCTTGTTAATATCACAGCCACACCCCCTTCCTGAACATAGCTCTGCAGCGTTCTATTCCTGCTCCATGCCCACTGACTCTGCTGCATTGCCTTGGCAACCAATGCTTCCCAGTGTGGCGATATCATCCTTAATTCTGCAAAACCAGGGCAACCTGCTCGGACGCCTGCGGCATGCCAGTCAGTTGGTGTTCTGCATTCTGGTTTGACTTCTTTTTTGCACCTCCTAATTACCTCTGAATCCCCTGCGAGCACCTACATGCCATTCCTAACACACCTGGCCTTAAGTCAGGAAACGCCCTTGTCCACAGGACAGGGGCTGGAAGGGATCCTGGGGACAAAATGGCTGGTATGTCTCCTTTACCTCTAGGCTCAGGGAAGATACCAGGGTCTCCTCAGCCATGCAGCTGCTGAATCTAACTGCAGTTTCTTACAAGGCAGGGAACGTTATGCATTTAATAATTAAGTATTTATTGAATGCTGGTTGCTATTTGGAGCACTGTGCCCAGGGACAGAGGAGAAATGGTGCTTCCTTAACCTCATGCGCTGCTGTGTGCTGTGGAGGCCAGAGGATAGCACTGGGGACTCTGAGAAACACAGGAGAAACTATGGAACCCGGCTTGCGATTTGGGCCAGAGGGCTGGCTTCCTGGAGGAATGACAACTATGTTGAGACCTGAGGATGGGTTGATGTCAGCCACGTGGGCCAGTTTTCCAATTAGGTGGATGGTTTCATCTTGCTTCCTCTAACACGGCAGTTTGCCTGGCACCCTCAGCTTGGGGAGGTTTGCCTCAGATACCCTGTGGGAGTATTTCTCCTGTCTCCAGGCTAAAGTTTTCCTATTAGCCTTTCACGGAAGGGTAACAGTGAATGATTCAAGTTCTCACACCTCTTCTCCTGGTGTTCCATGTTGTGCTTGGGAATGGCGGCCGCAAGGCTCATTTCCCAAAGCTAGCAGCACCGTGACCATGATACCAGGACTCACCACCAGTGTGTGTGCCTTGCTGAGTGTTCTGAGGTCTGCGGTCCTCTGTGTCATGGGTTTCTGTGAATGCCTGGATGGCTAGGACTCAGGTCATGTGCATTTTAAAAGAGTACAACCTCAATCACTACTCCAGACACAAATATGGGAGTGTTAAATTTTGATCTGTAGCCATTTTCTTTTCTTACATTAACATTACCAAGCACAAACCTCTTGTGTGTAAGTGGAGAAAACAGTAGCATCCATCTCAGCAGGCTGTAGAAGGAGTTAAGTGAGATTCTGTGGGTGAGAGTGCTTTACCTGATGCCTGACACACAGTGTGCCCTTTTTTTAAGATTTATTAAGTGCACCATAATTACTAGTTTACATGGCTGTCTCCCAAAAGACCAGGAACTCTTTGAGGGTAAAGACCATATATTACTTGCTTTTGTTCCTCATCAGAACCCATCATAGGGTCCTACACATAAAAGACCCTTGTACACATCGGCTGAATGAATGAGACACCAAAAATGAAAATAAAAATGCGTCCCTGGCTGGTTTGCTCAGTGGATAGAGCACTGGTCCGGTGTGCAGACTTCCTAGGTTCAATCCCTGGTCAGAGCACACGTGAGAAGCGACCACCTGCTTCTCTTGCCCTCCTCTTCCCCGTTCTCTCTATCTCTCCCCCTCCCGCAGCCAGTGGCTCAGTTTTGAGCATCAGCCTCAGGCACTAGAATGGCTCAGCTGATTTGAGCATTGGCCCCAGATGGGCAAAGCATCGCTCCCTAGTGGGATTGCCGGGTGGATGTTGGTTGGGGTGCATGTAGAAGTCTGTCTCCCCTCCTCTTGCTTAATAAATAAACAAACAAATAAAAAAGAAGAAAGAAAATAACGATGCTCCACACTGTTGTCACTGAATTTACAGTGTCACATCTTATGCTAAGAACTTTGCAAAAATGGCATTACATTGCCTTCCAAACAATGCCATGATCACTGTTACCCCCGTGTCTACAAAGCAGTAAAACAGCCGTCCAACTGCAGTCAGCGTGCTAGTACTTTAAAAGATTAACCTACCTCGGTGAGTGCAAGCAGTGAATCTTTACTGGGAGTTTGCTTTGTCCAGACCCTGCGCTAAGCACTTTCCAGATACCAACCACCTCATTAAATCCTCCCAATAGCCCTATGAGGTGAGCTTACTATTTCCATTGTATAGCCGTGATGACCAGAGTTTCTGAGTCACTTGCCCAGAGGCATGCAGCCGGGACTCATGAAGGGAGAGCGCTCTTTTCATTCTGAATCATAGGATTATCTTGTTTACTTATCTCATTGGAAGTCTAAGTTCAGATGCAGCAGGAATTTGGAATACAATACGTATTTTAAATATGATACTAAACCACTATTTGTTTTATTTAGAAAGAAGGTTTGTACTAGGGTGGCATGGGATGGTTAGTGTTTAATGGGTACAGAGAGCCAGTATGGGGTGATGAAAAAAGTTTCGGAGATGGAGAGTGGTAAGATTGCACAATGTAAATGTACAATGTAGATGTCACTGAGCTATACACATGGCTAAAATGCCAAATGTGGCCTTGGCTGGTTGGCTCAGTGGTAGAGCACTGGCCTGCCATGTGGATGTCTTGGGTTCAATTCCCAGTCAGGGCACACAGGAGAAGGGACCATCTGCTTCCCAACCCTTTCTCCTTTCCCTTCATCTCTTTCTCTTTCTCCCTCTTCTCCTCCCACAGCCAAGGCTCAATTGATTTGAGCACATTGGCCCCAGGCACTGAGTTTGGCTCCACGGAGCCTCTACCTCAGGCGCTATAAGTAGCTGGGTTGTGAGCATGGCACTAGATAGGCAGAGCATAGGTCCCAAACAGGGGTTATTGGGTGGATCCCAGTCAAGGCACATGTGGGAGCCTGTCTCTCTAGCTCCCCTCCTCTCACTTGGAAAAGATGAAAAAAAAAGACAGCCTGACCAGGCGGTGGCGCTGTGGATAGAGCGTCGGACTGGGATGCAGAAGACCCAGGTTCGAGACCCTGAGGTTGCCAGCTTGAGCGCAGGCCCATCTGGCTTGAGCAAAAGCTCACCAGCTTGGACCCAAGGTCACTGGCTCCAGCAAGGGGTTGCTAGGTCTGCTGAAGGCCCACGGTCAAGGCACATGTGAGAAAGCAATCAATGAACAACTATGGTGTCGCAACGACAACGAAAAACTGACGATTGATGCTTCTCATCTCTCTTCGTTCCTGTCTGTCTGTCCCTATCTATCCTTCTCTCTGACTCTCTCTCTGTCCCTGTAAATAAAGAAAAAAGACAAATACTATGTTATGTAGGTTTGGCAGCATGAGAGGTACAGGGGCCACATTCTTACTTGAAATACCATCTTCCTGTCATGTAGGAAGCCAGGGCACTTTCGCTCCTAATTCCGCAGCAAAATCATTTAAAGACCCTTCCCTTTGTCACTGGTATCCCTGCGATTAAGTATCAGTGAACTTGAGATAAAGCATTTCCGCCAAGAGCAAAGAGGCACATGGTTTTGTGGCGTCTGACGTAGTTTAGCCATATAGGGAATGGCATTTTCTGTCTTTGAAGAGTTAGTAACTCATGAGCTAAGTGTTATTTGAACCTGGCCCACTGTGTTTTTAGGAGGGTGCTCTTAGTCATGAAAACTAAAAAGGCATTTAATAGGGTAATCCAGAGTTAGAATATTTCAGTCACCACATGACTTTATGCCTAATATAATGTGCTGCTCATTCCGCACATAGCTCAGTAATGGCTCCTTGACTCAGGAAGAGATCATTTCTGTATCATGAGGAGTCATTCTACGATTCCATGAAGTGTACCAGAGACGTGAATGTGTTCATTTATTTATTCACCCATTCCAAAAATATTTTGAGATTCCACATATAAGCCAAGCTGTAGGCTGGGTGCTCCGAGCAGAGTGTTGAGAGATAAGACCAGTTGCCTGTTCTCCTTGTGCTTGACTAGAGGAATGAGAGAGCTCTGAGGTGAACTCAGCTACTATTTGAGTCTGAGCCCAGGAGCATCCCTAATATGAGCTTTTAATAGTGTGAGCTTTCAAGACAGAGCCTAGCACAGAGAAAGCACTTCGGAGCAGTCTGTTGAATGCCCGAGCTCCTGGGCTGGGGATCTGGAGTGGTGTGACCCTCGGGGCTAACACAGACTCACGTTGCAGAATGGACTTGTCTTTCTTTGCCTGTGTTTGGCCACTCTGGAATTGCTGGCTGGCTGGTGTTCCTGCATGCTGGAGTTACCAGGATACTGAGTATTTCACTGGCAAAGAATGACTGTCTGCCTGCTAGTGAGGTGGAGACTGCTCCTCAGTTACCAGTAGGCTCAGCCATTTGCTTGGAGCAGAGGGGCTTTGCTTGGCCGCATTGAATTCATCAGGCAGATATAGCCCATGGGCCGTGGAATGACATGTAACAAGTTTGGCTGTGGACAGACTTTACTACGGACTGACTGACATGTGCCTTCCTAGTGGTGGTTTTGAAGGCAGTATCCAGCCATTTAGTGTCTTCTCCATCTATTTCCTTCTCTGTCTTCCAACGGCCATTCTATTTGAGGTGTCCTGTTCTGCTTTTCCTAGCACCCACATGCCCACACCAGACCCTGCCTCTTTCTCCTTTGACTATGTCCTTCCTGACCATTAAAACACCTATTTTTTTTCCTTTCTTTAGTCTAAGACTTCATTGTCTTCATGAGCTTTATTAGGTAGTAATTTATATACCCAAATGAGCTCTTTTTTAAATGGACAGTTGGATGAATTTAGACAAACCTGTGTATCATTGTATAACACATTGGCATTATCCCCCAAATCACTATAGTTTATAGTTTTGCCATTTCTAGAATTTTATATAAATGAAATCAGACAATATGTACTCTTTAGTAAGACACTCCTTTTTTTTCATATCTTAATGCTTTTAAAATTAGATGTATCTTACAGTAAATATCTAACATGGTAGTATTTCTTTTTTCCCATAAGAGCTATAACTAAATAATATATCTTATAATGGATAAGGGGTTATTAATCAGGAATTTATACACACACACACACATGTATGTACTATACATATATAGATGTTTACTGGCTCGTTGGTTTCACCATTGGACAAGAAGCACTGGGAAGGTGAGGATCTTGACCTTCCTGCGTGGAGGTGCCTATAGCTGGACACTATTGATAGGAGCTAAATAAATACTGCAGAAGGCGGTGATGAGTTTCAAACAGTTTTCCAAAAATATCTTCTAAGCGCAAGAACTTATGTGAAACTCTTCCTGGAATGAGTCAGCGGTCTGTAACTACAACAGAGGTTCCCTTTGGTTTCTCAGCCATCTCTGTAATAATATGAGACAGCATTCTCCAAAATGTGTTCTATGGACGGTTAATATTACTCAAGGTGCTAATAAAAGGGGGTGGGAATGCCACTGTCAAGGAAATTTGGGAAACGTTTCTTATAATCTACCACTTAGACATTCACAATTCATGCTAGAAGTTCTGAAAAGTCTAGTCACCCGAAGAGTAAAAAAGTTTAGCTCCATTTTAATCTTCGGTTTGGCTGATTTTGAAGTTCGATGGAACATCTATTAATAGCTTATAGATACACTTCGTGAAAGTCTGGTCTAACATGTAAGCATGAGTTAAAAATGAGATAGAAAAGGAGAAGATAGACATGGAAGAGAGATGTCTTTGAGCTTGTCCCATATAATCCCCAAGCTATGTCCATTACGACCCATCTGGACGGGGACGGATGAGGATGCTCTGCTCGAGTCAAGGGCTAAGCAAGCACTTTCCCTCATTCCATAATCTCTCTAGAATATAAAGGGACAAGTGGCTGGCAACCATTTACAAGAGGAAATGAAAACAACACAAAAATATGCATTGCCTAATTCCTTAAGTGATATGCCCCCAGTGCACGTGGCGGATAATTGAAGTTGAGTAAGGAGAACCTCCCGCCCTACCCATCTGAGTAGGTCATCCCGTGGGCGATGCGCTGTGTGGTGTTTGTCACTGTTTGGCCAGGCACCCTTAACCGATGAGAAAGCTGAGGCAGCGAAGAGAATGACTCGCTAAAAACAGAGAGGGCTCCGCGTGTAGGAATTACCCTGGTTGTTTCGATGACAGCATGGTCCTTCTAAGAGATGAAAGGAAATCAGTGGATAAGGTGAAAATCAGGCAGAGACTAAAAGAAATGTACAAGCGTTCCCTTTCACTAAAAAAAAAAAAAAAAAATAGCTCTGGCTGAATAATAGCTCAGTTGGTAAGAGCATAATCCCAAAGCACAGAGGTTGCTGGTTCAATCCCCGGTCAGGCCACATACAGGGACAGATTGATGTTCCTGCCTCTCTCTTTCTCCCTCTTCCTCTCTCTTTAAAATCAATAAAGAAAAATATATGTATTTCAAATATTATCTATCACATAGTAAAATTGACTTTTTTTCTCCTTTTGGTATATATTTCTATGAATTTTAACACATATATAGATTCATTTAACTGCCACACAATTAAGATCCTGACTAGTTCCATCACCCCATAAATCTCCCTCATGCTGTCCCTTTAGGGTCACATCCTCCCCCAACCCATGATCCCTGGCAACCACTGAAAACCACCATTTTCCATCACAATAGTTTTTTTTTTTTAATTATTTTTAAATTTCTTTTTATTTATTTATTTTAGAGAGGAGACACAGAGTGAAAGAGAGAGAAAGAAAGAGAGAAAGGGGGTAGGAGCTGGAAGTATCAACTCCCATATGTGCCTTGGCCAGACCAGTGCAGGGTTTTGAACTGGCGACCTCAGTGTTCCCAGGTCGACACTTTATCCACTGCGCCACCACAGGTCAGGCCCATCACAATAGTTTTATTTTTTTCATAATTCCCTTTACTTGGCTCTTCCCTTTCCTGAAATTTTTATTGGAGTTTCTGTGTGTTTATAAGTGGGTTCAAAACTCCAGACTCAATGCCAGAAGTCTTTCTCCTCTATTGTTATTGTTTTTATTTGCTGTTGCTAAAATTTATTAGCATCTATCATGTACCAGGCACTTGTACTAATCTTTGCACACACATTATCTCATTTTAACCTTACACTAGCCTTATGGTATATGTATGCCATTGTTAGCCCCATTATACAAATATGGAAACTGAGGGTTGGATGGGTTAAATGACCTGCCTATAGCCTCAGAGCTAACAAGGAATTGAATCCCAGCATGAACTGCTATAGTAAGGAATAAAAGGCGGGGAATTGTAACTAGGAAGCAGGTACATCAAGAGGTGTTGGGGGCAGAGCCAATTTGGGGCCATGTGGGTTTTAAAAAGGTTTGCAAATGGGGTGAACCTGGAGAAGCTCTGTGTCTCCTGACTTCTCAACCCCAGTTTCTGCCTTTTGGGTTTCTCCACCTGCCCCGTGCGGTCTTTGCTGACCCAGGTGGCACCTGCCTGCTGTTTTGGGGGGCTTGGGATGGTTTCAGTCCCCTTGCAAACTTAGCAAAAACTGTAGTCTGTGTCCCAGCTCTGCCTCAGGACACAGCAGCTGAGACTCAGAAATGGGGCTGGATGCCTTCTGGTTTCTACCCAGCCTCAGTTCCCACGTGGGCTCTCTGACCTCATTCCCCCTGGTCTCGGCGACTTGTGATACCAGCTGAAAAAGTTTCTAGGACACAGCCAGCTGGTCTGTGTCCTGGAGGTGGCAGGTGTGTTCTGGCTGAGATAGGGCAAGTGAGACAGGAATGTGTGTGGTTGGCATGATGTTTAACAAAGAAGGGAGAAAGCCAGCCCTGCAAGACCCAGGGCGGGAATGTTTGTGCAGGGGACAGTGAGAAGCAGGAGAAAGGAAAGAGAGAAGTTAATGAACAATTGGGCAATACTGGGAAGTGTACCAGGCTCTTGCCCCACAGCTGGTGTTCCTCTGAACTTGCTCTGTGGGGATGTGAAGTTGGCTAGCAAGTTTCCTCCTAGAACAGTGGTTCTTAACTTTTTTGAGGTATCGAACCCACCAGTTTCATATGCGCATTCACCGAACCCTTCTTTAGTGATAAATAAAGTATAATTTTCTTTTCCAAATTCAAGATATAGGTATATGTTTTTTTACTGGTGCACAAAATGAGCTGTGCATGAACATCACCTTGCTCAAAGAACAAAACCAACAAAGTGCATGAACTCACAACAAATTATGGTATTACTTTATTCTGGCCTCCGCGGCAGAGGCTTCTTCCGAACCCCTGAGACCGACTCATCGAACCCCTAGCGTTCGATAGAACCCAGGTTAAGAACCACTGTCCTAGAATCAACTCCTAGCCCCTAAGGGTCTTGGAAGTGAGTGGCCAAGCGAGCACGTGCCGGGAAGAAGCACACATCTGAATCATAGCCGTGGATCATTTGGAGACAAAATAAGCCAGAAATCAGGGTGCCTAAGACCATCTCCGGAAGACATCAAATTAAAAATTAAGGGAGTGAAAGAGGGCGTGTAATTTACAATGAAAAGTGTTGGGTCACTTTGATCACAATAACAAGTGACACCTATGGAGCACTTCATCTGAGCCAGTCACTGTGCTAAGAGCTAACTGACGTGAATCATCTCATTTATATCTCACAACAAACCTCTAAGGCAGGTATTACTATGATCTCCGGTTTACAGATGGGGCATTAGAAGCCCTGAGGTTTAAGCGACTCACCCAAATTATAAACTACTGAGGGGCAGAAGCAAGATTTAAATACTGTACTGATATTTTCCAAAGCTAAGCTCGCAAATACATAGCTTCGCTGCTTTACTGCCCACCTGAATTCAGAAATACTGTTAAAAGGGTGACAGAGTGAGGAGGAAGAAAGATCAGCCAATCAGGAGCCCCAAATCTTCTCAAAGGCTTGCAGAGTTCTTTTGGCTTGCCTGTAATCTGGGACGGAATAGTAGCCAGTGCGATTTACAGTGAGGGACCTCCCAGGAGTCTGTGGATCTTACATGCTGGTTTGAAATAATTGCATGCCAGAGAAACCTACAGCCATTTCTCAAGTTTTCTTTTTACACAATAGACTTGGGAGGGGTTTAGGTGGGTAGGCACAATGGGTTATTTTTTTAATCTTGAGCTGGCACCATGAAGTATGACTATTGGTTCTACCCTACCATACTGGCTGGATTGGAAAAGTCCATGTGTGGACAGGAAATTTAAACAAACCCTTTCAGAGTTCCACGTTAACATCAAGTCTTCCGGAAGAGGTGTTTTACGAAATGGTACCCTGTGACAACATGTTATTTATGTCCTCTTAGAGTAGTCCTTTATACTTAGTATTATCCTGGCCTGGATTCATCATAGACTCAAGTTCAATAATAATAGCCATTATACTCTCCAGCAAGGCTACCACTCCTTCTGTGTCGGTAGAATGCCTCATGCACAGCAAGGCACAATAAACAGTCAATACTGAGGTTTACTATGATAATGATGTTCCAAATGCCTTTCATCCGAGGATCTCAAAGTGCTTTGTAAACACTAATTAGTTATTTTAAAATTTTTGAAATTAAATTGAATGGGGTGACATGGATCAATAAGGGTACATAGGTTTCAGGTGAACATCTCTATAGCATTTGAACTGCTGAATGTGTTGCAAACACGAATTAGTTAAGCCCCATGATGGCTCTCCATTTTTACAATACATTTCCCCATTTTACAGAAATTCCTACTGAGACCCAGCAAACTGAAGCAGCCTGCCCAGTCACACAGCAAACTTGACTTTGAGAATGAGGACGCCTTGCATTTCCTGCAATGCACGTGCATTCTGCGGCAAATGGTTTCTAAGGTGACCTGAGAATGTTGCAAAGATCATTTTCACACTCTCCTGGAGGAAGGTGGGTAGTGAGTATTATTGACTGTTGACTAGATCAGGTAAACTGAGGCCAAGAGAGCAAGTCTCCTCGGTGAGGATTTGACTAAGGATGCAAGCTGACTCTCAGAAGAGAGTGTGCAAGCCAGACCGTCCTCAGTTCTCTGAACTGAGGGATGCACGACTGCTTTCCCACTCATGGGAAAGAGAGCAGAATTTGGGGAGTAGAACAGGTTGCAGAACGACAGCCAGGAATGAGTTTGTTCATGTCCCCATTAAGAGAGGCTAACGGGATGAGATGAGGTACTTCAAGAAAGGTGGGTTCAGAAAATGAAGGAAACAGGCGGATGGGGGTGGCGGCTTCCCCTGTTCTCTTCCATCTTTACCAAATCAGGTCCTGCCTGAGAGCAGCAGCCCTCATCGGCCTGGTTCTGTGCTTCAGCCTCCTGGACAGGGCTTGGTCCAGTGGGACTCGGGGGATGGGCCCTCACTGGCATGTTGCTCTGATGTTCCAAGTCCCTGTGAAAGAGTTCCAGGGACATGCAGTATCTGAACGGCTGTCTCTTACGTATGGCCAGCTCTCCTCCCCACAACCTCTCTGACAGGAGGGGCCTGGAAGCCTCCAGGGTTCAGACACTTAGTAGCTGTGCATCCACTCACTGCTCCCTTTTCTGAGCAACACAACCACATAGCAAAAGACGAAAACACGAACAAAAACATTTAAAGGCGATAAGGGACTTGCCTCCTCCCAGTTTGGCAATAAGGTTTTTTTTTTTTTTTTTTTTTTTTTTTTTACAGAGACAGAGAGAGAGTCAGATAGAGGGATAGATAGGAACAGACAGACAGAAACAGAGAGAGATGAGAAGCATCAATCATTAGTTTTTCGTTGCCGTTTTGACACCTTTGTTGTTCATTGATTGCTTTCTCATATGTGCCTTGACTGCGGGCCTTCAGCAGACTGAGTAACCCCTTGCTCGAGCCGGTGACCTTGGGCTCAAGCTGGTGAGCTTTGCTCAAGCCAGATGGGCCCACGCTCAAGCTGGCGACCTGGGGTCTTGAACCTGGGCCCCTCCGCATCCCAGTCGAATGCTCTATCCACTATGCCACCACCTGTAGTGAATAATGATTGCGCCACCACCTGTAGTGAATAATGATACTCTACCCAGAGGCAAGTCAGACTCTGCAGAGCAGGGGTGGGGAGATGTTGCTGGGTCTTAGGAACTCAAAGGGAGATTTGCTGGCTGGAGATAGAGCCCATTCTCTGTAAGATTTCCTACAAACAAGGCATATCTGAGAGACGTTCGCTCCCGATCCCCACCCTGCCTTTTCCCAGCCTGTGGATTCTGACTGATGGCTAGACCGAACAGGGAGCCTTAAAGAAGGGCACCAAGCCCTTTCCTGGAATGTGCTTTACACACACAAGCACAATGGCAATAAAAAGTCTGCGGCAAAGAAGTTGCACGATGGCCCGCTTCTCCCAGCGCCCATTTTTGAATGTTTCCATACTCCCCTACTGCACGTGCGGCTGGAAGGGGCCGTGAACCTAAGGAGGGCTGAGCTCCTGCAAGACTTCTTTAAGAGAATTGTTCTGAACACACATCACAAGCCTATTCTTCTCCCTTGGGAAGGAATCCGGAAGACCCTCCCAGCCACTGTTACTCTTCGCAGCAGGGAGTCCTGGGACTCTGCTACCAGCATGGAAGCTTGCTTTCTAAGTGTGCCAATGACTCAGGCCTCAGCTAGCCATGTCCACTTGGGCACACTGGCTCCGGGGGTGACAGTGAAAATAATCCTGCTGGACTCACAAGTACCACATCCTTCTTCTCCCAACAAGGCTCACCGCCAGGTCAGACAAGGTCCTCAGGATGTGCTTGCAGAGCGATCCGCACTATCCAAACACCAAAAGCATTACCGGGTGACATCCTCGGTAGCTCTACTGGGTCCATTTGTGTTTTTATTGCAGCTGCTGATTGCATTTTATGTGTTTATTCATTTTTTTAAAAAGTAAGTTGCATCTGCTATACTCGGTCCAGCCTTTCCTATCACTCAGTCCACCTACATGTCTGCTCCCCTCCTGCATGATCTTTGGGCGGCAAGCGTCCTGATAGCTTTGAGTGGATTGTGAATGAACATCATCATAATAGCACTTTCTGACCATGGGGGGGCATGGGGGTGGGGGAGATGGATTTGGATAAAAGCCAAACAAAACCAGCCATTTGAAAGGTTCTCAGACATCCCCAAAGCAACAAGCAGTTGGTTATGTTTTGTCTCTTTTACATCCTTATGCCCTGGGTCGGCCTCAGAACGAAGTGAAAGACCAAAAAAATTTCATCAAGAAGGCTTTCCTTATTCTACCACCTTCTGCACAAGAAACTGGGAAGCTTTGAGAGTTCGAAGAACTCCAGGAAGGATTAGATAGGCTCAGGATCCCAACAGATTTCGGGACAATGCTCACTGCCCACAGAAGCTTATTTTGGGGGAACCCTGACAGCACACCTTCTGCACTGAAACTAAAAAGAGAGAGATCCTAACTGCGGCATACACAAATCCAGCCTCCGGGGGGACAGGATAGGAACAAACAAGATCTTTCTTACCCCATCCATGTGGATTCTGATATTAGGCACGAGCCGGAAAGGGCTGGATTGCAGACTCCTAGGGTCAGTTCTGCTTCTCCTGGTGTCCTGCAAGGTCAGCACGCCTGGCCGGCGGAGGGAGCCCCCTCTCCCCAGGCTCTGCCCTGAGCCTGAGCGCATACCGTCCAGCAGGCGCACAAGCAGCAGGTTGGCCGGCAGCGCCTCGATGCTGCAGAACACTGGCGTCCTGCATTCGGGGCACCTCAGCTCCTTGTGGGCCTTGAAAATCCTCTGGAGACATGGTTTGCAGAAGGTGTGCTGGCAAGGGAGGACTTTGGCTGTGACATCGAGCTTCTCAAAGCACACGGGGCACTCCAGAAGATCAAGTAACATCAAATCATCCATCTTATTTTAAAACGCCAGTCCAGACCTGGAGGGGCAGAGTCCACATGGTAAGGTCAGCTGAGCCGGGGGCGCTGAGCTGGTCTCTTGAGAGCGTCACAGTTCCTGCCTGTTTGAAGGAGAAAGAAAGAGAGGAGAAAAAAAAATATGTGACTGCTCTGTGAGAGATGTCCCACCTACATGGAGGCAGTGTCTCATTAGGCAGTTTGCAAGTACTTGGTGCCAGCACCCAAGTTTCAGATGACTCATTCTGATTCAGTGCTAGCAGGTATGAGACCCGACTCCTGCCTGTTAAAGGATCCGAGCGAGCACTCCGCACGGTGGCGGCTTATTCATTGCCTCCTCTCCGTGGGCAAGGCAAGACCAGGGAGACAAAACTGGCCTGTCCAAGTGGCATACCCACTCCCTCTCCCAGTCAGGGCACGAAGGGGGTCCTTGACCCCTCCAGAATGCCATTCTCAATTCTCAACTCAAAGTGTCCTCCCCTAGGTCTAAGTTTATCATCTGCCGCACACGCAGATAAGTTGACGAGGATAAGTGGCAGATGTAGAAATGTTGCCTTCGCACTGCATCTCCCCCCTTCGTTCTGTTCAAGCAAGGCACAAGGAAAGCTTCTACTACAGAGCCGTTTTCAAAGACAGAGGCCATAGCCACAGAGACAATTCCTCCCGCAAGATCGCAAGATCGAGTCAAGCAGCCTGTTTACTTTGGCAATTGTTCTCAGTTTCAACTGAAGCAGGAATTCTGAATTGTGCAAATACCAAGATGGGGTAGAGTATACAGGTGTGTGTGTGCGCGCATGTATGTGAGTGTTCCTGTTACAGAAAGTTTTTTTTTGGATGTCTGAAAAGAAGTCTCCAGTTTAGAAAAGTCTCCCGGTAATAGGTACAGTGTCCCTGGCCAGCCCAGACGTGGGTGAAGGCAGCAGTGAGGGAGGTTCGGCAGGGGGGCGGGTGGCCCCACTAGGAAGCAAAGCAGACATGGCACACCGGGGATGAGAGATGGCGCCTCGCCTCCCTGAGACAACGCTCCAAAGATGTCAGCTCCGGGGAGGTGCGCGGGTGGCCACTGACCTTGAGCTTGTAACCCCGGCTGAGTCCAGCTCAGCGCAGTCCTCTGGATCCTCTGTTCGGCTGTTCAACTTGTTTCAAAGAGCCAAGCCGCTGCTTTGAAAACTTTTAACAACTCGAGACTTACTCATTTCAAGGGATCGCCTTACCCCAGCCCTGTTAACCCTTTCACCGCTGGGCGGCCACAGCAGGTTTTCTTTAAAGTTCGCTTTCTGCTACTGATCCTTCCTTTATGTAACTGAGTCGATTTCTGGGAAAAGGTGATAAAGGGGCAAAATATAAAGCAGCCCCGAAGGCCAGGTATTTACAGTTTATATTTTTGCCTTTCTCCACCTCTCTCCTATCTAAGAAGTTGAAATGCATTCAGATAATTATACACAAGCGAATGTGACTGTATTTATTTTAAACCTTTATAAGGATTCCTTGAAAAGGTCAAATGTATTAATGGTAGCTATGACAACAAAGATAAACTGGCTACCTAATCTAAAAAGTGTGATCCTTAAAAATCATGGTCAATCCTTGAACTTAGAGATTTGAGAGGGACTTGAGTGATCTTTTTGTTTGATTTCTTTAAATTAAAAAAAAAAGTGTTATGGTAGTATTTACACATCCTTGAAAAAAAAAATCAAAGCATAAAAGGGCTTTAAAAAATAAAAAGCAATGCTCCCAGCTCTCCCCCGCCCCCTGCCCACTAGAGACTTCATAGCTCCAAATAATGCTTATGCTTCTATTTCTTGATTTATCAGTAATGTATTTCATGTAAAATTACAAAGGCATTTAATAAAGTAGATAATAATAATATCATTTAAAGCCGGAGTAGCCCTTATCTGTGACTAGCACTGTTCTAAATATTTCACCTGTATTAACTCATTTCTTCCTTTTAATGACCTGCTGATACACTGCTCTCTCCTTTACCCTCATTTTACAAAGGAGGGAAGTGAGACACAGAGATGAAAGAACTCATCCCAGGAGTCCCCGCTAGCAGGAGGCAGGGGGTCGCTGCTCCTAACCACCCTGTCACATGGTGATACAGCTTTAAGGGGAGGAGATATGCTTGAAGGGAGATACACCTTCTCTGGTTATGGCAGGAAGCAAAAGATAATGACCCAAATTGACCAATCAGCGTTTTCTGCAGATGAGGAAGCTGTGCTCAGAGAGATCAAAAGGTTCCTTGAAGTTGCCCAGCAAGTTAAGGGTAGAACTGGGGGACTATGCTACTTCTCACTGGACTTTTTCTCTCAAAATAAGAATGGCATAGCTTTTTTTTTTTTTAAATAAGAATAAGAGTTTACTGGTTACTTTTTAAAATGTTTATTTTATTGATTTTAGAGAGAGGAAGGGGGAGAGCAGGAGAGAGACAGGAATGTCTGTTCCTGTATGTGCCCTGACTGGGGATTGAACCGGCAACCTTGGCACTTTGGGATAATGTTCTAACAGCAGAACGATCCAGCCAAGGCAAGGATGGCATATCTTTATTATGCAGAAAGCACTTAAATACAACTCCTTGGGCAAATCTTAAGAGAGGAACAAGAGGACTGAGAACAGATTGTGGTGGTTCACATTTTTCAAAGTTCTTCCATATCAGATATGAAAAAAAACATACCTGAAGCTCAAGACAGGGGAGGGCTTTAGGATGGAGCCAATTAGAGGCCTAATTTGGATATGATTCAATTTTAGAGACCATTTTCAATTCTCTCTTTATTTTATTTTATTATTAAAAAATTTTTTTTTACTCATTTTAGGGAGGGGGGGGAAGAGCAGGAAGCGTCAACTCCCATATGTGCCTTGACCAGGCAAGCCCAGGGTTTTGAACCGGCAACCTCAGTGTTCCAGGTCAATACTTTATCTCTTTTTTTCAAAACCTCCCTTTTATGGAGGTTTTTTTTTGAGCTTCCACAACATCACCTCCCATTCTGTTGCCTGTCTTCTTCACTTTTATAGATTCTGTGCTCACTGAGGAGCCTCTTGTCTGAGGCCCTTTGATGTCCCTTACTGCCTCTCTTTCTGGAAGCTCTGCCCTCTGTGAGCTGTCCTGCGGCCCCTTACCCTCTGTGAGGTAGGCTCGAGTGCCTGAAATCTTGCTGTGGGGGGGGGGGCAACACTCTCCTTCCTTTCCTCTCTTGTTCTTTAACACACTACCTTAGATGCCCAAATCTGTATGCCCCTGCCCATGCACATGCATGCTTGCATAAGGACAAATGCACACGTGATCTTAACAGTAATACTTACGGAGCACTTGCTGTATGCCACGGACCAGTGCCAAGACTTTAAACAGATTACCTCTAAATCCTCCCTACTATGCTGTAAAATAAGTGCTGTAACTTTTCTAGGGTTACAGAGATTGTGATCTGAATCCAGGTTGGTCTAATTCCAGGGCTTGTGTTTTTTCCCATTATGGCTTCTCATGTTATAAAGTCAGGTATATTTCATAAGTATATCCATACACCTTTGCTGTATAAATCCACGCACATTTATACAGATGTCCATATCACATATACCAGCTGATCCCTGGGTCAGCTCAAAACAGGAATAAAGTCAAAGGAACTTGGGGTACTTTGACTGTTTGGGGGGGCGTGACTGACAGGGACAGAAAGACTGGAAGGGAGAGAGATGAGAAGCATCAAGTTATAGTTATGGCACTTTAGTTGTTCACTGATTACTTTCTCATATGTGCCTTGACTATGGGGCTGGCTCTAGCTGAGCCAGTGACCCCCTTGCTCAAGCCAGCAACCATGGGCTTCAAGCCAACAACCATGAGGTCACACCTATGATCCCATGCTCAAGCTGGTGAACCCGTGCTCAAGCTGGCAACCTCGTGGTTTCAAACATAGGTTCTCAGCATTCCAGGCCGATGCTCTATCCACTGCACCACCAACTGATCAGGCTGACTGTTACTCTCTGTAACCTGCCCAGTCTAATGGCCCCGCCACGCCCTAAATGATCAGTGGTCTCAAAAAACCTCAAACCCTCCCATCCCTGAGAAAACACAAAAAGTCCAGTTCTGTCCCAGGAAGGCAGGATAGATCCAGTGGGCTGCTCTGTGCTGGCGTATCTGGCCATTGATGGAAGATTCAGCAGAACAGAATTGTGATGCTACAACCTTAGGCGCTAGTGGAGGGAGTGGTCTTTTAGCCCCTCTCAAATGACACCTTGTAGGTGGTCCCCAACACCACCCACATATGAGGTTAGTCTTGGTGGAAACTTGAGGAGAAATTTTCTTTTGAAGCTTCTGCAGAAGGGGGAGAGTTTTCAATGGGGATTTTATCCTGGCTTACCCAAATGCTATCTTGGCGTCAAATCAGATGAACATCTAGTCCTCAAAAACAAACAGAAAGGTGACTTACGCATGACTTCCCAGACTCTAGTCTCAGCCTCCCACCCCACTGCTCCCATGCGACCAACACTTTTGTTTATATTTATACTGTTACGTAGTGATTATACGCTGTACTTAAAAAATAAAATACCCGTGTGACATTTATAAGCTTTCACTGCTTGTATTTACAAGTATATCTTGGTTTATGTAAAAAAAAGAAAAGAAAAAAGAAAAGCAAATCTGATCATATCGTTCCCTGGTTCAAAACCTTTCAGTAGCTTCCCATTGACCACAGGATAAGATCTGCATCCCTTTTCTCATCTAACAGGCCTGATATGATCTGGCTCCAGCCCACCTCTCCTGCCTTGACTTATCCCCAATGTCCGTCCCACCCACTTGCCCACTCCAGTCCCACTGGCTTGCTCTTTACTCAGGACAGTTTCAGTTTTTCTGCCATGGGGTATTAATTAGTTCATGCTCTTCTTTCTCTGTGTGATGTACTTTCTAGTTCTACCCTTCCTCTTCCTCTCTTCCCAGTCACTCCTCTCACCACGCCTTTGTTTTCTTCACCCCTTTCTCTGCAAGTTTTAGCTTAAATGCCACTTCCTCAGGGAAGCCTTCCTTGATTCTCATGACTAGAAAGTTGATCATCTTTCCCTTCTCCTTTATAACAGTTATCACAATTGTAATTTGGTAATTAACCTATAATAATTTATTTAATGACTGATTCCCCCCAAATAGGCCGTACGGTCCAAGATACCAAGGCACTTAGGTGTCGTGCCACCACTCTATCCCTCATATTTGACACAGTGACTGGCATGTGCTTGATGCTTAATAAATAATTTTGAATTGGTTTATAAATGAATAAATTGTATTCTTAAAAAATTGTATCGGGGCAGATGTACATCTGTAAATGAAAAGCCAGTTTCATTTGCTGCAATTTGAAGGCAAAAGCAATTGCACATTTAATTAAAGCAATAAAACGTCACTGGAATTGGGTTAAATGCTCTTGCCTGCCTAGATCTGAATGTGAGGCCTGAGCAATTTGCTAAAAAGGGAGGATTAGCAAATGTTAGAGGGGCTTTCAAGTCTGGTGCTAGGCTGAGGCTTTCTCCCTGATATAAGCAGGGGAGTGTGAAGGGGCAATGAGTAACTTTCTTCCTGTGTGCTCCCGTGTTCTTCATTGTGTGCTAGGGTTCCCCAGGCCGTGGGACACTGCTCTGGTGTGTCATAGGGGTATGGGTGACTGTGAAGAGCCAAAGGGAGGGAAGAACCTACCCACTCTCTGCCCCATAAACGGTGGCTCACCACCTCTGCATCTGCTGAGAGATTCTTCCTTACATGTCTTCCTCTTGATTTTCACTAAAAGACAGTAGTCTAAGAACTATGGTTGTATTCCTTCCTCTATAGAAGATTAGGAGAGAGTTCTTAAGGCAGCTTAAGAGGAGAAAGTAGAAGAGCAAGAATGCGTCTTACCATTGTTGCAGCATTGTTTAAAATAGCCAAGATCTGGACACAGCCCAAGTGTCCATCAAGTGGATTAAAAAGCTGTGGTACAGACACACAATGGAATACTACGCAGCCATGAAAAGGAAGGAAATCTTACCTTTTGCAATGTCATGGACGAACCTGTAAACTATTATGCTAAGTGAAATAAGCCAGGCAGAGAAAGACAAATATCATATGATCTCACTTATATGTGGAATCTAATGAACAAAGTGAACTAAGGAACGGAATAGAGGCAGAGGTGGGGTCACAGGGAGCAGAGGGACAGCTGTCAGAGGGAAGGGGGATGAGGAATGGGATCAGAGAAGGTGAAGGCATTAGTGAAATTATATGTACATAACACAGAGATATAGATAACAGGACAGCAAATCCCAGAAGGAAGGGGGGAGGGAGTTAGGGAGAGGGAGGCAAAGGGGATGTAATGGGGGACACAGGGGTGGGGGATGAGGGAGTTATATTGAGTGGGACACTTGAATCCATGTTAACACAACGAATTAAAATTAATAAAAATTAAATAAAACTAAAAACGTAATTCAGCTGGTCAAACCCAGGGCAAGTTTGTGGTCTAGTTATTTCACTGCTCACAAAAATTAGGGGATATTTTATTGCTTCATATTCATTTTGAAATATCCCCTAATTCTGCTCACAAAAATTAGGGAATATTTTATAGCTTCATATTCACTTTTGTGAGCAGTATATATTACGCTCATGTTGACTTCCTGGTTTTTATAATGTGTTATAGTTATATATGGTGTTATCATTGAGGAGAGACTAGTGGAAGGTTCAAGGGACTTCTCGGTACCATTTTTGCAATATCTTATGAGTTATATTTATTCTGAAATAATAAGTAAAAAACAAAAGGGAAAACAGATATATATTTGGAGACCATATATATATATGGTCTCCAAAGCCTTACAAATATATCCCTACCCTAAAATACCACTTCTAGGAATTTGTACTAATTAACAGATATATAGCCCAAGTATGTTCCTCATATAACTACTTATAATAGTGAAAAATTTTAAACATCTGTAACGTTGAATAATAGGGCAGTGAGTAAATAAATGATTACATATATATGTATGTATATATATATATATATACACACACACACACACATATATTTACTATTAAAAATTATAGTGGAGATGTATATTTAATGGCATGAGGGACATTCACAATTAGGTGAATATAGAAACTTACAAGCCATATGAGCCCAGGTTATTTAGGAATGATGCATACATATAATATTATTGAATCTACAAAACTGTATGCCAAAAGTTCAGCAACAGTATTTTCTGGCCTCTGGAGTTATTAGTTGCTTTTAATGTTTTCATTCTGCTCATGCGTATTTGGATTTTTTTCTACAATGAACATGTTATTGGTGTATGAAAGTTTCAAAAATAATAATAGCTTAAATCATTATAATTTACTGTAACATTTGCAACAGGGAGAGCTAAATCCTCTAACAGTAATAGCCTATGCATTACAAAGGTGATAATATAGCCATGAAAAAGAAAACTAAATTGCAAAGCTCTGAAACTGTTATAAGTCGACATTAATCCATAACAGATACTGTGCATTCCAAAAAAAGGGCTGTGATCAGTCACTTCACTCCTAACCAGTCTTCTTCCTCTTTCTCTACTGTTTCCTTTCTGATGAAATTAGTAAATGTTTTGATTCAAAACCAGGAGCAGGATACAACCTTAATTCTTCTTAAACTCAGGGCAAGTCTGTGCATAAGCTGAAAATTTGCCTAGGCTATTGGGTAACCATAATCTTGTACTTTTGATCACAGGTGGGAATGTTGCAAAACTCAGTAATTCCTTAAGTGCCCTGATTCGTCCTAGGAGTCTCTCTTTGTATGAAGGTCTTATAGGATAATATCAAATACATCAGAAACAAATGTCTCCTTTTTTTTTTAGGAATTAGAATTATTTTCCTAAAACTAACTGTAAACTCTGGCTGGATAGCTTGGTTTGTTGGAGCGTCATCCTGAATCACAAAGGTTGCTGGTTCATTCCCCAGGGTCAAGGTACATGCATGAACAACTTGATGTTCCTGTCTCTCTCTACCTGTTTCTCTCAAAAAAAAATAAAAAAGGAAAAAAAACCTAACTGTAAAGTCCATTGAACCTTTTTGAGCCCTGTCATAGTACTAATATTATAAACATTACATATGCTTTACTCACTTGTCTCCCTCTTCCATGTATCTCTGTTCTATGCTATAGGAACCATGTCTGTGCTGTCTTTTTGTGCCTGACACAAGGACGTGTTTAATAAATATTTGCTGAGTGATGAGGATGACTCATTAGTGTTGGAATTCTTGTTGCATTCCTAGGGAGAAAGCTTGAGACTGGACTCTGCAGATGTCCCTTGGAAATTCACCTTTACCACTAACAGCTCTGTGACCCTGGGGTTCACTAGCTCTAAGCCCCATCCATAAAACTGCTATCAGTAATATGTAATTCTTGACTTGCCATAAAAAATATACTTCCTAATATGTGTTGGTAGCTGTTGGGCAGATAGAATATATTATGCTCACTTTGTTAAAGATAGCGCTACTGCCCACGTGGAGGCCCGTTGCCCAGGTGATGATATTAGTTGCCCTTCCTACTTGGGAATGGGCGTGATTATGTTAATATGTGTTGGGGGAGGGCCTTTGCGCCAAAAGGTTTTTAAAGAGAAGAGACAGCAGAGAGCAGGGAGAGAGCAGAGAAAGGCCACGTGGAGGAGAGGAGAGGTGAGGCAGCCAAGATGGCAGAGTGCTAAAGGAGAAGTCAGTTTGTGCAGTTTGTGCAGAGAGAAGGAGATGGGGAAACAGAGGTGAATAAGTCTGGTGACCTAGAAACCTTTGATTCTAGGAAATTCGGATAAGTCAGTAGCTTTGTGAGCACTGAATAAGTGGGTTTTGGAGCCCAGTGTGTGTTTTTACTTGCCCGCTGGGTACAAGCTAGGATAAAGATGATGGCCCACCAGTTCCTGACTCCGTTGTTTCATTACCGACTGTCCGAATCTAACGTGAACCTGCATGGGCCAGGTGGCTGTGATTGTGGCTGCAGCTACTGGCTTTACAGTAGCACTTAGAACTGCATAGAAGTTGCTTGAAAGATATGGGTTGGCAATATCTGAATTCCTTTTTGTCCTAGCTTATGGTGACCATATTTTAAAATTGGTAAAGCAGGACACCATTGATGGGGGCGGGGGGATTCTCGATTAAAAATTTGGTCTATATGGAGCAAAAAGAATTTTCATAGAATTCAAAAATAGTATTGTAATATATTTTTTAAAATTTCAACATAAGTACAATTTACAAATATAATACATTAAAAATTATGTATAGTATTATTTTATTCTTTGGCATAGTTCTCATTTGAGTGAATTTTTTTTAGTAGATTGCTGTCGTTGTTCAAAAGTCATGAAATTTTTCACAAGAATTTGTTAAATTATATTTCACACATAAAATGGCTTTCAAAGTCTCAACACTTGATTGTGATTTTTCAGATGTCCACACTTTATTTACCGTAGAAAAAATGCGTTCAGTCACAACATTAGTTCCTGGTAAAGACAGCGCGTATTCCACAGTTTTTAGTGCATTATTGTATGGGACATGGTTTGTTTCAAAATGATGAAATATTTTCAATTATTTGTTTTCTATTGTGATTTTTGCTGATGCCCAAGATTTAACCATTTCCTTATCAATATATATTTTTAATAATGGTACTTCATTAAAAAGATCATTTTCGGAAATATTACTATATGGGAAATTTTGAGTGAGTCAGAGGGATCAGGTTACACGGTCCCGAAACCGATGCCGGAGCTGCAGGAGCGGGCGGGAGCAGGCAGGGCAGCGCTGCCAGCATGCTCAGCAGCTGCGCTCCCCGCGGCCAGCCCCGCCACCCTCTGGAGACCAAGCAGCTTGCGCCTCCTGGAGCCCGGAGCCACATGCCGGCATCCAGGACATGGACCTATGGGTAGTTAGGGGACTTGACACCTACCACCCGAGCAGGTACGTCCCGCCCGAAGCTCTTTGTTTTGGACCCGCTCGGGGCAGCCAGCTCTTGCGGCAGTGTGGGCGCTTCCAGGTCGAGGCGGGGTCTCCCCGCTGAACCACCTATTCCCTTCCCATTCTTCCGCTGTTCCCTAGCTTTTCATGCATTCTTTCCAAAAATCGGGACTTTTTAAAAACACCGTGGAACGTGGGACAAATTGTTAAAAATTGGGACAGTCCTGCCAAAAGCGGGACATCTGGTCACCTTATCCTAGCTGCAACTGACCTCTTTCTGCCATTGTTTCTAACTTACTATAGGGGTTAAGAGCATAAGCTCTGGAATCAGAAGGCCTGTGTCATCTTCTTAAATAAGAGTGTGACCTAGAAGAAGTTGATTAAACACTCTGTACTTGGTTTTCTCATCTGTGAAATGGGAACGATAGTAATAGCACTTACTTCATAGGGTTATCGTGTATCTACACGATGAAGATGCTTACAAAATTCTTCAAAGAGTGTGACACAAAGTAAGTGCTCAGTAAAGGTTAGCCATCAGCCTCTCACCACGCCTCTTATTATCTATTGTATTGCATCTAACGCACAGTTTAAAATTGAACCCGACTCCTGGCTTCCTTTCCTGAAGGAATTATTCAATCTCATTTGGCCATTATCATTGTCAACTCACGGACTAGCTTGCCAGAGACCTATGTGGTCTTGGGCATCGCAGCACCCTGTAAAACTTTAAGAAGGGGTGGTTGGCTATTATTTTAGAATAAGTAATAACAATTAATCTTATTTCATGCCCAATTCTTTGAAAAGAATTATAACCTTCTTATCTCCATCTTAACAGATGAGGAAACAGAGTCTTTGAAGGTGACGTTTTGCTCCAGCTAGTGAGTACCTAGGGAAACCAGTACTTATATCCAGGCAGTCTACACTGTTCAAGCCTTCAGGTCATCCCATTTGCTGCATTTATCATATAAAATAGAGGTTATTTTAATCAATATTTTACTGCAATTTTGATCCAATCAAAATTTTGATTTTCATCTATCATTCCAATCAGTAGAACCCAAACCTTAGAAACATAAGCAGCCTTCACACAGTAACATCAGGCTAATCTACAAGAATCAGAAAGAGACATAAGCCTGAAAGAGAAGGGGAAGAAATATAAAATAATGAGAAATGCAAAACGACAACAACAAAAACACAAAAAAGCACCCCCACCAAAAAAACCCCCCAAAACAAAACTAAATAAATATCAGTCAATATATTTGGATAAAAAATTTTCTTTGTCATCTGGCCGGTTGGCTCAGCAGTAGAGCGTTGGCCTGGCATGTGGAAGTCCTGGATTTGATTCTCAACCAGGGCACACAGGAGAAGCGCCCATCTGCTTCTCCACTCTTCCCCCTCTCCTTTCTCTTTATCTCCCTCTCTCCCTCCCACAGCGAAGGCTCCATTGGAGCAAAGTTGTCTCAGGTGCTGAGGATGGCTCCATGGCCTCTACCTCAGGCACTAGAATGGCTTTGTTGCAACAGAGCAACAACCCAGATGGGCAGAGCATCACCCCCTGGTGGGCATGCCGGGTGGATCCCAGTCGGGTGCATGTGGGAGTCTGTCTCTCTGCCTCTCCACTTCTCACTTCAGAAAAAAGAAATTTTTCCTTTGTTCTTTTTAATGAAAAAAATCCCATAAATATAATCAGAATTATCTCATTTTGTTTTTATACCCAATTTGTAACTGTGAATTAATTTTTCACCTAGAACTCTAAAATATGTTTGTCCTGCTAGATCTGACTCTTCCATTTGCAATGTTATCTTTGTGGCAATGAGCTAGAAATGCAGTAGGAGGCTAGGAGTATGATTGTTGAATAAGGGCTCAAATAATGGGCAGTTTATCTCTCAATCTCACTCTCCAACCTCAACCACTCCTTGCCCCTTAGTTAGGGCTAAAAATGACTTGGATTCTAGGCCAACTTCAACATTGTCTATTGAAATTTTGAATGAATGTTCCCTCTTACTCAGTACTTTTACTAAGAAATGCACACACAATATATATAAGGGTAATTACTGTTATACTTTTTATAATTGAAGATAAATGAAGCTAACCTAGATATCCATGAGGAAGGGATTGGTTTTTATATATACCATAATGTAGTTATATAGAAGAATCTATAGGTAGGTACCGACACAGATATACTGGAAAAGAGAAGATTGTAGGCAGTGCTGATGATACTCAGAATATTATAGAAGGGGTTTGTGAGAATAGATATCAATGATTGCAGACTCAAATGCATATGGGGATCAAACTGTTTTTATAAGTGGTCAGGAAGGGTCTATAACAGTGGTTCTTTTTTTTTTTATAACAGTGGTTCTTAACCTGGGTTCTATCGAACCCTAGGGGTTCGATGAGTCAGTCTCAGGGGTTCGGAGAAGCCTCTGCTGTGGAGGCCAGAATAAAGTAATACCATAATTTGTTGTGAGTTCATGTACTTCGTTGGTTTTGTTCTTTGAGCAAGGTGATGTTCATGCACGGCTCATTTTGTGCACCAGTAAAAAAAAACATATACCTATGTCTTGAATTTGGAAAAAAAAATCATATTTTATTTATCACTAAAGAAGGGTTAGGTGAATGCGCATATGAAACTGGTGGGTTCGATACCTCAAAAAAGGTTAAGAACCACTGGTCTATAACCTTGAGAAAACAGCCCCTGTGAAGCAATGGGCATCCATCACTTGGCCTCAGCTAATCATTGCTAATGGGGTGACAGATCTTCGGATTTTCCAAGAAAAGCTATAAATTATGATACTTTTCATGCTACTTTCTTTGTGATTGCCTATTTTTTTCTCTGCCACCTTCAAAGCTCCATGAATGTATCTGTTATATGAACCTCTTGACTTCTATTTTTTGGCAACTAGTAGAACTATTTTTGAAAAATATATTTTATGTGATCTTTTGTGAACTGGATTTGTCTCGCAGGCTCCTTGCATATCAATATTCTTAGTAATAGCTAACTCTGAAGCATTGTATTATGGCCAATATCAAGTATGGTCTTCCAGTGTCTAAACTGTACATACATGTTTGAAGGTTTTTTTGTTTTTTTGTTTTTTTTTACTGTGGTAAGAACCAGTTTATTGGTCAAGGTGAAGTGAGAGGCGAGGGATCTACGCCCATGAAGAGTGAGGGCGGGGGCCTCCCCAGTGACCTGGAAATCTACTTCCTGGATCAGGAGGAAGGCCTTTCGCTGGCCCAAGATGAGGGGGAGTGGATGGCTGTTGGGAATGCACAGGTCCACAATGTTCCCCAGTGAGGAGGTGCCTCCTAACAGAGCCATGTTGAGCAGGACCTTGAGGCAGATGGGAATAACCTTGGTTGTCAAGAACCACTTGATCCAACACTGGCCCTGGGGCCACAACTCCCCCAGAGGGCGTAGCATGGCAACTATCACTGCCTTCAATGAAAATGATCACATCTGCCACCAAGGCACCACCAGGGGCCGAATGCACCTCCTTTCTTGTCCTTAGGGAGGGACTTCACCATTGAGCCTATCCCACTGACAGGGAAGAGCTCCTCACCCACGTCCCAGTACGTGTGGCAGTGTCCCCAACCTCCGGGCTCAGAGCCACTGCCCCTCCCTCCACACAGCTGGTCTGGTCTGACACCTGCCCCCTATCCCGTATCTTACACCCCAGGAAGCTCAGCCCATGTCTTACTAGCCTGTCACTGTCATGCCCCTGGGTATTGTCCTGTCCTCAGATTCTGACCCCACTAGCTGCAGGCCCCTTGGGCAGACACTCTGCTGAAAGACGTGGTGGCTCCAGTAGAAAGTGGTCACTTTAACCTCCCACTCTGTGCAGCCGCAGCAATGATGTAAATGGGGGAAGAGACTGAGAGAGCATAGGGGACCCATAGCCCTAGCTCCTGCGTCCCCAACCGCACAATGGGCATTTATTTAACCTTTCCCAGGAGCCAACAGCCGCCTCAGTGGGGTTTTCTGGGGGTTCCTAGTATGGACAGGGGACAGGGAACAGGGATGTCTAAGATGGGGCTCAGCAATAGCTGGAGGGTGCTCAGGGACCACAGCCAGGCTGGAGGGCCCCCATCTAGGACTGGGGCCAAGACTATGTCACTCAGTAACTCTTCCAGAATTTTCCGCTGGGTCTCAGAGGTACTGCATCTGAAATTGGTGTCTAGAGAGATACCCAGAACAGGAGAGTCCCCAACTTCTGAGGTTACAAACACCCAGATCCTGTGTGGGTCCTGAGGGTCCTTGCTCCAGCCTTGGGCTACACACAACATTTCCTTCCGGTTTGGAGTGGACCGGATTTCCGCTTCCACGTCAGTGCGTCGGGCTTCTCTCAGGAGCGTGGGCACCGCTGGCCTGGCCCAGGCCCAGAAATGCGGGCTCCTGCCACACAGGCCACGCTTTCAAGGGATGCGGAAGTGTGTGCGTCTCTGGTCCAGTGCCAGGTTCCGCTGCGACAGCGCCAGTCGTAAGTTCTGCGGCTTCTGTGTCCCCCTGGTCTGCGTCCAGGGTGGAGTGTGCAGCGTGCTGGGGCCCACCCTGGAGTTCAAGTACCTCTGGAACTAACGCTGTACACCCCCACCCCCACACCTCTTGTTAGCTGAGCTTTTAGAGTGGTGGGGCTTTCTTGTCTATCTACTGCTTTTATAATAATAATAAAATAAAAAATATGCAAAACATATTTCCACAGGCCTAATTCTAAGAAGGTCTGAACCAAAGTGAATTTCTAGACCGTTTAGACTGAAACTTAGCTCTGGTTTTGTTACTGATCTCAAGAATATTGAATTTGGTGAACACTGCTGGACTCATGTAGATGATGCTTTGGACTAGGGTTTCTGCAGCCTGGAGATATTTCTGGCCATGTTGGACTATATGAGTCTTTGGGGATGGAAGCAGCTTTTTAAGGGTGTTGGAAGAGAACAAGCATGTATCTTATTTTCTTGGTGTACCTTGAGCTTGTGGGAAAATGAATAAGAGATTATTATTCATTCACTCATTATAGCAACAAAGGTATTTTGAGCGCTATTTGCCTTGTCCTCTGTTGGTCCCTGATGACACTGTGATACTTTCATTGAGCTCCTGGTTTTGGAGGTGACTCAATGTAAATAGATATCATAACATAGTGTGTGAAGTAGTGTGATGAGGGCCAGCATATGGTGCCTTGGGAAATCCCCACTGGAAGTCAGGGAAGACTTCCCTGAAGAGGTGGCATCTGGGCTGGGTTTTGAGGGATGAGCAGGAGGAGTTAGCCTGCTAAAGAAATGGAGGGGGGATTCCAGGTTGAAAGACACACAGGTACAAAGAAAGGAGTGAAGGCGGGAGAGGACGCAGGGCTCTGTGGGAACAGTTTGTACTCTGCACTGCCTGGGTACTGAGTGTGTGTGGCAGGGAGTGGCTGGCTCTGGGGCTGGAGTATGATCAGCCACCTGATCACAAGTGCTTGACAGAGCAGCCAAGGACACCTGGGTTCCATCCTCAAAGCACCTGAGAGTCAATGACAGGTTTTAAGCTAGGGAGTTTAGGGGCTGTTTGATATATTTATGTAAACAAATATTTTCTTTTCTTTTTTTTTTTAGATTTTTTATTCATTTTTTAGAGAGAGGAGACAGAGAGAGACAGAGAGAGAGAGAGAGAGAGAGAGAAGAAGAAGAAGAAGAAGAAGGAAGCATCAACTCCCATATGTGCCTTGACCAAGCAAGCCCGGGATTTCGAACCAGTGACCTCAGCATTTCAGGTTGACGCTTTTACCCACTGTACCACTGCAGGTCAGGCGTAAAAACTATTTTCACCCAGAGTTTTCATTTTATACATCATTGATTCTATGAACAAAGTGTGTGCATACATGTGAGAATACTATCTTTTTAAGTGAAAAGAAATAGCAACTTATTTTTAAAATACCTCTACACCATAATGGCTGAGAAACTATAGTTAATATTAAAATATATTGAAGTTTTATACCTTTGCGTGCCACTTTATTTTAGAGACATTTCACGACATGTCATACACAGCCGGCATGTTAATTTAGCCACTGACTTGGAAAGTTGCTGGTAAATTCCAAGCCAGTTTCGAGGGTGTGTGGGGAGTTGGTGAAAGGTATCCATAACATTATGATAATCCTCATTGAATATTGCTAGGGTTTTAACGGGCAATTCATCCCATGCCTGGCAGCATTGCTTCCCCGAAAGGGTAGGTGAGCACTCAGTCAGCAGGAAGAGACTAAACACGTTCAGTGTGGTAAGAACCTGACTTCCTCGTCTCACAGGGGGAAAGGGAAGAGTCGGTGGTTTTTGAGATGGGAGGAACAGTGGGGAGGGAGGAGCCGACTCGGGTGACTGGTGATGCAGTGAAAGCCCCACGATTGCTGTCGAGGTGGTTTTTCACCCCTGGAGCAGGGTGATCTCATTTGCTGCTGCACATTCATTCATCCCTGGGTTTCTGGTCTTTTTGCCACGAGGACACGTGT
The DNA here is from genome assembly GCA_037038555.1 of Rhynchonycteris naso. Classification (NCBI taxonomy): domain Eukaryota; kingdom Metazoa; phylum Chordata; class Mammalia; order Chiroptera; family Emballonuridae; genus Rhynchonycteris; species Rhynchonycteris naso. The sequence goes on along the minus strand of CM073003.1, from coordinate 106,844,567 downwards.
ATGTGCTGTGAGGAATGTAGAGACAGACTAAGCAGGATTCAGATTTTACTCTGCAACGTACAAGAGCCTGGAAAAGTTGCTTAACCTACCTGATCTAATATTAGGATGCCTACTTGGCATGGGCTTTGGTGAGAATTAAATAAAATGAGATATTTATATATAGTGACTTGCACAGAACTGATGTTTAATAGATGCTAATTTCTTTCTTGACCCTGGACTGAAGCTACCTTTAATTGGTTTCCAGGGGAGTCGCCATTTGTCTCCGTGCCTCTCCTGCTTCCTTGTAACCAGTGAGAAAATACATGTTCAGGGAAGTGGGAACTTGGGTAGCAGAGTGATCCGCATTCCAATCCTGGTGTTACTACTCACTTTGGCAGGTGACTCAGTATATTTGAGACATAGGTTCATTCTCTGTAAAATGGGAACAGTGTTGCCCAACAGCCCCTGTACCTCCCACAGGCATTGTGAGGATTCACTGAAGGAAGGCAGCGTTCTTAAACTCGGGAAGACAGTGGAATCACCCAGACTGCTTGTTAAAACAGATTGCTGGACTCCATCCTCAGGCGTTCTGAGTTCGTAAGTCTGGGGTGGGGCCTGAGAATTTGCATTTCTAACTAGTTCCAGGAGATACTGATGCAGTGGTCCCCGTGTCCGGCATGCAGTGAACACCAGTTAGTTGTGGCTACTAGGACCCTTTATCTTTTGAAGCAGGGATAATATTATAGTTACTACCACCAGGCTATAATTCTAACCTTGGGGTTCTTATTTTGGCTATGTCAAATAATTGCTTCATTTTCCACTTCTGTATAGCTAACATAAGCAGGGAGGAGGAGGAATTCAGTGTTCTAGGGGGTTAGCATCCACAAGTCGTTATTGTTCAGGACATCTGTGTCACCCTGACCTAGGAGTGAGGGGCCCAGACTGACCAGGTCCCTTGACAGTTATATCAGCCTGGCCCCCTTGAAGCATGCCTGGATTAAAAAACAAGTTTCTGAAACATTGTCTCATCACACAATACTCACTGCTAGGTGTGGAGGGCGTTTGGGGGGCCGTTGGGGAAGATGACAGGAGACTTCCATAGACCAGAGTCTCCTTGGTGACTTGTAAAAAGTCCTCTCATCCCCACAGGTGTTAAGTTTGTAAAGGACGCATCTTCCCACTGAGGAAATCATAGGCCCTGAGTCTTTTATTTTAGAGGATGGGTGGCAAAGATAAGGGGCATGGTGACAGCTTGTCACTTAATGAGCAGTCTGAGTTGCAGATCAAAAATGAACAGATGAACAGCTCGTCCTCCTTTTCCCTCCCTCCCACCCACCCACCCCATACTTAAACTCTCCTTGTTATTGTTTCTCAGAGCAACTGAGTCACAAGAAATGTTATCCTTCAAGCACAGCCAGGAGTGGGACTCAGTGTTGTTTTAGGATTAAGAGTTTAGGTCCTGGCGTCAGCTAGATGGGCCCATCTCACTTCCTGGCTCGGAGAGTGTCACCTCAGCAAGTGACCTTTTAAACTCTCATCGTCTTATTAAACCGAGGGCAGTAATAGTATTTATTCCAAAGGGGTCTCATGAGGGCTCAATTAGGCAGGCAGGTGAGGACGCAATAAATGACAGCTGCTGTTACTATGGGGGACTTTTTCAAACTTTAGGGTTGGGACTACTTCTGCATGGCTTCTCTGAGCTCTTACTCTTCCAGTATTTTCCAGCAGTGTTCAAGTGGTTTGTGGGGTCTAGATTCTCCACTCCCCTCAATTTGTATTTATGGCTTTGGACTGAAAGAGACAGGACAAGCCTTTTGCATAGGACGCAGGGACAGTGGAAGGAATATGAGGAGTCTGACTGTGCTTGATCCCTAGAACTGCTTCTCAGCCCCTGTGAGGTGCCGGGAGTTAGAGCCGTAAGCTGAAGGACCTGTTCTACCCAGGTGATATGAAACACCCAGGGCTCAGAGGCAGAATAACTGTAGAGTTGGGGAAGGGTTTAGACTTCCCTATAAATACTGCAGAGTCAGCGTCAGGGGGTTTGGGGTGCCAGGAGATGGCATCCTTGGCAGGGGAGCAGTGTTTTAACCCAGGCCACAGCATCCATGGAGAGGACAAGGGGGAGGGGTAGTAAATCCTAATGAACACTAGAGGTCTTGTTCCTAAGGTTATCCCTGTATGTGGGGAGAACCCTACATGGCGGCAGGGGCTGCAGTTATGCGGGTGGGAGCATGGCGCCTAGGGGCATTTGCGTGATGTAGCTGGAGCCTGTTGCAGAGAGCTGGGCACGGGGTGAGCACCCAGGAACTGGCCATTATTTTTTATTTATTTTTTTATTTATTCATTTTAGAGAGGAGACAGAGAGAGAGAGAGAGAGAGAGAGAGAGAGAGAGAGAGAAGAGAAGAAAGGGGGGAGGAGCTAGAAGCATCAACTCCCATATGTGCCTTGACCAGACCAGTGCAGGGTTTTGAACTGGCGACCTCAGTGTTCCCAGGTCGACGCTTTATCCACTGCGCCACCACAGGTCAGGCGGAACTGGCCATTATTACTGGCTGTTTCCTAGCACCCTGACCTGATGTTTCCCTGTGCACAGGGAACTGGGCAGTCTCTGCTTTGAGTATCAAAGGACAAGAGAACTGTTAGCCCCTCGTTCCGTGGGACTCTTTGAAGAAGGCAGAATGGGATGTTAATTCTATAGGAAAGTCTGTTTTCTATAACAGAACTACAAAGTATATATCTACATTTGAGAAGAAAGTGTAATTTAGCCGTAGGTGCTGAAAAACAAAGATGAAACTGGCTGGTTTCACTGAGCACTAGACTTGAACCTAGATGACCTGGGTTCAAGTCCCAGCTCTGTTACCTTTGAGCTGTGAGGCCACAGGCTAATTATCTAACTTCCTCTTGTGTCATGCAGGGACAAAACCGCCTGCACTGCCACCAGGTAACGAACGGAAAAGCGTTTTCTGGACTGTGAAATTCTGTTAAAGGAATTAAGAAAAGTGGTTGTGGTATGGCTGATGACGATGTCTCCTAGGGCTACTGGCACTCAGCCAGCGAAGGCTAGTGACCGAGTTCAGGTATGGGGACAGGTAAGTGTGGGCAGGTTTTGGGGGATAGCCCTGGTAGTTCACTATTTACACTGGAGGCTGGTCCACGGGACATGAACCCAATAATCCGATTAGACAGTGTCGCTGGGCCAATCCTGAGGATGTAATAGACGTCCTTCCTCTCGTCACTACTGTGGTAATTTACCTCTGTCTACTGTCCGGACCATGAACGTCTAGCTCAAAGACTGTGTCCTCTTTCTGTCGTTGTCTGCCCCCAGCACGGGGCCTGCCACTCTGTGGGCATTCTGTTAAGAGTTAACGGGAGGATTCAGAGTGAGTGGGAGGATGTGTGGGTTTTGGTTTTTTTTGGGGGGGCAGGTGGTGGTCCTCCTCTCATTCTCACACCTCTCTTCTTTCTAAAATGTCCTAGAAGCAATCTACAGCTCTGGGGGGACTGGGGCCTGGTAATACAAATTCCTGGGCCTAGAAAACAGGAAAACCCGAGAAAGGACAACAATAATTGCATTCCTTTCTGAACCATTTGTGGTTTGGGGATCAACTTTGGGGAAGAAAGGAGACTTGGGAATTGGTTGCTGGTGGTGGGGTGAGGTGGGGGCAATGGGCAAATTCGGTGGAAAATTTGTCAGTCTTGACACAACAATACTGTTCTGTCTTAAAGGAGAAGTCACCTTGCTTCTTCCAGCCCTGGAAATAGTGACCCTTTCAACAAGGACAGGGAACTTACAAAATAAATCTGGAGATGGCTTCCATTATTGTTAGGGTTGAAATAGGTGATCTGTGTGTTTTCTGAATGCTACTATGAGTCTAAGCCAGGGAACTTCTTGGTTTTATGTTGGTTTCCACTGTTACTTCCTAACCACTTAGGAATAGTGACAACAATGACACTGATAAGGACAGTGCCCTTTCTCTATGTGCTTTGGCTTATTTCTCATGACTCTATAAAGTATGTTAAAAGCTTGACCCCATTTTACAGGTGAAGAAACTGAGGCTCAGAGAGTTTAAGTGATTTCCCCATGGTAACACAGTCAGTCACCTTAATTTGAACTGTGTTGAATCCAGTGTTGATAGCTGTTTCCATGCCTTCTCCTCCCCTGAACTGCCTCTTCTGAAAAGAAGAAGGTTAAGTTTATGATGAGATTGTACAGACCTACCTCTGAACTGTTTTCTAAGCATTTCAAAGAAAGCACTTCAAAATACAGACCGTATGTATTTCCATGACAAGAAATCCTCCCCCTCCCCAACACCTCCGTTCAAAAGCTTTTGCCTGGCCTCTGCCCAGGGTTCAACCTGGGGCCTGGCATGAAAGTAGAACAAGAAAACAAAAGACCCCCCAAGGCCTGGAACCGATCACGAATGAACCACGTTTCCCCTGGCCTCACAAGATGTCAGTCTGATTCTCTTTGTTCTAAATACCCTGGTTTCACAGAACATTGATTTTCCCGAATAATAAGCTTTTTAATTCTTCAGCTAATGACGCAGTCTGGTCTTGAGGATTCTCATCATCTCTGTCGCTCATCCAGGATGACAGACGTGTGCATGGGGACTTAGTTACTTCCTTTCTTTCCTTTTTCTGTTCTTTCACACACGATTCCCACCCCAGCACCATCGGGGCTCTGAGAGGTGTCCGCCCCCTTTTCCTCCACCCTCTCGCCTCCCACACAGCTGAGCTCTCTGCAGACCCTCTTCTGCCTCTCCATGGATAAGCTCGCCTTGCCTTTTTCCCACCCCTCCATGGTGACATTTGTGTCAGCCCGACAAGCTGCAGGCACTCCCTCGTGGAGGCGGGGACAGTATTTTTTACTGGTTATTTGTGTGAGCTAACATTTATCATGCTGAACTCTGTTCTGGGCACGTGCTGAGAGTTTTGGACAGATGATTTCATTTGCTCCTCATCACACCTGGGTGAGATGGGTCCTGGTGGTAAACCTATTGTATGGATGGGGAAACTGAGGCACAAGGAGACGTCTAAAGACATACAGCCTCCTAGTGTGTAGATTCTAGAGCCTGTCTTTTTAACCAGCAGGACTCACTGGCTTGGGGTTTTTCTGGAATCTTCTATGTGAGAATTGGAGAGTACTGAGAGTAGTCTCTGGTTTTTGAAGTTTTCAGCCCAAAGGACCCTAGAGAATCAAGGTGGACAATAACCACAGGAAAGTTCAAGCCAAGCAGTAATAATAATTAGATGGGTTTACAGAAGAACATCTGCAGATTATTTAAGATGACCCAAGCTGACCATTCTGAAACTAGAAAGAGAGCACAGGAGTGAAGGGGGTAATGACCCCTTGTCTCCACCTGTCACCACCCCTGAGACATCCTCCCTGTCATTTGCATCTATCCAACACATCACTCTTGTGGCCATTTACAGACAGGTGGGGAGCCCTTAGGGCCACAGTTCTCAAGGTTTCGGGTAGGTCAGGATCACTTAGGAAACTTATCTAAACTACAGATTCTGGAAATTCCTATCGGGGAGGCCTGGAGGAAGGCCCCGGGGTTTCTATTTTTACAGAGCACCTCTGAAGATCCTAAAGCAGGAGGTCTGCAAGGCACTATTTAAAAGTAACCACTGCTTCTCAGAGGGCAGTAGGAGGTCTGCAAGGCACTATTTAAAAGTAACCACTGCTTCTCAGAGGGCAGCATTCCAAGTAAGCAAAGAATGCCAGCTGGTTGGGGCTGCTGTGCCTCAGGCAGCCTCTCACAGATGGCTGGGAGCAGGACTGTCATCCCTGACCCCAGCATTGCCGTTACCACCGCTCTGTGCTCTTTACCTCGCTGCTGGGAAGGATGCAGCCCAGGAGCTGTGCTGAGCTTATTGTAGGAACTCAGTAATGTTTGTTTTTATTTTTTAACCTTCTTAACTAGGATCAAGATTTCCATCTTTTAGTCTAAAATCTCCTACCAAGGGATTCCCTAACCTTTGACTCCCCACTGAGACAAACGGAAATGATCAGGAAAGAGTAGGAAAGAGATACCATACTAACAGCAGGCTATAGAGACTGCTGCTTATTGAGATGGAGACACAGCGGATGTGGCCCCAAACTCAGTTTCCTCTGATTCAATTATCCTGGAAGCCCCGCCTCCCACAAAGGGCACTTTTTCCCAAGAAGAGTCGTGGCCACCCATCCAATCTCAGGTATGATCTGTGTGGCACTCCCAATCTACAGCCAACACTCCAATGTCAAGTTGCTTATAATCACTAGCCCCCATGAGATATTAAATCCCTGAATAGGTCTCTTCTGCAGTTAGTTCTCTGATTTTCCATGGTACACAGCATGCTTCTAAAGCCAAAACTCTTCTGATGTCAGTATAGACTCTGCGAGGGCAGGAAACACATCTGTCTGGAGAGAATAGCATGGAGCCTACAACATAGAAGGTGCTCAGTACATGTTTGTTGGTTGAGTAAGTGATTGTAATTTTGTAAATTTACATTTTTTTTAAACAGTTGTCCCAAGATGAGACTTCATGGGCTGGACCAGTATAAGTTTATATAAGGTTTCAGTCTTCTCACACAAAAATGGTAAAATTTAGGGCAATGTATTAAGTTTTTCATGAAGCTAAATGTATTGTTGAGAGATAACTCTGAGACTGTGTTCTTCCTACTTTGGGACTGAATTGATTAACTTGATACCCACCCCATTCTTTTGTGTATGCTCCCTCATTTCTTGCTTAGATGACTGAAGAAGCCCCTAAGGAGCCTGCCTCAGTCTATTCCCCCTTATCCATCATGACTTTTATTTTATTTTCTATCAGGACTTTTAGTTACAAACTAGAGAAGCTGATTCTCACTGAGGTGGGTATTTTCTCAAATACAGAAAAGATGTTTAAAAGACAATGGGTCTAAATGCAATATACTGTCCTGAATTGGATCCTGGACCAGAAAAATTTCTGGACATTAGTAGAATAACTGGGAAAATCCAAACGAAGTTTGCCGCATAGTTGATGGTAACCTACCGATGGTGATGTTTTCATCGTGCTGATGATAACAATTGGAGAAGCGGGGCAAAGGGTGTAGGAGGTCTCTGTATTAGTGTTGTAAATTTTCTATGAATCTAAAGTTATTCCAAAATAAAATGTTTATTTAAAAAAAGATAAATGCTTAGATTCTAAGTGTTCAACAATTCATTTGATCAGAGTTACTGTTTGAAAATCAGAGCATGTCAATATCTCTTAAAATCTCTCAAAGGCTTCCCATTGCACTGTGAGAAAAATTCTAACCCCCTACCAGGCTCTCGAGAAATGGCTCTGCTTGTGTCCCAAACCTCACCTCCTGTCTGTCCACTCCACCTTTGCTTACTCTGGCCCTACTGACCTTCCCACAGTTTCTTGACTGGGCCACACTGTCCCTGTGTTGGTCCCCTGCCCTTGCCTCTGCCTCAGACCCTCTCAGTACAGGACTTTGCTCGGCCAGCTCACCTGTGTGGGGACTCTTCTCCAGCGCCATTGCTGCCCACTGCTCTGAGTGGCTTCCTCACCTCTGTTACTCTCCTGCACTTCTCTCTGCTTTTTGGTCTTCGAAACACTCCACACTGTCATAGGAAGGATTTGTTTGCTTATTATTTATGTGTTTATTGCCCCCCCCCCTGCCCCGGGACGTAAGCTCCATGAGGGCAGGGGTTGTAGTGTTTATTTCCATACCCCCAGCACCGTGTGCACAGTAGGACTCTATTTGCTGAATGAATAAAAGAAGGGGCATTTTATCCATTTGATGGCCTCCCGTACTTTTCTCTCACACAGCTCTTGCTCCGCTGGTTATAACTCTGCAGACGCAACTGTCTTCTCCCCGGAGCCTTGCAGTCTGGCGGGTGAAATGATGTTAAATCCCGTGTCCTCCTAGACATGGCACAGCGCCTGGCTCTATGCTGGCACTCGACAGCGGTGGGACTCCTTTGGACCCCTGGCTCAGGCACTTGCTCCTATCAGCCATATTTTCTCAGGTGGAGTTTCTCTCGGCCTTCCTCTTTTCCTTCCCTGTGAGGCTCCCTCACCCCTTCTCTCTCCTGTTCCTGAGCCACGCTGTTCTCCAAACTGCAGACCCACAGCTGCCAGCGTGGCTTCCCTGCGGCCTCAGTCAGCAATCCCACAACGCTCAGGGGACACCCAGGGGGAGGAGCTTCACCTCTTCCCAAATGAAGTGGTTCATCTTCTCTGGCTTGGGCAAGAAATCGCATAGTACCGTAGAGAGTGTGCATCTTGGAGTTAGACTGAAGGCGTTTCCAAACCCTGTCTCATAATAAGTGAGTAACCATGGGCAGGAAATGTAACTTCCTAGAGCCTCGGTTTTCTCATCCACAGAATGGAGGTGTGGCCTTTGATGGACAGGACACGTGCATGCACCCTCCCCCCACACCCATGCACACACATACACACGCACACCCCTCACAAAGCTGACCTTATTATTCTTTGGAACTTAGCTTAAACCTTACCTGTGTTGTCTAAAGTAGGCCCTTGGCCTCAGCCCTGTATGAGTTTCATTCATAGCACTTTTCACAATTTATAACAAATTGATTTGTGTATGTGCTGTGTTGTCTGTCCCATTAGATATAGGTAGGAAGTTTAGCTACTTGTTACTGCTGTATCCCAGACATGGCAACAGTGGCGGGTATAAACTTGGTAGATTATTATGTCGTAATTAATACTTACATTATTTTTATGGACAGTGGGGGAAATTATTGGAAAGAAGGCAAAAGAAAGCCTTTTTGCTTGATTAGTGGAAAGGAGGATTTAGATTCACAAAGGTCAAGCTGTGGTCTGGGAATGCTGGAGCGGAGAATCTTATCTTCCAATGAGAGATAGCACGTGTTTCAGTGGCTGTCAATTTATGATCAGCCCCCAAGCTTGAGAAGATAAAGTTGGATGCCTCTTGTGTAGTTTCGATTTATTTTAGTGATGAACTCAGTTGGCATTTTCCCTCTGGAATGCTGCTATTAAAACAAACTTGACAGAGACTCCACTTGCAGGTACAGCAACATAGGAATGAAATGAACTCCGGTGTACAATGTGAATCCCAATATTGGTTCAGCCATGGGCTGACACTTAGAATGAGTGAGAGCAATGGGAACCACGTTAATCCTCATAATTTAGCACCAGACTCCCGGAGAGGAGAAGATCCCATCTGATCGTACTGTCCTGTTAGTCTTGTAAATGTGCAGAACAGGGAAATTGATGGGGGGCAGGAAAGACAGCAAGAATATTTATCCCAATTCCTTTGTCATTTGGGGACAGAACTAAAAAGTAAAAAGATCTATAGAAGTAAATAAGGTCAGGGTCAGTAGGCTCAGATAGGTGGAGAGAATTGTTATTAGTCAGGCCTTTGTTTGTTGTTTATTGAGTATCTACTATGGGCTCTGCACTATGCCAGGCAATGGGGATTGAGTGGTGCAGAAGCCAGAGTCCATGTCCTCACGGAGCTTACAGACTGGTAAGAAGAGAAAGACAACAACCAAATGAGCGAGTTAATAAATTATTTCTGCAAAGAAAGTGCAACAGGGTAATGTTACAGGCAGTTACTGTGATAGGGGTGGTGGGAATTGTTTTAGGTTGATGGTCAGGAAAGACCTCCCTGAAAATGTCCACCTGGAGGGAGGCAACTGCATGGAGCCGGACGTTAATAGCACCTCAAACTGAGGAACAGAACAGGGGTGCCCTGCACCTGAAATGAGCTCAGCGTTAGAGGACCAAATCAAAAGACCTCTCAACCCCTTCCAAATATGAAAAAACAAATAAGGAACATTCCTACATTTCTTACTACTTATGAGTGAAGTTTATTATATACCAGCAGTGTGACCTTGGACAAGTTATTCAATCACTCTAATTTGACAGCAGTAACAATGACGGCACACTTCAGAGACTTGTTAGGAGAATTGCACAGGATAGCAATAAATGCTAATAACTATCGAGTACTTATGTCCTGGGCACGATAGTAAGTGGGGCATATATAATACTTAACCTTCTTGGAAACCTTCTTAATAAGGTAAGAAGCATTATAACCCCCATTTTGCAGAGGAGGGAACTGAGTGCAGAGAGGGAGAGTAAATTGCTCAGGGTCACCCCAAATCAGGATTTGAATCCAGGTACTGTCTGTCTAATGCCCTCAACCCGACACCCATGGCTTCCGGAAGTAGAAGCCTTAGAACTGTGTCCCTCCCGGTGCCTCAGCCCAGCACCTGGTGAGTGCTGGCTCTCAATGCGTGTAGTTCCGCATTGGCATACATGTTGTCTTCCTTCCACTTCCTAGCAACTGGGAGTGATCTCAGCATCTGCATTAGACAGTGTGACATTTAGAAATCAATGACTTGCCATAGAGCTGGAGCTGGGAGCCAGATCTTCTGATTCCCAGTCCCACCTCAGGTCTTCTCCCTACAATGTGGCTCCATGGAGCTTTTGCTTATTATAAGTAAGCACATTTTGAAAGAAACCCTCAGAAATACACATTGGATTTTCTTCAGTGGATCCAGCTGTGTGCAGAAGAGTCTATTCAGTTTTCTTCCTTTATACCACTCCTATTAATATTGAAAACATCTTTCCATATTCATTGTTTCTATTTTAAGTGAAAAAAATCACCAGAACATCCCAGTATTCATCAGCGATGAAACCCACTAGGATCCTGAAATTCTACCTACTCCGCCACCTGTCGCCCAGGTGTTACTCCCTGTGCCTGTCTTGCTCCTCCTTGTGTTCGGTCGGGGAATTTCCAGGTTACCTTGGGACCTTTCAGATAGGCAATTTGTTCCTGGTGAGTTTTTAATTTTTTGACCATGGTGATTCCTATTCTCTTAGATTTCTAGAGCTGTACTTTAAAGTTGAAAAACTTTTTAAAAGAAGGTTTCTTAGGTAGGATAGTTAGAGTATTGAATCAAACTCTGAGACCGGAGGAAAGCACGTCTGAGCTCACTGCCTTGCAAAGCAATTACAGTTACAAATGGGAGGAGGAGGACAGGACAGAGGACAAATAATGAAGCAGCAAGACCATCCTTCGCCTTGTAATCGATGAGGCTGAAGCTTCCTAGGGTCTTTCTCTGAGCATGGTGCACATTCATTCTTTCAGTTCAGACGTTTTCTTTGGACTTGAGACTCTGACGTTGAACCACCTACCCTGGGCCTCCACTTAGGAAGTCCCATCACATGTAATGTGATAAAAACACTCCACTGACCTTCCCGCCTACACTTGCCCTTCTCAGTCTTACCCACCTCTGTTAATACTAACTTGATCCTTTGAGGTGCTCAAGTGAAGATGGAGTTTTCTCTGACACTTCTCTTTCCCTTCCATGACTCCGTGTCTGATTCATCAGCAACACCTGTTGGCCGAAACCTTTGAAATAGATCTAGAATCTGCCCAGGTCTCACTGCCTTCACAGCTGCCACCACAAAACAAGCCACCTTCCGCTCTTCCCTGATTTCCAGTGTCTGAACTGGCCTTCTCCTTCCACTTGGGCCATTCCACTGCAGGAATCAAAGGAGGACAAAGATGCCCAGACAACTTGAGGAAGAAAGGGTTTATTTAGCCGGCAGAGCAGCGTGACCTCAAAAGAGGCAAGCCAAACACATGCTCCCCAAAGTTAGACTTCTTACATCTTCTATAACCTTTATAGAACACAGGTTTACATGCAAGGGGCTCGTGATCCTTTTGTCTAGAGCAGTGGTTCTTAACCTGAGTTCTATCAAACCCTAGGGATTCGATGAGTCTCAGGTGTTCGGAGAAGCCTCTGCCGCGGAGGCCAGAATAAAGTAATACTGTCATTTGTTGTGAGTTCATGCACTTTGTTGGTTTTGTTCTTTGAACAAGGTGATGTTCATGCACGGCTCATTTTGTGCACCAGTAAAAAAACATATACCTATGTCTTGAATTTGGAAAAAAATCATATTTTATTTATCACTAAAGAAGGGTTCGGTGAATGCACATATGAAACTGGTGGGTTCGGTACCTCACAAAAGGTTAAGAACCACTGGTCTAGGGGTACATGTCAATCACACGACTCCAGGATGGGAGGGTGAGCTTAGGTGAGGTCAGAGACTAAGCACTGGAATTTGTTTAAGAGAAGAGAAAGGGGTTTTCAGATAAGTTTTATCTTTCTTTCTCTCTTCAAAACTTTATTGGTGAGAAAACCTCTCCATTAGCAAAATAATGGCCCTTCCCAAGCAGGAAGGTAATTTGCAGTTTCATAGACCACAGTTAGCTGGCACTGCCCAGCCCCCATTGCAAACTATAAGCAAGCTCACCTAAAATCGTATTTTACAAACTTATTTGACTAACATTCTGCCCCTTTTGCTTGCTTTGCAACCCGCCCACAGGCATTCCTGTGCAGGGAATGAGGTACATTATACAAATTACAGTAACAGTAAACGTCATACAATTTCAACAATTACAAAGGTGCCCTTCTCTGAGCACTCTGCCTAAAATATAAAATGTCCTTGAAGCTTCTCTCCAACAGGAAGAAAAGCTTCCTGGTTCGGGAGGGCTTCCTTCTTTCCTTCTTCGGACTCCATGTGGCAGACAAGCAATCCTTTCAAGTCTGAGTTAATGCCCCACTTTTGCTCAAAACTTATCAATGGTTTCCCGTTTCTCAGAACAAAAATGAAATCTTTAAATTGGCTTAAAAAGCCCTCTAAGATCCCACCTCTCCCTCCATTGTCGCTCTTGTCATCCAGGCTACCCTCTTGACTGCCCTAGAATGGAAGTTCTATGAGAGCAGGAACATTTGTCTGGTTTTTTACTCTATTTCCAGCGCCCAGAGTAGTCCCTGGCACACACTAGGCACTTCAACATACTTACTGAAGAAACGAATAACCAAAGGATTGACATAGCGTCTGACTCTATTAAGTCGGGAATCATTTCATTACAAAGGGACTGAAGACCATATCAGATGGGAATGTGGTTGATCACTTCCAGTGTGGTTGGAGACTCAGAGGTGCTTCACTTGCTGGTAGCTCCAGCCAGGCACTGAAATGAAGCCGTCAGTCACTGACTCCCCTTGTCCGTTGTGTCCGTCCTGTTTCCCGTCAGCTTCCTTCTCTGACAGGCTTTCCTGGCCACCGTAAACTGCAGGCTTCCATAGTACCGCGTTAGCAATGCCAGTGGGGGATAGATAGAGAGCATGTCTTTCCCACCGTTCCAGCCAGAGTCCCGAGGGACCGTCTCACTGGCCTCGCGTGAGTTGGGTGTCTCTGCCCGCAGCGGCCACTGTGATCCAGGGGGATGAGATGTCCCCGTTGGCCATGTTGAATGCTCTGACCACCACAGCAGTAGAGTGAGAGAGCACGGCTCTCAGGCCATGGACACTGCGTAGACTGGGAGGGAGGGGCTTCTGTGAAGGGAAGTATAACAGCATTGTTGGGCTCATCCCTCATGACCGCCAGACTGATTTTTGCGAAACACGGTTCTGATCTTGTCGCTGTTATGCTCCAGGATTCTCCGTGACTGCCCAGGTTACAAATAAAGTTTGAATCCGGGGCTAGAATTCAAGGCTCATCACCACGGAGCCCCGATCCGTTCCTCCAGTTTTCTCTCTCGCCACGGCTCCTGTGGTCCCTCCATTGCAGAAACACTGGACGGTGCGCTATTCTTGAAACACCATTTATCCATTTCCCATTTGTACATGTGCACATATACAATTTATTTAGCATGTATGCTTCCCAGCCTTGGTTTATTTAATGACTGCTCTCCTGAACGGTGTCCTCTTGCCACATCTATGTATGTGAAAGCCGACACATTCTATACGGCGCGGGTTAAGCACCATGTATCCTAAGATGTTCTTGCAGCTCAGAATGACGTATTTCTCCATCTCTTTCCACAGTGCTTCATTCATTCCTCTCTCGGACAGCATATTTTAGGGGGGCTCGGGGTTAATAGTATATAGGTACCTACCTATTTTCCCTGTATGGGCTCTAAATTCTTTGAGAGCTTTGTCATCCGCTCCTCCGACACAGCCAGTCAGTTAAAATAGTATTGCACGCATAGTAGATAACTAATAACTGAAGTGAATCAACAACAAACTGAACTGATTTAAACCTTCAGTTCCTTCTTTATCATCGCCATGATGTGTTCATTTGTACAGCACATCTACTCGTTCAGCACATCTGGATTTATAAACTGTTTGCGGGCCTTTTGTTTTACTTTTGTTTTTATAATGGTATTCTAGAGAGTGTATATATAATCTCTCTTTTAAGGAATCTCAGATGGCTGAGGTAAGTTTTTGGCTACACAGTGGTTAGGACAAGAATTGAATTCAGATCTTTCCACCCTGTATTTGTCATGAGTTGTTTGGCAACAAGTGACAGCAACTCAAACCAGCTTAAGCACAAAGGGAAGTTTATTAGTTCATTCGTGGCCCCCAAAGCATCATGCTTTTTTGGTATTCATGTTGTAGTGTAATGCTATCCCTCAGTGCCTCTGAGCTGGCACGTGTGACTTGTTTTGGCTGATGAGACTTTAGCTAGCATGATGTCAACAGGGGCTAGATGGTGACTGAAAATTGGAACTTGCCTGCTTGGAAGGCTCCCTGTTAGAACCCAGCCGGCGTGCCCAATGAAGCCCAGGCCATGTGGAGAGACCCGGGGAGAAGAAGCGCGTTGCTGCAGCCAGCGACCCAGCAGTGACAGCGGTGGGAACGAGCGTCCCAGCTGTCCAGGCCAGTCCAGCCTCCGATACTGAAACCCCAGCCACAGAACCACGAGGGAGGATTGAATGGTTGTCATTCAAAGCCCTTAAGTTTCAGGACAACTTGGTCTTCTGGAATAGGTAACAGAAACACCAAGGAAGGATTTGATTCATTCTGTTTCAGTTGTCTGCCCAACTCTGAACCAGTCTCTGTGGCCAGGTCGTGGGGTCTGCCTGTCCCTACTGCAAGGGCCAAATAGAGCAGGAGAAGAGACCCTTCGAGACGGGGTCGGGGAGATGTGGGTATTGCAGTTCAGGCTCAGAGAAAGTTGTTTCCAGGGTGAGGATCCATCAGCTGTGAGGACAGAACCCCAGTATTTCAGCTCCTGCTCTGAGTCTCTTTCTGTCACCCCGTGTTTCTTCAGAGGTGATGGCTCACAGGGGTGGGGTGGAGGTGGTGTGTGTTTGTGTGAACGTTTCCTGGAGCCTGACCTGAGTGGGGTGCAGGGGCCTTGGCTGGGAATGGTGGTGGGGTGGGGGCTTGGGGGGAGTGATGACATCCTACTCGAGCTCTTGTTTCCAGCCCCTCGTGCCCCTCTGAGCAGGGACCCATATTCACACACAGCTCCCTGAGCTGGGAGTCAGCCAGACCTAACTCAGCCCTGGTCACACATGATCCTCAGCCTTGCCCAACTAAACTGCTTGTTTAAACCAAGCAGCCTAGGCTGCCTCTTTGAGGTCCGGTCAAGTTTTCATAGGAGAGAGGTACTTTCAGGCAACATTTGAGACCTCAGGCTTCATGCAGTGCCCTGCTTGATGTGAATTTGTGGCTCTTTTGACAATTTAAGAGCAATTTTTGTGAAATTTCCCGGAACATTTTGTTTCCTCAGGCAAAAAATGGCTTTCACTGCATGAGCAACAGTTGTGCGTCTACTCCAGAGAAAGACTGTCAGCTGTGGCCTCTCACTAATCAATAAATATAGGTAGGAGGCCAGATGCTTTGTTTACTGTATCCATCATTCTCTTCCTCCCCATCATGGCTAGAGACAGAGGTATAGGACATCTGTTTCTGAGGGGGACTTTAGAGCTGATTTAGCTGATGGTTTTAGAGGTCCAGAGAGGTCTAATGCTTTATTTGTCACACCGTAATTCAATGGCTGGAGTTGGGGTTAGAGCTCTCGTCCTTTTGCTCTGAGGCAGACCATCTTTCCCCAGCCCTGAAATCTTGCAGTGACGTCATTGGGAGCTCTGACATGGGTTAGGGAGCTGGTCATGGAGAGGGAGATGGACGGATGCTGGATTGAAGAAACTTAGTTATAATGGGGACCTCAGGGAGCGAAGAGAATGATCTAGCTTTCTCCAGGAAAGACTGGACTTCGCTGCCACCTTTTAGCCATAAATAGGATACTTGGACCTAAAATCTGGAAGAAGTTTTTATACTCACAGGTCTCGGTAGAAAATTAGTCAAGCTCTGTTTTATCTTCCCAATCATTTCTCTGAGGTTCAGAGAGGTTAATCAATTTACCCAAGATCACACAGCCAGAAGGAGTTGATTTCAAACTTGTGACCCTTGCATTACATTGCACTGCCTTTTAGGGGGCTAGGCATAATACTGACTATAAGTGGAATTGAAAGTATTTTGTCTCAAGGAAAAAAATTGCAGGGGTAATGTAGAAGTTTATTTATATTTAAAAGCTGCATAGTGTAGCTAGTTGAGGTTGTGGGCTCCATGGTTCAATTGTCCAGTTTAAAATTCAAGTTCCATCACTTCTAGCAATGTGATCTTGGGGTATATTTACTCCCTTCAAGGCCATCTTTTACATAACTTAAACATTTTCTTCATAGTGTTGTCATCAGGTAAAAGGGAATTTGTGAATCACTTAAGTGCTTAAAAAAGGTTTGCTGTTATTTGATTTTATAATGCAAAATAGTAATGGGGGAATGGGCTGGTGCAGGAAGGGAAAGTGTACAAGATAAAAGACTACCTGTTCTTCATGCTGAACTCGGTTTCATGCACTGATTCCTCCACTCATCCTGAGACACACCTGTTCTCCCAGGTTAGGCTAGATCAGCTCATTCCAAAGGAGAAAGCTATGCAAAACAATTCAGTGGGAGACCCACCTGGGTGTGCATGAAGGTACATGTAAGAGGATAATCTTTGCAGGATCATTTATAATAGAAAACCCAGAAATAAACTAAATATTAATTCATAAAAACAGGGTACCAGCTATGGGACATCTCAGTTAATGCAGTACAATACTTTCAGAAACTTAGGAGAGAACCTTGGAATCATGTTTGATTCCACCCCTTTCCCCTCCACCCTACTCCCCACATGAATACCAACAGTAAAACCTGTTGACTCTACCTTCAAAATGCTGTGTTCAGAAACTGACTAGTTCTCATTGTCAGCACAATTACCACCCTAATCTTAAGTCAATATGATATCTTTCATATATTTTTTGTAATTACCTTTGACTTGGTCTTTCTGTTCCCACTTTTGTCCTTTCTAGCTACTATAGCATCCTACTGTTTCTTTAACCTGTTAGTTACATTCCTACCACAGGCCCTTTGCACTGGCCATTCCTGCTGCCTGAGAAACTTCCTCCCACAGTGTGCTCATAGCACTTCTCCCTCATCAGCCCAAGCCAGATTCTCAGTGAGACCTGCTCTGTTTACCCTGTATTTAATTTCAATCCACCTCTCTCTGAGTTTAGTACCCTGGTCTATTTATTTTCATAGCAATGATCACTTTTTCATATACTGTATATTATTAATTTACTTGTTAAGTATATTGCCTATTTCCCTCCGTTGGAATATATGCGCCATGAAGGCAAGGATTTTTGCCTGTTCTTTAAACTTTTGTTGTTGTGTACTAGTATACCCTCAACACCTAAAAAACTTTCAAGCATAATAGGTACTTAATAAATATTTGTTGAAGAATGAATGAATGATTTATAATTAATTGGTATGGAATCTTAAATTCAAGGAAGAAGAGCTCTATGTATTGACATGGAAAGATCTCCAGTATATATTTTGAAATTTAAAATTAAGTTGAAAAACTATTAGTATATATTTTTAAACATAAATTTAGTTATATATAAATGCCTGCATACATATACTTAAATATATTATAACTTTATGTTTAAAAACAACAAAACCATCTATTTGTATCTGCATACACATGGATATAGATGTGTAAAACGTTGGGAAGGCCATATTCCAGACTTACAGTAATAGTCATTTCTTAGGAAGGGTAAAGGAGACCTTTTGTTCTATTCTTTAGACCTCTCTGATTTCAAAACTTTATTCCACAAAGGGCTATATTCACGTATTGCTCATAAAAGTTTTTATATAGGTTTTCTAAGTTGGTATACATTTTGAAAAAAGATTTAAATATATATGCAGAAAATCCAGCGCTCCTGATGCATTTTCCTAGGTAACTAACCTGGACACGTTGCTAGCAGAGAGGCTTGACAGGCTCTTTACTCCATAGTGCTGAAGTCTCGGACCAGCTGATTTTTAACCAACCTGACCTGACCCCCACCTCCCCAAACCCACAGACTTTCCCACGCTAAACTGTGAGTTCCTTGAGAGCAGAGATATAATTGTGTAGGTCACTGTCGCAGCCCTGTTTTCGAGCGCAGTGCTTTGGGATTACGAGGTGCAAAGTACATATTTGTTTAATTGAAGCAGCTCTTTCCTGTCCTCCGGAGTCATTCAGCGGCACTCATTTCTAACTGGTGCTGTGACGCAGCCTCAGTTCTCTCTCTTCCCTGCAGGTGGCAGTATTCATCGGCCTGAACTAGCCTTACTTCTTTGTGGTTCTTAATCCATCAGACACAGTGCATGCTTTTAGTAACAGGTATTTCATAATATGCCTCTGTTATTCTGGAAAGAAATTAGTAAATCAAATATTTGCCCTACAAATATAACTTCAAAAACCATACAACACCCTTGGTCTAATATAAAGAGAAATAAAAAACAAGTAATTGATAATAAAATACATATTTTAATTGCAAATTCTTGGGTGTGATTTTCCTGGAAGCAATCACTAAGTAGTCAGATGATCTACCTATGTCTAGGATCCCTGTGAACGTGACAGCTACAGACACGGTCTGATAGAGCTGCAGCATTCAATCTGTGAAGTAATTGCCAGAATGGTAGACAATTCTTGATATAGCTCTAAATAAAAAAAAGTACAAACTTCCCTTAATTTATTTGCATTCTCAGTCCCCCCAAATGTATTGTATGTTAAAGCCAAGTGCCCCATTTGCACCAATAAACTTACCAACCAACCAACCAACAGGTTCTAGGCTCAGGTATTTTTTTTTTTTTTTTTTTTGTGACAGAGACAGAGAAACACAGAGAAAAGGAACAGATAGGGACAGATAGACAGGGAGGGAGAGAGATGAGAAGCATAAATTCTTTGTTGTGGCACCTTAGTTATTTATTGACTACTTCCTCATATGTGCCTTGACTAGGGCCCACAGCAGAGCGAGTGGCCCCTTGCTTAAGCCAGCAACCTTGGGCTCAAGCTGGTGAGCTTTGTTCAAACCAGATGAGCCCACGCTCAAGCTGACGACCTTGGGGTTTCAAACCTGGGTCCTCTGTGCCCCAGTCCAATGCTCTATCCACTGCGCCACTGCCTGGTCAGGCGGCTCAGCTAATTATAAATAAGAGTTTTACTTATGTGGCAATCAGAGGTGTGGGACAATGTCTTCTTGTGCAGGACTGCCCTTTATATTGCAGAATGTTCACATCCCTGGTGTCTCACCCCACTAAATGTCTGTGATGTTCATTCACTGTGAGTACAGCACTGAAAAGTAAATGTTTCCACACATTTCCATAATACCCCATAGGGGGCACTGCAGACCCCGTTAAAAACTTTTGCACTAGCTGTGCCAATAGGGTAGCCACAGGGCACTGTGGCCACTGAGGCTTGAAATGTGGCTAGGGCGACTAAAGAACTAAACTTTTTACTTAATTTACACATACATTTTAAAACTGTTGCTCAATTCAGTTACTGGAAAACTTTTAAGTGTGATTAGAACAACGTGGTATGCGAATCTATTTCATCAGTGATAAATTACATGAAATCTTAATACAGATCACAATTTTTTTTTAAATTTTTCTGAAGTGAGAAGCAGGGAGGCAGAGAGACAGACTCCCCCATGTACCCAACCGGGATCCACCCAGCATGCCCACTAGGGAGCGATGCTCTGCCCATCTGGGGCGTTGCTCTGTTGCAACCAGAGCCATTCTAGAGCCTGAGGCGGAGGCCATGGAGCCATCCTCAGCGCCCAGGTCAACTGCTCCAATGGAGCCTTGGCTGCAGGACGGGAAGAGAGAGAAAGGAGAGGGGGAAAGGTGGAGAAGCAGACGAGCACTTCTCCTGTGTGCATTGGCTGGGAATTGAACCCAGGACTTCCACACGCTGGGCTGACGCTCTACCACTGAGTCAAACAACCAGGGCCAGATCACATATTTCTAAAAGAAAGTTTAGTGCCCTAATTGAGATTCTCTAAGTGTAAAATAGGAGTTTGATGATTGAAGAAGGAAAAAGGAATACACAATATCTTATGAATGCCATTATGTTGCATCACTTGTTGAAATGATAAAGGTTGGATAGATTAAATGTCACTAAAATGAGTTTTACTTGTTTTTGCCTTTTTAATGTTGCTACTGGAAATTATTTAAATGCATTTATAGATTACATTACTCTTCTATGGGAAAGTGCTAGGGTAGATGAAGCTTGAAACCAAAGTTTTGCAGCCTCTGAGATCTCTTCTTTCTGTCTGTCTAATAGGAATGCAGAGTAAGTCAGAAGTCAGAGAGGAGTTAGAAAAATTAGCTCCTTCTTCTCTAGCTGGCAAACCAGGCCTCACAGGACCAGGGTCTTTGCAATGGTAGCATAACCCCAGGTGATTATTATTTATCATACAGGTCATTGTGATCTCCATCACAGATTTTGGCCTGTGGTACCTGGCACGGCTGATGTTTTTCCACTGCTCTTACCCTCTGCTGGGTCCTCTGGGAACCTTCCCTTTACATTCTGACGTGGAGGGTGTTGGCCTGTAGTACAAAGACCTGTGCCAGCTCTGCTCAGAGGCAATGAGGAAAAGGCATTTCAAAGTACAGGGAAGATGGCTTATCTCTCCATTCCTGCGATTTACAGATAATGCAGGTGGTTAAATTTCAAAGCCAACTGTGGGGTCTCCTCTCAGGCAAGGCAGAGAGCACCGACCGCACAGGTAGCTCAGTTACTTCCCAGCCACGGGGCCGCCTCACTGATTATCTAGTCAAAAGTCTGTTGCGGATTTTAGATTGTGACTAGACTGGTTAAAAGTGTTTCCTATCCTACTTTTAAAGAACTGGACTCTTCCCCCCAACTGGTCAATTTGATGATGTGAGCAAAGCATAACCCTGGGGAAGAATTTTGTTTTCATTTTTGTTGCATGAGGTTTTAGAACTTTTTCTATATATTTCTGCATCACTGATTCCAAATCTGAAATCTGTTTTTTTGGTGCATGCTCTAGTTTTTATGCAATTTTAGTTTCTTTTTGTTACAGTTAATGGCATGCATTGGTGTTTAAATTGGAGTTAAAGGGCAATGATTCTTGGATTGAACATAACCACAAGGCAATTAATGTTTTACAAACATCACTTTTACATAATTGTAGCTGTTTTTAAATGTAAAAACTTATTATCTGATAAAAACACCCTCTTATTTTGTTTAAAGATTGAATCATGACTTCTTCGAGTAGGCGTAAATGTAAAAATAGTCCTGACACCTTCTGTTATATGTGTGGCTGTTACACACCTCAATGTCAAAGGTGCAATATATCATCATTTGTGACATGTGATTGTATTACCTATTTTCAAGTTCCCCTTGGCAATCAGGACAAGAATTGGGCTCCTCAGACTGTGTGTCATAATTGTGAGGGAATGCTTCGTGACTGGACAAAAGGAAAACGCAAAGGAATGCCTTTTGGTATTCCCATCATTTGGCGTGAACCTAAGGACCAGAGCAGTGACTGTTATTTCTGTCTGATCCATACAAAGGGCATCAGCAAGAAAAAATGGCATATGATCACATATCCTAATATTCCTTCAGCAATACGACCTATCCCACACTTTGTTCCAGTTTTCAATGGTTTTATTTCTTCTAAGGACGAAGAAAGTGAACATGGTGATCAAGTGTATTTTGATAAATGCATGAGGAAATGTTTGTAGAATCTGAAGGGTCTTCTCCTGATGCAAAGCAGTCATTAACCGCTCAGCAGTTTGACCAAACCGAATTAAATGACTTAGTAAGAGATTTGGGCCTATCAAAGGAAGCAGCTGAGTTATTAGCCTCCAGGCTTCAAGAAAAGAATGTATTTCACTGGTCAGCTAAAGTATCCCATTTCAGGAAACGTGAACAAATTTGTGTGGACTTTTTTCTCAAAGACAAACACTTTGTTTACTGTCATGATATCACTAGTCTTCTCAGCCAGCTAGGTGTTACCACTTACAGTCCAACAGAATGGCGGCTATTTCTTGACAGCTCTAAATGGAGTCTGAAATGTGTTCTCCTACACAATGGTAATGTTTATGCCGCAGTTCCAATTGGTTATTCAACTCATCTGCGAGAAGATTATAATGACATAAAAATTGTCCTTGACTTACTGAAGTATGAGGAGCATAACTGGATCATTTGTGTGGATCTTAGAATGGTAAATTTCCTGCTAGGACAACAGAGAGGTTTCACAAAGTATCCCTGCTTTCTGTGTTTGTGGGACAGCCGAGCTCGGGAGAAACACTGGACATGGAAGGAGTGGCTGAAATGTGAAGCTCTGGAAGTAGGGATGCAAAATATTGTGAATGAACCTGTAGTTAATCGAGACAGGATCATTTTTCCCTCACTTCACATCAAACTTGGCTTAATGAAGCAGTTTGTTTAGGTTTTTGAATAGAGAAAGTGAATGCTTTCAACATATTATTTCTGCTTTTCCTGCCTTGTCTTTTGAGTAGATAAAAACAGGTGTATTCAATGGACTTCAAATTTGGACCCTCATACGTGACAAAGAATTTGCCAGGAAGATGAATAAGGAGGAGAAAGCAGCATGGCAGTCTTTTGTGGCAGTTACAAAGAACTTCCTTGGCAACAAAAAAGCAGAAAACTATGAACTTCTGGTTTAAAGGATGCTGCTGGCTTTCTGCAACATTGGATGTAACAAATGCGTTAGCAGTCACCTTGATAAGTTTCCGGAAAATCTTGGAGCTGTTAGTGATGAGCAGGGAGAATGCTTTCATCAAGATCTGAAGATGATGGAAGAGCGTTATCAGGGACAATGGGACAGAAATATGATGGCAGACCACTGCTGGAGCATCAAACGAGATTGTCCTCAATGAGTACACAAACGCAAGAGCTACAAATGCAAATTTTTGCCTGAATAGAATTTAAATAAGTTTTGCGCAAATTTTATGATTAAAATAAGTGTTTTAATATTTTCTATTTTGTAATTGTAGACCAATTCTGATGCAATCATATCTTTTAGTGTATTTACTGCATTATATAAATTATTAAATTTTCACAAAGATGATGCCCAAGAAGACATTCTACTTCATTATGTTAAACTAAATGTTGAAAATTTTACAATAAGATGAAAACCTAAAATCTTGAATTGCAATAAACACTGTAGCTTACAGGGAAAAACTAATGTCAGATTTGAGATCAGCACGCTCGAATTAGGTAAGAACAAGTGTTTTTGTGGATGCAACAAAATTTTTGTTCCCCGGCGTTATTAATGGTGGGAAGGATGAGCTTTGGTTTGGAGTCAGGCCTTGGTGAGGATAATGGCTGACCTTTCATGCCTCGGGGGCCCTGGGCAGATCTCTTAACCTCTCTAAGCGTCAGTTTCCCGTTTTCCTATCTGTGCAATACCTTTCTCATGCGTAGCAACTGCTCAATAACAGTGGCTGTTCCTCACCAGGGAGAAGATGGGAGCGGGAGGTAGAGAGAATTTGTAAGCAGGCACGCGTCTTGGGACAGCCTCTCCGAGACTGTTTTTCTCAGGGCACTGATCCTATGACACAGAATTCCAACAACGGAAAGAGTGTTGTGGGCATTTTGTTTTGGAAATGGTGGGTCCGGAGCCGAGACTGACAAAGTACATTAGCGTATTTAATATGCTGGGAAGTTTTGCAGCAAAGAAATCAGTTTAACTTAGCTTCACCCAGCATTTCCCAAACTTAGTTTATTTTTCCCAAGAAGTAACTGTTAGCTCTTTAGCAAATGGCAGCAGGAATCTACCTTCTAGCCAGAGCTCCTTGATCCCATACTTTGGATGGGCTGACTTCTCATCACATTGTCATGTGACCTGGGGGGAGACAAGTGGGGCAAGCCAGCAGACTAGGTCTCATGTCACCTGGATCCATAATGCAAGCCCATTCCTGAAGGAGCTTAAGCAGCCTAGGGGGAAAAGAAGCAGACATGAGATATAATAGTTTCTTAAAGTATTGGCTTAGAAATTTCTATTTTGACTGGTGATGGAGCAGGTGGGGGGATGGTAAATTCAGATTTCGCTTTTCATGTTTTTTTATAAAGTCCCATGAACTCTCACAATTCTCTACAAACGATCAATAACTATAATACTCTTCTGCCATAACAATATTTCAAGAAGAAATGACAGACTGGGGTTTAAATACACACACACACACACACTCACCCACACAAACACACACACACACTCTCTCTCTGCACAGCAATGTATGAGCAGATTAAAAGGATATGTTTAATTTATAAGTCCTACTCTGATTAGAAATGATAGATGTGGAAAGATCTCTAGAGGATAATGTTCATACTCAATTTGTAATAATTGCACATGTCTTTGATCAAGACACATATCTAATATAATCTCCCAAATCCCAGTGTACACATAAAAATAAGGTCCAGTAAATGACCTCAGACAGGATAGGATAAAATTTTTACTCCTAAGAAGATTCAGAATGCACTAGGGTCTAAATCAAAATGCATAGAATTAAACCTAGATATCTGAATATTTTTGTAAGAGCATTTTTTGCCCCCAATTTTTATTATAAACATTTTAAACATAAAAATTGGAAGAATAGTACAATAAGCAACCATTAAGAATTAACATTTTTCTCTTTTTACTTTATATATATACATATATAAACATTTTCACAACGAACTAACTGCAGACATCATGAATATTTCATCTTAAATATTTCAGCGTGTATTTCCTACATAAAAGGACATTCTCCCATATAAATCACATAGCATTTAATAAAAATTACATAGCATTTAATAAAAAATTAGCAGTTAGCAATAATTATCTAGTTGCATCTGATACTAACTCTAGAGTCAGATTTCTCCAGGAATCAGTCAAGGTTCATATATTATATTTGGTTATATCTCTTTAAATTTAGAATGTTTCTCTGCCTCAACATTTTCTCCAGGATATTGACTTTTTGGTGAGACCAGTTGTCCTGCAGGATGTCTTACATAGTGGCTTTGTCCCTCAATCTGCTTGTTTTCTCCTAGGGTCATTTAGCTCCTTCTTCTAGCTCCTGTGCTTCCTGTACACTAAGAGTTAGGTGTAAAGATCTGATTAGATGAATATTAAACATTTTTGGTCACAACACCTCATCAGTGGGTGATGATTTATTCCTACTTGCCTACTGTCCCAGTATAGCTGTAAATCGTGCCTTTCATCATCAAGAATGTCCTGGTTTGGACACCTTATCTTTAAGTGAAACATCACATTAGGAGCTACAGAATGTCAGTTTGTCCCACCATTAGGGACACTAAATCTAATCACTTGGTTAGATGTCCATGAGAGCTTTTAAAAAGGGTGTGTGGGGGGGAGGCAGAAGAGGGTAAGGAGGATAAATGGTGAGGGAGACTTGACTTGGGGTGGTGGACACTTGGTGTAGTGTACTGATGATGTATTATGGAATGGCACACCTGAAACCTATGTAATTTTGTTGACCAATTCCACGCCAATAAACTCAATCAATAAAAAAAGTAATGAGCCCCATAATGAGATTAGAATTTGATTGATTTTGTTATGTAAGTCATCTCTACATTCAATGACCTAGCAAAATTTTCTATAGCTAGGCATAGTCCTGAGTAAACGATTCTACTTTAACTTTGATTTTAAGTCATAGCCACTTCTTTTTTGCATTTAAATAGTATGAGAAATACATTTTTTTAACAATAAAATATGATGTCTCATTATTTGAATTCAACCAAAGGAAAAATGGTGGAACGTTGAAGATTTAATTTTCTCCAGCAAATTGCATAAATTCATTTGTACTTTAAAATGTAGTTACAGTTGACTTTAGAAATACTGTGTTTTCTTATATTAAAGTCTATACTAGTTCATCATGGAAAATTTAGAAAAATATTTAAAAATATGAAAAAATAGTAATGACCACTAATCACCTTGTTAGAGCCATTGTTAACATTTTAATGTATTTGAGTCTTTTTCTTCTATATAATTTTACATACTGAGTTCTAAATCACAGGACAAAAAAGAATTGTGTGAACCTTTTCCTACTTAATTTGTATCATAGGTATTTATGCATATTATTTCAAACTCTTTGTAAATCTTTAAAAAATGACTATATAATCTTTCATATTGTAGAATTCCTACTGATGAAAATTGAAGCTTTGTTTTTCTACTGTTTTTTTCCTACTGTGAATAATGTTATGGAGAACATATATATCTACATAAATACTTTCCTTCATTTGACCTTGTTTCCTTTGGAGTGCTCCTAACCACTTCTGGGGCATTGCCCGATTCGATCAATTTTTTGCTCAAATGCACTCTTAATGTTTTTAATATGCTTCCCTCTATCTTTTAACAGTTCTGATGTCAGTAAGGGGAGCTGAAGGAGACCGCAACAGCCCCCAGGAGCAACTAGCAGCCAGGTCCGGGTGGTTGAGCCCTAAAAGCTCAGCGTTTTCTTGCTACTCCTGGTGGTTGGGGTAAACCCCAGGTCCTGGATCCTACTCCACAGCTTTTGAGCTACAAGCTTTTAGACTTATTTGAGCATTTCCTTTTGGAAACTGCCATAGTTTAACTGGATCTGACTTAAAAAACGAACTGGGTCCAGGTTTGGACTGGTACCAACTTAAACTGTGAGGCCTCAGTATTTGGTGGCTCGTATGAGACTGCTGGGACATTCCACTCTCTCCAGAGCCTGCAGACGGTGTTGTGGGAAAACTGGCAGAAGCCAGCCAAGGTTAAGAATTCTTCCCAAAGCCAGCTCGCCCAGATCTCTGTCTGTGGTGCCTGATGGAGAGAGGGGGGTGAAATTTCACATCCCTTCCTTTCCAAATTCAGATTGGCAGGGAAAAACATTAGTTATCGATCCTTTCTCTCTCAGGGACAACTAGTGCCTTCTTGTCTGTCTCATTTTATGTCTTGAATAGTTTGCTTGGCAACTGTCAAGTTGGGGGCTCCCAAAATACCGCTGGACAGAAATGTGAGCTGCACTCCATTTGTGGCTAGGCTCCTATCGGCTAGTGCCAGCACTCAGGGACAATAGTCTGAGTCTCGCTTTCTTTCTTTGGGCTATATTTCTAAGTGGCTCTGAATCTTGGGCAGGTAGCATCTTTTGCACCCCAACTGGAGACACCTTTTGTGCCTATGGGGTTGTTCAATACTGCCAGGAATGTTTTCTCTTTGTCCTGGTGAAGCCTGATACGACATTCAAAAGGATTTATTGTTTTATTACTATTCTTTAAGTAGCTCTATGGTCAGAAGTTGGTCAAATTGGAAGTGGATATTCAGAGCCTGATAGGAACCTCTTTTTAAAACATTCTCCCCTTAGCTAAAATAAAAACATGTGCCTAGAGGAAATGAAAAACATTCTGAAGCCATTATGGAAGGATATATGAAAACATTCCAAAGAAACATAGCTCTAAATCTAGAACATAGGAATTTCTTTTTTGCATTAGGTTTATTAGAGTGACAGTGGTTAATAACATAGAATAAGTTCCAAGTGTACAGTTCTATAACGTATCACCTGCATATTGCTTTGTGTGCTCACCACCCAGAGTCTAGTCACCCTCCATCGCCATATATTTGACCCCCTTTTGATTTCCATCTTAGTTGAAGATCTCCCTGATATAAATAAGCAAATTAAGGATAATGCAGTTGATTGGCCGGGTCAGCCTCTTGATGCCATTCAGGCTGCAACCTAATTCTCTGTGGAATTTAAAAAAACTATACTTGTCTTACAAATCAAGTCTTTTCCTTCTCCTCTTCCTCCTCTTCCTCCTCCTTCTTCTTTCTCTTCCTCTTTTACTTCTCCTTCTCCTCCTCTACCTCTTCCTCTTTCTCCTTCCCCTTCTCCTTCTCCTCCTTCTCCTTCCCCTTCTCCTTCTCCTCCTTCTCCTTCTCCTTCTTCTTCCTCTTCTCCTTCTCCTTCCCCTTCCACTTCCCCTTCCCCTTCCCCTTACCCTTCCCTTTCCCCTTCCTCCTCCTCTTCTTCCTCCTCCTCCTCCTTTTTTTGTTCTTATTTTCTAAGTGAGAGGATGGGAGATAGAGAGACAGACTCCTGCATGCACCTCAACTGGGATCCACCCGGCAACCCTGTCTGGGGCCAATGCTCTGCCCATCTGGGGCCATACTTGCAACTCAGCTGTTTTTAGCGCCTGAGGTGGAGGCTCCACGGAGCCATCCTCAGCACCCAGGGTGATGCACTAAAACCAAATCGAGCCATGGCTGTGGGAGAGGAAGAGAGAGAAAAAAGAAAGAAGGGGGAGGGGTTGAGAAGCAGATGTTTGCTTCTTTCCTGTGCCCTGACCGGGAATTGAACCCGGCCCATCCACATGCCAAACTGACAGTCTACCACTGAGCCAACTGTCTAAGGCCAAATCAAGTCTTTATAAAAACAGAAATTTGGCTCTAGAAAAATATCCAGAGCTCACCTATTCTTTTTACCAATCCCCAAATCTCCTCTGTTCATTTCAAAAGGCTAGCAAATATTGTAGACCTGGATTTAGGGGTGGAGAGAGCTCTTCTTGGAGAAACTTGCATCCTTTCTCTGTGTCTTTGAGATATAAATGTTCTACCTGGTCTTCTCTATGAACCAGAGCCACTTCTTAAGATGCAAACTTCAGGGATATAGTTCTGGTCAAGAAATAAAAAAGCTATGTGGCAATTAGGTGAATGAAACATCTTAAAAGTCTTTTCTGCCAATACTGCTAAAAGCTTTAGCTATCTTAACATATCCTATCCACCAGAAACACATTTGGATCAAACTGTTGTCTTATAAACTAGTGAGTTTTGCATTATCGACCCGTCTATTTGCTAAATGGAAAAACAAAAGCCATAAGATCTCCACACCTGTCTGGATGTTTATGTACAGTATGTATATGTATGTATGTTATAGATATGTGACAATTTTCTATCTCCAGCCAAAATTAACTTGTAAAGAGCTTAAGGACAAACAAGCAATTCACATAAATCAAATATACTCTTAGAAATATAGAAACTAACCCAAATGTTTTTCAAGTTCATGTGAGCTAGGATAAATCTTTGGTAAATAAAAGCTAGTTTAAGCTTGTTGGTTTAATTACAACAGGCATGTCTTTAGAGTTATTAGTATTAAATATAATACTTTATTCTACCTAGGTTTATTAAAAGTTAAATAAGTTCATGTTATCTCTGTTGCCAGATTTGTCAGCAAGAAAGGACACACCGATGGTTAGCTGTGTAATGTCTCATGAAGTTTTCATGAGTGAGCTAAACATGATTGTTAAGAACAAGGAAATTAAATAAATGCAAGTAAAATAAAAATTTGTAAATGGACTTCTCAATAATATTTATGCTTCCTGGTATGTCTACTTAAAATAGTTAAAGCCCTAACCCTACCCCTAATCTGAAACCTTACAGTTATACTGAGATAAGTTAAATGATGGCTATTCATTGAATATTTAGATCATTTCCAAATAAGATGAAATAAGATTAATAACATAGGTTTATCTATTTTGGGCTTCCATTTACAGAGGAACTAAAGATATTTAGGTCTGTTAATAAACATATTTTGTGCCACATTAAAAATTTTATTATGAGGAAAATATACTTCCAGAAGTTGTGATATGTACTTATAAGTTTGCCAGCCCTCAGAATGCTAGTGTGACAGACATTCCACAATGCTTACTACTTAAAGAAAAAAATTGTTTTAAAGTATTCATTTTAGAGAGGGGAGAGAGAGAGAGAAGGTGGGAGGAGCAGGAAACATCAACTCCCATACGTGCCTTGACCAGGCAAGCTCAGGGTTTCGAACAGGGAACCTTGGTGTACTAGGTCGATGCCTTATCCACTGTGCCACAATAGGCTAGGCCCACAATGCTTACTTCTTAGCTTTCACTAGGAATAAAGGATTCTAGGGTTAAGAATTCTAATTAAAATATGTAATTAAAGCTACTTAGAAACAATAAGGGTGAAAGGAAACAACTATGTATTAAAAGAACATAAGCAAAGTAGAAAGACTGGTTGTTCCAGAATAAGAAAGAAAAATGTCGGACAAAACTTGGATGGATATTAAAAAAAAGTTGTAGACGGTTTGTAGAAAATGAATACTCAGAAATGAATTATGTATAGTCAAGCTGACTAAAATGGGAATGGTTATACTTACATTTTTAAAGAATGAGTTTTCACGTCAAAGCTATACTGCTACAAAATTAGAATTTGACGTTCTGTTAAAAGGATGTAGTTTTCTTGGAATACTGCTCTGATCTTGATAAGAGATTGTGGAAGTTTTCTTTCTTTCTTTTTTTTTTTTTTTTTTTAGAACTTTTTGGGTAATCTACTTGGAAGCAAAGATTTCTATGTCTTACCAAAATAATTTATCATGCTTTCCTTTGTCTTATCAGGTGTTTGATTATTTAAGAAAACCCAGTCTTCTCACTATTAAAAGAGCTATGTTTTATTCACAACTAGGTAACCTTCTGTATTTGCCTTTAACATCTTTTATTGTCATTTAATTAAAATTGACAATTCAGTATTGTTTCATAATGATTTGAGATTCTATTTAGTCGAAAATTCAAATTTTTTGACATTTTGACAACTTTTCCAAATCAAATTCTAAATGTAGCCCTTTTAACCTCAAAATAAATTTGAGATTTTTAAGGGGGCCCATGGAAAAATATTAAATGATTTGCCTCTCACCTTTAAAAGAAAGATGTTAAAATAAGTAGGTTTATTTGGAATGTTAAATTATGTGGAAAACATTGTCAAGTAATAAGTGATAATAAACCTTTTCAGGTTATAGGTATATGGATCTGTTATTAACATAGGTAGTCTAAAAATTGTATAAAGTTTCTAGAATTTGTAATGCTCTCATTGTCCAGTTACCATCCTAAATTATTTTATGCCACAGAAATAACTGCATTTCCTTGTCAAATGAACTCTCATTAAATTTTAATCGTGGCCAGTTTTGCCATTTTTTAAAAGGGTTTATTTTATTTTTGTCATTTATAGGCCGTTACTGTTTTACTCTGATGCTTTTGTGAAAGTCTCTGATCTTCATAATGATTCAGGAAAAGGACTCTGACAAGTACTCTAGAATATAGTTTCTGATAACTTTAAGATCATAAAACTGAATTGGGCCTGACCAGGCGGTGCTGCAGTGGATAGAGCGTTGGACTGGGAAGTAGAGGACCCAGGTTCGAGACCCTGAGGTCGCCAGCTTGAGCGCGGCTCATCTGGTTTGAGCAAAAGGCTCACCAGCTTGAGTCCAAGGTCACGCTGGCTTGAGCAAGGAGTCACTCGGTCTACTGTAGCCCCCGGTCAAGGCACATATGAGAGATAGATCAATGAACAACTAAGGAACCGCAATGAAGAATTGATGTTTCTCATCTCTCTCCCTTCCTGTCTGCTGTTCCTATCTCTCCCTCTCTCTGACTCTCTCTGTCTCTGCCACAAAAAACGAAACAAAACTGAATTGGGTGAGAATTTTCAGAACTATTAGAGTAACTATTCAAGCAAAATAAGAATTAACATGGGATTGAATGAACTGATGAGGATGATTATAAGTTTTTTCAACTTATTTTTGAACAATGCTGGTCCCTTAATCTTCCCACCCCCCACCCCCACACATTTAAGGAAACCTACTCTCTCTTTTCTCTTAAACTTTCTACAATTTATAATAACTTTGTAAAGTGTGCCTTTGCAAACAGAATGGAAATTTTGACTTTTTCTCCCTACTTGATTTCTCCAGAATTCAGAAACATATTGAATATTCTTATTTGCATGTCAATATAGTTACCTGCATCAGCCAATACTAATTGTTCTCCTCATGACAGACCACAATTAGAGACGTTGGTTAGTTATATTACCAAAGCTTGGACTGGAATGCCATATTTGAGAATATGGATAAAATCAGGTATGACAGGATGGTTTTAAGAAATTAAGGTTGACTTTATAGAGCCAATAAAAACCCTTTGGTAAAACCAGCCTGATAGCTTGCCGACAGAACTCCTGTTAGCCTGCCCAGATGAGTAAAAAAAAGTCACTTCCTGGCAGGTCCGGGAACCTCAACATGCCCTCAAGAAGAGAGGAATTCACACAAATCTGTATTCCAGGCAAAGTCTTAGGTGAGTTCTTGGCTTGGTTTCTTAGCCTGGAAAGGCTTTTTAAAAGTCCAATCTAAGGTTTCTTATGAAAAGTTCTAGCAAAGCAGATTTAAAAGACCTCTGTAGGCTCAATTGCTGTTCTTGCTGCACTTGCGTAAATAATCAGGCCAAGTGTCATGAGACTAGACTTACTTTGCAAACAAATTAGTCTTTCTGTGATTATCCTCGATAGAAATGAAGGTGACTGGGAGGAAGAGAAATGACATTTCATAGACAATTATAACACAACCTTGTGGATATCAATTATAACACAACCTTGTGGATATCAGTCTTTGACATTTTGTTACATACCTGTAAATCGAACTGGATCCTGAACTGTAGTTCCCTCAAGTATCTGCTTGCTACTCTCCAAACTGATGTTCTCAGTGTTCTCCTACCCTTCTGATTCGAATTCACTAAGAACAGAGACTGCCTCAAACCTTCTTGGAAGGGGACCACAGCAGGTCGTCCTTACTACCCAGATGATGACCAGACTTGGGGATTTGAACCTTGGGCCACGTTCCCCAATTACAAAGGGCTCCTCTAGACTCTTGGAACTGTACACCAGCTGGAGGTCTAACATTAAATTTGACTAGAGCATTTTCCCACCAGAAGAGGATGGCTCTCCTAAGATCATTGATTAAGATCTTCATCTCCGCCTGACCAGGCGGTGGCGCAGTGGATAGAGCGTCGGACTGGGATGCGGAAGACCCAGGTTCGAGACCCCGAGCTCGCCAGCTTGAGCGCGGGCCCACCTGGGTTGAGCAAACGCTCGCCAGCTTGGACCCAAGGTTGCTGGCTCCAGCAAGGGGTTGCTCGGTCTGCTGAAGGCCCGCGGTCAAGGCACATGTGAGAAAGCAATCAATGAACAACTATGGTGTCGCAATGGCAATGAAAACTAATGACTGATGCTTCTCACCTCTCTCCATTCCTGTCTGTCTGTCCCTGTCTATCCCTCTCTCTGACTCTCTCTCTGTCCTTGTAAAAAAAAAAAAAAAAAAAAAGATCTTCATCTCCAATATCAAACCCTTATTCCTTTTACTTTTTTTGCTGATTGTCTTTTCTCCCTCTTAATGCTTGGGAAGGCAGTGCTCCTTCACTCTGGCAGCCATCGCTGAATCTCCTGGGCCATAGCTGTACAACAGAGATCCCTAGACTTTCTAGCTATGGTGATCTTAGATAGTAGCTTTGCTTTAGATTACTTATTAGATGAACAAGGAGTAGGCTGTGCCATTGTAAATACCTCTGACTGTACTTGGATTAATACTTCTGGTATTGTAGCAAATACAAAAATTAGCACACAGGCCACTTGGCTAAAATGGGGGTATGCTGTCAGGTATAGCCTTTGATTTATTTGATATGAATTGGTTTGGTTCTTGGGGGCCCTGGGTAAGGAATATCCTTAAGTGTCTCTTGGCATTACCCTCCTAATAGTTATGATTGTGGTCTCCCTGTGTGCTATGTTCTTTCAGAGGTCTTACCTGCATCTTTTTTGAAACCCTCAACAGTGCATAAGATGGTCTCACTTCACTTGGAGAAACAGAAACAAGTTAGACAATGAGTTGAACAGTGAAAACAAATTTCCCATGAATCTGGCATCACACCCTATGAGTTTCATAATGAGACAAGAGCATCTTAACTTCCGTGTGACTGAGAGGAGCACCAATACCAAATTTTAGGTCTAGCTCTCATATATGAGAAGATGAGCAAAAGGGGAGGACTGTTAAACTAATAAACATGGTTTATATATATAGTACATATAAATTTATATAACATATATACCGTATTTTTTTGCTCCATAAGATGCACCCAACCATAAGATGCACCTAGGGTTTTAAGCAGGAAAATAAGAAAAAAAATATTCTGAACCAAATGGTGTATTAAAATATTTAATACAGTGGTTCTTAACCTTTTTTGAGATACCAAACCCACCAGTTTCATATGTGCATTCACTGAACCCTTCTTTGGTGATAAATAAAATATGATTTTTTTTTCCAAATTCAAGACATAGGTATATGTTTTTTTACTGGTGCACAAAATGAGCCATGCATGAACATCACCTTGCTCAAAGAACAAAACCAACAAAGTGCATGAACTCACAACAAATTACGGTATTACTTTATTCTGGCCTCCACGGCAGAGGCTTCTCCGAACCCCTGAGACCGATTCATCGAACCCTTAGGGTTCGATAGAACCCAGGTTAAGAACCACTAATTTAATAAAATATACCACAATAATATTTCAACAATGTAAACTCAGTGGCAGTATTAACAACCGTTAGCACTGTTATTAACAAATGAGAAGAGACTTTAATGTTTAAATACTCTTCTAGTTGTTTGGGAACCCCAGGAACCCATCATTGCTAGTGTCAAAATTTAAGAAGCTCAGTTGCTCACAATCACTGGTATCACTTTCTTTGCTATTTTCATATATGATACCATCTTCAGTGCCATCTAAGGCATTGTTAATGCCACATTTTTCGAATGACTGCACCATGGTTTCATTCTTCACTGACTGCCATGTTTTCACCCATTCACAAACTTGAGTGATAGCGGGTCTCTTCATTCCTCCAGTTGGTGTCAGATCATGATTACCAGCAGCCATCCATTTGTCCCACTCTTCTCGCATCAAGACTTTAAATGGTTTGTGGATAGAAACGTGGAGAGGTTGCAACTGGTTGGTAAGGCCCCCAGGAATTACAGCAGATGAGACTTCACTTTTTTAAAGATTTTTTTTGTGTGTGTGGTTTTGCTAATTATGTGCTCCAAACTGGTCAAGCAGTAATAGGGCAGGAAGTGACGTAAG
The DNA here is from genome assembly GCA_037038555.1 of Rhynchonycteris naso. NCBI lineage: Eukaryota > Metazoa > Chordata > Mammalia > Chiroptera > Emballonuridae > Rhynchonycteris > Rhynchonycteris naso. The sequence goes on along the minus strand of CM073003.1, from coordinate 106,809,489 downwards.
CACTTCACACAGAGCTCCAGCAGCTGCAGCGCAGCCCTCCACCGCTGCAGTGCACCTCTCATGTCTGCCCTCCATCATGCCAGATGAATGCGCCCACACAACGTCACTCGCCTTTCCTCCTGCCCTGCATGCAACTGTGGAGACCGGAACCAGGAGATCACTCAGCAGACGCCAGGGTTCCACATGCTGTGGTGGTGGGTATGATTATGCTCCCACTGGCGCTCATTCTACATATGTTTACTGGCATAGCACCCACAGCAGCTAAAAGAAATAAACATTCGCTCCATAAGATGCACGGCAATTTCCCCCTCCACTTATTTGGGGAAAAAGTGCGTCTTATGGAGCAAAAAATACGGTAAATATTAAAGAAGGAAGCCATTAAACTGATGTGGGTCTCCTGCCATGGCGAACTAGAAAATTCTAAAAGTTTTGATTTTGGCAAACCCAAATCTAGACCTGTTACAAAATCAAAATGCTAAGGACAGCCAATCACAAATAGTCAACTAGGCTTTACACTATAGCTAATCAGAAATTTCCTTACTTTGCTTCCCCTTTTTCTCTATAAAGTTCTCTCCCCAAGCTCCTGCTGGTGGAGCTCTCCGAACCTCTTCCGGTTTGGAGCTGCCCAATTTGAAATGATTTTTTTGCCCAAATAAACTCTTAAAATTGAAAAAATAAAATCTCTTTAAGAAAGATTATTGAGTTGAAAAGAATGGATTTTCAAAAATTTATTTCTACCCTGATTATCAAAGTAAGATAAGCTTATCATAGACAATTAAAATATAATAAAACTAAGAAAGTAAAAATCATTCAGAACCCTTCATCCACTGGCAATCAATGTTAATATTTTGACATTATTTCTTCTGACTTATGCTGTTATTTTCTTCCTTAGTAAGGTTCAAAGATAGGAACATTTTAAAGGTTTTTCGTAGGACTGCCAAAATTGCTTTCAATGTATCATTTTTATTCTCTGTCTGGAAATCTGTAAGTTGTGACTATTCTGAAAAACACTAACATCTAAAAATGATCAAGTAAGCATGATTCTTTCCAGACTTCCCATGATTTTTGTCTGGTTCACTCAAAGTCTGTTGTGAACATTGGACAAGCCCTCAAAAAGTATAGAACAAGTGAGCCTTGGAAAACTCATTTCCAGCTTTTGATTTATTCACATAATTAAATGATTCTTTTTTTCATTGTCAGGATCCCGTTTCACTCAATTGTGTCAATATTTCTAACCTACTTTTAACTTAACAATCTTCAAGGTGGCAGAAGCATGATTGTGCAGATGCATCAATGCCAAGGCTCTGGTTGAAGTCCACCCTCCTGACAGGCTACCTTTGTTAATGGTGTTCATTTCCTGGGCAATTGACAATTCCTATTTGACATGTAGCTGTGGAAGTCAGCTCACTGATCCTTCCAGATGAAGACAGGCGACTAGTCATTTATTCATACCTGTTTCCTGGGATGAATAGAAGAAAATATTCCCCTCTTTAGGGCTTCTCAATCTTTTTTATGGTGTGACACACAGAGAAAATCATGATATTTGTTCTGTACACTGGAGTAAATGAATGAGGGTGATGTAGTCAGAGGTGACTGCCTGGAAGCCTGGGGCCCCACTTGGCTGGTCCTAAGAACTGAGGGGTCCATGTTCCAGCCTCCTGTAAACCATGTGTGGTACAGTGGGGCCAGCCCTGCATCCCAGGAAACCTAGAGAGGAATGTATCTTCTGATGTTATGAAGAGCATATCTATCTTTAAAAAACTTTTTTTTATTGACTTGAGTGACAGAGAGAGATCGATTTATTGTTCCACTTATTTATGCATCCACTGATTGATTCCTGTGTGTGCCCTGTAGTACTATCATTCTCAAGCCCCATGTTTCATGCTTCTCTGACATTCATCCCAGCAACTGACTCGCAGTGTTGGGCATAGCCAGCACCTAGGCAACAGGACCTAGTGCTTGCAAACCTTGTTTGTATTTTTGTCTTTTAAAATAAAAAAAATACTGCCTGACTAGGCAGTGGCGCAGAGGATAGAGCATCGGACTGGGATGCGGAAGACCCAGGTTCGAGACCCCTAGCTCGCCAGCTTGAGCGCGGGCCCATCTGGCTTGAGCAAAAAGCTCGTCAGCTTGGACCCAAGGTCGCTGGCTCCAGCAAGGGGTTGCTCGGTCTGCTGAAGGCCCGCGGTCAAGGCACGTGTGAGAAAGCAATCAATGAACAACTAAGGTGTTGCAACGGCAACGAAAAACTAATGATTGATGCTTCTCACCTCTCTCTGTTTCTGTCTGTCTGTCCCTATCTATCCCTCTCTCTTTCCCTGTAAAATAAATAAATAAATAAATAAATAAATAAAATACTTATTGAAGTATAATTGACATGCACTATAAACTGCCTGTATACAATGCGTATAAAGTGGGAGTGGTCTGGGTGAGCAGAGAGGCCGAAGGCCCAGCATCCAGGACCTGGGGCTTCCTCTTCTCTAGGATTCCATGAGACACAGTTTGAACACTTTTGACTTGGTAGACCGGTCCTGGGTTTGGGAGTCAGAGAGAACTGAGTTCGAATCAATCCCTGCCCTGGTATTGACTTTGCTATAATACAGTGGATAAATGGGGGAACTGCTTACCCCATTTGTAAATCAGGGACAATTATACATTCATTGCAGGGTTGTTGTGAGCATGAAGTAAGATATTGCAGGTGAAAATCTCTGGCACTTATTGAATGTTTATTAGGTCTTAGCTGTTGGTAAGGATAGCAAGACATTTGCTAACTGGTTGAGTAACTGATCCTTATTGAGCTGGTACTTGTTCAGTCTAAATAAACCTACTCAGGCCCAGGTTAAGAAAAGCCAGTGTTGGGGCGACGTTCTGGGTGAGTTTGGAATTCAGTGGGGAACCAATCTTGTCTTATGCTCTCTCCACTCCATAAAGCCACAGTCGCCCGCCTTTGCATGAGGGTCTATCAATATTTAATGTGCGGGTGTCAGTTGCTGTAAACCGAGCATATCCCAGAAGCGACTTGAATTAATTATATGCAGGAGGAGAGAGAATAAAGTGCCTTTTTCTCAGAGCCCCAAGTTTCACTAGCTACAGCGAAGCCTGGACGGCGCCGAGGGAAACCTGCTGATGGAGGACCCCGAGAAGAAGCTGAACCAGAAGAGTGACGGCAAACCCCGGAAAGTACGCTTTAAAATCTCTTCCTCCTACAGTGGCCGAGTGTTGAAGCAGGTCTTTGAGGATGGGCAGGAATTAGAATCGCCAAAGGAGGAATACCCTCACAGTTTTCTCCAAGAGTCCCTTGAACCAATGGATGGTGTTTACGGGTCTGGGGAAGCCCCCAAACCCCGACCATACTCCCCTAAGCTGACTGCTCAAAGGATCAGCGTGTTTAGAGAGGGCAATGCCTATACCTTGGCGGGCAGCCAGCCTTTCTTCAACGATTACAAGGCAAATGACCATAAGGTTGGTATTGTGCATGGTGTATAAACTTTAAGGACTACAATGTGCGGAGAGAAACGCCTAAACATTTCAAATTTGTATCATGCTCACGCTCCGGTACCAACCAGGGCTATAGGTTGTAGGTGCACCAAATGAGAAGTTGCTCTTAGAATAATATTTCTGGGACAAAAATAACATGCTTGATGAGTGCTTATTGGAAAGTGCAATAAGCATGGGATAGGATTCAAATTCTATTCAGGAAAAAAATTGTCACTGGGTCTTCGGCTGGGTTATCTCAGTAAGTGAATTAAATAGAGGTGCAGTGGTTTTTAGGTCTGCTGGCTGACGTATTAGAATATGATGCAGCAATGAATTGTCCTGTTTCCTGAAAGAGCTAAGTGTTTGAGGGTGCTCATTTTACTCCAGGCCATTATTCAACTTGTGGTTTATTCATGTCTTACTTATTATTTCCCCCTGCTGTCTCCTTCTTGCTGCCTGCTTTTTAAAAATATCTGTCTGCCTGTTAGTTTATTTATCTTGCCTTTGCAATCCTTATTAGCATGAACACGGGGGGTAGGTGGAGTCCTGGGAAGATATGGTGAAAAGTAGAGCAACCGGAAGAAATGTTACATGGAGAAGAAGTTTGACCTGCTGGTTCATTTGAAACATGCATTTTACTTGTGAATTTCAACTATGTTCTCCAGTACCATGGATAATCAAAAGCCCATACATGATTTTTTTTATTTTTAAGTTAAAAGAGCCTGGAAAAGTAGTCACTGATTTCCAAACTCAAATAGGAGATATGTACGTGCTCTCTGCCAGTGGGACTATGAATATGTTTTCTTAAAAAAAAAAAAGATTAACTTCAATTGTATAATGTACCAGGTTATTAATGAATAGTGCATCAGGATTTGTACTCATCTTTGAAGTGTGAAATTCAGATAAATCTTTTTTTTTTTTGGTAGTTTCCCAAGGGAACAAATAATATATCTATAACAGACAAATATATTGGCCTTGCTAGCACAGATAAAAGTATAATTATGAGCATGCTTATATTTATCAAAGGTAATATGAGGGTTTTTAAAAATTTTTATTATTATTATTTTTTGGTATTAAAGGGGGCTGGAATGAACAGCCCCTCATGTTACTGGAGTGGCTTATGCCTTGCTGAGCACTACTACATACTATCTCATTAGGTCTTCACCACAACCTCGAGGGAAAAGCCAGGTATGATCATTCCCATTTTGCAGATGAGAAACACTGAGGGCCAAATTGTTAAGGGACTCACCCAATATTATAGGTGCTGAGTCAGAATAAGACTTTGATTCTGACTCAGCACCTATAATATTGATTCCCCATGCTTTTTGCCCTATGGAATATTCCCTTTCAGAGAATACGATCACTACTTAAAATGATGATAATAATACTTACCATTTACCAAGTACTTATTATGTCCTAGGTACTTAGCTGTTTTTGCTTACAGTATCTCTTACCTAAATCTTATTTATAGATGTGAAATTTACAAAAGTTGTAGTTTATACAATATCTTGTATAAGGCCACGGTAGATAATATTGGACTGCTTGACCTTCATAAGTCAGTATGTCAAACTTGGCATTCACGCAAATGTATGATTAAGCATGGAATTATAAAACCAGAAGTCTGAGCCTTCATGGCAGGATAGCTCAGTTGATTTAAACAACAGACTCCAGAGGCCATATATCAGAGTTAGATTCCTTCTTAGTCCAGTTATCCTTGTTTTCTTTGTTGCCTGATCAAATGCCACATACTAATCTAGCCAGTTTCTAGGTATGCAAGTGATCAGGAAGGATTCATGCACCTGCATTCACTGAATTGGGCTGTCAATGTGGTAGTTATGGAAAAAAAAGGAACTGAGAGCTGGTAAGTAATGATTTTTCAATAGTGAACCCAACTGTAAAATAGCCCTTAGTTGATATTGGCTATTAGCCAATCCTGGGTGGTTGTTAAGCACAATAATTAAAGTAAAGGCTCTGAACTTGAACAGATATCTTTATACCCAGGTTTATAGCAGCTTTATTCACAACTGCCCAAAGGTGAAAACAACCCAAATATCCATCAATAGATGAATGAACAAACAAAATGTTATATATACATGTAATAGAATATTATTCAGTCTTTGAAAGAAAGGAAATTCTGACACATGCTACAACATGGAGGAAACCTGAAGACATTATGCTAAGTGAAATAAGTCACAAGAGGACAGTTGTGTGATTCCACTTATATGAGCAGTCAGATTTAGAGACGGAAGGTAGAATGGAGGTCACAAGGGGTAGGGGGAGGGAATATGGGGAGTGAGTGTTTAATGGTGACAGAGTTTCATTTTGAGAATAAGAAAAAATTTTGGAGATGGATGATGATGATAGTTACACAACAATGTGAAAGCTAATGCCACTTAGAAATGCTTAAAATGGTAATTTTATGTTATGTATATTTACCACATTAAAATTTATATATATATATATATATATATATATATATATATATATATATATATATATATATATATATATATATATATATATATATATATTAAACAAGGCTGTGATGTCAGTTAAACCTGGGCTTGATGTCCATTTTATCACTGATCTGTGTGAGCTTGGGCCAGCCACTTAACCTTGCTTCAATGTCATAATCTGAGATATGACGGTAACAAAAGTACCTGCTTACAAAGATTGTGGTGGTGATTAAAAAGAGCTAATGCATAAGAACTTAGCATTGTGCCTGGCACATTGTCTATGCTCAGTAAATGTTACCTACCATTGTGACCAGGTTCTTGTGAAAGACATCTTGAGTCTTTAAAAATTATTATGTGATGGATAGAGAAAGTGGTTATAAGCAATCAAATATTTTAAGGAATTGAAACTGATGGAAGATACATTAAAAAAATGAAAAGAAAAGGAAGAGAAGTACCATTTACTGAACAACTACTTGATACAGAATATGTAAATTCCATCTCCACAATAATTCTCTGAGAAAGAATTTTACAAATTGGAAAAAATAGAAGTGCCTAGAGGTTCAATAACTTGCACGTCTCACACAGCTGTCAAACAATATTTGGATAAAATCTGAACTCAGGTCTGCCTGCCTCCAAAGCCCACTGAGTTTCTAGTGCCCGGTGTGGGGTTTCTGCATTTAGACACCGGGCCATGGAGGGGTTTCACGGTGACTGAGTGGCAACTTTGGCACGTTGCCAAGGATATCTGTATTTATGAAGCTCAGCCACACAGATTACCATTCTCGGCACTAGGGAAGGAAACAGAAATTCCTGGCTCTGCCCTGGCCCTCTCTAACGTAAGGGCAGGCGTTCCTCACGGGCCATTGGATGCAACCAGATAATGTGCAGTTTATTACACCCGGAGAGTTTCCTTAGACACATGGGAGAACTTGGCCGTCAGGGCGACTGAAACTTAAACACACCTTAAGGGTGATTTGGGATTGTTCATCTTTGGAATGCATTAAAAATAAATGAGCTCTCCTGAGTGTCTCAGATATTGACCAGCTGAGAGGCAGGATGTTGAACCAGATGACCACAGGGTTTTGAAAGGATATTGAGACTTTTGCCTTGGAAAACAACAACAAAAATAACCCAGCTGTAGATGCAAAAATAAAAAGCTCTCTGGTAACTGAACCTCTTCGGTTATTACTGGAAGTGGACGTGGAACCTTCCAAAAGTGCCACCATCTTTATCTTCCGATATTCAGAAGCTGATAGTCCAGAGTGTGAAACAGGAACCCCGCATGCATCAGACAGTAGGAAATGAAACCTGCCACACGATCCCTAGAGGAGAGGAAGGAAAAACAGGGCCAGGTAGGAAGCTTGTAGCTTCATCAATAATTATGGAAAACTCCATGGATGTTTCAAGGAAGGGGACCTGAACATTGAAATCCTGCTCCCGCTGGGCTGAGACTGCCTATGTGCAGCATGTAGAAAGATTTGGTTGATCGAGTTCTAGAAGAGCAGGGCAGAGTATTTCGTGCTGAAGCATGGAGTTGTGTATGTAGCAGGTTGGTGCCTGCCTTACTAAGAGAACAGTGTTTAACCACGGCAGAAACAACGCCTACCCTTTGCATAGTGTCTTCAGCTTTTGCACACCCCATTTTATGTATTCTCCATAGCACCTCCGCCCCTGGGAGATGATATAATTAACCTCAGGGATGAGAGGCAAATGTTTCATTGCTTAATTGCCCTAGAAGCCAACAGAGAGTTGGGACAGGGTCCTAACCACCAGGGGTCCTAAGTCTTTTACGTTCCTGGTTTTGGAGAGGTTAGTGCCACCCTGAAGAGAGGCTCGGGCAACAGGAGAGCACTTGGGAATCTCAGGACAGCACCTGTTTACCTCCCAGTGTCAAAATATTTCTATGTTTAAATAGTCTGTGGTAGTTAAGTGCCTACCAGCTAGGCAGCAGCCCGTTTACAGATGAGCAACTGAGGTTCTGAGAGGCCGGACGACTCTCCTGGGTCTCATAGCTGGTGAACAGTAGGATCGGGATGCAATGTTGTTTTCCTGCGGGCTGTCCTGGCTCTGGGAAGGAAGAAATACGTGTTCTTAGTTGAGCAATCCCTCTGCTTCTCTACTGCGTTGTGGTATTGTCCAAATGATTCCTATGCTGATGATTAAGGTACACATGAAAATCCAGGCCAGGGTACATAAGCTTTTAATACATACAGTGTGTCTGTAAAGTCATGGTGCACGTATGACCGGTCAACAGGTCAAACTGTAATGATGCTCTAAAAGTATATATATTGACACAAACAGATTTTCAATAAGATACAACAGAATACACATAAATATGTAAATAAATATAATGATCTTATATTTTGGGGGGCAAGTGCTTGTGAATAATTTAGTATAGGTGTTAAGGATATAGACTTCAGAACGAGACAGAGTTGGGTTCGAATTCCAGCCACAGACCCTGCATAACTTTGTCACCTTGAGAGGCACTTGACCCCACTGAGACTTGTTCTCTTCAGCTGTAGAATGTGGAAATCATAGCATCTACCTCAGCAAAGTTCAGGGGAGAAGCGAGGTAATGCTTGTAAAATGCTTAGCACAATGCCGGACTCAATAATAATAATAAAATGCTCAATAAATTGTATCTACTATTATCATTATTGTTTATGCATAGAAAAAAAATTGGAGTGATATTTATTGAAAACTGGTATTCCTTTGCACTTATCAAGCATTCACTGTGCATGTCTCTGCATCAGCGGCTGTGGTATGTGGTTGAAATGGGCACCCTGGACCTTACCCTGCAGAGTCTTACATTCTAGTTATATGACCAGTTCAGCTTTGGTTGGTTACTGTCAACAGGAAGAAGGGAGATGGTTGTCATGGTTTTCACAGGAAGCGAACAAACCAGACCGTGGACTGTAGCTTTGTGGTCTGATGGGATCACTGGTGCCGGCTGTAGAAGTTCCTCCTCTCCTATTTCCTTGGATGTGGGATAGGTTTGGCAACCCTGTGTTTATTTGGTGACGATTGGTGAAGGTTCCATGCTCATTCTCCATTTCTCTAGTCCCCACCAATTATAGATTTTGGAAAGATAATCATCTACACGAATAACCTGAAAATCATTCGAACCCCAATGGACAAGAGGGACTTCATGAGGAAAATTCTCCAGAAGGAAGGGGAGATTGAGGAAGAGTCTCTGATGACCAAAGAAGAACTCTATGGTGACAACGACCAGAACCACGGACCCTTGGCAGGGACCGAAAACAGGTTCCCCCACAACCAGTACCCACAGGTGCGTCCAAGCGGCTCACATGTCCCACTTGGAGCGGCCTTACTGCAGTGGTCTCCATACTGTCTGAGCTGTGCACTACTTAAGTAAAACATTTCAAATGTGACTACCTAAGGTGTCTAAATATGAAAGATGTTAATGGATTTATTATATTTTAATGGTATACTGTTAGCCATAATTGTTATAAGTCCATATTTCAGACACTCCTAATTTTAACTTTTTGATGACTTTCTTTTTTGAGACCTGATTAAGTCTCTATTGTTTTCACTTCACAGTGTGGCTTAGAACATCTTGCTGCAGAGATGGAAAAATGAGCTCTGTCCTTTTCTTTTGGGTTTGCTTGTGCTTCTATTCCACAGTGTCCTTGAAGAGATCTAATAAAAAGCTGGGGTCTTTGGAAATCTACTAGACCAGGCACCAGAATGTCACAATACGCTGAAAGTGAATGAATGAGCCGGGTCACCCTTGTCACTTTATGTAAAGTGGGGGTCACTTTACATCAGGCTTATTCCAGGGTCCCATGGGTACATTTTTCTAGTGACCGCCTATCTTAGTGAGGGTGCCGTTGTCCACAAGTTTATTAAAACTGAATATAACAATTTTTCTTGGAAATACTATTGAAGCTTACTAACTTGCCTTCTTTAGATAAAATATAAATAGTTCTAGTGTTTTTCTTCCCACACCTCTCAGTGGCGTGTACTCCCCACCTTGGGAGCCATTGCTCAGACGTGCTCCGATGAGGGAGAGACTGATAATATTCACTGGTTTACAGTGTGGGGTTGGGGGTGGGGAAAGCAATTTTGATGAAATGAAGGGAATCAAAGCTTGGATAGCAGCAGAAGTGCTTTTATTCTCTTTAGATTCCATCTTTTTTTTTTTAATCCTTTAATGTGTAGGCAACCTAATGATTTCTTTCTTTCTTTCTTTCTTTCTTTCTTTCTTTCTTTCTTTCTTTCTTTCTTTCTTTCTTTCTTTCTTTTTTTACAGGGATATATAGAGAGAGTCAGAGAGAGGGATAGATAGGGACAGACAGACAGGAATGGAGAGAGGTGAGAAGCATCAATCATTAGTTGTTCATTGATTGCTTTCTCACACGTGCCTTGACCGCGGGCCTTCAGCAGACTGAGCAACCCCTTGCTGGAGCCAGCGACCTTGGGTCCAAGCTGGTGAGCTTTTGCTCAAGCCAGATGGGCCCGCGCTCAAGCTGGCGGCCTCGGGGACTCGAACCTGGGTCTTCCGCATCCCAGTCCGACGCTCTATCCACTGCGCCACTGCCTGGTCAGGCAGATTCCATCTTTTGAGACTTGAAACTTTCTGTGGGGCTCACTCTGACCTCCCACTTGTTTGTGTGACAGAGTGAGCCAAGGGTTTCCTTGCACTTGAGTGATGTCCCACCTTGGGAGGGGTGAGGTAACAAAAACAAGAGGGTCATGACCAGACTCTAGCAGAGGACTCTTGTTAAAAGTTCTGCTCACAACTACAAATGTCTCTCTCTTTTTTAAATTTTATTTATTTATTCATTTTTTAGAGAGGAGAGAGAGAGAGTGTGTGTGTGTGTGTATGTATGTGTGTGTGTGTGTGTGTGTGTGAGAGAGAGAGAGAGAGAGAGAAAGGGGGGAGGAGCTGGAAGCATCAACTCCCATATGTGCCTTGACCAGACCAGTGCAGGGTTTTGAACCGGTGACGTCAGTGTTCCAGGTCGACGCTTTATCCACTGCGCCACCACAGGTCAGGCTACTCGTGTCTCTTTCTAACTGGACCTCACACTCATAAGATACTTTTGATATGCAAACCTGATCATGTCATCCCTTTGTCGCCTTTCCCCCTCCCCCCTCCCAAAACTGTCCATGGTGTCTCTTCACTGGGGTTAAAACCCAAACCCCTCACTCGTTCTGGAAAGTGCTGTGTGGTCTGGTCACTCCTGGCCTCTTCAGCCTCATCTCTTACACATCTCTCCTCATTCTTTCTGCCCCAGACGTGCTGCCAGTCTAGCTGCCCCTCGTGTTCTCTGCTTTTCCTTACCAGAGCAACTTCTCTGTGCCTAGAATGTTCTCCAGCCCCCTACAGCCTCTGAGATCTTAGCGGTGGCATCACACCCTCAGAGGGGTCTCCCCTGGCTTCCATGAGGAGAAAACTCCCAAGAAGGGACCCCTCAGGGCACCCACACCCCTCCTCCCAGTTGCAGCCTTCCATTTATTTGCATCATTATTTCATTACCGTTTGTTCTCACTGTGTAAGATTCAGTCTCTGTGAGGGTGGGGGCCATGTGTATGTTGGGGGTTGCATTACTAGTTCCATTGCCTCCCAGAATAGAGACTGGCACATAATAGGTGCTCAGTAAATGTTAAATGTGTATGGAAAGAATATTAGCATTTGGGACCATAGTGCCACCCAGTAAGATGTATTCTGCCTCTGCCTTCTCTAGATAGCACTATTCAGAACGTGGCGTAGCAGCCGGCAGACAACTGAACATTGTCACCCAAATGTTCACTCCCCACTCTAACTTTCATTCATTCTATTCTTCTTCACACCATAGCCTCACTGGCAGGAGCATGTATTTTCAGAAGAAAGCCAGAAACACTCAAGTACAGGTCACACTGCAGCCTGGAATGAAAAAGCAACAACAGGCCAGATATGACAATTACCTCTAAATTCAATTTAGAGAAAACCATGTTTCTTAGCAATACTGCCAAACACCAGGACAGGGGGTTGCGGCGGAAAATTGCTGTGAGAGGTTATACTTCACTCGCCTGTCCTTTAAGCTCTGTTTTAAATTGCTGTTTGTTTGCCCAATTCCTCACGTAGTAAATGCCCAGACAAGTGTATTTGAGAAAAGAGGGCCAAAGAATGACAAGGAGCCCCTTCTGACCAGGAGGCTCAGTGGTGTTATGTGGAACAGGGACACGGCGCGGACCTCGATGAAAGGGTAGGGTAAGGCTGACCGCCAGGCCGGTGGAACCTCTATAATGACCATAAAAGAAAAGCAGAGGGATCCCTGAATTAGCCCCATGGGAACACGGAAGGGGGAAACCTGGCATGGGTTCAGTGGATTCAAGACCATAAATCATCAGGCTCCTATATGCTTCATGGGATCTTGCCTTTGAGATAATCCTAATTTAAAAGAAAAGGAATAATAGTACAATTAGCTACTATTTCTTGAGGATGCATGAATAGCCAGGCACCATGCCTAGTGCTTTCTGTGCCACGGTCCATTTCATGCTCATAGAGACTCTGGGAGGTAGATGTTATTCGTAGTCTCCTTCTGTAGCTGGGGAAACTCAGGCTCAGAGACATAGGGTAACTTATAAGAGATCATCGGAGCCAGTAGGCAAACCCAGATCCAGCTGACTACCAATCTCTTGATCGTAACCGCCTGGCTAAGCAGCCTCCACGTTGGCACTGGTTACCATCTTTAGGGCTACACAAGCCTTTGAATCTTCAAAGAAAGCTGAGACCCCTTTCCTCAGCCTTGGAGCTGGTCCAAAGTGGTTTGGGGAGGGTCATCGGTTCTAGAAACTAAGCTCTGCTCTACAAGTATGTTCTAAGGCCTCTTACTAAATATTTTCTGAGAAGAATTTTAAACAGTGATGCAAATGGAAGACGATGCTTATATCCTGCATGCCTTGTATAGAGAAGAGGCTCAGTCAATACTTGATCTGATCATTAAATAATCAAATGACCATGTTGAGGGTGAGTGGTTGGAGAGGGGCGGTCACCTAGGGTAAGTACAGAAACTCCAGTAAGAGTCCCACTAACGCACCTGATAGAATCTGGCTGATGGTTTGGTTTTGCTCTTGACAATAGGCTCACCAGGTCATTTTATTAATCTTTCAGTATCTGACCCGGCATTCTGTACAAACTAATTTTTGGATCACAGGCCTAGCATTAGGTCAGGATTTTACTGTACTTTCTTGGACAACCTTGACTTGTACCATTAAAATCTCCCTGGGATCAAGTATCAAGCATGAAACGTGGATTTTGCAGAAAAATGAATGGTGACAGTTTGCTTTTAGAACATTTTGGCAAATACACTTATTTTGAATACTTGAAGGGAAGACAACACATTTCTCCCTTGTAATATTATGAAAATATGGCTACAGTCAATAAAATAGCAACAAAAGCGTGCATAGACACGATTTAGATTTTTGTCAGTTGGATAATAACTTCCATTCCCTAAACCCACCATGAATAACATTTAATACCTTCCTCAGCACGGTGCAGCCCAATGGAGCTATTTTCAGAACAAATGCCTCCCTTTTTAGAGATTACTTTTCTTATTAGGTTTTAAAGAAAGCCTATTAGCTGGGTGGAGCCACCCAGTGGATTCCCGCTGTGTTGGTAGTTCCTAGAATATAACAATAGGAAGTGATCTCTAGACATCATTTGTTTATTTGTTTATTCACGTAGCAAATATGCTACCAGAAGGTGTTTTTCCTGGCACTGCACTAGATGTCCAGAAAGTGATGGTGAAAGGGACCAACTCAGAGCCCTTCCTGTCCAGTCAGCAGGGGCTTTCAGTAGAGTATGAATCTGTGGTTCTTGGGCCAGTACAGCCCTGAGGACTTCTGGCCCAGAACTGTGGGTGGGCAAGGCTTCCTGACAATTGACAGCAGCAGCAGTAGGAGTTGGCTGGGTTGGGAGGGGAGGGGAAGGTCCCTGGAGACTAGCTAGAGAGAGACCTAAGGACAAGATCCTGAAAAAAGATGTAACAAAACATTTAAGTCAACCCAGAAGATTGGATTTTAATCTAAAGTTTACCTGGAAGGCATGTGCTCATTGAAAGGTTTCCTGAGGGCTATGTGGCAATCACAACTGCAGGCAACTTAATGAGTTTGGCATCAGTGGGGAGGACAGCCCAGAAAACCAGAGGCAGGTACCTACGCTGACTTCCTGCCCGAGTTGGTAGGTGTCCGGACTAGGACTGTGGCTGTGCAGTGGGAAGTACTGGATGGATTCGAAGGTGAAATGGACAGGACCTGGTGCTGGACCCACCTGGGAGAGATCCAGTATTCCCCTTATTTCTAGGAAGGTTGCAAGTCTATGCATGGTCTTCCCAAAGGAGTGTAAAGACTGCAATTTCCCTGAGATGTGTTGAGGAAGAGCACAGCAGTTGATAGGGGCATTTTCTGGAGGGTGGGGGTCCAGGACTGGAGACTTACTAGCAAGGCTTAGAAGTGAACTGACTCTTATAGAGGACTCATATAATATGCTAAGTAATACATTTTTCATAGACTCTCTTATCTAATGTTTCAGCTACTCAGAGATGCAATCATTATCACTCCCATTTCACAGATAAAGAAATGGAGATTTAGAGAGGTTGAGGGAACTGTCCAAGGTACACGGTTGATGTCAGAGGTGGGCCTCAGTCCCAGGCTCCCAGAGTAGAGCTCACAATCCCGGGGCCCCTTATTGCAGGAATTCAGAGCTAAGCTTCCAAGGATTGTAGCATTGATTCATTCATCCACTTAGTTCCTCAGTCACACAAAACAATCTTTGTGTGTGTGTGTGTGTGTGTATGTGTGTGTGTGACAGAGACAGAGAGGGACAGATAGGGACAGACAGGAAGGGAGAGAGGTGAGAAGCATCAATTCTTTGTTGTGGTACTTTAGTTGTTCATTGATTGCTTTCTCATATGTGCCTTGACCAGGGGGCTACAGCAGAGCGAGTGACCCCTTGCTCAAGCCAGCGACCTCGGGCTCAAGCTCAAACCAGATGAGCCCATGCTCAAGCGGTGACCTTGGGGTTTCAAGCCTCGGTCCTCCGCGGTGGATAGTCTGACGCTGTATCCACTGTGCCACCGCCTGGTCAGGCCAAAAGAATCTTCCTTGAGCACTAACTTTGGACAACTTTAATGAGGGGTTGTGCACATAGTCAATAGGAGTGTAAACTCTGGTGCTTAATAGCCTCAGATCAACACCTGCCTCTTCTTCCAAGCTGTGTGACAACTGTCTCATTTCCCCAACTGTAACATAGAGATGATACTCCTTATACTATCTTATGGGATGTTGTAGGAATTAGATGGATTGATAATGAAGGAAAGTTCTTAGAACAGTGCCTGGCACTTATAGGCATGCTACAAATGTTCAGTATTTGGTAACAAGAAGAGCTAAGTATTTGCCTTTACGAAACATACAGAAGTAACATGTCAGATGGTGACAAGGACGATGAGGAACATTGTTGTGGAATGCAAGGCACAGTAGCAGGGGATGCTCTCTTAGAGATGACCACCAGGAAAACTCTCTTTGATAACATTGCTGTGTCTGCTCCATGCCTCTGGCTAGTCCCCTCATAGACGTTTGTGGGAAGCATTTCCCTCTCATTCCGCCCCAGCCTTTGCGGCAGCCGGTATTATTTTGACCTGCATGTGATCCACGGACTTGAACTGCTGCTGCAACTAAACCCTGACCCATCTCTTGCAGGAAGGGGAGCTTCCAGATGACAACTGTTTTCACTGCCGAGGGTCGGGCAGTGCCACCTGCTCTCTGTGCCACGGCAGCAAGTTCTCGATGCTGGCCAACAGATTTAAGGAGTCCTATCGGGCCCTGCGGTGCCCTGCCTGCAATGAGAATGGCCTGCAGCCTTGCCATATTTGCAATCAATAGCCCGTGGCTTTGTGTGTCTGCTTTTATCACATCCTCTCTAAGGTGATTTCTAATAAACTGTCCCCTACCCTCCCTCTCCCAGTGCAGAAGCCACAGCGTCTGTGATCACTTCCACCACTGGCAAAAAAATAAAAAACATAAAAACCAATTCAATTACTTGATGATATTTCATCAGGCTGGTGACATCTCTATGTGGGTCTAAGTGGCAGAAGCATTTTTGAATTAAGAGTTGACTTTGAAACTGGTTCTGAAATTCTCCTTTCAGGCACGTGTGTATCTCCCTTGATTTAGCTCAGTGTTCTTGTGCTAGCGAACAAATAAATGTACACTTCAGGCAGCAGAATGGAGTCGTTTTCTGATGGGGAGTTAATTTGCAAACTTACTCAGTGAGAAAGGAATTGAAAAAGGCTGGTTTCTGATGAGCTGAATTCCTGTTGCTTATAATGCATTTCAAATCGTCATTGGTCACATTGAATTTTTAATTAAGCAGAAGAAGAAAGGGATGCTCAGCATCCTGAATGTTCTAGCAGGCCACTGAAAACAAAACAGCAGGTGCATGCTCCATGCTGAAGATAGACCCGAGTCCCTCCTGTGTGACGTCCTTGGGTAATATTCATGCGGGTGAGAGCGATGCTCCTTCTTAGGACCACACGAAATAAGACATTTCTGCATGCCTCTATACTACTGAGGATACAAGCCAAGTAAAAGCTTTTTATAATAAATTTGGTGCTTACGTACTTGTGTGTGATATGACTTCTTCCAGTCCCGGAGTTATTACCAAATAATCTATTTTAAGTCTAAGATATAGCCACTATCTCTTCATAAAAGACTGTGGGTATTATCTAGGTGTCTATGCAAAAACCTCTAAAAGAAAAGGCAACCAGGCCTGATTTTTAGCAAATATATGTCTACTGTCTTTGAATACACTTACTAAGGATAATTCTTTTCTCTTAAAGTTGGATTATCAAATTGGAGAAATGCTTTTGTTAATGAACTTTGTTAAAGCCCCAACATGCCCTCCCCTTGAGAACAACGCTGTAAAAACTGTTGTCTGTTGCGCTGCATTGCTTTTCTATGGTAATTATTTGGATTTTCATAACTTAAGTTTTTCAAGATTTGTTTGTTATCCTATAACATTCAGCTATTAAAATAACTCACCCATGGAGTGCTTTTCAGGCAATATAAATACTTCTAATAAAAAGATTCAAATATTCTCCGGAGTCGTAATTCTTGCTTCCCTTCGCTTAGCTGGAATGCTAGAACTGCTCTGCCCGCCTTTGCTTTTGTGCTTAACTATTTCCTGACTCTGTGTGTGCTTTCTCACTCTTTCCAGAAAATCAGGGGCAGGAATGATGTTGAGAGACCTTGAAGTGTATTTTTCTGCTTTTTGGTGAGAACATTTGGCAGCGGATACTGTGCGAGCCCTGCGGGCAGGATGCGCAGGATGGGAGTACCCTGTGCTCGGCATACAGTGTTACCCGGATTGGTGGTGGAGGAAACAGATGTGTCCACACGTAATTACAACATAATGGGGCACATTCTGGGATAAGGGAATTACAGGCAGCGTTAGGAGCACATGGAAGGGACTCCTGATGTAGCCTGAGTGGGGTTAGAAGAGGAAGAGGTGTAGCAATCTTTCTTTTCCTTCCCCCGTGCTCTTAAGAGCCTTTAATACTTTTCCTCTCATAATAAATATATTAAGAATAATTACATTTATTTATTCAGTCAACAAGTATTTACCGAGCACTGGCCTATATCAGTAGAAAAATGCTCCCCTGACGGAGCTTACATTTTGGTGGGGGGAAATATTGACCATATATATATATTATATATAATGTATTATATATATTGTCTGTATATACACATACATATGTATATGTTGTGAGAAAAGGGCAACTAAGATACATAATATAGAATGAAATACATTTATATATAATGAAACTATATATAGAGAGATATATGGTAGAATGTGTTAGAAAAGGAT
Source organism: Rhynchonycteris naso (assembly GCA_037038555.1). Taxonomy (NCBI): domain Eukaryota; kingdom Metazoa; phylum Chordata; class Mammalia; order Chiroptera; family Emballonuridae; genus Rhynchonycteris; species Rhynchonycteris naso. Next base: position 106,791,684 of record CM073003.1, on the reverse strand, counting down.
AAATACTGGGATGAAAAAGAAACAAGGAGGGGGATTGGGGGTTGGGAGGGTTGCAGTTTTATACTAGTTTTCAAGGGGGCGTCGTTGAGAAGGTGTCTTTTAAATAAAGGCCTAAAGGGGACGAGGGAGTGACTTGTGGAACTATCTGAGATAAGCTTATCCCAGGCTGAGCCAACAGCAAGTGCTAGACCCCTGAGAAGGAGGGCCTGGCGTGTTTGAAGAGCAGCGAAGAAGTCAGGGCATCCGGAGCCCAGTACGATGGCAAGTGGCAGGGAATGAGGTCATAAAGAAGGTGCGTACGTGTTGGGGTGAGTGGGGTGCCTACCTCGGAAGTCTTTGTAAGAACTTGGGTTTTGCTGAGTGAGGTGCTGCCCTGGTTGGGGTCTGTTTTCTGTCAACCCCACACCCTCTTCTTCTACACCCTCCTCATACTGCTGGGGCAGGAGTCTTGTAAACTACATTTCCCAGACTCCCTTGCCTGCTGGCATCCCGGTTAGGTTCTGCCCCTGGGAGGTACTGGTGGGACTGGAAGGTGGGAGGAAGGGAGAGTCTGCCCTTTCCCCTTCTGGATGAGGATCCTGACAGCCTTTCCCTCTGGCAGCTGCATCTGCAGCAACAGCAGCTGGGGATGCTGGCCTAGACAGCTCGGTTCCAACGGCAGTTAACTTCCGTAGCTCCGATTGTAGGTTTGATGTGACACTATTTTTAAGGTGACCAACTTTTTTACAATGAAAAGGAAGACAAAAATAAATTGAAGAAACCAATATCGCAAATAAAAGGAACATTTTTTCATTGTAACAGTAATACTCTATAATATGATAAATGCATAATAAAAACATTTGTAATATTTTATAATGTAATTATGCTTACATGCCTATTAATTTTTAATAATAACTGTAAGAAAAAAGTACTCATTTAGTAAAACTAAATATCAAACAAAACCACTAATTTAGAGTGATATTTGGGTGTATTTATCATTTTCTAATTAAAAAACATCTGTTTTATGCAACTATTTAATCAAAATGAATTATTTAATAGATATGGTTTGAGGTTAGATTTCCACTTTAAAACTCAAATTTCAGGAAAATACTTGTAAATAAAATTATACATATTTGGAAATTATTAAATAGATAATGAATTAATATAACATGAATTGTGCTTATTGTCTATGATTGAATATTCACTGAGAAAGAAATAATTGTGAGTCTACAATGTTGTATGCGCCGTGTCATGTTTCAGTAAGAAGTACACAAAGCCATTTTCATGCTCAGTATATCACGCATGCTTCTCATAATCATGTCTCACCGCTCTGTACTGATCGTTGATGATTTGTCATGTCAAATACAAATACGTCACATCACACGCAATGGATCGACTCTGCATCGATCGAATACGAACATTTATAGATTAGTCTTCTGCCGGAACCATTTGAGCCATGGCTGTAGGAGAAGAAGGAGGAAGGAGGGGAGGAGAGTTGGAGAAGCAGTCGCTTGCTTCCCCTGTGTGCCCTGACCGGGAATTGAACCCAGGACTTTCATACACCAGGACAATGCTCTACCACTGAGCCAACCACCTTAGCCCATTTATTTCTTTTAACAGGTATATATTGGCTGTACTGCGTGCAGGACACTGTTATAAGGACTTTACACTTCCTTACTCCTTGAATCATCTTAACCATTGCATTAATTTAGTTTATCGATCATCTTAGAGTCACATCCCACTCACGTCACATCCACGCAGACTGTAGACATGCAGGCCCTCTCTGCAAGCCTCACACACTTCTCACCTTACTAGGCCTTTGTGAAAGTAACAAGTCCTAGTGGAGCTGGGGGAGTTGCCTAGGAGGTTGATAATGTGTTATGGTCATAAGACAACTTAGTAAGACTTCTTTTGATGACTGTGCCGGCCACTTACTGCTCCCTCCTTTCTTTTCTGTCCTTCCATCCCACTTTCTCTGTATTCTTCTTAACACTGGCAGTCAGCAAAACTTAATTTTATGACCTCCATTCCTACATGGGGGTTAACTTAGCCCCCGGGCCTATCTGCTCCTTTGCACAAGATCAGCTGAGCCAGAAGGTTCTTTGTGCAGACCCCACCCTTTTTGGAAGATGTGTGTGGTTTGATGTGGCTGCATGTTACCTTCCCTGCCTGTGTAGGAGATTCTGTGGGGTGAGGAGGGCAGGGTTCATACGCCTTTGCTCCTGGAACTCTACTTTTTCTCTGGTTTGATTTTGGTTTCCAGGTAACATCCCTTTTGAAGAGGGAGTTGCATATTTAATTTTTGAAATTCACATCAGGCATTAACTTTGTTTTTCATACTTACCCTTTTCAAATGAAATTGGCCAAAGTTATCCATTAAACCTAAGTTTGTAGAAAAGATAATGTTCTTGTTCTAAGTCTTCCGCGGATGTGAATTGCTCTGATAATAGATTCATTTAGATTGGTGCCAGTGACATTTATGAAAAAATTTCTGTGGTTCACTAGAGCTCACTCGGAGTGAATTTTACGGTTAAGGTAAATTTGAAAGAAATGTTCGCAGTTGTTTTTAACACCTGTCCTCATTAGTTGCATCTCCTCATTTTCTAATTAAACACGGTAATTACAGAGAGTTCACATTCATGCAATTATGTGTGAGAGAAGTGGAGTTATGTTAGTGTCAGAATTATAGCTCATAATTACGGCCTGTGTTAAAGAACATGTGAAATCCAGAGAAGAAAAGACCAGGAACCACAATACAGTAGGATTTCCTCATTGCTTGGGCGTGGGGGCGTGCCAGGAGGAGGTAGGAACGGGGCAGGTAAATAAGCTGTTGCAGAACTAGAGTTAATGTTTATCTCTTATCACTATGAGCTTTCTCTTTGTACAGTCCCCTTGGTATCCCTTTTGTCTAGCTCCCAAGTACATCTGCCTTTGTTAATGAGTATTTCTCAGAAGATTGGAGCCATCAATTTACACTAAAATGTGAATGGCTAATAGATTATTGACCACCTCTGTTTTGCCCTTCCATGAGGTAGGCCATTTGCAAGACACAAGGAGCCAGAAGATGAAACAGACATAGTACCTCCTCTCAGGAACATTGTAGCCTCACAGGAAACCAGAGATTTAAACAAATATTTGCAAAATAAAATGATAGGTGCCATGGGAGGGAGGAGTAGAGAGTGGTTAAATCGCCTTTAATTGTTGGTCTCCTTCATTCAGCTATGAGCTCTGTAATTGCAAGAAGTGTGTCTCCTCTCTCACGGTATCCCTTGCCTCGAGCACTGCCTGGTGCAGAGGTGTTCAGTTAGTACTTGGTGATGTGTTGTTTGCAGAGACTTGAAGTTTGGTTGCACCTGCAGAGTGCTCAGTGTATTGCTATCTTATGGGCTGAGGTCTTGGGAAAAGTTCACAGGCGGACAGCTTCTCAAATGGTTTCCAGGGATCCTCACCTCCTGGTATTCTGCCCTTGTGCCATCCCCTTGAGTGTGGACTGGACTTGTAACTTACTTCTAACAATAGGGTATGGCAAACATGATGGGATGTCACCTCTGAGATTAGGTGACATAAACTCTTATAAAAAGTTTTAAAAAAGAGGCTATGACGCTTTCTCTGGCCTTGCTTGGTCTCCTGATGAAGCCAGCTGCCACGGTATGAGCTGCCTTATGGAGAGGTCCACATGGCGAGGAACAGAGGATGAGTTACAGTCAATGGCCAGGGAGGAGGTGAGGCCCTCAGTCCAGCGACCTGCTAGGAACTGAATCCTGCCAATCACAAGCGGGCTTGGAAGGGGCTCCTTTCTTAGCTGAGCCTGAGACTCAGCTGTAGCTGACACCTTAATTACAGCCTTGGGAGAGACCTGGAGCCAGAGCTACGCCTGAGCCCTGCCCAGATCTGTCACTTGTGGGTTGATAAACTCTGAGATAATCAATGATGTTTTAAGCCAGGAATTTTGGGGACCATTTGTTACATAAGGATAGATAATTAACACAAGGTAACACTACCTTCTGTCTTGGTCTTTATTGATAGAGCCTTTTATGTCCCAAGGGGTTTTCCATGGAGAGGAATACTTACCATCATTGGTTCTTTGTTTAATGCTCAGTTTATTAAGCTCATGAATCAAATACTCCAAACTAAAAACCATTATTAACCATGAGACCTTTATAACATTGATTATAAATTTATTAAGCATCTCATTTAAACAACTTAAACTAAGTGCCATATACATTTAGAATGGTTGATCCTTTTATACTCTTCAAAATCTTTATTCATAAGCATAAAGATTACAGAATTTATCACTAAGTATCACTAAAATCTACTCTAAAGCATCAATGTCATGGATTTAACGCCTTTCTTATTTCTGTTCTTGATTTTCTATGCTTCTTTTGATACACCCTCAAGGTTTCAATATTATTATTTTTGTTTCTTTCTTTAGGTCACAGAATTCTTAGCAGATCCCAAAGAAAAGATCACCTTATCAGAGCAGCCTAGATTGCAGAACTAGGTTTATTGACTGATTAATCCTCTGTCAGACTTGCTTGTTTCTCCCAAGGTAATTCTAACCCAAACCACCTTTTTATAGTGATTTTTTTTATAGTTAAATATCTGTTATGTCAGTGATATCTGTTATTTCAGGCCTTATCTTATGCATAGGGCTTAATTTTGCAACCTAGTATCTATCTCTGAAATTGTTTTTTTTTTTAGTGCCATTGTTATATAACTGATTATCCTGTCATAATCAAATATTAATTTGTGTCTTAGCAGTAAAAATTTACACTTCCCTTATTAGCATTGAGATTTAATCTCCTAGGAGTTGAGAGATTGAGTCTGTGTAGTTAGCGTTCTTTTGTGTGTCATGTGACTGATACCTTTTATTTAGCAAACACTGTGGAACCCTCTCTCTGGCTGGTGATTGTGGGTACTGACCCAACCTGAATAGTACTTCTGGTTCTTAGCATTTACATTTGCTGGGACTATTTGGCTTACAGTGTTCAATATTTATTCTCCTTAAACAGATAGAAATAGACATATGATTGTGCTTTTACACCATACAACGTTAAGAGAAGAAATATCAAACTCTCCTAATTATTAAAATCAGTAAAATATAAACATGGTCTGTTCTAGTCATTGTTTTCTATTATGATGACCTTTTAGGAGGACTTATATTAACTTTTCTATGTTAAGTCATTTTGAATTTATGGCCTTTCATAAGACTCATCTTGACCTATAAGCCATGATGATGGCGGTGGTGATGATGATGATAGTGATTTTGATGCTCAAATTGTTGCTTCATCTTAAGATACATATCATTTTTCTTCTTCTTTTCTTTTAATGGAGACAATGAAACTCTAGTGTGTAGGGATGCACATTTGAAGACAAAAAGAAAACACAAGAAAGTCATTCTTATAAAAGGATATGCAGAAAGGGACGGGGGTATGATGGGGAAGGTGCTTATGGAAGGATCTTACAGAATGAGTGACAAAGTTCTATCTTTTGCCCTGGGCATACACATTTGATTGTGTGTGTGTGTGTGTGTGTGTGTGTGTGTGTGTGTGTGTGTATGACAGAGTAGTGGTATTTTCTTTTTACAATACAAAATTTATTTTAAAAATTGTCACCCTATAGTCAGTAGGGGCCCTTTATGTTGACTCCTTATCTTTTATTCATTGCCTCTGACATTCTTGAAAACATTCTTGATTTTTGGCAACAAGAGGACATTGGAGAAATGTTCTATTTTTCTTTTCCCTAAATCATAGAATTAGCTATCTGCTAAGGCCCTGGTCGGCAAACCGCGGCTCGCAAGCCACATGTGGCTCTTTGGCCCCTTGAGTGTGGCTCTTACACAAAATACCACGTGTGGGCGCTACCTCGATAAGGAATGTACCTACCTATATAGTTTAAGTTTAAACAATTTGGCTCTCAAAAGAAATTTCAATCGTTGTACGGTTGATAATTGGCTCTGTTGACTAATGAGTTTGCCAACCACTACCAATTCTGTTTTGTTTAGTAGAAAATAATTCCAAAGACCAGGACCTGGACGCTGGGGGTGCCCATGAGAATGAGTACATGGTGAGCAGGAGTGCACTGGTGTTGCTGCTGGGTCAGAGCGGAAACCATACTTACTAAGGTTATCATTTCATACTGATATTTCTAATCTAACTTACTACTGTATTTTTCACTCCATAAGACGCACCTGACCATAAGACACACCTAGGGTTTTTAGGAGGAAAATAAGAAAAAAAGTATTCTGAACCAAATGGTGCATTAAAATATTTAATAAAATACCATATTTTTTCACTCCATAGGATGCACGGGCATTTTCCCCTCCACTTTTGGAGGGAAAAGTGCGAATTATGGAGTGAAAAATATGGCATATTGCTATTCCATACTTTTCCTATATTATATAAGCTTTATTTCATCAACTACAAATCTTTCTCCTGAAATTGACAGTCTTGTTGATAAGATGTAACTCCTGGGTGGAGCCTTGGCATGCCTTATAGCACATTTTCCTCTTTGGTGCAATAATTTTCAAATTTCTGTCATTCCTATAATTCATATTTTTTTTGCATATTTTTCAAAGTTATAATTTTTTTTACCATCGCTATTGTCTTCCTAATACAGTGTATCCGTAAAGTCATGGTGCACTTTTGACCGGTCGACGGGTCAAAAGTGCACCATGACTTTACGGACACACTGTATTTTATTCAATCTACATTAAGTGGACCCTCTTAAAAGGGTTCTATTTATATTAAGCAATATTGTGGAACCATAGGGTTTAATTAACTGGCCATATATATTTCCAGTATCCATAAAGATGGATGGATACATAAGTGTTAGAACTTGAGGGACTCAGTGAAGATCATTTTCCCTCACTCAAGTTTAGCACTACCCGAAGGAACAGACAAGAATCAGGTAAGAGGAGCTCAAAGTATCAAGGTCATTACGAGTAAAAGCTGCACAGGGGGATGTCGTTCCGGTGCTGGCCAATGATGGGCTCCCTAAGTTTGGGCCCCAGGCTTGGCCAGACAGACCCATCTGCAGGTCTTCCCCACAGCATGGCCCCATTTGCGCCATAGCCAAGGATTGCGCAGAAGTTGTCATCCCTGAAGGAAACCAATTTTAAAAGTAGAGGGATGGGAAGCCTGAGTTTTCCCCCCAAACTCACCAATTAGGCAGGAGTGAGTAAGGGAGCAGAGAAGGCTGTGAACATTAAGATAATGGATATTTCTGCAAATAAAACACAAAGTCAGGGGAAATAACTACTTAAAACACAAGTTTGTTGTGTCTTAAGGCAAAAGCATCTAAGTACACCTCTTGGGAAATCCTGCCGTAGTGAACAATATTATGATAAAGTACATGTGAAATGCACCGTGTCCAATATTGCTTGGGTACCTTTTCTGCATCTTGGTTTGTTTATTATATTTGGGAAAAGAGATTTAATGTAGAAGAGTCTGTCTGAATCCAAATCAGAGTGAGTCACATGGACAATATTACACATATACCAACTTGGCCATTTTTTTAGATACTTGTGTTGAATAAACTTTTTCCTGCAAAATTATAATCAAAAAGTTCTATCTAGCCCTTCTTACACCACTGGGTGTTATTTTACCCTCACCACTCACGAAGTGAGACGTCTTTTTATATGACCTTTTAAAGGTGAAGAACTACACAGAAACTAGGGGAGTTTGTCAGGACATTTTATTATTCAGGAGCCATTAGCCACACTTGTTCTTTAACTGCCAGAGAAGGAAGCCCTGATGTTCCTGGAGTTATTCTCCTTCGTATGTGTTGTGTTCAGAAGAGGAGTGTATTTAAAGTGAAATCCATGTTAAAATGGCTTTAAACGTTTATTTTCCTTTCTTAGCCAATGTGACTTTGATGCCATTAACTCCTAAGTGTCATTTTCTAAGAGAAACATCACCATTTTTGCCTTTTTAAAGCCTTTGAGAGTATAACTCTTTTGTAACAATACAATTTTTATTCTTATCCCTATATGTGTGTGTGTGTGTGTCTTTTTTTTTTTTAAAGCTGAGAGGAGGGGTAGATAATGAGACAGACACCCATATGTGCCCTGGCCGGGATCCACGCAGCAACCCCTGTCTGGGGCCGATGCTCAAATCAATTGAGCCACTGGCTGCAGGAGGGGAAGAGGGAGAGGGAGAGTGGGAGAAGCAGATGGTTGCTTCTCCTGTGTACCCTGGCCAGGAATCAAACCCGGGACATCCATATGCCGGATGAATGCTCTGGCCAGGGCCATATATATATATTTGACAGTACCTGCTTAATACTACAAAAAATATGTACAAAAACTTCACTAATTGTTTCATAATTAAAATATATCTTTTAAAAAAATCTCAACCTTCTTCAGTGCTTGAAATCATTATACCAAAAATTATACTTATTCCACTTACATGACTCTCAAAAAACAATGTAATTTGAATTAACACCACAACTTACAGACTGGTAATTAGTTTAGCATGTTTACCATTGTTCAACTTATTCAACAACAGTATTCATCTATCATTACTATTTTTTCCGATTGTCTATCTACACCACTACTTTTACTAACAACGTGACTTACCATTAATAATTATTGCTGGCCAGTTCCTTAACCAAAGAATCTCAAACACACAAAAAAATGATATAATACTATACCAATTTATTGCAAGTATTTCTAATTATAACATTTACAGCCACAGAATTGATCTTATTTATATAGGAGCAACATTTGTACCAATCTTAACTATTATCACTTGCTGAGGAGGACAGACAGAATGACTTAAGACAGGACTTGAGTTGTTCTATACGCTATGTTTTATACATTTTACTATGGCAAAAATTCCATGAATTTTTATTCTCTATTTCCTTAACTAAGTCAGGAACACTTCTCCTATTTATATATTTTGATATGGTAGCTTCCTATGGCCAGACTCCATTGAGTGTCAATGCTCATCTGAAAAAGTAGGGACAACCTACCTAAATCCCCCTTCCTTTTACAGAGATGATGAAGTGAAGGCAAAGGACTTGTCCAAGGTCACATCCTACTTATTAACTGACAATCCCAGAATTGGTGTCTTCTAATTCTCACCTCATTTTTTTTTTTTTAATGCTGACCCTGGGCCTTTAAAAGAAAATCAAAATGAGAAGTCCTTAGATTTTGGCAGAGAAAAACTATTTTCTATCATTTTCTCTCTAAAATATATTTTGATTCTCTCCATATTTTCCGACATTCCATCCCATCACTCCAGTCCAGTCAACACCACCCACTGGCGTGTATCACTGCAATAATTTCAAAACAAGTCTTCCCCATTCCAGCTTCCAATTTGGTTTCTTCCTTCATGTGAGGTTTTCACTGGAAAACTTTATATTTTAATTTTCCACCACCTTCTTTGTGCTTGTATTATTTAGGGTTATTTCTGTTACAAAGTGTAGAAAGACCAATTCAAAGTGGTGGAATAAATCATTCTGGGCTAAGTTATGTTGCAATAAAGAACAACTCCAAAATTCTAGGGCTTTCATTTCTCCTTGCTTGGTGGAGAACTCTGCTTCCTGTCATGTGCAGTCAGGATGTGAAACTGACAGTGTTTTCACCATTTAGTGTATTTCACTGTCAAGGCAGGAAAAGAAAACCTGGTGGGTTGCTCTTAAAGCAGGGGTCGGGAACCTTTTTGGCTGAGAGAGCCATGAACACCACATATTTTAAAATGTAATTCCATGAGAGCCATACAATATGTTTAACACTAAATACAAGTAAATGTGTGCATTTTATGTAAGACCAACACTTTTAAAGTACAATAAGTCTCTGAATTTTTTTTTAATAACGTTGTTATGCTGTTGCTAACCAATGATGAATAAAGTACTTCTTACCATTAATGTGACTTCTGGTGCTGCCTGGTTTTGATGATGGCTTTGTAGTCTCATTGATATGTGGTGAGGTTAAGCTTCATGCAGGAGTTGAGACTCCCATCTGTTATTTGTGATCGTAGGTTAGTCTTAACATTCTTTAGATGTGAGAAAGACTGCTCGCATGCTTATATAGCGCCAAACATTGTCAGTATAGCAATACTCACACGCTGCAGTGTGTGATATGTGATGGAAAGTGCATTCCAAGTTTTGACAGTTGGTCCGTGGGTTGAAGTTTTTTCATTTCTCCCCACTTGTGTTTGCTCACCAACTCTGCTTGCTATCGTGCAAGTCTTTCCAAATCTTCATTCAGTGACTTGAACTTATTCACCCACATGTCTGAGGCCTTCAGGTCAGCAGCTTGTAGCTCTAAATCTCTGAGGAGACACCGGGGATGTAACTCAGGTCAGTGCTGTCCACTGCACACTTGTGTGGATGGGTGATGAACTTAAAAAGACGAGTGCACTCATAAAATTCTCCAAAGCATGCTTTGAATGACTGGAGGAGATTAGATGTGAAGCCCGCTAGCTGCTGGAGATCAAGATGTTGAGCAGGGTCACTTGCTGTGCATGCATCTTTAAACTCTCCCAGTTTTTCAAAGTATAGTAAACTACCTGTTTCAATGTCAGCAATGAAGAGTTCCAGCTTCCTTGTTGAAAGGATAAGACTGTATTTCCAATGCCTTGCATTTTCACATTGAGCTGGTTCAGATGGTCAGTCATGTCCACAAGATAGTAGAACTTCAGGAACCACTCAGTGTTAGCTAACTCAGGATTCTCGATGTTTTTCATTTCAAGAAAAGTCCGGGTTTTGCTCAGACAAGCCGAGAAATGGCTGAGCACCTTCCCTCTTCATAACCAACGCACGTTGCTGTGCAGAAGCAGACCAGGATAATTATTCCCAACTTCACCCAGCAGTGTTTTAAACTGGCAATCATTTAAAGCTTGGGCAAAAATAAAGTTGACCACCCGAATGACCAGTGACATCACCTCACCAAGCTGCTCGCCACACATCTGAGGACAAAGCACCTCCTGATGTAGGATGAAGTGAAAACTTAGGATGGGTCTCTTTTCATGTTCACAAAGAAGCGCTATGAATCCTCTGTTTTTTCCGACCATGCACGGAGCACCATCAGTACACACCAAAATAAGTTTATCCATCGGTAGATTATTTTCTTTAGCGAACTCAGTGAAAGAGTGGAATAAATCCTCCCCTCTTGTTGTCTCTTTCATAGGCAAAACAGCAAGACTTTCCTTAGTAGTATGTAACCGACAGCAAGGTATGATTGCATACCTTGCAATCACACTGAACTGGGATAAATGGCTTATGTCTGTTGACTCATCCAAAGCGAGAGAAAAGAATGGTGCTGGCTTTATGTCCTTCATTTGTGTTGCCTAAATTTGATTTGCCATCATGATGGTATGATTGTGAACAGTTCTTGTCGACAGAGGCATGTCTTTTATTCATTTGATTATCTTGTCTTTATCCAAAAAGTTGTCAAAAAGTTCATTGGCAACATCAAGCATGAATGTTTTGGCATACTCCCCATCTGTGAATGGCTTTCTGTTTCTCACAATTGCTAAAGCACCAGCAAAGCTAGTTGAATTCCAGTCACCTCATTGGGTCCAAACATGGAGTTGCTGCTGATTAGCTTGCACTCTACACAGTAGCTCTTCCTGCTGTCCCCCGCTGGATATTTCGATGCAAATGTAGTATGGCGTGTGTTGAAGTGCCACTTTATATTTGACCGTTTCATTAATGCAATTTTATCATTGCATATTAGACACACTGCAGAACCTGCTTTCTCCACAAAGGCGAATTCCTCTGTCCATTCCTGCTGAAAAGTATGATACTCCTCATCTTTTTCTCTTTTAGCCATCTTCTTCATCAAAAGGATTTCTGCAATTAGCTAGCTGGCTACTTGATAAAAAGTAGGGAAGTTTACCTCCTGACCTCACAACGACCTGTGTACGTTATGCATTATCCAATAAAAATTTGGTGTTGTCCCAGAGGACAGCTGTGATTGGCTCCAGCCACCCGCAACCAGGAACATGAGCCGTAGGAAATGATTGGGTTGTAGTACATGAGAATGTTTTATATTTTTAACATTATTATTTTTATTAAAGAGTTGTCTTTGAGCCAGATGCAGCCATCAAAAGAGCCACATCTGGCTCGTGAGCCATAGGTTCCCAACCTCTGCTCTAGACAAAGGGATTACAAGCTCACTCCCCTTGCTTGTAAAACCTGCATTTTGTAACATTTTATATGCTTTCTAATAATCATCCTTCTTGAAATCCTTTATATGTATAAAAACTTGTAAACTAAACAAGCAGGGACTAGCTTATTAGGTTTCCTAGTAAGCTAACCCCAACACTTTTAGGGTATTTTCATTTGGCTTCTCTCCTTATCCTAAACTAACCATTTTGCTGTGGCGACAGGGATGCGGGTAGACACTAAAAGATTTGGGAATGTCTTTAATATGTAAAACAACATTTATCGCTACTGTATTGTTATATAAAATGACATTTATCGCTATTGTGTTACCTTGTAAGTTTTCACATGTAGGAATGCTTTTTTCCTTTTAATAGATCCTATAGATGAATGAATGTTGTAAGCTTGTTAATGACTGACTATTTTGTCATGCTCTCCCTCCTTTTCCCCCTAACCTGTATGTGATCAAGTGTATATAATTAGCCTTAGAGCTATATTCGAGGCTGCACGATTTGGGTTAGCTATAACCCATGTAAGTAATATGCAGCTGGCTTATTAATAAATCTCCTCCTAAAAGTTCTTCTGTATCCTGCCTTGGTGTCTCTACGCAACCCACAGAATTAAGGTACACTACTTTATAACAATTCCTTCTATAGAAACATCACTGTCTCCAATCTGGACATTCCTGTGTGTTCTGCCTTCAAATCATTTGTTTTCTTCCAGTGACTTTGTACTGATTGGCTTATACCTTTGCAAATAAAAATTTGGAGAGACTGGATTCTTTTCTCTTTGGAAACTTCAGTTTATTTGTTTGTAAAGTGTGGATAATAATGGTAATAGATGTAGTAGTGCCCCACCCAGGTTCCCTATATGGAGCAAAAAAAATTTTCATAGGATGCAAAAATAGTATTGTAATATATTTTTTAAAATTTCAACATAAGTACAATTTACAAATATAATACATTAAAAATTATGTATAGTATTATTTTATTTTTTGGCATATTTCTCATTTGAGTGAATTTTTTTTAGTAGATTGCTGTCGTTGTTTAAAAGGTCATAAAATTTTTCACAAGAATTTGTTAAATTATATTTCACACATAAAATGGCTTTCAAAGTCTCAACACTTAATTGTGATTTTTCTGATGTCCACACTTTATTTATCGTAGAAAAAACACGTTCAGTCGCAGCATTAGTTCCTTGTAAAGACAGCGCGTATTCCACGATTTTTAGTGCATTATTGTATGGAACATAGTTTGTTTCAAAATGATGAAATATTTCTAAGCATTTGTTTTCTATTGTGATTTTTGCTGATGTCCAAGATTTAACCTTTTCCTTATCAATATATTTTTAAAATAATGATACCTCATTAAAAAGATCATTTTCGGAAATATTACTATATGGGAAATTTTGAGTGAGTCAGAGGGATTGGGTTACATGCTCCTGAAACCGATGCTGGAGCTGCAGGAGCGGGCGGGAGCAGGCAGGGCAGTGCCACTGGCACACTCCGTGTCCAGCCCCGCTGCCCACTGGAGACCCAGCGGCTTGCACCTTGCAGAGCCCGGAGCCGCTCGCCGGCGTCCAGGACGTGGGCCTATGGGATAGCCGCTGCCCCAGCAGGTACATCCCGCCGAAGTTCTTTGTTTCAGGCCCCTCATGGGGTAGCCAGCTCTTGTGGCAGTGCGGGCGCTTCCAGGTGGAGGCCGGGTCTCCCCGCCAAAAACCATATATTCCCTTCCTGTTCTCCCACTGTTCCCTAGCTTTTCGTGCATTCTTTCCAAAAATCGGGACTTTTTAAAAACACTGCGGGATGCGGGACAAATTTTTAAAAATCGGGACTGTCCCACCAAAAGTAGGACGTCTGGTCACCTTACTCTTTGGTGACTGTACTTCCCCCAAAGTTACTGGGAACTGTCCCCACTGCAATCCCCTGACCTCAATGGGAGTCAGCCAGAACCAGCGCTTCCTACAGGATTGGCTGAGGCCTCAGGGGGAACAGAATTTTGGGACAGGCATACTGTTTCTTTGCCCAATCCTGCATTCCTCATTCCTAAATGGTGTATCTCCCCAAATCACTCACAGCCCTCCTTTATGTAACTCCTTGTCTCAAAGTCTGTTTCCAGGGAACCAATCTAAAATAAATGCTACTCCTTCAGATTGTTGCTGAGATGGAATACGTAAAGCCCTTTGGAAAGCAATCCCTTTGGAGTTTGGATAGCTGTCGTTATTGTTGGGTGGTATGCCATTGACAGAAGCATTCTCATTTCTGTCTGACCTCATCAATCAGATAGACAAAATAATGTAGTAACTAGCTCAAGGCAAAGTTAAGTTTATTTGTCCCTCATCTCACCTTTCCTTTGTCCTGGTTCCCTTTTTGGTTACCCCTTTCCCTGTCCCTTCTGTCTCCCTGCTTTCCCTGGACCCATTTCAACCTTCCATCATCTTTCTGCTTCCACTTTCTTCCCCTAGAAAAATAAAGCAGGAAGAGAAAAGACTTAGCAAACTCATTCACACTGAGGCTGAATATGTCACCCCCTAGCTTTCTAAGTTACTTCATTTGAAATTCCCTGTGCCTCTGCTTTTATCACTATTAGTCTTTGCGTTATGCCTACAACTGCCCCTCAGTCATTTCTGTGAGATCAGACTTTTAAAATTGGTCTTCACAGATCGGAAGTATCTTAAATAGGTTCTTTTAAAAAGCATGCCATTAATTGCCACTGCTATGACAATGAAAATTTCCCCTTTTCTACTAATATTGTGAGCTGGATTGTCCTTAAAGGATGCAATTTTACCAAGCAAACAAAATGAATAAAATTCTTGCTGCATTTCTAAGCAATCAAGGTGAAAAGAGAAAAACAAACAAACAAACAAAAAACCCAGAGAGTGGAAAATGTAAATTGAAAGGCAGCTCAACTTTCAAAGGTCTCAGGAGCTGGGTTGATTAGAGATGGAAAAAGACGTTGTAATAAATGGTTCTTTCTTCCTTTCTCTTTCCTCGGACACATGAACTCATAACAGCTAAGTTTTTCTTCCACATGATATTAGGTGGGAGTCTCGGTAGAAAGTGATAGACAACAACTCAAATTAAGTTAAACATGAAAAGGGAATTAATAGAAAGGTCCTGGAGAAGCTCAGAAAATTCTAGTAGGAGCCATAGGAAATAGGGTAACTTGTGGGATTAGGAGACCAGAACTGGAGATCTGGGGCCACCAGACTCTTCTTCATCTTCTCTCCATGCTTGTTTGTGTCTGGTGTTAGTTGAATGATGATCTCCAAAAGATGATGAAGTCCTAACCCACAGAACCTGTGAATCTGACCTTGTTTAGAAAGAAGGTTTTAGCAGCTAATCAAGTTAAGATGACATGTTAATAATATATTAGGTTGCCAGCGCTGCTATGACAAAGGACCACATAGGGTTGCTTAAACAACAGAAATTTATTTCCTCACTGTTCTGATGTCTAAAATCAAGGTATTGACAGGGTTTAAATGATCCTTAGGAACTACCTGTTTAGAACTCTGTTCTAAAATAGCAATAATGTTACCCAAAGCAGCCTATAGATTAAACACAATTTCTGTCAAGATACCAAAGGCATATTCCATAGAACTAAAAAAAAAATATTCCAAAATTTTATATGGAACTACAAAAGACTTTGAATAAAAACAGCAATTATGAGAAACAAACAAAAAAAAGTTGGAGGAATCATGCTACCTGATATCAAACTATACTACAAGGCCACAGTAATCAAAACAGTAAGGTACCAGTATAAAAGCCGACATATTGATCAATGGAACAGAATAGAGAGCCCAGAAACAAACCCATACCTTTATGGTCAATTAATATTTGACAAAGGAGGCAAGAGCATAACAATGGGGTAAAGACAGTCTTTTCAATAAATGGTGTTGGGAAAATTGGGCAAATACATGCAAAAAAAAAAAGTGAAACTAGACCACTGTCTCACACCACACACAAGAATGAATTGAAAATGGATTAAAGACTTAAATGTAAGACTTGAAACCATAGAAATCCTAGATGAAAACATAAGCAGTAAAATCTTTGACATTTCTCATAGCAGTATATTTTTCTGATATATCTCCTTAGACAAGGAAACAAAAGAAAAAATAAACGAGTGGAACTACATCAAAATAAAAATCTTTCGCACAGCAAAGGAAACCATTAACAAAATGAAAAGAAAACCCACTGAGTGGGAGAAGATATTCACCAATGATACATATGATAAGGAATTAGCACCAAAATTTATAAAGAACTTATAAAACTCAACACCAGTAAAACAAACAGTTTAACTAAAATATGGGCAAAGGACCTGAATAGACACTTCTATAAAGAGGACAACAGAGGGCCAATAAATACATGAAAAATTGCTCAATGTCACTAATCATCAAAGAAATGAAAATGAAAACCACAATAAGGTATCACTTCACACCAGTCAGAATGGCTATCCTCAATAAATAGTGTTGGGAAGGGTGTGGAGAAAAGGGAACCTGGGTGCACTGTTGGTGGGAATACAGACTGGTACAGACACTATGGAAAGCAGTATAGAGTTAGCTCAAAAAATTAAAATGCTTTATCACCCAGCAGTTTCACCTCTGGAAATGTATCTGAAGAAATCCAAAACACTAATTCAAAAGAATATATGCACCCCTATGTTTATTGCAGCATTATTTGCAATAGCCAAGATTTGGAAGCAACCCAAGTGCCCATCAGTAGATAAGTGGGTAAAAAAGCTTTTATACATTAACACAATGGAATACTACTCAGCCATAAAAAAGAAGGAAATCTTACTTTTTGTGACAGCATGGATGGACCTGGAGAGTATTATGCTAAATGAAATAAACCTGCCAGAGGGAGACAAATACTGTAGGATTTTTACTTATACATGGAATCTAATGAACCAAATAAACAAACAAAATAGAAACAGACGCATAGATACGAGAACAGACTGACAGTTGTCAGAGGGGAGGGGAGTTATGAGCTTAGATGAAAAAAGTGAAGGGGTTAAGCAAAATGACCCCCCCCCACACAACTCACAGACACAGACAACAGTGTGGTGATTACCAGAGGGAAAGTGGGGTAGAGGCAGGTAGAATTGGGTAAAGGGGGAATCAGTGGTGACGAAAGCAGTCTTGACTTTGGGTGGTAAACACACAATACAATATAAGATGATGTGTTACAGAATCGTACACTTGGAACCTCTACAATTTTATTAACAAATGTCAGCCCAATAAATGTAACAAAAATTGAAAAAATAAATAAAAACAAAAAAGCAATAAAACATGCTGGTAAACATTTATTCACAAGTTTCTTCATGACTGCAATAGCTATAAAATAAAAGAAAGACAGACAAACCCTGGTCGGGTAGCTCAGTTGGACAGAGCGTCATACCCATATGCCAAAGTTGTGGCTGGTTTCTCGATCAGGGCACATACAAGAGTCAATCAATGAATACATAAATAAGTGGAACAATAAATTGATGTTTTTTTTCTGTCTCCCTTCCTCTCTCTCTAAAATGGATCAATAAAAGTGTTTTTAATTAAAAAAGAAAAAAATTATGGTTCATTCATATAATGGAATATAATTAATACCATTATAATCATATTTTTAAAGATAATACTCTCAACTTATTACAGAATATGACAAAAGGATACAAAATCACATATACTACATTTCCCAATGCTAAAAACAAAAAACAAAACAAAAAAACCCAGAGAAAAATATAGGTGGTATTTTTTCTGAGGCTTTTCTTGTTACCATGCAGATAGGTGTTCTTCACTGTCTTCACATGGTCTTCCCTCTGTTCACGTGTGTGTACTAATCTCCTCTTCTTCCAAGGACACTGGTCCTATTGGATTTAAACCCACCCATTTGACCTCATTTTACTTTAATTATCTCTTGAAAGGCCCAATCTCCAAACATCCACATTCTGAGGTACTGGGGTTAGGACTTCTACATATGAATTGTAAGGGGGTTATAATTCTGTCTTTAAACACATGAGGTCATTGGGGTGGGTCTTAATCCAATATGATTGGTGTCCTTATTAAAAAAAAGCGGGGGGGGGATATTTGGACATAGAGACAAGCCTGGCACACATTTCCACCTTCAGAGTGCCCCGATGTCCTTGGAATGAGTAGGTGGCATTTGTTCGTACACGAGTCACTCTGCCAACCAGCCCAAGGAGAGCCAACAGGTGCTAGGTCCTTTAATCTTTCAGGATACAGCCTTGGTGTTTTGTGGCCAATTAGGAGCTGGCCCAAGGATACATTCTGGAAGAACTCAGTGGTCACAGTGGAGTAGGGGCACAGGGCACAGCCTGGCAGGGGCTTCTGTTTCACACTCAGGTTCCAGCTTCTCTCTGGTGGAAGAGTCAGGTGCGGGACACCTTCAACTCCTGCAAGTAAATGATCTCTCCTTTAGGAACTGGTATAGTACCTAGGGAGACTGGTTTTGGTGTTTTTGTTGTTGTTGTTTGTTTGTTTTTTTCCACCGTAAGGAGGTGTTGGTGGTATAGTAATAGCAGGGCTGCTTTATGCATACATTCAACATGTAATGGCTTTGGATCCTAAAGCTCCACCCCACTCCTCATTCAGTATTGCAAAGAAATACTGCCCACAGGTTTAGTAATGTGGGGATTAAGAATGAACAATAGCCATGGGCCCAGGAACGTTTCTGTCAATGATGGATGGCACTTACACTGGTGGTCCCATAGATTATAATGGAACTGAAGAATTCCTATTGCCTAATGATGTCTTAGCCATCAGCAGCCAAGGTGTGTAGTAGGTTACCCCATCTAGGTTTGTGAATGTGAAGTCTGTGATGTTTATACAACAAAATTTCTTAAGGACACATTTCTGAGAACTTATCCCTATTGTTAAGCAGCATATGACTGCATTGGGTTTGGCAATTTAGCAATTGGTGAGCTTGACAACAGTAGTTTTAGTGAAGTGGCATGGGCCCAAACTTCATGGGTTCAAGAGATGACAGAGAGCTTTTCTGAGGTGTAAAAATGGTGCGGAGAACTGGAACAGAGCTGGAGGAAGATGGGGGTTAAAAAACTTACTTATTTGAAAGAGAGAGAGAGCGAAATATTGATTTGTTGCTCCACTTATGTATACATTCATTGGTTGATTCTTGTATGTGCTCTGACTGGGGATTGAACTTGCCACCTTGGCGTATCGGGATGACACTCTAACCAACTGAGCTACCAGGCTAGGGCAAGAGTGGATGTTTTTAAGATGGAAAAAATTGTGGGATACTTGTGTGCTGTTTGCCAGGAGCCAGTAGAGGTGGACCTGATGATGCAAGAAAGAAGGGGAGAGATTACTAGAGGGATGTCCTTGAATAAGAAAGACGACTAGGGACTTCTAGTCATGTTGCAGTGCCATGTAAGGGAGGAAAAAGATTTTCTCAACCCTCTTAGGGTCCTGGCTGGGTTTGAAAATTAAACTGACAAAGGTGTATAAACGGGAAAGCATGCACATCTATTTACCATAAATTTTATGTGACAAGGAGCCTTCCTAAAGAAATAAGAACCTGTAGAAATGGTAAAAGCTGAGTGTTTTGATGCAGTTTGACAGAACAAAGAGTCTGAGGTACGTGCAGTAGGCTGGGGAAAACGTGGCAAGTCCTGTTTGTTCAGATTCTTCCCTGAACCCTCCACCCTGGATATAAGCGTGCTCCTTTCTTCCAGGGATAAGGAGGGCACTTCTCACACCCAGATTTTATTACCTACTTCATGGGAGAAGGGATGGGAAAGTCAGAGAGAATTGTTTCTGCTGCTTTCTCAAATTCCTTCAGCTTAAAAAATATTCAGTATGCCAGGATGCCATAATTTGGGGGTACTGTGTCCTGAACCCTGTCAGCTGGTTGTTAAGTACAGCTATTATTAAATTTTATAAATTTACGATTAGATAAACTATTTCTAAAAAGGTGATAGGTATTCAAAACTCATCCCTTCCAAATTACATCACTACATTTACCATTATCTATGTTCTCACGGTTATGTCTGTTGTATGTGGACAGTGGGAATGCCACACAATGGCGCACTCCTGTGCTTGTCCTTCCCATGTCACCTTTAGTGACATCACCTTGGAACTTTGAAATTGGCCACACTGGGAGTACTCACACCACAGAAATCGCAAGCATTAGAAATCAGGTCAGGATAGCTGTTTGTTAGCCGTGTGCCAGCCCACCACTGGGCCCAGGGGACGAGGGGAGGGACCGCCCTCCGTTAAGTGCTGACAGTTCATCCAGAAGAGCAGGAGAGAAGGCGGGGTGTTTGGACAGGTGAATAGATAGATGTGGGTAGAGAGAGGCTTCCTATTTCCTCAGTGAAAAAGGAAGCAAGGCAATCACCCACAGTGAGGCTGGGAAGGGAGGTGGTGGTTTGAGGTGAGAGAAGTGTGAGGCAGTAAATGGATTAGAGAAATGGGGTGCTTTTGACTGGCACCATTAAAAGGCCCCTTGAGGTTGGTGGTTATGAATTTAAGAGGCCTGATAACAGAGGGTGTGTCCACCACCGCCCCACCCCCTTCCCTTTCTGGTTCAGCAGTGAGCGATTGGACAGCTGGCTTTATCCAAGGCTTGCCTTTTGCCAGACCAGTATGACGCGTGTCAGGGACAAGTGAGACTATAAAATTATAAGTATAAAAGTCACCACCTCCAGACCTTCCTTATTTATTCTAGCTAACATCATGCTCTACACCCCCACCCCCCCACCCCCGTAACTTTAACCCATCCCATTCTCCTGCTTACTTTGTTTATTGGGTGTTAAGTTACAGGACTTTCCCATCCAACTGACTGTGCTTTATTTACTCGGAATCTGGAGCCTACCACAGATCTTCGTGCATAGTAGGTGTTTAATAAGTAATATGTTGAATAACTTAAATAAATGAATTGATTCGCTTGCGCCTTCTCGTAAAATCTGCACAGTCTGAATGAAGAGTACTTAAAATCCACTTTCTACCCCTTTGCTCCTTGTTCCGTGGTGTTTACTCTTTAAGAATCAGAGGGATTTTTGGAACCAGTTACGCTAAGCCCCAGTTCTTAATTTCCTGGACTCTTACAGGTGACATAGACCGTTTTTACTGTGCCTGAGACCCAACCTCAAGCCTCAGAGGCAGCTGCCTATGATCTGAGAGTAACGCCACTGACGGCTTTGTCACAGCGTACCTAACACAGAGGACGGTATGTTACAACTCCTAAGCCTGGAGGGTGGGTAGTTTCCGTATTTATTACTTTTTCAGGGTCTCCAACAGCATCTTTAGGTTTACTCCGTGGCTCCAGACAAGGAGACGACACAGTAGCACAAGTCCCAAAGACCAAGGCTCCACGGCGTAGCGTGGCATGGCGTGGCAGCTCCGGGCGAGAAGCTTCGGAGCGCGGGCCAGCGAGGAGGCCCCGGCTGCTGGCGCCCCCAGGCGGGGACTGCCCCGCGGGGCCCGGGGCGCCGCCCGCGCCCTGCACCCCACACCCTCATTGGCGGAGGAGGCGGGGGCGTGACCGCTTGTCTGTTTCTCCGAGTGGACAATAAAGTTTCAGAAGTTTGAAAAAGGAGAAAAAAAGCCTTACGCCCCTTTGGCGGCCCGCGAGCGGACGCCTGCGGCCAGGGCGGAGGCCCGGGGTGGCCCCACGCTCCGGAGGCGTGGCGGGCGCGCGCGGGGATGGGGGTCACCGTGGAGGTGCACCAGGTGTACAAGTATCCCTTCGAGCAGGTGGTCGCCAGCTTCCTCCGAAAGGTACCCATCTAGCTTTGGTCCCGCCTGGGCTCGCGCTTCCCGCGCCCCTCCGCCGGGCCAGTTGTCCGCGCCCAGGGCGCCCGCAGTCCGCAGCTGTCCCCTCTCCCCTGACTCCGTTTCCTCTGTCCCCATCTCTCTTCGCCTCTCTTGTCCCTTCGCCCCTCTTGTCTCCTCCTGTCCTTTCTTCTTCTCCCTGTCCCTCCTCTCTCCCCCATTGTCCTCTCTTCTTCCCTCCTGTTTCCTTCCCCTCTTCTCTGTACTCCCATCTTGTCCCCTCTTCCCCTCTCTCTGTCTCCAGGCGAGAGTCTGCACCCACCACCCCTCCTCCAGCTACGGTTCCGCCTCCAGGACGTGCTAGGCGAGAGGGAAGGTGCATTTCCTCGAAGGCTCCCCCCTCCGGCGTGAGGGAAAGGCTCCGTGTGTGGCCTCACGTTCACATTCTGCTCCAGCTGTAGGGAGAGGCTTATGGGAGAGTTACAGGAAACCCGAGTTCTGGAGCCCTGTTGAAATTGTCTATCTTTCTAGTACATCAGCGACCCCTTAAAAGCCAATGGGGGCCATTGAAGCCATCATTTTAGTTTACTCTGCATTCTTTCTCTCACCTCCCTGCTTTCTGTTTTCTTAAAACAGCTCTGGGACTTGGGGCAGATTGTTTATGCTCCCTGTGTCTTCATTTTGTAATCTGTGAAATGGGTAAAATGATAGTTATCTCAGAGACTTGGCTGTGAGGAATCAAGTGAGATAATTCATGTAAAGCGTTGATCACAATGATGTGTTTAGTGCTTTCTCTAAAATGTTGTTTATACTGCTCTCACTGAGCACCCTAGGACTCCGTGGCCGGATCTATTCCAAGGCCTCTTCCTAGAACTGTGGCTCCGGGTAATAGGAGAATGGGACATTTCTTTGAAAAAGCAAAAGCACCCAGGGCTGGGAGGTGGGGCCCCTGGACTCTGGTCTGGCTTTGCCTCTAAACGATCACTTGATGATCTTGGTCAAAGGTCATCTCTCCTGGCCTCAGTGTCGGCCTCTAAGCTGAGTGTTGTACCACAGATCTTGTAGGTTTCCTTCAGCTTTCACATTCTTAAGATTTCCAGAATTTGCCTTAAGCAGCAGCCTCCGGGCAGTGTGCTCCTTTTGCTACTTGGAAGCAAAACTATGGGAGATGTCTACCAGAGACGTTGAGGACAAAGGTGCTTTTTCTTTAGTGACAAGTCCTGACTTTTATTGGAAGAGAGGATGATGTTGGTGGCTTGGGTCACAAAAGAGTGAGGAGGATGTGCCTAGCACCTACTAGGTGCTCAATAAAAACATCTGATGCATGATAAATGAATAAATGAATGAAGCCTGAATAATGGATCTGGTGTAGTCCTGGCCTTAGGCCAGGCTATTGGACCAAAAAAAGAGTAGCAGCCAACACCCATTTTTTGTCAGGACTGGCACTTTGGAGGGTGGAGTCTCTAATGTCACTGCTCCTTGTAAAGGCTTTCTGGATTGTCCTCCTTAAGAGGTGATCGCTGCCATGTCAGAACTGGAGGGACACTTTGTCTAGGCCTTACTGACCATCTTCTCCAGTGGTGGATAGTTACTTCTGCATATGTCTTTTACCCTCATTAGACTCTAAGCTTCTTCAAGGCAGGACTTACCCCTGCAGAAGTATGTATCGTAGTGCCAAGCTCTCATTTAAAGTAGTTGGCATGTGGCAAGATTCTGGGTTAAATGTCCCCACCACCCCATTTAACAGGTGCTTAGAAATACTTTCCTCCTTGTGCGAGGCTCTGTGCTAGATGCTAGGGCACAACACACAGACTCTCTTCTCGTGAAGCTGATGGTGTCTTGTGAATGAGAGTGAAATCAATAAATGATCAGCAAATGAACACCATTTCCATTCATGGTGTGTATTTGTACAGGGAAAGGTCATGGTGCTGTGACTGGATGTAGCAGGGAGGCCTGCTGAAGTACCGGTGGCCATTAGGAAAGGCTTCCTGTAAATAGTGGCAATTGTGGAATAATGGCTGCAGCATGGATAGGAGTTTCTTAGGCAAGAAGGGAGAGGGGAAGGAGTGCTTTCATATGTTGTCATGTCAGCTTCTCCCAGAAGTAATTATGATTGACTTTCATTTCACAGGCTGGGGAAACTGAGGTTTGGAGAAGTTTAAGCAACTTTTCCAAGTTCCCACAGCTAGCAGGTGGGAGAGCCAGGATTTCAACTCATCTGAATCTAAAACCCAAGTCCCTGATCACCAGGCTGTGTTACCTTGTAACTAATACGAAACACCCATGATTATAGTCATCGCTTAGTATCCAGGGCATTGATTTCAGGTTTCCCCCACCTCAGATACCAAAATCTGTGATGCTCAAGTCTCTTATAAAATGGCATAGTATTTGCATATCCCCTATATTTGCATATAGGCTACAGTAGGGTGTGCCTGTACATCACTTCATTTGCATGGGTTCAGCATAGTACTCAGTGCATGGCAAATTCAAGTTTTGCTTATTGGAACTTTTTGGATTTGGATTTCTTTTTTTCGACTATTTTCCTTCCGTGGTTGATTGGAGACAGAGGACCTATTGTATTGAGGGAGTAAAATGTTTTAGAATCAACTCTGTTCTTTATCCGATCTCAGTTTCCTTTTGTCCATAGTCTTCTGTCAGAGTTTACTCATCTGGGTGGACCCTTGGTGCCCAATATGAAGGTGTAGCTTTGCTGTGTGATAGGGTGAGAAATGCAGTGTTTCAGTTTTCTGTTGTGGTGAAATATAATAGATCACCCCTGTTATTTCGTGGCTTAAACCAGTGATAGAATTTTAATTCTCATGATTCTGCGGTTGGCTGGGCTCTGCTGGGAGGTTTGTGTGCGCCATGTGTTGTAAGCTGAGGCCTTGTATGTAGATAGCTGCATTCAGTTAGAATTTGGAAGAATTCTTTTTTTTTTTTTTTTGGTTGGGTACCAAATTACTTTATTTGAAGGAATGGTACAAATGAAAGGACGTAGTGGATGATTTGGTACAAGTTTAGAAAAGGTAAAGGTAACTCAAACATGCACATACTGCTTTGGTGACCAGGGAAGTCACCCCATGGATATGGGAAGCCAGCCTAAGGCTTAGCTGTTTTCTCCATCTCCCTGGGTATGCTTGTCAAAGAGATACTCTGCCATGCCTGTTTTGGGGGCCCCCAACCTGCACAAGTTGGTTATGTGGTCACCCAATTCTTTGATGGATTTCACCTGCTCATCCAGGTAGTGAGTCTCAATGAAGTCACACAAATGAGGGTCATTTTTGTCAGTGGCCAGTTTGTGCAATTCCAGTAGTGACTGATTCACACTTTTTTCCAAGTGCAATGCACATTGCATTGCATTCAGCCCATTTGCCCAGTCATCAGAGTCCGGTTTCTTGATGTCCTGAAGGAAGATGCGGCCACCACGCTGGTTCTGCAGCTTCATCAGTTTCTCAACATGTTCCCTCTCCTCATGAGATTGGTGAAGAAAATATTTGGCAAAGTTCTTTAGAGCCACATCATCGCGGTCAAAGTAGTAAGACATGGACAGGTAGGTATAGGAAGCGTAGAGCTCCAGGTTGATCTGGCGGTTGATGGCGGCTTCAGAGTCCTGGTGGTAGTTCTGGCGCACCTGCGAAACGGTGGGGGTCGTCATGGTGGGCAGCTGAGAAGAGGCAGCTGGACGGTGCTGGAGCTGTGGCGGTGGCCTTGGGAAGGTCTGAGGACGATGTGAGGCGGTGGCGGAAGGATGAATCCGGGAGGCCGGCTAGGATGGGGTTGAGCGCTGGGTTCCGTTCAAGCACTGTTGAAGCAGGAAACCCCAGCGACTCTGGCGAAAAACTTGGAAGAATTCTTAAAAAATACTCAGCAAAGTTTCTGGTATCTAGAAAAATAAAGACTGAGGAGGACATTTTGGAAGGTAGAGATAGTGCAAGGGAAGGTGACCATTGCAGAAAAATCCTAATGCTGGGACAGTGTTAACACTATGGATGACACTAAACTTACTTTTTTTTTTTAATTCAAAAGCAGCCTTCACAGATCCCTCGGAGGGGCTACGTGTCTATTTCTGAGTCATCAGTAAATTCAATGGTTGTGAGAATTTTTATCTGACATTATTTAAAGCCACAAACCGGAAGTCGGTAGACCTAGGTTCCAGTCATTGAGCTGTCCCTGTTAGAAGCAGTTTCCTGGTGGTCTTGGGAAACAGTTTCACAAGAGTTCAGTCAGAGACGGATTTCTCTTGACGTGCTTGTGGGAACTACTCAGGCTCCATTCTCAGTGCTGCACATTTGATGTATGTAGCCATTCTAGAGGACTACAGATTCTCCAGGCAACTTTCTAGAGTCTATAATCAAAACTCTCAAATGTTGCTATGTGGGTATTTGGTTAACGTGAGTCGTGTTGAGATAAATTAACCCAGAACACTTTTTTCCCTACTCAAATCTCTGTAAGTTTGTTTTCTCCCCCCATCCACCAGCTAAAGAGGTTAACTTTGCTGTGACTACAGCCAAGATGTCCCTTATTTGGCAAATAATCACCTCCATACAATCATCTGTTCACCTTAAAACCTTTATATAGACGGTAAGAAAAATGTCTCCAATTTTCAGAGTTCTATAAACTTGTTATAAGTCTTAACAGCAGCACCTCATGTGATGTGAGTCATGTGCCAGTTACAAAGAGACATCAGCTAGGGGTTCTATTCCACAAGCTCACAGTAAATGGGGCCAGAGGAAAGTGAATGGGCCTGGTTATACAAATTAGAAAAAGGCGCTCCTTGCTCTCCGTGGCTGTAGCCCCATGCCCAAGGGTGCCGTGTGCAGTGAGTGTCATGCACAACTGGATAAGGTAACTCCAATGTCTTAGTTAATTTCTTATCTGGGAACACCATGCACCCCGCCTATCTCCCAGGATTGTTAGGAAGATCAAATACAGAACACTTTGAGAAGCATAAGCTTTTTTCTTTATAAGCCTAAAGTAGTAAGAATGATTTATTTTTGGCAAAACACTTCTCTTTTTCTTTTAGTCTTTATGTAGTGTTTCCAAAGGAGAGCACTTGGCAGAAGGGACAATGATATGAGGATCTCTGGGAAGCATTTAAACTGATTTTGCACAATGGTATGTTTGAAGCCTCTTCAGCGTTGAGGAGGCTCTATTTTAAATAGAGTTGACTGATCTATGACTTTTGGTATGCTACAATATACTACTACTATTTTTAACAACTGAGCAATGTTTGCTCTTCTTACACCTTTCCATTGGGTACATGGGCAAAATATTCACTACATGCTTTCAAAGCTAAATGGCGCCTTGAAAACAAACACCACAACCTGCTTTGCTCATGAACTGTGTATAGTGTTTCTCAATGAATTCTTCGTGGAGAAGTGCTATGAAGCCCAGAATTATTCATCCAGTGCTAAACTGAGCATTCCATGAACTCTAACATCAGAACTATATAGTATATCAGTGCACTTGATGGTGTACATTGTTTTCTTTCTTTGTATGACAAAGTGTACACAAAGTTGCATAGATGAATGTAGCAATTAGGAGCTCCCTCATCTTTGGAAGCCCACATGGGCCTGTTTAATGCACTTAACTTTCAGGAGCTGTGTCCCAGTAGAGCCCAAGCTCTACTTTGATCAGGCGTCCCTGATTCGACTTCCCCGTGCAGTGGGACCCTACTGCTTATCAGCAGGGCTGACAGCCTCTTCGACACTACTCTTGAAGCGGCTATGAGGATACTACTCTACTGTTAAGTGCCACCAGAGGAAAGACACGACCAACACACAAACTAGTTGCAATAATCACACAGGCAATTTATTACTCACAAATCCTTTTGGCGTGCCTGGGTACAGCTTAAGGGGGCCCTGTCAGCGTGCTCCTCTCGGCTGGCAGCAGAGGGGGGGGGCCCTCAGCTTTAGTACCTTTTCTGGCCAATGCCTTCTAACAGGTGTCAATCTACAGGATTATCACCTCAAACCACCTTTTTGGGAGTTCCTTGCAGGGAATTCCCTCTGTGTCATTCTACTGAAATGTATACATTAAACCACTTTTTAAGATATTGTTATTTTCATTAATTTACAAAGTTAATGTAAATAACACCAAGCCACTTCTTATCTATGTATAACTTCACACACATACTAACTGGGCTCTGCTTGAAAGTCAGAGTCTGTTTATCACATTACAGAGTTATGGCAGTAAGCCACTATATTAATTCCTATCCAAATGGCATAACTTTATTTAATTTTAATAATTATTTTAATATCCTTTTAATTACTTTTATATATCTTCCATATTTTTATATTTCTATATATTTAATTACTATAACCTTATATTACTACAAGCTGGATTAAGAGATTATTTTAAATTTCGTATACCTGAAATTTAAAGTCATTAAAAAAATCCAGAGAGCCATTGTGTTGACTGAATTTCCTTGTTTGTTCTCAAATGAGGCCAGAGAAGTTAGTTTTTCCTACTGTTGAGTTGTTCTGGTTGATTTTCTTTTTATGCTATAGACCAGGGGTAGTCAACCCTTTTATACCTACCGCCCACTTTTGTATCTCTGTTAGTAGTAAAATTTTCTAATAGCCCACCGGTTCCACAGTAATGGTGATTTATAAAGTAGGGAAGTAACGTTATTTTATAAAATTTATAAAGCAGAGTTACAGCAAGTTATGCTATATAAAAATTATTACTTACCAAGTACTTTATGTCGGATTTTCGCTAAGTTTGGCAGAATAAATCTTTATAAAACAACTTACTATAGTTAAATATATCTTTTTGTTTATACTTTGGTTGCTCCGCTACCACCCACCATGAAAGCTGGAGCGCCCACTAGGGGGCGGTAGGGACCAGGTTGACTACCACTGCTATAGACCAAAGAGTCATTGTGAATAGAGCATAAGGTTCATGGGCAGGAATTTTGTCGTTTGTTCCTGATGTATCCCAGGCACCCACAGAGATCCTGGAACGTAGTAGGTACTTAAAAAATCCTTGTTGAATGAAATGAATGGCATACATTCTTTGGGGATTTAGCCTTATATAATTTCAGGCCAAGTTCATGTGGGATTCAGTAATGTGTCCTTCCTTTGTGAAGTGCAATAAAATAGACAGATTAAAATAATTTCTTTACTTCAACATAGTGGCTTGGGTTTTATTTATTCTAGCCAGGAGTCTGATATGCTGAACAAAAAGGTTTGAGTGTTTACTCTTAAACTCATAAAGGGGATTTATGAATTGCTGTTTTTATTTAGAGTAGAAAGTTGATTGGGTAATTAGTAATGGTTCCAGCCCTGTTTGGATAGCTTGGTTGGTTAGAGCATGGTCTTGAATCTCAGAGGTTGCCAGTTCGATTCCTGGTCAGGGCACATACAAGAACAAATGTCCCTGTCTCTCTCTCCCTCTCCCTGTCCCTCTCTCCTTTTCTCTTTCTAAAATCAATAAAGTAAACATTAAAAAAATAATGTTTTCACTTTTATAAATGAGACATGGACAAGAGAGTGGTGGTTATGGGATGGGGGGAGGGAGGGAAGAGTGGGATAGGGAGGAGGGGAGGGACACAGGGAAAACCAGATAGAAGATGACAGAGGACAATTTGACTTTTGGTGACAGGTATGCAACATAATTGAACGATAAGATAACCTGGAGATGTTTTCATTGTACATATGTACCCTGATTTATTGGTGTCACCCCATTAGAATTAATAATAATAATATATATATATATAAAATAATGTTTTCATTTTTGGTCCTCTTTTCCCTTGTGAATCTGACTCTTACAAGTCTGGAATGGATTTTTTAAAAAATATAATTTAAAGAACATGAAAGTATCCTTGGAAACTTATCTCATGGAGGTTGTAGCTTAATCAGTGCATAAAAGACAGGAGATTTTTAACTATCAGAGTACTAATAGTTAAGTGTTCATTATATGCCTACTACTAGACATTTGTAGTCAGCGCGTGCCCTGGGAGATGCTGATAAATGAAACATGGTGCTGGCCTCAAGCAGCTCACTGCCCAGGGCGCCAGAGGGAAATATACTAATTTTTTGTGATAAGTGCTTTCTCAGGGACATAACACAGGCATACAGTGTGAATCAAGCTTTGTATTTTAATTGTAAATCTGTGAGAACTTTTTAGGATGTTTAGTATTTGATGCCTTTTAAAAAAAGCAAGTCTTCTCTTTGTGTTTTTTTTCCTAGATATTTTTATTTTAGAAAGAAGAGAGAGAGAGAGAGAGAGAGAGAGAGAGAGAGAAAGGGAGAGAGAGAGGAGGGGGAGGAGCAGGAAGCATCAGCTCCCATATGTGCCTTGACCAGGCAAGCCCAGCATTTCGAACCAGTGACTTCAGTGTTCCAGGTCGACACTTTAATCACTGCGCCGCCACAGGTCAGGCCGCAAGTCTTCTCTTTGGTACTCTTCTGGTGCTCTAACACCAGTAGGGAGGGTTGCATCAGGGAGGTCGGGTATCTTACACAAATTCTGAATTGCTAACGTGTGAGCTTGTGAGGTTTTTGTAGTCTAGGAAAGTAAGAAATATCTTCCAATGGTTTTTTAATCATCAGTTAAATATGTTTGGATTGTAGATTGTAGTACACTAATGCCGCACCACACTCAGTTGCAAGATAAAGACTGAAGCCTTGAACCTAAGTTTTTCAAAAATGTTGATTCATCCTTTAGTAGCAAAACCAGCTACTGTGTATCGAGGAACTGCAAGGTGCCGGGTGTTACACTTTACATAAAATTATTTCCTTTAATTCCTGTAGCAACTCTTTGAGGTAGGTATTTTTGTCTGATTTTACAGATGAAGAAACTAAGCCAGACTGAGATTTAAGTGATTTGCCCAAGACTTCCACAGAAGCGCTTCAGACTAAGGGCTTTTGTTCTAAAACTCATTCTGTTTCGACACTCTGTGTCTTCATTTTACTTTTGTTTTTTACTTCTTCTTAACTTTTAATTTAGAATTAATTGGACTTCTAAAATATTGCAAAAACAGCAAAGAATTCCAGTATTCTCAGCTTCCCCAAACCACTGTATAATTTTTAAAACCATGGAAATAACATTGAGGCAGTGTTGACTAATCTACAGATCTTATTCAGAATTTGGCAGTTGTCCACTAATATTGTTTTTCCAGAATGGGACCCGATCCAGGATCCCACACTGCCTTTAGTTGTATCTTAGTCTCTTCTCATTAGTCTTTCTCTGTCTTTCTGGACCGTGGCATGGAATTGTACCGACCAGGTTACTTTGGAGACTTTGTATCTTTAATGCATTGGGTCTATGTGTGCATTTAATGTCGAGATAAGAGAATCTCCCTTTGCGTCACAATTATAAACGATTCCTTTCAAAGAACTGCATTATGTCATTACCAATTATTAGGACAGTTTCTAATGAATGAGGGTGATGTGAGGGTGGTTGACCTTTGTGTAGCAGATAAGTTCAGCCAGAGGGCCTTCCAGGAGCATCGGGTAGTCCACCTCCCGGGCCTCACGGACGGCAGCATCATGTCCTGCAGGTTTTGGCTTCTTGTTCTTTTTTTATTTCATCATCCTCCTGGCCCAAAAGACCAATGAACAGCCATTCAAAATATCTATTGACTTAACACAGCTCTTTGTCACTGAAATTTTGATTAATCAATGACCCCTTTGATACTGGTATAACATTACATTTGCTTTTCCTCTAAGATAGAAGACTTTTGCATGTGGCTCATAAAGGGACTTCGGCAGAGCCCATAGTGATTTCTTTGTGTGGCTAGACACCAAATCTCTTTCGGCAGCTCCACCCCTTTGCCCTGTACATGTTTGGAAGCAGCCTGGGTAGCAAAGATCCCCTCAGTGCTTTAAAAACAGATATGTCAGTATATCAGACTTATTAGCTGTCTTTGCTGGGCTAATCATACAGATTTGATGGCTCAACTGCTTCCTTGTACTCTCTTGGATCACGCCATTTGGAAGTTGGTAAACAATGATTGCTTTTGAGGTCACTGACTCTTTTTTTTATTTTTTGCAGGGGGTTGGGGAATGTATTATAAAAGGCAGGCATTGACTTCTGAGCTTTCTGGAAAGTCGATATTTTACTGTTTGGTTTTTTTTTATTCAGTGAGAGGAGGGGAGAAAAAGACAAGACTCTACATGCGCCCTGACCTGAATCCACCCGGCAAACCCTCTAGGGGGCGATGCTCAGCCCATCTGGAGCATTGCTCTGTTGCTCAGCAGCTGAGTTCTTCTTAGTGCCTGAGGCAGAGGCACTGTGGCCAACTTGCTCCAATCAAGTCATGGCTGGGGGTGGACGCGGCGGGGGGGGGGGAGAAATGAAAGGGGGAGGGGTGAAGAAGCAGATGGGCACTTCTCCTGTGTGCCCTGACTGGGAACTGAACCTGGGACATTCACATGCCGACTGATATTCTACCATAAGCCAACTGGCCACGGCTTCTTTACTGTCTTAAGAGTAGGCTTTATGAAAGCATATATATATATATATATATATATATATATATATATATATATCCCATGTAAATAAGAAAGGGAAACACCATATCTTCATGGAGCTTTTACAGATGTATTAAATGTTATTCCTGTAATTAGATGGACTCAATTTCTCATTCTCTCACTTTTCAGAGCTATGTGTTTGTTTTCATAGATTTTGTTTTTCATCCAGTATTTTGCAAGTTTTTGGCCTCTTACCTTTTAATATATAAGGAATAAATTGGCTTTGGCCAGGTAGCTCAGTTGTTTAGAGCATCGTTCTGATACACCAAGGTTGTGGGTTCAATTCCTAGTTGGGGCACATACAAGAATGCAGAAACAAGTGGAATAACAAATTGATATTTCTCTCTCTCTCTCCCCCCTTCCTCTCTCTCTAAAACTAATAAGTCAATACAAAATTTAAAAAATAAATGAAAGCAAGGTATACGACAATCTAGAAGAGTTTACATTTCACCCTTGTTAGACAGTTATATAATATATATACAGTGATTATTTGCAATAGCTTGATATCTTGGGGAAACGAGTTAGTTTGTGCATTCTGTGAAAAAAGTAAAAATCATAAGTTCAAAACAAAGTCAAATATACCTTTAAAAAAATCCCTTAAGTCACCCAGAAAATATGGCATGCATGGCAAGTGTGCCCAGCCTGTGTAGTAATTCTTGTGCCACTGCAGTTTGTGACCCCCTGAGCCAAGTCCAAGGTGGCAAGGGTTTTTGGAAGACATCCGGGTCCTCAGACCACCTTGCTTTCATGAACGCTTCTAGTGCGGGGGGAGGGGGACTGGAAAACCCCAGTGCGACCTTGCTTGTGTGCAGGCTTTTCACTGTCATGTTTTTAACACGAGGACTGTCCTACCACTTGATAGTAGGTTTGCTTGTTTTGGAGAGGGCTGAATGAGATGGAACTTGTGGCAGCCTCTAATGCAGCCCCCTGCATGGGCACAGTAAATGCTCAATCCGTTTCCAACGGGCTGACCATTACCTAGCTTGATGCATCCTATTGTCACACTGTTTGGAAACGGGTCCAGAAAAACCTGGCCACCTGCTTCCTGTCTTTCCAGATTGGCATTATTGGTGGTGACCCTCTCTGAGCAGTTTTCCCTCTATTATCTGACTTCAAATGCATTTTTTGTGAATTAAATCATCAATATTTAAGTTACCACAAGATGGTGTCAGAGCATTTCAAGTAGTGCCAGGTAGAGGGAGCCTCAGCACAAAAGAAATCCTTAATTAAAAAAAAAAAGTGCAAACATGCCTTGTATGTCACGGTATTTAGCTATTTTAAGCAAACTTCTAATTTCTTTTCCCATTCTCATATGGAAACTCGAGGCTCATGTCTACGCAACTCCAAAAGTAGTTGCATCGGAAAATGACTTGGCGATTTTACTGGAGTGAATAGTTCAGGACCTTTTGTGTTAGGTTAATTAAACTTCCATTTTACTTTTGTTTTTTACAAACCTCGTCTAATGGGTGACCCCTAAGTATTTATTTTAAAATGGCCTATATATTTATATATGTATCTCTTGTTCTCCCAACTAAAGTGTAAACTCTCTAAGTGGCTACAATTTTGTTTGTTTTATTACTCAAGTCTCAGTGCTTGGAACAGTGCCTGGCATGGTAATTACTCAAAAAACTGTTGAACGAAGAATGGAGATTTTCACTGCTATTTAAACCGATACCCTTTGACTTAATAAACAAGTACAGAAGTACAGTGGTACCTTGAGATACAAACAGACCAACACACACACACACACACACACACACACACATTTTTTTTCTTAAGATACGAGCTGTGACTCGGTCCGTATTTTTGTTCGAGATCCGAGCAAAATTCTGAGATATGAGTTGTGATTCGGGAAGCTGCCACTAGTTGGCACATTGACGCTCGGGTCCAGTATTGACAGTTTGATATATGAGTTGACTGACTTATGAGAGCAGTTACAGAACGGATTAAATTTGTATCTCAAGGTGCCACTGTATAACAATTATGCTGAAGTGTGAACTTTCTGAGTTGATTATACTCTATAGGAATGTCACTGATAAAGAAGTGAAGAAATGAAGCATTGGTGTGACTGACATATGGATGTCCTGGGTTTGATTCCCAGTCAGGGCACATGGGAGAAGCGACCATAGGCTTCTCTCCCCCTTTCTCTACCTTTTTTCTCTCTCTTCCCCTCCTGTAGCCAGTGACTCAATTGGTTCGAGCATGGCTGTGGATACTGAGGAAAGCTTGGTTGGTCTGAGCATCAGCCTCAGGTGCTAAAAATAGCTTAGTACTCAAGCATTGCCCCAGATGGGGTTGCCAGGTGGATCCTAGTCTGGGTGCATGCCGGAGTCTTCCTCACTATCTCCCTTCCTTTCACCTGAAAAAAAAGTTAAATAATAAGAACTGAAAACTTTGATCACTGTCCTTCTTTGGTAATTACATGTCCACCCTCTTTCTTAATTTAGTTCAGTACTTATCCTACATCTTACATTGTATTTACAATATTCAGTGGGGATGTACTGATGAGTATACAATGAGCAAACCAGGACTGTAGTAAAGGAAATACTCTCATTTGACCTTAGTGTGAGAGTTCTAGTTCTCACACGCACATGCACACAATTCAGGGCATCTGTGTGAGTCTCAGACATTGCCCTTGCTTCACAGATGCTGTGTAGGTGAGGCCCCTTGCTGAGGGACAGTATAGCTAAACCTGACCCTCCGTAATGAACATTGTCTACAAGAAATACTGAAGGCTGACCTTGAAAAAAGCAGTCATTATAATTTTGAACATTTTCTTTCTGGAGCCATAAATGAATGACTTTAGAATATTTTTGAATTCATGTTTTTGAGTAGTTATCAAGGTTGCAGTTGCCAGGATGAAAGTGGGAATGCCAGTCTGTGGCATGGGGCGTGGCAAGGTGTGATTGGTCTTCACAGGTTGGTCTCCAGACAAAAGTAAGGTTTATTTTCACACTGATCCCTGAGGTCAGCGAGGTTTAGCTTTCAAATCATTCCTTCATTCAGCAAATATTTATTGAGTGCCTACTATGTGTCAGATGCTGTGCAAGGCGGTAGAGATACAGGGGTGACTGAAATACACAATGTTCCTGCTCTCATAGAGCCCCTGTTCTAATCCAACATTATTTTGGGCCACAGTTATCTTTTTTTTTTTTAGTGAGACAGACAGACAGACAGGAAGGGGGAGAGATGAGAAACATCAACTCTTCATTGCAGCTCCTTAGTTGTTCGTTGATTGCTTTCTCATCTGTTCTTGACTGGGAGGTTCCAGCTAAGCCAGTGTCCCCTTGCTTAAACCAGCAACCATGGGGTCATGTCTATATCCCACGCTTAAGCCGGTGACCCCACGCTCAAGCCGGATGAGCCCACACTCAAGGTGGCAACCTCAAGGTTTTGGATCTGGGTCCTCAGCGTCCCAGGCCGACACTATCCACTGCACCACAGCCTGGTCAGGCGGGGCCACAGATATCTGTAAGAATGTTGGAAAGTCAAGGATACTTTTTCCTGAAAACCAGCCATCCTCTTACACGCATGCATGCGTGCACACACATGCATACGGCTGCGGGATGGGGGAGACCCACACTCAGTGTGTTTTGCATACCGTTTCCTGGGGGTTCAGAAGACTTGACAGTTCAATTTTGCCAAAGGGGGCCTTCTTTTTTTGACCCCCAGCCTCTTTGCTTCTCTCACCTGCCCCTTAGCACCTTCTGATGTCTTGGATAAGACTTGCTGCAATTTTCTTTTCAGATTCACAGGATGAAGCAGTAAACCTCTGGGAAAAGAGCCCAGGGGACACTCAACAGGCAGCCACCCTGTTCTTTGGCTTTAAGCAAGTCACCTCCACTTCCTGAGTCTCTCTTTTTGCACCTGAGCAATAGGAAGGGTTGGGTTTGAGTAACTGAGGTGACTTGAGTGTAGGTTGGGTGGACAGGCTTTGAAAGCAACAGAGAGTATCTGCGGGTAAATGACAGTCTCAGCGCTCATTAGCTGGCTGACATTGAGCAAATTATTTTCTTTATCCAAGTCTTATTTCTCACATGTGAAAGGGGGAAAAAACAGCATATGTCCTATTGGATAGTTCGGAGAATGAAACTGAAATAATTTAGTATTTAAACTGCCGTGGACAAAAATGGTAGCTACTTTTGGCCTTGTTACATCCAGATTGTCTTTCAGGGGAATTTAGTTTATAAGCAAACTATTTATCTAGGGCCTGGTGTAGACTAAGTCCTGTGTGGTTAACCAACCCTGCTACCAGGCCATGGTATAGCGTGGTAGTGAAGGAATTCACTCGGTATTCGGCCAAGTTTAATTTCCTGACTCTTGCAGGGTGATCCTAAGCTCTCCGAGCCTTGCTTGTTCCATGTCCATTTCTGAAAGATTGGACCATGGTGTCACACAACCCGATTACAGCAAGGACGCTGTTACTTAAACAAGATTGTGCAAGAAAAGCATGTAGCACAGTGCCTGCCACAAAGAACACGCGATTTAACAAGGCTGGTTCAATATTAATAGTATCATTTATTGATTAGCTTAACCTAACCCCCCCTCTCCCTCTGCGTTGAGGGTTAGGTGAGATTGAAGGAAGGTTCCTCTCAGAGTTCCACTCAGGCCCTGCTAATGGGTGTGTCTCACTTAACCTGGCCCAGGTAGTAAAATTAAGTCTCTTGATTGGCAACTGGACTTAAACATCGCTTGGGAGCTAGTTACTGTTCCTTCCCGTAACACTGGTTACTAGGAAATAATTCACTTTGCTGAAAGCAGGATGGTAATGCTTCTTGCTGTGCTTTCTTTTAGTATCCCAACCCCATGGATAAAAATGTCATCTCTGTAAAAACTGTGGAGGAAAAAATAGGTAAGTTCCCTGAATTTCCTTCACTTGAGCAATGATCATTAAGTGATACTGATTTTTTTTTTTTTTTGCAAAGATACGTGTTTGCATGTGTGTGGCCTGTGCTGATTTGAACAGGTGTATTTCTGCACCTGAGGTGCCTGGTGGACAAGAGTGCCCACCCAGTATTCCCAGGAGTCAGAGGCTTGCCTTGTCGACTCCTGTTCCTTTCTCAGTTAATCATTGATGACAAGTATAGCAGCTAGCATTGCTGAGCACTAGAAGTGCCAGGCACATTTTTTTTTTTAACTCATTTAATCTTCAGAACAATGTATGGGGCAGGTATTATTTTTACTTCTACTTAATGAACAAAGAAACCAAGTTAACAGGGAGAAAAAACTTTTCCAAGGTCGCATGGCTATCTATATTCCAAAAACATATTCACATATCATTTTATAGATGGCAAGTGGATATGACTAATAGCATGTATACGAGATGTGACTGTAAAGTGATTGGATTATGGAGTCATAACTGTACTTAATGTGGTTCGGTATTGACTAGAGCAGGGGTTGATTAGTGACGCTTGTGTGGCTGTTGTAAATAAAGTTTTATTGGCACTCAGCCATGCCTGTTTGGTTATATTGTATCTATGGCTGCTTCCTTGTGACAACAGCAAAGTTGAGTTGTTGAAGCAGAGACTCCAGGGCTCAGAGAACCGAAAATATTTACCATCAGGCCCTTTACAGAAAATGTTTACTGACCCCTGAACTGGAGTGTAGGAGTCTTTACTGTTTTCTGTCACTCGCATCTCCTGTGGACACATTTCACTCTGTCTTTGAACTTGAGAATCGGGCAATGCAGGAACTATAATGACGCACACAATCAAGGTTTAAACCTCCGGAGACACCCAGACCTCAGTCTAACATGTTCATGAGCCTTCTGAGTCAACCTCTGAGATGCTACTGTTCATCACATGACTCTGAGACCTTCTCTGTGCGTGGTGACCAGAAATCTCTCTTTTGCTTGTGAGGTTATTTTCTGCACTTTCATAACTCTTATAAATATATTTTTTTAAAAAAGAACACATTTTCTCAGGTACCTGAGCTCAGTATGGGAGACACTTGTTGTTTGGCATCAGAGAGGTCTGATTTCAAGTCCTGGTTTTGTGACTCTCTCTATAACCTGACTTCTTGGAGGCTCAGTTTCTTCATCCATTAAGTGGGAAAATAGTAAACCTACCTTTGAGTTGTTGCCAAGATCAGATGAGAGAGCAATGTGCGCACCCCAGAGTGGGCCAGAAACCTTAATTATCGTTTCTACCATGGACAAGTGCATCTTTGCCTCCAGGAGGGGCTGGTCTATTTTAAGCATGTGTGCCATGAACACTGGACAAGATGGCCAAAGAGTGCCAATAGCAGAGAAGACAAACCAGCTTCTTACCTTGTCAACAGCTTCAGAACAGTCAGTAGCTCTTTTGTACCAAAAAAGTCAGAGCTGTGAGATGCTACTGTCCATCACATGGCTCTGAGGCCTTCTCTGTGCTTGGTGACCAGAAAACTGCCTTTTGCTTGTGAGGTAATTTTCCGTACTTCCATAACTCTTAAAAATATATGAGTCAGATCTGTGAGAAACCTTTTAGGAGTGTGGTTGAGTCATAGTAATTCACAGAACAAATGACAATACTTCAAAGGTTATTTTTTTCTCTGACTTGGTCTCCCTTTTTCTTAACTAAGTTATTGAGTGGGTTTTTCTCCTTCCTTCCTTCCTTGACTTCCTCCCTCCCTCCCTCCCTCCCTCCCTCCCTTCTTCTTTTCTTTTCATCCCTGGTGGAAGCTTCTTTCCAAAATAGTAGTTCCAGTCACAGTGAGCTCCCCTATGAGATAAAAGTATGCCTAATATAATTAATTATAAGTTTAAATTTGTAGCCAGAAATCTATTTAAAAATTTTTTTTTCTTTTTTACAGGGACAGAGACAGAGTCAGAGAGAAGGATAGATAGGGACAGACAGACAGAAACAGAGAGAGAGGTGAGAAGCATCAATCATTAGTTTTTAGTTGCCGTTGCGACACCTTAGTTGTTTATTGATTGCTTTCTCACATGTTCCCTGACCACGGGCCTTCAGCAGACTGAGCCACCCCTTGCTGGAGCAAGGGACCTTGCGTCCAAGCTGGCGAGCTTTTGCTCAAGCCAGATGGGCCTGCGCTCAAGTTGGCGAGCTCAGGGTCTCGAACCTGGGTCCTTCCGCATCCCAGTCCGATGCTCTATCCACTGCACTACCACCGGGTCAGGTGCCAGAAATCTATTCTTGAAAACGTGTTTGATGCATAAGATGGCAGCATCAGAATCTCCATTTTTTTTTGTTAAAACATCCTTTTTATTGGAGTTAGTTGGAGGCTAATTGGCCATTGTCATTGGAATGTGCAATTTGTGATTCTTTTGTTCTTGATTTTAGAATATGCACTTGCGAGTAGCTGTTTTACACGTATCCCTGGATCACAGAGAAGTATATTTGGAGTGATTTGGCCCAGAAAGGTGGTCAGAGCCACTGAGTTTTGAGTTAAACATTTCTTTTATGAATTCTACATATAGAACATTGAGATTGACATTAAGAGTATAGTTCCTTAAATATTTTATTTTTGAGTGTCAAAATTTTCTGTTTCTAGATGTGTCAACAGGGATCATCTATAGAAAGAGGATTGCAATCTGTAAGAATGTGGTTCCAGAAATTTTAAGGAAGGTAAATTCATTTCACACTTCTATCGACTTTGGTGTAACATTGGGTAATTTCCCAGTAGTCATGAAAAGAGCATTTTCTGATGGAATGCAGTGTTAGAACTTGCCCGGTCTTCCTACCTCACGGTTTTTTAAAAAGAAGGTCTGTCATATCCAATCTCAGTTATGGCAGATGCCAGCGGAAATAGTTTTCTCCTGTCTGTTTCTGTGTCTCTTTCCTTTGTGGAGGACTCTTAGAGGACACAGAGCTGCTCTACAATTACTTTAAAGATACCTTGGACATTTTATATGAAGTGGCCTTCTTTCCTTACCTGTCTGTGGTTAGATATGACTCTGAAGGAAGAAAGATCAGAGGTGGGCAGATGGTAAATATTGGGTGAGATCTTTAGTAAGGGAGAGAAGAGCTCAGTTTCTATTTTCCTGTCAGAGAGAACCGTTATTTTAGGGAGCATAATCTCGCTGCTCTCATAAGCCTTTCTGTGTATGTTTCTGTAAAGTGATGGCATTGACGGTAAAATCTTCATGTTAGCAAATTGTTTTCTTTCTTTGAAATCCTTCAGCGTGCTGGTGATGGTTGGAAAAAAAGGTAAGTGGAAATTTTTAATCACCTTGCTTGAACCATAGAGAAATCAGTGACAAGAGCGTTTTTAGAATCAGTAGGAAATAGGAGATTGTCTGATTCACACTTTTAAAACCAGCTCAGATGGTTTTTGGAATCCGGAAGTGATTCTGTGGGTGATGTGGAACCCAGCTGGGCTCCCGCTGATTAGCTTGCAAATTACACTACTGTGCTGTGTGTAGGAAAAATGGCGGCTTCTGTCACTTCCTTATCATGGATTAAAACCCTGTCACATTCTTTAGTGGAAAGAAAGGTAATATGACCATGGAAGTGAACTTTTATTTTCCAGATGGTAAAATGTGTTGCATTATCTGCAGCAAACTGTTACAGGCTTTTTCCACAGAGTGCGTACCCTGCCTTTGCCCTATATACATACTTTGAATCTATTATTTAAAAAGGCATTCAAGTTTGTGTTGTATCTCAATTCTTAAATAATTTAAGGACTCCTCTGACTTGTACCGTTCTGCCTTTGTAGTTTTCCATGTCTCCTCCACCTAGGAGAGCATGCCTTTCTAGGTACTGAACAGAGTTTGGAATGATGAAAATAAATATTTTACCTGATATCATCATGCATGTGAACTCGCACGTGGGCCCAATTAGAATCCATCAATCTAAGAAAGCCATAACCAGCCGTAGAGGAGACACAAAGGAGGCTGATAATTTGCTTGGTATTTAGCAGTTAGGGAAGTCAGGGCAGGGACTGGACAGGCTGCATAAATCCTAGGTCATTTGCATGTCCTCACCAGCATTTAGTAAGGTCATGGTATGTTTGGTTATCAGGGATTTACAACCATTGGTGAGCCATCGTCCATATATCAGGATCGCTCATCCTCTGATTTATCCAAGACTTAAATTCTGACACAATCGTTATGTAGCCTGCTCTTCCTAAATTGAGAAAGCCATTCCCCCTGTGTTGGACAGGTGAGCGTTTTAAAGGTACCCAATGTCCAGTTAGAAGAGGAATCATGGCTCAATCCCCAGGAAAGAAACATGGCTATCCAGAGTCACTGCCTTACGTGGACACAGTATGCATCCATGAGGGAAGAGTCTATTTTCCGGGAAAGCATGGAAAATCCGAATTGGTAAGATCCCCTCTGTGTGCGTTTGTGTGCCTGTGTGAGTGTACATGGAGGTTGGGAGCGGGGATGCATGAATGAGCTCATGTATAAAAAGCTCTGATTTCATACTTAATAATCTCCATTTGCAACTCACATAAATTACACATTATTAATTTTTAATTACACAGGTAATTAATGAATAGATTTACCTTTGGAGGGAAAATGACAGAGCTCAATTCCTTTCTGACTACCCTTTTCAATCCTGGGATCCTTCTCCAGAGGCAATAAGTGTTATCACTACCCCGAGTATTTTTTTTTTTTTTTAACAGGGACAGAGAGAGAGTCAGAGAGAGGGATAGATAGGGACAGACAGACAGGAATGGAGAGAGGTGAGAAGCATCAATCATCAGTTTCTCGTTGCCCTTACGACACCATAGTTGTTCATTGATTGCTTTCTCACACGTGCCTTGACCGCGGGCCTTCAGCAGACTGAGCAACCCCTTGCTGGAGCCAGCGACCTTGGGTTCAAGCTGGCGAGCTTTTGCTCAAGCCAGGTGGGCCCACGCTTAAGCTGGCGACCTCAGGGTCTCGAACCTGGGTCTACCGCATCCCAGTCCCACGCTTTATCCATTGCGCCACTGCCTTGTCAGGCTACCCTGAGTATTTTTGTAGACGTTTAAGAGATACCTTTAGGTACTTACATGTGTACTCACAGAACCTGTATAGTATGGTTTTATATATATATATTTTTTTGCATTCATTCTTTTATTCTGTTAACCATTGTGCCATTACCTTTTTTGCATAATGGAATGTTTCTAAACTTTATTCATTATAATATATAAAATACAGCATATGACTTGGAGCTGTTGTATCATCTTCAACCTTATGATTGTGCTATATTCTGTTTAGCTATTTTCTTTTGACAGATGTTCTGGTGGTGTCCAGTTTCTTTTTATTATAAATAGTACTGCAATTTTGGTAAGGCATATGATCCTCGTAAATACTATAGGTAAATGTTTCTCTAAAGAAGATTTTAATTTTTGTATTTTTCTGAAGTGAGAAGTAGGGAGGCAGAGACAGACTCCCGCATGCACCCAGTTAAGATCCACCCGGCATGCCCACTAGGGGGTGATGCTCTGTACATCTGGGGCATCAGTTTGTTGCAATCAGAGCCATTCTAGCGCCTGAGATGGAGGTCATGGAGCCATCCTCAGTACTCGGGCCAACTTTGCTCCAATGGAGCCTTGACTGTGGGAGGGGAAGAGAGAGAGAGAGAGGAAGGAGAGGGGAAAGGGTGGAGAAGCAGATGGGCACTTCTCCTGTGTGCACTGGCTGGGAATCATACCCAGAACTTCCACATGCTGGGCTGACGCCCTACCACTGAGCCAATCGGCCAGGGCCTCTAAAGGAGAATTTTTAATTCTCAGATTTATTGAGATATGATTTACATATTATCAAATTTCTTCTTCTTTGTGTACAGTTCTATGAGTTATGACAAGCATATATACAGTATAACCACTGCCATAATCAACATACAGCTCATGTAAGGTATATTTTTTGAAATTACATGCCAATGCCAAGACAAGTCAACGGGGAAAAAATATTCTTTTCAACAAATGGTGCTGGCCCAATTGGATACTCACATGCGAAAGAATGAAGTTGGACTTTTACCTCACACCAAATACAAAATTAACTCAAAATGGATCAAAGACCTAAATGAAAGGGTTAAGACTGTAAAACTCTTAGGGGAGAACATAACTGTTAATCTTTGTGATCTTGGATCAAGCAGTGGTTTCTTAGATATGACATCAAAAGCCCAAACAACAGAAACAAAATTAGGTAAAATTGATTGCATCAAAGTTGAAAACTTTTGAGCTTCAAAGGATACTGTCAGGAAAATGAAAATCAATCCAGAGAATGGGAGAAAATATTTGCAAACCATATACCAGGTAGGTGTCTAGTATATAGAATAGGTAGAGGACTGTTACAACTTATTAAAAAGACAACCCAGTGAAAAGGTGGGTACATTTTTGAACAGGTATTGTCCAAAAAGATATACAGATGACCCATAAGCACATGAGAATGTGCTCAACATCTTTTGTCATTAGGAAGATGCAAATCCAAACCACAATGAGATATAGCTTCAAACCTGCCAGGTTGGCTATAATAAAAAAGACGCAATAACAAGTGTTGGAGAGGATGTGGATAAATGGAACCTATACACGCTGCTGGTGGGGATGTAAATAGTGCAGCCTCAGAAAGTTAAACATAGAGTTACCACTTGACCCAGCGAGTCTACATTGTTTTGAAAACATGTCCGCCCAAAAACTTGTACAGGAATGTTTATAGCAGCATTATTCATAATAGGCAGAATGTGGAAAGAAATGTCCATCAACAGATGAAAGATAAACACGAGTGTTATATCGTACAATGGAATATTTAGCCATAAAAAAAAAATGGAGAAATGACTCACGTTACAACATGGATGAAGTTTAAAAACATTATGCCAAACATGAGAATCCAGTTCTCAAAGGCCGCATCACTGTGTGAGTCAGTTTATTTGAAATGTTGAGAAGAGGCC
Organism: Rhynchonycteris naso; assembly: GCA_037038555.1. NCBI lineage: Eukaryota > Metazoa > Chordata > Mammalia > Chiroptera > Emballonuridae > Rhynchonycteris > Rhynchonycteris naso. The sequence continues at coordinate 106,747,556 of CM073003.1, read as the reverse complement.
AAGGGACAGAAGATATATTTCTACTATGGGCAAGGAGTGAAAAAGTACGGAGTGACTGTGACTGGGTGTGGAGTTTCTTTTTGGGATGAAAATGTTCTGGAACTAGTGTTGGTGATTGTATAATTCCGTGAATATACTAAAACCACTGGGTGAATTTGATGCTATGTGAATTATATCCCAACGAAAGAAAGCTGTACGGCTGGCTCTCAGGACATGCACAGTTTTAGTTTATGCAGAGGCTGGCGGATCTCCTCCAGTGTGTCAATACATTGATGTATACTTTCTTCAGCGGTGCGTAAGAGTTTATTCTCCTACAGCATTGCCAGCCCTTGATGTCAACACACTTTAATACAGTGAGTGAGAAATGATTAACTTCTTTGAGATAGGTTTAAAAATAGGAGCAAATTATAACAAGCCCCAAATGTTAATGGTGATAGTTGCTGTGAACTATGCTTTCAGGGGATAATTTGCTGTTTAATTGTTTTTTGTTATTTTACATGGTTCAAATAGTTATCTATTTATTTATTTATTTATTTTAGCAAGGGAGAGAGAAAGAGACTGACAGATAAGAAGAGAAAGAGATGAGAAGTGTCACCTCGTAGCTGGGGCATCTTAGTTGTTCATTGATTGCTTCTTATATGTGCCTTGACTTGGGAGGCAGGAGGCTTCAACAAAGCCAGTGACCCGTTGCTCAAGCCAGGGACCTTGGGCTTCAAGCTAGTGACCTTTGGGCTCAAGCCAGTCACTTTTGGGCTCAAGCCAGCGACCATGGGTCATGTCTATGACCCCACACCCAAGCCGGTAACCCTGTGCTAAGTTGATGAACCCACGCTCAAGTCGGCGTCCTTAGGGTTTTGAACCTGGGTCCTCGGCGTTCCAGGTCAACACTCAATTCACTGTACCCCCCTCTCCCCAACATCCCATCAGGCAGTTTAAATATTTTTAATTAGTGGAAATATTGAGACCCTCAAAAAAAAACAACAAACACCTAAAATAAAAAATCTTAAATCCATTCTAAAGCTCTACCACTTATCCAAATCATGACTGCTCCCCATCATTTTGGTCCCATGGTGATAATTCTAGAAAGCCATGTGCTGAGCGAGTGTGAATGCCAAGTCTTAAGAGCAGCTGAGATAGGTTTGCTTTGAACAACACACTAGTATTTTTTTTCTTTTTCTCTCAGTCTCCCTCCTGATAAGAACCTCACCCAGAACTTAGATGTTTGGGATTGAGTAGGACCAGTGTGTGTCTAGAAGTAGTAAAAGGACAGAATGGTCTCATTTTGTGCAAAAGCACAGAAGTCTTTCACTTCATATACATACTTTGTTTCAGCCTCAGCTGTCTCAGATCACCTGGCTATTGGCTAGCCTAAGAACCGAACCCAACCTTCATCAGTGAGACAGAGAATGACTGGCCCTAAGAATCTAGAGCAGTGGTTCTTAACCTTTTTCGAGGTACCAAACCCACCAGTTTCATATGCGCATTCACCGAACTCTTCTTTAGTGATAAATAAAATATGATTTTTTTTCCAAATTCAAGACATAGGTATATGTTTTTTTACTGGTGCACAAAATGAGCCGTGCATGAACATCACCTTGCTCAAAGAACAAAACCAACAAAGTGCATGAACTCACAACAAATGACAGTATTACTTTATTCTGGCCTCTGCGGCAGGGACTTCTCCGAACCCCTGAGACCGACTCATCGAACCCCTAGGGTTCGATAGAACCCAGGTTAAGAACCACTGATCTAGAGAAAACATCCATTGGGTCCTTTTCCTGTTGTGTATGTTTTTAAAATTACTTTTTAAATTGTCACTCTGATTCTGGAAGAAATGACACACACATCTTATAAAAAGACAAACAGTTCTGGAAAAAAGCCAAAGAGAAAATTTTTGGCACCTAGCAATTGTTTACATGATTTTCCCATTCCTAATAGGCATTTAGATTGGTTCTGATTTTTTTGCTATTGCAATGCTGTGATGAAATAAATCCCTGTGCTTATGTATTTCCCCACTTATTGAGTGACCTTTCAAGATAGATGGAGCACAGTGGGATTTCTAGGTCAAAGATTTTGTGCATTTTCTTTTTTATATGTATTACCAGATTCCCCTCTAGGAAGGTGTGACCAATTACACTTCTGTATTTGGTTTGTTATAGTCTGTCCTGTCCCAAACACTCTCTTTCAGATTACTGACACAGCAGGCCAACATTCATTGACACCTGCTCTGTCAAGGTTAAAACTAGATCCTTCACCTACAGTGTTTGGAAGCTCAGGTTAAATAACTGCCCCAGGTGATCCAGTCAGTAAGTTGCTGAGCCAAGATGTAAATCCAAGCATCATGGACTTGATCCCTAAGCTAAGGGGTTGGTAGCAATGTGGACTTTTGTAAAGAAGGGATTTATTGCAGACTGTAGAGTGCTTGGGATCCCAGGTTGTATATGGATTACAGATTTTGTCTTTTCAACAATAAGTAGCCACATGAAGGTTTCTGAGCAAGGGATGATGTGGTGGGTCTGTGATCCAGACTTTAGGAAACTTACCTTGTCTTAGGTCCTGATGGGGTTCAGAAAGGTGTTAAAGACAGAGATTCTAAATGAGGTGATCTGGGGGGGCATCACAGAAAGAAGGATACTTTATTACTCTTATTCCCCTCTTTTGCCAGGGACTGTGAGAGAAATGGCTAGCCACTGCACCCAGAGATGAAACAGGGACAATTTGTTTAAAAGAAAAAACAAAAAAGCCTTCATGGCTGCTGAGTCTAAAACTAGACCTGCAAGTTCTGTGTTGGTTAGCAGATGTGGGTGCGTGACGGGAGACCAGATGCCATTCTGTGCCTAAGCGTGGCCTGTCGGCTCGGTCTGAGGTGGGCTCGAAATGGCCTTCCTGTAGAATCTGACTACGCCTTGCTCTCTGTCTCTGTATGTAGATCCAGTCTGGGCTTCCTGCTGACATCTCTGCCATGAGGCACCTCCTCGGGCAAGAGCTACATTGGTCTTTCCTGTCCCTGTCATCACACAGCTGTTTTCTTCTTTTATTAACTGCATTGGACATTTCTTACTGCAGTTTTTATGAGACAGAGTTTATATCAGTTTTGGGAGATAGAGTGATGTTATGTTTTTTCACTTTATCTTGCTTTTTCCAGAGCCTAGCTTGGCACTCCGTGCTCCAGCAGACTGCTCCTGCACTGACTCTGTCCCTTCTCCCATACCACTGGTGCCTGTCACTGCCAGTATCAGAAGTCCTGACTCAGGCAGCTCCAGCTGTCTCTCACATACGTTTGCCGCGGGCCAGGCACTGTCTTAAGAGCTTGATATGTGTGTGTCTCTGTGCGTGTCTACATACAGAAACACCTGCCTATATACATACATAAATTTACTTGATCCTCGTAACAGCTCTATAGCAAAGAAACTATTATTCTCCCCATTTTGCAAACTGAAGTAGCTTGTATGGAGTAAGATGAGCAGTAAGTGTCAGAGCCAGATTTAAGCGTGGGCAGCTTGGCTCCAGGATCTCTGCCCTTCCTGTCGTCAGTAAGGAGCAGTGTTATCTATATAGCGAAGTGGGCTGTAGTTCCATAGCCCCTGTGTGTCAATGTTTTGCTTTTCAAGTCGCGTTTTCTCATGGTTGCCTGTGGCAACTATGGTCGTCATACCTTTTTGTCCATGTTTAGTGAGCAAAAGAGACCTCGGAGAGGGAGAGAACCGGTGTCCTAACCAAAGTTCTTCCTCTCAATCTGTTCAAGTTGACTTAGATCGGCTGCTCTCTCCTGTACCAATAAAGTGAGCAGAGCACTGACAGGGACTGATTGGCCCTCACCCTGACTGTCAGGATCTGCCGCTAGAGCTGGGAGTCGGGTCAGTCCCCCCCAAGGGATGGGCACCTGACAAAAGTAATTGGGTAGACTAGTAAGGGGGAGACACTGCACACCCCTTTTCCTTTTCGCCCTGGTGCCCATTGCCTTTGTGACGCTTTGGAAGTAATAGACACTTACCACTGCAAGTGAATACAGGGACACCTCTGTACCATGAGTGGGCCGCCCAGGGGACAGGCACCAGGAACTGGAAAGCTGGCTGGAATGAAGGCAACCCCATAGTCTCCTGTCTTTCCATACCCGGCTCATTTGTCCAACAGTCTACAGTCCTGCTCTATTCACACAGTCCCCAGCCGCCTTGGCTTCTCCACACTTGTACTGCCTCCCGTGTCCTCTGCCATAGTAACTGACTAGTTCTTGGGTTAGAACCCCCACCTTCCTCTGAACTATCATTATAGCCCTTGCGCAATTTGCTTCCCTTCTCTGAGCCCCAGTTTCCTCATCACTGTGAAGGGGATCCTGTGTCTACTACAGACGGTTGTTGTGACAATCAAATGAGATAGGACACGTAGAGTGCTTAGAACAGTGCCTATTCATCTTGGTCAGTAAACGTTCATGCTCAGTATTGTTACCTTTATGGTTATTATCAGACTCTTGAAAATTCACATGAATCTGATCTTTTAAAATATTTTTTATTTATTGACTTTAGAGGGAGAGAGAGGAAGGGGGGGGGAGAGAGAGAGAGACAGGAACATTAATCTGTTCCTGAATGTGCCCTCACCGGGGATTGAACTAGCAACTTCTGCGTATTGGAATGATGCTCTCACCAACCACTACCCGGCAAGGGCACGCCTTTAATCTTCAGCATGTACTGTTTTTATATAGAAACAATGTTTAGCATTAGGATGCAGGAGGATTTCCCCTGTTGTGATTGTGAGTTCTCTCAGCACACAGTCTTTGAGGATAAAAGCTCCTTAATTTTAATTCCAGAGTGAGATTTCAGCATTGGAGAGAAGGCATACAAGGGTCAGTACAAGCATTTGGTATGAACTGAAGTCCCCTGTGGTTTGGGTTTTCTTGGCCTGTGCTGTGACTGGCTCCTGTAGACGCAGGGGCATCACACATGGTACTCTGCGGGCCTGCCTGCAATTCCAGAGTCAGGGATGCCTGGCTGGTGCACGGCCTCCCCTTGGACACTCGCACCAAATTAGAAATTAGAAATAAAAAGGTAGAAATTAAAAGTAGGAATGTGCTGTATTAAATATCTGGGGCAGGACACAGGCATTTACTTTTGAAGGTGGAAAATGGAGTACCTTGTTTTAGATTTCTCATAAGAAAAAGTCATGGTTTCTGCTCTCTGAAACCTTACATTCTGAGATAAATTTATTAATTTCTTATGATTTGGGGTTTGCTTCTTTAAAATACATTTATTTGTTAGCTTCGGGTTCTTCTCCTTATTTTTATGGCACTATGTGGGAATATAACTTATATTCATTTGATTTGTCTTTAAGAATGGACACTTACCTTACCCAAGTAATGTCATTCTAAAAGATAGTCATCTAAAAACTATTGTCCTGGGCTTTGCTCTTTCACCGTAGCTGTTTGTGTTTTTCTGATAAGTTATAACGTTTCTGTTACCCTGACGCAAGGTTAAGTTATCACCACCAGTGGAGACTCTGTTTTTGCTTTTCAGTGGCAAGACCATTCTTCCATTCTCAACAGGGAGCATCCTAATGGCCCATGTCTTCGTCTTCCCATGTCTAAGAGTTTCTGCTTTTCCATTGGTGCCTACAGATCTGATTTCTGAGATTTACAAATGCTCTGCCTAGAATGTGTATCAATCATATCTGCTCTGATCTGTTGATAAAACTTTTATAAAATAGCAAAGAAATTTCTCCTGGAATATAGTGAAAGAAACAAGCCAGAGTCAAACTTTATGCACAGATTAAATTAATGAGATAATCAGCTATTTTTAGTTCAGTACATTTTCCTTAAAATTGAAGTTACTTGTACGAGCAGTCTTTTTGTATGTGACAGAGACAGGGATAGAGAGAGACAGATAGACAGGAAAAGAGAGAGATGAGAAGCATCAACTCTTCATTGCGACACCTTAGTTCATTGATTGCTTTCTCATATTGCCTTGACCGGGGGGTTACAGCAGAGTGAGTGACCCCTTGCTCAAGCCAGCGACCATAAGCTCAAGTTGGTGAGCCTTGCTCAAACCAGATGAGCCTGTGCTCAAGCTGGCAACCTCAGGATTTTGAACCTGGCTCCTCTGTGTCCCAGTCTGACACTATCCACTGCGCCACTCCCTGGTCAGGCCGAATAGTCTTGATTCCAACAAATCAGATTCGAAATGTATTCAAAATACAACATTTTGAATTTTTTAACTCCTGGATTAAAACATCCCAAATCTTGAATTTTTATGTGGTGAATCACAAATAATAGAACTCGTATTTTCCAATGGGCTAATTGTTCAGTGTTTTTTCTGTGTCCATTTCTTTTTTTGTGTGTGTGTGTGTCCATTTCTTTTTTGCTCTGAAGTCTTTTATTGTTTCCAGGATATCTGACATTTTGCTGACTTTCATGTGCGTAGCACCAGCCTCCTTTTTAGTTGACCTCCAAACTTGATTTCACTGTGATGTTAAAATATTCTGGCGTTGTTCACTTTGGTATTATTTCTCATCTCTAATCCTGGTGATTAAGAGCTTGAGGATATAGCTACCTAACAGCCTGAATAAATATCACTGTTTTTGTCCTCAAACGTGACTCCCTGTGTTCACATTGACATGGACTTCCAGTGGACCAGTGAGTGATCAAATGATTAGAACACACTGCCAAGGACAGAAAACCTAGCAAAAAGACCCTTTCCATGTAACTATGAGTAGGAGCCTTCTTTTTGGCTCAATAAGATTGTTCTCCAGGCCCTAGCTGGTCAGCTCAGTTGGTTAAGAATGTCATCCTGAAACAACAAGGCTGCACGTTCCATCCCCATCAGGACACACACGGGAAGCAACCAAAAAACGCACAATGAAGTGGAACAACACATGCTTCCCTTCTTTCTCTCCTCTCTCTCCCTTCTTCTTTCTGTCCCTCTAAAAATCAATAAAAATTAAGCCCTGATAAGATAGCTTTTGGAACATTGACCCAGGGCGCGGAGGTTGCCGGTTCGATTCCCTGGTCAGGGCACATACAGGAACAGCTTTATATTCCTGTCTCTCCTTATCTTGCTCCAAAATATAAACAAACAAATAAATAAATAGAATGGAAAGAAGACTGCTTTCCAAAAGACACTTGTTTGCCTTTCCTGTGTTCATGTGTCCTCTGCTTTCCTGTTTTGCTGTCCCTGTACCTCCAGAGCCCAGCACAGTGCTTGGCTCGCAGAGCAGGCTTCCTGGCCATTTGTTGAATGAGTGATGAGTGACCATCTGCTTAAGGGGTTGCAATGAGTGCTCTTTGGGGGCTGGAACGGGGATGAAGGGAGGGAAGTGAAAAGAGATGGAACCAGCAGGAGGAGTGGATGCAAATCGGGAAAGTCCAGTGGGATTCGGTAGGAAATTTGATGTAGAGAGAAACCGAGACCAGGGCTATGGAGACCCGTCTCGGCGGTGCTGCCTGGTTACTTGCATGGTGTCTGACTCCGGGAAAGGGGATGAAGCTGGCCTGAGCTGCCTCCCAGAGCAGCATCAAGGGTTACTATGGTAATAAATGGGGATGCTCTGCACTTGGAGAATATGAGACACTAGACAAATGAAACTTATTGTTGGAACTAATGATGACTATAAATGCTGTGTTCAAAGTGGGCCGGTTCCTTAGAGTACTCGCTTTGAAATACGGAGTGAGCTGTTTTGTTGAAAATGAAGGGGATGATTGAAACAGAAACAAATGATGTTTAGCTAAGAGAGCATTCCGTGCCATTTACAAGTAAGAGCTTTTGAAATATCTTAGTGAATGCCTTGTGGATTCCCTGGCCCCATGCTCCTTTACCCTTTGGTTTTGAGCTGGGTGTTAGTGCAGGGTTCCCGGCGAGGGGGGTAGAGGGGAGGTTAAGCCTGTAGATAATTCTAGCTTTGTGGGCTTGGGCTGGTTCCTGGAAATGGTTTTCAGAAAGTCCTCCAGGTTAATCTGTTGAGCGGCTTGATTTGAAGACCCCTGAAGACCAGTCAGCCTCCCGCAGTCCCAGCAGTGTGCCTGCATCTCACAGGTACCTGCCCAGAGCTCTCGTCTGTGCAGCAGCCCTGCCGATCTCATCAAGTGTGGCCAGCTGATGACCTGGCTCGCCAGCAGATGGTAAACAGTCTTCGGCAGAGACGGGCGGGTGAACATTTGAGCAAAATTCATAGGAGGGCCCTCTTGCATTTATGCCAGAGAGGGATTCTCAGAGGAAGTAAGAGTTGAAGACGGGAGACTTGAGTTGGATTAGTGTCAAAATTGTATTGTGTTCTCTTACAGAGCAGGTGCCAGTTGATGTTTTACTTTTCATTTATTTATTTATTATTTTTAGTTTTTTTGCATCTGTAGGAAATAAAGTTTGGGTGTTAAAAATTACTGATATTTTGGAGGGATTGAGTAAAAAAGGATGAAAAAGAAAAACAATACTCATGGACTCGGACAGCAGTGTGCTGATTGCCACAGTGGGGAACGGGTGGAGGAGGGTGGAGGGTGGATTAATGGTGATGGATGGAGACTTCACTTGGGGTGGGAGGTGAACACACAGTACAGAATACAGAGATGTGTTGTGGAATCGGGCACCTGAAACCTGTATCATGTTGTTAACCAGCGTCACCTCAATACATTCAATTAAAATAATAATATTTTATCAACCAGCCATGGATATCACATAGAACAACCTAAAGGTCATGAGACAATAGACAGGACCCCGATAACAGTCTACCTTGCTTTAAGACCCTGCCTCCGCCGTCAGGTTGAGAATCAACACTAGGAAGGCTGAGTGCCATCTTTCTAAGAAAGATTTCTATTAGTCGCTGAGCCAAGAGATGGAGAATAAAACTGACAAGCTGAGTTCAGTGTCCTGCTTTGCTTGTAGATATTTTCTGTGCTGAAGGTGGAGTCTGCTGTATTTAATATGCGTCTGATGTCAAGCAGGTCGTCACATTGAGAGGAGTTGAGGTCGTCCCTCTCTGCTTGTTCCATTCCATGCTCCCCTCTGCTCTGGGGAGACTCAGCAGCCTGCTGTCTGAAGTTAGGACAACCTTCGTGCTCTCACAGAGGTCTTGTGTGGATGAATCTTGCTTCAAGTATATTGAAAAATAACACTTCCTCTTTTTCTTTTATAGGTATTCCATGTTCATGGTAGAACAGTTATAAAATACATTTAAGAAAAAAAAAGGACTATGTTTATGCTGTCTTTGGGTATGTCCTCATTGAGTCAGTGACCCCAAAGGAAACCAATATGCTGACCTGAGTCCTTACAGATTCGTCCTGCCTGGGGGTGATCCTCACATGGGTGGAATCATATGGCCTGTTCTCTCGTTTTTTTTTTTACAGGGACAGAGAGAGAGTCAGAGAGAGGGATAGATAGGGACAGACAGACAGGAACGGAGAGAGGTGAGAAGCATCAATCATTAATTTTTTGTTGCCGTTGCGACACCTTAGTTGTTCATTGATTGCTTTCTCACATGTGCCTTGACCGTGGGCCTTCAGCAGACCGAGCCACCCCTTGCTGGAGCCAGTGACCTTGGGTCCAAGCTGACGAGCTTTTTGCTCAAGCCAGATGGGCCCGCGCTCAAGCTGGTGACCTCGGGGTCTCGAACCTGGGTCTTCCGCATCCCAGTCCGACACTCTATCCACTGCACCACCGCCGGTCAGGCTATTTCGGTCTTATGCTCAACATTTTGTCTAAGAACATCATCTTCTGTGCATCTGTAGCTTATTCTTTTCCAGTTGTGTAGTCTTCCACTGTGGGAGCTTAATACAATTGCTGTCAGTTTATTTACCCACTTTTACAAACATGAAATCATATAGTGCATGGTATTAATTTACATTAATTTATCATTACTTTTGGGACTTTCTTCTTAAATATGTCATGTTTTAAAATGATTTTTTAATGACTGAGCAGATGTATTTATTGGAGAAAATTATTTTAGTGTGCTTTATTAATATCCTGATTTGGGGGCATTTGCATTATTTTCCATGATTTGTTCTTATAAATAATGATGTGGTGAATATCTTTACAGGCTGGTCTAAGCCCTCATCTAAGATTATTTGCTTAGGCAATATTGTTAGAGGTGGATGTGATGTGTGTCCAAGGGTTTGTTTGTGTTAGAAGTTTTTCTTAGGTATCGCCAAGCTGAAACACGCATTCTTAGTCATCTCAGAGAACTCCCCAGGGGCGTTGGCAATCGGCAGTGTCGTACATAGGCCTGCATTTGAAATGAGATCAGGAACAGCTTCATAAATTTTTAGGGTCTGGTACAAAATGAAAACACAGAGTCCCTAGTCCAAAAATGGTTAAGAATTTCAAAACAGTGATAGCAGGGCATTCAACTAAAGGTATAGCCCTTCCAATAGCTGAGCCTCCTGTGGCCGCATACATGTCACATACTGAAGCCAGCCCTGGATGTGGCGCGTGCACCAGTGGGACCAATATCCTGACTCGACTACCAGAGAAGTTCACAACGGTTGTATGTTTTGAAGGTCTATGCCAGCAAGTTTGCCTGGAATACGTACTTCTCTAGGTATAGGGCTGTATGTGTGTGTGTGGGGGGCAGTGGATCTGGGGGGTCTGGGGTTAATAGTGTGGATTCAGATAGTGGCCGTGTCACGTATTTTTGAGTGACCTTAGCAAATTTACCTCTTTGGACTTCATTTTTTTCTTTTCTTAATCTGGAAGGTTTTTTCTCAATCTTATAGGGTTGTGAGAATTAACTGGTGCACATGTATATTCTGCTTTACCACGGTAGGCTGTTTCCAAAAGTGTGAAGGGTGATTATTATTATTATTATTTTTGGTATATCATTTTTTAAATTAATTTTAATGGGGTGACACCAATAAATCAGGGTACATATGTACAACGAAAACATCTCCAGGTGATCTTATTCAATTGTTTTGCATACCCGTCACCCAAAGTCAAATTGTCCTCTGTCACCTTCTATCTGGTTTTCCCTGTGCCCCTCCCCTCCCCCCTCTCCCACCCTTCCCTCCCACCCCCCACCCCGTAACCACCACTCTCTTGTCCATGTCTCATAGTCGCACTTTTATGTGATGGGTGATTATTGATGATCAATTCTTAAATGCTATGTTTTAAGAGATGGAGCCACCCTGCCTATAGGTTATATCCAGTCTGACCTGCCGCGCTCCCGAGGTGCCTCTGTTTGCTCATTCCTTGGTGTTACAGCAATTCCTGCTGCCCTCCTTGTCAACTATGTAGGCATCAACCTGTTGATTCCTGGGGTGGGTTAAAAGAGAGCAGCTCAGAAGGAAGTGGATTTTAGAGGCCAGCAGGGTGATTGGTCTACACGGCTATGCAGCAGTGTGTGTGTGTGCGTGTGTGTGTGTGTGTGTGTGAGACGTGTGATTGCAGGATGGAAGAGCTGTCCCGCCGGAGAGGCGGGAGGCTCTGGGAGCTCTAGGGCTCTGTGCACCACAGTGAGGAGAGAGGGACTCCTGGCTAAGTGCTTGTGTTGATGGAGTGCCGCCTAGAAGTTAATGAAGTACAAGGGTTTCAGAGTTGACTGGAGCAGGATTTATACTATGGATGTTTAACCTCACAGGCGCTGTGCTTCTGTTCCTCTAAGTGGGAAGAGTAAAGATGACAGTAGTAGATAGAATTATTATTATTACTACCGATGGTAGAGTTATTAACCAACATTTATTGGGTTCTTACTCATATTACCTTGAGTGCTTTACACATACTACCTTATTCACCCCTGGAACAACCTATGACGTAGGTATTAACCCCGTCTTACAAAGGACACTGAACTCCACAGGACTCCTGGAACTTGCTGCACGGGCGGTCTTCATTCCAGGGTAGAGATGAGATGGAAATCCCAGTGATATTAGTTATATATTGTATAGATGGGTTTGGAAGGCTAGGGGAGGAGAGACTCCATATTCCAGCATGGTGGAGTATGTGCACTGAGGTGTTAGACCCAGGGAGTTAGGCAGGCAGTGAGAGGGCAGCCTGACCTGCAGAGCCCGCCTTTCCCCGGGGGCCCCCTTTATGTGGTTACAGGAGACTGTTGAAAGCTTCGTGATCAGGACTGAGATGTCATCACAACAAGAATATCCCTGGGACCTTTGTTTCTTCTCAGAAACACTTCGATTACACTCCCACCATGAAGACAGCGCGGTGAGATTTGCTGTACCTCAGCGGTCTGTGCTGCAAGGACAGCTTTGGCTCCCAGAAACTGCTGTTTGCAGGATTCAGAGCTGGTGGCTGCATGCTCTGGGGATTAATTCCCCATCCATATTTCTCCTCAACTCTTTTTCCAAATCCAGAAGGCACCAAACTTTTCAATGACCCCAAAGTAGGAGACTGATGGTGTCCACCGCCATTCGTTTTCACACAGGTGTTCCGAAATTCGAGCTGTGCTCTCACTGTTAGGATTGCATTGTGTTCTGTGTTGCGTTATGTTTGCCTGAGAACAAACCAATAGATGTGACTCAGATGCAGGCACTGTGTGAATGAATGTGCCTCCCCTTTTTAGCATAATTTTCCAAATACTGCGGTGACTTATCTCAGCCAGCTGAAGGCTGCCGCCTACTGACTCCAGCGGTGAAACTTCTGAGGTGTTTGGTTCAGTTTCCCCGACAGAAGTATTGAGATGCACTATCAGGTGCTCCCCTCCTTTTGCTGCTTCCCTTCTCCCTCCCTCCCCTCCCTTCTTCCCTCCACCCTTTCATTAATAATGCATTATTGATTTCCTACTATGCGCTAGTCATTGCAGTTGGAATTGGTGCAATGAAGAAACAAAGTACAGGTAAAACCATTCAGAAAAACACTTGGTATTGTTTGTTAAAACTGAAATTATGCCTGTCCTCTGGCCCAGATATTTAATTGCTTGATGCTCTAGAGACTCTTGTGCACATATCTTCTTGGATATGTTTTAAATATATTCATTATAGGCCTGTTGATAACAGCTCCAGACCAGGTCCATTCTAAATGTCCATCTTCAGTAGAGTGGGTAATAATTTGGAGTATTTTCAAACAATAGAACATTATGCAGCAATGAAAATGAATGAACAATAGCTACATGCAACGATATGGATGAATCTTAACCGAGCATGTGGGTTTTATTTTCTGCACCTTAATGAACAGCCAGCGATGAGATCACTTGGTATTTAGGAAGCTGACTTTGTGCAATATGGATGATAGAGAGTCCACACTAGAGACAGAGACCCCGCCGGGCAGCAGTTTTGGTCCTGGAGAGAGAAATTCCTGTGCTAACCCCAGGCAGTAGCAGAAGCAAGGGAGAGAATGACATTGACTGTTGAGAGATGTTGAAAATGAAATAAACACAAGCTGGTGACTGACTGAATGTTCCGATTGATTGGAAAAGGAACCACGTAACACATCACTGAGATTTCTGATCTCATAGACGAGGAGGACGGTTGTGTCATTAACTGAGGAAGGAGCAGGACTGTAGTTTTGGGATGGTAGAAAATGAATCTGCATGACCTTGGGCAAGTAATTCAACTTCTCTTTACCATGGTTTTCTCAATAAAATAACAAATTTAAGAGTAACAGCCTCAGAAGATAATGCGGTGCCTGATATAAAATATACTGTGTTACTATGCAGGTTTTTCTAGAGTAGCTGTGACCCGGTACATAACATCATAAATGAGATGCAGCCTTTCCTTTGGACTTAACAGAGAAAAGACAGGTGTAGGAAGTGTCAAGCTTGGGCATGGAAGGAAGTCTTAGGACAAAAGGCAGAAAGAACTGAAGTTACATAGTATGGGAAAAGAAAAGCCAATAGGTGATTTAAGTGAAGAGTAAGTTAGAAGTTAGTGTGTTCCTAACCATTTTGCTGAAAATGGTTCTTGGTAGCACAGAGCCTTTTAAATAATATTTTTTATTTATGTAACAATGGTCCTTAAAACCTTATTAATATTTTTGGTGATTGCCAAGTAATGCATATTTGTTATAGAAAATTAGTAAAAAGAACAAAGTAAATAAATAACAGCTATAATTCTAATGCCCAGAGATTCCTTGTTAATATTTCAGCTCCATCCATCCATCCATCCATCCATCCATCCATCCATCCATCTTTGCTTTCTTTTTCTTCTTTAAAAACAGCTGAAATGAAACTGTATATTGTTTTACCTGTTGTGTTTTGCACAGGAGCCTATGTAGAGGCTTACCTAGCATGAGGAATTTAGGTTAGCTATATACATTAAGAAGAAAAAAATGTGCTTTGTCAATGAGTTATTTAGGAAAAGCACATTTTCTTTTCTGGCAGTCTTGAAATATAGTAGGAGAAAATCTCGTCTTGTTGATGACGAGGGCATGACCTCACTTTACCTTCCTGGTATTCTCCCTGACGGGGGCAAACCCTGAGTATGCTTTTCTGAGCACTTCTCCCCAAATTGGCGCAAAGGAGTATTGCTTAGGATGAGATGTAAGAGACACTTTCATTAACCCCTCACCTACACTTGCCTTGAGAACTGAAGAGCGCATCTCTCCCAAGAGGGTAAGACGGCTCAGCTTTCCAGTTTTAAATAGTAAAATCACTGTGAAAGTCAGCTCTGACTGATCAGGAATAAAGACAGGAAAGATTAGTGTCACATGAACAGATCATTTTAAATAGGCTTAAATCTAAGAGGTGGAAGCTGCTTTGCCTAGACTCACTGTTTGCTTAGTCTATTTATGTTGGATTGGTTAGGATAGCTGAGACAGAGAGAGAGAGAGAGAGAGAGAGAGAGAGAGAGAGGGAGGGAAGAGAGAGTGTTCTGAAGGCTTTGTTTTTCTGTGCGCATGATCTAAATGTAGAGGCTACTGATATTAGGGGATTAGTGATATTAGGGGAAAGGTCTGATTAAGTTAGATAACTATTTTTTTTTTACCAAAATCACAGCTTTTTGGACCCATAATTTTCTCAGGATATTTATCTTAGTGTCAGTGAGTTTGTGCACGCCCCCCCTGACACCCCAGGAGATGTGGTTCCTATCTCCTTCCATAGAGATCTAAGAAGATAGGGGAAGTACTTTCTTTGTAGACTATTTAAAAAAATATTTTATTTAATTAACTGTACTTACATAGATTCTAGGGTTGTAGACTCTTTTTGATTGTAAAGAAATTTAAATTAATTCATTTAACAAATACTCACTGAACTCATTGAATGTAGGCACTGTGCTAAAAATGGGGGATAAGAGATGGTCTAAAAGCACTAAGGAGTAACGACAAGCCTTTACTCAGTCACCCACATGTCACTGTTTGTACCTGTTACTTGGTGACCTCAGAAGAAAAGTCCTAGTTGCCTCCAGGATAAAGTGTGAACTCCTCAGCCTGGGAAGACCATTTGCAATGTGGTCTCTATTTGTCTTTCTAGCCTTCTCTGCGGACATCTCCCATGTCCAGCTTATCCTCCAGTTGTTCCTCTGAGAAGCAATACATTTCTTTATAATCAAAAAGACTCTACTGACTATTGGGGATTTTCGGAAAACTTGCGAGTCCTTAGCCCTGTTCCTTTTATGCCTTCTTTCTGGGTCCTTGCGGTCTTCCTGCGGTGGAAAGCTTTGCCTCGGTTTGCTGATGTGACACTTGTTCCCCGGTGTCTGTCTGCAGACTCTGGTGCTGTGATAAGCCCTCATGCTTGCCTTTGTACCTAGCAGCCTTCAGGTGTCCAGAGTGCTGCCTTTCTCTGGGCATTCTGAGTCACGTGGCACAGAAGCCATTTTCTTCGGCAGCACCCATGGCAAACCAGAACGTTGGACATTCATTTCACTCTTTGTTCCCCCTCACAATGGAGAAGTCACGAGACAGCGGTTTTCTTCGGCTGGCACTGCATTGTGCTGGGTGGATGGGGGTTGTGGCAGGTGCATGCAGCAAACTCTTATTCACTTGGATGTGGCTCCACTTGGCTTTGCACTTGCCTGGGGTCCTGCAACCTCTTAACTGGCTTATGGAATTCTCACACAGGCCATCAGGTCCATCTATTGTTGTTAAGTCAGGATCTCCAAGGAGAAATGAGGGCCCAGGGCCTTCCATCCTGCCTCCTTTCTGACATCACTCTCACGTGTTATCCAAATCTCTGTTTTATCGATTGGAGGTGATTAGTATTGGTAGAGCTTTAAATAGGGTGGTGGCACATCTAATCTGTTTTACCTCCCTTTCCAGTCAAGGATTAAAGAAGCCATTCCAGGCTTCTGGCTTTCCTGTCTCTGTCCATCTGTCTCTCTTTAGTAGTGGTGTGGACATTTAGTGAATGCTCATTGCATGTCTAAGTAATTTACTCAAGGTCAAACAGCTGATCATTGTCACAGACTTAATTTTAAAAAGCCATTTTGCAGCATGAAATGGCTGTATATACATTTAGAATTAGTTAAATTTGTTTAGTGGGGGGTCAAGGAGAGCAACTTTTAAAAGATCATTGACTAGACTATCATGGAATTATTTATTGGATATGTCTAGAAATTCTATGTTCTGCATTTGTTAGAATAATGCACTCACACATTTTCTCTTCTTCCCAGCTTTATTGAGATCTGGTTAACATATACTATTGTGTAAGTTTAAGATGTACAATATAATAATGTGATATATATATATATATATATATATATATATATATATATATATATAATGAAAATGATTACAACAATAAGATTACTTAACACATTCATTACTTATCAGAGTTACATTTTTCTTTCTTTTTGCAGTGAGAACTTAAAATCTCCTCTCTTAGCACCTTGTAACAGATATTGTTTAGTTTGAATAAGACTTGCTTGTATAAACTCTAAGTCTCTGACAACATCTTTTGCTGTAACAGGCAATTATTGAATTGCTATGGATATAATTTTGTAGTGATGAGAAGTGGGTCTTAGTCTTTTGAAAATCGCTGTGGGTTGAATGTCCAAATGTAGAAGTCATTAAAGCTGTATAATTTTGTGTTTTGCAGGACGGAGTTCATTCAAAGAGGCAGGATCACAATCACAGGGGCTGGCTTCCTCAACTGCATATTGGAAACTTTTGCCAGCACATTCTTAAGACAGGGAGCCCAGAAGGTAAGCTGGTGTCCATTTGGAACCAACATTAATTTGACAAAACCATGGATATTCCCATTGGGTTCTTTGTGTTTTTTTTTGTTGTTGTTGTTTGTTTGTTTTTGTGGCAGAGACAGAGAGAGTCAGAGAGAGGGACATATAGGGACAGACAGGAAGGGAGAAAGATGAGAAACATCAATTCTTCGTTGCAGTTTCTTAGTTGTCCATTGATTGATTTCTCATATGTGCCTTGACCAGGGAGGCTACAGCAGACCGAGTGACCCCTTGCTCGAACCAGCGACCTTGGGCTCAAGCTGGTGAGCCTTGCTCAAACCCGATGAACCCGCGCTCAAGCTGGCGACCTCGGGGTCTCAACCCCGGGTCCTCCATGTCCCAGTCTGACGCTCTATCCACTGCACCACCACCTGGTCAGGCCCATTGGGTTCTTGATAAGACTCACAAACAGTCGTATGAAGAATAACTACAGTTAAAAAACAAATATATGCACAAATAATTCCCCTCACTAATTATTATATAAATCCAAATCAAAGTAAAACTAAAGTGCTATTTGTGGCCCATTAAATTAAAAATGTACCAATGAAGAGTATGATAACATGGAGAATACTTACAGTATAATTAAGAGAAATAATCAGAATGAATAATTATATTTATAGTATATACGATATGATGACAGCTCTTTAATAACAAAGATAATAATAGCTATTAATTGAGTACTTACTGTGTGCTACTCACCGTAAAAAGAAGTTTTGTTTATCTCATTTAATCCCTATAAGCCTTTGAGAAAGCTGTTACTGTTGTCCTGATACTATGGATGAAGAAGGCAGAGACATCTGGAGTTCTTGGTGTCTGTTACTGTAGTTTTCAGACTCTGGGATTGGGGAGTTTAGGCTTCTAAGAAGGTGGCTCAGAAGTCACCTTGGCATTCGGAGATTCTCAGAACCCTGTTTTAAATAGAGCTACTCTGTTTCTATTCTGTCTATAATGCAGTTCATGAAGCTATCTGTCCTATTTTCTGGCCTACGGCATGGTCCATTCTGTATGTATCATTATAAGTTTGTTGCAGATGATCTGAGTGTTTTTAAGGTATTATTTCATATTTATTATATTTAAAACATTTTGCTTTGTGATATTATTATTGTTGTTGTTAATTGTGATTATGGGCATAATCACTTATATGTAGGATTTACTCAGGACTCATGCATACATTACCTAGTAGGTAGGTTTAATGTTTGGTCTAAGGAACCCTTGAGTTCTTCTGGGCAATGGACCTTTGTTCTTAATTTGTAGGTCTAGGTTCAAGCATGAACCTGGATCATGATGCGTTAGTCTGGAAGACTGAGGGTGACAAGTGCGTATTTGGTACTGTGCGGTATCTGTAGACATACTATTGAGAGTTATGATGTGTTCCTGGCCCAGATGGGCACGTAGCCAGGGCGGCCTCACCTGTGGAAGCCTGGGCTGGAAGAGGGTGGTTGGGCTTCTGGAAAGTCTGGCCATCATTTAGTCAGAAGCCATTGCAGGTGTGTCTGCTCTAATGCAAAATGTGCATTGGTAAAAAAGCCCCGTGTATGGCAAAACTACACTCTAAAAATGCCAAGGCTGATGAGAGAAATAATTTTGTTGTCATGTCCCTGAGTTGTCTTGTATATCATTAAATTAGGAGTGGCAGACTTTTTCTGTAAAGAGTCAGGTAGTTAATGTTAGACTTTGTGGGCCAAGAGGCAAATGAGCTAATCTGTAGGTGCTTTATAACAAGAGAGAAACAAATTTGCACAAATTTTATTAAAATATAATAATAATTCAGTATACTTTTAAAAATAATACAAGCCTACTAAGACTATAATTCTTTTGTGTCTGTGTGAGAGAGAGAGGGAGGGAGGGAGGAAGGGAGGAAGGGAGAGAGATGAGAAGCATCAACTCATAGGTGCGGCACCTTGGTTGTTCATTGATTGCTTTCTCATATGTGCCTTGACCAGGGGGCTACAGCAGACCGAGTGACCCCTTGCTCAAGCCAGCGACCTTGGGCTCAAGCTGATGAGCCTTGCTCAAACCAGATGAGCCTGCGCTCAAGCTGTGACCTCGGGGTTTCGAACCTGGGACCTCAGTGTCCCAGGTCAATACTCTATTCACTGTGCTACCACCTGTCAGGCCTAAGAATGTAATTCTTAGAAGAATGGATTTTCTTTTGTTGTGGGGGAAATAACATTCAGATGAACTGGGGTAAAAATTTAGTTTTCTCTACCATCAGATTGGTTATAAATGATTATTTGTAAAAGCCACTCTTATCTTGTGAAACCTACAAATACAGGTAGTGGGCTGGATTTAGCCTGTGGGCTATAATTTGCCAACCTTTGTTTTGGATAAATAAATATTATTTGATTAATCCAAGTGGGTCTGTATTTGACCTGTCCATCTGTTGGAACCTTGTAACGACTTAAGCATACAGTGGTTGTGTGCACTCTGATTCTGTGAGATACATAAAGTAGCATTCTTATGCCCATTCTCTTGATGAGAAATGTCTTGAAGAGATAAGTGCGCCCAATACGTGTGTTGCTGCTTGCCCACCTCCCTTCCTTTTACAAATATATACTGAGTACCTGCTTTGTGCTAGGCACTAAGTTGGGCTGCGTGGATGTCCTCAAGATCATTGGACTCACAGAGGGTAGAGTCTGGACTCACATCTCCATATTTTATCTCTGTGTTACCTCTTGCCACTTTATGAGGAGTGGCACAGTGCAAGCTTTTGAGGAGTGGGGTATACCTGTCCTCCCAAAGCCTTTGGGCCGCACTGTAGGCTCTATGCTCCTGATAGCAGAGAGGGGGATTTATTCATCTTAGTCCCAGTTCCCTCCAGCCTGTAGTCTCTTGGATAGTGCTCTCTACATGTGTGTGGAAATGAGTGGAGAGAGATTCAGTGTTGGTTTGTGATGATAATATCTGGAAATAATTGAGTGACTTAATTTATTTTTAAGAAATAATTTTTAAGAAATTCTTATTTACTGATTTTAGAGAGGAAGGGGGAGAGAGAATGAGAGAGAGGGAGAAAGAGAAACATCAATTTGTTGTTCTACTTATTTATGCATTCAGTAGTTCACTCTTGTATGTGTCCTGACTGGGGATTGAACCTGCAACCTTGGTGTATTGGGATGATGCTCCAGCCAACTGAGCTACCTGGCCAGGGTCAAGTGACTAAATTTTTTAAGTGAGGAACCCAAATGATTATTCTCACTTATGCTCAGAAATAAAAGTATATATTTTTTCTGCTAGCTTTTGCTTTTTCAACCTTTTTTTAGAGGCTTAGTTTAATTAGCTTTTCAGTTTTAGGTGCCACTCATGCTTAAGTATCTTTTACTCTTTATCCAAGCGGTGATGTTTTCTGGTATCAGCCTGATAAAACCTTCACAGCTGAGTCTGCATAAATGGTTTCTGTGGAAGTCACCATGGGAGTGTTTCAGGTGACTTTATTTTCACTTTAGAACTTTATCTCTGAGGCTGTTTATTGGTGGCAAAAGTGGGATCTGATATCTGTTGTTGTTTTTTCCTCAGAAGCGGCATAACTGGACACTCAGCGTTTATATCTCTATGTTTGTAAATAAAAGCTGACCCTAGATATAGACCTCCAGGCCGGGGTCACTGGTGTTCTGTGCCTCTGCGGGCTTGTTCAGTACTTTTCTCTTCTTCCTTCACCATTCAGAAGTGACTGGAAATTCAGGGGCCTTTCTGACCCAAATGCTGACTTTCACACATTACTTGATTACCACTTTGTTCTTGGAATGTAAATTATGTGGGTAGGAGAATGGGGATTTCCCCTTGGTATTCAAGTCAACAAACAGCTCCTGAAATAGAAGCAGTTCTGAACTTACAGCCCAGTAAAGCCACTGTCTTTGTGATAGAGCACAAGTCACTTCAATTCTCCAATCCTAAATTTAATTTCCTACATGTGGAAATTTTAGTGTGCTCCCACAGATAAGCGGGAAAGCACCATTTGAAAGTTTTCAGTATATTGAAGAACACAGGTCAACAACTGTATATGTATGGTGTTCTCTTTGTTTTTAAGAATTAAAAAAAAATCCTACTCACATGCTTCCTTTTTATACTTTCTTTTTATGATTACATTTTTTTGTCTTTTTTATTTTTTTACTCCTCAAACTCATATGAACACACACCAGATTTAAAACTCAGAAGTTCAGTTCCACAGACACTTTGGGTGTCAAATGTGAGCCCGGCATTGGGTGGGAATCTGCAGACACAGGTAGGGATAAGACAGCTTCACTCCCTGAACACCTAGCTCAGGATAGAGAGCATGACAGTCAATGAATAAACATCCTTTGAAGTGACATTTATCGAGCCCACTTGGTGTTTAGTGCTCAGCGCAATGCTTGGTGCTGACGAGGATATTAAAAAACAAACAGTAGTTACCAAGAGCTTACTAGATGCCGGGCGCTGTGCTCAACATGTATTAGCTTACCTATTGGTCTAAACAATTTATGACCTAGGTCCGTGATGGTGAACCTATGACACGTGTGTCAGCACTGACACACGTAGCCATTTTTGATGACATGCGGCCGCATACCAGAGAAGTATGGGGCCACATGCTGAGAAAGACGTTTCCTCCTCGGCTCCTGCACGGCCAGGTGCAGTAGCTGAGGATAAAACATTTGCTGTAGTGTAGACACTGTGCCGGAGGTCTGTAGGCCAAAACAACAGAACTCCGGCACAGAGCGTCTAGTTCTGGGACTTCCGGTTAGGCCGTTTTTCTCAAAGTGACACACCACCCGAGTTTTGCTTGTTTTTTTTGGTGAATTTCGACACACCAAGCTCAAAAGGTTGCCCATCACTAACCTAGGAGTTGTTCCCATTTTACGCATAGGGAAAATGAGGTCCCAAGTGGCGAATCAGTTTTATCAAGGTCACAGAATTAGAGGGTAATGAACCTGGAGGTTGAACCCAAGCTTCTCTGACTGCAGAGTGTGCTGTTGACGACTGCATTGTATTTCACATCCACGGGCTCTGCGCTCAGACCGCTTGTGTGTGAGACAAGATACGTGTGCGTGACTGAGCGGAGCGAGGACGTGCTGAGTGCAGTGAGGACGGGGCACGCAGAAACGAGGCGCTCGTCACCATGGGAAAACCTGGAATGGACCAGAGGAGTCCTTTGAGCCTCTATAGAGCGTCTTCCTTCTGTGCAGAGCCCCTGGCCTCTGCTTCTATTCAGACTCCAGCTGGCCTACTTGCCAAGTGCCTGCAGCTTTAGGGTGTGCTTAGCTGCTGTTTCTGCCATTTCTACTATAATGACATATCCTTTTCCTGCTTTCCCATGGACTACGGATTGGTTGTGCTTCTTTTTCTTTGGGAGATATCTTTATATTAAAGACCTAAACTTACCCTCTTCATTTCTAAGTGTACGGTACGGTTCAATGTCACCGAGTACATTCAGTGTGTGACCATCACCGCCATCCAGCCCCAGAGCTTTTTCCTAAGCAGAACTGTGCCACCATTAAACAGTAACTCTCCGTTCCCCTCTCTTCTAACCTCCTGGAGACCACCATTCTGTTTTCTGGTCTCTATGAACTTGACTACTCCAGGTATGTCACATGGGTGGAATCCTACAATATTTGCACTTCTGTATCTGGCTTAGTTCACTTAGCATCATGTTTTCAAGGTTCATCCATGTTGTAGCACGTGTCAGAATTTCCTTTCTTTAAAAGTCTGAATAGGACTGTGCTGTGTGTCTGTATACCACATTTTGTTTATCCCTGCACTCATCGACGGGCACTTGGGTTGCTTCCATCTTTTGGTTCTTGTGAATGATGCTGCTGTGGACATGGGTATATACATAAATACCTGTCCAGGTCTCTGTGTTCAGTTCCTTTGCTGGATTATCATATTAATATTTTTTTTTGAGGAACTACCTAAATGTTTGTTTTCAGGAGAGCTGCCCATCTTTGTCCGTGACAGCAGTGGAGTGTCCCATGGCTGTACTGCTCTCAAGTCTGTACAGAAGAGGGAGTGCTAGCCACACCCCACTCTCACTGCTGACCCTCCTGGGTGTGCCCATCAGTGTTCCTCCTAGGTCTCAGAGGCATCCACCTGGCTTTTGACTTGTCAGAGTCTTTTTCGCTTTGTCCTGATTTCATGGTCTGGTGGATCGGCTTGACCCAAGATGACTCATGGAAGATAGGCTGGAAATGTTGAAGAAGTGTCACCACAGACAAGTAGCACTCTGGGTGCCAAATGAGCATTTTATTGTGCCTCAAGGTAAGCAGGTACGTTCAAAACAGATCGAGGAAGCAGGGAGAAAGATCTGAAGAAAAAAGGGATTGGTGGCAGTCAGGGACATGTGAAAGGCTTCATACACGTTTCTGTGGTTCACGGAAATGTTCAACAACCGTGAAGCAGGGAGGGAAGGAACGCAGGCCAGGGTCAAGTCCAACCTCAGGGATCCTCAGAGAAGGGAGTGGAGATCAGGACATTCCCTGGGACAGTGACTCTGCAGGTGCTTCCCAGTCGTGGGAAGGCATTTCATAGGCCAGTGTTGCTCAACGTTTTCCAATTACTGTATCACCCTCTCCCCCTAGGAGCCTTTTAAGACTTTTTTTTTTTCCATTTGCCCTCCTTAAAATTTTAATACCATTGGTATACCGATTATCTGTTTATATGCTGTATTATGTCTTTGTCTTATCCTCTAGAAATGTTAGATACATTTCACTCCCAAGAACAAATTGTCACCTCGTTTCGATCTTGTCCTTGTTGAGAAACGTGCTTTATGCTGCATTGGGTAGAGCTATGTTTTGGAGTTTTTGCCTCCATCTCTTGACAAAACAAAACATTCACCACTTCTTCCCTCCACTCCCCATCCCCCCAAAAATCCCAAACCCAAATCAAAAGAACTTTTAGGTGAACTCTGTGTGGCTCTTGTAAATCCCACGTTTTCCTTTTCTGGGAGAGGCTGCAGAGATACCATGGGTAGCCCCAGAGAACAGGCTGGTGGCTGCCAGAGGGGAGGGGCTTGGGGGACTCGGTGAAAAAGGTGAAGGGAGTGAAAAGTAGAGATTGGAAGATACAGATAGTCAAGGGGATGTGAAGCACAGCAGAGGAAATACAGTCAGTCATTGTAATGGCTGTTTGGTGCCAGGTAGGTACTGGGAATAGAGGGGAATGATTTATAGGGTATGTGATTGTCCACTGGGCTGTGCACCTGGGACTAATACAAAATAATATTGAATGTAAGTTGTAATTGAAAAAGAATTTTTTAATTACAAAAGGAGCTGCATACTATGGGTGGAAGTGTGCTCGTTCGCCCAGCTGTCCGAGTACGTGGCTACAAATGCTGCGAGACTGCGGAGCTCCCAGTATGTACTTGTGGAGAAGTTTCTTTTTTTTTTTTTAAGTTGGTGAAATAGATTTTCAACGTGCAATAAAATAATTTGTTATTTCAGCCACTCTCCTGGCAAAATCCCACGGTTAGTTCCATCATTATTCTTATTGTGTTGATTGGGAAGCTGAAGCAGAGAAAGATTGAATTCAGCAGTCTGTGAAATATTTGTCACTGATACAATGTAGGCAAGTCAAACAATTTGAACTCCGCCTTTGAAGAAGGTCTGGCCTAGACATCCGGTAGCCAGAGATCTAAACATGCTGGTTCTCTAGGGCGTATGCTTATTCAAGCCTTATAAAAATCCATTTTAATAGTGAAAGATAATTCCCTGAGAGAAGATGCTGTACACTTGTGTGGGCATGTGCGTCTGCATATTTATATACACGCAAGGGCATAAATACCAGGAAGCAGCCATCCCTGGGAACCATGTCAGAACTGCCTACCATCCTGACCTGAGCCAATTGCTGTGCTAAGTTGTATGCACAGTACTAAGTTCTTGTTGGTCCATGTTGGAAATTGAGGATAATTCGAGGTTGATGAGGGTCACCTGCACCCTCCCAGCATCGCCACCAGTTTATAAAAGAAAGTTTAGCAACACATACAGATATTTCATTAATCACTAATTTATAAGTCGGCATGAAATAGTGTATCTGTTGTGTAAGTTCTGGGAAGTCTCTGTTCTTTTCAGTACTCTGACCATGAATTGCATGAACTGTTCTTTGAAGGTAGGGCTGATAATATCCCAAAGGCAAGATTCAGAGGCTCTTTAATGATAACATTAGGCTGTCAGAGTCTCCTGTTCCAGTGGCTGGCCCCGGATCATTTAGACATATGGCTCTTTGAGTGGCATTCCTAAAGTTGGCAGGTGAAGGGCTCATTACATAGTCTTTTTTTTTTTTTTACAGGGACAGAGAGAGAGTCAGAGAGGGATAGATAGGGACAGACAGACAGGAACGGAGAGAGGTGAGAAGCATCAATCATTAGTTTTTCATTGCCGTTGCGACCGACACCTTAGTTGTTCATTGATTGCTTTCTCACATGTGCCCTGACCGCGGGCCTTCAGCAGACCGAGTAACCCCTTGCTGGAGCCAGCGACCTTGGGTCCAAGCTGGTGAGCTTTTGCTCAAACCAGATGAGCCCACGCTCAAGCTGGCGACCTCGGGGCCTTGAACCTGGGTCTTCCACATCCCAGTCCGACGCTCTATCCATTGCGTCACCGCCTGGTCAGGCCTCACTAGATAAGTCTTATAGTCTGATTTTGCAAGGATGGGTGTTGTCTCTAGAATTTAGAGCTAATCCTTTTATCTTAGGCTGGACTATTTAAATTAATGAGAGTTCAGCTTTACCATTCATTACGCTGCCTAGCAAGTCACTAATTTCACCAATGATAATTCACAGTTTTAACATTCCTTATGCTAATTATAAAAAACAACAACAAAGAAACCTACGGTGTTGTCATAGACAAAGGTAACTGAAGTTTCTGGAGAGTGAGGTTGTTGTTTAGCATGTACATAGCGAAGTCCAAAAATGTGTAGCCTTCATTAGGCCAACTAACTACCTGGTGTGTAACTTGAACTAACACATATTCCATGATATTTTACTGCACCTGCTGCAATACTTTGAAACCAATTCTAGACATCCTAATAATTGTGTCCCAAATATCAACTCCTGAACTAAAAGCCCAGTATGTTCTGCCTTTAGAAAGACCATTTGGTGTGAAACAAGGTGCTGACTATGTGCTTAACATAGAGAGTGAATATGAAATTTTAGAGCAATGCCCCATGGTCTGTGATCTGCTTTTCTCAGCTGTCACAACTCACCTCAAGGACCCTCAATTTCCTCAACTCTAAAATGGAGTGGTAATAGTCCTACTTCACAGGGTTTATTTTAAAGATTAAGTGAGGGCACACATATGAAATACGCCTGGTGCGTAGAAAACCTCCAGTGATTCTTAGCATTTAGACTTCTCTGTTTACATACATAAAAAGTATGTGCTTTTTATAAGTAAATAGTTTACATACATAATAAGTATATACTTTTTATAAGTAAATAGCCTTATTAATACTGATATGAACACAAATTTTAGATAGCAACAGTATAGGTCAAGTTTATGTTGTTTCTTTAAAAGGTAAGTTTTTAAATCATTTTTTAAATTACATAGTTTTAATACTCAGTGTATCCACATTTAACATTTGGTATAAACCCGTTCATGTGTCTTTGTGTATGTTTGCTTATGTGTATATGAACTTTTTTTTAAAAAAAAAACACCAAAGTTGGATCAGTCAATTTAGTCCAACTTTGTCATTTATGGAGATATTGTGCATGTTTTCTGTGTCATTATGTATTCCTTGAAAACGTGATTTTTGATGCTTTCATAATATTCCATTGGCTTAATAGTTTTTATTGTTGATTTCTATTTTCTTATTATTATAAATAATATTGTGGTGTATCTGTGACAATAAATACTTGTGTGATTTCTTCTGGTAGCTTCCTAGGTTAAAGCACATTTTTAAGACCTTTGATACCGTATCACCAATTTTCCTTCCAAAAGAATTCTGCCCGTTGATAGTTTCTACCATGAGGTAAATCTGAGTGGTATCAGTTTTCTTGCTGTATGACTTGAATGAATGACTTATCCTCCTAGATTAGAACTTCCATTTGTTGTCAGGAAAGTGGGGCTTATTATTCTACCCTCATAGGACTGTTGTGAAGAAGGAATGGGATTGTTAACTCCCGTCCTCTGATTTTCACTCCAAAGACATTAATAGTTCATGCTTCTGTCATTATCTGGTTACTTGGCCTCAGTTCTCCTCCACACTTGTTGATTGCATCCTCTTGGCTGACTTGTGCTGAGCTGCTCAACTCCTTACTATGAATTGAATGTCTACTGTATGCACATGCATGGTCATCACAACGCTGAAAAAGAGTGGATATCCAACACCCCAGGTGTCCAAGATAAAAAGAGCAAAAAAAATCCACCTCATTTGAAAGAATAAATAAATGTCTCCAGTTCGACATAAGAACACCAGTGTAATATTCTGCTGTCTGGATATTGAAGACTTACTTCCTGCATGGTTATGCAACTTCCGTCAAGATTCTTTCCACTACTTGAACTGCTTGAAAGAACCTATGAACTATGTTCTGTCTGTATAGGTCCAGAGGGTATATTTCCCAACTTTCAATTGACCTCGGTTGATAATACTTTTTAATCTCACTCCTGAGTCCTCAAATAGATTGATTTACTTGATATTTATTCACTAGATGTTGTGAGGATATTACCAAGAATTCTGATTTTTAACAGTTTATTGCTAGATTAGTTAAACAGTCATGGCTGTTCTCTTTTTTACAATATATTCCCCTCCCCACCAGCTCAGCTCATCTTGCTGTTATCTCTAGAGGTTTAGTCCCGAGGAATGTGGCTTTGGCAGTGAAAACATCTGGGTTTTCTGCGAGTGATACAGTTTTTGTTCCTTCCACTGAGTTTAAATCAATGCTTTTACCTTGACTCTAACTAAGACTTAGGGGTCCAATATCCCCCCATGGCTCATTCGAATTAATTGGGGTTATAATGGACTGCTCAGTGGTAAAGCTTTTGGTGATCCCCTAAATTAGTCCGCTAAGATGTGGGGACCTTGCTTTCAGTGAAACTAGACAAAACCTAGGAAGTTAAGCTCTTATGTGAAATGATGGAAGGAGTTTCCTGAGCTCAGTGTCATTATTTGAGTAGTGATCAGATGTCATGTCTCTGTAAAGCGCAATGATGAGTGAATGAGCCAGATCAGAAAATCTGGCCTCTGGCCCTGCCTTGGCCACACCCTGGCGGCCATGTTGCTTAGACTAGTTGTTCTGAATTCTACTTTCATTTTTTGTAAAATGAAGGATTGCACTTGGAAATCATTTTCAATTCTGACATTGTATGATTTCTTTTCAGCCCACCCTCTTTTCCCCCAGTGTATAAATACCAAGATTTAAAAGAATTGACCAATAATTTAGTACAAAAATTCAGGAGTTTTACGCTAAGTATGGATCCAAGAGTGTCCGAGATAATTTATGTAACAAGTCAAGGCTTGAGGTGGCAATAAAATATTTAAAAATAAGGAACATGCTTTTATAAAATACTTGTTAGGAAGAGGGGGTGGTAACAATATGGGAATGTTGTAATAATTTCATTTGCAGTCCTGTTCATATGAGCTCAGTAAATTGCACATCAGAAGGATTTGTTGATCTTGTCGGTGCCTTCGAAGTTTCAGTGCCCAATAATAGATATATTAGCTTATTTTTTTTATTAATTTTAACTTATTGTGTTAACATGGATTTAAGTGTCCCACTCAATATAACTAACTCCCTCACTCCCCCTTGTCCCCATTGCCCCCCCCTTTGACCCATTCCCCTAACTCCCTCCCCAATTCCTCTGGGATTTGCTGTCCTGTTATCTGTATCTCTGTGTTGTGTGTATATATATAATGTCACTAATGCCTTCACCTTCTCTGACCCCTTCCCCTCATCCCCCTTCCCTCTGACAGCTGTTCCTTTGCTCCCTGTGACCCTGCCTCTGCCTCTATTTCATGTTGGCTTATTTTTAATCCGTGCCTTCTATAAACAGACTGTTCTGGAAACATTGGAGAAAGCCAGATATAATACTAATAATGGTAGCTACAATGTATTGTGTTTACTATGAGCCAAGCACCACAATGTTTTATTTTTTTTTAATTTTATTATTTATTTATTTATTTTTACAGGGACAGAGAGAGAGTCAGAGAGAGGGATAGATAGGGACAGACAGACAGGAATGGAGAGAGGTGAGAAGCATCAATCATTAGTTTTTCGTTGCCGTCGCAACACCTTAGTTGTTCATTGATTGCTTTCTCACATGTGCCTTGACCGCGGGTCTTCAGCAACCCCTTGCTGGAGCCAGCGACCTTGGGTCCAAGCTGACGAGCTTTTTACTCAAGCCAGATGGGCCCGTGCTCAAGCTGGTGAGCTCGGGGTCTCGAACCTGGGTCTTCCGCATCCCAGTCTGACGCTCTATCCACTGCGCCACCACCTGGTCAGGCTACACTGTTTTATGAACATTGAGTTCTCCCAGTGACCCTCCAAAAGACAGGCTGTTGTTATTTTCACATTTCCTTTTTACAGATAAGGAAGTGGAGGGACATAGAGGTTGAGTTACTTGCACTGGGTCATCAGCCAGTAAGTGGTGGAGCTGGAACTCCAGATGGTCTGACCTTGGCTCCTTGACCTAGAGGACAGAGTTCTTTCCCCAAGAAAGCTTGGGTGGGGAGACACAACCAATGCATGACTGGTCTCCATAAGCACAGTGTGTACATCTGACTTTGGATCAGACCCTTGTCAGAACGTAGAGGAAATGTTCTTGTCTACAAAACCCTTACTCTGATGCTTGCTTTCCTAGTGCTCTTTTGCTCTTCTAACCAACTGGGTACCTTTGGAGATTTGAGAGTCATGTTTGCTCCACTATTCTGGGTAGAATTCCCAACCAATTTATTGCTTTCCTGAGCCTGTTCTCGCCCTCTGTTGTGCTAAATTCAAATACGGAGATAATGAGAAAATAGGAATTTGTGGCCACCATAAATCTGCACGCACCTCGTGCAAACCTAAGGCAGGCACGGAATTGAAAACTGAAATAGCTCTGCGCAGGCTGCATTGAAATACCAGGAAAATAGAGGCTGCGTCTGCAGGCTGTGTGGGCTAAGTATGTTGGAGGCACAGATCTTTAGAGGATCAGATCCATTGTAGGACAGGCCTTGAACACAGCTAGCCTCTTTGTGCTGAATGAAGGCTTGACCAGCAAGGCCAGGAGAATGTCATTCAGATGTCTCCAGTCAGGGATTAATACAGAATTCTGGAGAGAGCAACTTGAATTGCAAAGGTGATTTCGTTTCTTAAAGGTACATCCACAGGTTCAAGTTCAGTTGTGTGCTAAGCCCCGTGGCATGCTAGTTAAGTATTCCTCCAGCTCTCCAAGGTGTCCAGCTGTCCCCCTTGGTCATTCTCCCCACCTCTGTCTGTGATTTCTTATTTTGTCTCCCCACTCTACTATAGAATTTCTTCTCATGCTGAAGGGCCTCTTTGTGCCATTTTTTGTGGGCGTAGGGGTACCAGGCAGAGCCCCAGGAAGTTGATGGGGAGGTTGGAATGTCTGCCTGTTATGGAGGAAGAAGCTTTGTGTCTCATGAACCCAGGTTTGCTGCAGTGATAGTTCCTTGTCCCTTTCAGTTCTTTTCACATGCCCTGGACTGCCTGGGGTTTGACCCCTTATTCTTTGCCTGGCGTTCCTCCTTAGATTCTAGCTCAACTGTTTTTCTATTTGTCTCTGAATTACCTCAGTAAAGAAAAACAGTGGCTTTTGGGGAGTTGACTCCTTTCATATTGACACCCAGTTTAAGAAGAATGTAGAGGCTATTAATTAAAACTTTTCTCAATCAGTGTGACCTTTGGTGGGGATGCAGTTTTTGTCACTTGTAAAGACAATACTTGTTCCAGCCCACTGGGTTTTCTATTCCCCGTATTTCTTGATGTGTTTGAAATAGCTCATAATTTAAACATGATTATACTTCTCCCCCGAGACTCTTTCAGTCTTTGAACAAAATTCTAAAACACTTATTTCAGATGTGTTTGACTAGGTACTACCTGCACACGAATGTAAATTCTATTTCCAGGAGAGCCATGTATGCTCCTTTGCGCTAGTGCTCTTTGAAACCAGCAGAATACTCTGTCCTGATCAGCTCTGTGACCCTGGGCAAGCCATAGAATGTTGTGAGTCTCAGTTTCCTCATCTGTAAAACAAGGACAGTATTGGAACCTACTGCATGGAGTTCTCGTGAGGAGTAAATGAGTTATATGCATAAAACATCAACGGCAGGACTGGGCACACAGTAAATGAGCAATTGTTACTAAAAAGAAAATGCAACAAAATTGTAAGCATCTTTTCCCGATTATGACATTGACAAATGTTTAGTGGTTATAAGGAGCCTGTCTTTGGAGTCAACCTATCCCGAGTTTAAAGCTCAGCGCCCTCTCTCCTAGGGTGTATACAAATTTCACCTCTTTGTAGGCGAAGTGGGAATAATAGTACCTACCTTATGAATGTGAAAATGAAAGGAAATAGTGTTAAGTGATTGAATTTCTCAGCACACAATAAATACTCCATAAATGATAATTACCTTTCCATTTTGACTCCAATTGGCACACTTTCTTCCAGGCTTTCATATATAGATTCTAAAACCATCAGAATTACAGTATAAGTACCATTTCATGTCTTGATTTTTTCAAGTAATATTTTCTTATACATAATGCCTTCACAGTAACTGCAAACTCCAAAGCCATCATTTTAATGACTGTATAATATTTCCTTTGATAGTTATATCATAATTGATTTGGCCTTTGCTTTAGTATTGTGCATTGAAGTCATTTCCAAGTTTTACCATTAAAGTGAGACCGTGTGAAACATTTATACACAGAGCCTTTTATATTTTGTGTCATTCCCTTAGAAAAGATTCCCTGAAGCGTTCTTCTCAGTAAGTATCTATTGTCAAGATTCTTTGAGTTATTTTTTATCTTCCTCACTGAATGACAGGCTTCTGTGTGGGGCTCACTACCTTACCTTAATGCCTAGCACATTCTTAGTGCTCAATAAATATATATTGAATTAGTGAACGAATGTTCATAATGTTTTATATAATGTGTATATATATATGTATATACATAATGTACACAAATGTACATAGTATTTTACATAATGTATACAGTAATATATAATGTATTATTTTCCAAAAATGGTGAGCCTTCATGCTTTCATTTTATCTTAATAATAGTCGTAAAAGCAGAGAAACATTTTTCCCATTGGGGTAGCAGGAAAGGTAACAATGACAGGTGATGTTTATGGAGCACTTTCTATGCCCCAGGCAACATCCTCAGCACCTGACATGCATTAATTACCTCCTTTAGTTTGCTCAACAGTTGTCTGGGTAAGTACTGTTATCAGCATCTTATAGACCAGGAGGCTTAGAGAGGTGTTGACCTGCCCAGGATGGCACAGGTAGAGAACGCTAGAACCCATATTCAAACCGGGCAGTTGGATCCTTAGTCTGAGCACTTGATGACTAGGCTGCGTCTTCCCCCTCCCTGATTTTACTTTGCCAGCAGCAAATCCCTTTACAATTCCATCTAACAAGGTATTTCCAGGGAGCCAGATTCTGAATGAGGTGTGACGGTGTGTCAGTCTCAGGACAGCCAGAGCTGCTTAACCATGCTGGTTGCTGTTCACCGTTGCAGATTAACAAGTGAAGGATGTGTGAATGTATTTTGTATAAGCCCTTGCTTTTTTGTCGGAGGGAAGGGTTTTATTAGATTGTTTAACATGCACGGTAGCTGGTTGATTTAGAACATCATCTGCGTGCCTGTCATTGATCCACAAGGAGTATCTGGGGTCAAGTGATACAAAAGATGTGATGGTAGGGATTACCCAATGGTGCTTCCATTTAGTAGGGCAACTTTGTAGCAATATCAACTATGTTATTACAGGCATTTCTTTGATTTCTCTGAGAGATCATAGGAAATATATGTATTGGTCTCTGCCCCCAGTCCTGGCACAGAACTTGTAAAACAGTCGTCATTTCCTAAGCAATAAGAGGACTAGGAGCATCTTTTGATTTTGAAGGAAGTAGGATTTATTCAGCCGGCGGACCAGCATGACTTCAAAAGAGGCAAGCCAAACCATGCTCCCTGAATTTAGATTTCTTACATCTTCTATACCTGTACAGCTTTAGCTTTCATGTGACGAATGCCTGATTTCTATGACTTCTTGGTTTGCAGGCCTACGTGACTTTCATTGCATCTCTTGTTTTAATGAATGTTTGTCTGTGACCCCATTTCCTATAGATTCCTCAGTGGTAGAGACCCAGGAGTGTCTTGTTCTAACGAGGTGACTTTTGGATGGCTCCCGGATGGGAACGGATCACCAAAAAGACCGAGCCAGGATTAGACGCTGGGCGTTTTCAGCCCAACTGCTCGTTCTCCAGAGAGAAGAGAGCGGCTGGAAATGGAGTTAATAATTGATCACGCCTCTGTGAGAAAGACTTCTTCAGGTCCCATTGGGATGAGGTTTAGAGAGCTTCTGGGCTGGTGGACACATCTACTTTGGGAGGGTGACTCACCCCAAGCCCACCAGGACAGAAGTTTTGTGCTCGGGACCCTCCCAGATCCCACTCTATGCATCTCTTCCTCTGTCCAGTTCTTTGCATTCTTTATCCTACCTTTTAATAAACTAGTAAATGAAAGTGTTTCCCTGAGTTCTGGGAGCTGCTCTAGCAAATTAATTGGACCCAAGGAGGGGGCTGTCGGAACCTCTAATCTGTAGCAAATTGGTCAGAAGCACAGGTGATAGTGTGGGTTTGTGACTGGTGTATGAAATGTGTGTGTGTGTGTGTGTGTCTGTCTGTCTGTCTTGTGGGACTGAGCCCTTAGCCTGTAGGGTTTGATGTTATCTCCAGGTAGTGTCAGACTTGAGTTAGATTGTAGGACACCACCTGGTGTCAGAGACTTGCTTCTTGTGGAGAATCCCCTCAGTCCACACATTTGGTGGCCAGAAGTGTCATGTTTTGTGTGACTAGTAGAGGAGGTTCTCAGGGAATAAACAAGCACAGTAGGGAAGAGTTGGGTTTTCCCTTACACAAGTGGATATCTACGTTTTTCTATTTTACTCCGCTTTCCTCTTACCAGTTTATTTTGGGGCTGGGAATTTTTCTTTTTCTTTTTTTTTTTTTTTTTACAGGGACAGAGAGAGCGAGTCAGAGAGAGGGATAGATAGGGACAGACAGACAGGAATGGAGAGAGGTGAGAAGCATCAATCATTAGTTTTTCGTCGATTGCTCTCTCACATGTGCCTTGACCTCGGGTCTTCAGCAGACCGAGCAACCCCTTGCTGGAGCCAGCGACCTTGGGCCCAAGCTGACAAGCTTTTGCTCAAGCCAGATGGGCCCGCGCTCAAGCTGGCGACCTTGGGGTCTCGAACCTGGGTCTTGCGCATCCCAGTCCGACGCTCTATCCACTGCGCCACCGCCTGGTCAGGCGGGGCTGGGAATTTTTTAAAAAAATATTTGTGTCTCTAAGCTCTACAGCGGGTCCCCCCCCCCTTTGCAAATGACTCATCTTAAAAACAGCAGGAATTTTATCTTTAGACTGCTATTTGCCTATAGATATTTGAGTTTTTAAAAAGTCATTTACATGTAGCTTTTGTTATGGTTGCTCTGGTTAATTTGTGATGATAAATGCTTAGAATTTTTTTAAAAGTGCCACTTCTTAAACTTACTGTGGATGTAATGGTGCCAACCTCTACCCAGGTAATGCAGCAGATGTGGAGTGCGGGCCCGGCGTCGTATTTATGTTGCTAAAGTTCACGACAGCATTCCAGCTCCCAGTTGTGACATGATACCTTGCTCACCCCCAACCCCCTATGGTTTTGCCCCCAAGAAATGGTTATCATGTTTAGCAGCAAAAGTCTTTTTGTGGGAAGTAGAAGGCTCTCCATGCTGGTGTTTGACAGTCAACCAAGGTGTTGTAATCCCCAGATACTGTGTCAAGACAGAACTGCTTCCTGGGCAATGTTAGTTCTGCCACTCTCCAGGGTGCCCGGGGGACCTTCACTGCGTATGAACAGAAAATGAAATGCGTCTGGCACAAGTGGTGCAGTCTCACCCTACCTCCCTTAAATTTATAAAATTAAAACCACCCTGATGTTGACTTTGGGCTGTCAGAAAGGGTCATACCTAAGGCGACATGCCATTTTTTTTGGTCATTTGAGATGAGACCCCTATGAACATATCTTTTTTTTTTAACATTTAAAAAAATATTTTATTTAATTAATTGTGTTTACATAGATTCTAGGGTAACCCCGACTGCATCCCCCTTCCCCCATATTCCCCTCCACATCTCCCTTGCTCCCCTCCCTACAGCACCATCCCCCCTTCCCTTCAGGTTTATCCCATCCTATCATCCCCTTTCCCTCTGTCCTCTTTTCCTCTGGTCCCTTTGATCCCTCCTCTGTCTCAATTCCTTTCCTCAGTTCTCAGTGTTCCTTGGATTCCTCAAATGAGTGAGGTCATATAATATTTTTCTTTTTTTGCCTGGCTTATTTCACTCAACATAATAGTTTCCAGGTCCCTCCATATTGTTGCAAAAGGTAATATTTCCTTCTTTTTCATAGCCCCATAGTATTCCATTGTATATATGTATCACAGCTTTTTAATCCACTTGTCCTCTGATGGACACTTGGGCTGTTTCCAGCTCTTCCCTATTGTGAACAATGCTGCCATAAACATGGGGGTGCATTCCTTTTTTTCAGTCGATGATATGGTGTCCTTGGATATATTCCTATAAGTGGGATGGCTGGAATAGACACTTCTCCAAAGAGGACATACAGATGGCCAACAGGCATATGAAAAAATGCTCAACATCACTAATCATTAGAGAAATGCAAATTAAAACCATAATGAGACACCACCTCACACCAGTCAGAATGGCGCTCATTAACAAAACAACACAGAATAAGTGCTGGCGAGGATGTGGAGAAAGGGGAACCCTCCTGCACTGCTGGTGGGAATGCAGACTGGTGCAGCCACTGTGGAAAACAGTATGGAGATTCCTCAAAAAATTAGAAATGGAACTGCCCTTTGAACATATCTTTTGAAGGAGGTGGTGTGCCGAGGGCTTAGAGTCACAGAAATGTGGGTGTGAATCTGAATTTAGCACTTCCTAGCTGGGTGCCTTTGATCAAGTTTCTTAACCTGCTGTGTCTCATTTTCCTCATGTCACTGACTCACAGGTTGGGTGTGAGAATTAAATAAGACAAGGTGCACAGTGTGCTCAGCACAACCTGGTAGGGGCCTCAGCCTCTTAATAATGAGCTCTTACCCAGGCCTAGGGTTCTAATTTTCTGTTGCTGATGATCCCCAAGACCAAGGGAAAGCTGGTTCATCCTGTGGGGCTCAGGGTTGTCAATCAGAAGTCTTAGTGACCCTTCGAGGTGATGTAAAGGACAGGTCAGAGGAGCTTTGTGAGAGAGAGACAAGCACTAGGTGAGCCCCCGCTGACATCTCCTCACCGATTTCTAACTGAATGGGAGTGCCATATTGTGAGAGCCCGTTGGGAGGGCCCCTGTCAGTTCTCGGTTCATAAGGAAATCAGTGGCCTCGTTTTGGGCCACGGGGAGAAGAGGAAGTAATGGTTAACCAAAGTCTGTCTTGTGTCAGTGCTTCATGTTGCCTCATTGAAACTTTAGAGCCATCCTGCCAAGGATGTAGGCTTATTTTCTTCTCTCCACCCATTTTACGGGCAAAACAAATTCAGTGAGGCAAGTACTCACTGTAGAAAGCATTGAAAGAATCTAGGTTTGAATTCCAGTTTGGCCACTCATGGCTTATATAATGTAATGTCCTTTCATGGCCGTGAGCAAGTTAGATCTGAGGCCCAGTTTCTTTATTTGAAAATGATGAGAGTCTAATTATCTTACCTCATAGAACTATCCAGAGGATTAAATGAGATAATGTAGGTAAAGCCCTAGGTATGTAGTAAGCCTGTGATAGTCATTAACCTCAGTATTGTTGAGATACGGTGAGATGGGTGTTTGACTAAAACAGAGCTTTGAAAAATTACATTGTGTTCAAAGGAAGCACCTGATTTGAAGGCACAGTGGACTGGCCCTACGTGGAAAGAGCTTCATTGGCTCATAAAAATGAATGAATCTGGGGGAAGGAGAAGGGTAGAGATTAAAGATGAAAGGAGAATTATCTGAGCATCTACTGATTTATCACTGGATGTTAGTTGGATATATTTATTTTGTTAGAGACAATTTATTGATGAAATCTATCAGCAAGTTGCTAATTGTTTTACCTCTCAGAATAGAGAAGAAACAAGGTGAAATTATGGCTGAGCTTACATCTGATGAACAGTGCAAAAATGGCTGATAAAGGAAGTTGATAGGAACCTTGTTCTTTTCATTTGTCAGTCAAGAGCACAAGAGTCGGGCCTGGGCCCTTTGGTCGGGGTGCTGAGGTAGCCCTGCTTTAGTGTAAGGAAGGTTGTCTTATAATTAGGAGTAGAAAGCTTCCCATCAGTAGAGATTTCTAAGCAGGTAAGAGATGACCAATGAATAGGGACCATGGATGACATATGGCACCGGCTCAGAGGCTGGCCTTGATCAGTGGTAATAAGAAAGCCATATTTTGCAGGAAGCCCATGTAGTCAAGAACAATGAAATTATAGACAGGTCACATTTTTAAATATTAATAATGAATGTAGACTAATTGGATCCATTGGGAGTGGGGAAGTAACCTTATGAAATAAAATAAAAAAACACATAAATAACGAAAGACCTTTTAGCCACTAAAACATTCATGTTAGTTCAGGGTATTTTGAAAATTGGCAATATGGAAATGGCTTTGTAATCTTTCATTCTGATATGTGATCCCAGGACACCTCTCTAAATCAAATGGGCCACTTTCTATCCTTTGCCGAGAGCTTTCTATCTGGATTAAATAATATAATGTCCTCTCCCAGTTTTTATGATTCATTATTTGGGGATATATTCTTTTCCATTACAAATTGAGATTAAATATTTTTAAGGGGAGATGAAGCTTCATAATGTGAAGCAAAGACATCTGAATTATTGTGGTTAATGTTCTGCGGCGACACCTAAAGACATTGGGTTACTTATCAAAATAAAAATGAATCTTACTCAAGAGTTTATTAGCTATTTTGGAAAGTTATATCGAAGCCATATATTCTATCAGGATATTCCTAGTTGAAGAGCATTGTGTTTAAAATAATTTGTAGATGTGATTAAATATTGATTCACATATTCAGAATCATGCCATTTCGTTTGGTGGTAGGACTCAAATCTGATTCCGCTCTCAGGGTTTTGAGCATAGTCGATAGGAAAGGGAAGGAAAGCTTTTGCTACGTACTCATTGGTATAAGGGTATTTCCACATACACCATCTCACTGAAAGCTCCCCAGTGTGGAATATCCTGGATCCTGGACCCTCAGTCCTGTTTGCCTCCCCTTGGGTCTGGTCAAAGCTCTGCTTCTTCATGATCGGGTGATTTTTGGTCTGGATGATTAAATTCTCTGAACCTCAGTTCTCTTTGAATAAAAGACAATAATCCTCTAAGGCAGATAGGAGGTGAGAATAAGCCAATGCAGGTAAAGTGTGTGCCAGTGAATTTTAATGATTATTATTGTTTGGTGTCATCCTAGTTTTTTAAATAAGGAAGTCCCGAAAGCTGAATAGCATCAGATTAAAAGGTGCTTTGTTGTGGCCAGAGATCTGCTCCTGGAGGGAGCTTTGAGTAGTGTTTCTCTTTTTCATGTAAAAACTGGATACAGATTCCTCCCTCCGCCTCACCCTTCCTGGCCAGTCTTCTTGCCATCTCATGGAGCTCACATTCTATTGTGGGGAGGGGGTGACAGACAGTACAAAATATTTTAAAAGCAGCATCATTATTTGTGGCAATAAATGCTGTAAAGACAGGAAGATCGGGCCTGACCAGGCGGTGCCACAGTGGATAGAGCGTCGGACTGGCACGTGGAAGACCCAGGTTCGAGACCCCAAGCTCGCCAGCTTGAGCGCGGGCCCATCTGGCTTGAGCAAAAGCTCGTCAGCTTGGATCCAAGGTCGCTGGCTCCAGCAAGGGGTTGCTCGGTCTGCTGAAGGCCCGCGGTCAAGGCACATGTGAGAAAGCAATCAATGAACAACTAAGGTGTTGTGATGGCAACAAAAAACTAATGATTGATGCTTCTCACCTCTCTCCGTTCCTGTCTGTCTATCCCTATCTATCCCTCTCTCTGACTCTCTCTCTCTCTGTCCCTGTAAAAAAAAAAAAAAAAAAAAAAAAAGACAAGAAGATTGGGCTCTTTGACCCAGACCATGGCTGGCCTGGGTAATCAGGGGAATCTAGAGGAGGTGAGTAGAGATCTGACTATTGCCAGGAGCTGCCCAGCCACTCAGAGATATGGATATGATCCTGCCGGGAGCACAGGAAACAGGGAGTGAATTAGAAATGAACTGAGTCATAGATAACAGTATGGTGATTACCAGAGGGAAGGTGAAGTGGGGGGAAGTAGGAGAGGGTAAAGGGGGAATAAGAAACACACACACACACACACACACACACACACACACACACACACACACGTTGAGCATGACCTGTGAAGAGAGAGT
This sequence comes from Rhynchonycteris naso, assembly GCA_037038555.1. Classification (NCBI taxonomy): domain Eukaryota; kingdom Metazoa; phylum Chordata; class Mammalia; order Chiroptera; family Emballonuridae; genus Rhynchonycteris; species Rhynchonycteris naso. The sequence continues at coordinate 106,707,944 of CM073003.1, read as the reverse complement.
GGTGAGGGAAGAATGGAGGGTGCTGCCGTTCAGATGGCTGGAAGCCAGTCATTCAGAGCCCCTTGTTAGCCATGGTAGAGGGTGGGTTTTATTATGAGAGCAATGGATACTATGAGAGGGTTGAAGCAGGGCAGTAATGTATGTATTCTTATTCTACCTTTTGTTCCCATGTAAATGAAAAGATTTAAAGAAAGTCTGATGCAAATCAACTTAATAAAAAAATTGGAATCAAAAGGAAAGTGAGGTTTTTAAAGTCACGTTGATACACATCTCTTTATCAAAAGGTGAGTGGTTTTCTCGTGCAGTCTTCAGCATGGGAAATGACCCCACTTTCTCCACTCCTTCCGACAAACCCAGGTTCTTTGGGACCCATTTGATGTCCCTCCTTGGTGTCAGTTTTTTCCACATCATTCCCTCCCTTTTATCTTTCATCCATTATTCTTTCCTCATTTTGTTCTTTCACATGGCAACCATTGGTATCTGGAACTTTTCAGCCACCCTCAAGAACACTAACAACTGGGCAGATTATACTCTAATGCCCAAGTTCAAATTTATCAGCCGAGCATTCAAAAGCAGTCAGTTGATTAGTTTTGTCATCCATCTACTCTGAGTACCTATTGTGTGCTGGATTCTGCACTAGACAGTAAGGATGGAAATCTAAGTAACTTCTGTTCCCCGCCTCTGAGCACTTTATCATCTACTGTGGTAGACCTGTAAGCTGGTGATTGATTGGCTGATTGATAGATTCATTTATTGGTAGACATTTAGGATCCGCCTTCTATGTCCCAGTCATTGCTCTTTGGGGTATACGACTTGAATAAGACAGAGAAGGTCCCTATTTAGTGGGATTACATGATCATTAAAGAGATTCAGGTGAAGAACAAGCATTTATTTACCAACTGTTTACAGAAGCTCGGCATTGTGCTAACTAGATCACATATTATTTTAACTAATTCTTAGGACAAGCCCATATTGTTATGTCCACTTAAAGACGAAGCAGTTGAACATTAGAGGATTTAAGCTAAATGCCCAAGGTTGCCTAACCTTGCACTCAACCCTAAATTTCCTTAATAGTGTCATTGCATAATCTCAGTGCCATTTGTGGCAATGCTGGGATGTTTTTTTGTGCCGTTGTGTCTTCCGGGAAAGAGCAGAGCAAAGGTGCGAGGAAGAGGGTGTGGGTGGTGGAGGATGGGGAGGATGGAAAGGTCAGAACTGTCTCATCTCCAGTCCACTCTCTCCCCCTTCAGGGAGGCGATTGCTGGACTACACCTACACTGTTCCCCCCTGCATGGCTTTTCCCAAGCCTCTCTCTGCTTGGCCTTTTCCTTCCTCACTATATGTCACTCTCAACCCCGGACTTTGGGTCTGACTCAGATCCCTCTTCCTGTGGCTTCTGCAGGTCCTCCCGTCCCACAGGGGTAATCTCTACTTTCCTTCTCCCATCGAACATTTTCTTTTAGTCCTGGCAGCTCTGCTCAGAGGCTGTCTCACACACCAGTTATTTCGCATTCCTTTCTTTCCTTCCAAGAGACTGTTGACCCCTTGAGTAGAGGCTCCCTGTCTTATATGTACCCCTGCTGCAGCATTGGGTACCCCCTCACACTCAAGGACCCCGGTGCTGTGGCTGGTACTTACTCCAAAGCTGGACCCACGAGAAAGCACTGTTTCCATGGGGTGTCTTTAACAACCCATTTTCTTTATTTTTTGCATAATTTCAATCATTTTAGTTTTTTATTTTATTTTTATTTTTGCTTTTTAAAATTTTTGAATTTTATTTAGGAAATTAAATTTAACAGGGTGACATTGATCACTAAGTGTACATAGGTTTCAGGTGAACATTTCTATAGCATTTGAACTGTTGATTATGTTGTGTGCCCATCACCCAAAGTCAAATCATTTTCTGTCATCGTATATTTGATTTTCCCCACACTTTTTCTATTTTCTAAGTTCTCTCTCTGTGTTTCTTTTTGTAATCAGAACACTATGATCTCCTCTCATATTATTTTATCTACTTACTGATATTTTTAGGAAATATAAAGTTTTTTTTAAAAAATGAAGGTTCCTATTCTGTAGTTGGTCTCTGATCTGATATTTCTAAATTTATTCACCCATCTACATGGTTAGGCATCATGTTATTATTTTTAATTTATTATTTTAATTTGTGTTTACATAGACTCAAGTGTCCCACTGAGTATACAGTATCTCCTCCCGCTGCCTTATTCCCCCTCGGCACCCCCCAACTCATTTTTTTCTTTTTAACCCTTGTGGTAATGCAGTGAGGACTTCTCTTTTATTAAGAGAGCCAGCATAGATGTATCTTTTTAGAACTGCTTTAGAACTTTGTAATTGTCATGAGGTCTTAATATTACTCTCTTCATGGCCTGCTAGGTAGGTACATCGGAGCTTCTTAAGGAAGCATCAGTTTGGTAAAATAAACATACTGTCTTGACCAGTTCACCTTTAGTTCTAACTTATTCCCTCTCCTCTTGAGACGAGTTTTTTATTTTCCGTAATCATCAGCTACTGGAGACTCGCAGAGCGGGGACGTGGGGAAATGTTTTGAACCTGAAAGACATGGGTCTCCTGGGTGGGGATGCGTTTGGCCGGCACAGCTCTGGTAATAGGATAATTAGATTGAAGGAGTCCCCTCACCTCTCTGCTGGTGCGGAGAGGATGACAGCTTAGTGACAGAGAGGAGAGAGTTCTCAGAGGGGAAAGAAGTAACGAAATCCAGCTGGTTTACGGTGTGTCAGTCCAAAAAGCTTTTAAACCGTATCTGTGAAGGTGGGTCCGCTTCTTGTTTGTTCTGCATTTTAGACATCGTTGTGTGGTAAGTGGTGTAAATTTAGTCCCTTTTTAAGCCTGATATCCTGGGGATTGAGTTTTAAGTGTTGGAACTTTATTTGAAAGGACTGTATCGATTGGGATTTGATTTGGTCTTTCTTTACCAAACAGAAATACGGAAGAATGGTCTGGCCTCCCTGGTAGGGTTTTTTATTTTTTCAATTTCACTTTATAGGTCTTTCTCTTCACCCCCATTTTCTGCTGTGCTTCTTAAGAAGACTAACGTGGTATGAGAGGGGAGAAAAGGGAAGAAAAATCAACTGTCACGTTGTGAACATAGTTGATTCAATAAAAAACGTTTTTCAATTCCCAAGGCAAACCTCAAAGTCTTCACTTATGTCAATTAGTGTTCAGCTCAATAAGTGGCAGGCTCCTCATTTAGACGGATGGGGAGAGTTCACATAGCTCTCTTCCTAAGGAAAGAGTGTGTTGTGCTGGCTTTAAGGCCGTCTTGATTTGTGTGCCCACTCTGCAAAAGGAAGCTTGAAACAGAATTAGCATGGTAGTTTCTAATCTTCCTGAAAATAAAAGGAAGACATTTAATTATTGTCCAGGGATTTGCTGAAACAAACAAACAAAAGTTGAAACCAGGGAAGGAAATCTAGTAGACTGTAAACTCGATGAGGACAGGGACTTTGTCTTGTTTACTCCCCTTTTCTCGCCAGTGTACATAGTAGGTGCACAATAAGTATATGCTAGCTGGATCTGTTGTCGAATAAACAGAGAAGAAATGAGCACAATTCCGGTCTTGGGTTAATTTCATTCCACTGGTTGTTGTACCCCCTGCCCCTCTTCTTTCCCTCTAATTCTTTAAAAGGAGAGTAGCTCTGAGAGTATAGGATTGCTGTACATATTGCGTCTTCAGACATGTTTAAGGAGGATTATTTCATCAGCTGGAAGGGATCTTGGAAGTGATGTCAAGCTGCCATTTATAAATCCCAGTACATGGACGTAGGTGTGTTTTAGACCACATGAGGTATGTTTTAAATCTCCAGATTCCAGGCCCCAGCACTGGAAGTTGTGACTGAGTTGATCTGGAAAGGGTGTGGGAACCGGTATTTGCTTCTGTGGGTTCCTAGGAATTCCGGTGAGCAGCTGGGTGTGGAAAGCACTGTCCAGTCAGCCTTGCAGTCAGTCCCCTGAGCTCTCTGGTCTAACATGCTTCTTAGGAAAAGTTACTAGCCCATGGTACCCAGGAGAATACTTGGCAGAGCTGTGAGCCAGGTCTCCTGACTGATGACAGTGTGCCCGGCCCTAGAGTTTGCTGCTTTCGTTCACCCAACACTCCATGCTCCTTGACATTCTGTCAAGATCTTTTCATTAATATTTCCTTCCACAGCAGCGGCAAAATTTGTGGTGATGGTCGGCCAGAATCTGAAGGACCCTCTGAAACCTTTAAGGAAACGTAACATTTTGCTGAGTGTAGTTTGGTGCTGAATAGCGGGGAGGGCAAAAGAAGGTTTACAGTTGAAATACAAACAACAGATACAATAATTAACAAATAATAATACAAGAATAAACTCTTTTTAGTGTACTCATAACTGTGAGCCTACTTTGGCCCACCCCACTATATTTTATTATCTTCTCTAGATATGCGTGGCCCTCCCGTGGCTCAGAATAAACCCCAGTTAGGAAGTCCTTTCCTTTCTCTCGTGGGTGCACTCAGTGTTTCCCAGACCCCATCGTGAGAATCATCTGGGTGCTCATTACTTGAGTCCCATTAAATCAACATCTTTCTTTGAGGAGTCCGGGGACCTGTATTTTAGGTTAGCTTTGACCCATTGGCATTGTCTCTAAACTATTTCCCAGTCCCTGAGAACTGTGTGTCCCATGCCCTCGGATCCGGCTTGGACCTCCTTGAGACCCTGGTTAATAATTACATCGTAGTCCTGTCTTTCTATCTGGTGGTTCACCCTCTGGTGTTCAGCACTTGTCCTTGAAGGAGAAAAGAGGAAAATCTGCTTTCCTGTTTCCTCTGGGTGAATTGACTGGCCAGGGTGGGTGGGAAGACAGCTGACTATACAGCAGAGCAGTTAGTATTGTGAGAAGGTAAGGGTGGCCCCTGAGACAGAATCAGATGCCTCTGATCTTTTCCCCGCATTATTACCTAATCGCTGCATAAAGACCTTAACTTCACTGAGTTTCTGTGGCCACATCAGTCAGATGGGGTTAGGAACAGTACTTGTTCAGGGTTTTGTGGGTATTAAACCTGGTGTCCTGGGCCAGCTGTTAGTAGGACCGAGGACTCCCTGAGAGACGGGGATCTGGGTGCTGACCGGCACCGAAGAGGATACTCAGGGACGACCTGGGAGGGAGCGAGGAGAGCAGGACCAGGCTGCGGTGACGTTGCACTGTGACACAGTTGTGAGGAAGGTCTCAGCTGATCCCTTGGGGAGCTGGACATAGGATGCTCCTCAGAGTTGTCCCGAATTGAGAGAAGGGGTCAGGCCTAAGGTGACCAGATTTTAAAATTGGTAAAGCGGGACACCATTGATGGGGGAGGGGGTTCTTGATTAAAAATTTGGTCTATATGGAGCAAAAAAATTTTTTTTCATAGAATGTAAAAATAGTATTGTAATATATTTTTTAAAATTGGGACTTCTTTAAAATGCCGCAGGATGCGGGACAAATTGTTAAAAATCGGGACTGTCCCACCAAAAGCGGGACGTCTGGTCACCTTACTTTAGACCCCTGTGTCCTCCAGTCATTGCTCATGGAGAGGGGGCATGACCTCAGGGGAGGCAGCTTCCTCTGGCGGAGAGGGTGGCTCTGCGGCCTCAGCTGCCAACAGTGCTGGCAGATGGGGCAAGGGGTACCTGAGCCCTGGAGGGGATCTCATAGGTGCACCCAGCACCCACTCCCCAGGATAATGCACATAAAACCTTAGCAGCGAATGTAGCACATTTGAAAGTGTTCAATTAATATTAATTACTATTAGCATTATTATTCCCGCTCTGGCAGTACCACTGAGCAGCTGGGCCACCTTCAAGGAGTTACTTAGCTTTTCTTAGACTGTCTTCTTCTTATGTTTAAAATGGAGATCCTAAACTCCCAACTTCCCTCAGGAGTTCTGAGCACACGTGGCGATAATGTATGTGAAATTGATGAGCAGAAGATTAGAAAAATAAAGGCGTGACTGTGAGCCTACTTTTCTGAAGTGAATGTACGGCAGTGACTAGGATTCCTGGAAAGGGAAGGGCTGTGATAAATGTAAAAGCACTTGTCCGTGAAATATGGCATTTTGATTTTTCTTTCTTCTCTCTATAGGGAATTAGAATAATGGAGATGCTGCTGAAGGAGCAGTGTGGTGCCCCCTCAGCCGAATAAAGAACCATCCGTGAGTGCCGAAAGCCAAACCAGAATTGTTTACTCAGGCCGTGGTGTTCATGCTTATAAGCTCGGTGTTATGCATCCACCTCCCTGGGCTGCTCATGCTGCACGTTTCCTGGTGACATGCACAGGGGACGGTCCCACAGGTGTTTCATTATCTGTTCTGTACCTTTATTTCCTCGGTTCTTTGATTTTCAGTGCAGTTTTGTACTACATGCTGGGTTACAACTGCACTCGAATTGTTTAAACTGCTTAGCACAATCCAGCGTGATTACAGCCCTCAAGGTGGCATGGATTTGTAGAGACGGCAGCTCAGGATAAACTGAAGCTTTAATTTTATTGTTCCGAGAGCAGCCAAAGGAGGAGTTGAGAGCTGCAGAAAGGGGCATGGTGATTGGCTCTAGTGAAATCCATATAATCTGTCAGTCATATGTACTCCCATTGATTGGGGATGGTTGCCTGAAATGCTATGGGGAAGGACTTGGAGGCTTTGAAAATAATTTGCAAGCTCTGGGTAAGAGTGCCATGATTGATTAGCAATGTCTGCCCTGGGCAGAGGATGGAGGGAAGAACACTTTTACTGGAGCATAGGCTACTTCTGGTTTAGGGCAAATAATGTAGGGTTAACAGATAGCAGGGGTATTTCAGAATTACTTAAATTTTTTACCTGGAGTTTTTATTGTCTATATGAAGAAGATGGTCTTCAAAGTGGAAAGGGCAGAACAAAATTATTTAAGAGAGAATCAAAGCCTAAAATAAGTAAATATAGGGGATTTGCTCCTTAGGAAATATATTGGGCTTTGACTTTTAACATCTGAAAGAAGGTAAGACCTTTAAGCACAGCAAACATTGTCTTGGGTAATTCAGAATTACCTAAAACTTCCTTAATTGGACTAAACTATAGTACATATGTTTTTGTGTAAGCAACCTGGTACTCGAATAGCAACATGCAATAAAGTTCCGGATGAATTAACCAAAGAAGAAGCAAAAGGAGCATTAAAGTGCAAGGACCTCAGCGGCCAAAGCATGCTGGTGATGCCTGCTCACGTGAATTTGAGAGTTAGAAAGGGTTTGTGCTCGTTTGTGGGTTTGCCTCCGTACTGTACACTTGACACGACACTAATCGATGTACTTATTCCTGGAAAGGGGAAATAAGGTAATTTCACTGAGCACAGGCATGGCGCACGGCCCGTGCTCCAAACGTGTTGGAATAGAATCTAAATGGTGTGCTCCTGCATCCACCCTGCTTTTGAAAAGCTGTAGAGCAGGCTGTGGCCACGTGCCCCTGTTTTTCCCTGATGGCATTTCGTGCGGCTCACCAAGCACCTCCATCCGGCGTCCACGCACTCGGGACCTGAAGTCCGCTCTGCGTTAAATAAGAGAACGAGGGACACTACTCACATGGGAAGAGTCTTATCTTGGCTTTAAAACTTTAAATTAGTGATTCTGAAACTTTCGTAAGCCTCAGAATCATCAGGACAGTTTGTTAAAGGTGGATTGGTGGGTCCCACTCCCAGAGTTTCTGATTCTGTAGCTCTGGATGGAGCCTGAGAGTTTGAGTCTGACAGCTTCCCAGGGCTGTGGCTGCTGGTTACAGGGACCACACTGGGGGAAGAGCTGCTTTAAATGAGGCTCCATCCCTGAATGGAGGCAGATCGAATGGAGGGGCTCTCCCAAAGCTGTTAGCTGGAGTCGGAGACTACTGTCATATATTCCGTCGGTTTTAGATTAATGGGGGAAGTGATTTTGCATGGCTGTCCCCCGATCTTGGTATCTCCGCCTCTTCCTGTCTTCCCTTTTCCTGCTTGAATGTTGACAGGCTCCACACTGGAGCGAAGACACCTGACAAGATAGGAGACGTGACTCACACATACCACCAGTGTGGTTTTAGATTTAAAGTGTTGCTAGTGAATAGGAGGAAATTAAGCAAGCATTACCTGTGGTCTTACATTACCCATGTTCTTGTTTTTGTTTGTTTGTCTGTTTGTTTGTTTTGAGAGCTAAGCCATGAACTGAGGGCTTTGTATTGTTTCTAAAAAGTAACTTGTTCTCCTAAGTCAAGAGGTTGAGATCTGTATACAACCAGGGGTTCAGTGCAGGACTGTTGCCTTTAATATAATGGAGTTCCTGGGCGATTTACATAATTCACAGAGGAGCAGAGGTACATACCCTCTTTGTGGAAAGTAAGAGATACATACCCTTACCACATGCATCCATCCACAAGCTTTTTCAAAATCAGCTTCGTTGAGGCATTATCTCTGTACAGTTAAATTGACCAGTGTTAGTTAACTGCACCGTTTGGTGAGTTTGGACAGACTCTACACAGTTTTGTAAGCATCACCGAAAACACGATACACAACACTCTGAAGCCTGGATGTCGCTGCGAGGCTGTTGTCCGCTTATCGCTTCTCGTTTTTAAACACGTTTTCTTCACTATTTTTACAACGTTTTTGCAAGCTTGAAATGTACCTGTTTTAAGGGAACTTTTTACTTTCTCAAAATTAGCTCTATAGAAAATGGGAGCATGGTTTAAGTGGAAGAACTACGGACTTTATGGGCAGTAAAATGCCACATTAAAAGAAGAGGTGGGAGGAACAAACCGAAGAGCAGGGACCAGCCAGCGAGAGCCCACCGGCCCAATCCAGCCTGTTGTCTGCTTTTGCAAATAAAGCTTTATTGGAATGCAGTTGGGCTCCCCGCTGTGTTCTAGGTACAACAGCAGAGGGAACAGCTGTGGCAGACCTCTTACAGATTGCAGAGCTCAACACAGACACTATCAGGGCCTTTAAGAAAAAGTTTTCTGTCTCCTGGGTTAGAGCCTGCCCTCTCCTGAGTTAACATGAGAGCACCTCGTGGCGGTGGTTTGGCCTTTCTTTTATGTATAGTATTTGATCACATCTTACCTCCATTCCAAAGTTAATAGTGTGACAGTTTATGCTCTCTGCTTTAGCTTTGGCATCACCAGTTGGATGTTACTTTAAGGCATAAAAGAAGCATTAAAATGAACACGGCAATGAAGTTAAGGTATCATCAACAGCAATCGTTAACATGGCTCATAAGGTCCCAGTGCCGGTGCATAACGGTGTGGAAATACAGGCATTCTGCGCAGTCGGTAAAGCAGCACTGTCATGTGACGGTGGCATATGTACTGTGGACGGTGAACGCAGTTTGCCAGCCTTGGACTTTCGCTGTTATTACGTCTTAATAAACACATTCTGCGAGGTTTGCACAAATGTGCATAAGAAGTTGTTATTGACTGTGTCTATAGCATACCATGTTTCAAAGCTGCATAATTTGTGAGTTTGTTTGTGTTGGTGGTTCTTTTATCTTGCCCTTAGATTCCACACGTAACTGAGATCATATGGTACTTGTCTTTCTCTGTCAAAAATGAGCATAATTTCCATTCACCTAGAATGTGACCACGTTGTATATGATGCCTAGCCCTAAGATACTCCCCAGAATCCTTGGATATACGTCCAAGTGGGCGTTTGACAATTAGAAAGCTTAGCAGGTGAGTTTTGTTGGGAGCCAAATGAGAGGTTCATAAATCTCACTAAACAATATGCTGGGGGTGCTGCTGCTGCTGACACATCCATGGGATAGATTTTTGATTTCCTGTCATTTTTGAATAAAACAAATAGCCCTGACATGTGTTTGTTCTTGCCGCCGGCGGTTGGGAGACCAGGCGTGATGAGGTTTGATAGCACAGCAGAGTCCGGTCGCACGGGAATGACAGAGACCTCCGTTTCAGCTCCGTCTTCACTCCCCTTTGAACCAGCTCCCTTTAGGTCGTTGGGCTTAATCAGATGAGGTGCTTGCTTTAGTCCAAGATCATTAGGAGGCAGAGGTGCTCTTTCTTCAAGAATTATCCATAGTTATTGAACTCATGTGACTCTTGAAGAGTTGCTTCAGAAAAGAGGGCAAAAAAGCATTGGTGGGTGAGACCTGTTTACGAGGTGATAACGCCGGTTTGCTTTCTCTTGCAGGGCAGCTGTGTTGTGTCTCCTTTTGCTCAAGAGTCACTTCTCGGATACAACACATCAAAGACTCAGTTTTCGAAATGCAGGTTGGCAGCTGAAAGAAGGGGAGACCTTCCTGCCAGGCCGGGAAATGACCCACTCCCCTGGGAACCAGCCTCAAACAGCGGCCCTCACAGAGATGAGTCCTTCTAGCTGGGTTTTTATGGCATAGACCCTTTACGATTTCACAGATAAAGGGGAAACCCATAGAAGCCGATGTCACCCTTCTGCAGGATGTCCTGCTGATGGCCTGGTGGTGATGGTGACCGGGCAGCCAAGGACAGGCCTGGAGAGTGGTGCTCGTGCCTCTGTACTGTTTGTGTCATTGCTCCATAGGATCCATGAGAGGATTCCAGGGTGAACAGAGAAATTGAACCTGATACCTGATTCACAGGAGGCCTGACACAGACAGGAATGTCCCAGACCTGAGGTGGAGGTGGGGCCACATTTATAGGAATGTTGAAGAAGCGCAGAAATCAGGAGCCTTTCATTTAGACCCACAAATACTACCTAACTGGCAACAATATAGCTTTTCTAATGTAACGCTCGAGCTGTGCTTTGCTCGCTGAAGAAACGCCGGGTGGAGAGTGGGAAGGTTATGCACAATCTTAACTCCTGCTAACTGAGATGTGGAACAGATCGTCACCTCTGTTTTCACTGAGCAAGTGGGGACAATTGGGCCCAGATCTTACTGCCTGTGGGTATTTAGTGTGAAAAGCATGTCACACTAAATGGGAGTCAGACAGACAGACCTGGGTGTCATCCAAGTGCTGCCACCTCCCTAGAGCATAATTTTAAATCTTTATGATACTCATTTTTAAAAATTTGTAAATGAAGTTATAGAATTAACTTTGTGAGGTTGTTGGACCAATGTTGGATCATATATAGATATAAAGTACCTAGCGTTCTTGATACGTAGTAGACGTCCAGTAAATAGAAGCCGCTCTTATTATGTGAAACCATTTTGAAAATGTACTTTTCAAATGTAATGGCAGGTAGCATCACTATTTGAAAATTAAATGACAGTAGTTTGCATTTCCCATGATTGGAAGCCAAACTATAAATGCACACAGCCTAACAGAACTTGAAGAGAGGTTACAATTTGAAATCCATCTTAAGAAAAAAATTGGTCTATTAATGGAAATTCTTGGGGAAATTTTATTTACCTATTTTTAATATTTGAAAAAATTTCCACTTAGTGCATTGGTGAATTTCAAAGCAATTGTATTTTTCTTTTTTTGTACAAGCCTGACACTGTGAGCCTCTTCGTATTGTACTTGAGTTGTTTGTGCTGCCTGAATTTTGTCGCTTGGGATAATTTCTCCTCATTTCCTTAGTGTTTTATTCTTCAATTGTGTTGGAAGGGAAATGAGTGGTAGAAACCAGAACATACTTTGACCTCCTTTCCAGTTTGTAAATGGCATTTTGTAGGCTTTTGGAATAATTTTCTTCATGTTAATTTTATTGATTTTAGAGAAAGAAGAAGGGAAAGAGACAGGAACATCGATCCGTTCCCATATGTGCCCTGCCTAGGGATGGAACCGGCAACCTCTGTCCTGCAGAACAATGCTCTATTCGGCTGAGCTATCCAGCCAGGGCTGCCCACTTTCACAAATGAGAGGAGATGTGCAGAGACAAGAGATTTGTATTTGGAGATTGACAGTGGAATAAACTTAACCCTTCATACTCAACAACTTGCCTCATCTGAAGGCAGGAGTTCTCAGCAGTGGCTGTCCATTAAGGACCCCTCCTGGGGAGCTCTGTGCCACCCTGACACCTCAGACCGATACATCAGGATCTGTGGGCGGGACCCAAGCATCAGTATTTTTTTTAAAACTCGCCAGGTGCTTCCAGTGAGCAGCTAAGGATGAGAACATGGCCATGATTTCTAGGTAATTTGCAGACATTCTCTGAGTTCTTTCTTAACACCTCTGATGTAGGAAAGGATCTTTGTAGCAAGAATTTGTTGTTAGAAATAGAAATAGTGGAACACAGAGAGGCTGAACTTTTGCCTGAATTCCTTGAAGCGGGGGTGGCCAGTGCAAACGCCTGCAGCGGTCCGACCAGTGATCTGATGAGTGAAGCGGGTTGGGACTGCCGGAGAGACCCCCGGGAGCATGCGCCTGGCTAGAGCTGGGCAGCAGCGGCCCGGCTTCAGCCCAACATCGGCGCCACGTGGCAGGTTTTTCTAGTTCTTCCAATTTTCTAGAAAAATATAAAAAAATAAATAAAAGAAAGCTCCTGATTTTTATGTGTTGGTGACAAATTCACTATGCTGGCCAAACAAAACATGTCTGCTAGCAGTTTGCAGCCTCTGCGTCAGGAGTGTCAAGGACCAGCCTGAACAGCCAGCGGGTATTTCGCAGGTGTGCGGCTGCCTCTGCTGCTGCCCCAAGATGCTTGGGGGTGTGGCTCCCTCCCGTTTCTCCATCATCCTCTGGACTTGTACCGAACACTTCCCCTCACTTCCTCTTCCTCCTATAGGCACCTGCTGCTTCAGGCTTCACATCCGTGGCTTAGCAATCTCACGCTTTTAAAAAAATTAATTAGGACTTGTTTGAGTTCATTTTTGTTCTATGTCAGAATCTTTTTCCTGTGATGAAGCATTGAAAAGCCCGCGTTTAACTATTATATATTTTTTCAAGCCGTGGTCTGGTGTAAGAAATGTCGAAACCGGGAGTTCAGCCTTCTGGGGTACATTAGGCACGTGGGCGGGAAAGGTGAATGCACAGACCTGGTCCCTCTCCCTCCGCGGGGTCGCTGAGCTTTCCCTTCCAGGTGCTGCTTCCCTCCAGTGAGTCCTGGACTTCCCCCGTCCCAGGAATCCCTGGGGAGGTGGGCAAGCCAGCAGGTGTTCCCCCCACCCCTCCCGGGAGTCTGAGTCATGTGGTTTCAGTTGGGACACGGAGATCTGCATTTTCTAACAAGTTCCCCAGGAGACTGAGTGTGCCGTTCCACAGACCATATTTTGAGAAACACTGATTTAGCAGACAGCTGTTTTGGTCTCTGCTGCTTCTATCGTTTAAGGTGTTGTAGACCGTTGGGCTCACTGATCAATACAGTCAATCACTCAGGACACAGTATAAATTTCTTATGCAGAGAGAAGCTGACTTAAGCTATCCCTACATGATCGAGGGGCTTTTGTCATGAAGGGGCTTTTATGGTTTCAGTCACATGTGGATAAAAAAAAAGGTGCTATATTTGTTTTATATAAGTAGTATATGTGTAGTAAGATCTTATTTATCAGACATTGTGGGGTGCATAGTCCAGATAACTCAAGGCTATTCTTTATAGTAGTTGCACATCCTTTGGGCTTTATTTCAACCGTTTACATGGAACACTTTTTTTTTTTTTTACCCTCTATTGATTTTTGAGAGAGGGATAGAGATGGATTGAGGGAAGCATCAACTCGTTGTGCCATTTAGTGGTGCACCCGTTGATTGTTTCTCATACATGCCCTGACCAGGACTCAAACTGATGACCTCGGCGTCGAGCTGGCAACCTCAGGGTTCTGGGATGACGTAGCCACACCTCTTAAGTTAGTATATACTTACCTGCTTTTGCAAACCAGAATCTACTGATGATAATGAAATATTTTCAGGGTCATTATTTCTGTTTTGAATTCTTTCAGGTACTATAAAGGCTCTGCTCTTTGCATTCTGGGTGGCTTTATAGTTTTCTTTTCCCTCACTGCTAGTTGTTGTTTCTCTCTGCCAATACTCTGCCTGCCCCTCGGACTTCCCTCTCACTTGCTGTGTGGGAGTTGGGAAATCACACCCTGCATCCGGTAGATCAGGTGACATGAACAGGAGCCGAGTGAGGCTCTGAGAGGCTTTTCCAGCAGTTAAATGAATGAGCGTTGCTGCGTTGACTCAGTGACATGATTTTAGTGACTCCACTATCTCCTTCTGACTTAATTCTTGCTCCTCAACAGCAGTTGTCAGCTCTGTGACCTTAAGATCAGTGAACTGTTGCATCAAGTGGTTTCTCTTGATTTTTAAGTCTGTTGACTCCCCTGATCGTGGTAGTATTTTTATATGTTCGGCTCCATAATGTGAAATTAAATAGGTTAAAATTCAAAGGTACGTTTCTCAGGCCAAGTTTTTGTGAATGACAAGGTGTTTTTTGTTACAGTATTGTTGTGATTTGCAGCTATAAATTCATTGCATATCTATGAAATTCGATCCTGCCATCATTCTGAAATAAAGGTGTTACAACTAATATTTACGTGTGGCTTCTAATTTCGTCGGTTATCACACCACTCAGCAGAGCTTGTACTTATCGTTTGTTCCCACGACCTTGGTTCTTTTCCTTGGCCCCAGAGGAGGGTCTTATACCAACCACAGGTTAGATCCCCACTTCCCCTAAGGCGAGCAGTGAAAGTTTCTCCCAGGAATTAGCAGAAGTATCTCTCACTGGGTGATCCCCCTGGGCCATGTGCTAATGGAGCAAAGGACTAGTCCCTGCAGAGGGAGAAGGGGCACAGCACAGACACCCCATGAAGTCAGATTGTCCCAAACACGGGCGAGAGGCAAAGCAGCTGCTTGTAGACCTGTGAGGCTCGGCTATACTTTCTGTACTTTGTTTCCATAAGATTTGCCTTTATCTTGTCATTTGTCCCCTCTTTACTTGACTGTATTTGGGTTTCTTTACCTTGTGGCCAGAATACCATGAAGCCATATTGATACATTTCTTTTGTGGCGCCTGGGTGCCTGTAGGGATAGAGTCCTTAGTTTAACCAGCACTGTTGAGCACCTTCTGTGTGCAAGAGAAAGACAGGATTTGTCTTTCCTCTTGTCTTGATCCACTGGGTTTCCAGAAGGTTTGCACCATCATACTGACAGATGGCAGTAGTGGACACCAGTTGACGGTAAGATTAGGCTCCATTACCTCTTGGGTACATCTGACAACGATTGCTTATTTAATGAATGTACAAAAAAAGTCAACACAGGATGCACAGTGGAGAGATCAGCACAGAAAGTGTGTGACTTGGTGGCCCCAAAGCCTCACCAGCAGATTGCATAGCTAGAGATAATGATGTCTGAATTAGTGAGGGGCACATCAGATCTTTTGGAAGACAGCCAGTTCTCTTTAGGCCCAGCCTCACGTGCAGAAGAGTGGAGCTGACCTGCATGAGACCAACCCACCTGAGCCATGGAGCAGCTCGGCAGTGCACAGTGGTTACAGGGTTCGGGATATTCAGACATGAATGTCCACTTTCTGGCCATCCTGGCTCTTACAGCTGGGTCTCAGGACATCCCTGGACTCGGCTGCAGCATCAGCGTCCGTTTCCCTGCTGTCTGGGCAGGGCAGGCTAACTAGTTTGAGCTAACCCTGCCAACCCCAGAACCTGAACACAAACCTTGCAAAAGCTGAATCAGGCAGAGGGGTAGAGTTCTGACAACGACAAACCCAGTGCAGTGGGGATTCCGAGTAGAAATTAAGTTAATGTAGAAGCAATGCATGAGAATTTAAAATGAATTATTTAAAATGCAAAATGTAATATTTCTTGCATACCCGACTGCCAATTGGAACCCCCTGGGATTCCAGGGGAGCTTTAAAAGGTACTGATGCCTTGATCTCACTCCCAGGGATTCTAGATTGCACTCTGGAATCAGGATTGCATGAAACTCCCTGGGGTAATCTTGAAGCCATGAGCAGTGATCCTGACCAACTTTAGAAGTGATGTCTGTTCTTGTATAAGTGGCAACCCTTAAGAAGCTGGCCGGAGGTGGGAGTTTTCAATGTGAGTCCTCTCTAATGTTTTGCTTCTAGCCCTTAGAAAAATATTATTCACTGTCCAAAAGAAAAAAGGGCGGGGGGCTCTAGTGTCTCTTAAATGCTAATAGAAGAAAGGCGATGCTGGAAATCCCCTGTGATGGGCAGCCTGCTTTATGATCAAAACTTTGAGTTGTGTTTATTGAAACAATTCCATTCACAATAAAGGATCCCACAGTAACTCAAAACCCTCGCTTGTCTCAAGGGGTTAACCAGAATGACTGCATCGCTCGACCTTAAGATGTAGGTCTGTGAGCTCTGGACAGACATGCTGTGCAGGAGGCGACAGAGAGAAAATAGCAGCCACTGTCCTGTTAAATTAAACTCCACGGAGCTATTCACCAGCCTTGTCGGAGAGGGTTAGAGCCATTTTGCGCCTGCCATCTGTTTAGGCTGCTGATGAAACTATTACTTTCTTGTGTCGCTGCCAGGATGAACTTTGAGATCTGGAGACAAATGAGAAAATGCTGACTGTCCAGTTGTGTGTGTTTGTTTTCCCATTTTTGGTTTCGGTGTCTCCCTCGATTCCAAAGTCCATCCGTTGTTCAGACTTTGAAATGACTGCATTGGCAGTTTCTTGAGACGTTGAAGGGAAATTATTTTCTGGAAAGAAACTCCTCTGTTATTTGTGTTCGTTGAAGGATGTAGTTAGTCATCAGTCTCATCAAAACCCAAGTTATTCTTGTCAATTAGTAAAATAACAAAAACAAAAACGATTCCCCTGGTCCTCAGGACAGGAGGTTTACAAAAAGCAGCCAGAAAGAATTGAATGAATGAATGAATGACTCCAGAGTATAGTTATTGTAAATGCAAATAGGATATGGGGCAAGGATGGAGAGGAAGAGAGGGAAAATAAAAAGTACCTGTCACGGATTAAATGGTAAGGGTGACTATAAAGGAACCTTTGTCTGAAATGACATTTTAGAGAATTGGAGGATATAGTTCCAATTGGACTGGCTGTTTGGAACCCCTCAGTCCATGCCTTCCTTTTTTATTTTTATTATTTCTGAATGTATCCATAAAGCAGAAAAAAGTTTAATGCAGTTTTTCTGCTAGTATCTTGGTGATCAGATCTAAAGCCCTTGGAGAACCTGGAGTCACATTAGAGGCACTAGGTGGCTCTACTTCGTTAATTACAGTTTTTAAATGGGATTAAACTATGCATGAGAAAACAGTTGGAACTATTCCAGTATGGAAAGTAGTCTTTTTGTAAGTGTGAAGTCAGAAGCTAGCATTGTAACTTGTTTCCTTAGGTGTTAATTGTTCTGTCAAGCGCTATGAGAACCATTTCTCCCTGGAAAAAATAAATGCTAACAATGTTTCAGGGCCTGATTAAAGGCAAGGAATTCGCAGAGAAGACTTGGGGAAGCATTAGCCAGGCATTTATCTCCCCCTCCCGCCCCCGCCCACATCTGCCCCTGTGCGACCTCTTGCTGAGGGGTGTCATCACCTGCAATCTCCCAACAGGGTGTTTGAACCTGGGGGATATATATGGTCATCTCAGGCAGGTTCTGTGTGAACCCACGACATAGATGGGCTACTGTCTCAGAGCATGCATTTTTCTCAAGTGTTTGTGGGAGAAACATGATTTTACATCAAAACCAACATACAATTTTGTAGAATGTCACATTCAAAGAGATTCTTAATATTGAAAACAGTGCGACCTAAGAGACGTTTTGCTTCGGGTACCAGTTAGAATGCTGCCTGGTCCACAGCAGGTGTTACATTAGGTTGACTAGAATGGGAATGTGAGAGAATAGCAATTAGATATGCTCAGGACAGGCACTTGGCAACTGGGTCATCCCCGAACTCGTGGCGGGAGTCAGGTTCTTCTCTGGGAACGTTGGGGAAGCCCTGCTGTAAATCACCTCCGATCCCTGCAACTCCCGGCATCCCCATGTCCCTCCCAGTCAGACTTCCATCCTAGTTGCATGGCCATTGCCTGCCAGTATCTTGTAATACAGGATGCGGCAAATATCCAGTAAACTTGGGCAAGCTTTGCCATCACGGACATTCAGGCTTATTTTGAGAACTGAGTTCATGTCCAGCTCTTTGTTGCTGAGAAGGAAGTATATCACTATAAAGAGCATTTATTGAATATTAAATTCTAAATGATGTTTCTCTAATTTTGGGGCAGGCAGTCATGCCTCCTCTTTTGTTCAGAGAAAATACTAGTAAGGACAATTTTATTTGTCAATATGATGTTTTTAATTTAAGGTTTCTCTCTTTTTTTTTTGTCCTTTTTTGCTCAATTCCTCTAACCCCCACCCGACCCCACCCCTGACAGCTGTCAGCCTGCTCTCTATGAGTCTGTCTCTGTTTTGCTTGTGAGTTCATTTTGTTCACTAGATTCCACATAAGGGTGAAATCATGGTGCTTGTCTTTCTCTGACACAGACAACAGTGTGGTGATTGCCTGGGGTGGGGGAAGGTGGGGAGGGTAGAGAGGGGATAAATGGTGATGAATGGAGACTTGACTTGGTGGGGGTGAACACAATACAGTGTACAGAAGATGTGTTGCAGAATTGTGCATCTAAAACCTGTATAATTTCATTAACTAGTCACTCCAATAAATTTAAGTAAAGCAAACAAAAACAATATAATGTTTCTAACATACTGTTTTCCCCTAAATGGAGGCAATTCAGATATACTTTTCAACTGCCACTTTCTCTACAGTGTTAAATCCAGGGTGCCTGTTAAAAATCAGTGGGATGGGGTATAATTAGTCTTGGTGGGTTGACTAACAATAACAAACAAGGAAAATAGTTACAAAGCAGTGTTCTTCCTGACTCTGGCAATTACAGTGATGTGGCCAATTCTGCTATAGTCAAGCTCTTACCTTTTCCAATAATCAACATCTTTTCTGGTTTATTCCATCAGATATATTTTAACTGTCATCTAGATGGAAATTGTGTGGCAGTTGCCAGCAAAAATAACCGTTACTGTTATTTACAGAACACACGTTTCTATCGAGAATGCCCACTATAATAGCCACCCCAAATCCTTTGTTGAAATAGCATGACCAAGCAGTGGCACAGTGGATAGAGTGTCAACCTGGGACTTGTAGGAACCAGGCTTGAAACCCCGAGGTTACCAGCTTGAGTGCAGGCTCTCCAGCTTGAGCGCGGGGTCACTGGCTTGAGGGTAGGATCATAGACATGACCTCCATGGTTGCTGGCTTGAGCTCAAGGTCGCTGATTTGAGCAAGAGGTCACTGGCTCAGCTGGAGACTTCTGGTCAAGGCAGATAATGAGAAAGCAATCAATGAACAACTACAGTGCTACAAGTTGATGCTTCTCATCTCTCTCCCTTCCTGTCTGCCTGTTTCTCTCTCTCTAAAAAAAAAAAAAAGAAAAGAAAAGAAAGAAATAACATATTCTCATATCTGTATTTTCCTTAACCAAAATAAAATTTGATAATAAATTTGGCATTAGATTAACATGAAAATATAAGAAGCCTGCATGACTAATTTGATTCAAATACAGCCCAGAAGCCTAAACTGGAGTTATGATTATACTGTGCCCTGGCCGTGTAATCGACTCTCTGGGCTTCAGTGTTCCCTTATGGGAGGCGTCACAGTATTCCTACTTTATATGGTTATTGAAAAAAATGAGTTCGAGATACCTGAAGACAGTTGGAACAATGTTTGGCACATAGTAAACAATCAGCAATCTCTCAGTGACATTGTGTTGCATTTGTGTTAATTCTTTAAATATTTGGTAGAATTTTCCAGTGAAACCACTTAGGTCTGGATTTCTATTTGGGGGAGATTTTTAATTACAAATGTAGTTTCTTTAATAGTTGTACGGCCATCAGACATACTTGTTCAGGAGTATGAGAGAGACAAAATTAAGACAGTCTTTTCTGCAATTCACTTAGCATCTAATCCACCTCCCTGGCTCATACATGCTAACAGAAACATTTTTCTCAAAAACAGATCTGGGCAGAGAATCCAAGTAAACCTTTGTTTAAAACAAAAAAGGCCAAATGCTTGTGATTGTTAGCATTTTATCTTTATACTAAACCTGTGTCCTCACAGTATTGTAACGATTAAACACTGTACATTGCATGAGGGTTTAATGAAACCATTTTATCAGAACCAGTTGCAGTGTTAGGTTGTAATTTCAAAGGAACCTGCCTGGACTTTAATTTGTCAACCTGTTTTATTTTAAAATGATACTGGGTTTGCATTTCCCAGATGTCAGAGACAATGATAAGAGGTCCTCGGTGACAAGCCTGTAACATCAGCAAAGTTTTAA
The DNA here is from genome assembly GCA_037038555.1 of Rhynchonycteris naso. Classification (NCBI taxonomy): domain Eukaryota; kingdom Metazoa; phylum Chordata; class Mammalia; order Chiroptera; family Emballonuridae; genus Rhynchonycteris; species Rhynchonycteris naso. The sequence goes on along the minus strand of CM073003.1, from coordinate 106,687,712 downwards.
AAAAAAGCTGGCATTTTTCTGATGTGCTAAAATTTTCCTTACTTCAGAGGGGCCCTGATAAGAAGACTGTTTTGTTTTATGACATGGTTGGGCATGCTGCTCTCACACTTCACTTGTTTCACCTGTGATCATCCCCTGTATCTGTAGAGGATGTTCTAGCTTATTTACTAAGCACTCCCATATCTTTTATATATATATATATATATATATATATATATATATATATATATATATATATATATATATATATATATATATAATTTTTTTTAATAAGAGGAGGGGTGCCCTGCAGGTGCCCTGACCAGGATCCACCCAGCAACCCCAGTCTGGGGCCAATGGCTAGAATCAATTGAGCTATTTTTAGCACCTGAGGCTGATGTGCTCACACTACCCAAGCTGTTCTCAACACCCGGGCCGACACTCAAACTAGTCAAGACACTGGCTTTGGGAGAGGAAGGGAGAAAGAAGGGGGAGAGGGAGGGTGAGAGAAGCAGATGGTTTCTTCTCTTGTGTGTTCTGACTGGGAATCGAACCTGAGATGTCCATACGCTGGTCCATGTACATATGCTTGAGCCAATCAGCCAAGGCCTATTTTATTGATTTTAGAGAGAGGAAGGGAGAGAGAGAGAGACAGAAACATTGATCTGTTTCCATGTGTGCCCGGACTGGGAACTGAACCGGCAATCTCTGTGTATTGGGATGATGCTCTAACCAACTCATTCCATATCTATTATTTTAATCCCTGAAGCAGGTGGGTAAGTGACTTGCCTAAAAGTGCACAGCTAGTAAGTGGCCAAACTGGAATTATTGTATGGCCCCATATTTATTAAACGTCAAGTGAAATTTTATAGTAATGCCATGTAATGTACATCCATCTAGATATTTCTCCCTTAATTTTTACTTCCTAGTCACAAACTATTATGTACACCATGGCATGTCATTGTCATGCGATCTTATTTACCCTTTCCATGAGTTGGAGAGAACTCCATTTTGACTCACTTGACGTGTTTCTGAGTGTGTGTAAAAATACATCTTGTGAAAAGTCCTTTATTCAGTTCCTTTTAAATTCTCCTGTTTGATCATTCAATTTATTGCTGTGATCTTGACTACGATGGTGACAGACTAGAATTGGTAGTTTTTTTCATTTGTAAAACGAGGTGTTTGGGTCAGCATCTGGGAAATACAGAAACAAGTTTGACAGGGACCTTAAGAACCTAGGCTTTTCAAAGGCGATGGATCACAGATGAAGGGTTGGCTAGTAAGTCTACCATTTACTACCTACGTGGTTTGAAAGAAGTGAAGTTTCTCTGAATTTAACTTTCCTCATTGGTGAATTATAATTGAAACCAGTACCTGCTTACACAAGTGTTGTAAAATGATTGGTACAGTGCTTGGCATACAGTTAACAATTAAAAAAAATAGTTTGCCACTAAAATAAATGCTCTTTTTACTGGATTGAGAAATTGATCAGCTGGATGAATAAACAGATGTGTTTTCCCATTACACCTGCTGATTGATGGCCGTAGCATCCTGAATAATCACTGTGAGTCCACCTCACTCCTTCTCTTGTAGAATTCTGGTCTCACATGTTGAATTACATGTTTTGCAAGGGTTACTTGCATTTATTTCCAGATCAGTTTATGCTCATGGCATTTATAATTGTTTATTTAACTATTATGTAAACTAGTGTATTCATTTCCTATGGCTGACTTAGCCAATAGCTTAGTCCTAGAAGCTTAAAACAATACAATTTATCATCTTACTGGAGGTTAATTTAACTAGGTCTCACTACACTAAAATCAAGGGCCAGCAGGGCAGCATCTGTACCCCGAGGCTCTAAGGGAGGGTCTGTCCCCTCACCTCTTCCAGCTCCTAGAGACCACCTGTATTTCTCCACTTGTGGCTGGCTTCCTTCTCCATTTTCAGCGTCACCAGCATTATATTTTTAAATTACCCTGCAACCCGCCACCTCCCTATTGCACAAGGACCCTTGTGATGACGTCGGTCCCACCGGTGTAACTTCCCATCTTAAGATCCTCAATTTAATCACATCTGCAAAGCCCCTCTTGACAGGTAAATAAAGGAACATATTTGAGTTTTGAGAATTAGAGCATGGACATCTTTGACGACCATTAACAACTGCTGACATTTGAGGGAAGAGGGGGAGGGAGAGGGAGTTTTTCTGAAACCTAGTTTCTTTGGAAAGACTCATTAAGTTAAATTGAAAATAAAAGAATGCTTTTGATTTAAATGTGGGTGAGAACTGTAAAACTTGGGGGAAACTGTGAAAGGAAAACTGGAAATCAGAAATCAGAAAATGCATTATGGTTTTAATTTATGGAGGAAATAGAATGCGGAAATCTAGTTAACAGACTCATTCACAGGGAAAATTCTTGGCTCACCACCAGAAGACTGGCAAAGGCAAATACATGTGTATGTGTATTTATATATAAGTTGAAATAAAATATTTTAAGTGTCTGAGTACTATTTTTGTCACGTATTCCCACTTTAAGATAAAATTTCTCGCCCTCTTGGTTAACCCGTCAGCTGCCAGTCCCAACCGTGTCAGCTAAAATGTTGTCTATTATCTATGTAACCAGACATCCCATTTTCATCCCTCTGTTCTGACGTTATTCTTCCCAACCTCAGATACTGTTGACATTTTGATGGGAGCCTTGGACTTCTGAGAAGTTGATGAAACCTAAATCTGACCTTGAAAAGCACCCGTACAAACGTGTTTTTTTTTTTTCCTGTTTGTATCTTGGATGCAAAGAGCTCAGTTATTATATTCTTCAGTTCTTAATTTGCTATCATTTTTAGTCTGTGCAGGGCAGTCCATTTATTTTTATCTTATGTTAATTTTAAAATTTTTGTGTTGTTTTCATCTTCACCTCTTGTCCCATTGTCACTCCCAGCCCTGTACCATCCTCCCCGTATATACCTACTCTGCTTTATTTAATATTTATACCTGCATAGGTTTGTATTGTTAGAAGAAAAATAGTATTGTTTTGCATACTTAATATTCACACACAACTTTAAATGAATGTATACATCTTCTGAAGGCTATTCTTTAAAAAAGTAATTTATTGGGGTGACATTGGTTAATAAGATTATATGTTTCAAGTGTACAATTCTATAATAAATCATTTGTATATTGCATTGAATGTCCATAAAAGCTATTCTTTTTTTAAAAAAATTTTTATTTTATTCATTTTAGAGAGGAGACACAGAGTGAGAGAGAAAGGGGGGAGGAGCTGGAAGCTCAACTCCCATATGTGCCTTGACCATACCAGTGCAGGGTTTTGAACTGGCGACCTCAGTGTTCCCAGGTCGATGCTTTATCCACTGCGCCACCACAGGTCAGGCCAAAAGCTATTCTTGAATGCTAAAAGGTCTATAGGTTTCAAGGTCAAGAAGTTTTTTATTAATCTGCATTATCCAATACATTTGCTGCTAGCTTTATGTGACTATTTAAATTCAAATGCAAGTTAAAAAGTTGAAAATTAGGTTTCTCAGTCATAGTAGCCACCACATTTCAGGTGTTCAATAGACATGTAGCTACTGTATAACGCAGCCAGATCAAGAATGTACTCATTAACCCAGAAAGTCTATTGGAGAACATTTTTCTAAATGTTCAATAGAAACTCTCTTAGCTTTAACTCTAAGGATTGTTCTAGCTGGAAATATTTTCTCTGATGACATACCTTGTGTAGTGTGAAATAACTCATTCTTCAAAACTGTGTTAGTCTCTGCCAGAGCAGCGGCTTGGGGCATGGGCATGTAGTCATGGTTGTAGAACCAGGAAGTGGAAGGACTACACACATGCGCCCACCCAGGTGCCCTCTGGAGGAATTCCACAGAGATACCATCATCCTCGCAGTCATAATTATGATCACTCACAATTATAGATAACACTTTATCATTTGAAAAGCTGTGTTCAGAGATAGAGCTATTACTGTAAGGAATGGTTGTATATGGGCTATCCAGACGAGCCTCAGGTAAGAAATACAGGAAGTGATCTTCCGTAGGTCTTTGGTCCATGTGATGAAGCCATCTGTGTTTGATAATTGTCACTTTTCAAAGTGAGGCTCCTACCCTCTGGTTCCTGTCTGAAATCAGGGACATTCTGGTCTCTGCTGATAGGGGAAAGAAACTTATGGCTTGGCCATTCTTTTTTTTATAGAGGAAGACTCAGGTATATAGATTCTTGAATAGACACAAACACTTCTCTGCTAAATCTGACATTTTTCATAGCTTAATTTCAATAAAAATGAGGACTAGAAGGAGCAAAGTGAGGTGAGGAAGAGAGAAATGACCTGCTATATTGTAGACTAATTTTCTGATAAAGACACTGAGGCTAAGATAGTTCAGTATCATGCCTAAGATTATTTAAATAGTAAGTCACACTGCTCCAAATCCTGTCTTCATACAAATCTGCTCATCTGTCTATCTGTCATCTATCTCTCTCTCTGTCTATCTATCTATCATCTATCTATTATCTATCTATCTATCTACCTGTCTGCCTATTATCTATCTATCTATCTATCTATCTATCTATCTATCTATCTATCTATCTATATCTATCTCTCCATCTATCTATCTATCTATCTATCTATCTATCTATCTATCTATCTATCTATCATCTATGTTTTGATCTTCAGTAATGGAGTTACTGGTGGGTGTTGACCAAGACTTGACATTCTCTTTAATTTGGCTAAACTTCAGACAAGTTTCTTTTTGATGGTAGGTCCCTGACTGCCCTTTTCCTTAGAACAGTTACTTTAGAAAACTTGCAGTTGAATTGTAAATATTCTACAACCCAAAAACCTTTCTCAAGGATATGAAAGTCATCCCTTGGAAATGTATTCATGGAAGGAGATAGCGCCCATCTCCCAGTCTCTGTGGAAGGCTAGGGGCCTACTTGGAATAGTGACAATTAGCAAACACAGATGAGCCAATCACAGGGAACAACCTCCCCACAATGTCCTCCAATACATTTCCTTTAGCTTACCCTAGCGTTTAAAAATTCGCCTGCCTTTTGTTTCAGCAGAGTTGCATTCAGTCTCTCTTTCCTGTTAGAATGGTCAAAGTTTTTAACAAGTGTCCAATGAAGTTTTTCTTTTAATAGTGTGCATACTTTTAAAAAAGATTTTATTTATTCATTTTAGAGAGGAGAGAGAGAGAGAGAGAAGAAGTGGGGGGAGCATGAAGCATCAGCTCCCATATGTGCCTTGACCAGGCAAGCCCAGCGTTTAGAACCAGAGACCTCAGCATTTCAGGTCAGTGTTTCCACTGCGTCACCACAGATCAAGCAGTATACATACTTTTAATTAAATAGTGCCAGATTGTTATACGGAATAACTACTGGTTTATATTTCTATACATATCTGTCAGTAATGGCTAAGAGTTCCTATATCCTCATATTTTTACCGGCCATTTGAATTATTTAGAATTCTAATGTTTGTGAGTTTATTGGATTAAGCAATATGCCATTGTTTTTTAAATTCGCATTTCTCAAACTAACAATGATTCCGAGCATTTCCTTTTTTTACATGTTTGATAGCTTTTTCAGTTTCTTCCTCCGTACATTGTCTGTAGCTTTTTTTCTTTTTTCTACTGGGATTGCTGTTTTATTTTTTTTTCTTGTTGCTTTGCTGGAATTTCTTTTATATTCAGTCAAGGTTTTGTGAGTTTTAGACTTTTCAAATAACTTCTCCCATACTTTTTCAACCACCAGTGAACTTTGTTCATGTTGACACTTGTCAAACAGAAACCCACATTCTAAAAAACTATTTATTTTGAACTTAAGACTTACAGAAAAGTTGCAAAAGTAATACATAAGAAATCCAATATATTATTTACTCAGACTCACTATTTTTAACATTTTCTCCAAGTGTGTGTGTGTGTGTGTGTATATACACACACACACACACACACACACACACACACACATACACATACATATTATTTTTTTATATATTTTTCAAGAACCATTTACAAATAGTTGGGAGACATGTTCTTTATTCCTAGTTAAGAATTTATATGTCTTGCGTGACCAGGCGGTGGTGCAGTGGATAGAGCATCGGACTGGGATGCAGAGGACCCAAGTTCGAGACCCCGAGGTCACCAACTTGAGTGTGGGCTCATCTGGTTTGAGCAAAGCTCACCAGCTTGGACCCAAGGTCACTGGCTCCAGCAAGGGGTTATTCGGTCTGCTGAAGGCCCGCAGTCAAGGTACATATGAGAAAGCAATCAATGAACAACTAAGGTGTTGCAACGAAAAACTGATGATTGATGCTTCTCATCTCTCTGTGTTCCTGTCTGTCTGTCCCTCTCTCTGACTCTCTCTCTCTATACTTGTAAAAAAACCCAAACTATTTATATGTCTTTACTCTTGGTTATTTCAGTATGTGTGTATGTGTGTTTTAAAAACAGGAATAGGGTATAACCCGAGTAAAAGCATGGAATCAAGCAATCTAACATTGAATTAATTATTTCTAATCTACTCTCCAAGTTCCAATTTTGCCAATTGTCTTGGTACTGAATTTTAGAACTATTTCATCCCTCCAGTCCAGGATTCTGCCTGTCACGTCCCTTTTATTTCCTTCCTTTCTATCTGTCCCTCGGGATTCTTTATCTTTTATGTCCTTAGCAATTTATTTTATAGACTCCCACAGTTTGTGTGTGTTTTTCATGATTATGAATTTTTTTGCAGAAAAGCTACAAAAGTGATACTTATTCTCAGAGCGTCAGGTCAGGGCGGCACTTAACAATTTATACCATTTCTGAAGGTGTTAACTTTGGTCACTTAATTAAGATCAGTCTGCCAATGACCATGTTTTCCTTTGTAATTAACTATAGTACTTTTACATAGACATGTTGTAACTAGAGAAATACAAATATATCTGCACTTTGCAGTTGTCACTTGTCAATATATGCTGAACTCAGTTCCTCATAGAGATGTCTTTTCTTCATTACAAAGCATTGTGTGGGCCCTGGCCAGTTGGCTCAGCAGTACAGCATCAACCTAGCATGTGGAAGTCCTGGGTTCAATTTCCGGTACAGGCACCCAGGGTAAGCAACCATCTGCTTCTCCCCACCCCACTTCCTCTCCCTCAGCCATGGCTGGAATGGTTTGAGCAAGTTGGCCCCAGGCACTGAGGATGGCTCCATGGCCTTGCCTCAGGCACTAAAATAGCTCAGTTGTCGAGCAACGAAGCAGGGCCCCAGATGGGCAGAGCATCGCCAGATAGAGGGCTTTGCTGGGTGGATCCTGGTCGGGGCACATGTGGAGTCTGTCTCTGCCTCCCTACTTCTCACTTAAAAATAAAAAATAAATTAATTTACTAAAAAAAACAAAGCATTGTGTGTATGTATTGTAACTTTTCTACCACTATTCTATGTATAGATATTTAGGTTGTTTCCAATACTCTGCATTTACAAATAATGGTGAGGTAGATGACCTAATGTAAATGTACGTTCTTATCAGTAGAGGTGTATCTTCAATGTAAGTGTCTATAACAGGGATTACTAAATTAAAAGGAAATGCATATGTAATTTTGTTAGAGATTGCCAAATTCCCCAGCAGAAGTTTAGATCATCTGCATTCCCACAGTCATGAAAGAGAAAGCCTCACAGCCTTGCCAGCCAGACTATGTTGCAAAGCTTTTGAATTTCTGCCAACCCGATAGAAGAAAAATGGTATCTCAGTGCAATTTTATTTGCTTTTCTCTTATTAGGTACAATTGAAGTAGTTTTCTATGGCTAAAGACCATTGTATGTCTTTTTAAGGAGTTGTTTGCTTGAGGCTTTAACTTATTGTTCTATTTAGGTTTTGGTCATTTTTCCCCCTTTATTGTAATATTTTTAGTATATGTGCTGCCAGAGTGAGCACAATTGTAAGATGTTTAAAAATATATTAAGGATAATACCTTTTCATCTGTGATTGCATTGTGCAGGTATTTCTTTCCCAGTTTGTCATTTGACTTTGGTTATGGCATTTTTTTCCATGAAAAAAAATTCTAATTTTTATATAGCCAAGTTTATCTTTAAAATTATTTTCACCTGACGTTTAAGTCTTAGAAACTTGTCTTATACCCAGGTTATAGATGAATTCAGCCATGTTTTCTTCTAGTGCTTGTCTGGTTTTATTTTTTACATTTAGATACATGAATCCATTTGGGGTTTATTTTCACATGTGATGTGAGGAATGCATTTAATTGTATCTTTTCCCATTATCTCAGTATCAGTTTTTAAAAAGTTTATCTTTGCCCAAGGGTTTGAAAGTCACTTTATCACATATTAAATGTTTATATGTATTGGGTCTCCATCCGGGCATTCTGTTATTTTCTTGCACTAGTCTGTCTACCTCTTCAATTGCCAGTACTGTGTGGCTCTAATTATGGATATTGTACAGAATACCAGGTTTTAATACCTGGTAGGTCCGTTTTCATGTCTTTGTTTTTTTACTGTTTTCCTAGCTATTCATGCATATTTATTTTTTCCACATGAACTTATTTTTGCAGCTTATCTAGTTTCATTTTAAAAAAGCTTATTTATATGTTTGTTGTTATTGCCTTCAGTTTATAAATTATTCTATGACATTGAGTTGTTTTGTCTGAGAACAAGGGCTGACTCTCCACTCGTTCAAATCTGATTTTGTGTAGTTTAGTGGAGTTTGTAAGGTTTTCTTATACAGGTTGTACTGCTTCGCTATTGCTTCATGTCAAGTTACCTGTAAACCAATAAGGATTTATTATCTCACACATTTTCTATAGGTCAGGAATTTAGGAGTGGTCTAGCTGGGTGATTCTGGCTTGGAGATCTCTTATGAAGTAGTAGGTAAGATGGTGACTGGGGTTGCAGGTGTCGGAAGCTTATTAATTGGTGGTGCTTCTAAGATGGCTCACTCACGTGGCATGGCCCATTGGTGCTAGCAGGAAGCTGCAGGTTATCACCATCCAGTCCTCTTCATAGGCTGCTTGGGTGTCTTCAAAGGGGTTGCAGGTGTCGGAAGCTTATTAATTGGTGGTGTTCTAAGATGGCTCACTCACGTGGCATGGCCCATTGGTGCTAGCAGGAAGCTGCAGGTTATCACCATCCAGTCCTCTTCATAGGCTGCTTGGGTGTCTTCAAACATGGCAGCTGGCTTGCAATAGAAAAATGATCCAAGAGAGAGAACAAGGTGGAAACTATAGTTGTATTTCATAACTTAGCATTGGATATCACACATCATTTCTGTAATTTGTATAATTAGGTATACAGATCAGCCTCATTCAGTGTGGCAGGGGTCTATACAAAGAAGTGCATATGTGGAGGTGGGGTCCTTGGGACCATCTTAGAAGTACAAGTCTTGCACATACCTGAAGTTCTTTTACAGTACAGTTGTGGCTTCAGAATCATGGTATGTGTGTGCATTGAATTTTTAAAAACAAGTTTACAGCATTTATAAAGATAATATGATTTTTCTTCTAAGATTCATGGTATTTTATGCGAACAGATTTCTTATATTGAGTGTACCTTGCATTTCTGGAACAAATTGTGCTTGGCTATTGTGTATTATTTTAACAGGGTGGTGATGAATTGTTTGCTAATAGATATTTAAGGTTTTGCATTAATTTTAGTTTGTAATTTTGTTTATAAGAAATTTGGAGTACATAGCCTGACCAGGTGGTGGTGTAGTGGATTGAGTATTGACTTGGGATGTTGAGGACCCAGGTTCCAAACCCCGAGGTCACTGGCTTGAGTATGAGATCATAGACATGACCCCATGGTCACTGGCTTGAGCCCAAAGGTCACTGGCTTGAGCCCAAGGCTTCTGGCTTGAGCAAGGGGTCACTGGCTTGGCTGGAGCCCCCTAGATCAAGGCACATATGAGAAAGCAATTAATGAACAGCTAAGAAAAGTGCCACAATGATGAGTTGATGCTTCTCCTTTCTCTTCCTTCCTGTCTCTCTGTCCCTGTCCCTGTCTCTCTTGCTTAAAAAATAAAATTGGGGGTATATCATGTTTGGGTGTTAATATTGTATTTGCTTCATAAAATGATTTTAAAAGTTTTTGTTTATTTTCTATGCTCTGGAACACCTCGTTATTGACAGTATGATAAAATTTCCTTGTGAAACCTTCTGGCTGGGTGCTTTGTTGTAAGGTATATCCTTGATAATACTGCTTTCTTACTGATTTCATTTGCCTGTCACATCACATCTGTATCCATCCCTATACAATTTTTCTTCTTAATCACTTTATTTCAGGTAGGACTCTTATTCGTCATAGGTTTTGATATTTCTTTGTGAGTCAGCTTGGAAATACTTTTAAAAGATGAGTTAAACTGATTTACATTTATTCATATGCCTTTTATGTTTAGTATATACTCTGTCATTTTATTTCAATTATAATTATTCTGTGATTTTACTATATATTCTATGTTTCTTTACATGGTGCATTAGGATTGGGATAGGGGTAAAGTATTTAGCGATAGTTGTTGTAGTTACCTTTTAAAATTTCCCTCTCCACTGTTTTCTTAATTAACCCTTCTCACTTGATTTGCCAGTTTCTAATGTACGTATCCTTTTTTTTTTTTTGGTCTGTACAACAGGTGTTCTCAAAATGACATCCACTGGAGGCCCCTGAAACCGTTTCAGGGGGTCTGTGAGTTCAAAACTATTTTCATAATAATACTAAGACATTATTTTACTTTTCCATTTTAATTTTCTCATAAATGCACGTGACAGTTTTCCATATCATCACATGATATGTGATGCTGTTATCACTGTGATTCTAATGAAATGTGTAAAGCGCCTATGAAAATCCAGCTGTCTTCTATTACACTAGACCTTAAAGGGAGTTGCAAAAATGTACAATGCTACCACCCTTTTCATTATATGTTTTGGGAAAAATATCATTTTTATAAAAAGGGTTATTTATGTCACCATATGATAGTTTTATTGTTATTTTACATAAGTAAATAAATAACTTCTCAGTTTTAATTTCTTTCTTAATTATTTTTAATTTACTTTTAATTGAATTTATTGGATGACATTGGATAATAAAATTATATAGGTTTCAGGTGTATAATTCCATAATACATCATCTGTATATTGTATTGGACTTGACCCCCAGTCAAGTCTTTCTTTATCACCATTTATTCCCCCTTTAGCTTCTTCTACTTCTCCTGACCCCTCTTTCTCTCTCGTAATCTCTGCACTGTTGTGTCTATGAGGTGTTTTGTTGTTGTTGTTTTGCGTAACTTCATCATCATCAATAAATCAACAAACAACAAGTGTTGGTGGGGGTGTGGAGAAATGAGAACCCTCGTGCATGGTTGGTGGGAATGCAGACTGGTGCAGCCACTGTGGGAAGCAGTATGGAGTTTTCTCAAAAAATTAAAAATGAAACTGCCTCCTGACCCAGTGACTCCACCTCTGGGAATCTATCTGAAGAAAATCAAAACACTAATTGGAAAGACCGTATGCACCTCCATGTTCACGGCAGCATTGTTTACAGTAGCCAAGATCTGGAAGCAGCCTAAGTGCCCATCAGTAGATGAGTGGATAAAACAGCTGTGGTACATATACACAACAGAATAGTACTTGGCTATATGTATATGTAAAAAAAGAGGCAAATCTTCCCTATCACAGTGGCAAAGTTGCGTGTATTCCCCAATTTAAAATTTTTCTTTCGTCTTGTAGGGTACTAATTTCTGTCACATATTCCTTTGTCCTCACCGCCCTAGACTCTAATGTGCATTTATCCTTTCCGAAGAGCCTCTCTGAGACTGCTGCTTTGGGTCCTGCACACTGTTAAGTCTCCTCCCTGTGGTCATGTCTATGATTAAGTTTTGCCACAATTAGTACGGCCTTTCTCTTTCTGAAGAGGATTCTAATGCAATCTTAGGGAGGTACACCTGTGTTGGAGGAGGTCACGGAGAGGACCACAGGTGGACGGACAGTCTGCTGGACCTGGGCCATAGAAGGTTCTGCACCCTCCCCTGACCTTGGACCGTTCGTTCCTCCCTCCACGGTTCTGCCTAACGTTCGCACAGCTGGAGCCACTTTCCAGACGCAGCCCGGAGCAAGCAACATGTGACACCACCTGGGCCGTGTGCGTGTGCGTGTGTGTGTGTGTCTGAGTCCAGCTCAGGCCTCCGTGCAAACTTTTCAGATTCTGGCTGTGGGGATGACAGAAATCTCAGCCTGTGGGCGCCCAAGCAAACTCGTAAGTTCCTTTGCTTTAATCAACCCTCTACAGCCGATACGGAGGGTCTCCCTCTCTCTGGTCTCTCCTGGTCCTCAGGGTACCAGGCCAATTTCAAAGCGACAGCCCCTTTCTGCCCCTCCCGCAGGTTTCTTGGACACCCCTCATTCCCCACGAATACCTGCAGTGGGAGCCAGAACTCTGTCTTGTAGTTATATCACAGGGATGGGTTTTCTCTGGTTTTGCTTGTTCTTTTGGTTAACCTGTATACTAGTTTGTTTGGAAAAATTGTCAAGTGATTCTGACTTAGGCCCCAGCCATTATTCTCACTCCACCCAGAAGCAGAAATCCTTAAAGGTGTTATAACCTAATCAGATACCTCCCCCACCATATGCTTTAATTTAAATGTAGTTTGTTTTTCAAATGAAGTCCAAGATAATATTCTTCAGTTAACTTTTCTAGTTCTCTTGTCTCTATATTAAAAATCTATCAAGTGTTCCTTTCTATATAGTTTTATGTTTTATTGATTGATTTTTGAGAGAGAGGTAGGGAAGGGAGAGAGAAAGACACAGAGAGAAACATTGGTTTGTTGGTTCGCTTACCTATGCAAGTGTTAGCTGACTCCTGTGTGTCCTCTGGCCCGGATTGTACCCATACCTTGTGTATCCCACAATCTGGATGATGCTCTAACCAACTGAGCTACCTGGCCAGAGTTTTTTATATCATTTTATAAAGGGATTTAGTTTTATATTCCTCCATGTACTGATCAAGTTTTCCTAATATTCTCTCTTAAACAATCATTATTCTTTACTTGCATTTACATACACATGACTGTGTTTCTTAGATATTTATTTTGTTCTATTGGAATATTTTTCTATTATTTTGCCTAAGGAGTGTGTCTTAATATCTCATGGCCAGCTTTTTAGTTTTGTTTTATTTATTTATTTTTATTTTTTAAGTGAGAAGAGGGGAGATAGAGAGACAGACTCCCATATACGGCCAGGCCGGGGTCCACCTGGCAAGCTCTGTCTGGGGCGCTGCCCATCGGGGGCCATGCTCGCAGCCAATTTAGTTTTTGCACCTGAGACCAACTGCTCTACAGAGCCATCCTCAGCACTGGGGGTCTAGGCACTCAAACAAATTGAGCCATGGCTGCAAGAGGGGAAGAGAGAGAGAGAGAGAAGAAGAGAGGGTGGCAGGTGGAGAAGCAGAAAGTCACCTCTGCTGTGTGCCCTGACTGGGAATTGAACCCGGGACTTCCACATGCCGGGTTGACACTCTACTGCTGAGCCAATCTGGCTGGGCCAGTTTTCTGTTTTAAAGTTGACTTAACTATACATTGACCCTTATTCTTCCATGTAAAGTTTAGAGTAAATATGATGAATTTTTCAAAGGTGTTTACGTTGGAATTAAATTGGGGACTTATAGATTAGTGATGGAAAATTTTACATTAAAATTATTATAATTTCCACTTATTCTGATTATCTTTGATGTCCTTTCTTATATTTTAAAATTAATTTTAGAGATGTCTTGAGTTTCATTGCCTAGCTCCCTGGTCGGCAAACCACGTGAGCCACACACAGCTCTTTGGCTCCTTGAGTGCGGCTCTTCCACAAAATACCACAGACGCACACACCTCAATAAGGAATGTACCTACCTGTATAGTTTAAGTTTAAAACATTTGGTTCTCAAAAGAAATTTCAATTGTTGTACTGTTGATGTTTGGCTCTGTTGACTAATGAGTTTGCCGACCACTGGCCTAGCTTAATTCCTAAATATTTTAATATTTTTGTTGTCTATCTTACTGTTTATTATGTTTTCTAATTGGATATTGCTGATGTGGAGGAATACTATTGATTTTTGTAGGTCAGTCTCATATCAGCAACACTGCTAAGTTCTCTTACTTTTTCTAATAGTTTGTCTCTAGATTATATAGGTTTTTCTAAGTGATGATTATGTATATTCTATAAATAATACCAGCACTTTCTCACTGTTGCATGTTGAGCATTTTACTTTTCATTTGCTGTTGAAATAAAAGTAAGAATATTTCAGTGTTAGGTTTATTCTTTGCTTTCCATGAGCTTCAGTTATGCTTACTGTGTAATTCTTTGGGAGCTGACAACAGTATATATTTAATATAGTATTACGTTAAAATTGATAAAATCCATAAAGGTCTTCCTTTGTACCATGGAGGAGAAAATATTCAGCCTTTGAAGACCATATGAACTAAGAAAGAAATACATTACTTTAAAATTTTTTCATTTGTATAATATTTGTTGATGTTATTACCTTGGTGAACTAACTAACAAAAATCAAACATAAATGTTTCTTTTACTTGCTTGATTTGAATTTAATTTTTTATTATTTTATTATACAACTTATTTTAAATTAAAAAAGTGAGAAATGAAAACACTCTAATTGTAAATCATTCAAGTCATATAATTCAAATAATCTAGAATTACACAGAAAAACAATTTAATTCACCCTCTTTTCTTATTTTGGATGTCCATCTCCACTTCTTTTGACCACTCATAACAGTTTTTTTGGGGGGTCTCCTTTTTATCATATGTGTGTGTGTGCGCGTGTCCATCCACATTTTCTTCAATTACTTGTAAAAGGTATTCTTCATTGCCAGTCACTGTTCCAGGCCCTGGATAGACAATGGTAAACTGTGGTGAACAATGGGGAAGCTCTTGGATTTTCCATTATAACACCAGTCTTAGACTTAAAACAACAAATAATCAGGTGAACATTTTAATGATAAGTGCTATGCAGATAATTGAAATACAATGACCTGGTGACTACTTTAGACTGGTGATCAAGACAGACTTTTTTGTACAGGTAACAGCTTACCTATTGAGACCTAAATGACAAGAAGAAGCTATCCATGGGAAGATTCTGGGGAGGTACATTTCAGGAGAGGAAACAGCACCCATGAAGCCTCTAAAGCACACACCAGCTTGGCGGGTACAAAGTGCAGGAGAAAGACCAGTGTGTGGTGAATAGTGGTGGGGGAAGTGGGGTGAGAGAAGAAGGCAGGCTGCACATCATGTGGGGCTTTGTAAGCTTGGGCAAGGGTTTGTTTTGTGTTTTTAGATTTTATTATAAGTGGGATGGGAAATAGATGACTTAAGTAGGAGAATGACTTGATTGGATCTATGTTTCAAAAAAAATCCAACTGGTTGTACTGTGGGAAATGGATTTTAGGGAGACTGGCATCAGGGAAAGCAGGTGAAGGTATAGCAATGGGCTAGGCAAGAGACAATAATGGCTCGTGTTAGGGCAGGAGTGGTGGAGAAGGGGAGAAATGATTGTTGGGGCTCTTTGGAATATAACGTTACCTGCACCTACCATTGAATTGAATGTGGGGCATACATGAAATAGTAGAGCCGCAGAAAACTCCTCAATTTGTCATGAGTAATCAGATGAGTGGTGGCACTAAGTACTCTGGAAAAGACTGAAGACATTCTGAGGAATAATAAAAAAAAAGCCCTGTTTTGATCATATTAAAGATTTCCATTACATATCTACATAGAAAAGACAAATAGAGACTTGATTATCTGAGTGTGGATTTCCAAGAGAGATATAAAAGCCCTCAATACAGATATGATATTTAAAGCCATGGGATTGGGTGGGCTCCCCTAGAGGGAGTGTGTAGATACAGAAGAGAAAGGCCCAGCCTTATAATTTCAGAACGTGGCAGTTCTGTCTGATTTCAGAAGGACCCAGAAGCTCTCCCTGCCCCTGGTACCTGCCCCCCCCCCCCCCCCCCCCCGCCCCGTCTCACCAAGATCAGGAATTTCATCAGTAGGAAATGATTCCTTGGTTTTTATGAGAGTATAGCCCTCTGGGAGAGAGATTACAAGAACTCACATCATTATTTATATTTTGGAATGATTGTGGCTGGAGTCCCTTTCTGAGTGAGATATTAATGAGGAAGGAGGAGGAGAGAGGACAAACCCGCAGCCCATGAAGAAGCAGAACTGAGCACTACTAAGATTCACTGTGCGCAGGATGGCGGAGAGGGCGGGCCCTCGTGGACCAGGAAAAGACAAAAAGAAAAGGGGAATGGAGGTCTAAAATCAGACCTCCCTTACACTAGCTTTGCTCAGCAGGGCCTTGCAGTCGGCTGAAGAGCTGTCCACCGGTTTACTCCAAGGGATCAGGGATAGAACGGTTTTTCTTGTGCGGACATCTGCCCTGGCAGAGCTCATGGCGTCGCGCAGCCTCTGTGTGGTTTTCTGCCCATACGTGGAGGCAGCAGTAGACAGTGTCCTTGACGCCGGTTTGCTGGGGGATTTTTTCACAAAAGCACACGAGGATTTGTCCCACCTGACTGAGAAGGCTGTTTTTCTGGACAGATCTCTATTTATGCATGAGGAAAGTTGGCACCGGTGAGGCAGTAGCTTATTTTTCGTTTTTGTTTGGTTTTGTGCTTCAGAAATAGAAGAGATTAAGCACCACTTGCGTTTGAAGGCTCCAGCTCTCCCTGCAACATGACTTTAAATCCTGTTCTCCTCAGGCGACAACATGGAAAAACATCTCTTTTAGCTTTTTGTTAAAGACATGCAAATGCAGGGGCTACTTGGGAGGTTTTTTTTTTTTAAGTTTAACTTAATTTATATGTCTTTGAAAATAAACTCTTTCCTCCAACACCACCAACAAAAAAAATACATGCTCATTGTAAAGAAATGAGAACAAATCAGAAAAAATACAAAGAAGAAAGAAAAAATAAAATTGAACGGCAATGCAATGATGAAATAAAATTATACCAGAGCCAGAGGGGACCTTAGAAGTAATCTAACCTAATGCAACCAACTTTTTTTTTTATAAATCATGAAACTAGGGTTCAGAGAAGTTTAAGCAACTTGTGCAGGGTCATAGGGTTAAACATAGGGAGATTTAGGATTAGAATCTTTTTCTTTGTTGAGTAATCTTTTTTCTATTGTAGCAGATATATTTAAAACTTTATTTATTTTTTTCTTTTAAGTGCTGATATGTTTTCCTTAAGTCAGATATCTTCCTTAGAAGAGAGAGCTGCAGATGTGTTCTCACCTCCCTCAGATTTGCAGATGCAACATTTGATATGTTTAATAATTATTGTCTGATACCGTTCATTCATTTATTTACCAGCTATTTATTGAGTGCTTACTATGGTCAGACACCTTTTGTGGTGAAAGAATGACAGCCTTGAATAAAACAGGCTAAAGGAAAGGCTGTGTGTGTGTGTGTGTGTGTGTGTGTGTGTGTGTGGCGGGTGGGGTGGGGTGGGGTGGTGAGAGTACATGGCCTTCTCTTGGGCTCTCTTCCCTGCTTGCCTGTGGCAGACTTTTCTGCTCTGACCATACAGGTTTGGATGTCCCTTATCATTCGAATCAGGGACAACACTTGATCTAAACCATCCTGAAAGGTTTTTTTTTCTGACTCAATTTGAATAATCGTTTGGTCTTTGTTCTGAAAAGGTCCAACATTTCTCAATATTATCCAGAGCCTTCTGTTTCTCTTCAGCAGACAATGGACTCACTAGTTGCCCTGAGACTAATTTCTGTTTCTACTTTTATTAGAGATGAGGAACTTGCCAGTTCCAAAGGCTTCCATTTTGGCACCTTTTGGATAAGCCTTGTAAGGAAATTATACATTCTACTTTATTAGAGGTTAGAAAAACATCTCATTTCTGGTGGATACAATGAAAGATTCTATACCTATTGTCCCATAATGTAGCTTATGATAAGTTTAAGGCTTATAATATAGACATTATCTACTTTCCAATAATACTAGTAAATTCAAGTCCCAAAGGTTTACTGAGTCCTCTTCCAAGGTGGCTACGTGGCCTTCCAACTCTCCTTAGTCCCACGCAGGAAAGTAAAAAGGGGTCATTGGGCTAAATCCTGGCCCTGCCCCTTACTGGCTGCCAATCTTGGGCAAGTTAACTTCCTTGAACCTCAGAATCCTCATATATATATTCATTCAGTGGGTATGAAATCAGAATATTTGTATGATTACAAGACAAAGAATTATTAAAGGGGCACAGTTTTGGGGTCACAGGCACTTAATACATCTTATTTCCTTCCTTTCATTTCCTTGAGTTGGAAGAAATAGTATCTTAGGACAGTGACTTAACTGGCACAGGACTCACCTGGGGACTGTGCCAAAATGCAGATTGAGAATCAGCAGGTCTGGGAGTGGGGCCGAAGCCCTGCATTTCTAATAGGCTCCCAGGTGTCCACTTGCATGGTGAGACCCTGGGCCAGGGCTGCTCGGTCACTCTGCAGTCAGGCCTATGATGGACTCCCAGGGCTTTGCCAGTTGCTGGCTGTGTGATCTTGGGCAAGTCACTTTGCCTTTCTGAGCCTCGTTTTCTCAGGTGTGATCATTATGCACCACAGACTTAAAACAAGACAGTGCATGCATGGAGCACAGCACCATTGGTATTATTGCCATTTCTATTTTAGAGACGTTAAACTGAACGCTAACGGTACTGACATTGAGAACATGGCTGCAGCTATGGGTGGAGGCAACTCATCTTTGCAGTACCACCTGGTACAGGAGAGGTGAACCACGGAGGCTGACTTGCACTGCACGCAACATTCATATTGGCAGAGGCTGGCAGAGAGCTGGGAAGGGTTGCTGCGTGGGGGCATTTGGACTCTGGTGAGGGTTTGGGTGGACAGTCTCTTGAGCTCTCATTTTTAAAGGAAAGCCAACTACTCACTGATTATCTGGGTCCAAAAAGAAGGGGTTACACTTAATGATTTTTGTTTCTTTATTCTGGAAAACACTATGATTTCCGTCTGTGTAGTTCTTACTATATTTAACAGCTGGAACTGGAGGCCGGGATAGCGGAGGCTCCTCCTGTACTCGGCAGGTGGCGCTGTGTTGATCAGGGAAGGTGACTGCAGGCAGGATTCCTTGCTTTGTACTAGCGGTGCCGGTAGGGTTCTCAGTGAAACTCATTCAGCATAGCTCCCAGGAACAGCACTGGTGCTCTGGGGCCTCAGAAGGGCCGGCACCACCTCCCTCGGCCCTCTTCCTACCTCCTTCATCTCGGAACTACATTTCAGGACTCCACTTTACTTAAAAAAAAAAAAAAAGAAAATTAATTTCGTATGTCAAATGTACCTATAGTAGAAAAATAGAAAATATAAGTGATCCAAAAGAAGAAAACAAATTTTCTAGAAACCCACCACCTTAAGATAAATCCTATTAATATATATACTGCTTACAGAAATTAGGGGATATTTTATTGCTTAATATTCAGTTTGAAATATCCCCTAATTTTTGTGAGCAGGATATTTGGAGGTAATAATTTCAGAGTTGTGTATGCATGTTTGTGTGTGTGTCCAGCCTCAGCAAAGACTCTATTTTACACTTAATATTTTTTAATGGTTGAAAAAAATAAAAGGGAGGATGTTGTTTTGCGACATGTCAAATGTAGATGAAATTTGCATTCCAGTGCCCAGCAATAAAGTCCTGATGGAACACAATCACACCCATTTGTTGCCATGTTATACACGGCTGCTTTCTTGACTCAATAGCGGAGTACTTGTGACAGAGATTGTATAGCTCACAGAGCTAAAAATATTAACTGTCGGGCTCTTTACAGAAGAGGTGTGCTGACCCCTGGTATAAACCATTTCTACTTGGGCACCCTGAACATCTGTTTAATGATGTATCTTAAACATCTTTCCACGTCAACAAAATACTTTTCTCCAAAAATAATTTTAGTTCTTATTTATTTTTAAAATTTTTGTGTTTAATTGAAAAAAAGTGCATTTGTTTTGTTCATTGTCTTTGTCAGTCATAATATTTATTGTCCTCATCTGTTTTTATAGTACTTTTTATTTTCAAAGGTTATTATCTCATTTACTTTTCATAGCCACTTAGTGAGTTAGACATTAGGAGTTCATGGAAATTCTTTGCTTTGCAAGGCACAAAAACCAAATGAAGTGTCTTAAACAAGAAGAGGGGATTGAGGAGGATTGATTTAAGATTATGGGATTTGTATGTCTTTGTGTATCTGATTTTTAAAATCCTTTTGCATAGATTGCCTTTTGTAGCTGATAAATACAAGTGGCGGGCTTTGGTTGCTAACACAATGAGGTTCCATTTTGCTGGTCCCACCACTCTGAAGGAGCCTTATTTGATTGTTCCTTTTCAGGACCAATTCTAAGTATTACTGGGGTGAAGAATGTAGTTGGGCCAGAATTGGCCAGATTTTATTCCTCGTCTGATCACTTACAACCACTGTAGAAAAAGACTTTTGGGGAATCATTTACAAAATGGGTCCTCTGTATATTGGGGGACGGTTAAGGGGGATAATTGTGAATTATACAGATATTTCAAAAGTTATTTACTTCACTATATTGCTCCCATTTTACAGAGGAGGAAATTGAGTCTTAGAGACACCAAGGGAATTACCCAAGTAGCAAAGCGATTGGTCAAACAGAAGTCTACAGACTCCAGTCCAACCCTAGGCATATTGCCTGTGGCGGACTTGGGCTGCTAAGACAGTAGCATTGTATTTGGGCTGCAGATCATAGCCTGCTCATTTTTCCTCTTGTTGCTTGATATCCCTTTGAAAGCTGGGACTTCCCTCTCTGTCTTTTGCTCTGTTTCCAGGCTGCAGCTGGGAGCTGGGTGGACAGACGCGGGTTTTGGAATATTCTCCCAGTTGACTGCTATGCTCAGAGTGCTTTTGATCCATCAACAGAGGGAAATTGAGTGAAAATGATCCCCATGCCAATCTGGGCTGGCATCTCATCTCTTAGCCAGCCTTTGTCCCACATCTTTGTGTCTGATGCCAGCAACTAATCTCCAAGCTCGATTAGCAATGGTTCCAGCCCAGTGAGCACAAATCTAGCAACTGCTCTGACATGATGTCTTATCAAGGAGAGCTATAGCCACAAAACTTGCAGCTGAGCCCACCATGGAGGACGCCACAGGTGCCATGATTGTGTTTCTGGTACACTTGTTGAACAAAAGATTTCATCATTTTATGGATTTTTTTTTCTTTTAAGTTAAATGAGTAAAGTGAGCCATGTGGTTTTATAAAATGTGGCTCAGAAATAGCCAGGTAATAGGAGGCTGGCTGGAATTATTCCTTTATGTCAAGCGGAACTCAGGTGTGGAGGACAGGTGCAGTGGGGGTTTGTTGTTTGTCGCTCCAATAACCATTGATTTTTTTGCCCTTTCTCCCTCTGAACATACTCCTTTCATGGGTTGGGGGGGTGTTACTGATCCCACATGCAGTTCAAAAGATAGGCTGTGCTTGACTCAGGCCAACCTGTGTATTCTTACACCTGGTTGCACGTATTAATTTGGGTTTAGCCAAATGACTTATTTCAGGACAATAAAAGATCCCATGACCAGGGTATGTGCTATTAGAATGGCCATTTCCCCTCATAGAACATTTTGGATAAGGATGAGGGACCTGGAACTGTGGCAGCCATTTTGTCCCATGAGTAAACTTGAGCTGTTGCACGTGTGTGGGGCATGGAGTTTGATGATGAAGGCAACCCCATGGGAGACAGAGCTGAGAGACAGAGGGAAGATGAGACACCATGGGTCTTCGGTGAGCATGTCTGAGCTGAATCAATTCGCTGCATTGAAAGCCCACCCTAATTTTGAATGGATTGCTTAAGCCAGATGAGCATCTAAAAATACCCCTCAGGTACAAGTAGTGTCACTAGTTGTCTGCTCTGAATAGATTGTGTTTGCTTGATAATTTGACGAGCTTCTTCCAATGGCTTAACACAGTTTTAACGTGGTGGCCAATGGGTGTTGCACACGCATTGAATCCATTTGAATCCAGCTTCCTGTATGCATAGCTTGTGTGCATTTTTGTCAGTGTTGAAAGATAAGTGATTGCTTTATTTGATGTCTTTTGATAGAAAGGGAAATAATTTCATATCAGTATATTAAATGGCTCCCTTTCCTCTATATAGTCCACCTTTGTGCATTCTTCTAGTGAATGTGGAACTCAAGCCCAAGTGGTATTGTCTCTGAGTTCTGGCTGGTGACGTTTCATTGGGGATGCTCTGGAACAGGGGTCCCCAAACTTTTTACACAGGGGGCTAGTTCACTATCCCTCAAACTGTTGGAGGGCCGGACTATAAAAAAACTATGAACAAATCCCTATGCACACTGCACATGTATTACTTTAAAGTAAAAAAACAAAATGGGAACAAATACAATATTTAAAATAAAGAACAAGTAAATTTAAATCAACAAACTGACCAGTATTTCAATGGGAACTATGGATGTGGATGCATCCTGTGCTCCTCTCACTGACCACCAATGAAAGAGGTGCCCCTTCCGGAAGTGCGGCGGGGGCCAGACAAATGGCCTCAGGGGGCCACAGTTTGGGGACCCCTGCTCTGGAATGTAGGGGCTGTTTGGGTGAGTCTGCATTGCGGAGACAAGTCCTTTTGGTTTGTGAGTACTTGGCTTAGAAGGGTGGGTGTAGGTGGCTCAATGCCAGCCAGTGGGACATGGATGGGAGTCTGCTGGGGGCGGGATTCCTTCCTGGAAAGATTGCTTAGCTCTTTGAAGAGCAAGGGGACCCGATGTCCTTGAATTGCTTTCTCTTTGGGCTTCTTATTATGGGAAATTGTTGTCTCACAATTATTATTCTTGTCTGTGAAGTGAGGCTGGTTGTCAGGTTTATGATTTGAGGATGAATGTCAGACTTTTTATTTTTTTCTTCCTTAATTTATGCCACAGAAAGTATCCCAATGCATTCCGTCAGGACCACATATAAAAGGGAGAGTGGATATCCCTGAGGAGGGATACTGAGAGCACCCTCTCCCCTATGAAAGAAAGAAAGAAAGAAAGAAAGAAAGAAAGAAAGAAAGAAAGAAAGAAAGAAAGAAAGAAAGAAAAAGGTGAATGACATTTACTATAGTTTCTTAATCTTAGTCTGGATGTCCTCATTCGCTGTGCGTGGCTCTACCCCCAGCCACGGACCAGGCGTGGTTTGTATGATAACCACATTAGGAGGGCTCTGTTGTGCCAGGTAGTGGTGCTTGAACACTATACTCAGATTTCCATAAATTTGCTAGCTCACTCACATAACACTTATGAAACATCCTTTTGGTAAGTGAATGCAGGGATGGTATTTAAAAAATACTAAGGAAGCATTACAGCAATACAAGTTAATGCATAAATCAAGCTATACATGAAAAATTAAACATATTTTTTCATCCTCTGAACTAAATTTATAAAACGGCTCACCAGGTGCTAGAAGTTGTAATGCACACAGTTTATTACACTGCTAATGATTCACAGGCCATTTGTCAATCTTCAGATATTGTTGGTATGATGCTTTGATGACGTACTGTCACATGCTAAATGACTCTGTGTGGTTTGACACAGGGAATTACATGCCATTCTATTCATCTCTCTGTTCAATTGATGCTTATTAGGTGACTCACAGTCTTAAAAAGTAGAGAATTTATTTTGAGATTCATAATATTGTTCATGGTCCCGATAGCTCTTTTTGTTTCTGCTGAGCTAAATAACTACATAAAATTTTTCCTAGATTTTATAACGTTGCCTATGATTTTTATATGGACAAAATCTCTCCAATCAACTAGGCCATGAAAACCATTTACTGGAACGTCATTTTCAAGTGCAGTCTACATTTCGGGTCAGATAAGGGGCAGTGCAGGGTGAAGGGTAAGCACACACCCTCTGTCACTGAGGTGTCTGGGTTTACATTTGGGCTCTGCCACTTCACAGATTTTTAAAATCTGTGAAATGGGAAGAATCACAGTAACATAGGACTCCAAGATGTGTTCTCTCTGGGGAGTGACAGCCACAGTTTGGAATCTCCCGCCATTGTTCTGAGCCAGCAGTGGCTCTTACTATCTCCTGGCCTGACCATCTGCTGTCCCATCTTTCTCTGGTTCTCTCAGAGCCTGGT
This sequence comes from Rhynchonycteris naso, assembly GCA_037038555.1. NCBI lineage: Eukaryota > Metazoa > Chordata > Mammalia > Chiroptera > Emballonuridae > Rhynchonycteris > Rhynchonycteris naso. Next base: position 106,663,597 of record CM073003.1, on the reverse strand, counting down.
TCATTGCGGCTGCAACATCCAGAGGTGGCCACGCAGAGGTGACCCTGGGGAATGTTGGCCCAAGGTGGGCAGCCATAGCTCAGTGGTTCAGATGGCATGGAGGGCTTGCTCATGTGGGTGATAACAGTGCTACTAAAGGAATCTCTCACCCATTTCTGCTGGATCAGGACACACGCTGGCAGGTGGAACAGATATTGTCTTATGACAGTGTAGTGGATTGGCTGCCATATAAGAGTGTCAGGATAGTCAAGGATCCCCAACACCTGGAGGACTGCATGGAGGAAGCATGGATAGCCCTTGGGGATCCCTGGAACAAATAGTGTTGGGCACTTTGACTGTCTTGGGCATCAACCAATCAGAATGGAAAATAGTTGTGGGGTCCTAGAAATCCCAGAAGTGCCTGTAACCCATTTGCTGCTGGGGTATGGAGAGATTCTGGGATACTGGAAGGGGTTTTCTTGGAGAGCTCAAGGCTTTGGCTATTTATTAAACCTACAGTTATAGTAAATATATTATAAACCAGTGCCTCCTGAAAACCAGCAGAATATCAATCAAATGGGATATAGGAAAGTAAATTACTAATTTTTGAGCACATGGTATGTGGGTCAAATAAGATTGCAGATATGATATATATGTTTGCTCGCTTATAGTTTGCATTGGGTGTGGGGGACAGGCTGTAAGCAGGCAGGGTCATTATAGCCAAAGGCTTAGTTTTAAGACTAAGCCTTTCCCACCCTTTTAATACTAAGATCTTCTCAACACTAAGCTTTTCCCCACACCCGTGACTGTTGCATGATGTGGGGTGGTGTACTCTTATGAGGAATCCTATTTATACCTCAGATAAGTGGCTTTGTATCAGAGACTTCTTTATTTGTATACTGGCTTAAAGGCTTTAATTTCTACACTATAAAATAAGGGAGACCAGGGGCTCTTTCTCTTGGTTCTTAAAATTAGCATTGCAGAGGAGAGGTAGCCAAGATGGCGGAGTGCTGAAGGAGAAGCCAGTCTATGCAGAGTTTGTGCAGAGAGAAGCAGATGGGGAACAGAGGTGAATAAGGCTGGTGAGGCCGTTGATTCGAGGAATACTCTGATGAGCCAGTAGCTTTGGGAGCCCTGAATGGAAAGGGAAGTGTTTTCCCACTGTGTGTATTTCTTACCTGCCGGTTGCAAGCTAGGATTAAAAGTAATGGCCCACCAGTTCTTGGCTCCATTGTTTCATTACTGTTTGTCCAAATCAAATGCGAACCTTCACAGGCCAGGTGGCTGTGGCTACTGGCTTTACATGGTATTAGTAAACTGAAGTTCTGATACTTCAATTAAGTCCCCAAGGTCACACAGCCAATGTGTTGGGAATTTTAGACTTGAATTCAAGTCTGTTGGTTCTAGAATCATTATGGGTTCATGTCTAGAAGAAAGGGAAATTTAGGGGCCCTATTGATGCTCAGAAAAACCTATGGGTTCCAACGAGTTTTTAGACTATTATCTAAATGGCTACTAGACTTGTGAAGTTCCCATCACTGTGTTCCAATCATTTTTCATCACCTGTCACATGGGAATTAAAGACCATGAACTGATGTGTGGCTGTGTCTATTCATATCTGTGTTTGCTCTAAAAGGAACATGGCTTTCTGCTTGGGAGTTGTCAGAGGTTTGCAGAACTTACACTTGGCTTCCTGTGCATCCTCAGGAAGTGAGCAACCCCATCAGGCCAGGAAATCAGGTGAAGTGGTGATTGTATTCCAGAAAACACCAGGGGCTCTTTCTAGAATCTTCTAAAGTCCAAATAATGGATGGTGATGTGTTCTTTTCAGAAAAGAAGTTTGTGGAGCAGCTGTATTAAGGTGGGTGGGGCGAGTGGGTGACCAGAGTGCCGGAGAGTATGGAACTGAGCTCAGTTTAAATGACAGCTCTTGGCATTTCTTCTCCCTGAATTAGGAAATTTTAAAGCAAAGTCATCTGACTCTGAAATCAGTGTCTCCTAAGAATAACCCAGTGTCACATGACCTGAAGTGGGAGCTAGGCCATGGGGTTTCCTGTTTTCATTAGCATCGAGCAGCAGGAACGAGATGCACATGGTGGGACCAGAAAAGCCCTGGCCACTGAGCCAGCCTGCCTGTGATCCCCAGATTTGCCATTTACTTAGCAAACGGACGGATGGGCAGTTCTCTTAGTCTCAGTTGCCCTGTTTCTAAGTAGGTGTGTGTGTGTGTGGAGGGGTAATAATACTACTCATAGCTGACTTGCATTTCTTATAGTTTATGTCTTGGTCTCAGTTCTTCCCAGTCTTTAGCATTTCAGTGTGTGAATGTTGCAGCAAGGGGCAAGGGTACTCTTCCTGCAAAATTTGCTTGTCCTCTTCCTGTTCCTCCTCTGGGGTCTCATCTCAGATGCCACTTCCTTCAAGGAGTGGCACTTTTCAAGTTTTCCAATGAGAACGAGGTGCCCTGTTCTTCACATGTGCTGCACAGTTGTAACGGTATAATTTTTGTTATTGTGTTTATTTGGGTTCTTTCTTCTCCAATAGATATACACTCCAAGATAATAGGAACGTATTTGTTTTTTGTCTCATCTAAGAGTGAAAATATCATAGGTGAGGGATAGTTAATCCTGGATAACCTACTGACATCTGACAAATAAGTGTTCTTAAATCAATAACAATGCCGGGCATATAGTAGGTCCTCAATAAAATTTTGTTGAATGACTGAATACATGAGATTTTGTAGATTGGACATGAAATCTAAACTTTCTATAGGCTTGTAATAGAGATTTATATGACAGAGCTTGCAAAGGGTCATGGATGCTATTTTTAGTTAATAATACCCAAAGTCTTGAATTTATATTTTTCCTCACCTTGCAAACCACATCTCTAAAGTGATTTTTTTTTGTGTGTGTGTGTGTTGTATTTGAGGGTCATCAGGAAAAATCACAGGTCTTGTATGTGAACTTCGAAGTAAGTAGGCTGCAAATTTTTAGTGATTTTATTTTGGAGTGTCAGATAACAGGCAGCTGAAATCGAAACAGCTTCACATGTCACCACATGCCTTCTTGTAATTCTTCTCAAGCGGTAACAGCATTGAACCTTAAAGGCACAGCCTGCATATTTCAACTCACTGTAGATTTAAACTTAAGTAGACACAGTATACCCAAGAGGCTTTTCTTATCTAAATGGACTGCAATTATAATTCCCCCAAATCCTCAAATGAGTTTTTCTGATATGATAATGGTTAAAAGTAGGGGTCAGGAAACTTACTTTAAAGGGCAAGAAAGTATTGTGACCATAGATTTTATATTTGTAAAGTACGGAAGGAATCTTGACTGCTTGGGCACAGCTGCATTCTTTGCATCCAGCCCAGTACCTGGTATGTACCATGTGTTCATTAACTCTTTGTGAAGTGATGAAATGAGTATGTGTCTGTATTTTTCAAAGGACTTGTCATTAGTTTTGGTGCACAGAGCTTGCTTGATGAGGCTTAGGCTAAATACCCCTCTGAAACTCAGTGGATAAAGCATCAATCAACCTGGCATATGGATGTACCAGGTTCAATTCCCAGTCAGAGCACACAGAAAAAGTGACCATCTGCTTCTTTCTCCCCTCTCCTCCTTTTCATCCTTCTCCTCCCATAGCCAATGGCTCAATTGGTTCAAGTGTGGCCCCAGGCGCTGAGGATAGCTCTGTTGGAGTGCAACAGCTTCAGGTGCTAAAAATAGCTCAGTACCCAAGCATTGACCCAAGATACTGTTGCCAGGAGGATCCCAGTCAGGGTGCATGTGGGAGTCTGCCTTGCTATCTACCCTCCTCTTACCCAAAGAAAATAAAAATAGGTAAAAATAAAATAACTGCAGCTTCACTCTTGTTCCTTCCCCTCTTCCCAGTCCTTCCCACTCTTCCATTTTTTTAAGACCCAATTGTTATTTTCTGGCATGCTACATAATGGATTTGTATATTTTGGTTTTTTTGTTTGTTTCCGCCACTAGAATATAGACTACAGGAGGGCAAGGATTTTTGTGCATTCCGTTTGCATACTAGGCACTTAAAATATCTGTTGAGTGAATAAATGAATGACATTTCTGAATGTCATACAGGGACCCTTGATTCCAGGAAATTAAACATTAAAACAAAACTATAGTTCTACCTTACTTTATACCATAGACTTCCAAGTCTCCAACTGCAATGGATTTGTACTTAATTTCAAATAAAATCTGCAGCTAGATATTGCATCATATTGTAATATACTTGTTTTAAAAAATGATGTTGTACTAATAAATAAAGAGCAAAAGCATATAAGAAAAAGTGATTTCATTAAAAATTACCAACTTTTAAAATTCTAAAAATGATGCATCAGTATTCTAGAATGGTAAACAAAACATAAACATAAGGAAAAAAACTAAAAATTTAACCTTTACTTGCATTGACATAACCGTCGTAGATATTTTGGGGCATACTCTTCCAAGTTATTTTCTTGTGCACACAATATTTTTATTCATTGTGTTTAAAAACAGGAGCATGCTGTAAGTGTTGCAGAAGAGCCAACTTTTGTTGCACTTACCATGTTCTCGGCTGTTCTAAGTGCTTTACTTATATTTATTCATATTAACTTAATTTCAAAACGACCTATCATCTAGGTTCTAGTCTTACCTCCCTTTTACAGATGAGAATACTGAGCTACCTGGAGCTCTAGGAACTCACCTCAAGTCATACAAACCAAGGCAGTTTGGCTCCACAATCATGCTTTTAATCACTATTTTGGGTGCCTTCAAATATTGCTTGCGATTTGCTTCTTTCCTCTTAACATTGCCCAACTGTTACAAATTCTCCAGTATTGTTTCTAACAGCTATATAGTGTTTCAATATTTGAATACTCTAATTCTTTTATTTTTGAAGAATTGCTAGGCGTTCTTTCTTTTTTTTCATTTTTTTATCTATTATGAATAATTCCACAAAACAACGTGAAAGTAACTCTGCATACGTATATGGTCTCTTCCTTGGGTTAAACTTCTTGAACTGGTATATAAAGTTCAACAAAATCATCTAATTGAAGGGGTTTATGAGGAAGAAATGTGAAAGTGGATAGTGGTCTGGTTTTATTCATCTGGAGTGTTAGGCAGCTGCTTCCTGAATTTCTTTAAGTGAGGTCCACTGGTATTTCCTCTTCTTCTGATTACCGTATTTCCCCAGGTATAAGACGCACATTTTCTCGAAAAATTTGGGGTCTAAAAACTGGGTGCATCTTATACAGTGGTTGTAGATTTTTTAAATTTGCATTTCCCGCTTTTTTTAATGCGGATGAGGAGTTGTATGAATTTTATGATGAATAAAACTCAAGTTCAATAACTTTATGTAATACAATTTTTCTCCAAATTTCGGGCCCCCAAATTAAGGTGCGTCTTATACATGAGAGTGTCTTATACTTGGGGAAATACAGTAAATGGCTGCTTTTGCTGAAAATTCCCTTGTTAACCGAGCCTGTGCAAGGGAGTGTACTACTAAATGGAGACATTATGAATGTGGGAAGGACAGTAAATAAAGGATAATCGGAAGTTTAGAATGAAAATTTAGGTAAAGACAGAGCAAGTAAACTAACCTAAGTCTGTATAATTAACGCTACAGGGAAATTGGAGTGTATTTCAAGCCAAAGAAAGGGTCTGGAGACACGGAGCTGATTAGTTTATGTCAAATTGTGTTTTAAATACTTGTCTTCTGGATAATTCAAACTCACTGTTGCAGGAATTAATCTATCTCTCCTTTGCCATTTGTAATTGTCGACCTGACATGCATTTATTTTGATTTATTGATTTTGGTAATGTAAAGTGTTTATGGTACAAGATTAACATCATTAGACAAAATGTCATCCTTTGGGTAAAAACATGGAACATGTTTACCTCTTGAAGTGTCAGCCCACACTCTTGTGATCGATGAATAGTGCTATTCCAGAGGAAGGTCTAATCAAGCATTCCCTTGACTGATATTATCAAACTCACAGCGTGGTTACGTGTGTGTGTGTGTGTGTGTGTGTGTGTGTGTACATACAAGCTTACAGAACTGTCTGTACAAAAATATGTTGTAAACATTTTCTGCTTCTTCAACTGGACTCTCAGAAACATTTAGGTAGAATCAGTTTAAAATGTATTCACTAATCTACTCATGAAGCATTTATTGACCATACTGTGTCTGATGTACGTCCTGGAATACAGATGAATGGGAACCTCAAGGGGTTCGTGGTAATTTGGAAATATTGGCCAAGTAAATAAGCAATGGAGACCGTGGAATACTGTCATAAAAGGTCAATGCAGGAAACAGCATTAGCATGGGCTAGGGAAGGAGGGGGTTTAGAGCAAGCAACCCAGTGGAGGGTTTGCTTGTGTTAAGGCTTAAAGGAGGCATTCATCAGGTGGCCATGGTGGGGAAGGGTATTCCAGACAAAGAGAAGAAAATGTTCAAAGGCACAGTGTTATGAAACAGTTTGTATTACTATGCAAGGACCCCTAGTCACCAAGAATTGCTGGGGTCTGAGGAGCCTGCAGTGCCTATCAGACAGCCCATGTTCTGGTCATCCTTGGGCTGTGCAAAGGGACAACCAAATGCATGCAACCATTGGTCATCTTTGTATTAAGATTTTAAGAAGATGGGAAAAACCTATGGGTGTCAGATAATTTCTGAAGCTGCCTCGAATTCTCTTGTTAAGATTGGTTCATTTGGAGTTGGCCTTGGCTCTTCTTCCCATTCCTTTAAGTACAAATGTTCTCAGGAAGACATTGATCATGGTTTTTACCCATTGGCAGCTGTGTGTGGTCCTGTGCTAGCTACGGTGCAGTTTCTGCTTCATAGGAGGTGTGTTCTATGTCTGTTCACCAAAATGTTGTTGAATGGTTATAAAGATGAGCACTAGTCCAGTTTTATTGCAGAGATGACTTATAAACATGCAAACGACTCACAGTGCAGGATTTAAGTACCAGTCACATGCAAGAGATTTGACAAGATTATTATGAACTCTAAAATAAAAGGTTAACCCAGGCTCCATTAGTATACCTAGAAATATTATTCAGAGTCCTGAAAATAAGTAGGAACACTGTATTTTGCTATATGTAGAGTATTGTATACAGTTTTAGTAATTAGTCTTTAAATAGAACATTGATAAATTTGAGTCAGACCAGGAAGGTCAAGTAAGATAAAGAATGATCTATGCAATTATTTTCTTAGGATAAATTTGTGAGTATGATTCCTGGGTCAAAGGTTTTAAACCATTAATATACATTGCAACATAACTCTCAAAATAGCTATTGCAATTTACACCATTATGTACAGTACATAAATGCAGTTGTTTTCTCATAACTTTGTTATAGTCTGTTATTGTCATTTAAAGAGTTTTTTTGAAGGGGGCAATTTAATTCAGAAAGGATCGTTTTCATTGTAATTTGCATTTTTTTTTTTTATTCACTAGTGAAGTTTAATTGTGGTATTTTCTGTCATGCGAAGCCATTTTCCTGCTGATACTGGGCTCCAAAGGAGGGAAGGGAAAGGTTATTTTGCAAATAGAGACAGTGGAGAGACAGGTAGACATCAGTATCTTTTTGTATTAAGAAATTTGTGTGTGTGTGTGTCTGTGTAGAAAAGAAAACCTTTCTCTAAACGGCTTTCATAGAAAAAGGAAATGTAATGATTTACTTATCTGAAAATCCCTGACGGTACACTTGGCTTCCATTATGGCTCAGGGTTCAGAGGATGTGACCAGGACCCATTTCTGGGTTCTAGGCTCTGCATTTTGATCTAGTGGTCCCATAATGAAACAAGCTCTCCATCTGCATATATGTGCCTACAGCAGTCTTCACACTCTTCAATTCCAGGTTAAGTTTCTTATGGAAGAACAGAGAGCTCTTTCCCAGTCTCACTGCGCCTGAACATCCTGAACCAATCATGGTGCCCCTGGGGAATTGTTGGAATTTTGATTGGCTCAAGCCTGTGTCACATGCTCCACTACTAAACTGACTTAGAACTTGCAGAGTTCTTTCTGTTAAGGGCACTGATAACCTTCCACCTGTTTTACCTGGTTAACTCTCATACATCCTTCAGGTCTCAGCAGAGATGCCATTTCTCCTGGGATGCCTTTATCAACTTTCCCCCTTTTTAGTGGTCTCCTGTACTTTCGTTCTAGTGGCATTAATTTAATTGCTTATTTCTCCCACTGGGCTGAAAACTCCTTGAAAGCAGTACCTGTAACTCAATGGGTGGCTTCATAAATATTTGCCAAAAACTTCCTTAGGAAATTTCAGTGCTTGCTTTTTTGCCTTTTTCTTTGTTTGTTTGGAGCAAAAATCCAACCACTGTTACTGCTGATGCAAGTCCTGCCTTAAATGATTACTGAGGGTTCCATCTCCTATCCAAAGTTGTGAAATAATTGCAAAAATGAGTCTCAAGGACAACAAACAAAATGCCTTAGAGACCTGAGATGTCCCGGAGGCTGCCACATGCCACTTCAGTGATGGAGGTGGACAGGGATCAGTTATTGATTCACCGGGTTAAAAGCCTTCCCGTCACCCACAGCAGTTGGAGGCATTGTGCCAAAGATAAGCAGCAGAAGAAAGTGAGGCCCTGTCAAGTCCTTCTAGTATGATTTCAGGATGCTAATGAGAGACCTTAGATCAGAGAGCAAGACTGTGAATTTGCCAGCTTTCCTGAGACTGCACCATGCAATGAAAGAACGAAGACTTGGGAGTCAGAACTAGGTTCAAATCTTGGGCTTGCCTCTAATTCACAATGGAGTCAGGCACCTTGGTGAGATTCTTAGATTATACTGGGGAACAATATTTTTTTCATTTTCTGTTGCATGAGGTTTTAGAACTTTTTCTATATATTTCTGCATCGCTGATTCCAAATATGAAATCCGTTTTTTGGTGCATGCTTTAATTTTTATGCAATTTTAACTTCTTTTTGTTATAGTTAATGGAATGCATTGGTTTTTAAATTGGAGTTACAAGGCAATGACTCTTGGATGGAACATAACCACAAGGCAATTAAAGTTTTACAAACATCACTTTTACATAATTGTAGTTGTTTTTAGATTTAAAAAATTAGTATCTGATAAAAACATCCTCTTATTTGGTTTTAAGATTGAATCATGGCTTTTTCAAGTAGGCGTAAATGTACGAATAGTCCTGACACCTTCTGTTATATATGTGGCTGTTACACACTTCAACATCAAAGATGCAATATTTCATCATTTATGACACGTGCATATATTGCCTATTTTCAAGTTCCCCTTGGCGATCAATACAAGAATTGGGCTCCTCGTATTGTGTGTCATAATTGTGAGAAAATGCTTCATGACTGGACAAAAGGAAAACGCAAAGGAATGCCTTTTGGTATTCCCATGGTTTGGCGTGAACCTAAGGACCACAGCAGTGACTATTATTTCTGTCTGATCCATACAAAGGGCATCAGCAAGAAAAAATGGCATATGATCACATATCCTGATATTCCTTCAGCAATACGACCTATCCCACACTCTGAGACCCTCCCAGTCCCAGTTTTCATTGGTTTTATTTCTTCTAAGGACAAAGAAAGTGAACGTGGTGATCAAATGTATCTTGATAAGATCTATGAGGAAATGGTTGTAGAATCTGAAGGGTCTTCTTCTGATGCCAAGCAGTCATTAACTCCTCAGCAGTTTAGCCAACCCGAATTGAATGACTTAGTAAGAGATTTGGGCCTATCAAAGACAGCAGCTGAGTTAATAGCCTCCAGGCTTTAAGAAAAGAATATACTTCATGGGTCAGCTAAATTATCCCATTTCAGAAAGCGTGAACAAATTTTTGTGGACTTATTTTCCGAAGACAAACACTTTGTTTACTGTCATGATATCAGTAGTCTTCTCAGCCAGCTAGGTGTTACCACTTACAGTCCAACAGAATGGCGGCTATTTCTTGACAGCTCTAAACGAAGTCTGAAATGTGTTCTCCTACACAACGGTAATATCTATGCAGCAGTTCCAATTGGTTATTCAACTCATCTTCGAGAAGATTATAATGACATAAAAATTGTCCTTGACTTTCTGAATTATGAGGAGCATAACTGCATCATTTGTGTGGATCTTAAAATGGTCAATTTCCTGCTAGAACAACAGAGAGATTTCACAAAGTATCCTTGCTTTCTGTGTTTGTGGGACAGCTGAGCTTGGGAGAAACACTGGACACAGAAGGAGTGGCCGAAATGTAAAGCTCTGGAAGTAGGGATACAAAATATTGTGAATGAACCCATAGTTAATTGAGACAGGATCATTTTCCCCCCACTTCACATCAAACTTGGCTTAATGTAGCAGTTTGTTCAGGCTTTGAATAGAGAAAGTGAATACTTTCAACATATTATTTCTGCTTTTCCTGCCTTGTCTTTTGAGAAGATAAAAGCAGGTGTATTCGATGGACCTCAATTTGAACCCTCATGAGTGACGAAGAATTTGCCAGGAAGATGAATAAGGACAAGAAAGCAACATGGCAGTCTTTTGTAGCAGTTACAAAGAACTTCCTTGGCAACAAAAAAGCAGAAAACTAGGAACTTCTGGTTCAAAGGATGCTGTTGGCTTTCTGCAACATTGGATTAACAATAGCTTTAACAGTCACCTTGATAAGTTTCCCAAAAATCTTGGAGCTTTTAGTGATGAGTAGGAAGAATACTTTCATCAAGATCTGAAGATGATGAAAGAGCATTATCGGGGCGATAGGACAGAAATATGATGGCAGACTACTGCTGGAGCATCAAATGAGATTGTCCTCAACAAGTACGCAAACACAAGAGGTACAAAATGCAAATTTTTGCCTGAATAGAATTTAAATAAGTTTTGCGCAAACTTTATGATTAAAATAAGTGTTTTAATATGTTTTGTTTTGAAATTGAAGACAAATTCTGATGCAATCATATCTTTTAGTGTATTTACTGCATTATATAAATTATTATATTTTCATAAAGATGATGCCCAAGAAGACATTCTACTTCATTATGTTAAATTAAATGTTGAAAATTTTATAATAAGATGAAAACATAAAATCTTAAATTGCAAAAGAACTGTAGCTTACAGAGAAAAACTAATGTCAAATTTGAGATCAGCACACTCGAATTAGGTAAGAACATGTGTTTTTGTGGATGCAGCAAAAATTTTGTTCCCCAGTGTTATTAATCTGTACAACAGCGCTGATAGTGTCTCCTTCACTTTCTTTATTTATTTGAGAGGAACTAAGGGAGATAATTTACGTAAAGTATCTAGCTCAGAGTTGGAAACATATTTATAGTTTATGGAAAATATACTGCTTACAAAAGTTAGGGGGTATTTCAAAATGAATATGAAGCGATGGAAAAAATAAGCATTTGATTCTTTTTTATGAAACAAGAACATCAGAAAAACAAATGACAAGTCAAAGAAAGTTGTTAAATTTTGCAAATGAGATGCCAAACCAACTTTTATTTTGTTGGTGAAAATGCACTATACAAAAGGCTGAAAGTACTGGAGTATTTGCACGTTCCTGGATCCTCTAAATTTGTGAGCACTGTGATTGGATTGGCAGAGCTGATTCCACTCATTCATTCATCCATTCATCCAGCCAGCCATTCAGAAGACATGATGGAGAATTTTTCCTAGGAGAAGAAAGTCTGAAAAAGTAACACATCAATAAACAAAAGAATGAGTTTTGTCAGTTGATTAGTACTGTCCTTTACAGTGTTATTTCCCCCTGATCCAGCGTCGGTCCATGATTATGCAATGCATTTAGTTGTTACATCTTTTTAGTCCTCTTTACTTTAGAATAGTTCCCTGGCCCGATCTTGACCTGCAAGATGTTGACATTTTTTAGGGGTCCAGGCCAGATATTTTCTAGAATGTCTCTTCATTTGGTTTTGTCTGATTATTTTCTGACAATGTGCTTTTTAAGGACAGGTAGCCAGCAAATAACAGAGCTCAGCCTGACCTCATGTCTTGTATGCTTTCAATTTAAAAGCCACCAGGGGACTGGAGGTCTGAACCCTGTAGCTCCGCCTCCAGAAGAACAGCCCTGTTAACACACTGAGGTTATGAAGTAACGGCAATGCTGAAATGATAATCACTGGAGACAGCACCTCCTCCCAGGCAGACCGAGCCATTTTCTTGGCTGTTATTTAGCATTGCCAGGTCTGAATGACAATTTGTAAAAAATCTGTAGTTATTTTATTACTTTTTGCCTTTATCTCTCAAGGTGACAATTTGTCCTGCTTTAATAGAGCAGCTGGGAAAACGGGAAAATTAGACCAAATGTGGGTAAAATGCCACCAGACTATTTCAGGGCTGTTATGATGTATTTTTCAAAACTCTAGGACATTGAACAAAATGCACTAAAATATTTTTAAATCCTTTTTTTTTTTTAATTTGGAAAATTATTTTTAAAAGCTGAACAATTGCGGCAGCTAATCTATAATTTAGCCACATGTTGGGTACTTTATTATATTGGCATGCTAGGAGTTAGCTCACTAAATTTCCTCAAAGAAATGGGAGCAACAGAGGGGCAAGTAATTGGTGTTCTGAATCAATGTTCTCTTGCCCATTTCATGAGTTGAACCTAAAGTACATTTTTAAATCTGTCCAGATGTTATTAAATTTTTTTTTCTCCAAACTGGCCCTAAATGAATTCTGCCTTTTCATAGCTTTCTCATTTTTTAGTTGAACATTTTTTTTTCTCCTAAAAGTAGAATTAGGAGAATGTCACTAGACACGGCTGGGCGAAGCCCCTAACCCCACGTAGCTCTGCTTGCTGCATACATGGTGGAGGTGGGTAGTGAGGGGACATATTTCATGTAGTCTGGGTCTTTTTGGTGGAAAGTTATACATATGGGTGGTTTGCTTATTTATAGTATAAACATTCATTCAGTGTTACTTACTGAGCATACCATTAGAGCCAGGTACTGTGGAGGTAGTGGGTCCTACTCTCAGGGACTTTATGATCTTATGTATGTGGGGCATGGAGAAGTCGGTTATATTGGCTAAGCACATGCAGCCACAGGGAGGCGCATACTCAGTCTTGGGAGGGGGGTAGTGTGGATGGGTTCAGATGTGTAATTTGCTCTGTAACAGATCCGTTTCCCCACTGGTAGAGAAAAGAGGCAGATTACAAAGTTCTATGTCTCTGTGCTGCCCACTTTCATTTAACAACAAGGAAAACTAATGGCAAAGGACTTTTCCAGGAGTGGTGATACCAGGGACCCTGAGTGACCATAAAAGTAAAGCAGCTCTTTGCTTTTTTCCTCAGAAATGCCCAGAGGAGTTTCCTCAGGCTGTTGAGACAGAAGCTGTTTGGGACAGGGGTGCTGACCAGCTTGAAGACTACGATACTTCCTGGTACTGTACCCCTGAAACAGATGTTGCCTTTGTAGTCAGTGTTGAAGGCAGATGAAATGGTGGTGGGCAGCTTTAAGGGGATGAGGTTTATCCTCCAAATTCTCAACTGTCTCAAAGAAGGTTTCTGAGAATTGGGGTCCCAGCTGAGACTTGAAGGTGCTGGGATGGAAACTGTGCTCTAGGCAGCAGACATAACATTTGCAAAGACCTGGAGACTAGAGAGAACACCGTGTATAACACTGGAGACGTGATGGAAGAGTGGAAACAGGTCAGAAGTGGGAGGTGAGGTTGGAAGGGGGTTAAACCAGGCATAGCTAACAGTTTTTGCCCCGGGGCCAGATTAGAAAGAAAACATTTTTCATTGGCTGGACGAAATATTAAAATTAAAAAATGTTAAATACAAAAACGATTCATTTAAGTAAAGAAAATTTTATTATGTAATTTGTTAATAAATAAATGTGAGTGAAAAAAATTTTAATATACAATATTATTTTAATAATAATATAATTACATACCGTATAAATATCCAAACTGTATTGCAATCAATCGAAACAATATGTAATTAATAAAATGAGCTTGAAGGGGTTATATTGCAAATAAGACAATTATTTCGTTTTACAAACAGCCTGGACACGTTTTCAGTTATCAACTGCAGCTATTGTCTATACTACAATGCCACTTGATTCAGCACACTTGACCACAAAAATAATGAATTGTTTGACCTTGGGTGCGCACTGGCAAACTCCGCCTAAAAGAATGTGGGTTTCACATCACCGCTAAACATCAAACAGTTCATATCGAGTACAGACGAGTATAAAAGTTGTAAATCTTTATAATGGAATTTTTTTAAAAAATAAAGAAGTATCACGAATCCATTTGACCAATTATTGGAAGTTAACCCTAGATTAGTCACACACAGACTATTTTCTTAAATATCTCAATTTCCAATAATCAAAGACACTTCCGCTTCTGAGTAGCTGAGATTTTAAAGTAGCGGAGAATATTAAAAATTTAATCGTGGGACGCATAAACTCATTATGCGGGCTGGATCCAGGCCATGGGCCGTATGTTAGCCATACCTGGGTAAACCATGGAAAGCGTTAGAAGCCTTTTTTGAGCTCACAGATCCATTTTGGAGACCTGGGAAGCTACTGAAGCCATATGACTTGAGTTGTGGTAGAATCATGTTTGTATTTCAGATAGAACACACTGGCTACAGTAGGATAAAAGGACTAGGTGGGCAAACCGGAAGCAGAGAAATCAGTTGAGGGACCTAGTCTAGGATAGTAGTGATCAGGATGAGGAGAGGTCTTGTCCAAATGACAAGACCACTTTGGAGGTGGAACCAATAAGACTTCATGATTCATTGGCTGTAGAGAGTGAGGGAGGAGGAGCAATCAAAAATGAACAGTCCAGCTGTCCTCATACCTGTCTCGTGCCCCAGCCTTGGGCTAGAACTTTGGAGCTTCCTTGTAGCCACATTTCTTCTTAATGCCATGACATTATATCTGGGCACTGACTTCAGACCCCATGGTGACTGTTTGTGCCCTAGCTGACAGTACCATAGCTACAGTATGTACTCTAAATGCTGGTGCTGGTCATTATCTGGCCCCAGATTTCATCCTTCCAGACTTGCTCTGTCCTGTGTGTACAGTCACAGGGTATCACAGTGATTAAGAGGGAGGAATTTAAAGTGTGATGGATCTGAGTTCATGTCCCAGGTCTCCACTTACTCTTTAGTGTGACCTTCAGCAAGTCACTAAATCTCATCTGTAAAATAATAACAGAGCTATTGAGGTTATGAGGATCAAATGAAGCCATAAACAAGAAACGTAATGTTGCACTTGGCAAGCTCAAAATAAAGGCTGGCCAAGGAGAGGGGGGAAGAAGGAGACAATGTAGAAGAGGAAGCTAGGGTTTAATAGGCTTAGTTTTTCATTTTCTTTTTTCTCTTACAACCTTCAGTCTGACACAACACAGTAAGATAACAAAAGCAGCCATTTGGGTAAAGAGGAAAAGGGAGAATTTCTCTCTCTCTTTTAAATGTTTATTTTTATTGATTTTAAAGAGATAGATAGATAGATAGATAGATAGATAGATAGATAGATAGAGACAGGAACATCAATCTGTTCCTATATGTGCCCTGACTGGGGATTGAACCATCAAGCTCTATGCTTTGGGACAATGCTCTAACACCAACTGAGCTATCTGGCCAGAGCAGGAAGAATCTCTTTTAGCAGGATGATGTGACAGACGTATGCCAAGAAGAGTCCATCTTGATCATGTGAAAGTTCTGACTGGTCAATCCTGGACCAGAACCCAAGCCAGAGGAGGGCCTGTCAATGTCTCCTCCACCCAGGCTGTCTTAGCTCTTTCTACTCAAGCGCTCTTCTTCATAACGCTTGTTGTGAAATTTCAGTCAGCTAAGTGCTCTCCCTTATCCTTCCCACCACTGTTCTCTCTCTGCCTCTTCTCACATAGTAGCTTCTAGAGGCTCTGGGTTTTTGTCTAATTCCTGGGACAGGCTGGATGTATAGGTCCATGTTGGCTAAAGACCGCTATGCCTCCAAGAATCTCACCTCTAAGAAACATTGGATCACTCTGTCTAAAAACCTGGCATACTTCTGAGCAGAGGCAGTGTTAATAAAACTCAATAAATAATAGTAAATACAATAGGAACCATAATAACTCACACCAGCTTACTCTTCTGGCTCTCTACAACCAGCATCTGTTCTGACTGGCCAGTGGTTAAGGAGAATTGTCTCTGATTGGCCAGCTTCCATTCTATACCAGGCTGAATTGTGTGCTTTCTAAATTAATATGCAGGGGTGGGCAAAAGTAGGTTTATTATTGTGAATATGTGAAACACAGATTATACTTGTATTATTATTTATTAATTATTGTATTATTTATTATTATTAACCTACTTTTGCCCACCCTTGCATCGAAGCATTAAGCCTTGCTACCTCAGAGTGTGACTTTGGAGATAGGGCCCTTAAAGAAGCGATTAGGTCCACTAGGGTGGGGTCTAATCCAATCTGGCATCCTAAAAAGAGGACATTTGGACACACAGAGAGACACCAGGGGTACACATGCATGGAGGAGAGACCATGTGAGGACACAGAGAGAAGGCGGTCACCTGGTAACCAAGGAGAGAGGCCTCAGTGGAAAGCAACCCTGCCAACACCTTGATCTTGGACTTCTAGCCTTCAGAGCTGTGAGAAAATAAATTTCTGTTGTTTAAGCCACCCAGTCTGTGGTATTTGTATGACAGTCCTTGTAAACTAATGCACCAGTGTGATATATTTTGGACTATCATGTCTGGTAATAATAATTTTAAGAGCTCACCAAATTCTAAAGGTAACAGAGTATATCATTAATATTTAGATATTCTTACTCCCATTTTGCAAATGAGAGAACTGACCCTTGGAGAGGGAAATGACTTACCTAGAGTTAAAGTCACAGAGCTAGAAAGGGACAGGATTGGGCTCAAATCCAAATCTTTCAGCTCTCAGTGCCTGGGTTCTTAACCACTAAGCTCTAGAAATACTGGTCTTTTCTGCCTGTTCCCCTTCTTCCAATGCAAGTAGTGGTCCTTATATTCCCCCATGGCTCTCTGTTACCTTCATTTGGTGTATGAGCTACAGTTTGTAATTATAAATTTAATTCTGGGATTATTTTTTAATTTCTACTTCCTCCACTCATCCCATAGCATAGCACTATGCTTATAATCATGGAAGATGGGGTTGGTTTTGGAACAGGCCTCTTGATTTCCCTGCCAGGTGAAATGCAGCCAGCCCTTTGCATATGGTGAAATGCTCAACCTCGGTGTGCACTGGCAAGCAACAGGAACAACTGCTGGGCTCTTTAATTTCTACCTTAATATTGCACACATGTGGCCTCAGGAGTGGAGCCCGGCGCTTAACCTTCCCACGTGGCAAACACTGGCGTTTTCCCTGCTGTCCACCCTCTGCCATGAAGAACCCTGCCTGGGTTCAGGGTCTAGGACCTATTTTTCCACTTTGTAATACACTTCACGGTAGGAAGCCGTGAGCCACCTCGTACTCCATTGGTGGCTTTTCTTTGCTTGTCCTGACTCTCCACCCTGTTAACACATCTGGATGAAGTAGCAGCTGCTTATTTGGAGAATAATGGAGTTAAAAAAAAATGGAGCCTGTTCTGTTATACCAGATTGTGGCTCGTCAGTGAGCAAGGTCCCAGCAGATCCTTGTTTTAGTGGTCCCACGGTGTAACCACCTACTTCAGGCAGTGTGCATTACTGTGAGAGTGGTTATTATTTTCCATCTGATGTTTCCAATCAGAGGTGGAAACACTGTGTACATTTCCCCCAACCCACAGGAACAAAAAAATTCTATATACTTCCCAAGGGCTGAATTTCAGAGACCTAGGTTATTTTTCTCTATGTGGCTTTTTATTTTTAGTCTTTCTTCTCCCTGCCTCATTTTACCATTTAATTCTTGCTTTCAGGAAGAATGAATAGTATTCTACATTTTTATATTCTAAACACTGCTCCTGCATAATTCTATTCAATTCTTTGTTGGTCTTCTTCTTTTTTTTTTTATCAAGTTATGTTTTAAAAATAATCTAGAACTAATTTGCCTAATGAATATGCGATTATTGCAAGACTTGAAGTTTTTGAAGACCTTCCGTCAGCATCTTTCTGAGACATGGTGATGAATGTAACATCAGGCACTTGGAAGCTGTTTCTAATTTGGCATGAGCAGGTATAATTTTTGCACATTTTAAAACTGGGTGTAATGCAATCATTTACCGTGAATTTATAGTTAGGGGGCATAGTTGCTTTCTAGCTAGTCTAGCTTGCACTTTATCTCTCTTAATCTTAACTATAATCCAGAGAGCAAAGGAATATTATCACTTGTTTATAAGTCAGGAAAATAAGGCTGAGAGAGGTTAGGATGACTTCCGGAGGTCACACAGGTAGTAAGCAGCAGAACCTGTGTTCTTTAACATTTATCGTCAAGCACACTTTCTGTGCTGTGCACTTTGGCACATCTGGAAGTGAACTTCACGTGGGTCCTACCGTCAGTGTGTTTAACTCCTGGTAGAAGAAAGAAGACAGACAACCACGATGAATAGGCAAGCAAATTCAGAAAAGAGACAGATTTCACGTCATGGAATCAGAAGCAAAGGAAAGGGAAGGAAGTGGGTCTCAGTAGAGATAGAATTCATCCTCAGAAGGAGACTGATGTTCAGAGGTTTTTGCTCACAGCACCTCATTTCCTGCTTACTGTGCACATTATGTTTCCGAAAGTGGTCCCTGAACAGAACTTCTCCTTAACTGATTTTGACCTGGAAAACCAGCTCCCTCCTGTGGACTTTCCCCAGTACCTGAGCAAGGAAGCCAGCTGGGTTTTCTCCAGTGTTGAAGCAGGTGAGAGCATCTCAGTCCCAACTGTGGCGTTCATTAGCCTTTGCTGTCAGACCGCTGTGGTCATGACGGTGTGAAAGGCACAATGCCTTCCAGCCCTGGCTGAGGCACAGGCTGTCACGGTCCCCCACAGAAGCACACAGGACTTGTTGAGTGCTAGAATATGATATCTTGCAAATGGTTGCCTTTAATGTGGGATTGCTTTGGCTTGCTTCACCAAATGGAACGAAGTGATTTCCCCCACACTCAGTCTATGTTATGCACTCTTCTCCCTTCTGGCTCCAGGTGACTCTTTCGGTCACAGGTAGCAGAAGTACTCCAACTAGCTTAAGCCAAGAAAGGAGAGTTTATTATAAGAATCTTGGAGACTAGACCCACGGGTTGGAATCATCACCAGGAGCCCAGGAAGTTGCCCCATTGGTAATTGCTGATTCTCTCCTTCTTGGGTTACATAGACTTTGTGCTTCTGGTTGTTGCTTTATATATGTTTATTTCTCTCTCTTTCGCAATCAGTTGTCTCTTCATATTAGTTCATGTCAAAATAAGGCGTTCATAGTTCCCAAATGTTCATTTTCTCAATTTGAGCTACCAAAGCAGCTCAGACTCTGTCCCACTTCTGTAGTAGCCAGAGACAAGCCTAACTATTCAAGGCAGGGTCCACTCACCTACTGTGATGGGGAGTCATGTAATAGGACATGACTTCAGGCCCCCATCCTATCCTCACCCCCAGTGGATGGAGTACATGTTGCAGAAAAAGGAGAAGCCAAGGGACAGGCAATCAGGTAGGTAATTGTATATTTATAAGTAATCTGACACAATTTTATAACTTTTTGGGGGACAATGCAGCGTGCTAATGGTTTATAAAAGGTTAAGGTGTGGAAGTTCAGTCCTTCTATCTCTTTGGAGCAAGTGAGGTTTGCTTGGGCTCTGTAAAAACTAGAGTTGATGCAGTGTTTTATATAAGTCAGGCAAAAGTCTGCTGCTGAGAGTAAAGAAGGTTGGGTGTTTTGAATTAATAAGGTCAGTTAATGATACTCAAATATAGAAGATAATTGATTACACATCCTCATCAAAGTGTGAATGAGATTTGCATGGTTCAAACTGGCTCTGGGAACCTAAAATGACCTCCCTGTCACATGTCTCTCCTGCAGGGGGTTCTCTTTGGTGTCCCAAGGCAGAAGTGATCTTTTTCTCCCCCATTTTTTCCAATGATGTGCTTTGCAATTTTAGCCTATTTCATTTCGTTATTCTTTTTAGTGTGGTTTTATCTCCTGATATACTGTTGTTTGGTGAGGACAGCATCTGTCTCATTTTACTGTCCTTGACTAAGATTGATTGTAGTGTCTTGTGCATGGGAGATTCCTAAATCATATATGCTAAACCAGACCAACTAATAATTAGTTCAAAACTCTTTGAGTCAGAGGTTCTTCAATACTCCAATTAATTAATCAAATAAATATACTAGTACTGACAAGGTGCTTAGCACTGTGCTTCGTGCTGCTAGTTAAGTGGCTTTATAGTTTATTAGCTAAGGCCTTAGGAAAGCTTAACCTGAGTCCCAATGTCTCCAGCTGCAAAAGGGGGTGAAGATGGGCAGGAGAGGAGGAGTAATAATGCCTTCCCAATGAGATGATAGTAAGGGTTAGAAGAAAGCAACAAGCACAGAGGAACCCTCCTCTGTCTTTCATTTTGGGTTTAATTGTAGCCATTACTTATTGAGGTTGGTAAGGAGCTTCATGCATAATTCTCAAGTGCAAGAAAAGTCACACTTCTTTATTTCTGTGATTTGTATTGCCTTTTCTGATCTCCCCCATTTTCTAGGACAGAATTCAATTTCAGTTGTGTTCAAGAGGCCTGACCCTTACGGGTGTGAAAAGTCTCTGTAGATCAGCAGCCATCTATATTTGGGAAAGGCTCTCTGGACCTCAGTCTACTGGGTCCAATTTATTAGACTTTCCCTGTATTGAATCTGAATTTTGAGGCATAGGAAACTGTTTTTTATTTCCAAGTTTAGAGGACTGCATTGATGTTTTATTTCTTGTGTAGCAGTGATTTTTCAACCTTTTCCATCTCATGGCATACATAAACTAATTAAAATTCTGTGGCAGACCAAGAAATATATTCTTTTCCCGATCTGACAAAAAACAATAGGTGTAATTTCGATTCACTTATTCTGGATGGCTATTGTGTTGGCTGCTGTTGTTTCTTTTTTATTTGACAATCTAGGGGAAAAGAGGTCAGTGCTCCTGACTAAATAGTTAGATATTACAGGTTTTAAAAATTCTTGCAGCACGCTGGCTGAAAGATCACTGTTATATAGCATTATTCTTATTTGAATGTTGAACACATTACAAATTTATTTTGGTGTACAGAATGAGGAAGGGGTCCAATTTAACTTTTTCATGAGACTCACCAATTAGTTATTCCGAGATCACTTATTAAGGTATCTGTCCTTGCCCAGCTCATTTGAGGTTCTGAATTTAAATTATTGAAACATTTTAGTTATATAAATTAAATCATTAAATGCTTAATTTCCATATGTGATGAGGTCTCTCTCTGGCTTACTTGTTTTATTCATCTTTCTGTCTATTCTTGCACCAATAAAACACTTTAAAAGTTTTACAGGTTCAAAAAATGTTTTAATATCCAACTCTTTCCTCCTGTTTCTCCTATTTTTATAGTTCTCCCAAGTGAGCTTTATAATCAACTTTATGTCCAGGAAAATAGAAACCTGTTGGCATTTAATTTGAGTTCATTAAACATAAAAAGTAACTTTGGGGGGATAGAAAACTTTATGATGTTGGTTCTTCCTATCTAAGAATCTGAAAAATATTTTTAGTTGTTGAAGTTTCCTTTTGTGTCTTTCAGAGATATTTTTACAGGTTTCTCATGTGGACTTTGATGATAATAGTGTTATTATTACTCTTATAAATGGACTTTTCCCTTCCGTGTGTCTTCTAATAGAATTTTGCTTATACTGTATAAGCAAAATCTTATACAGTAAGATGTTTTTACTTTTAATCTTTCCTAATCTCTTTGATTAGGTATGCCTCTTAGATGTGTTGAATTTTGCTTTGTTAGCCAATCTGAAAATATTATAGGCAGGGTAAGCCCACTTACACGTATTGATGTGCTTGGGCGGTTTGACCTCAATTGTGTCACAGTGTTTCTATGAGAGGAGATGAGTGTGTGCATAAATAGTATTTCACTATGGGCTTATTTTACTTATTTTATTTGCTTAGTTTATCTGCCCCCCACCCAGATATATCTTTTTGGTATTTAGGAAGATCTGGAATCTTGGTCTAATGGCTACGCTTAAATGAACACCTTTATATAATACACTCAAGGTCATCTGTTTTGGGTTTTGTCCAATGCTTCCTTACTAGGAGCAATGTTGACATTAGCTAGCAATCTTTCCTTTTAAAGTCATTTTCCCTCAGTTAATACTTATAAGGCAGTCTTGGAGCATAATCTCCTTTCTTGATGCTCTTTGCTTACCTGTCTTCATTTTGATTGGCTGTTCCTGAAAAGGAGGGGAAGGAAAATGGCAGCATCTTTCTTTATACCTCGCGCTACCTCTGCCTCCCACAGCACCTGGGGCAGCGCGTAGGTTGGGGAATGAGGGCCATATTCTGACAGGTAAAGGGGAGCCATTTCTATCATCTGTTTTTAACAACAAGGGACGATTCTGAATGTATGATTGGCACTTGGCTGAGTGCTTTGTAAATGGAGATATAATCACTGCTATGGGGAAAATTGAGGAGGGAGCCAGTGTTTAGATCACCCATGCATCTGGACACTAGGAGCCTAGGGCCCATCTCCCAGCAGACATCCTGTGCTTAGGTTTCACAGGAAAGCTGCACTGCCATCTGTACTCAATGGACACCGCAAGTGTGTCTAATGGATGTGGCATTGGGACTAGAATGGACTTGGGGAGCCAGCCCTTCCCCACATATTCTGAACTGCCTGTGTCGTTGAACATATGAGAAAGGGAAGGAGCTCCCTTTAGCTTGACTGAAATTGAATTTCTCATTACCAACATAGCCATCTGATAAAGAGATGTAAAATAATGGACTTTCTAAAATATTCAGTGTTGTAGAGTAAAATTCTAACCTCTTCTCATGGGGTAAACTTATAACACATGTGTGTGACAATGGAATAGAAGCTGAAGATTCCAAAACAGCAAGCTGGTTCACATAGAAGATAAAGTGGAACCCAGAATTATCCCTTGAAGTGCTGGAGTGTGGCCATCAGAGCCTTTTGTTGGGTGCCTACAACCTTGGGTAGGAAGAGATCTGCTGGGCATGTTGCTGATTCGAATACATGTCTCGTTTCCAACTAGGTATGATGGACTTCTGAATCTCTGCACATTGTCTTCCTGTCTCAAATGTTTCTCTCTCATCTAAAGATTTGCTTACTGTGTATGAGCTTTTCTGGTGCTCTGTTGACCCCAGACTTCTGCTTTACTCATCCCTCATAGAATCAGAACATGGGTGCTTGGTGCCCAGAACTGAAGAAAGGACCCCAGTGAAAGATGTGTTAACTACTGAAAGATGTATTCAAAGCTGTGTTCGGGCGTATCTTCTGGAAAAGTATTAGAAGTAAAAGAAAATTGGGTGTCAGTATGAAATTTTTTATGGCCTAAAGCTAGAAGAAAATCTGTACATATCAGTGGAAGGATCAAGATTCTTTTCAAGTTAGGGACATGATGGCTATGGGTTGTAGTTTCTGTCAGCCCCTTTTCTTCTTTGATTGGATCTTTTATTGCTCAGAGCCTTTCTGTTTGAGGTGCAATAAAAGCTGTAATTTTTACTTGTTTCTAATTTTTAGTGCCTTTATTGAATCAAATCAAGGCTGGCTCTCTTAGGCAGTCCATGTCCTTCTCTCCTACCACATTTATTATTATTATTATTATTACATGGAGAAGAAACAGAGAGAGAAAGAAGTAGCTATAAAAGGTGGAAATAAGCTCTCATCATTTGAAGTGGTTGGTGTTATTTTTTTTTCCCCCAAAGGCTCTGTGGGGAATTCTGAACATTAGTTTCAAAAATGCCATCCCTATGCCAAAGCTGCTTTTAGATTTGGCTTGTTGGAACCCTTTTTGTGAACTCCAGCACTGATAATGGGAAATGTTGATTCTCGAAATAGAAGAAGGGTGATGTAATGACCTAAAATCATAGGCTAGATCTATCCAAAAGTTTCTAAAGTGTGAGAATCCCCAATTCTTTTTCCCCCTTGCTGTTAAAGATGATACTGATTTTAACGTTTTCAGTACTTACTTCTTCCTTGCCATTCTAAACTGGCTTATTGCATTTTGGTGAAGCAAAACCATAGGAATTTAGGAAGACAAGAAAGGTGAAATGGGCCTTTTCCAGGGCTAGGTGATAAATATATATATTTTAAACTTTTTAATTTATTATTTTTATTTATTTATTCATTTTAGAGAGGACCGGGGGGGGGGGGGAGAGAGAGAGAGAGAGAGAGAGAGAGAGAGAGAGAGAGAGAGAGAGAAAAGGGGGAAGGAGCAGGAAGCATTAACTCCCATATGTCCAGGGTTTCAAACTGGCGACCTCAGTGTTTCCAGGTCAACAGTTGATCCACTGCGCCACCATGGGTCAGGCAGGTGACAAATATTTTGAAGAATTTGACAAGTGAGCCATGGAAGAAATTGTCTATGAAGAAAGTGGAGGGGAAAGAAAAGTGAAATTTTATTTTATTTTTAAATTTTATTTATTGATTTTTAGAAAGAGAGGAAGGGAGAGGGACAGAAACATCAATCTGCTCCTGTATGTTCCCTAACTGGGGATCGAACTGCCAACCTCTGAATATTGAGATGATTCTCTAATCAACCGAGCTATCTGGTCAGGGTAGAAGATTGAAATTTTAAGATCCATTATTCCTGAGCTCAATATCCTCCACTCATGCTATTTGAGAATATTAATAAAGAACTTGTGTTATTTGGAAATTATTATTTGTATTCGGACCACAGTTCTTTGAATTGCTATAATATTCTAAGACTAGTTTTCATGGATGGTGCCATTATAAGGTTTACACTTGAGTTTCTTGTTATGATAACTTTATTTCTGGTCACCTATAGAACATTTCCTTAGGTCCAGTATGAAGAATAGGTTCCATTTCACATATCAACTCTGATTGTGTAGTACAACTTGTGGAGCGCTGTGTTGAGGATTACAAAACACCATGTGGGTCTTAGTGAGAAATAATACCTGATTGATTAGTAATGTCTGCATGGGCATGAGATGCTGGTGAATATTCATTTGCCACAGACTCTTCCACAGACATTAGAAAACATTCTTCTACACTTTTCTTGTGATATAAAGCTAATGTGAGAGGGAAGACCTACAGAACCCTGCTGTTTACAACTGCTTTTTGTTGTCAAAAGTGGGTGGCAGAATACTATCAAGTTTTAATAGAAGAGAAGGGAATGAGTTAATTAACAGGAAAGGTTTCTTCCTCCCCAGCTTTATTGAGATACAGGTGCCATATTACATCATGTAAGTTTAAGGTGTACAATGTGTTGATTTGATACACTGACATATTGCAGAATGATTACTCCCATAGCATTAGCTAAGACCTGTATTAAATCACATAATTACCATTTTTTTGTGTGTGTGTGTGGTGAGAACATTCGACATCTATTCTCTTAACAACTTTCAAGTTTATAATATAGTCTTATTAACCATGCTCACCATGCTGTACATTGGATCCACAGAATTTATTCATCTTTTAACTGAAAGTTTGTACTCTGACTCACTTTTCCCTATTTCTGTCCTTCCCCACCCTGCCCAGCTCCTGATAACCACCATTTTACTCTCTGTTAATATTAGTTCAGCTTTTTAAGATCATATAAGGTTTATCTTTTTCTGTTTGACTTGTTTTATTAACACAGCAAAGTTCTTTTAGTTATACTTATTGATTTATTTTAGAGAGATGGGAAGGGGGGAGGGAGAAAGAGAGAGAAAGAGAGACATCGATTTGTTGTCCAACTTATATATGCATTCATTGGTTAATTCTTGTATGTTCCCTGACCAGGAATCAAACCCACAACCTTGATTTATTAGAGTGATGCTCTAACCAACTGAGCTACCCAGCCAGGGCTAACACAGCAAAGTTCTTATGAAAAGAATTTAATCTTTGACTGAGTTCTGTGAAATGGAAGAATTGACCTTGATTTCACTACTCTTTTGGACCTAAAATTTCCATTGGAGCTCTGAGCACAACATAGACTAACTGGGTTCAAAAAGTCAAGCACTTTGTTGTATGAATTATTTATAGTAACTGCATCCACTGCCTGGAATCCCTACAGCAATGATTCTGTACCCTTTTTACCTTAAGTCATCCCACATTTCATTAAAGCATTTTCCTCTTTATGAAGTTTTTTCTTTTTTCCTACAATGAATATTTCTGTAGTTATAGGAATTTGGTGTGTTAACAATAGCTTCCATTTCTTGGCTAATTGTTTTGCATATATTAACTTATTAAATACCTACAAAAATATTGTGGCCTGACTAGGCGGTGGCACAGTGGATAGAGCGTTGGACTGGGATGTGGAGAACCCAGATTCGAGACCCCAAGGTTGCCAGCTTGAGCGTGGGCTCATCTGGTTTGAGCAAAGCTCACCAGCTTGGACCCAAGGTCGCTGGCTTGAGCAAGGGGTTACTTGGTTGGCTGAAGGCCCACGGTCAAGGCACATATGAGAAAGCAATCAATGAACAACTAAGGTGTCACAACAAAAAACTGATGATTGATGCTTCTCATCTCTCTCTGGTCCTGTCATCTGTCCCTATCTATCCCTCTCTCTGACTCTGTCTCTGCAAAAAAAAAAAAAAAAAAAAAAATTGTGAAATCAATATTGTTATACCCATTTTTATGCTGAAATAACTGGCCTTTAGGATCATAAGGATGGACTCTCATGAATGATATTTGTACCTCTAGAAAGAACCCCAGAGAGAGTTCTTACTCCTCTGGCCATGTGAAGACAGAAGATGACTATCTATGAACCACAAAGCGGGCTTTCATCAGACGCTAAATCTGCTAGCACTTTGGTTTTGGCCTTCCCAGCCTCAGAATGAAATGTTCGTTGTTTAAGCTGCCTGTGCTGACTGTGACACAGGCTAACGAGCAAGATGCAATTAATCAATTTTACATTCCCCTAAAACTGTAAAATGAAGTCATAAAAAGTGCTCTGCAGATGTGGTACATGGTGCAGGGAGGGGCTGACAGAGGGGTTTGACACCACTGGGGGAAGGGATGGCTCCTTGGATGAAGAAATAGTTTAGCTGGGACTCAAAACTTGAGTTCGTTTGGTGAAGAAGAGAGGGAAAAGAATTTCAAAGAGAGGGACCAGAACGTGAAAATCATGTGGGGAGAGAGTGTGAAATAAAACACACCCAATGTGGCTAGAGTTGGGAGGGGTCAGGTGGCTGGCTGGAGGGGTAGGCAGGGGACAAACCGCACATGGTCTTGGGCCATACTCAGGGTTTTGGTCTTTATCCTGACAACTACAGACAGCTACTGCAGGATTTTAAGCAGGAGAGTGGCTTGAGTAGGCTTACATTTCAATCAGATTGCCTGGCTGTGATGAGAAACAGGTTGGAGGAGGACAAGAGCAGAAGCAAATAGTTCAGTTTGGGCAATTGCAGCAGGATCTACAACCCAGGACTCTGTGTCCCAAGATGACCAGTTTACAGGAGTTTTCAGTCCTCCATGGACAGGTAGCGTTGGGATAACACATCTAAATAGTAGGATCTAAACCTGTATACAGTATAACATGCCAGCAAAGAGCATTAGCTTTGGAGCCACCTGTGGCTGCTTTGTATTGACAGCCATTGGTTGCCATGATCCTCCTCGTTCATTTGTAGTCAATGTCCAATGCCCTTTGCTTTTCTATCCAGTATTCACAATCCAATGATTTCCAGTGCCAGTCTTCCTTCTCCTGTTCTGTTTTTTAAGTCATTTGTTCAGGAATAGGTGTGTGACATGTTTCCAGCCAATGAGAAGTGAAAGGTAGTTGGGAGTGTGAAGATGTGCATCTGAGGAAGATTTCTGTCTTATCAGAGAAATCCATAGTGGGTGACTCTGGATATGACATCTGGAACTGCCATAGCCTGTGGATGGCAGAGCTGGGAAGTGTAAAGGAACTCGAGACCTTAATAGCACCATCCAGCTGTTAGTCAACCAAATCAATCATTCTCAGAGCTCACACTGCCTCTGACCTTTCTGTAATGCAGGATAATTAAGTCTTTAATTTAGACTTAGACTTAGGCTTCTTCTGTTTGCAGATGAAGATAGTGAAACTAATAAACCAGCTGTGTGGACTTGGGAAAGCTAATTACCGTCTTTGAGTCATTGTTCCTGTCTGTTGGTACACTTGCTGTGTTGAAACATTTGAAGATTTTACTTAGTGCACCTTCTATGCTTAGCTCTGTGCCTAGCAAATAGTGCCTAAATAAGTTGTTGTTAAGGAGATAAAGAATGATCATGTTTCACATATGGACCAATGAGGATTGACTCTGATTATATATGGCCAACTGTTTGGAAATGAATGAATGAATGCATGAATAAATAAATAAATAAGTAGCTATACTTTCTTTTTTTTTCTGCCCCAATTTATCTTGACTCTTGGTTGTTTTTATAGAACATGTAAATGTACCCTAGACTGCCTGGAGAACATTAAAAACATTCTTTTTTGTTTTGCCACCATGATGTTCCATTTCAATATAACCAATTAGATTGGTTGTGTAGATGATTCAATTTGCTTATTAGCTGGGAGGTTACTGGAGCCAAAGTCCATCCTTTGGCTGCGGCCTCCCTGTATTTCGTGGAAGGATTTTATACACATGATAACCACAGTATGGGGATCATTTTGGCCATACTTATTTACTCTGTCACCAGGGAACACTGAATTAATTTCATTAATTCTTGAATGTGTGGCTCAGTAGCCTAGCTTTTCTTTCCTGAAATTTTGAGAAGACTTTGGACCACTGTGAATACTTCACAAGCTAGATGGATACTCACAACATGAAGTGGATGATTCAAAGTCCAAACTTGCTTTTGAGCCTCAAGCCTGAAATACCTGTCTTTCTCTTTCTCCTATCCCCTGCCACCCCGCTGTTTGTCTCTATCTGAATTCACTGGGTGATTTCTAAAAGTGTGCCTTCCTTTGAATGTGTTCTGAAAGGCCACACCCACTGGCTGGTGCTGGATGCTAAGCTGGTCTGCAATCAGCATACTTTTGTCTGCAGGAAGAAAGCTAATATTTGAAGGGCACAGTTCTAGGGGATTTACATGATATTATTATCTTCATGTCACCAGGGAGATCTAGGATCAGAGAGAAGAAATAAGTGTGTGTGTGTGTGTGTGTGTGTGTGTGTGTGTGTGTGTGTGTGTGTGTGTTTGACAGAGACAGAGAGAGGGACAGGTAAGGTCAGACAGGCAGGAAGGGAGAGAAATGAGAAGCATCAATTTTTCATTGCGGCACTTTAGTTGTTCATTGATTGCTTTCTCATATGTGCCTTGACCAGGAGGCTTCAGCAGAGTGAGTGACCCCTTGCTCAAGCCAGTGACCTTGGGCTCAAACCAAAGACCATGGGGTCATGTCTATGATCCCATGCTCAAGCCAGCAATCCTGCGCTTAAGCTGGTGAGCCTGTGCTCAAGCTGATGAGCCTGCACTCAAGTCGACGACCTCAGGGTTTTGAACCTGAGTCTTCTGTGTCCCAGTCCAGCGCTTTATCCACTGCACCACTGCCTGGTCAGGCAAAGAGAGGAAATAACTCACTGCCTATACAGGGAATTTGAACCTAGGCTTGCCTCCCTCCAAAGCCACTTTACCGGAGAAGCAGTATCACATAGCGAGAAGTAGTTATCACAGGGTCAAAACATGGGCTGCAGTGTCAGGGGCCAGTGTCCAGTTGAGGGCTCTGCCACTTACTGCCTGGGATCCTAGGCAAGGTACTTAACTGCCTTGTGTCTCAGTTTCCTCTCCTATTTAACGGAAATAATATTAGTACCAATGTCAAAGGGTTATTGTGAGGATTAAATGAGTAAATCTACATCTGACGCTCCCAGAGCAGTGCCTGGTCCGAGGGAGCACTAGCTGGGTTAAGTAAAACACATAGGATATGTTCCTCACCATCCAGCGAGTGTGTCTGAATTGCAAGATTGCCACTTTGAAATCAATATCACTGTATGTTTTGTAACAGAATTAGAAATGCCTTTGATGACGTTGCTTTCCCTTGACAATAGAGCTAGAATATGGCAGTCTGGAACTGGATTGCGGGTCTTTTAAATGGGCAAACCACTGTGTGTTCTTGCTCAGGCACAGAATGGGACGCTCTGGGGAGTAAACAGAGCAGATAAAAACTGCTAAAGGTATTCATTCTAAGGCTAACATTCACACAAGCTTCTTAGGCTTTTCAGAGATTACCTATGAATGATCAGGGATTTTCTTTGCATATTGAGACTTAAAAATCAAATATGATTTCAAATAAAAGTTCAGGAACAATGCATATATACCTATATTCACAGGAGATTCCCCATTTCCTTTTTTTTATCATTTGCCATTAACCAAAGCTTCTCTTTTCTTATTCATTTTAACAACCTTATCTTTTGTTGTTACAGTTAAGAGGTTTTCTATATTCAAAATTGGTCACACATAAGCCGTTTTTTAATGACTGCATCGGTTCCAAATCAGTGTGCTATAAATAAACATGAAAACTGGAATAAATTTCATTAGCAAGTAAACATAACACATATCACAGAATACTTCACATAAATTCCCTTCTGTGCTTGTCAAGCAAGGACTCAGGAAATGCTTGTTTCTGCAAGCTGTACCAAGACTCATAAATTGCTTCACAGAATGAGGAAATATTTAGTAAACACAGACAATTAATAACCAGGTTCCCAGGAGAATGAAGTGGAGCTCTTACACACTTTCAAAGAGTTAAAGCACAGTGTTTGTCCTTATACTGTCCTTGAAGGCTCTGCCACTCGGTGCCGTGAATGGGTAAACTAGGCTCAGATTGGTAGGAGAAAGAGACATATAAACTCAAAATTCATTATCTTGTGTGTGGTTATATTTTTCATTTCTGGAATAGATTCCTCCTTTTTCGGGAAATAACATCCCCATCATTCTTGGGTGAATCCAATCTTCCCCACTGTCAGTAGGTATGTTTTGGGTGGAGTTGATTTACCCCTCTTGCTTCAGGTATGAAATCTGACCCAGACCTGGACAATTAGCAGATTTCATCTCATTGACCATGATAATTGGTCCAGGGGTAAGCAGAGAGTCCAAGGCAGCCCAATAAGATTCAATTCTGGGATTTCTGTTGGAATTATTAGGACAGAAAATTTCCTTAGGAAGACTTTCAGCTGAGGTAGCCCCAAGTGGAAACCAACTGCTTAGAATTAGGCCAACACAAAAAAGAATGTCTAGAAATAAAGAATCAGACATGAAGTTGTCATGTGAGCACTTCGATTCAGCCATATCTGAAGACTCTTAAAATGAGGGAATAATGTATCCCTATTTTTATTATTAATTTGGAATTTTCCTTAAGCCAGTTTGAATTGGTTTATGTCATTTGCAGTGAAAGGATCCTCAGTAAAAGACTATGATAAAAAGTACCATCATAGTCATACGAACAAAAGGTCTTGGGGCATCCTGGAGGGAGAGATGAATGACTGACATCTGAAGGACATGTGCAATTTCACGAGAAGACCATGGCAGGTGAAGCCATTTTGGATAAATAGAGCAACATGAGAAAAGAGAAGAGGAGGCAGATTTCAAGGGATCTGAGAAATTTGGGGTGACTGGGGCATAGTGTTGAGGTGAGGAGTGGTGAGAGGATTGTCCAGAGAGATGAGCTGGAGCTCAATATTCCAGGGCACCATACACCACACCAAGGACCTCAGGCACCATGAGCCACAGGAGGAATGATGTGGTTAGATATGTTTGTTCAACTCCTTACTATGGTGGCAGAATGGGGAACGCATTGGGTGTGTGACCTATAAGCAGATAAGCTGATTTGGAGGCTATGACAGAACTCAGGAAAGAAATAAAATGCCACAGACTAAGGTCAGTAAATATACAGCAAACTGGCTGTCTTTTCCCAATCCTGCATTTATGGTAGACATTGCTAATTGACCAACCTTCTATCTACTTTGGTATTGTCAGAGCAGTGTTGCAAACAGCCATTCCCAATCATTTGCTGATATTGTTACTTGAGTTGAACCGTTCCTGCGATTCTAATCCATACAGTAAGTAGTTGATGTGGATGCTTTAATGAGACTGTAATAATTCTCTTGGATTGCCTCTTGCTTTAGATTCTTTGGGTTGTGTCTTAAGGCTTGTAGAAGCAAATGAATGTTTGCTGAGCAGGAAAAACACAGTGGTGGGCAAAGGTATGTTAACAATAATATATATTAATTAATTAATAATGCAAAAATAAATGCTGTGTTTTGTATACTCACACCTGTAAACCTACTGTTGCCACCCTGTATCTTGACTCAAGTTTCAGCCCCAAAGAGAGATAGGCACTTTTCTTCTCTCAGTGAAAACAAGAGCCCTGGCCCAGCCACCAAAGCAAAGCTGATGGACTCCACGGGGACCACTGTCTAGCTCAAGCTACTTCTAACGGGATGGGAAGCACATGCATTTCCTTTAGGTCACAGCTTTAAAGCTGACCTGCGGCCATAAGCACCACCCTCTGACAGCTCCTTGGAAGCCGCTCTGACATGAGTTATGGGTCTCAGGACCATTTCTGGTAACAGGAGTACGCTTCAGCAAAGCTGTTGTGGAGTTACTGCCGGAGAGGGAGTGCTAAACTGAAAGGCAAAGGAATAAATGGAGACAGAGCTGCTCCATCCACCCGCCAAAGAGATTTCCCCACAGCCGCTGAGGCCCATTGGGTTAAAGGCTACAGCGAGAGCTCTTGTTGCCGTAGGGAGGATGCCGGCAGGCAGGGTGGTGTGTGTTCTGTTGCTGGCCCAAAGACACATTCACCAAGCAGGAACCGGAATGGCTTTGGAATTTTGAGAAGTGGCTTGTCCCCTAAATAGCAAAGAGGCACTATTTCCCCAGATCTTTAGAGTCTCATCAAATTTGCTTTTTAATTAAGGGAGAGAAATCCCCAATTTGTACAAAACTGGAGGTCATGTACGGAGGAACTTGGGTCTTGAATAAGAAGGTTTGAAACTTTCCGAAGGCTTCCCCAATTCTGCTGCTTAGTACAGTCTTGTTCTTGCTTGTTCGTATGGAAAGGAGAATGCACCGCTATTTGGGGGAAGCCAGTGTTTTACAATAAAGACAAGCAGGTCTACAGCAGCAGAGGAACAAGGGGGTACTTCAATAGCCTGTCAGTATCTATGTTCTCAGAAATGCAAAGAAAACCTACCCACGATTCTATATATAAAAAAGAATTACTATTTATCAGCAACATATGCTGACACTCCGTATATATGATCTCATTTACGTTCCCCAGCCACAAGAGGTACTTCCTTTTAGTTTTGCAAATGAAGTAACAGAGTTTTTTTTTTTTAAAGACCTTATTCATTTTAGAGAGGAGGGAGAGAGAGAGACACAGAGAGAGGGAGGGATAGGGAAGGAGAAGGGGCGAGGAGCAGGAAGCATCCACTCCCGTATGTGCCTTGACCAGGCAAAGCCCAGGGTTTCAAACCAGTGACCTCAGCATTCCAGGTGAGGTCACTGTGCCACCACAGGTCACTGTGCCACCACAGGTCAGGCATGAAGTAACAGAATTTAAAGAGGTAGCTTACCCAGGCTCCACGTTGAGAAGTGAGGAAGCCTGGATTTAATCACATATTGGTGTGAGTCCTAAGCCCATGCTGTTCCTGCTCTCCTCTGATACTTTGTGGTATAGAAAATGATTGAGCTGGAACACATTGCCCCCACCAGGATAAATGGAAGTCCCTAAAAGACTGGGCACTGGACACCCTGCTGAGCACATTGCTGGTGTTTTCCTCGCTTAATCCTCAGAATAACACTGTGCATTGAGGCCAGTTACTTACCCATTTTACAGATAAGAAAATTTAGAGACTCCAGTAAGTTGCTCAAGACCTGCCAGCCAATAAATTATAAACCTGGGGTTAGGGTTCAGATTCACCTTGCTTCAAATCACACTTTTTTTTTTAAATCTTAAAATAAAAAAAAAATTGATTTCAGAAAGAGTGGAAGGGGAGAGAGAGAGACATCGATTTGTGGTTCCACTTATTTATACATTCAATGGTTGATTCTTGCATGTGACCTGACTGGGGACCGAACCCACAACCTTGGCATATGAGTCAACACTCTAACCAG
Source organism: Rhynchonycteris naso (assembly GCA_037038555.1). NCBI lineage: Eukaryota > Metazoa > Chordata > Mammalia > Chiroptera > Emballonuridae > Rhynchonycteris > Rhynchonycteris naso. The sequence goes on along the minus strand of CM073003.1, from coordinate 106,629,503 downwards.
CTGAGCTACCTGGCTAGAGCCAAAGCACAAAGCCAGTGCAGTACATAGACCTATTAATAGAGGCACGTGAGACTAGTTGAGGGGGTACAGAAACAAATACCTTTAAAAGGTGTTATTTAAAATCAATGCAGGTAAGTGAGACTGCCTTTCTTAATGGTGGTAATATGTATTATTTACAATTTTTTTTTTTTTTACAGGGACAGAGAGAGAGAGTCAGAGAGAGGGATAGATAGGGACAGACAGACAGGAACGGAGAGAGATGAGAAGCATCAATTATTAGTTTTTGGTTTTGACACCTTAGTTGTTCATTGATTGCTTTCTCACATGTGCCTTGACCACGGGCCTTCAGCAGACCGAGCAAACCCTTGCTCGAGCCTGCGACCCCGGACTCAAGCTGGTGAGCTTTTGCTCAAACCAGATGAGTCCGCGCTCAAGTTGGCAACCTCGGTCGGGGTCTCGAACCTGGGTCCTCCTCATCCCAATCTGACGCTTTATCCACTGCGCCACTGCCTGGTCAGGCAATTATTTACTATTTTTAAAATGGATTTATTTAAATCAAAAAGTGAGCTGATTTAAATAAAATGTTCAGTGAATAATATAAGGTGGCACATAGCTTGGCAGAAATGGTCCTGGTGGTACTTGAAAGACTGAGGTTTGGGCATGCTGCGTTTCAGCAGTGACTCCGCCTGCTCTAGGCTAACGGGTGGGGAGGCTCAGCGATGTGCATGGGGCTGCAGGTACTATTCCAGGGCGAGAGGCGGAATGCCTTCAGAGAGTCAGGCAGAGCCCAGCTGCCTGGGAGACCTTGAAAACATAGATCTTTCTGCTGGCTGTGTGCCGTCTCACAGATATTACACCCTGTGGACAGGTGAACATGGTTAGTTTGTTTCATCTTTAATATTCTGCCTGAATGTCCAGTCGATGTCCTACCTCCTCCAAGAAGTTTCCCTCCAAGTCCCTACTGTCTTCATCTCTATACCATGAAACCTGGCTTTCACAGTATCTAGTAGTGCACTATTATTATTTCTCTGTCAACTCTGAATAGGGATGGCAAGTGTATTTAAAATCATGTAATAGCCTGACAAGGTGGTGGCCCAGTGAATAGAGCATTGGCTTGGGACGCTGAGGACCCCAGTTTGAAACCTGAAGGTCACTGGCTTGAGCCCAAAGGTCACTGGCTTGAAGCCCAAGGTTGCTGGCTTGAGCAAGGAGTCACTGGCTCAGCTGGAGACCCCAAGTCAAGGCACATATGAGAAGCAATCAATGAATAATTAAGGTGCTGCAACTATGAGTTGATGCTTCTCATCTCTCTCCCTTCCTGTCTGTCTGCCCCCCCCAAATAGTAAAATAAAATAAAATAAAATCATGTAATAACTCTGAATGATGGGTAGTGGCCACTGAAGTGCTTGCTGTATGTAAGATCAGTAGAAAGTGACACCATGATCAGTTAGTAATGTCTCTCATGGGCAGGTTAAGGGAAAAAAAGGAATGTCACACATTTGTCATTCCTGATTCTCAATTCTCCAAGTAGATGGTGACTCGCTGAGGAAATGACTCATTGTTTCTTTATAATTGCACTTCCCTCATCATGTAGCATGTGTATATGTTCATTGATTCTGTCTCTCATTTTCCCTGAACCTGAATCTGGAATTCCAGGGGAATCAGAAGCCATCATGATAAATTTCAACATAGATTGCAGAAATAGAGTCTGCACTTTTGGTCTGAAGACGAAGTAGCTGCTTAGCAAGAAGCAAATGCCCCTTTCCTCTCCACTGTAATCCAGCAAATCCAAGGGTGTTTATGGATGAGGGGCAGGCAGAAGCCAGGGAAGGGGATGGACCACAAAAGCAATGTCTTCAGTACCAAATGAGCTTGCACAGAAACATTTGGAAGAGACAGTTTTTCCCATATGCAAATACAGTCATATTCATCATTTTTAAATTTGATTTGACATCTTCCTGGTTTTCTATATGACTCCATTACTTGTTTCCAAAGAGCAGACAGCCAGTAGGTAGGAATGGTTGGTTCATTGGCCATCTTTGCTTGGGATTTCTTCGGTATCATGGTAGGCTCAGGAACAGCAGCTGTCTGGATTCATCCATAGTGGGCTATTGATCTAGACAAGTGCCTGCACTGGATCCAGAAGCATCCATTCATAGCTGGGAAAAAATGACCAGTGACTTGCCCACAGCATCCTGTATCTGCTTCTAGTTTGGGCACTCCTTCACAAAACTATGCAGGCTCTGCTCATCCCTCCTTTGGCCACGCTCAGACTTCTCTTTGCTGTCCTCAGATGTTTACCGCCTCCATGGTAAGGCCCTTTCTTTCCCTTCTTGGGAAAATACTGCTGTTTTTCCTTCTTTTCAGCTCACCCAGCATCCTGCCTCACAGTCTTTCAGAGATTTTTCTCTTCACTTGTTGTCTATATACCATTTAGAATAAGTGATTCTTAGATAGCTCATGTATTTCCTCTTGGTGGTGGTACTTTCAAGCCTGAAGCTTTGTTTTGTGGCTTGTTTGTTTCGTGGGTCATGTAATCATGTTTGTGGTGTGAATCTCAGGCAGTATGATAGGCCACTGGGGGCCGTGCTTTGGGATACAGAAGTTTCCGTTGACTCAGACAGTGAAACAATTCACTCTTCTGCCTGAGTACTTCCAGGAAGTGGCTTACCACCAGCAACCCTGGCAGAAGTGGGCTGTCAGATGATGATCAATAATTATGTGTGAGTTAATTCTTTATACGGTACAAGCCATATCTGTCGGAATAAAGCATTAAGTGGGTCATGTAATGCTGCTTGGCAATGGGTGTGACTTTGTGCAAAGAAAAGGCACAGAATACACCATTAAGCTGGTACCGAAGGAGACTGCATGCTTACTGAAGCAGAGAAAACCAGGCATGCATGCATATTATGTTCATACATGAAAGGCAGAGTTAAGGCAGAAAATGCTTTCGCTTAAACAAATGTTGAAAGTTACAGTTTGGAGCATTTTTGTACCTTTCTCTCTAAATACTAGCTTAATGCCAGGCTTAAGGGAGGCATTCAAGAACTGTTTTGTAATCTATGGAGTAAGATTGAGGTTAAGTCTTGCTATTTACCCACATAGGCTCAAATAAGGTAATCTTGAATGTTAGGTGATCCTGCATTATCTCCAAAGAGAATGAGATGTTTAAAAGTTTTTTGTTTTTTGGTTTTTTTTGGTCCAATTGAACACATACTTCTGCGTCTGTAGATGAAATAAAATAGTTCTGATGAGAAGTAATACTTAAGTTATTGAGTTCATGGCACATACATAGTTCAGGAGTTAGAGTATTAATTTAGAAGTACTTCTTTTGCTCCACTTTTATACTTTTTGAATTTTATTCAAACTCTTCAGATGCATTTTTGATATTAGTGTTGCTGACATAGTTCCTGCTTTTCCTGCACCAATCACTTCTGACGATTCCTGTTGTTCAAAAGAAACAGGCTGTTGCCCAAAGATATTTCACAGTTGACAGTATAGCACTGAATTATGCAGAACCCCATTGGCACCAATCAGCCTGATGCTGGTTCTGGAATCCATGAATTCTTTATTTCAAGAGTCCTTTTTGTGGTTTAGAAAGCACAGCTGTTAGTGCTGGAGCCATCAAGTGGGCACATTTTTTTCCCAGGCTTCCCCATCAGGAGTAGAGTCTAGCAAGAAGCTTTCTTCTCGGATTGGCTTTTGGGCTCTGTCCCGTCTAGAGAATTAGGAGGAGGGCTGGGAGCCAGTGCAGGAGGCGCAGAACAAGGACAAAAGACATGGGGTGTGGCCCAGCCCTGGGCTGGGTTGTGAGGACTTTGGAACACAGAGCCAGGAGGGATTATGGAGATGATAGGATCTAACACAGTGGTTCTTAACCTGGGTTCTATTGAACCCTAGGGGTTCGATGAGTCAGTCTCAGGGGTTCGGAGAAGCCTCTGCCGCGGAGGCCAGAATAAAGTAATACCATAATTGGTTGTGAGTTCATGCACTTTGTTGGTTTTGTTCTTTGAGCAAGGTGATGTTCATGCACGGCTCATTTTGTGCACCAGTAAATAAACATATACCTATATCTTGAATTTGGAAAAAAAATCATATTTTATTTATCACTAAAGAAGGGTTTGGTGAATGCGCATATGAAACTGGTGTGTTCGGTACCTCAAAAAAGGTTAAGAACCACTGATCTAACACTCTCCTAGTTTAGTAAAGAAACTTCACACAAAGTCTAGGGGAGGCTTGTGTCCCAGGATATGATTTTTTTCCTTTGACTCCAAAGCCCATACTTTTCTTAACCACTGCACTATCTTTCCTCTGGGGAAATTCGTGTGATTCCTATTCTTGCTCCTTATTAATTATGAACCCTCAGGCAAGAGACTTAGCTTCTATGAACCTGAGCTTCATTATCTTTGAAAGGAGGCAATAATCCCCATGGTGATTTTGTAAGCAGAAATGAAATAGTATGTGTAAAGTGCTCATCACTGTGTCTGACATAGTAGCTCAATGTACAGTAGCTACTACTACAGTGTGTCCGTAAAGTCATGGTGCACTTTTGACTGGTCACAGGAAAGCAACAAAAGACGATAGAAATGTGAAATCTGCACCAAATAAAAGGAAAACCCTCCCAGTCTCTGTAGGATGATGTGGCAGCATATGCGCATGCGCAGATGATGACGTAACACTGTGTATACAGCGGAGCAGCCCACGGCCATGCCAGTTGAGATGTGGACGGTACAGAGGAAAGTTCAGTGCGTTCTGTGGCTCGCTAAATTCGAATCTGTGACCAAATTGCAATGTGAATATCGGCGCGTTTATAACAAAGCGCCACCACATAGGAATAACATTACTCGGTGGGATAAGCAGTTGAAGGAAACCGGCAGTTTGGTGGAGAAACCCCGTTCTGGTAGGCCATCAGTCAGTGACGAGTCTGTAGAGGCCACAATTCCAGAAGGTATCATCTTTCAATAGGACGGCACTCCTCCACACTACGCCACCATTGTTCGTGAGTTTCTGGATAGAACATTCTCCCGGCGGTGGATAGGCAGGGGTTCTGTCAAGCCATCGCCACCACAATCCCCGGATCTGAAGCCCTTAGACTTTTACTTTTGGGGTTATGTGAAGCAACGTGTGTACATTGAAAGTATCAACGACATTAATCACTTAAAACAGAGAATCACAGACGTTATTCACTCTGTTACACCAGATGTCCTTACCCGTGTGTGGCAAGAACTTCACTATCGTTTGGATGTGTGTAGGGCAACAAATGGAGCCCACATCGAACTGCACTGAATAGGTATGAAACTGGGAGAGTTTTCCTTTTATTTGGTGCAGATTTCACATTTCTATCGTCTTTTGTTGCTTTCCTGTGACCAGTCAAAAGTGCACCATGACTTTACGAACACGGACACACCGTATTACTACTACTAGAGTTGTTGTTGTTATTTTGTATTTCTACTTTTTCCAGGACTAACGTACCCTACCGCCCCCCCTGTTCTAATCTCTATCCACCTGGACCTGCTATACATTGACATTAAATATATAACAAAATATAGAAACAACGAAGAATTCTGTTATAGTGTTAAATGGACTTGTATTACGTTAGTCACAACAGTTCCCTTTCTTTTATCTTAGAAATTCTTAGTTATCCTTTATGACTCAAATCAAATGTCACCTTTTCTAATAAGTGCCTTGTCCCTGCCAAGCAGAGATAGTGATGCCAGAAATGTGGGGTAAAGGTGAGATGGGGAGTGTGTGTGCATGTGTGTGTGTGTGTGTGTGTGTGAATTCAAGTGCAGGGACTGGTGAAAAGAATAATCCAAATACTGTGCTTTAGTCACTTGACAGCTTGACTTGAAACAAAAGAAAACGAGGTTATTTTCTGGCCTGTGGTGCAATGGCACGGCTTTCTGAAGCCCTGCGTCTGTCTTCTTTATCCTCCCTGTTTGAGAAAAGGAGGCCCACTCCTGGCAGAAGCAGGATACATTAGAGAAGGGTAAAAGCTGGTCATTAGCGTTCCAATTAACAAATGTCTCCCTGCTGCTCATTCAGGGCTTGCAATTGATAGAGATGCTCCCAGGGTCCTGGAGACATCAGCGCGGCCTTCTGCAAAAGTATGGCAACTGTTATTTTTCTCTTCCTTGCTGAAAAGCACAATATAAAAACATCATTTTCTTTTCATTTGAATTGCTCTATCTAGAAAAATCGATAGCGCACTTACATGAGGCTGGGCGCCTCACAGACCTTCTCAAGTCCATGTCTCTCCACCCAAAGGTTCAGGGCATGGGCAAGCAGCTAAAGAAACAGTTTAAAGAAGCGGGGTGGCTCCTTTTCCTGCCATGCCCTCCCTCCCACTCCTTCTGAGCTTGGGAGGATTCTTTGTCTCTTGACTCCCATCAGCTTTCAATTATGAACACTAAACCTTTCTAGCACTTAGGCCCATGCCTGCTTTTGAAAACTCAATTCACTAACATTTGTTGAACAATTACTATGTGCACGGGACGATGATAGTTTCTGTGGACTCTGCCTTAAATCACATAGGAGTCTAGTATTGTGAGAAAAATGTACATGTAGGTATGAAGTGTGTGGGGGGGTTGGATATAAACTGGTTTCTAATTGTGAAGGGAGGCTGAAAAGAACCAGCCGCAAAGTTCCAGATGGGAACAGTGAGATACTGGTGAGCATGCCTGGGGAACAGCCATCTAGTGTTGTTGCCAGTTAGAAAGTGCAATCCATACTGGCCCCGTGATCTCAGGCTGGGCCACTTCCTGTGTGATCTAGCCCTTCCCTAAGCTCGGCCTTGTCCCGCGCTGTACTCCACGTGGCTCCTCTTCTGCCTCAGGGCCTGATGTGTCTGCCTCCCGCTTCCCGTCTTTCCAATCCCAGGGTACAGACCACCTCTTTATGAAGGCTTTTCCAGACCACACTGGCCCCGCTCCGTGGCCTTTCTTCCGACTGCTCGGTTTTATTTCCTTCTTAGCAGTTAGTCTATGTTGCTTATGTATTGGTTACACGTGCTGCCCCACCCCCCAAAAAGGTATGCAAAGCCCTGCCGTGTAGAGCTTGGCACCGGTTTCAGGAGGGGTCCGGAGCTGGATCTGCGCAGGAGTGGGGTTCCGTGGGGGTGTGGCCACGTGTCACCATCTTCTCTGTCTGGTTTTTCTTCCACTCCACTTCCTTTAGCATCTTTTCTTCACAGTCGTCACACTGACTACATGAATGTCCTACAATAAAAGGAGCTATTTTTAGGGCATGTACTCAGGAGTGTCTTCTTTCTCTTTTCCTTAGCTAATCTTTGCAGGGGTGTTGTCTTCTTCACCTCTGGAGCCTCAGTGCCTAGCACATTGCCTGGCACACAGTAGGCACTTAACAAGTGGTAATTGGATTGTTCGCCGTATGATGGCTGTGTGGCTCTGGCATGCTTTATAACTTCTTTAAACATCAGTTTGTTAAGCTGTAGAATACGGGAGAGGAAGGGGGAATAATTGCACCTCTATTGCCAGGATGTTGAGGGAAGACAGGAGGATAAAGAGTGTGGACGCCTAACGTGTCATTAGTGATAGGATGGAAATTTCATAAGACCTTTAAGTCCCTCTCTCTCAGTGCTCTGTCCCTGAGGCAGATTCAGCATTGAAGAAGTTCAAGTTTGTGCCTGACGTGTCTGCCAACACTTCAGAGTTCATTTCACTCTCCGCTAATGTGTCCTTGATGAGGCGAGAGGGTAGAGACATCCAGTAATTGCCATGTCTGAGTCTGTCTGTTTTTTAAAATTTGAAAACCCATTTTTTCCACACTGATTTCTATTTGAACAAAACCCCCAGTTGGATTGATGCACTCATGTTGATCCACACGGTGCCAGTCCATTTTCGAAAGTGTCTCCTTAGCACATATGAAAGAATTGCAGGATACAGCTCTAAGTGGACTTACTAAGCTAAAATGTATACACGTCCTTTCTACCATAATTATTTTAAAAATTGTATACATATCTTCAGTTTTTAGTTTTACTAGTTCTACCTAGTTTCTCATGGATATGGGTAGTGAAATGTTCTACTTCCCCCATTACTGTATGAAGTCCTCGTTTTTCTACATCATAGCCAGCACTTATTATTGTGAAGTTTGCATTTCTTTTTGCCATTACTGTATGTAAAATGGCATCTCATTATTGTCTTAATTTGTATTACTCTTATTACTTAATGAAGTTGACCATCTCTTATGTTCTCTTCTGAACTTGTCAGTTAATATTCTTTATCTGTATTTCTATTTTTTTTCTTATTGATTTATAGTAGTCCTGGATACTAATCCTTTGTCAGTTATACATATTGCAAATATCACCAATTGCGATTGGCTTAAATTTTTGCTTCTTTATGGTGCCTTTTCGTTGAGAAGAATTATTACATTTTAAATAGTCAAATTTACCTTTTTCTATGGCTTGTACTTTATGTACATGTTTGAACAATCCCAATTCAAATGGTAGATGTGTTCTATATTTTCTCAAATTTTAAAACATTTTGCCTCTTTTACATTTAGGCTTTAACACATCAGGAACTCTGGCATAAAATATGATTATAATTTATTTTACAATGTTGATATCCATCATTTAACAGGCCATCTTTCTTCCTTGATTAGTAATGTCTTTTTTCCTTCCTTCCTCCCTCCCTCCGTCCCTCCCTTCGTCCCTCCCTCCGTCCCTCCCTCCCTCCCTTCTTTCCTTCCTTCCTGGATTCTGTTCTATTCTATTCTATTCTATTCTATTCTATTCTATTCTATTCTATTCTATTCTATTCCATTCCACTCCATTCCATCCTTTGTTTATTTTCCATGTGGCAACATCAAACTGCCTTAATTACCATAGTTTTGTTATCTGGGGGTGAATTCTCATGTTGATTTAAAAGTTGCCTTGTGTACTCTTAGCCTTGTCTTTTCCCAGTGAATTTTCTTAAAATATTTAGCTTTTTTATCTTTTGATTTCCAATTTTTGATAGAGATATTGATTCTAAGAAACATTTGTGTTCTATTAAAAAAAAAAGGATGACTGCAGTGATAAAGGCCAATAAACACAGACCTTAAAGTTGGGAGACACTGGAGGGTGGTGGAGACTGCAAAACTGAGGAACAGGTGTCCTGTTCAAAGGGGGTGGCTTCTCTTCAGGTTCCGCTGATTTTTGCCATCTGGGAACAGAGAGAAAGTGACATTTAAGGAAATCTGAAAAGGTGATGATTTTTCAGTATGGGATTTCCTGTTTTTGTTTTTTTTTAAAATGTTGGTTTAACTTTTTTATAAAACATTATATGGACCAACGAAAACATCTCAGGGGGCCAACCCCAGCACTTTCCTGATGTCAGATTGAATAGTTTTCAGATCACAGTGAACAGGAATAAGGAGGAAAGAAGGCTTAGATTTGGGGTGAGGAACCTTGGGACCATAATGAGACATTGAGGCACTATGTTTGTAGCCTCAGTGGGTCCAGGGTATAGTCCCAAAGTGATTATTCTAATATCAGGTCTTCTGGCTCTGAAGGCTTGGGACAGTTCTCAGAGAATTTGGAATGGGACATACTAGCAGAAACAATTCATTCTACTTATGCTTAAACCTCTATCACCCCAAGCCCATCTCACCTTCCTCCCTCTGGTTTTTAAGCTGTGCTCTGTTTTCTTAGAAGTGGGTTTTGTTCCTGGCTAGGTGGCTCAGTGGATAGAGTGCTTGCCCAGAGTGCTGAGGTCACTGATTGAAGCCTGGGGTCACTGGTATGATCACAGGGTTGCTGGATTGATCCCAAGTGGCCAATTTGAGCCCTAGTCAGGGCACACATGAGCAGCAATCAATGGCACAACTAAATGGAACAAGAGTTAATGTTCCTTTCTTTCAAAAATAAAATAAAAATAAAGTGTTTTTTTTTTTAGCAATTAACTCACTCTTATCCACATCCCTGGTTTTATTTGGTCAAATCTATGATGCAGGGAATTGCATCACCATAAGATATAAAAATGCAGAAACTGTTCTAGGTTCCTCCATTTGATTTTATTCACAGAATCCATCTTGCTCCGGACAGAGCTGGATAAAACAACAAAAACAACAACAAATAAAACACATTCAACCATTGCACTGACTCATACCTTCCTCCACTCAATAAATGTTTAATTCAGGGCTCTGGGTATAAAGTAACATCCAAGACATATACAATCCTTGCTCTCTGAGAGCCTACATTATGTCGTAAGGGGACAGACTGATGATAAACATCCAAATAAATAAATAAGAATGGGTGGAGGGTGAGTGTGTGTGTGAGCGGGGTGAGGAGGACTAGGATAACAGCTACTTGGAACATGCGCAGTGGTGTGTCCCATACCCACGTACATAAAGGTACCAGAGTGCTTTCAAGTGCCCATTTATTGGGGAACACTGCAAGGAACAGCTGAAGTCAGGTATTTCACAGGCTTTCTAATAAGACCACAGTAGTCATCATTGTCGTAGCAATATTCTGCTAGTAATAATAATGTTAGCACTCATAATGCAGACAGCTGGGAAGCACATTAAGAGTGCTTTCACATTTGTGCCACTAAGGTAACGTAGAGACTTTGAAAAGTCACTTCTCCCCTTCTCATCTGTTCCCAGAGGCGGCTGGAGCTGAGGACCTCCTCTATGGTTTCTTCCAAGCTCGGTTCCGAAGGGAAGAGTGTTGAGGCCTCCTGACCCTGCCATGCCATCTCCTTCTTAATGTTGGGTTTCAACTGGTTATTTACTATTCATTTCATCTTCAAAATGTTTTCTTCTAACAGTTAAGTGTGTATTCAATTCTGAGAACTGCTTTCTTCTGCAGGGAGAAGGTCCAATTCTGGTAAAGTTTTTGGGACTTTTCCAAGAAGAAAAAACAAAAAAACAATTGAAAATATGTAGACATAATGTAGGGTGGAAACCAGGAGGTGAGGTGCTAGAGGCTGAGGGACCTGGGTTTGAGTTCCAGTTCCGTTTGCCAGGCATGGGGCATTGGAAAGTAGCTTGACCTTTTTGAGATTTTATTTACTTACCTGTAAAGTGGGGATAATGGTAGTATCTACCTCATTGGGGTTTTTTTTTTTTTTTACAGGGACAGAGAGAGAGATAGATAGGGACAGACAGACAGGAACAAAGAGAGGTGAGAAGCATCAATCATTAGTTTTTTGTTGCCGTTGTGACACCATAGTTGTCCATTGATTGCTTTCTCACATGTGCCTTGACCACGGGCCTTCAGCAGACCGAGCCACCCCTTGCCAGAGCCAGCAACCTTGGGTCCAAGCTGGCAAGCTTTTTGCTCAAGCCAGATGGGCCCGCGCTCAAGCTGGCGACCTCGGGGTCTTGAACCTGGGTCTTCCACATCCCAGTCTGACGCTCTATCCACTGCACCACCGCCTGGTCAGGCCTCACTGGGTTTTTATAAGGTGTATATGAAATACTCCATGTCAAATGTCTATTACGTGGTGCCCAATAAATATTAGCTACTATTATTATCATTATTTCCAGGTATCTGAAGATCCATAGGACTGATTTTATCTTTTCATGATTAGTTTTTGATCTGAACCAAAAGTGAAATAATTCTAGTTGGGGGAACCTTTGAGCTAATCTCCTATACGAGGCTTAGTGGCCTTTATTCAGATACCATAAATGATGGGAGGTTTAATCTCTGCTTGATTTTCTCCTGCCTTGAGCAATTGACTTTCTCCTTTCATTAATAGAATGGTTTTGATGAAAATATAGAATTTGAAAATAGCAGAAATAGTCTGGAAAAGGACAATGATTATCTCACCTCCAGAGGAATTATTTGCATTTAAAAACATATCAATGCAGTAATACATCTCCAAAGACTGTATCATTTGATCACTAGGTTAATCCTTTAAGAGTACACATCTTCAAAGTTTGGAATCTTTGCCCTGTCCCTGTCCTGCCAGGCAATTTCTTTTTTTTTTTTAAGTTGTGAAACCCAGAAAGAATGTTTTCATTCCCTTCAGATATGTATCTACCTCTTCTGGGATAGAGACAACTGTTTAATGGCTGCCTAGCTGCATTGTTCAGTGTTGGAGGACAGGCTGGGCCCTGTGGTTTCACCGGGCACAACACCCAAGGGCAATTAGAAAGACAATGTAATTACACAAATTGGAAGTAGGTCAGGATTTGAGACAAACACCCAGATGCTCTGGAAAGTAGCTTTGGGATTTGAATGTCCTTAGGAGTGAGAAGTTATTTAGGCTAGTGTGCCTGGGGGCTCTCTTTGTTTTGTTCTGAGCACTACCCAGAAAAAAAGACAATTGTGAGCATGTTCTTTAGGCATAAGTTTGGGTGATGCTGGTTGTCAGTGTAAGAAATGGACAGAGATGGATAGTTATCAGAAGCAGTACAGCCTGACCAGGCGGTGGTGCAGTGGATAGAGTGTTGGACTGGGATGCGGAGGACCTAGGTTTGAAACCCCGAGGTTGCCAGTTTGAGCGTGGGCTCATCAGGTTTGAGCAAAGCTCACCAGCTTGAACCCAAGGTTGCTTGCTTGAGCAAGGGGTCATTCGGTCTGCTGTAGCCCCCCAGTCAAGGCACATATAAGAAAGCAATCAATGAACAACTAAGGTGCCGCAACAAAGAATTGATGCTTCTCATCTCTCTCCTTTCCTGTCTGTCTGTTCCTTTCTCTGTCTTTGTCACACACAAACACACACACACACACACACACACACACACACACGAAAAAATAGAAAAAGAAAAATAAAAAGTAAAGAGGAAGCAGAACAGGGAGGGGGTCCTCGGGTTAGGACACAGTCTGTTTGTACAACAGTGATGTAACCTGAATTTTGGTGTAAGTCAAAACACACCCTAGCCTAAGTCACTCACCTATCCTAACACAGTTGTAAGTCATAATCTAGAACTTAAAAACACCACTAAGCCACAGGAAAAGGAAAAGGACAGAAATATACTGTACTGTACTGTAGTAACAGAAAAAAAAATGACAAAAAAATGAGTGTAAAAACATTTCTTGTCTTTATTCCTGTGGTTGGCTTGCACACTGGAAGGGGCATTGCAAGGTGGGAGAGAGTGACCTATTGGGAGGAGGAAGCTGGAGAGGCAGGAGAACCTGCAGAAGGTGCTGGAGATATTGGGTCAGGTGAATCAGGATTGTCTAAGCACGCAGGAGACGCTGGAGATGATCCTACCTGTGTTGCAGGTGTTTCATCTCGAGAAGCAGCTGATGTGGAGGGTACAGGATCTGATGCAGGCCTCTCTACCTTCTTAAAGAATTGTTCTAGGCTAGTCTGGAAGGTTGATGACTTCTCTTCCAAAATCTGCCTATAGCAATGCAAGGCAGCCAGCCATAACAGACCTTACTGAATCTGTCATCACTGGGGTCCTCAGTCTGTAAATTTGCCAACCCGTCCTCTACCATAGAAAAACTTCTGCCAAACCTTTGGTAGTAAATCTCTTGGGATCTGGGGTTTCTGTCTCTTCCTCTTCAATCAGCTGCTTCTCCAGCTGAATGAGGTCCTCAGCAGACAGCTCCTCTCCATGGGAGTGAGCGTTGTAACCTCGAAACACTGTGGTAACCTGAGGACCCCCTGTATATGGACATGGCTATGAGTGTGGGCTGTGGAGTTAGACCTGTTTTTGATTACCACTCCTCTACTATTTAGCCGGGCAACCTAAGCAGTATTCTTTAACTAGTGTCCATTGTTTCCATTTCTATATCGGGTATAATAACAACAATTATACTGGGTTATACGGATTAAGCAAGATAATGAATATAAAGTGTTTAGCACAGCGTCAGGTACAGTACTTAGCAAATAATTCAGCAGGATGTGATAAAATGCTAAGCCCCACCCCTTGGCAGTTATCACGTGGTAGGCTGTGGCCCTCCCTCCCATTCTTTGAATTTTCCTTACAGAGTTCACACTCATGGCTCAGTTGCTAAGGCTTACTGATTTAGATGTGTATAAACAAGATACTGGATTGCAGACCAGCCAGAGACTCAGAGTTGCCCAGTTTGTGGGTATCACTGGTGGATAAATTCCCTGCGGGAGCAAACCTCTCCCTTATAAACCCCTGCTAGCCTGTGACCTGCAAGCCAGAGTAGGCATGATCCTGACCCCGGAAAGAGTGCTGTGGAACTTTGGGGACCAGGTTCATTTCAAGCACGACAGGACCCTGTGGAAAAAGTAAAGACTGGTTTCTCACTGGAGGTGAATGCTTGAAATGATGCAGACATTTAGGGTCATACAGCATGCTCAGAGCGACCAGTAACATCAGTAGTGGAAGGAGGTTGTGTGCGAGGGCCACATAGGCTTGAGCTCAAATCCTGAATCGGCCTCTTCACCCACCGTGTGATTTTTGTCAGCTTATATAAATTACCTTTCAGTATCCTCATCTGTAAGGTGGGGATACTAATATATACATGCAATTTTTAGTAGATTACACGGAATGACTAGAAAGCATTCATTCAGAGCTTGGTCCATGGTATGCAATTACTATCTAGTAGGTATTACTATTATTATTTTTAAAATTTTTAAACATTATTATTATTATTGCCATCATACCCTTTGATCCTCAAACCACATTGAAGCACACAATTATCTTGCAGAAAGTGGACTGTAGATTACACAATATCATGAATATTTACTGAGAGCCAGCCTAGGCTTTGTGATGACTAAAACACTGCCACTGTCCTTAAGGAATTTGTAACTCATGTGAACAAGACTAAAACTCACAGTGCTAAACAGAAGGTATGGGTATCAAGCTGGAAGGACAAGGGAAAAGCAGAAATTAATTCTGTGTTGAGGGAACCAAGCAGGTCTTTATGCAGGAACATCTTTGTGGCAGGATTCGGGTAGTGGCATTTTTAGTGAACAGCATCGAGGGGACTGATGGATGGGTCAGTCTGGCTGGGCACTACAGAGTATGGAGGGGTGTTGTAGAAGAGGTTGGGAAATTGGATCAAGGTTTGGTCCTGGAAGGTTTTGAATATGAAAAAATATATATATATCAAAATGTCTATATATTTGTAAAAATGTCTATAAAAAGAATGACTTCATTCACTTGTCCTTTTTTCCTTCACCCCAAACCATTTTTCTAATGCTTCCTCTCTGCCAGATACTAATGTGGAGATAAAGCAGTGAACTGGATAAAGCCAGTGAGTTGAGGAGAAAGAGGGAGAGGGAGAGAGGGAGAGGGAGAGAGGAAGAGAGAGAGAGAGAGAGAGAGAGAGAGATTTACAAATAGGCAACTCCAATAGGGTGTGCTGAGTGCCTCCATAGGCAGGGAGGAGGGGAAGCTCCTTGCAAGGCGTGCTAGCCCACAGCTGGGGGTTCAGAGAGGGCTTTTCAGGGGGAAATGACCAAGCTAAGATCTGAGGGAACGGATCAGAGTTAATCAGGTGAAAGGGTAGAGGAGTGGGAGAAACAGCACGCTCTATAACACAGCGGTGAGGCAGGTCACGGTGGGTCTTCAGAACTGCAAGTTAGTGGAAAGCCGGCGGAGCACTGAGTGCAAGCTGGCAGAGTTTGGAGGAGGAGGGCATCATCACGAGCCTTGTAGATCATGCTGAAGAGTCTGGGCTTTATCGAGTGGACCCAGAAGAATTTTAAGCAATATTTGCTGTACATGTGGATGAGTGGAAGAGTGGAATCTGTGTATGGACCGACTACATTTGTGTTTTAGAAAGGTGACTCTTCAGCAGCTCGAAGAAAAGGGATTGGAGGAAGAAAGACTGGGAGAAACCAGACCAAGTTAGAGGCCATTGTAGTCATCCAGACAAATGTGTCTATGTCTACCTTTTCCCGAAGTTCCCCAGAATATAGGAGAAAGGAAGGCAACCCATTTTTTTTTTTGGATCGTATCCTCACTCTGCTGATGTGCATAGTGTACTTGGCTGCACAGGGTTGGGGTGGGAGGGCTCACATGGTTTATATGGTGTCAGTCAATGTTTCTAGCAGTTGGTGAGCAGAACTAGGACATTTGTGCTCACCTGGTATGGGGATGAATGGAAGCCTATCTCCTGGCTGCTGTAATGTGGTCTTTGCATGCAGTGGCACTGTTTTCAGGGTATCGGGAAGCATCTCACACAATTACTCTGTAAGTAGTTGCATCACTCTCCAAGACACTGTCATTTGCCTATTGTCGTGACAAGCGAGGAAAAACCAGTGCCCATTTACTCTAATGAGACCCCAAGCCAGCGGCATCTGCTCCAGAGAGATACGAGCAGGGCAGCTGATTTGACAGTGAACGAGTGCCCTGCGAACTCTTCCCTTTTCCTCTAGGAAATCAGAGGAGCAACAGCATGGTATTGGCGTGTCTGGGTGCAGCGCTTCCCAACTCAGACCCAGATCTTGTCCTGTGGAGTAGTCCTGAAGATTGGTTACTGACGGTGGGTTGGAGTTGCTTTCCTTGCTCCTGTGGACTGTGGTTTATCTTCTCTGTTGCTTCTGCTCTGGTTGGAGAGAGAGGGAGGGGAGATGTGAATTAGTGTTCGCTATGCAGGCAGAGACTGACTCAGATCTCAGACCTGGGGAACTGGAGGAGGCGTGAAGCACATTGAACCTGAAAATCAGTCACTAGCTGGTGAGTAACTTGATTCTAGAACTTGTTTTACTACTGTATTAACCTCTTTTTAAAAAAATTGCTGCATAATAAGTGACCACACACATAATGGCTTAAAACAACAAAAATTTATTATCTCCAAGTGTCCGTGGGTCAGGAGTCCAGCCGTGGGTTAACTGGTTTCCTGCTCAAGACCTCACAGGCTGAAATGAAGGTCTTGGTCAGCTGTGTCCTCATCTCAAGACTCCTCCAGGGAACAGTCGGTTTCACTGTCACAGGTTGTTGATAGAATTTCTTTTCATGCAGCTAAAGGACTGAGGTTTCTACTTTTTCATGGCTGCCCTTTGGGTGCTGCTCTCAGCTCCTAGAAGTCATCTGTCATACCCTGATCGATGGCCCTCCTCCCCACACCTTGGCAGTTTACCCCTTCATCATAAGTAGCAGAATTTTCCTCTCACTTCAAATTCCTCAGACTGTTTTTAAGTGCTCACCTGATTAGGTCTGGCCCACCCAGGATGACCTCCTTTTTGATGAACTCAAAGTCAGTTGATTAGGGATCTTAATTTCATCTGAAAATCCCTTCTCCCATATAATGGAACATAATCATGGTGTGGCATCCTATTATATTCCCAAGCCTCACTTATACTCAAGGGGAGAGGATTATATAGGCTGTGTGCACCAGGGAGCAGGAATCAAAATTTTACCTACCACAGCTGTCTGTCGACTTATGTCCACAGGCAGGACCTGAATTATATGGGGAATATTTCTTAATTTTCACACAGTGGGTATATATTATATACGCATTTGCAAAAAAGATATACAGTGTGTCTGTAAAGTCATGGTGCACTTTTGTCCTGTGACCGGTCAAGAGTGCACCATGACTTTACGGACACACTGTATTCAATCTTGTCGATCCTTGAGCAGGTAGCATCTCATGTGGTCTGATGTTTGTGGTTTGTAAATTAGTAAGTGCTGTGTATACACAAGGGAGTGTGCTCATGAAGACCAAGTAGTTTTCTGGATGTTAGTGCTCTATTGATTTTTCCCACTAATAGTCACCATTTAAAAATGGTTCTAAAATTAATCAACTCTTTATTGTTTTTGTTACTTATTGACATGTAAGTAGTTTATAATTTCTTCTTATAATGAAATGTAGTCAAAGGCACGAATAATGTTAAGGCTGTTTTTGATAGATACTGCTAAAATCGACTTTAAGAAGGATGTCAGTGGTGACTATGTCCAAGTGTTCATTCTTTACCTTGTGTAAGAGAAAGGTGCAGGGCTCTATGGCCCTTGTTTGCCCTAGGATGGGACAGAGTGGCTTCCCAGGGTGACATAAGGCAACATGTGAGATTTAGGAGCTTCCATTACAACCACTCACCAAAGACCCAAAGCAGCCTTAGCTGCTGCTCATTTCCTGTACCTTAGCATTCCCCTTTTATTCATTTGATGTTATCTTTGTTGTTGTTTTATTTTTTCAAAGTTATAAGTGGGGAGGCAGTCAGACAGACTCCCGCATGTGCCCGTCCGAGATCCACCTGGCATGCCCACCAGGGGACGATGCTCTGCCCATCTGGGATGTTGCTCCATTACGGCAGGAGCCATTCTAGCGCCTGAGGCGGAGGCCATGGAGCCATCCTCAGTGCCTGGGCCAACTTTGCTCCCATGGAGCCTTGGCTGTGGGAGGGGAAGAGAGAGACAAAGAGGAAGGAAAAGGGGAAGGGTGGAGAAGCAGATGGGCACTTCTCTTGTGTGCCCTGGCCGGGAATTGAACCTAGGACTTCCACATGCTGAGCCGACACTCTACTGCTGAGCCAACTGGCTAGGGCTGGCTTGATGTTATTTTTAAATAACACTACTTGTTAATTAGTCCCGAAAATACCTAGAGCCAAAGTTTTAAAAAGTGGGCTCCTGGTTTGCAGGTGCCATGGTCACTGGAGAGCCTCAGGGTATGGTGTTCTATGTTTTGTTTCTTTTATGGATTTAAGAGAAGAAATTACTTCTATAACATGTACATTGATGGGTTAAATTACACATAAGTCCATCTGTACACAAAAAGGATGCTTTGAGTTTTTGACCTTGAATTTTACATGAGCATTTGGAAGAATAGTATTGGTGATAATGGAGAGTACTTGCATTTATTAGTTATTCATTCACTGAAAAATACTTATTGAATGCCTATTCTTTGCCAGACACTATTCTAGAAAGATGCTGAGTATTCAGCAGTGAATAAAACAACCACAATCCCCTGTCTTTACTACTAAGCCTAAGTTTTAATGGAAGGAGACAATACTACGGTGTAGACTTTAGTCTTTAGTGTTTTTGAGATGCTTTGACATACTGCCTTCTTGATCTACACCTTGCAAGCCTGGATAATAAGGGAAGGAAGTATTATTATCCCAATACTGAAAATGTGAAATCGAGGAGCTGATAGGTTATAGGGCGTATCCAAGGTCACATGGCTTGTGAAGGGGGTGATGGTGAGACCAAATATAGTGGACTTCTTCCTGGGAGCAAGGCAGGCACACAGACACATGGAGTCTTGGATTACCTACTAACTAATAACTGAGTGACGTTCTGAGACAGTGAATCACCAACTGATATTCCTTAGGTTTTTTAGGCATTTTAACTCCTTGGAGGAGACTTTGTTATGAGATGATATCCCACAGGCAGCTAGGTGCCTTCAAGGTGTCGTGCAAAGAACACTGGACTAAGAGCCTTCTGGAGAAGTTCTGGAGTGGGAGAAGAATAGCTGTGCGTTTACACGTAGTGTGGTGTTTTATTTACAAGGTATAATGCAGTGGCTTCCTTCACTTTTCTCCATAATCCTGTCAGATAAGCTGAGTTGGTGGTTTGGCCCAGACTGAATGGTTGCTCAGTGGCAGAACTTGTCACGGTGGAGACAGGGAAGCCCCAAGAGTGTGTGATCTCTGTGTACGCTTTTTGAAAACTCATTGGACTTTTCCATTCCAGTGATTATACGCATAGTGAGATGGTGCTGGGAATATTAGGTGTGGGATGTGGACTATATATACGTCGGTCTAAAATATTAGCGGTGGCCCCTTTTGCAGTCTTAGGTGCACCTGTGAAATCAGGCGGGCAGGGGTACACCCCCTGCACCCCTGCATGGGCTCAGAGGGGTTCTTTGGGGAACAGACTCTCTTTTCATTTACCCACCCCTTTCAAAAGGCCCTGCATACTGAAATTTATCTTCTTGACATTGGTTTCGAGGACCCTGGGGGCCCAGCCTCAGCTCTGTTTTCTCAGAGCCCCTTGGCCAAAGGAACATTCCTGAGCTCCACTGTCCTTGTGAGCAGGCATGTGGAGCAAAGGCCGGCTGACCTACCAGTTCTAGCAGGTTTGGTCAGAAAGCCCTTATGTCTACTCCTTGGAGACCAGGAATACCAGGCAGCACAGGTGAAGCAGATTTTCAAGTCAGCTCCATTCTCATACCTGCTTTTCTGACTTCACCTGGAATTTCTCGATGTGCTACTAGTTGTGCTACACCAGTGGTTCTGAACCTTTTTTGAGGTACCGAACCCACCAGTTTCATATGCGCATTCACTAAACCCTTCTTTAGTGATAAATAAAATATGATTTTTTTTCCAAATTCAAGACATAGGTATATGTTTTTTTTACTGGTGCACAAAATGAGCAGTGCATGAACATCACCTTGCTCAAAGAACAAAACCAACAAAGTGCATGAACTCACAACAAATTACGGTATTACTTTATTCTGGCCTCCGCGGCAGAGGCTTCTCCGAACCCCTGAGACCAACTCATCGAACCCCTAGGGTTTGATAAAACCCAGGTTAAGAACCACTGTGCTAGACCAAAGCACCCTTTGCTGTACTTGTCAGGGGGGAATTCTAGTCATTCTGCACCCCTGCAGCATGTGGGCTGAGCAGGAGGACCATACTACTTTTTAATATCTCTCTTATTGAGAAGCCAGATCATGTTTAAATTATGGTTCTCCTGTCTTCCATACCCATTGTCTGCCCACAGAATGCTCAGATAAGAGGCAGAGATGATAATTGTCCCTGAAAGAACAGAAGGTCTGGCTCTGATAAAGGGGTAGTTCTTCCAAGTTCAGGTGATCATTCAAAACCTCATTAAGAATACCTTTTTTTTAGAGCCCTTCCTATTTCCTGAGAAAGTGGACTTAATAAAGAAAGCATACTTCTTCGTGGCGGGAGGAAGTATGGGTAGGTTCACTGGGGCATGAGCTGATGTTATATTTATTTGCTTAATAGAACCTCTGCAGAATGCCCGACTGCCTTATAGAGATAGTATATTTTGGGTAATTAGACAATTGTATATAAAATACAATGTGTAAGTGGCTTCCAAGTCGTGTGTGTAAAATGTTCCCAAACATTCTTTAAAGAAAGACACCGTCTTCTCTCCATCAGGTTACGATGGTTTTAGTGTATCACAGGGGCACAGGATTAGATAAATCATGAACATTGGATCATGGCACGTATTTATTTTTTGTTCACCAAGAGCCCATTATTATTTAATTAGACATTTGGAAGTAGATGCTAACTCCTGGAATTGGAGAGCCTGTTTTGCACATATAAGGAATTGCAGAAAGGTCGATGTGGCTAGAGTCCCTGTCTGGATATATATCCAGATGGTCCTGGATATATTTTGAATGGAGAGCCAATAAGAGTTGTTGGGAAGATGGAAGGAGGTCAAGAAGGATAACCTTATAGTCCTTTTAACTTTGTAGTCCATATATGGTTTTAATGGTAACTCTAAAGTATTCATTTTCTTCATTTTAAGTAACCAAGATTTCCCTTTTCTGACAATGACAAAGACTTAGTGTTATTCAGAAAGTTTTTCCTTCGGTGCACTAATTGGCTCACTCTAAAGATTTGCTTAACCAACCAAGAGAATTACAGTTATGTGTATTAGGTTTTCTGCACACAGTCAATTCCAATAATTCTAATTAGAGAAACAAAAGATGTTGGGTTTTTGTTAGGAATTGTTTTTTAGATGGCTGTTTTTTTTTACCCTTCAAGAGAACTAAAGAGTTTTATAAAAATGGTATCATATACTGTATGTGATGTCCGGTGACTTGCTTTTTAATGTATTATTTTGTTTTTAAGGTTCATTCGTGATGGTATGTACAACTAGAATTCATTTATTTTCACCTATGTATAATAATTCATTGTATAAACACATGTATATCAAATACAAAATTCTTTTTTCTGGCAGTGGTCATTTGAGTTGTTTGTAGGTTTTTGTGGTTAGAAACAGTACTGGTTGGGAACATCTTTGTGCATGCCTTCTGGTGGGTGTCAGCGAGAGTTCGTGAAAATGTATGACTGGTGGTGTAACAGCTGGGCTGTTAAATATATTAAAAAGTTCATCTTTAAAAGGTAATGCCAAATTATTTTCCAATAACAAGTTGTACCAATTTATACTGTTGTCAGCAGTGTTTAAGAAATATGTAAGCACTTGCTAGGTTTTGATATTGTCAATACTGTATTATCAAGCTTTGCTTATATAGTGGATAAAAATGAGATTTTTTAATGCACTTCCAGATTACTAATGAGGTTGAGCATTGGTTTATATTTTTAAAACATTTCTTTCCTCTTCTATGAAATTCCTATTTATATGTTTTGACATTTATCTATTGTACTGTTATATTTTTTATCATTGATTTGTAGGAGCTCTTTAAATATAACAGCTACTAGTTTTTGTTGGTAACACATGTTGCATATACCATTTTTCTACTTTGTGATTTGATTTTTCATTCATTCTGGTGTCTTTTGATAAACAAAATTTGTAAGTTTTAATGTAGCAACATTTATACATATCTTTTATAATTAGTACTTTTAGTGTGTTGAATTTGAAATAATTTTTGTTTTGAGTTTAGACATTTATTCTGTATTGTCTTCTAGGAGCTTTAAAATTTTGCCTTTTACTTAAAACCTTTATAACATTTGGAATTTACTTTTGTGTTTAAAGTGAGAAAGGAATATAATTTCACCCTCTCCCTCCACCCCATTGTGGAGAGCCATATATCCAAATACTATTAATTGAATAGTTTTTCCTTTTCACAGGGATTCATAATTCTATCTCTGCAATGTATTGTTTCTACAGATGCATGGATTTATGTTTTGGCTCTATACATTGCTTCATTGCTCACTTTGTTAATCTATGTCAGTACTTTGCTGTTTAAATTACTGTGGCTTTATTTTATAAGAACTCTTGCTATCTAGTAACAAAAGTGATTCCTCTCACTTTTTTCCTCCTCACCAACTACCTTCTTCAGGGAAGTCTTGCCTATTTTCAAAAATTTTTCTATTCCATTAAAATTATTCTGAATGTTCAAGTAAATTTGTGGAAAGCTGACATTTTTATATTATTCAGGTTTTTAAAAATTGATTTGTAACCTTTTATTGCTGATATATAGGAATATAATAGATTTTGTATATCAATAGATTTTATATAAGTAGCTTATATCTAGCTACTTTGTTAAATTCTTTTATTTTAGATAACATGTTTGCATTGTTTTTGGATTTTTTTTTTACAGATAATAATATGATCTTTAAAAATGTGATTTCTTTCTTTCCAATTATTATTATGTCTTTTATTTCTCTTTCTTGTGTTATCAACTGGCTAAGATCACTAGAATGGGGTTAAATATAAATAGTGAAAGGAAATATTGATATTAAAATGGAATATTTTGCACTTTTTATCATTAAAGGTAATCTTTATTTTAGGTTTTTAGTACATGTCTTTTAGTGCATGAAGTATATTTCTTTCTTTTCCTATTGGCTAAGGTCGTTTGTTCTATAATTATGTGTTGAATTTTATTAAATAATTTTCTGCATCTAATGAAATGATCATATGTTTTTCTTTTTCATTGTGTTAACAAAGTAAATTACATTTACATATTTTCTAATTATAAATAATTCCTTTATTCTTGGGATAATCCCAACATGGTCATCATGTTTTGTGCTTTTTTCAAATATACTTTATTAGATTTGTTTTACTAAGTTCCTGAGTAAAACTAATGTATGGACTGTGGTAATTTGGGGCTATTACAAATAATCTATGAGAATAATGGGAATGCCTGACCAGGTAGTGGCACAGTGTATAGAGTGTTGACCTGGGGTGCTGAGGACCCACGTTTGAAACCCCGAGGTTGCCTGCTTGAGCATAGGATCATAGATATGACCTTGTGGTCACTGGCTTGAGCCCAAAGTCACTGGCTCAGCTGAAGCACCTCCATAACCCCTCTCAAAGCATGTATGAGAAGCAATCAATGAACAACTAAGGTGTAACAACTATGAGTTGATGCTTCTCATCTCTGTCTCCCTTCCTGTTTGTCTCTCTCTCTTTCTCTCTTGCTTAAAAAAAATAACAAAGAATAATATGAATATCTTCTAAGAACAAAATAACTTCACCACAAAGTATGACTATTTTCAGTTTTACTAGGGAATGCCAAATTTTTTCCCAAAGGGGTTGAAATGACTTGTAATAGTTTATGATAATTTCCATTGCTTCCCATTCTACCAATATTTGGTATTATTAAACTGTTTAATTTTAGACAATCTAGTGTCTATGTATTGTAACCTTATTGTAGCTTCAATTTGAATTTCTCTCTTACTGATGTATTTTTATGTATTTACTGATTTCCTTGATTAATAGTAAATTTTCATATGTTTGGTGGCCATTTTTAATTTCTTGTTTTGCAAGTTGTCTATATAGATATTTTACATATTTGAAAAAATTAAATTATCTCTCTTTTTCTTATTTGTAAAATTTTTAATGTATTATAAGTATGATTCATTTGCCTTATATATGTTTCAGATTTATTCTTCTATACTATGCTTTGTCTTTTGTATTTTGGGATAAAAATAATTTTAATTTGAGGAATCTATAACCAAGCATCACTGAAGAAGCCACACTGAGACTGGTAGGAAAGGCAGAGATGTGGAAAGGGCTGCCCCATTCCCAGGGGTGAGAGGTGGCCCGGAGGGTCTCTCATGGCGGGGTGGGTTTCCCAGAGAGTTGTGGGTCCTCAGCCTCAGGACTGGACCAGAACCTCAGCCTGGAGCCTCAGAGCCTAAAGGAGACATACGGACAGGGCTCCAGGAGCAGAGAACACTAAGAGGACTAGAATTATGAGAGGAGAGTGGTCTCAGAGGCACAGGGAGAGACTGTGGGGGACAGCCACCTTTACTGCTGTACTGGGTCACTCCCCAAACCTAAAGTGGTCATTTTTCCTGGGAGAACCAAGCCAGCAAAGGGAAGAAGTTACCCCATCCACCAGAGGCTCTCCTCCTTTAGTCAGTACAAAGAGATGCTTAGAAGCAGGGGGTACATCAGGGACACAGGTTTTAAGTGCTGAGGTTTGGCACACCCCTCCCCCAAACTGCAGAGTACCCTCTGAAGGGTGGGACTGCCCAGCTGCAGTGGCTGCAGCAGTGCATAGCTGGCATGGTGGTGGGGGATGGAGCCTAGTGGGGCAGCCCATGCTGTGGCAGCAGGGGCGGAACCCAGTGGTGCATGTGGTGATGGCAAGGGGAGGAACCTGGAAAGCCACCCCTGCACACCCGTGGGGGGCAGAGTTCAGTGAGGTGAGAAGTGGTCATGCCCACGAGCAGCCCCATGAGCAGCCCGAGCTGTGGCCTGCGAGCCCCTGAGCTGGCATGCCTGGTAGTGTTAGTGTTGGTGCCTGAGTGCCTACGGAGGCTGCAGCAGCAGGAGGCTGAAAGAAGAGCCCCCCTTGATTAGAGAGGCCACACACACAGGCCAAGAGTAGATAAAAGCTAGCTTAGGAGTGCAGCTGATATTTACAATGGCATCAGGGTCCAGCAGAGGCAGCCACAAATTCTGGATCACCTGTAGCTCAAAGAAGGTTGCTAAGGGCCAGTCAAAAGCAGTGACCCTCACTGGTCTGCTCCAGGTTCTGGCCAGGGAGGTCCAGGTTGGGCACATTCAGCAGCCAGATACAGAGCATCAGCTCAGGACTTAACATTCCTAGTTAGAGAGGTATCTTAAGGAAAGTCTCCTCACACCTGACCCTGCTAAGACATAGAAAACGCTGACACAAATATAAAAAAGAGCTGTATCAGCAGACAAGTAGCCAACAGCAGATTACAAATAACCACTGAGGCCAACCCAAGAAGAACAACACAACTGAAAGCTAGAGGCAGGTAACACCAACCCTATTCTCAGCTAGCTACACAAACAACACAACCAAAGGAACAGTCTATACAGAGACAAAATGGGAAGACAGAGAAATGCAATTCAAATGAATCAACAAGAGAAATCCCCAGAAAAAGAACTGAATCAGATGGAAATAACCAAGATACCATACGCAGAGTTTAGAATAATGATTGTTAGGATGCTCAAGGATCTTAGAGCAATAATAGATGGACATAATGAGCACCAAACCAAAGAGATACCAAGCATCAAAAAGGACATTGAAATCATAAAAATGAATCAGACAGAAGTGAAAAACACAATATCAGAAATGAAGACTACACTAGAAGGAATTAAAAGCAGGCTGGATAAAGCAGAGGATCAAATCAGTGATTTCGAGGACAAGATAAGTGAAAGCATGGAAACAGAGCAGCAAAAAGAAAAGAGGGTCAAAAAGTCAGAGGAAACTCTAAGAGAGCTCTGTGACAGCATGAAGAGAAACAACATTAGCATCATAGGGGTTCCTGAAGGGGAAGAGAAAGAACAAGGGATAGAGAATCTGATTGAAGAAATTACAGCTGAAAACTTTCCTAAATTGATGGAAAAAAAAAGTCAAACAAGTTCAAGAAGCACAGATAATTCCATTAAAGAGGAACCCAAAGAGACCTACACCAAGACACATCATAATTAAAATGCCAAAACTAAGAGATAAAGAATACCAAAAACTGTAGGAGAAAAGCAGCCAATCACCTACAAAGTAGTCCCCATAAGGATGACATCTGACTTTTCAACAGAAACATTGAGGCCAGAAGGGAATGGCAAGAAATATTTAAAGTAATGCTAAATGAGAGGCTACAACCAAGACTTCTTTATCCAGCAAGGCTATCATTTAAAATCAAAAAAGAAATAAAAAGCTTCCCAGACAAAAAAAAACCCTCAAGGAATTTATTACAGCCAAACCAATGCTGCAAGAAATGTTAAAGGGCCTGTTGTAAACAGAACAAAGGGTAAAAAAATCTAGTAATAAACCTTAAATGTAAATGGATTAAATGCTCCAATCAAAAGACATAGGGTAGTTGTGTGAATAAGAAAACAGGACTCATACTTATGCTGTCTACAAGAGACCAAACTCAAAGCAAAAGATACACATAGACTGAAAGTAAAGGGATGGAAAAAAGTATTTCATGGAAATGAAATTAAAAAGAAAGCAGGTGTAGCAATACTAATATCTGACAAAATAGACTTTAAAACAAAGGCTGTAGTAAGAGATAAAGAGGGTCACTACATAATGCTAAAGGGAGCAATCCCGCAGGAAGATATAACCATTATAAATATCTATGCATCTAATATAGGAGCACCTAAATATATAAAGCAGATTTTGATGGACATAAAGGGTGAGTTGAACAGCAATACTGTAAAAGTAGGGAATTTCAATACCCCACTAACATCAATGGATAGATCCTCAAGAAAGAAAATTAACAAAGAAACAGCAGCCTTAAAAGACACACTAGATCAACTGAATTTAATAGATATTTTCAGAGCCTTTCACCCTAAAGCAGCAGAATATACATTCTTTGCAAGTGCTCATGGTACATTTTCTAGGATAGACCACATGTTAGGACACAAAATGAGTCTCAATAAATTTAAGAGGATTGAAATCATATCAAGTATCTTCTCTGATCACAATGGCATGAAAGTAGACATCAACTACAATAGAAAAACCAAAAAACATTCAAACACTTGGAAACAAAATAGGATGTTATTAAATAACAAATGGGTTAACAATGAGATAAAAAAAGAAATAAAAAATTTTCTTGAAACAAATAAAAAAAAACATATAACAACTCAAAATTTATGGGACACAGTAAAAGCAGTCCTGAGAGGGAAGTTCATAGCATTATAGGCATACCTTAAGAAGCTAGAAAAAGCTCAAATAAACCCTGCATCTAAAAGGACTGGGAAAAGAAAGAACAAGTAAAGCCCACAGGAAGTAGAAGGAGGGAAATAATAAAGATCAGAGTGGAAGTAAATGACATAAAGGCTAAAAAAATATTACAGAGGATCAATGAAACCAAGAGCTGGTTCTTTGAAAAGGTAAACAAGATTGATGAACATTTAACCAGAATCACCAAGAAAAAAAGAGAGAAGACTCAAATAAATAAAATTAAAAATGAGAGTGGAGGAGTAACAACTGACACAGCAGAAATACAAAGAATTGTAAGAAAATACTATGAAGAACTGTATGCCAAAAAATAAAACCTAGGTGAAATGGACAAATTCCTTGAAACATATAATTTAATCTGGAAGAATCAGAAAACCCAAACAGACCGATTACAACAAATGAGATCGAAACAGTTATCAAAAACTTCCAACAAACAAAAGCCCTGGCCAGATGGCATCACAGGAGAATTCTACCAAACATTCAAAGAAGAACTAACTCCTATCCTTCTCAAGCTATTTCAAAAAATTCAAGAGGAGGGAAAACACCCAAGCTTCTTTTATGAGGTGAGAATAATTCTGATTCCAAACCCAGGCAAAGAAAACACACAAAAAAGAAAATTATAGGCTAATATCCCTGATGAATTTAGATGCTAAAATTCTCAACAAAATATTAGCCAACCGGATCCAGCAATACATGAAAAAAATCATACAGCATGATCAAGTGGGATTTATTCTGGGGAGGCAAGTTTGATACAACATTCGCAAATCAATCAATGTGATTCATCACATAAACAAAAGGAAGGACAAAAACCACATGATAATATTAATGGATGCAGAAAAAGCATTTGATAAAATCCAGCACCCATTTATGATAAAAAATCTCAGCAAAGTGGGAATACAGGGAACATACCTCAACATGATAAAGTCCATCTATGACAAACCCACAGCCAACATCAACTCAATGGGTAAAACTTAAAAGTAATCCCCTTAAGATCAGGAACAAGGCAGAAGTGTCCCCTTTGACCACTCTTATTCAACATAGTTCTCAAAGTCCTAGCCACAGTAGTCAGATAAGAAGAAGAAATAAAAGGCATCCAAATTGGAAGAAGAAGAAGTGAAACTATCATTATTTTCTGATGATATGATAAAAAAGGTACACAGAAAACCCTAAAGTTTCAGTAAAAAAACTACTAGACCTGATAAATGAATTCAGCAAAATGGCAGGATATAAAATTAATATTCAGAAATCAGAGGCTTTTTATTTTTACAGGAACAGAGAGAGAGTCAGAGAGAGGGATAGATAGGGACAGACAGACAGGAATGGCGAGAGATGAGAAGCATCAATTATCAGTTTTTTTGTTGTGACACCTTAGTTGTTCATTGATTGCTTTCTCATTTGTGCCTTGATTGCGGGCCTTCAGCAGACTGAGCAACCTCTTGCTCGAGTCAGTGACCTTGGGTCTAAGCAGGTGAGCTTTTTGCTCAAGTCAGATGAGCCCGCACTCAAGCTGGCGACCTCGGAGTCTCAAACCTGGGTCCTTCCGCATCCCAGTTCAACGCTCTATCCACTGTGCCACTGCCTGGTCAGGCTGAAGCATTTTTAGACACCAACAATGAACTGTCAGAAAGAGAAATTAAAAAAACAATCCCCTTCACTATTGCAACAACAACAACAAAAAGTACCTAGGAGTAAATTTAACCAAGGAGGTTAAAAACTTGTACTTGGAAAATTATAAAACATTAATAAAAGAAATCAGGGGAGATACCAACAAGTGGAAGCATATACTGTGTTCATGGGTAGAAAGAATAAGCATCATTAAAATGTCTATTTACCCAAAGCAATGTATAAATTCAATGCAATTCCTATTAAAATACCAATGACATACTTCAAAGATATAGAACAAATATTTCAAAAATTTATATGGAACCATAAAAGAACATGAATAACCTCAGCAATCTTGAAAAAGAATAAAGTAGGTGGTATCATACTTCCTGATATCAAGTTATACTACAAGGTCATTGTACTCAAAATAGCTTGGTATTGGCATAAGAACAGGCATATAGATTAATGGAACAGAACAGAGAACCCAGAATTAATCCCACACCTTTATGGACAACTGATATTTGACAAAGGAGGTAAGAACATACAATGGAGTAAAGACAGCCTCTTTAACAAATGGTGTTGGAAAAATTGGACAGCTACCTGCAAAAAATGAAACTAGACCATCAACTTACACCATTCACAAAAATAAACTCAAAATGGAGAAAAGACTTAAATGTAAGTCGTGAAACCATAAGCTTCATAGAAGAAAACATAGGCAGTAAGCTCTCTACATTTCTCGCAGCAATATACATATTTGCTGATTTATCTCCATGGGTAAGTGAAATAAAAGTCAGGATAAACAAATGGAACTATATCAAACTAAAAAGCTTTTGCACAGCTAAAGACAATATGAACAGAATAAAAAGACAAACCACAATGGGAGAACATATTTGACAATACATCTGATAAGGGGTTAATAACCAAAATTTATAAAGAACTTGTAAAACTCAACACCAGAAAAATAATCCAATCAAAAAATGAGCAGAAGAAATGAATAGACATTTCTTCAAAGAGGACATACAGAGACGGCCAATAGGCATATGAAAAAATGTTCAACATCACTAATCATTAGAGAAATGTAAATTAATACTACAATGAGATACCACCTCAAACCAGTCAGGATGGTGCTTATTAACAAAACAACCCATAATAACTGCTGGCGAGGATGTGGAGAAAAGGGAACCTTCCTGCTCGGATTACGACACAGTTTCATTCTTACGACAGTGACATTCCCTGAATTTTGGTGTAAGTTGAAACACACCCTTGCCTAAGTCACTTACCTATCGGAACACAGTTGTAAAACCATAATCAAGAACATAAAAACACAACTAAATTACAAAAAAGGAAAATGACATAAATATACTGCAGTGTATACTGTATTGTCGTAACAGAAAATATGACAAAAAATGAATATTAAAAAAATATGATGTGAATGGCATAAGCTGAAACACTCACATCTCAATTTCTTTAAGTTTTTATGGCAGTGCATGTTGTAAACTCAAAATGTCATATGCTGAGACTGTTGTAACCTGAGCATCCCCATACTGTACTTTGAGCATCCCCATGACCATTTTGTAACAACGAATCTGTACTTCCTAATCCTTTCACCTTTTTTTACAATATCCTCATTTTTTTGAATCCTTTTTCCTTCCTTCCTTCCTTCCTTCCTTCCTTCCTTCCTTCCTTCCTTCCTTCCTTCCTTCCTTCCTTCCTTCCTTCCTTCCTTCCTTCCTCCCTCCCTCCCTCCCTCCCTTCTTTCTTTCCTTCCTTTCTTTTTTCCTTCCTTCCCTCGTTCTCTTCCTCCCTCCCTCCTTCTTTTCTTTCTTTCTTTCTTTCTCTCTCTCTCTCGTTCTTTTTTAATAGTTTTTTATTGAATTTATTAGTGTGGCACTGGTTAACATAATTATAGAGATTTCAGGTGCCCAATTTGACAACACATCTCTGCACACCATATTGTATTTACCCCAAGTCAAATCTTCAGTCACCACCACCTATTCTCTCTATACCAGTCCCCCTTGTACCTCCCACCCCAGATCATTTTTTCTGTTTGATTAGATGCTTTTTGCTTCCTTATATTCCAAATTGCTGTTTTTATTTTTGACTGTTGATTCCTTGTAAATTATTCTTCATTTCCACTAGTGTATCCTTCATTTTTAACTAGTTCATTTTTTGTAGTTTCTGTGTCCTTTTTTATGCTGTTAAAGTTCTAAGTTCATCTACTCTTCCCCTAAGTTTATTGAGCATCCCTATAACCAGTATTTTGAACTCTGCATCTGATAGATTGCTTGTTTCCATTTTGTTTAGTTTTTTTCTCTGGTGTTTGGTTCTTTTCTTTTATTTGGGAAATGTTTCTTTGTTTTCTCATTTTGGCAGTCCTCCTGTATTTGTTTATATGTATTAGGCCAGTGGTTCTTAACCTTTTTTGAGGTACCGAACCCACCAGTTTCATATGCACATTCACTGAACCCTTCTTTAGTGATAAATAAAATATGATTTTTTTTTCCAAATTCAAGACATAGGTATATGTTTTTTTACTGGTGCACAAAATGAGCCGTGCATGAACATCACCTTGCTCAAAGAACAAAACCAACAAAGTGCATGAACTCACAACAAATGACGGTATTACTTTATTCTGGCCTCCGCGGCAGAGGCTTCTCCGAACCCCTGAGACCGACTCATCGAACCCCTAGGGTTCGATAGAACCCTGGTTAAGAACCACTGTTTTAATCACTGTTTTGGGTGCCTCCAAATATGCTTGTGATTTGCTTCTTCCCTCTTAACATTGCCCAACTGTTACAAATTCTCCAGTGTTGTTTTTAACAGCTATTTAGTGGATTGGGTAGAACTGTTTCATTTCCTTGGCTTGGCAGAGTGGCCTACTGTAGTAGGTGTCGAGTGGCATTGCATCCCTATTCACCAGAGCTGCACACTCCATGTGTACTGCCCCCCATCCTCCAGTTGGCTGTGCACACCCCCCTGTTGTAGTTGAGCCTTGATTGCTGTTGGCACAACAGTGAGAATTTATCCCCAGGCTGACCAGCTGCAAGGACTGGCTGCAGCCACCATGGAGGATTAGCTGTGCAGTGGCCCACCCCAGAGAGCAGAACTTACTTCAGTGGGATTCTGGTGCCTGCTGAGTCCACCCCTTGAGTGGATTGCTTGTGAAAGTGGTTGGGTGGTCCTTCAACATGGTCTGAAGCTTTCCATAGTGTGTGCTGGCTCTGGGACCTCCCAGCAGGTATAGGCCAAGGTCAGATGCTGCTGATGTTTTGCCCAGGACTACCCATCATGAGCTACAAAGTGATCTGTAGATGGCTGGTACTCATGCTGGGCTTGGAGTTGCCCAGGCAAGGCCAAACTGTGAATAAAGGCCAGCTGCCATTTGTGCTGGGCCTGGGACCATTTAGTGACAGGTACAGGGTACACTGAGGCCAAATGCTGCTTGTTGAGAGATTTTAGGAAAGTCTGAAACATGAGCCAAGACAGGCCGTTTGTATGGAAAACCCACTGGAAATAGCGTTGTTGGATTTACAAGGTGGTGAGTTGGGTCTTAGGGAATTACCAGGCTTGGGGGAACAGTGTTAGCTTTGTTGATAGAGACTCAGATATGGTGCCTACCTTCTGGCTCTGTGTGGGAAGGGCTCAGAAAAGGAACAATCACCTCTGCCAGCACTTCTGTCTGGGAGAGAGGCAGCACCTTTAGCTCTTGTCCTGATGCCAGACAGTTCAGTCTCTCCCTGTTTATCTCTGGTGCCTTTCAAGCCACTGTCTCATCACTGGAACTCAGAGAGCATGAGTCTGAATAAGTGTGGGCCCTTTAAGGGAACTGCCTGGAACTCTCAGCAGCCATCTGTCTCACTCAGTCACAATTCCCACTGGTATTTACAGCCAGAAGTTAACAGGGACTTACTTCTCTTCCTGGTACTGGAACTCTGGGGGGCTAGTGTGAGGTTGGGTCCCCTCACAGGAGTGCAGGGGAGACCTTTGCAGCCAAGATATCTCTCCCAATTTTCATCTGCCATATGTGGTTGTGGGACCAGCCTGTTCCACATATCCACCCCTCTTATTATTATTGATGTGGCTTATTTATATCCTTAGTTGTAGGACTTTCACTCAGCTACATTTCAGGTGGTTCTGAATAATGGCTGTTCGGTAGTTTAGTTGTATTTTTGATGTCTAAACTCATTTCTTAATTCTAATAATTATCTGTAAAGTCTTTGGATTTTCACCGTACAAAAACACATTATCTGTAAACAAAGACTATTTTATTCCTTCATTTAAAAATCCTTATTGTCTTTCTTTTGCTGTACTGCACAATTTAGGGTCTCTTGTTTATTGTCAAATAAATTGGGTGAGTGTAGGCTCCATCTGTCTTCCTAATTTCAAAGAGAAGAATTTTGACATTTCCTCATGCACTTTGATATTTTCTGTACATTTTTATAGCTAGCCTCTATCACTAAGAAAGATCTTTCTGTTTTTTTATTTGGCCATTTAGAAGAGAACGTGGGAGAAAATACCCATGTTGGAGGCTGAATAGTTTTTACAGTTGTTTCTCTATACCTGCCACTCAATCCCAAAGCCAATACCATATATTTTAAGGTTTTATATGGCCACAGTCCACATCTAGGTACCAGTTTCTGTCTCAGCCAGATATCGATGCATAAGAAGAAAGCAGAAAATCTCAGTGGCACTCAAGAATTAGTGTGTATCTCTCATAAGCCTATATATTGGCTAGGATGCCTCTTAATTCTCTTGAATGATCATTTTTTCTTTGTTTCAATGAGACTGACACTATTTTTTCTTCACTTGAGGATATTTAATTCATTTCAATTTAGTGTAATTATTGATATTTGAACTTCACTTTTATTAAAGTTTTTTTTTTTTTTAATTTATGTATCCAGTCTGTTGTTGTATATCACCTTTTCTCTCATTTATTTTTCTGGATTGAGTATTTTATTTTTTTAATTATTTATAGTCAAGGATATAGGAAAATAAAAATAGAGAAATTCTATTTCTCTCTGTCTAGTAGACTGGAAGTTATTCACATTTTGTCTATATTTTAGAAATTACCCTGGAAATGATAATTGTATTTTTCACTTATGAAAAGTTGGTAATAATGATCACCTTTTACCTCTCCTCTCAAAAGCAATCCATTTTAGAACATAACTTTATTTACTCCTTCCCAAAGGAAATACTAATGTGTGTGCATGTGTGTGTGTGTATGTGTAAAACTTTAAGTCATTATTTTTTTATAGAGCTGATGTTTGTTTAGTCATACCTGTATATCTTTTTCTCTTCACTTTTTTTCTGTATGTCTGATGTCTTCATTTGTAATAATCATTCTTTTGTATGAGATCACCTGTTAGAATTTTCTTATTTATAGGTCTTCTGATGCAAACTCAGTTTTTGTTTGTCTGAAAATGTCTTTCTTTTGCTTCCAAGTAAAGTATATATTTCATGGTAGAGCATTCTATGTTGGCAATCATTTTACCTCACATGATTGGAGAAATCATTCAAGCATTGTCGCTATTGAGAAGCTAGTTCCCAGTTAACCCTTTGTCACTTTGACAGTAATCCTCAATTTTTTTGCTTTACATTCAAATTATTTTTTCTCTGTCTTTTTTTTTTTAAGTGTCACTCTGATGTGATTAAATGCCCTTTCTTTGTATTTATTCTATTTAGCTTTTGTTGAGCTTCTTAAATACCTGGCTTAATGTTTTTCATCAGTTTTGAAAAATTCACAGGCCTTATTCTTTGGATGGTGTCTCTGCTTGTTCTCTTTACGTTTGGCACTCCAGCCACACACATGCTAAGTCTTCTCACCCCGTTCCCTACATCTCTTACCCTCTTTATATTTTGGCGCTCTGTGCTTTACGCTCCCTTTATTATTTCTATATGTTTTCACTTCACTTACTGGTTTCACCTTTGTCTAACCAGCTCTTCAACGTGACCGTTACATTTTTAATTTAAGATTTATATTTTTCAGATACAGAATTTCTATTTATTTCAAGTTTCCACTATAGCGGGTTATAAAAATTTGAACAAGGCAAGTTAAATATAAAGAATTGTCGACTGTAAGAAAGGATCGGAGTAAAAGAGTTGGCTAGGAAGAATAAGAGAACTCTAAAGAGGACAGGAGTAAGAGCCTGAGTGACCCTCAGGGTTTAACTAGAGCAATGACTGGAAGAGTCTTCCTTCTTATTCCCTGGGTTGAGAAATAGATCTTGTTGGGAGAGCCCAGAGTTGGCTGTCTGCAAGGCAGCCAGGCTGCATTGGTGGAACTTGAGGGATATCTGCCCTCCAGGGTGTGGGGAAGAGTCGTTCACAAGTGATGCCTCGCCAGAGGCACACTGCTACGAAACAGCCATCGGGGGGGAGGGCAGTGGGGGAACTGCTGGTAGAAGCTGGTGGCTGTGCCCTGCAGGAACCAGGCAGGTGTGAGGTCACCCTTGCTGGTATAGCGGTTTTTATAGTTTCCAATTTCCTGTTAAAAGTCATGCTTGGTTTTTATTTCCTGGACCATAATACACACAGTTGATCTGTGTCTGCTAAACGCATTAACCGAGGTCCTGTGGGTCTGTTTCTGTTGTCTGTTATTTTTGCTAGTTTTCCCTCCTGATGCTGATCTCCTGTTTATATCTTCCTTTCCTTTATTGTTTCCAGGAGATTGTCTTTGAAAATTATTGGTGAAAATAATTTAAATTCCAGGGTGATATTACTTTTGTCCAATGCAGATTTTCATTTTCATTTACTTCACAATAAGATTCATTCTCTGCAGGCCCCATGCCAAGTAGGGGATGTTTTACAAAGATTCCCCACCTATTGTGTGTGCTTTTTGACTTTTTCCCTGTCTTACTCCTATGTCACTGGGACTTTCCATTGTGTTTTGTGCAGCAGCCTGACTTCCAGTACCTGAATTGAATGAATCTCTTTGCCTGAGAGCTTTCTCTAGTAGCCATATGCATGACAGCTCATCAGTGCCAAAGAGCAGCTGGGTCCCTGCGAGTCACACTCAACCAATGATTGATGAGAGTGGGTGAATCAATATTCCAACTTCCTTTTCCATA
This sequence comes from Rhynchonycteris naso, assembly GCA_037038555.1. Classification (NCBI taxonomy): domain Eukaryota; kingdom Metazoa; phylum Chordata; class Mammalia; order Chiroptera; family Emballonuridae; genus Rhynchonycteris; species Rhynchonycteris naso. The sequence goes on along the minus strand of CM073003.1, from coordinate 106,593,197 downwards.
GGGTGAAATAATTTGTAGTCACGTGGTCTACACTATCTGAAGAGTACTCCAATAGGATTCAGCCTTAGTTACCTACAATGGGAACTTGCTTAATAGTGCCATTATTTGTTACCATTCCTTCCCTAATTTGCTTAGTCTCCTACTTGTGTGTTCTAGGATCGCCTCTTAGTCCATTGCTGCTCTGTCTCAGGGAACCCAAGGTCACTGAGCGAGGTACACCTCCGTCTCTCAGACTCCTTGTCTGGGTCAGCAAACTCTCAATGCAAAAGCGGACCTGATTTTTGGACTCCCTTGTCTAGATTCATGCATTGGCTCTCAGTTCAGTAATTTCTTGCACTATTATTAACTCCATAATACTATTTAGAAGTTATTCTAAAAAAATATCTTACTACTTTTTAAAAATTATCTTCAATCAGAGGGTTAGTCCAGGGTTGCTGACTATTAAGAGATGGGGCTTCAACTTTATCTCTTCACATGTTTTTTCTGTTCATTTTTTCATTATTTTCTTGGGGATTCTAATTAGACATATTTTAAGCCTTCCCATTGTTCCTTAAATATCTTGTCCTCCTTCTTCCATAGTTCCCATTTCTCTTTCTCTCTGTGTTATAATCTGAGCAGTTTATTTATTTAGTTCTATCTTCTATTTCAATTCTTTCATCAACTGATTCTAATCTGCTGTGAAAACCTTTAAAATTTTTCACAATTATATTTTTATTTTTGCCAAAATATTCCTAATGCTTATTTTTTGACATGCCATTTTTCTTTCTTTAAACATTTCATACATAGTTAATTTATGTTATGATTCCAGCATCTGAAGTTCTTGGTGTTCTTTTTATCCTCCCTCCCTCCCTCCCTTCCTCCCTCCCTCCCTCCCTCCCTCCCTCCCTCCCTCCCTCCCTCCCTTCCTTCCTTCCTTCCTTCCTTCCTTCCTCTGTAGTAAATTCAGGAGTCTAAATTGAGAGTTTCTTTCTCGGAGAAGTTATTTTTGATTCTGCTGAAAGCCAGGGAAGTGCTGTTGGACAGTGATCACTTCATTCCTGGTCCAGGGTCCTTGACTTAATATGTGAGTCTCAAATTCAGTTTTTCACTTTGCTCTGGGTCAGGTCTTGGACTTCCACCATTTTGTCACATAAATTCTTTTTCTCAGAGCAACTCAGGCCTTTTGGATGGACTTAGTGTTTACCACTCTGGTGTCAGCACTTTCCCTCTTATCTGCAATTTCTTTTCTTTTCTAAAAACCTAGTAATGCAACAAACATGAGATTCTACCCAGGATCTTATTGTTTTGTCATGCAAAAGGCCTTCAGAGTACCAACTGTGCCATACTGAAAGAAGCAGAAACTCCATTTAAACTTTTAATTTTATTGCATTGACGGTCCCTGGGAAAAATAAGATATACTGGATGAAAATGCTGACTTTACTAACTAGAAAACTAAACTTGATTTCAGATCCATTTTTGTTGTTGTGACTTAGATCTGGTCTTTTTAAGAGTGTTAAAATTTCACAGGCAACTTGGAGAATTTATTTCTTTATAAGCCCCCAAACATGTTCACAATAAAGCCATTCTACTGATATTCCATTCAGTTTTCTTTATAGAAATTGATTGTTAGATCAATAGATTTCAAAACTACTGTACATTAGAAACATTTGGAAGGACTTTATATTGTCTTTTTTTAAAAAGAGTTATTTTTTTAAACTTTATTTTATTTCTTCATTTTAGAGAGGAGAGCGAAAGAGAGAGAGAGAGAGAGAGAGAGAGAGAGAGAGAGAGGAGAAGAAAGCATCAACTCCCAAATGTGCCTTGACCAGACATGTGCAGGGTTTTGAACTGGTGACCTCAGCGTTTCAGGTTGACGCTTTATCCACTGCGCCACCACAGGTCAGGCAGGAGGACTTTTTAAAACACAAATTTCTTAAGTCTAAACCAGGTCTGCTCAATCAGATATTTTGGTGTTGGGAGACTGGGCACGTAGGACCCAGAAATTTACATTTTTGAATAAGCTTCCAGGTAATTTTAATATACAAGCCTGTTTAGAAAGCACTGATCTAGAAAATGTCTGGTCTGACCTGTGGTGGCACAGTGGATAAAGCATTAATCTGGAATGCTGAGGTCCCCAGTTTGAGACCCCAGGCTTGCCCAGTCAAGACACATGAGAGAGGCAACCACTATGAGTTGATGCTTCCCACTCCTCTTCCACCACCTTTCATTCTCTCCTCTCTCTAAAATAAATAAATAAAATCTTTAAAAAAAATGAAAATGTCTGATTTTATTTGGCCAGGGAAAGATATTTTAAGGTTTCTTCTCTGAAATTCATTTATTTATCAACTCATTTGCTCATTCATTCTCCCCCATGTATTTACTGAGCATGGATTAAGTGCCATGGGGGACATAAGATTGATAAAACACATCTTCAAGAGTTTATAGTCTATATGCATTAGGCATGCACTCAAATATCTTGCATATTTATTTGCAATATCATAAGCATAGGACATGAAGAGTCTGGTGCTGAGAAAGAAGTGACCATGGGAGTCCCTGCAGTAGCCATCAGGGCTTTTGGCCACAATATGGCCAAATGAAGTTGACGCATCATAGAAATGGAAATGTCAAGAGAGCAGAATCAGAAAAAAATACAGAAGACCAGTTTTCTAAGGTATTGGGGTCAGTTGAATAGAAATTCAATGAACACAATGGAAGACTTTTCTTTCTGCTAGTTTAACTAGGTATTTGAACTGCCTGGAATTTGAAGAGTCTAACAACATACCCTATCTCTGTAGATTTTGTGAGAGGGTTGCTAAAATGGTGTTCAGCCTTGAATAGCTGTGTGGTCACAGAACCAGCAAGGGTAGAAATATGACTCCCTGCCAATGCATCTTTACCACTCAGGTCTGGATTTATGGCAGCCAAGACCATCTCTGTGTTGATTCTCTGTTAGTAAGTCAATGACGATCTCAGCAGCACTTTCAGTCCTGTATCTGTTTCGGTTCATCATTAGTTGGAAAGGGTAACAAACTATAGGGTAAATCAAGCTTTGACACGGAGCTGGAAGAGGGAAAGGACAAGGAAGGGAAATTATGGAGCCTTTGAAATTTATGGTTGTAGTATATTTGCTATCGTAGAAGCAGGACTAATAATTCCTTTGGGTTTTAGCTTAACAGTCATCTGCGAACGTTTGAAAAAGAGCCCTCTGTTATGTGCTGTTATCGAGCCCTGTTTGTCTCCTTCATCACACTTATCATAGGCTGCCACGATATGTTTATTTGTTCCTTTTTTCTTGTTTACTGGGTTTTTTTGTTTGCCACTAGAATGTAGCTAGTAGAAGCAATAGATGGTGTCTATTTAATTTATCCTACACCCCCAGAGCATAGCAATGTCTGGAACACAGGGCTTTTTAGATATTTTTGAATGAATAATGTGCAAAGGTGCCACAACAGTGTGGAATGCTGAATTAACATTCTGCCTGGTGAAATGAATATGAATTCATACCCAAATTACAAATTATTTTAACTTCATAAATAATCTTCTTTCACATTTTTTGGTACAATTTTGTGCACGTTATTTTATTAATCTCTATTTCTTGTTATGGTAGGGAAGTCATCACTTACCTAGCTTCTGGTTGTCTCTGTTTGCAATCCATCGTAAACATGGATGCCATCCCAGTTTTTCTAGAACATTCTATCCTGTCTTGCTTTTGTTTGAAACATTCAATAGCATCAGTTGTTTTTAAAGGGCTCTATAAAATATCCCTTAGACTTTCTTCAGCTTTCTTCTGCAATTTTACCCCTCAATCTCGCTGGGTGAAATTTCTACTTCACTCACACTTGCATACCATTCTTCCACCACCCCTTGTTTCCTTCAAATACACCAGGCACAGTCCCAGCTGATCACATGGTTTCTGCCAGCTGGTATGCAATCCACCTTTCTTTCTGTCTGTTGATATTTTATCTGTCTAAAGATTATGAAGCATTTTGATAAGCCTTTCCTATTGCTCTTACCCACAGGATTGTACCTTCTTCCTATTATCCCAGTTATCCTTGTATTTCCTCCAATAACATCATGTGCTTCTTATCTGACTTTGACACATTTTCTTGTATAAATACTCTGCACATAAAAGTAGCTTATAAATCCCTGTATGGACTCTTCTGTATTCCCCCTTACTCTCTACTCCTTGCTTAGTGCAATTCATAGGGTAGATGCTTAGAAAGTAATTACTAAGTGAATAAATGAATGAATTAAGAAATAAATCTTGTAGAGTGATGTGTGAAAGGAAGGATCTAGATCTGACATGTCAGGTAAGTTTCATTCCCTCTTCTGAGAGCAAGTGGTTGATATTGGCTACTTTGACCGCAAAGCTGAGAATTCTTGGCTTAGCGAGGTTACCGTGTCAGTATGCTTGCCTGTGTGAGGCAGAGGAACTGGCAGGTGGCATGCCATCAGTTCACTTGCAGTGTATGAAATTACCTTATTTATAACCAAAAATGGTCAAATATTGGCTGCTTCTTGCTATTCAACTGAATATTTTCTAATCTTAAAGTTTAGATTATTCCACACTTTTTTCCTAATGTGAAAATCTTTCTACTATAAGAAAAACCCCTTCTGTTAGAATTGATGCTGATGAATTGTGCATCTGTCATAAAATAGTTATCAAATATCCAGATCAATTAGGTGATGTAGCTACAACTACACGTGGCTTGAAACCTACTGTTGTGTAAGACTGACTACTGCCTTTTCTAAGGAGAATGAATGAAAATTAATATTCTGATACTAAATGGTGGTATATTAAATTACATTCAATTGCTAATGCTTAGACCAATTTGTCTATTCATTTAAATGTTACTTATAGGAGCCTTGTAAGTTAGTAAAATTGTCATCATGAATTTTCTTAGATCTAGAAATCTTTGATCAAAATTCAGCTATTTAATTTTTATCTCAATATTTGGGCTGGTAGTAGTTACAGTTTCTAATTACTTATGTTCAGCAAGGTTAACTCTACTAATGTGCTTATGTTTTCTGCAATGTAGTCTTTTCTTTTTACCATATGGAGCCCTTAATTTGCATTTAGTGCTTGTCATCCATCTTCTAAATGGACTACAGAACAGTGACAAGTTACTAATCACTGAGGGAAGAAACGTTGGGGCTCAAACCAGGACAGGCCAGTTGTTTGTTTGGCCTGAAACATTTTAATTCTGCTTCTTCAGCTATCCTTAAAATAGGCAAATTCCTAAGGTGTTCAATGCATTATACTTAAATATATGTTTTTATTTTTATATTTTGTATTTTTCCAAAGTGAGAAGCAGGATGAGGCAGTCAGACAGACTCCCGCATGCGTCCGACTGAGAGCCACCCAGCATGCCCACTAGGGGGCGATGCTCTGCCCATCTGGGCTGTTGCTTCATTGTAGCCAGAGCCATTCTAGCGCCTTAGGCGGAGGTCATGGAGCCATCCTCAGTGCCTGAGCCAACTTTGCTCCAATGGAGCCTTGGCTGTGGAGGGGAAGAAAGAGATAGAGGAAGGAGAGGGGGAAGGGTGGAGAAGCAGATGGGCGCTTCTCCTGTGTACTCTGGCCAGGAATTGAACCCGGGACTTCCACACACTGGGCCGATGCTCTACCACTGAGCCAACCGGCCTGGGCTTATATATATATATATATTTAAATCTCCGTTTTGGAAACTCCTCTTAAAGCCAGGACTTTATATCATGTACTGATTTTGATGTTTAGGCTCTGGCTATCTAGAGGTTCTTACTGAGAAGTCCAAGGGTTTGGAGGAAGTATCATACTCTGCATTGGTGGTGACTTCTGAACAGTTAGGGACTTACTGTAGGCAGGAACACTTGATATCAGAATTTGAAGATGGACAAAAACAAGAATTTGCTTTTCAATTGAGAAACATTGGGTTTCAGAGGTGGAAGAGCAGGAATCGCCCAATATTTCAGCTGATTTTTGTGTGGTGAAGACAACCATAGACTGGGGGTCTGAGGCCTTACTTCCAGGATAAATGCTAACTCTAAATAGCATATCTTTAAACATTTTTGGCTGTAAAACAGAGATAAAACCCTGTTACCTTTTTCACTGCGCACTAATAACCTCCCTGCAGATAACCCTAACCAAAGAGGAAAGTCAGCACCACCTAATTTATCGTATTTCCCCATGTATAAGACACTCCCATTTATAAGATGCATCTTAATTTTGGGGCCCAAAATTTGAAAAAAGATGTATTACATAAAGTTACTGAACTCAAGTTTTATTCATCATAAAATTCATACAACTCCTCATCACTGTCAAAACTCCCATCCATTACCTTGTCCTCATCTGTGTCTGATCACGTATCACTGTCTTCAATAATGAGGGCTAAAACAAGCGTGGAAAAGTGGGAAATGCAAGTAAAAAATCTACAACCACTGTATAAGATGCACCCAGTTTTTAGACCCCAAATTTTTCCAAAAAAGGTGCGTCTTATACATGGGGAAATAGGGTAAGTAACTCAGGCAGGGAGAATTATATTTGCGTGTTTTATCTATTTTCATATGTGAGTTCTCTCTCCCCCTTCCTCCTCCTATTTTTCTTCTTTCCTCCTTTTTTCTTTGCTTTGTGTTCTTTTGTTTTTTCAGAACCCCAAAAAACTTTTGAGAAGATACTGAAGGAAGGAGTATTTGGAAAGGGTAACTATTGATTTTATTTATCTGAATCTTTTAGGCATAGTGGACAGCCCAGGGAATATGACAGAGACACATAGAGAAAGTAGATGTGTGAGCGTTAGACAATGGAGGGGGAAACTAAAAAATATTTATTCAAATATAAATTATTATCGCTTTGATTATCCTAGAAAGGAACACAAATTTGATAATACTATTTTTCTAGGAAAGGCAGAGACATTAGATGAATCTGATTTACAATCAAAACTGGAGAGGTTGGGGCCATACCTATAAAACTGGAAGATCTCAGCACAGTTCAATAATCAGAAGTATTCTCTTCCTTAGTTCATTAAGGTCCAAAGTGTCATACATTATACTGCTGGTTCTAGTCCAGTGCCTGGCACTTTGAGGTGTTAAGTGAAAGTTTCTACAAATTGATTTTTATTGTCTGTGATGCCTTCCAGCTCTTCGATTTGCTGCTTCCAACCTACAACCGACATTTACCTCCTCCCTTTGAACACAAAGACTTAAAAGACTAGGCTTTCTCTCTTGGTGTCACTGTCAATTAACCTGTCATAGAAAGTCTGTGTCCAAGGAATCAATGGTGCAGGATAAGTGACAGTGAGTAACATGGCTGACTTGTGATGTGCCCTGTACTGATTCTGGCTTTGAACTTGTGTGTGCCTTGGTGCCTGTGTGCATGTGTGCATGTGTGTATCTGCTATGACTTCTTAAACTTTACTATCTGTTAAACTAATATATGTTCATTGTTTAAAAATTATAAAATATAAGCAAAACCTTTACTCACAAACCTATCACCTAGTAACCATTGCTTTTAATATTTCAGTACATATTCTATTCATTTGAGTGTAAAAATCTATACATACCCAGGGGTGGGCAAAAGTAGGTTTATAGTAGTGAGTATGTGAAACACAGTTTATTTTTGTATTATTATTTATTATGTTATTTATTTGTATTAAACTGTAAGCCTATTTTTGCCCACTCCTATGCATACACATCAATGTCCATGTAACAGAACATTTCCTTTTCATATATTTGTTTTGAAGTGAGCTTAATTCTTCAAAACAAATTGAAATCAGAGAAACAATAAAACATAAGTTACTTTTCCATAATTAGTAAAAAAATGTTAATGTTAGCCTGACCTGTGGTGGTGCAGTGGATAAAGCATCGACCTGGGAACACTAAGGTCGCCAGTTCAAAACCCTGCACTGGTCTGGTCAAGGCACATATGGGAGTTGATGCTTCCAGCTCCTCCCCCCTTTCTCTCTTTCTCTCTCTCTCTCTCTCTCTCTCTCTCTCATTCTATGTCTCCTCTCTAAAATGAATAAAATAAAATAAATATTAAAAAGAATGTTAATGTTATTTATTATTAATACACCATGAACTAGATATACATATAGCGACTAAAATAAAACATAATACTGCTTATGAGTTGTTACAAATGAAAAAGATAAACTCATTGTTAGGATGCATATGTGGGAGCAGGCATCCTCATGCTCATTTGCGGGACTATATAACGTGGTGCATTTTTTCTAGAAATTATTATTAATTTACACTTTTACCTTTTATTATGGAAAATTTCAAACATATACAAAAGAAGAGAGAATATCACAGTAAACCTCTGTGTATCCATCACCCAGTTTCAAAAATTAGAACCTCATGGCCAATCTTGTCTCATCTCTCTCTACTCTACTCACTAACCAATACTTCCAGTTAGTTTGAATCATGTAATATTTCATTCATAAATTTATAAATATTATGATATTATATCCAGGAAATACTAATTCCTTAAAAATATGACTGTATTGAAATATCCATATATATGCAAAATATGATATACATATTTTTATAAAACATTCTGGTAAGGAATGGGTTTCTGGGAGGATTCTTCAAAAATTGTATAAGCACTGTGCTTATACTGTTGATAAATATCAGTCAGAACATACATTTCCTTCATTTTATCGATACTTAATGAAAATATCTAGGCTGAATTAATAAATAGCATAGGCTGTGCTGATTAAATTCTATTGAATAATGTGTACAACAAACCTGTTTGTCACGGAAAAGTTGTGAGCATTCTTATACAGCTTCCAAAATGGGAAATAAGATGACCCTTGAACTCTATATTTCTATTGGTTCATTGTGTCCTAGCTTCCTGTTGGTTTCACTGGTATGGGAACACCAGCACACTCATAATATCTCGGGGGAATTTTGGGTATAACACAAAGCTGAAACAAAGGACAACTTGTCACCCCCGGGTTGTTTGACACTTTTTCTCTTTACATTTTATGTTTGTTTACTGCAGTAACAAATGCAAGGAATAAAAATGTACTATTTCACAAAAGTATAATGAGTTTTATGAAATGAATAAATAAATATTACAAGCATAGTTCCATCTTTTTCACCTATGGATGGAATGAACATTATTACTACAGGTACTTAGAATACGCTGTTGCACAGATGAATATTAAAAAAGAGTAAGGAATTTAATTTTGTGATTTCCACATGGGGTGGCTGCCCAGGTATCCACCTTAGAAAGAACCCTGATTTTAAGTGCCATATAAACAACCAGTTCGCTGAACTCAACAAAAAATTAGGTATCAGTTCTGCTGAACCAATGTGAACTCTGGCTGAATCCTACCTCTGGTTGTATCACATTACTGGTTTTTATAGGACACTTGAAATAGTTATTTTCTCTGTTATTATGCTACAAGTCTATACAGTTAATTAGTTTAACTTGTTTCATTTTGCTTCCAATGTTTAGAGGTTGCATTCTTATATTAAATCTTGTAATTCTCCAAGTACGTGTTTTTGATGTCAAAACTATAAAACAGGATGGTTAAGTCTGGTTTCAGTTCTTATCCCTCAAGCATATTGATATCCTTTTCTTATAAAAACCAATTAAACATTACATGGTCAGATTTTTCAGTTTTTAAAAATTATAATAACTACATAAATATGTTTTCCTTTTTTTAGATGAACAGCAGTAGACTTCACATACTTGTTTCCAACTTGTTTTTTTCACTTTGCATTTTACTGTGGCAATCACTCCATAGTGGAATACGCACATAGCCTCCATTCCTTCTTTACAGCTGCATAGCACTCCACGCTGGATTTAACAAGTCAACAAGTCTTTTACTGGTGAGCAGTCTGCTTCTTACAAATCTTTTGTTGTTACAGTTACTTTTTGAGCAGCTTAAATATGTATTTCTCCAGGCAGAATTGCTGCCTCTGGAGAAATTTCCCTCTCTGAGCACATTCAGAGTTGAGTTTGCAGAATGTAGCAATGAGACTGATATTATAGATCTAGACCATAGCACAGTGGCATTCAGTGGTCCTTAGGGTCAAGCTAAGGAAGTCTGGTCTTTATTTTAGATGCAGAGGAGATGGAAGGAAAGGTTTTTTTTTTTTTGTTTGTTTGTTTGTTTTTTATTTTTTTATTTATTCATTTTAGAGAGGAGACACGAGAGAGAGAGAGAGAGAGAGAGAGAGAGAGAGAGAGAGAGAAAGGGGGAGGAGCTGGAAGCATCAACTCCCATATGTGCCTTGACCAGACCAGTGCAGGGTTTTGAACTGACGACCTCAGTGTTCCCAGGTCGACGCTTTACCCACTGCGCCACCACAGGTCAGGCTGGAAGGAAAGGTTTTGAGTGTTGGAGTGTAATGCTCATGTGAGCATTAGTTAGTGTGGCTTGGACAATTCTGGTAAGGAATGGGTTTCTGGGGAGGAGTCTTCATAAAGCAGGATCAGTAGATGTAACTTTCTACTGTGGAGGCTTTGATTTAGTGCACGACAGTTGCGATTTTTCCGTGGGAAAAAAAATTCTCAAAAGCTTTTGAGTAATCAGGGAGGCCCGAGCACTTTGTCAGCTAAAGTGCCCTTCCGAAATCAACGGCACAGTGCTGCGATGCACATACTAATTTCATCCCAGCATTCAAATTATGTAGGTTATTACTCTCCAAAAGCCACTTCACCTAAAATTGATGAGTTCTTACTTCCTTCTTTGTGCTCTGAAATGATCTCTTCCTCAAAGTAGGAAAATATTTGAAATTTTGCTTTATTTTCTCATCACTGTATTTTGATATACATATTTTTATAAGTATTTTCTTGGAGGGAGGATAGAGCCACTGCTAGCTGTGATATTGTGGTCAAATCAGTGTGTGTCTCAAATTCTTATTTGGAAAAGAAGCAAGATGATTTTTTTCAGATGTAAGAACCCATGTTTCTGTGAGCCTGGGCATCAGGTGGTTTTCTACCATCTGATGAGAACACTAAACGAGTCAATGTTCTCATCAGTGTGAGCAGCACCAGTTCTTCACTAACATAGCCATGGTTTAATTTAATGTCCCTGTTTTTCTCAGGGCGGAACATAAAGTGGGGTACAGGTGAGGCAGAGAAAGTTGACAAGCTAATTCTAAGATTATCTGGACTAATAAACCAAGGTAATTTTGAAAAAAAAAAAAGGTAAAATGAGGACAATTTGTCCAACAAAACCAAAATGTTTTTAGAGTTGCATTAATTTAAGAAGACTAATGCAAATTCAGGTATAGACGGACATGTTGGTGAAATTATTATTTTAAAATACATATTTATTTATTGACTACCATGTTCCAGGCTTTAAGAATACAATAGTGACACAACAGATGAAGTCCCAACTCTCTTTGAATATGCATATTAGCAGCGGTACTAATCAATCAGTAAAAATAATAAATAAGCAAATATTAGATCATGATAAATGTATGAAGAAAATAAAATAGTGTGAGAGAAGAGGGAATACCTGAGTACCTGGGGCGTGATGAGAAATGAGCTCTTGTGGAAATGTCTTGTAGAACAGAAACCAGAGCCATAAACACAAACCCTCTGATAATCTACAGGGTTGTACTGGTCTATATAATGTGATTCAAACTCCCTTCATCAACCTAGTACATAATTCCTATGTAGTACATATAAGAGTTTCATACATACGAAAGAATGTACCTCAACCAACAAGGAGCTGACGGGCCATTTAAAAGTGGTGTTAGATAAACTATTATTTGAGCAAAAATTATTATATCCTTACTTCAGACTGTATGACAAAGTACATAAGGGATGGATTAAAAACTTTAACATAAAAAAATGAAACCATAAAATACTAGATGGATAAACAGATAACTGTGTATATGATGATCTAGGGGCGGGAAAGAACTTAATAGTATAAAAGCAATGAAAAATATCACAAAGGAAAACGTTAGAAAAATGTCTACAATAAATGTGGCAATGAATATAAAGCTTATAAAACGAGCCAAGGGACCACTGATATCTCAATTAATAAGACAGCAAAAGACACGGGCAGGTAATTCGCGTTAAATACAGACTCTCTAAACTTACAAAAAGATTCTACCTTCTTAAAAATAAAATTTGTAGAAAACAAAAGGAATGATGTGATTTTTGTCTGTTGCAGAGGCAAAGAAAATATTGACTATATTCGGTTATTTTGATAGTCAGTCGGCACATATTCAGGTACTATTGTATAAATTGTACTCTTAATTTTTAATCTTTATCTTTTGGGACAATGTATCAAAAATATTAAGATTACAATTTACCTTGGACAGCATTATTGAACATCTGTTATTCCCTTTGCACCGAGAGCAGTCAGAAACGGGGACAAAGATAGAAATACAGGGACATTTGCCAGAGTATGGTTTGAAAGAGGAAAGAAATGGTAGCAACCTAAATGCTCAACAGTAGGGGAAAGGGCACAATAAGATTTATTCAACCATGGAATATTCAGGTTTTGCATATTTTTATGATTTTATTTATTGATTGTTTTTTAGAGAGAGGAGAGAGAGAGAGAGAGAGAGAGAGAGAGAGAGAGAGAGAGAGAGAAAGGGGGTGGGGAGGCGGGAAGCATCAATTTGTAGTTATTGCTTCTCATATGTGCCTTGACCGGGCCAGCCCAGGGTTTACATTCCAGGTAAACCCTTTATCCACTGCGCCACCACAGGCCAGGGTAGATTTTACAGATTTTTAAAGGATAAAGAGAAATAGTTGTGATATAAGTCTTGGCATAACAACAGAAAAGGTTAATTCTGTGTTTATACAGAATCAGCCTCTACAGCTCATATGCTCTCGCTCTTTCTCCCTCTCTCTGGAAGAAAATATACCCAACGATTAACATGGTAATAAACTGGAGGTAAGATTATAGATGGCCTTGACTTTCTTATTTCCTGTGTTTTCCAAATGTTTTATTTACCATGAGCATATATTACATTTATAATCAGGAGAAACAGATTATAAATTATTTTAAAAATATAGTCATTATTTAAAAAATAATAGGCACCCCTTGAAACAGCAGTATTTAGACTTGAAACAGCCCATATACGATAGCCCAGAACTCTGTTTTCTCTGGTGGAGAGGAAACAGAATTTTCTCCGTTCTCCTCGGCAGTTTGAAGTGTCTTATACTGAAAGCCCAGAGACTAGGCAAGAATAATCAGTATAAGAAATTTTCTCCTGCTCTCTTTCTAATTTGGCAGCTGTCAGAATGGCAGAAACCAAATCTTCCCTGTTACTTGTTTGCCATCATACTTCAAAGTAAATTCCTCAGTGGTACCCCAGTGACCTGTAAAAATTAATTTATCTTCAAAGCTTGTTTTTATCTAGAGAGTAGCTGAGTGGTCCAAGGAGAATCTGAGTCAATTACTAGGGAATCAGGGATTGGAATAACATTTTATTATAGTTGGGTTGCAACTGTGTAAGAAGTAGATGATTGGGCTGTTTGCCTGGTGTAGCTTATTATAACGTGATAGGAGCCTATAAGGCATAGCTAATAAGGTTGAGTATAAAGTCGTATGCTTTCTCAAAGTGATATAGAAAAGCCAAATTTTACTATTTATGCTCCTATGTAAACATCATTAAAACTAGGCTCTGTATCGCCCCAAAAGATATATTTTAGTGTCTCCTGCAAAATTAGAGCTGAATTTGATGACTCTCTTATCATGGGTACATGCTCTGTCAGCAGACGTTAGGGGAAGACATATAAGGAGGAGAAGGTCAACTTGTCATTGGCCTCTTTCAGATACTTGCTGGTACATAAAACATTTCAGCCACCAGAACTTGAAGGCCGGAAGTAAATTGCATTGTCCCAAAGGACAATATATGTCTCTGTGTCCTCCAAGCTTGAGAAGAACTGTTTTCACAAAAACATCACACACTAACCAGATGGGAAACTGCTGTGCACTCCTTTTCCCAGCTCTGTGATGTCAGGGTGAGGCTAAGTTTAATCTGCCAAGGGGAGAGCTGCTTGCTGTTGACAATGAATGGTGATGTAGCCAGGTGTTCCCTGACTCCATGTGGTATGTTCATTATTGGCCACGATTACCCCATTGTGAGTAAGTCATTCATAGCACAACCTGATGGCAGGCCACGTCAAACTCTAGGCTGGTTGTCTTTTACAATAACCAATAACTTTCACTGAATAGTGTGTGTGTGTATGTGTGTGTGTGTGTGTGTGTGTGTGTGTCTGTCTGTCTGTGTCTGTGATATTTAGTTCTCCTCTGTCTTTTTCTTTGTCATAGTTTCTTTCCTTGAGATTAGAGGCAACAGGATTTTTGAGATATACTGGGCAATGATTCAGAAAGTTATGGTTATAGTCCTGGTTCTGTAATCATCTGTAGGTTTGAACTTGAATAGTTATTTAAATTCTTTGGGCCCAAGATTTCTCATCTGTAATATTAGTGGCTTGGATTTAATGGTCTAATTTTTGTTCCTTTCCTAAACTGGTATGAGTCTGACCTCTTCCACGCTCAGTGATGTAGTGACTTTTGGGAGGTATAGGGGAAGCATCAGAAAGAGCCAATGCCCACCAGGAGCTTGTGTTTTTCTTGAGGGAAGGAGAGAATAATTAAATAACAATATGAACTGGTATGTGATCAGAATTGGTGGTCAGCAAATGAGTTATCAATGGACCTGAAACTGTGTTAGGCACTGAGTCAAGGGCTCTTCAAGCAATACTGTTAATGAATACGGAGGAGTCAGGGTGGGCAGGTTAAGGAGAACTACACTGATGAGGAAGTTTTGTGGAGAAAGAAGGGTTTATATAGGTGGAGATATTGGGGGTGGGCATACAGGATACAGTAATGAAGTACATTTCTGGCAAAGGAATGAGCAGGAGCAAAGATGAGGACATTGGTTCAGCACTGTGGGTTTGGCTTCTGTCTACTCTTTGACCCTTGCAGTTTTTCAATATAATTTTGCTTATAAGAAATCTGTGTTGCTCTGGCTCGGTTCCTCAGTTGGTTAGAGCATCATCCCAATACACCAAGATTGAACGTTCAGTCCCTGGTCAGGGCACATGCAAGCATTAACCAATGAATGCATAAATAAGTGGAACAACAAATCAATATTTCTCTATCTCTCTCTTCCCCTCTTCTCTCTGTAAAATAAATAAATAAATAAATTTTAAAAAAGAGAAATCTGTGTTTATGGGTCAATACTCATTTTCCCCTTCCCTTCCTTCAGAATTCTAATGAAGGGTTATCAATAGTCTAGAACGGTGCACTCTCGGGATCTGTAGATGAGCCTGACGTCTCTTTAGGTCTTGAGAGCACAGTGATCATGGCGGTGATTCGTGGACTCACAGCCCTTCGTCTGTGAGGGCACCGAGGAGAAGTGTACACATGGGGCGCACTCTTCTCATGCGTCTACCAATACTTTGCGGGGTCCCTGGCTCCCAAGCTGGTACTGTACCCTATTCTTTTCCCACCAAAGAAAATGTACCAGAAGGAAAGTAAGCAGAGGTGACATTGTTATAAGAACTAATTTAGTTCATGCCATTAAAAAAGCATTGCCTTGCAAACTTGGATAATATAGCCATTTTTTAGTTAATAGTAATAATAGATTTCATTTCATGAGCCTTTAGTGTGTGCCAGGCATTTATGCTAAACATTTTGGAAAGATTGTCATTTAAATATCACAATGACCCCACGAGGCAGGGGTGACTCTTCTCATCTTTGCTACGTACCTGGCTCCATATTAGGTGCGTGACATGAATTACACTTTTATGCTAACCACTGTAAATTGTTTACTCTTATTATTACTACCATTTTATGGACAAGGAACCAGACTCTGAGAAAGGAAGGGAGCTGTACAAGTGTTTCCCTGGCAAAGAGAGATAGAACAGCGGTCCAAACTGAGTTTTGTGACCTCAGAGACTGTGTTCTCAACCCCAATAACATGGCAGAAAAATTACATGGAGCGGGTCTCACAGCTGATTGTAACCCAAAAGGAAGGCTGTCCCTTGGTTGAGAAACACTGATATGCAGAATTTTTTTCCTGTGGTTTCTTTTCATTTGCAGCAAATACAGCTAATTTGCAGTTAGGCCATTTGGGGAGAGGAAAGGTAACTGGGAACATGAGGACACTCGCGCCTTGCTGAGCAGCAGCATTTGCTGTTGGGAATAATGACTAAAGTAATGATGTTTTCCCCGGCTAGGTGGTGTGTGACGACCCGCCATTTATCTTGTGCAGGACACAGGTGATGCGCTCAGGGCTGCCGGAGGCTCTTAGGTTAATGCAGAATCACAGGAGGGTCACGCCCCGGTGGCTCTCAGCCTCCTCTGGCTGGACAGGGAATCTGTATCACACAGGCACAATAATTAATATACTTTGTGATTAAGCACTTTTAGCCTGTTGGGATGTGATGTTCACATAGACGGAATTAAGGTTTTCAGCATCTACCAAAGCAGGAGCTCAGGGAGCAAAAGGATGGGATGTGGCAGGCACCAGGTACCCATTGTGCATCAAAGGGGTCATAGGATGGGTTTTAAGGGATGAAATGCACGCAAGAGGCTTGTCTGACTACATGAAAGCAAATCTCTATTGTGCCTGTGAATAGAGATGCAATCATCCTTCCCACTTCCTTGCTCAAGTGATGCCAATTTGGAACAAAACTGATCTGCACATCTGAGTCAAATATCAAGTAAGTAAAATATTGTCTGGTCCATTCAATGCAATACATCATGCAAGGCACTCAGAAAACAGGGGGGAAGAAGACAATGAAGAGCTTCCTGGCCACTTGAAGCTTATGATGTGGCCTGGACAATTGTGTAATGACATTGACAATGTACACTGGCTCCTATGAAAAGAAGGGGACAGGATATTATGACAGCACTTATTGGAGAATGCAAGAGGAGTTTGGGGAAGGTCAGTCTCAGAAAGGGATGTACAAATTCAGACTGAAGCCTGAGTAGGAGTCGGCCAAGCAAGAGAGATTGGGGGGTTGTGTCTGAGGCAGAAAGGAGAGCTGTTTGAAGGCCAGGAGGGACAAAAGTCTGATGTTGTCATGGTGGTGGAGATGGGTGGAAGGAAGGGGACAAAAGTAGAGCTGTAGGGTGATAGATGTAGCAGGATAGGCAGGGGCCAGGTTTTAGAAGGCTTTATAATTTGTGCTGAAAATATTGGGGTTGTATTCTGAGGGCAATGGGAAGTCACTGAAAGGTTCCAAGCAGGCATCTTGTAAAGCAAAATTCCAATGTTAAGTAATTTTGGCTGGATTTCCTGGATTGACAGCCTATATTATCTCCCCTCTGCACTTGGCAGAACACTACTATTTAGGATAGCATCTGGGGTCACAGGACATTTCTGCACACAAGGGCTTTTCAAGTGATTAGAACACGATACAACAAAGACTGAGGGCTTGGCTCACACGGTCTGGGTGTTCCACTCAGTCCCTTGGTGACTGTGCTTGCAGTCTTACGAATGCCTTTTCTTAACAGAGGATGAATGAATGTGGGACGGCCTAACTCGGCTCTAGACAAGGAAGGGTCAATGGAATAGTATGTGGCCTGAGAATTTTGGCTCAGGCCCCTGAGCCATGTACCAGGGAATTAATTGTGCGTAGATATTCACCATCCAGAATTGGAAGTATTAGTCAAGCCAGACTGCCTCCTTGTCTGAATATCTTAGATTAATCTAGACACACCAGTGGACAGTGCGGTGGGCTTCATTCCTGCTTTTAAATAAAGCAGCTTAGTGCTGGTAGGATCAGGGTCCAGCTTGTGGTTCCCCATATAACTCTTCTCTCGACAGAATCCTTTCTAACTCAGACTTCTTGTTCTCTGCTCACCATTGGTTTTCTGTAGTCCATTGTGACATTATCCAAGAATGTGGGACCTTGCTACCTACGTACGTAAGGCAACACAAGATATTAAAACAGTATCTTTTGTTGTGTTACAGTTTTGATATAAAGGTTTACCAAAATCTCAAGATAACTCTGAGCCTGCCATAAAATATCTTGGGAATAATCAATAGGTTCAATTCTATAGAGAAACAGTGACAATTACTATTATTTGGAAACTTATTCTCTCAACTTGTTCAATTACTAATTTACCGAATACCTATTTGATAAAGAGCTATCATCTCGGTGCAATGGAGGGTTAGAGATGAGCCAGGTACAGCTCTGCCCTTAAACAGCAGGGACAACAAGGGGGGATGGTGGAGGAGAGATGACAGGCTTCTGCAATGTGAATGCACTTTCCTTTCCTGTTCATCAGACAGGACCTGGTACCCTTGAAGTGGCAAGTAGCGTGAAACTTGCTCAACAAAAGGAAAGTTTGGCTCAGCTTTACCCCCATATGCCTGCATAGGAGATTTTAAGAAATTCTTTTTATTTGTTTGGCATTAAGAGATGATATGTGGATGAGTCAATGGTTCACTTCAACCAGTGACCATAGACAACTCTATTTGCTTTTCCGATTTGAAATGGAGGCAGGCCACATAGTTAAATTATATATTCAGTAAACCTCATACTCGACTCCTCTTGTCATGGCTTAACAATATCCTTAAACTTCAATGGTCCAGAAAATACAATTGCACAATTATGGCTCCAACTGAGAGCAATAAAATTGATGGATGAAATTGTCAGGATTAGCTAGGATGACATAACCAGAACCAACTACCTGTTTTTCTTAAAAATTTAACCCTTCCCATCCAAACATATATATACATGGGTCATATACAGTGTGTCCGTAAAGTCATGGTGCAGTTTTGACTGGTCACACGGTCAAAAGTGCACCATGACTTTACGGACACACTGTATATGGATACTGACATTTTTCCTCCCATGGGCAATTCCCAAATTACCAGTTAGGCTTTATGCATGATAGTAATTCATGTCATATGCATTTTCTGAAATGGCTCTGGTGGTTTCACACTATTCATGGCTCTCTCATGTGCATTTGTCAGCTTGACCTCCACGCCCCTGTGAGACTGAATAAATGCTAATTTCCCTGTTTTACAAATGAAAAAGTAGAGAGGCACAGGTAATGATGATCTATCTGCTCATGGTCCCTACAGATGGTGACTCTCTGTACAGAGACATTCTGTCTGCCAGAACATTCCAACAGGTGTCCTGATTAGCACATTTTTAGTCTGGTAATTAAAAGCAAGGAACTTAGCTGGGATCAAGGACCAGGCCTACCCCTCCAGTGGCCTACTTAGTCAACGTTCATAATTCCTCTAACTCTTGGCTTCTTCATTTATAACAGTGGTTCTTAACCTTTTTGAGGTACCGAACCCACCAGTTTCATATGCGCATTCACCGAACCCTTCTTTAGTGATAAATAAAATATGATATTTTTTTCCAAATTCAAGACATAGGTATATGTTTTTTTACTGGTGCACAAAATGAGCCGTGCATGAACATCACCTTGCTCAAAGAACAAAACCAACAAAGTGCATGAACTCACAACAACTTACGGTATTACTTTATTCTGGCCTCCGCGGCAGAGGCTTCTCCGAACCCCTGGGACCGACTCATCGAACCCCTAGGGTTTGATAGAACCCAGGTTAAGAACCACTGATTTATAAGATGGGATTAATTATAAAAGCTACTTCTTACCATCAGTATGAGGATCCAGACAGCTAGTGTGGGGTACAATGCTTAGTGCTGTGCCCACCGCCTAGTAAGCACACAAGCACAGGTATAGCCAGGACCAGTTCTGGTCGGCATCACACCCTGTTGTGCACTGTGGTCGGTATTAGGCGGATAAAGTGTTGCAACCTCAGCAAATCCAAAGGATAAGAGGGACACATCACTGTCTTAAAACTGTGCCAGCGTGTCACAGCAGGCTCCTGTCATTCATCTAAAGAACATCAGTAGCCTAGCAGTCCCTTGCCTGAGACTGCTCCGGTGGCTTGTTTCCTCGTTTCTGCTGGAGGAGATTTTGCTTTTCACACACCCTTTGGCACACAGGCTGCAGTGAGTCTACCAAGTTGGTTCCATTGACTGTTGACTCCAGAAAAAGGAGAGCAAGACATACTTGAATATGCTTGAGAAGTTGGGAGCCTGAGACTCGACCTGTACTCACTCGGCACTCCCCCCACCTCCCAACCCCCCCAGCCCCAGCTCCGCCAGCTGTTACTCCAAAGTGCTCGCACATCTCCTGAGTGCCACTGGGGGCACTGGGGTGCACGTGTTGTGGAGGAGGTAGAATGGTGCTCATGCGGGCTTGTTTCTTTGCAGGTACTCGTGGTCAGGGGTGCCCACACTTTTTCAGCGAGCTACTTATAAGATGACCAAGTCAAAATGATCTACCTACAATAAAAATGCAAAACAAATTTATTTCTTCTATATTATCATTATTTAAGTTACTATTATTACTATTTAATATTGTGTATTCTTCTTTCACCTTTCTCCTTCTCAGCTCTCAGCTCTCTTTTCGGATGAAAGTCAATGTCATAGTTTTTATGAACAGTCCGAAAAAGCCGCTCCACATTTCCCTCCTTTGGAATAGCAATGGCACACAGACAGATGAGGCAAACGCACTTAGAATATGACATAGTGAAAAAAATCCCCTCCCATTCTGTATGAAAGTGGTAGGTTTTAGGCTTCTTACTCGGACCAGCTACGGCACTCATTTTTATACCCTTTGTTGTATTTAGTTTAAATAAATTGAAGGCTAACTACGCAGCAATGTAACAGAACAAGTTAGCGCGGTTTAACGCGCATGTGTAGGGTGTCAAAAGTTCAGACGTCAGATTGGTTACCCTGTATGCCAATCAAAAGACAAATGTCTTTTTTAATTTTTTTATTTTTTATTTTATTTTATTCATTTTAGAAATGAGACACAGAGTGAGAGAGAGAGAGAGAGAGAGAGAGAGAGAGAGAGAGAGAGAGAGAGAAAGAGAGAAATGGGGGAGGAGCTGGAAGCATCAACTCCCATATGTGCCTTGACCAGACCAGACAAATGTCTTTAATGTCATGCGATCTACCCACACTTCCTTCGCGATCGACCCGTAGATCGTGATCGACAGATTGAGCACCCCTGGTATAGATGGAGCAGAAACACTTGATTTTGGCAGGTGACAAGTCAGGACATCTCTTCTTCAGGATTCTGCTCTACTTGGATGAGGCTTCTAGGGGCAGCAAAGTCAAGTTGTCCAGATCTTTGCTAAGCTCATGAAGTGTCCAGACATGTGTTATGTCCAAACTTGAAACTGCAGAATTTGGGGCAGTTAGTGAGAAAGCTTCCCTACCTGAATGAGATGAGGATTGCTACATTGAGAAGAAATGTACCATTTTTTTGATGGCTACGATTTTTTGTTCAATCTCCTATAGTTCATTTATTTATTTATACATTCATTTGTTCTTTCAGTCAACTAATATTTATTGATGATTGAGACACAAATATAATACTTGCCTGTAAGAGGTTTTCCTTCTTGCCTGACCAGGCAGTGGCGCAGTGGATAGAGTGTCGGACTGGGATGCGGAGGACCCAGGTTCGAGACCCCGAGCTTGCCAGCTTGAGCGCGGGCCCATCTGGCTTGAGCAAGAGCTCGCCAGCTTGGACCCAAGGTCACTGACTCCATTAAGGGGTGGCTCATTCTGCTGAAGGCCCACGGTTAAGGCACATGTGAGAAAGCAATCAATGAACAACTAAGGAACTGCAACGGCAACAAAAAACTAATGATTGCTGCTTCTCACCTCTCTCCATTCCTTTCTGTCTATCACTATCTATCCCTCTCTCTGTCCCTGTAAAAAAAAAAAAGAGGTTTTTCTTAGTGCAAGAGACAGGCATTAAATAAGTAATCCCATGAATAGATAGATATCACCTGTTAAATTAAAAAATTCATGAAAAAGATTTATATAAATGCCTGTTAATTGATAAATGATATATCCATAAAAGGAATATTCTTCATCAATTAAAAGAAGTGACATGCTGATACATGCTGCAAATGAAGACACCAGTCATATTGGATTAGAGCCCACCCTAATGACTTTAAGTTGATCACCTCTGTAGGGACCCTGCCTCCAAGTAAGGACACATGCTGAGGTACTGGGAATTAAGACTCCAACATCTCTCTTTTTAGGGGACACAACTCAACATGTAATAGCCCTCCAGGACAGTGGTTCTCATGGTTTCTCTACTATGACACGTGAATATAACATTCACATGAGCACATTCCTGTGGGAGTATTTTAACTAAACCCATTTCTACTTTGTGCTCCCTTATTAAAAACTTTTGCGGTCCTGGCTGGTTGGCTCAGTGGTATAGTGTCAGCTGGGTATGTGGATGTCCCAGGTTTGATTCCTGGCCAGGGCACACAGTAGAAGTGCCCATCTGCTTCTCCACCCCATCCCCCTCTCACTTCTCTTTCTCTCTCCTGCCCTCCTGCAGCCATGGCTTGTTTGAAATGAGCTGGTCTTGGGAGCTGAGGATGGCTCCATGGCCTCTACCTCAGGCACTAAGAAGAGCTTGGTGGCTGAGCAATGCCAAGATGGGCAGAGCATCACCCCCTAGTGGGCTTGCTGGGTGGATTCTGGTCAGGGCACTAGTGGGAGTCTGTCTCTGCCTCCCTTCCTTTCACTGAATTAAAAAAAAATTTTCTTTTGCCTGAATAATTTTTCCACATGCAATAAAACTACATTCTATGGGGGCATTGTAATAACAAGGACAGACCCAAGTACACATATTAAAATGCTGGTGCCGATAGGATGTATCACAGGTTATAGGTTATTCTTAGAATTAGCAGAAACCTCATTCTTATATTTCAGGTCTCAGAATCAATCCATCAATGGATTTTATTAGTTCTACCTTCAATCTATATCTAGAATGTGTTAATGTCTCACTTCCTTCTCTGCTACCCTCTGGCCCAGCTGTGACAATGTCTCTCATGGACTGTCACAATGGCTTCCTTACTGACCAGGCTTGCATCTCATTGCTGTCCCTACCACCACCAGGCTCTTTTGAACATAACAGCCAGAGTACTTTTTTTGGCTATTAATTTTTACATTTCAGTTACAGTTTTCATTCAATATTATTTTGTATCAGTACCATGTGTATGCACAGTGGTTAGACAATCATATACTTTGCATAGTGTTCTCCCCAATATTTCCAGCACCCACCTGGCACTATACATAGTTATTACAGTATTATCAAATATTCTCCCTATGCTGTACTTGGAGTAACTCTTTTGAAACATAAGGCAAATCTTATCACTGCTCTGCTAACCACCTTGCCAAGACTCCACATGGTGCTGAGAGTAAAACTCAAGTCCTTACAGTTTTTACTTCATCTACTACAATTCTCTTCTTTGCTTATTCTGCTCCAGCTGTTCCGTAAACATGCTGGCCTATTAATAAATATTTATTGAATGAATAAATCAAAAGACAGAACGGAATAGCAAGTGACTGGGAAAAACATGTTTATACTAATGACCCATTAACGTACTCTGATGTTTTAAAAAATTAATTATTGGAGAATGTTAATATTTCAGCCTCATTTCCTGGGTTCATATCTCACTCCACAACTTATATCCGTGTGATGTTGGGCATGTTGGTTAATCTTTTTGTGGCTTGAATTCTTCATCTGTAAAATAGATATAATAAAATTGCCTAACTTGTGGGATATTTTTGAGAATTAACTGAATTAATACATTAAAAGTACTTGGTATAATTATATAAGTGTTAGTTATTCTCATAATTTTTTTAATTGATGAAAAATCTCGGCCTTGGATTAATTCAAAAATTAAGTGATTTTATTTTTCTAACAACTTTCTTACCCCCTCTCACCATTCCCAATGCTGAATAAACATTCCTGGCTCTTAGGGTTCGGCTTGTAGGGCAGGGGTATACTCTGTTCATCACCTGCCTTTATACTGGGGTCTATACCCTGTGGTGTTGGTGGAAAGTAGACTTCCTCTCCTATGAAAATAGATCTTCTCTATTATGTAAGTTTTCTATCCCCAAGCTGGTTGTTGGTTTTCCATGAGGCTGTCTGGAAGTCAGGTTCCTCTCTGTAGAAGTGACTTAAATTTATGTAGGGTATACTGTGTAATATCTCCTCTAGCACTGGAGACTCAAGCTTAACCTCTTATTCCATTACCAGCCCTCTTCTCGTTGTCCAGCCTGCAATCTCTTGCTACTTATGTATCGATAGCCCAACAGGTTATTTTTCCTTGCACAGGGGGACATAAAGAAAGCAAAAGGTCACCTTCTGAAGTTTGGTACCCAACCCAAGGGAAATTCACATATCCTTCCATACCAAATTGTGGGAATGGAGTCAGCCCCCACACCATACACACAACTCTCTCTGTAGGACTCCACCATCTCTCTTCCACCCTTTCTCAGTATTCCAGTAGCCTCAGCTACTCTGCCAGTTCAAGCTCTAGCAACTTTCAGACAGAAAACAACTAGTCCCCAAATAATTGGAAAAAATGTTTCAGGCGCCCTTAATCTTTTAGAAGGGAAGTAGAGAAGGCTACATGAAACTCTTACCTCCAAGAGGAGCAGAGTGGATAGATATGATTGCTATCCTATAAACTCTGCATTTCCTCTGTGGTAGGCAGAATAATGGGCCCCAGAGATGTCCAAGTTCTGTTCCTGGAAATTTTGAATATGTCATGTGACACAGCAAGGGGGAAATTAAGCTTGTTATACTATATACTGGTAATGCTATACTGGTGATGAATTATGTGTCATCTCCTACTTAATGACTGAGACCTTCAAGCAATGGAAAATGTTATGAAACTCTCCTGCAGTGATGCTCTTAGACAGCTGTGAGCTCTTTCCTGCCACTGATTCATTAAGCCTGGCTCAGGACAAATGTTTTATCTATGATTACAGAGTTAGAGTCTGTCTGACTCCAGAGCTGTCCTAGGTCCTAATAGCCAGGTGAATAAAGGAAATGAGCAAGTCTTTTCTCATCAACTTCATATGTGACGGGGGATACCTGAGAGACTTGTAACTCTGTCCCACTGGAGGCAGCTCATTGGTTGAAAATTGATTGGATACAATAACTATCATTCATGTATTTAACCAATAGTTCTTAAATTATGTGTAGGACATTGTGCTGGACTTTCAGAGTAGTTCCATTTCTCTGTGCTGTCCATCCACTGATTCTGCAATATGGAGGAAATTAGCTTGTAGAGGAACATTTCTGTAATCTCCTCTTCCAGGAATTAAAGATTATACCTCTTAGTTCTAAAATACCTTAAATTTTTTTTTTCAAGAATGGTTTTACAGTCAATATTATTTTGTGTTAGTTTTCATTGTACAGGAAAGGAGCTAGACAATCACACACTTTACAAAGTGTTCCCACTGATATTTCCAGTGCTCACCTGGCACCACACATAGTTGTTACAATATTATGCTGTACTTGACACCCTCATGACTATTTGT
Organism: Rhynchonycteris naso; assembly: GCA_037038555.1. Classification (NCBI taxonomy): domain Eukaryota; kingdom Metazoa; phylum Chordata; class Mammalia; order Chiroptera; family Emballonuridae; genus Rhynchonycteris; species Rhynchonycteris naso. Next base: position 106,567,888 of record CM073003.1, on the reverse strand, counting down.
AACTACCAATTTGTACTTTCTAATCCCTTCACATTTTTACCAAATCCTTCAATGCCCCTCCTTTCTGGCAACCATTAGTCTGGTCTCTCTATCTATGAGTCTGTTTCAATTTTGTGTGTTTGTTTATTTTGCTCTTTAGATTCCACATATGAGTGAAATCATATGGTATTTGCCTTTCTCTGACTGGCTTATTTCTCTTAGCGTAATGCCCTGTAGGTCCATTCTTGCTGTTACAAATGGTAAAATTTCATTCTTTTTTTGCTGGGCACTTGGGTTTCTTCCATAGCTTGGCTATAGTGAATAATGCTGCAATGAACATTGGGGTGCATATATTCTTTCCAATTAGTGTTTTGAGTTTCCTTAGATACGTACCCAGAAGTAGAGTTGATGGGTCATACCATTTTCTATAGTGGCTGGACCAATCTGCATTTTCATCAACAGTGCATCAGGGTTCCCTTTTCTCCACGTTCTCACCAACACTTGTTGTTTGTTAATTTATTGATAGTAGTCATTCTGACAGGTGTGAGGCAATATCTCATTGTGGTTTTAATTTGCATTTCTCTGATCATTAGTGATATTGTATAATTTTTTATATGTCTATTGGCCATCTGTATGTCATCTTTGGAGAAGTGTCTGTTCAGGTTCTTTGCCCATTTTTTTAATTGGATATTTTTGGGTGTTTTTGGTGTTGAGTTGTATGAGTTCTTTATAAACTTTGCAACTAACTGAATGTATCATTGGCAATGTCTTCTCTATTTAGTTGGTTGTCTTTTCATTTTGTTGATGGTTTCCTTTGTGTGCAAAATCTTTTTTTTTTAGTTTGATATGGTCCTATTTATTTACTTTTGTAGGTTTTTTTATGTTTGTTTCTCTTGCTCCAGGAGGTATATCAGGGAAAAAATTGCTAAGAGAAACGTCAGGGATTCTTCTGCCTATGTTTTCTTCTCGGAGTTTTATGGTTTCTAATCTTACATTTAAGTCTTTAATACATTTTGAATTTGATTTTTTAAAAAAATTTTATTGATAAAGTTAAACTTAATGAGGTGACATTGATCATTTAGAGTACATAGGTCTTGAGTAAATATTTCTTATACTGATTTTACAGAGAGAGGAGAAAGGGTAGCGAGAAGTCTCAACTCATAGTTGCTTCACTCCAGTTGTTCACTGATGGCTTGTTGTATATGCCTTGACTGGGCAAGCCCAGGGTTCTGAACTGGTGACCTCAGCATCCCAGGTTGATGCTTTACCTACTGCGCCACCACAGGTCAGGCTCAGGTAAATATTTCTATAGCAGTTGAACTGTTGATTGAGTTTATTCTTGTATATGATATAAGAAGGTGGTTTTCATTTTTGCATGTATCTGTCCAAGTTTCCCAACACCATTTTAATGTATGTCTTTACCTCATTGTATGCTCTTGCCTCTTTCGTCAAATATTAATTAATCATATAGGCTTGGGTTTATTTCTGGGCTTCCATTCTGTTCTAGTGAGGAACAGAACATTATATGTCTATTTTTATGTCAGTATTACGCTGTTTTAATTATAATAGCCTGTAATATAGTTTGATATTAGGTAGTAGGATACCCCCAACTTTGTGCTTCTTTCTTTAGTTTGCTGTGCCTATTGAGGTCTTTTGTCGTTCCATGTAATTTTTTTTTTTATATTATTAGTTCTGGTTCTGAGAAATATGTCACTGGTATCTTGATAGCAATTGTGTTGAATCTATAGATTACTTTGGGTAGTAGAGACATTTTAATGATGTTAATTCTTTCTCTCTATGAGCATGGTATATACTTCTATTTATTTGTTTCTTCTTTAGTTTCTTTCTTCTGGATCTTATAATTTTCCAAGTAAGTTATTTTACCTCCTTGGTTAAATTTATCTCTAGGTATTTTATTTTTTTGATGCAATTGTAAATGGGACTATTTTCTTAGTTTCCCTTTCTGATGGTTCCTTATTGGTATATAAATATGCAACTGATTTCTGAATATTTATTGTGTATCCTGCTACTTTACTGAATTCAGTTATCAGTAGTGTTTTGGTGGAGCCATAGCTGGGGCTTCCTCTTCTGGGCCTGGGTGTGTTAAAGGGGTCAAACAGCGCACCGCAGCCGGCTTCCACCAGCTCTGTGTGCGGGGGGGAAGGCAGGTCAGCAAAGGCCCAAGGCACCCCCAAATTCACCTTTACCTGCCAGCTGCCTGTTAGGCTCAGTCATTGAAAGAGCCTCTGGAAGTATGTGAGTTGCATGAGGTAGGGTCTCAGTGGGTCACCAGGTAGGCGTGAGTGGTGTCCAATGGATGGATACAGGTTCTAACTTGGTGCTAGTGCCGGGCGTGAGGCCGCTCTGTCCAGGTCTCAGCGTACATCACAATCAGGTACCATTTCCCCAGTGGCCCCCGACCTTCGTGGTGGGGCGGGGTCTCAGCGAGTTGTCAGGATGAGGCACCAGTTTGTCAGGCCCAACGAAACCAAGACTCGACTGTGGAAGGAAGGGCCCTGCACAGGAATGGTGGAGGGAAAAATGGTTGTCTGTGGCCTTTGCATTTTCTCCTTGAAATTCTGTAACTCTGTTTTCAGTTCTTAATCCTTTGAAACCCTTTAGAATTGTTTTGTGAATCTCTTGAGGTCTCTAGTAAAAAACTTTTTCTGCTTGTTAGTGAAAATTTCAGATGTGTGGTCCTATCTTACTGTCTCATATTTATTTTGTTACTCTGTCTTGTAATATTTATGCAGGTCCTGGGTTGGCTTTTTTTGATTACTACTTATCTCTGAGATGAGTTTCTTCAGGACCAGCTCTCTGCAGGAGCAGAATGTAAACAGAACAGCCAGCAGTGCTCTGGACTAATGTGAACGTTTTCTGCTTTTCCTTATTTAATGTATGCTTTAGTGTTTACATTCTCCAGCTGATGAGAACTGGCAGCTGCAGAGAATTTGTCAGCCACGGTTTTCTCTTCTCCTCATCACATCCTTAGGTTCACTCCTGAGATAATAATGCGTCCACTCACTATCCCGTTCAGTCCTGCTTCCTCTCCAATTCTGTGCTGAGAAATAGTGTTATGGGAAAGTCCTGCCTGATTCAGCCTATGCACCTAGATCCTTTTGTTCCAAATAAGGAGTCATGGGTTTTGCATCTCAGTGTGGACCACTGCTCTGGAAAACTCTCATCTCCCAGCTCTCCCCAAGGTTTCCAGGGCAGAAACCCTCTCTTAGCATTCTCTCCCTTCTTGGTCCAACTTTCATGGCGTGTAAGGCCAGTGGCCACCGCCGTGGCCATGTGGGTTCTCGTTGGATTCGGGCAGATGGTAAAGGAATAGTGAAGCCAGAAGATGGTGGGCCATTCCGTTTATTAAAGTCTCCTACTGGTGGGTGAGCAAATAGGCAGGAAAGACCACTTCCCTTTTTCCCATCTCAGGACCCCACCAGTCTTAGCAGTTCCCAGCCAAACAGGCCAGGTGGAAATCAGGGCTCCTAAGCCCCAACTTGGTCTCTGGTTCCACAATCTGGACTCATTCTCTGGACTCACCCTCTGCTCTGTCTCTCCCTGCACTCTCTAGCAAAACAGGCTGGGGGAAAAAAACCTTCTCTAGCAAACAATAACAGTTGCCCCTCCCAAGCAGGAAGGCAATCTGCAATTTGCAATCTGCTGCCCTGAGGGCAAGCATCCACAACCTTCCATAGACTAGACCAGTGGTTCTCAAAGTGTGTGCCAGGGCGCACTAGAAAATTTCCAAGTGTGCTCCATGGTATTCCAGAGAAATATGTTGGGGACCAAAAAAACAACAGGGTTTTGGAGTTTAGATTTTTGGGGGACAGAGGTGTGGGGAATTGGCTGTAAGCTGACAGTCTGCCCAATTCCTCACCTCACTTGCCTGATTAGGTTGCAAAAGACTGTTAAGCTGTGGTGCTGGATTGTTTACACTACCCCCCATGATCCCCAGAAAGACTGGGGGCAAGTTTCTTCTGTCCTTTGTTTGGTGTAAAGTTTAGATGATATGTATGGTGGGGTTTTTCTGCACTCAACACAATTAAGAGTAAAAAGAGAGGAATCCTTCAATGCATTGATGAGGAAATGAGTTTGCCTTTCAAATATATGCTCAAACATTGAAGAAATTACTAGAACACATCAGGCTCATTAAACACAAGAATGAAAAAACTTAACACATTCACACCAGGACCTGCCAAATTTACTAAATCTTGCTAAGAATGTATGTATGTATGTATGTATGTATGTATGTATCTATATCTATATATATCTATATCTATATATCTATATATATAAAGATAACTATTTTGTCACTTTTTTTTACTTTTTAACCCCTCTTTTTTTATGAATTCTGAAAAGCATAACTCAAAAAATGTAACATAAAATGTTTTTTAATGTCAGAATAAATTTAATTTTGTTGTATTTATTTTGTTTAATTACCATAAAAGCATGCTTGGACTTTATTATTTTTAAAAAATATTTGACTTAATTATTATAACATATTTCTCAGAAATTTGTGTATAGTGTGCCTACAACTATTTGTAGAATTTTTATTTTTTAATTTTTTTAATTTTTATTTTATTCATTTTAGAGAGGAGACACAGAGTGAGAGAGAGAGAGAGAGAAAGGGAGAAAGGGAGGAGGAGCTGGAAGCTCAACTCCCATATGTGTCTTGACCAGACCAGTGCAGGGTTTTGAACTGGCGACCTCAGTGTTCCCAGGTCGACACTTTATCCACTGCGCCACCACAGGTCAGGCTTATTTGTAGAATTTTAAATGTGCCCTGACTTCAAAAAGTTTGAGAACTACTGGACTATACAAACAGTAGCGCTGCCTCAATACAAGCGGGCAAACCTAAAAAACATTTGTTTACCCAACATGGTGCTTGGAAACTTTTCTTTATATAGATTATAGTTGAAATTCAGTTGTGTGGAGTTTCATCAAAGATGTAATTGAATTTCTTATTGGCTGTAGTTTTTGGTAGGTTTCACAGAGGAGAAGAGACATTCAGGTATCTATTTTCATCTATCTATAATTGGTAGACAACCTACTTTTTGTCTAGTTATTGCAGGTATGTAAGAAAGCTGTGTTTTTTATTTTTATTTTTAAGTTAATCATCTCATTGAACTCTTTTTGGTTTTAATTAATTTTTTTGTAATTCTCTGGGATTTTATGAGTAGAAAATTATATTACCTATAAATTTATCATCTAACAATATATTTTATCATCTTTGCTAACTCACACACATTTCCTTACTTGTGTTGTCTAGAGTATCCAAGTCAGTATTGAATAATAAGTGTGACATGTAGCATTCTGTATTATGTTCATGATTTCTCATGGTAATAAATTTGGTATTTTACTGCTTAAAATAAAGATAGCCATTATTTTGTAACAGCTGCCAAATTTTTTATCAAATTTCTCTTAAGCATCTATCATTGGATCTGGCAATATTTTGTTTAGCATTTTTGGAAACAATCATGTAATATGAGATTTTCATAGATGTTTTCTGGAGACTGTTCATGTTATCTCTGTGGGGTCTTTCCTTCAGGTTAGACGCTGTGTGACAAACTGATGTCAGGTCGGTTGGTTGCCGGTAGTTGCAGGCCTTCCTTCTCAGCCACACTGGATGAGAGATTTCCTCTGCAGCTCAGAAGAAGATCTAGGGTGACTGTTTACCAAACATGCAGGAATATGAAATTTGAATGCAGGAAAAATATAGTATGTGATCAAAGCAGACATTCAGCAAATTTTAGTAAAGAAAAGTAAATATAATAGTCTGGCACTTTTTGATCTGTGGCTTAATAATGTGTAGGTAAAAGATGGGTGTGAATTTTAGTTTTCAATCCATTATGAAAAGAAGTACGTGAAGTACCATACTTTTCGCTCCATAAGACGCACCTGACCATAAGAGGCACCTAGGGTTCTAAGGAGGAAAATAAGAAAAGAAATATTCTGAACCAAATAGTGTGTTAAAATATTTAATAAAATAATATTTTAACAATCTAAACTCAACGGCAGTATTAACAACCATTAGCACTGTTAATACCAAGTAAGAAGAGACTTTAATGTTTAAATACTCTTCTATTTGTCTGGGAACCCCAGGAACTCATCGTCATTAGTGTCAGAATTTAAGAAGCCCAGTTGCTCACAATCACTGGTATCACTTTCTTCACTATTTTCATATATGATATCATCTTCAGTGCCATCTAAGGCGTTGCTAATGCCACATTTTTTGAATGACCGTATCACTGACTGCCATGATGTTTTCACCCATTCACAAACTTGAGTGATAGCGGGTCTCTTCATTCGTCCAGTTGGTGTCAGATCATGATTACCAGCAGCCATCCATTTGTCCCACTCTTCTCGCATAAAGACTTTAAATGGTTCGTTGATGGAAACATCGAGAGGTTGCAACTGGCTGGTAAGACACCCAGGAATTACAGCAGATGAGTCTTCACTTTTTTAAAGTTTTTTTATTGTGGTTTTCCTAATATGTGCTCTAAACTGGTCAAGTAGTAAGAGGGCAGAGTTTTTCAGAAGCCCTCTAGGATGTTTGGACCAAACTTTTGCAATCTATACTCTCATTCTATTTTTGTCCATCCATCCTTTCTTATGAACCTCCCTGCTGCTGCACTAGGGAAAGCCCAGTTATTTTTTACTCTAATGTCACTACATAGGTAAGTTACCTGGATTACAGCTGGAATCAACTGATGGAGATGAGTAGCATAGCCTGCTCTTTCTGCCGCCGCTTTGCCTGTGCTGGCACTGGCTTCCCAGCTCACTGCCCATGCCTTGCACCCTTGGCCCCTCCCCTATCTGCCAGCTAGCAGCTAATGAAATGCTATTAGGCTGGCAACAAGTGATGTCAGCACTTTACACAGAGCTCCAGCAGCTGCAGCCCAGCCCTCCATCACTGCAGCGCACCTCTCACATCTGTCCTCCATGATGCCAGATGAATGCACCCACACAATGTTGCTCGCCTTCCCTCTTGTGCTGCATGCAACTGTGGAGACTGGAACCAGGAGATCACTCAGCAGATGCCGGGTTCCACATACCACCATGGTGGGTAAGATTATGCTTCCGCTGGCGCTCATTCTACATATGTTTACCAATGCAGTACCTTGCAGCAGCTAAAATAAAAATGACCATTTGCTCCATAAGAATCATGGGAATTCCCCCTCCACTTTTTTTTGGGAAAAAGTGTGTCTTATGGAGCGAAAAATACAGTAGCTGTTTAAGAACAAGGTGCAGTTTTGGACTCTATTACTTGGCAGGTGGTGTTAGAATCAAAGGACTAGATCTCCTTTTTCAGGCTCTGATTTGTCCAGCCTGGAGTATGACTGTAAGTTCTGACAGCTATACTTTGAAGATAAAATAGAAATATATTTTTATAAAAAGGTGATTATTTTGGGGGGAAAATTGGCATATAATTATACAAAGTAGTAAGTAAACACAGCATAGAGTTAATTAGAGTGAAGATTCATTAAGAAAGGTCCTAGACACTTTATATGGTATTAGGTTGTGGAGAAAAACTAGTTTCTTAGTACTAGAAACTTGAGGAGAATTCTGTAGTAATGTGTTACTGGTAAAGGGTTCAACTAAAACAGAAAGAATGACAGTGATATAGAGAACTCCTACTCTGTTAGACTTGATTTGGACATTTCATTAATCTATTTTACTGTGTGAAAATTTGCTTAATGTAATTATGATGGCCTATCTTTTAATATAATTTCCATAAGTACATAATATACTCCCAGGGAATAATCCGAAGCATTAAGAAATCTTGCTTAAAGTACAATATTCCTTTGCTGATACACTCTTTGGTGGGAATTAGATTTGATATTTTCTTGTTTGGCTTCAGGATCTCTAATAGGAGCTTAAGCATATGGCTAGAAATCTTTTGAATTTATAGCTAAAGGCCAAGTCTGGTGGGAGAGCTTTATAATAATAGTCGTGGCAATGGAGGCCAAGAAGCAATCAGGACTATGTTTTTGCATTGCGTCCACTTAAAGTTGAACTTGAACCCAATTAAAAATGAGAAATTCCTGAATTATGAGAAACTCTGCAAAATGCCATAAAATGGCAAAATGAAATATTAGAAAGGAAAGGTTTCACTAAAGAAAAATGTTGTTAATTAATGCTTTTAATCTTTGCCGAGTCATTTTATACAAAAGGAAAACATTCTTGAGACTTGCCTGTCTTTGGGATTCCTATATGTCTTCTAAATAGTGCTTTCCTACAAATCCCAGCATACTTGAGTAAATATGGTTTTCCCACACATCATACTTATGCCTAAACATGTGGAGGCAGATGGTGGGGCAAATTCCACTAGGTGACTGCTATCCACTTATTATTGACACTTATTAAACCTTTACAATTAGACACTGGTGGCAGTTTAAATAAAGAAATGCAAAATAGAGGAAGGAAGGAAGGAAGAAGGAGGAAGGAAGGAACGAAGGAAGGAAGGAAGGAAGGAAGGAAGGAAGGAAGGAAGGAGGGAGGGAGGGAGGGAGGGAGGAAGGAAGGAAGGAAGGAAGGAAGGAAGGAAGGAAGGAAGGAAGGAAGGAAGGAAGGAAAAAGTCTGAGAAATGTTTGAGGGGGAGATTGGCCTCTTAGAAGTGATCCCAGTGCCAGTCTATGTCAGGCACTGGCTCTGATGACCCCTGGGCTACATGTTTGAAGCTACAAAGTGATCCACAGTTTGCGACTGCCTCTTTGGCACCTGGGTGGGTGTCAGAGAGGTGAGGCTGCTTACCAACTTGGGTAGCAAGCTTTCACCAGCACCAACCCTTGGGGAAAGTCATCAAAAGGCTCAAGACACTCAGAGATTCACCTCCCCGCCTGCCTGCTGCCTGTTAGGCTCAGTCACTGAAAGAGCTCCTGGTGGTATATGAGTTGCATGAGGTAGTTTCTCAGTGAGTCACCAGGTAGGAATGAATGATTTTACCAGATTGATAAAGATTCAAACTTTATCTTCACACCTTGATCTTCCCAGGCCACCTTGAGAGCCTTCCAAACATTCTTCTCCATGGGCCCAAGCTGGAGGCAGCCAGCTGACTCCTGTACTGGGCTAGAGGTTGGTAGAGTAGAGCCACAGGGAATTGGGAGGATGGGGCTAGTGGATTCCCCTGAGGGTGGCAATGCCCATCTGGAGGTTATGAGGGGAAAAAATTGTCCTTGCTCTAGAACCACACAACTCAGTATTTTCCTGTTTGTCTCTGACAACCTGAGTCAACCCAGAACTTTTTAAGAGCCCTTCAAGAAAGTCTGCACCATGGGTTTAGACTTGTGGCTGACTGCCGATTCCTTTGCATGGTACAAGCTTACCAGGACTAGGGTACAGGGAGTCAGGAGTGTGGGGCTTGTCTATCCTTATCCCCTATGGAGAGTAGTGCTCCCCCAGGAGACATGGCATTTGTGGGCCACGTGGGTGGGGGACTCAGCACAGGGAACTTGGTGGCTGTCTGTTTAGCCTTCTTCCTGAAGTTGTGCAATGCTCCGAGTCACCTTCCCTCTGCTTGAGCCCGGGGTGGATGGCCAAGAATGAGACTCTGTACATTGTTTCTTTAAGAGGGCTCCTGTGTTACTAGCACACTCCAGTCTCTCCCTGGAGGACAGAAGTCTGCTGATTTTCACAGCCAGATGTTATGTGGGCTCCTCTTCCTTGCTCTGGTGCTTGGGGCTGGGGAGCCTGGCTTGGGGTTGAAACCCGTTCCTCTTCAGAGAACTGAGAAATCCCTCCAGATTCTCAACCACCACACATGGGAACAGGGCCAGCCCTTTCTGTCTCTGCCCTCCCTACCAGTCCGGATGTGGCTTCTTCTGTAAATCTTTGGCTCTAAGGCTTCTCTTCAGCTAGTCTTCAGTTTGTTATTCATGTTGATTGTTCTATAATTTAGTTGTAATTCCAGCTTGGTCTGGGAGGAGGTGAGTGTGATTTCCACCTACTTCATCGCCATCTTGGATATCTTCTGAAAATGTTTTACACTACAGGCAGTGGGATCTTATAAATACAGACCTGATCACATCTTGCTCATGGTCTCTTCACTGCCTTCCAGTTTCTCTTGGGATCAAGAAAAATACTTTTCACATCCTATGTAGAGCTCAACATTATCTGAGCCTGCCTACAACCGTTCCAGCATCACAGGACCCTGATGAAGATGACGTGCAATAATACATGGATCTGGAACAGTGTCTGCTGACAGTAAGTGCTTCATCGTGGTGGTCTCTCCAGACCACCTTGCACCACTGCTCCTCTTGCTCCCAAAGATCCAGCTGCTCTGGCCTTTTTTGGTTCCCCCTGTGTGCCACAGACCTTCTTATGTGGGCAACAGTCTTCTTTCCTCTTCCCAACCATGATTTACCTAAATAATGTCTACCTGTCATGCAGAATTCCACTGAGACATCACTTCCTCAGGGCAGCCTTCCTGGCTGTACAGAATAAGTTCAGGTTGCCTTCTTATGTGTTCCTATAGGTCTTATTATAATGACTATAACAGTTTTTTTTTTTACGGTATAATCAACATACCATTTTTATTTACCCATTTAATATATACTAGTCAATGATTCTTAATATAGTCACAGAATTGTGCAAGCATTACCACATTCAATTTTAAAACATTTTCATCACTTTAAAAAGAAACACTATACTCCTAACTAGTCACCCCGTTCTCCCCAACCATGGTAGCCCTAGGCAACCACTACTCTACTTCTGTCTCAATGCATTTGAGACAGAATATGCAGAATATTCCCTGTAGATGGGGAATTTGGGCATGAACAGCACACAGGGAGAACCCCAGGTGACCATGAAGGCAGAGTTCTGGATGATGGTTCGACCGCAGGCCAAGGAACACCACGGATTGCCAGCACGCTGCGAGAAGCCAGGAGAGAGTCCTGGAACAGATTCCCCCTCACAGCCTCCACATGGAATCAACTTGGCCAACCCCTTGGACCTGGTCTTTCCGCCTCCAGAACTGTGAGACAATGCATTTCTGTGGAAGTTGCCCAGTTTGTGGGACTTGGTTATGGCAGCCCCAGCTAGACACTCAGAAGTCACAGTGGAGCTATGACGGGGGCTGGAAGAATGGGGAAATGCCAGTGACTGATAAATCTGAGACCACCTGCTGATGACCAAGTACAGTACATACTATCGCAACAGCACCTAGCATAGTGTCTGGCAACCCGTAAATCCTTAATATACATTTGTTGCTTGATAAAATGTCTAATGTCTAATGTGTACCGATGCGTACACTGTAGCTACTCAACACACACTATTTCCTCCTCTGAGCAAGCATGGGCACTAGAAATCTTTGCAAACTCTAATGGCTTTTTGAGATCTTCCAGAGGACACCGGAATCAGTCCAGTGTCAGCCGGGTCTTGTTGCCAGGAGAGCCTCTGGCCCTCGCTGTCACCACAGCACCGTGTGAAGATGCTGCGATGGAGCATAACAGTGGCAGATTTTAGGCCGTCAAAGTCGAGCCTCTGCCCTCATGGACCACGGTCATGAGAAGAACAGAGAAATGGAAATGCAAACTAAAAATCCTAGCAACATAATTATCATCCTTTCAATGTGATTATACCCTGCTCGACCAACCTGGACATCTTACTTTAAAGAGTTGTGGTTTAGAACATCACCCTTTAGTAAAGCCAACTTGTCATAGGACCTCCAACCAGTTAGTACATTTCTTCCTTATCAACTCAGCCATAAGAATGAGGTTTGTTTTCCCCGTCTCTAAATTATTTTGAACTCACTTCTATCACGTTCCATTGCTCAGGCAGCGAACCGTTGTTGACAGTTTCTCAGTCTGTGCTTTTCAGTCCTCGGTGGGTCATAAGTGGTGAGGATGCTATTTGGTGTTCTAGGTGATGACGGAATTGATAACCTTTGTAAAGTCTTCACTGTGTTTCTTTGAAGGCTCACAAAGAAAGCATGCAAATGGGAAGTTTCCAATGGAAATAGACCAGAAGGAGCAGGCTGCCAAGTTTCTTTATGATCGCAGCAATAAAATATATGCCAATTTCAGCGGGCTGATAAATCTTTGCTGTGGGGTGGCGGTGGGGTGCGAGGCACAGTGTGGGACAACCGGTCCCAGGTCTCCCAGGGACCTGACGCCTCCCCTTGGAGAGCAGTGCTGTGCTAACATGCAGACAATGATTGGCTGCCCCCGTTGTTCATAAATAAAAGCAGCTGGCTGCAACAAAAGTCGAAGGAGCCGAGGCTCCATCATTATTTATGAATCAGGCTCGGGAGAAGAAGACTCTAAAAGTGCGGTAGCAAACACCATCTTTCCCCCGAGAAAACAGCTGATGGAGGCAGAAATGCTCAAAGAGAACAGAAGCCCGCGTCACGTGCCTTTTCATGGTATCATCGCTTTCATCCTCTAGATGGTAAATCATGTGATATCATTACCATAATGCAGGCCTTGCGGGTTCCCGGTGAAGCAGCTTTACCCATCATGCTTGCTAGTCTAATTGGTTGGCATAGAGAAAAGCCTTCTTTGTTGTCTTACTGACGTCCAGTCATTGAGAATAGCAGCGACTTTCATCCTGTATGCCGTGGGCTCACTTGGGTGCCGCAAGAATTTTTAAAACATGCGATACCTGACTATTTAGACAGGGACACTGACTTTTTCTCCCTTAGCTTGTCAAATAAGAATATGACAACAGCCAACACAACCATAGTTGTCCGGTGTGAATGAATGAAAATTATACCTATTCTTTTATTTTTTTGTCTGATCGGCAAAAAAATATATATTTTGGTGTGATGCAGAATTTTAGTAATTAGTTTACGTGTGCCATGAGATGAAAAAGGTTGAAAATTTGCCAGCGAATAAGTGTAGCTATCTGAATTCCACTGACAGGGACTGTAGTTACTATATGATAATAAACTTGCAGTAGACCATACCATGTGCTGGGGCACAGGGAGAATCGTTCTGTTAACTGGCTGTGTTCCATGTGAAGGGACCTTCACTAGGGTGTACTTGGCCTCTTCCACACTCCATTATTCATGCCCAATGGATGGAGTCATTTGATTGGTGAGTTTGGGAGCTGTAGCTAAGGATTCATGGCTCCACCCCTTCCTGTCTTCTTGGGTGGAACTCTGATAGCTGGGAGCATTCATTCTTGTTTGCTTCTCCTTTCTGACATAAATTTACAGGACCAGTCCTCCATGGGGGAAGGCCAGTATTGTCCAGAATTATCAGTAGCTATGGCTGGGTAAATCTGCATACACAAGACGTAAAGTATCAGTGAGTCCAACTCTCCTGCAAACTTCATAATTTCTTCATTACCAGGCTTATTGAATGTAAAACTGATATATTTTAATCTTTGGTGTCTTGACTCACTTCTGTGATTATCTCTAAAGGGGCTCTGAATTTTGGTTGGGAAAATAGATGTTATTTTTTCTTTTTTGTTTTGTTTTTATTTATTCATTTTAGAGAGGAGAGAGAGAGAGAGAGAGAGAGAGAGAGAGAGAGAGAGAGAAAGGGGGAAGAGCAGGAAGCATCAACTCCCATGTGCCTTGACCAGACAAGTGCAGGGTTTTGAACTGGCCACCACAGTGTTCCAGATCGACGCTTTATCCACTGCGCCACCATCGGTCAGGTGGGGAATTAGATGATTTTTCATGTTAATTATTGTTATTACTATTAAAACTCTAACCTCATATACGAAAATAATTATATACTATGCCCGTAGAAGGAGATAGCTTGAAAGAAATGATTTTACTTATTAAATACCCATCTAGTATAAATAATACCTATTTATTGTAGGAAAATTAGAAAATGTAGATAAGCAAAATAAACAGAAAGCTTTGTGTGTTTGTGTATGTGTGTGACAGACAGTGAGAAAGCCAGAGAGAGGACCAGATAGACAGCAAGGGAGAGAGATGAGAAGCATCAATCCTTCATTGCAGCACCTTAGTTGTTCATTGGTTGCTTTCTCATATGTGCCTTGACTAGGAGGTGGGGCGTTACAGCTGAGCAAGTGACCCCTTGCCAGCAACCTTGGGCTCAAGTCGGCGACCATGGGGTCATGTTTATGATCCCACACTCAAACCAGCGACCCTGCACTCAAGCTGGTGAACCTGAGCTCAAGCTGATGACCTTGGGGTTTCAACCGGGGTCCTCTGTGTCCCAGTCCAATGTTCTATCCACTGTACCACTGCCTGGTCAGGTCAGAAAACTTTTTTTTAATCTTTAAATTTTTTTTTTTCCCGTAGTATTACTTTCCTTTGGGTAACCTGGTCTTCCTATCTCTTCCTTATACTTTTCCCTTTTTCTTCCTCTTCTCTTTTTATTCTTGGGCTGTCCCTATTGCTTCCCTGAGAAACTCATAAATAGAGCAGCAAAATGCTGATGTTGGGGACAGTTCCTCTGTGTCTCAGTTCAAGACCTGGGCTGGTTGTTCCTTCCGATGGCGTTGGATGAGTGGGTTGGGCAGCTTTCCTGGCAAGAAAAGTGCGATCTATGTGGAGGAATGTTGTCGCTTGTAAAGCATTAAGAATGTCCTCTGGCCCTGGCCAGTTGGCTCAATGGTAGAGTGCTGGCTTGGTGTGTGGATGTCTGGGTTTGATTCCTGGTCGGCACATAGGAGAAGCGACCATCTGCTTCTCCACCCCTCCCATTCTGTCTCTCTTCCTGTCCTGTAGCCATGACTTGATTGGTTCCAGTGCATCAGCCCGGGCTCTGAGGATGGCTCCATGGAGCCTCCATCTTACGCACTAAAAATAGCTCGGTTGCCAGCATGACCCTGGATGGGCAGAGCATTGGCTCCAGACAGGAGTTGCCGGGTGGGTCCCAGTTGGGGCGCATCATGCAGAAGTCCGTCTTTCTATCTCTCCTCTTCTCGCTTGGAAGAGAAGGGGGAAAAATGAATGTCCTTTTTGTTTTTGAATGTCCTTTGTATCCCATGTCTCTTGCCTCCTAATTCTTTTTGCTTAGCCCAGGCTTGATAAGGGTACTAGGGTTACTTGGATTATTTTGCAGTTGCTATCACTGTTGTCAGAATATTTCGGAGCCTGGTGACTTGAGGTATACAGCAGAACTCTACTGCTTTTTTGCCCAGCTTTCATTTACCTTTCTTCTTGTAATAGCACCCTGGTTCTCCTGTAGAAATAATCTGTTTTCTAGTCTTTGATTTAAGCTTCAAAAAGAGTTGACTCTACCCAAGTTCTTGGATGACCATATGATCATGCCTGGGCATTCAGAGCATGATATTCCCCGAGACACAGTGATTGTTTCAAGAATGGACATGTGACCTAGTAAGAGACAATAAGGCCTCCAGAAACGTGTGCCTAGATTTCGACCTGTTAGCACGGAGGCCTGGAACTGCTGTGGGCCATCGTGCCCCCACGCAGAGCCCGCCAATGAAGCATGTGAATGCTCCGAGCAGAGGGTGACATTGTTTGAAATCCTGAACCCAGACCAAGCCACACGCCTGCATTGTTTAGTTAAGTGACCCAGTAAATTTCTATTTTCTCTTGAACCATTTATTTTTGTCTTTCACAACCAAAAAGGTCCTAACAAGGTCTAGGTGAGCTAAAGAATTGATGTATCCACCAGCGGACTGGAAGTGACTGAGCTCCCTGGCTTCCCGCTGCCTGCATTACTGATTTAGCAATTGTCTGCCACACACGAGAGGTTAAATGCAGCTTCCCTCAAGGCTTTGCTTTCGAGACTTACAATTGAATCGGACAAAAATATAATATTTAGCTATTCAGGCTGGTAGCAGAGACACTTGGTTTGATGCAGCTCGTCGTGCTAATGTCAGAATTAATAGAATGGTTCCATGTCAAAACAATAACGGGACAAACCACCTTGGAAGGGCAATGCAATCACTTAGGCCTTCTCGCCCCTGGCGAATGGAGCAGCGAGCCACCTGCCCGCCTTTGTTAGACACAGGTTCGGGTGAAGCCAGCTGCCAACCAATTTAGGTTTGGAAAATGGCTTGGGGAAATCAGTGCTGTCTTAATGGCAAAAATGGTCTCGTGACAGTTTTCTAAGAGGTACCGGGAGCCAGGGAAGCTTTCGGGTACTGGGCTGAAGAAGATGTGGGCCTGTTTGGGAGGGAGCTGTGAGCTCAGATTAGGAAAAGGGGAACTTCTTTTATTTATTTCTTCCCTCAGTTAGGGTATTTATTCAAGCACTCGAAGTGCCAGGCATGGTGGTCTGTGGAGATGTGTCTCGGTTCCCATGAGGTCCAGGAGGGAGACAGACAACAAATATGCAAACAAGCGAGTAAAATCATGACGTGATACAGCTAACATTTGAAAACAGAATTGTGAGTTAAAGAATTACAGGGGGATGGACCTGTCCTGATGGAAAGTCTGCCTGATGGAGTAACAATGGAGCTGAGACCCGGCAGGGAGAAGCAGCCAGGTGTGTAAGGGGTGCAGGACAGCACCCTAGCCAGAGGCTGGGGAGGAGGGGAGACCAAGGTGAGGGCCATTCAAAAGCCTAACAGAAAGCCAGGCTGGCTGTGGCGTAGTGACAAAACGAGAGCAAAAGATGAAGTTGTGAGAGAGTCAAGGGCCCTATCAGTCAGGTGTGTGAAGAAGACAAAAAGGGGTTTGAACTCCATTCTAATAAAATGGGGAGCCTTTGGGAGTTTACCAACGGTGATGCTTTTCAGTGTTCTGAGAGCAAATGTGTCATTTTAGGGGCAGGCAAGTCAGTGCTTCTGCGCTCAGCTGTTGCTCACAGGTGACATCTCAGCTTTGCATTCAATTATCTGCAGAGTGACTCTTTAGTGACAGTATAGGTGAATGATATTAGACTTCGGTATCTGTGTTTGTGTCTGGATTCTGCTCCTAATAACTGTGTAACCTTGAGCTTGTTCTAATTCCTCTCTGCACCTCAGTTCACCCCTAGAAGAGTATACTTTTGGATGACATGATGCATTTATCATGACTCTGTGTTGAAAGTGGTAGAGACCCTGTCCAAAATGACTTAAGCAGAAACAAATATATTTGTTCCTGTATCTGAACAGTCCGAGGGCAATAGCTTCAGATATACCTAGATCGAGGAGCTCAGATTAAGCCACCAGAAATAATCTGCTTCTCTGTCCCTTGATTGAGTATTGGCTTCCTTGCCCAGGAGATCCTTTCTGTGGATGGTTCCCAGAAGATTCAGGCTAGCATCACCTGTAGAGTTAAAAACCCTTGAGCAAAAGAGTATTTTGCTCCTAAACTGTTTTATCAAAAGTTTCAGAACAGCATGCTGACTTGGGGCATGTCAGCCCCATGGCTGAACTGTGGCCAAGATGTGGGGAATAAGATCTCTGGCCAATCCTGGAGTCAGTTTGAACCATGTGAACCTATAACAGAGAAGGACTGGTGTCTCACACAATGCTGGAAGAAGAGAGAATAGGTTCAGGATTGACACATAAGACGTGTCCAGAAATGTTATTTTTGGTTTGTATAATTCCATGAATCCTACAGTGGAGAGTCAGTCCTTCACAATCTCTTCCTAGTTGAACTTAGCCATTGTCTTTAGAAAGGCCCAATTTCCCTTCTTTCAATTCCTGTGATGTAGCTCTCAACTCAGCATGCACCTAGACCAGTGATGGGCAATCTTTTGAGCTTGGTGTGTCAAAATTCGTCAAAAAGTGAGCATAACTCGGGTGGTGTGTCACTTTGAGAAAAACGGCCTAACCGGAAGACCCAGAACTAGACGCTCTGTGCAGTTCTGTTGTTTTGGCCTACAGACCTCCGGCACAGAGTGTCTACACTACAGCAAGTGTTTTATCCTCGGTTACTGCACCTGGCCATGCAGGAGCCGAGGATGAAACGTCCTTCTCGGCATGTGGCCCCATACTTCTCTGGTATGCGGCTGCATGCAGCTGCATGTCATTGAAAATGTCTACACGTGTCAGTGCTGACACGCATGTCATAGGTTCACCATCACGGACCTAGACTATCTCCTGCAATTCTTTTTCATGATTCATAAAACTCTGCGAAGGGTTTTGCATTGGAGCACCCATCCAGTCCCTGGCTGTGCAAGTATCCAGAGCCAAAATTTGTTTTCTCACTTATATTTTTCAGATAGAATCTTTCACTGAGTTTCTAAATAAAAGTTACAGCTGGCTTACTGTTCAGCACTATTCTAGAATTATTTAGAGCTTGAAAAGTGCTTATAAAAAAAATCACCATGTATCCCTAGCATAGTATCCTTTCCCTGCAAAGAATGTGAAGACAACCCTTTAACATAACTCATCTTTTTTCCTTAAAGAATCCCCATTGTTCCCACCTACATTCCTGCCTGTCTGCCTATTCTTCCCATCCACTGCAATATCACATTGCTTAAGTTCTTCCTTTTCCATGGCGCCTGCTAGTCGGCCCTTCTGACTTCCATTTAGTACAAGCCATCTTTGGTTACTCAAATTCTGGTCCCTTATGAATTTCTTGAAATGCATGACTTTTTAAGAGTCTCATGCTCTACCGACTGAGCTAGCTGGGTGAAATATAGACTTTTAAAATGAGATATAACTCGCATGCCATAACATTTGCCCTTTTAAAGTATACAGGTCACAGGTTCTCAGTACATTTGTAAAATCATGCAACCAGTATCTACATTCAGAATATTTTCATCACCTGAAAGGAAAACTTGTACTTATTAGTGGTCTATCCTCATTGACCCCTCAGAAATTCGTGGCCTTTGTCTCTGAAGTTAGCTCCTTGAGGACTGTGGCTGAGGCCTGTCCTTGTGTGTGTGTGTGTGTGCCTCTCACAGAACCTAGCCTAGTTCTGGGGCCATAGGAGGCATTGGACTGATATCTCATTAGGTGATTGCTGTTTTAATTCAAGACAAGATGAAGAGACTATGCAGTAGTGGAAAAGCATACCAAGCAGGGAGTCTGTCTTAGTTTTTCTTTCTGCTCTGCCACCAGCCATGCCTTTGGGTAACACTGTCCCTTTAAATCTAATTTTCTTCCTCTGTAAGTGAGGGGCAGGGACTCAGTGCTTCCTGTGGTGCCTTCCAGTTCAAACTGGCATTCTGCACCGTTAATGTTGAGATCAAGAGTGTCTTGAGACAAAAGACAATTTTCATTTCCCTTGGGGTTTTATAGATGATGTGAAATACCAAAGCTCCTGTCTGAGGGCGGTGGGGATACGACCCGGTCTGGCTCTGTTGTGTCCGGACTCCAGTGAACAAAGGTGGCATTCACCAACCCAGGAAAAACAAATGTGCTGTTCTTGTCAAGGCCTCAACCTTAGCCTTAGTTATTTTCGAGGAAAGTTTACTTCTATCACCTTTGGATGCCTCTCTCTGCAAATTATGAAATACCACGAGGGAGTAATGACACAAAGACAAAAACGTACAACTTGTGCTTTATTTTTTAACTTGGGGGCTGAGTACCTTCCCATTTCCACCTCATGGACATGTGGGGCCATGCAATTTCAATCATCCTTCAGCTCACCCAGGGTGCAGTGTCTTCAAGAATATATTGGGGGGGGGGGAAGGTGACTCAATCTTATTTTTCATGTTTTCCAAATGAGTGGTTCAGTGTCGCGGTAAACAGACAGCTGTTCTGTATTTCTCCTTCCTGGGAGATGAAGGTCAAGGACACCTTCCTTGTGCTGAACAGACCCCTCCCCGGAGAGTTGTAAATAAGAGTGCAGGGCAGCCCCAGCTGCCCCCGGAAAGAGGGGAGACATTTTGGAACAGCCATTGAAGGGGCTGCACTTACATATATTGGATTCTGTTGGTGCATCTCTTTGTGATGTCCTTCTTTCACGACATGAAGCCACTGGTGGAATAAAGTTAGAATAACTTTTGACACAGCTAACCAAAATAGATAGCGAAGGAACTGGTTGCTAAGCACAGCTCTGCTGGGTTCCCGCGCTGAAAGCCTGGATTAGCATGCTGGGCTTGGCAGAAGTGAACCCTCAGTTATTGGCAGCTGGCTGTTGAAGGCCATTCTGGCCTCTCGGGTAATAGTGGGTCTGCAGCAGGTATGGTGCGGAACAGGAATTAGTGAAATTATATGCCTCTCTAACAGCGTCTAAACTGCTTGAGGGTATGACTTGGTCAAGCATATTCCACCAATATTACCGAGCGTCCACCATGTGTTGGGTGTGTGGTGGGTTCTGGGAATTGCAGTAATGAAGCTTTGGCTCCAGTGTTCATGGGACTCAAACGTGAGAGAGACAGAGGGAAGGAGAGAAGGAGAGATGGCGCTGGGAGAGAGAGAAGGGGAGAAAGAAAGAGGGGGGAAACAGGTATGATGGGACAGGTATTAGTATATTAGTGTCCTCAACTTTCTTCTCTTCCTGTTCAGTGAAGAGGATTTGGGGCTTTGTTTCACCAAGGAAAAGACATTTAGTGTCTTCTCCCATTTCCTGTGAGTGGTGTCCCACAGCGATGGTCTGTTTTTGGGAATCAGTGGTGATGAACTGGGAAAAGGCAGTGGTGAGATTTAGCCGGTTCGCACCGGTTCGGCAGAACCCAAACCTAATTTTTTGGTTGAGTTCGGCGGACCGGTTGTTAAAATGGCACTTGTAATCAAGGTTCTCTCTAAGGTGGGCGCCTGGGCAGCTGCCCAATGTGGAGATCACGGATTTACATTGCTTACTCTTTTTAACGTTCATCTGCGCAACAGCGTATTCTAAGTGCCTGCAGTCATGTTCGTTCCGTCCATAGGTGAAAAAACTTGATGGAACTATGCTTGTAATATTTATTTACTTATTTTATAAAACTCATTATACTTTTGATGAGATACAACATTTTAATTCCCTCTCGTTTGTTACTTCAGTCAACAAATGTAGATCATAAAGAGAAAAAGTACCAAACAACCAGGGAGTAACAGCTGTCATTTGCTTCATCTTTGTATTACACCCAAAATTTCCTCAAGATATTATGAGTGTGCTGCTGTTCCCATATCAGTGAAACCAATAGGAAACTAGGACATAATGAACCAATAGGAATGCAGATTTCAAGGGTCTCTTACCGCCCATTTTGGAAACTGTGGAAGAATGCTCACAACTTTCCCGTGCCAAACAGTTTTTTGGATACATTATTCAATCATATTTAACCTGCATAACCTATTCCATTTATTAATTCAGCCTAGAAATTTTTGTTTACTATTAATAAAATAAAGAAATATATGCTGCATTAATATTTTTCATTAATATTTTAAAACTCTTATAACAATCTAGTTTTGTGTACCTCTTTTATCATTCTTATTTAAGTATTAAATGCATGAAATAATAAACTACCTTTTAGTATATCATTTTATTTATACTTAAAATGGTCATTAGGTTGTTAAATCATTTGAATTCCAGCAGTGGTAAAAGGGAAAAAGTTGGGGCAGCCACAGGATGCCGGTGGAAAGAAGACAGTGAGATGCATTGCTGTGGATACTGCTTATCACTGGTGGTTTTCAGGGAAGAAATCTTACTAAAAAACGTTGTAAGCTATCTGACCCCTCACCCGATTCCCACAAGCCACATGCCAGTGCCATTGTTCCAGAAGTAACCACCATTAAAGCCAGTGTACTTTCAGAGCATATACATCTAAATATTAATATATGTGCACACACATGACATATTTTAAACAAAAATGACTATATTATGTATTTTTGATGTTCTTCAAACTTTTAAACTTAATACAATAGCGCCTGACCAGGCGGTGGCGCAGTGGTTAGAGCGTCGGACTGGGATGCGGAAGACCCAGGTTCCAGACCCTGAGCTCTCCAGCTTGAGTGCGGGCCCATCTGGCTTGAGCAAAAGCTCGCCAGGTTAGATCCAAGGTTGCTGGCTCCAGCAAGGGCTTGCTTGGTCTGCTGAAGGCCCGCGGTCAAGGCACATGTGAGAAAGCAATCAATGAACAACTAAGGTGTCGGAACGGCGACGAAAAACTAATGATTGATGCTTCTCACCTCTCTTCGTTCCTGTCTGTCTGTCCCTATCTATCCCTCTCTCTGACTCTCTCTGTCCCTGTAAAAAAAGAACAAAACAAAACAAATAAAACCTTAATACAACAGCATATATTCAGGTCTGTATACATATATGTTTCTCATTCTTTTATTACTCTTATGGCATGTTATTTAATGAAGATACTCTATAACTCTATAAACTATATTTTTATTGATGGAAATTTATTAAATTCTTTCCAAGAACATCTTTTTACATATGTCTTTCCATGTTTGTGTTACTCTTTTTATATAACAGAATCTTAGAAATTGGTTGCCTGAATCATAGAGAATGTTTTCTTGTTTTATATTTTTAAATATTTTATTTTTTAGTGAAGTAGATATTTAATATTGTTTTAAATTAGTTTTAGGTGTACAGCATACTGGTTAGACATTTACATAATCTATGAAGTGATTCTCTCAATAAGTATATCAATTCCACTTCTGGGTATTTATCTGAAATTTAAAGCACTAATTCAAAAAGATATAGGCATCCTTATGTTAATTGCAGCATTGTTTTCAATTGCTTAAGATATTGATACAACTCAAGTGCCCATCTATAGAGGACTGAATGAAGAAGATGTGGTATATTTATACAGTGGAGTATTACTTGGTCATAAAAGAATGAAATCTTACCATTTGCAACAGCATGGATGGACCTAGAGGGTATTACGCTAAGTGAAATAAGACAGACAGGGAAAGACATATACCATATGATTTCACTTATATGTGCAATCTAAAAAACAAAATAAAGAACAAACAAAACAGAAACAGATTTATAGATACAGAAAACAGACTAATGGTTGTCAGAGAGAAGGGAGTTTGAGGGACTAGGTAAAAAAGATGAAGGCAGTAAGAACTGCAAATTGGTAGTCACAAAATAGTCATAGGGATGTAAAGTACAGGATAAGAAATATAATCAATAATATTGTAATAACTATGTGTAGTGACAGGTGGGTACTAGAGAATGTCTTCAATTTATTAAAAAACTATTTGTAAATAAATTTTAAAGTGCATTAAAATTTTTTCATAGACTTTGCCAAAGTGTCCCCTCGAAATGTATCATGTTACTTTACAAAGGGTTTGGGAAAGAATGATTTTTCTCATCCTCATTAGCTGCATCTTTAAAGTCAAGAACTACAGTGTCACTGGCGAATTTGCATCAAAACCCTCAAATTTTTTGGGGTTGTTTGTTTGTTTGTTTTTGTTAGATTGGCGCAGTAGTCTTGCAAAGCCAGATTTACTGCTTTGTGGAAAAACGCTTTTCAGATATGCTCCAAAACATGCCTTGGGTGGGGAAGTGTTAGAGCTTCAGAAATACTCCTAAAGGCGCTCTAAAGCTGCTTGGAGGACTCCATGTGGCACATAAGTTGAGCTCACTTTAGCTCTCAACACTTCTTAGGGCAAAATGTATCCACAGAGTTATTAACTTCATTCAACAACCTTCCCTGGGGGATGTTTATTCTTCCCACAAGAGACATTTAGCTAATAAGGTTATTCATGCACATACATGTACCTGCCAAGTCAATGGTAATGAACCATTAGGACCATAGGTATAATAACAACAAAAAAGTTCTCTATTCCCCCTTCTACAACTGGCGTATCTCAGCTTGGTAAAATACCCTTTCCAATTAGTTATTGAGTGCATGCTTTAGTTGTGTACTAAGAAATTTCAAATATGCTATCTTATTTAATCTTTAAATAACTAAGTGAGCTGGATATTAATATTCCCATTAAAGGCTATAAATAACAGCGACACAGTAAGCTTGTGGCACAGCCAGTATGTGAAACCTTATTCATCTGATTCATAATCCCATATTGTTAACAGCTATGACTTACTGCTCATTAAACAGCGTGACATTACATATGCCATTTTTGTTCTGTGTTGGGGCAGGCTTCTGATACCACTGTGTGAGATGCTTCCCCTATCTTACTTTGATTCTCACTGATTTATCCCATGTCATGGCTAAGACAACAGACCATTTCATTAACAAGCCATTTTGGTTTGTAATCTCATAAAGAAATAGTACACTATTGTAGAGTCAGTCTCCCTGGGTTCAGAGCCTGGTGCCACCACTTACTACTTATTGACTTTGGGCAAGTTACTGACTTTCAGGTTTCTTATTTATATAATTAGTACAATAAGTTTGCTGACCTCATTAAATTATATTGAGAATTAAAATAAAATAATGTATTAAAGTATTTAGACGGTTATTTGGTACATACTAAGTATAAATTGAGAGTTTTGTTGTATAGCTGTCATTACCAAGTTGATTCCCCTCTGGCTATATTTTTTCCACTGTTTCTCATCTTGTTTCACCAGCATCATCTCCTTTTGGTCTTCTGTCTGGTGTTTTGACAACCCAGTTCACCCCCTTTGTGGTCACTCCGTTATCTGTACCCTCAACTGGAATGTTTCTCTCATATGGAAGTCCTTCTATATTCCTTAATTGGCTCCTAACCCAGGGTTTTCGCCCACTATTCCAACTTAAATGAGTGATTTTGGTCTAGTGTTCTAACCAAGCTGCAGATACCTCAAACTCTTGGTTGTCTTGATCTGCCCTGAACTAGTACCTTTCATAAATATGACTCAACTCTTCAACTTCTTTCCCCAGCTGGTCCTTCACTTGGGTAAACCTATGCTTTGTCCATTAGAAATCTAGTCTCATGTTTCTTATCTTTGCTCACCTGTTTCAGTCATTCAACCTTTATTCAGTAAATACTCAGGCATTGTGTCAGGTGTTGGGGGCACAGTGTGAACTGAACAGAGACACATGCTTCCAGACTAGTAGATAATTACCAGATTATCAAATAGTCACACAAAGTTAAACTTGCAATTGTGACAAATATCATAAAGGTGAGTCACATGGTATTATAAGGGTCTGTACCGGGGTATTTGACCTTCTCATGAAGGTCAGAAAATGCTTCCCTGAGTGAATGGTGCCAAAGAAGAGGTCCAGAAGCTGGGTGGGAATTAATAAGTCAATAGGAACAGAAGAGTGCTGTAGACTGAGGGAAGGGCATATATGGAGGCACTGCGGTGAGAGGGTGAAGGGAAAGTGTTAGTCACTGGGGTCAGAGCAACACAGGCACATGATGTGAGGTTGGGTGAGGCCGCTCTGGGACTTGTGGGCTATGCTAAGGACTTTGGCCGTTAAACCAAGTGCAGTGGGAAGTCACTGATGGTGCTAAGCACGACAGTGAGCAGTAGGGATGTGACCACAATTTCATTTTGTATAGGTCCACCTGGACAGGTCAGAGAGAGGGTAATGGATGGGTCAGTCAAACGGTGCCCAAAGCAGGGAATGTTGGTAGCTTTGACTAGGATAGCAGCGATGGAGGGAAAGAAATTAATGCTGTTGAGAGCTATTGGTGACAAAATTAGCAATGTTTGGTGATATTGGGTATGACAGATGAGAGAGAGAAATAATATCAAGGTTTCTCGCTTCCACTACTGTCCAGAAAATGATTCTTTC
Source organism: Rhynchonycteris naso (assembly GCA_037038555.1). Lineage (NCBI taxonomy): Eukaryota > Metazoa > Chordata > Mammalia > Chiroptera > Emballonuridae > Rhynchonycteris > Rhynchonycteris naso. The sequence continues at coordinate 106,542,520 of CM073003.1, read as the reverse complement.
TCTTGGGGAGGGGGAAGAATGGAACCGGATGCATTGCATGTACTCAATTATAAATGATTGCTCTGGTTAAGGCTTTTACATTCTCTGGGATTAGAAAACTACTACAACTAGCTGGACTAGAAGTTTTTGCATAAGGATATAAGGAATCCCATGGAAGCTGAGAGAGTATGGCCCTGGGAGAATGGAAGAGTTACCAGGAAGTGAGACCTCTTTCTCTGGCTGTCAGTGCCTCTTTGTCTCTGCTTCTCCCGGAGTCTCCTCTTCTCTCTTCCTGACTGCATACTTCTGCTGGCTTTCTTTGCATGTACAGCTCATCATGGCCACCACGCCAAAATCTAATCATGTGAATTGAGCAGCACCAGCATTCATCACTAACTGCCTACAATTTCTGTATTTCACTTCAAATTATATATATATATATATATATAATTTACAGGGACAGAAAGAGTCAGAGAGAGGGATAGATGATAGGAACAGACAGACAGGAACGGAGAGAGATGAGAAGCATCAATCATGAGTTTTCGTTGCGACACCTTAGTTGTTCATTGATTGCTTTCTCACATGTGCCTTGACCGCGGGTCTTCAGCAGACTGAGTAATCCCTTGCTGGAGCCAGCGACTTTGGGTCCAAGCTGGCGAGCTTTTGCTCAAGCCAGATGGGTCCGCACTCAAGCTGGCAACCTCGGGGTCTCGAACCTGGGACCTCTGCATCCCAGTCTGACGCTCTATCCACTATACCACTGCCTGGCCAGCCTCAAATTATTGACAGAAAGAGAGAGACAGAAGAAAGAAATTGTTGATTCGCTTTCTAGAGTATACCCATGATCACATCAGCAGGGTTTTTATAGTAAATTCTGCTACCAAATCTAGGGGTTCTAAATAGGAAAGACAATGGTGTTCAAATCTAATAAAACTCCTTCAAGGCAGGAAAAATGTAAAGTCCTTTGGTATTTTTTCAGAGCAAATAGCAAATAACTGGCATCTAGTAGATGCTCAATAAATATTGTTTTGTTGAGTGACAGGAGGTTTTTCAATATTTTAAAAAATATTTCAATATATTTAAATAAAAGGATTCATCAGACTCTCCTGTGTCATATATATATATATATATACGCACACACACCTAACATGAATTTTATATAAGTGGTCCATAGACCATGTTTTCTGGACACTGCTTTCCTGTGTCAGTGAATCATGCCCAGAAATCTCTGTTATGAACTCTGGACTTTGAAATCCTTTTGGATCTTACACCTCTATCTCTCTGTTTCTATAATGGATCAAATATTTTTCTCTTTTTTATATTCAAGAGTGAATTTGAAGATTAGTAAGATAACTTTGGAAGTAAGTTATCTTCTTGTTTCTAGAGCCATAAATATGAAAAATAGTGTTAATATATATCTGGGAAGCTTCTATATTGGTTGAATTACATTTTATTCTTCTGAACTATTCACAGCTTCCTGAGGATGGCCCAACAATGAATCAGACCTCATCAGTGTTCTCCTGTTTGCTTTCAGGAACTGGAAATGTAACTCCTGAGGTACTGTTTCTGGTCCTGCATAGTGTTCTTACAGGGGTGATAAAGAAAAGTTCTTTCAGAGTTTACACAAAATGCTGTCTGTGACTACCTGGTTTTTGGAAAACAAGCCGTTGTGATGAGCTAAGACCCATTTTGAGGAGCGCGAGGTAATAAGACAGCCTCATTACACACACTGTTTTGTGACGACAGGGTCTGACTCTAAGGCAGGGGTCCCCAAACTACGGCCCACGGGCTGCATGCGGCCCCCTGAGGCCATTTATCCAGCCCCCACTGCACTTCCGGAAGGGGCACCTCTTTCATTGGTGGTCAGTGAGAGGATCACAGGATGCATCCGCACCCATAGTTCCCATTGAAATACTGGTCAGTTTGTTGATTTAAATGTACTTATTCTTTATTTTAAGTATTGTATTTGTTCCCATTTTGTTTTTTTACTTTAAAATAAGGTATGTGCAGTGTGCATAGGGATTTGTTCACAGTATTTTTTATAGTCCTGTCCTCCAACGGTCTGAGGGACAATGAACTGGCCCCCTGTGTATAAAGTTTGGGACCCCTGCTCTAAGTTCAGAGAATTTCTAAGTGAGGGTAGCCTGGCAGAGTTGCCAGTCAGCTCCTTGAAGGAGTGGGCCCCTCAGCCCGGTTCCAGGTCCTTGTTCTCCTTCTTGGCTTTGCCACTGCAGCCTGTTCCTGCTCAGCTGCCTCCCTGAAACCTCTCTCTATGGGGTGTAAAGTGATCCCTGTTTGCAAGGGCAGTGGTGTCCCTGAGTGGTTATGTATCATAAGTGCTAGCTGTGCCTTGAAGTTCTTGCCTCTCCTTGCTTTTGAGATCTCTATGCTCCTTTGCCTTAAATGCTACCACACCGGTGGTTCTTTCTAAGTTACCTTTGCTGGTCCTTGCTCCTTTTGGCTTTTGTGTTTTTCGTGGTTTTAGCCTTATTGTTGGCCTGGCCTGTCATCTCCCTTTCTTTTGCTGTAATATGGTCACAGTTGATTCCGATACATCTACCCTCTGCTTGGAACTGTTTCTGGAACTCATATTCCCAGCAGCTCCTGGGACTTGCCATATGTGTAGCGTAGACAGCTCACAATTAGCAGGTCCCAAACTGGAGCTTGTTGTTTTCCTCCCCAAACTTTTTCCGATCTTTATTAAAGGCACCAGCACCCGCCAGACGCTTTGCAATCACCCTTGATCCTTTGTGCATTTCTGTCACCTTTTCCTCCACTCCTCCTGCTGCTGTCCTGGTTAGCTCCATGCCTCTATCCTTGCTTATAAGGGCAACTGTAATATCCTAGATTTATTTGTTTGTTTTTACCTTCAGTCTCTTCTCGCTCCAATTCAAGAGTCACACTATTCTTCTAACATACAAACCTGTTCGTGTCTGCTTTGAGTCTTTGATGTTGGTGTATATGAGCTACATTATATAAAACCCAGTTATTTACCAGAGCTCGTAAGGGTTTTACCTGTCTGGCTCTAGCCGGCCTTCTCAGGCTAATTAATTCTTGCTCTCCTAATAGTAGCTTTTTATTTTTTTGATTGACATTTTACACGTACCATTACAGTATTAACAACAAGTATGGGCAAGGTGATATTATTGGTCTTGTCTTACGTAGTAGGAAAGAGATACCAAGCAAAGTTAAGTAACTTGGCAAGATCACATAACTAGGTAAGGATGGAGCACCAAGGTGGAATCGAGCTCTCCTACTCACTCTGCTACTCTGTCTTTCCTGAAGCCTCACTGAACCTTTACATGAGATGCACCTGTGTAGACGCTGCCTCTTCCACCTGCACTGCCCGACTTCCTTGTCAGAGATCCCTGGTATATTTCAAGGCCCTGCTTAAAGGGCTATGAAGCCTATTAGACTTCTTACATCATAAAATTAATAGCTCCTTCTTCTGAGTTTCCCAGCATCTTGTGTATTCTTCAATTATATCCCTTTGTGTAAGATAAGCTTCTTCATATGTCTACGCAAAATTCAAGTGAATTTTTGGATGACGCTACATCTTAGTCATTTCTAGGTCTCCAATGTCTAGTACATAGTAAGTCCTCAGGAAATATTTTCAGAATGTAGAGGGAATGACATTTTTATAATCCATTAAATCATTATTGGCTAATCTAAACATTTCTTCTAATTAAAACAGTTTTTGGTATTAACATATAAACATTAAGGCTTCTCTGTAGGCCGCTCAGTGTTATCCTTGACATGCCATGAGCAAACCTTTTCAAGAATATTAATTGAGACTATCTAGAAAGTAGTTATTTTGGCTTGAAGCACCTGGGAGCCTTGATACCATCGTCTGCATTGATGAGACACCTCTCAGTTGTAAACAACATAAAGTCTGACTCAGATAAAAGAGGGCCTGTATTGTCTCGTGTTATAGAAAAGTAGGTAGGATGAGATGTGTTCTGGTGAGAATAAGATGGGGTGTTTTCCCTCCTTTTTTTTTTTTTGGTGCTTCCATTTCAGCAAGCATCTCTTGTGTCCCTAAGGCTGCCTACTTGCTCATTTAGACGAGGGGAGAGAAGTGTGTCTCTTTCCTCAGAAGTCAACAGGATTCAGTTTGTTTGGATCAATTAAGTTCACACCTACTCCTGATAGTCAAGTGTCGCTGAGGGATGTGGTTGCTCTGGTCACAGATCCTCCTGTGCCTCACCCCGTGTTAAGTCTGGAGTAGGACCAGCCTTTCCCAAACGAATGGGCTGGAGAAGAAAGGGTGGACACCTTAACAGAAGCCAGGGTGTTGATACCAAGTAGAGGGCAAATGATGTCAGACAGCTCAAACCAGTAAAATGACCCCCACATGACTACGATCACAATGCAGGGAAACGTGATCTGGAGGTGGTTGCCACGCCTTTCACAAAAGGCTCACAACTCAGTCATGTTTCTATGGAGGAGTAAGGCACATCATGCATCGTTTTCTACATCATTCTGGTGTTTGCAAGGAGATGTGTTGGATATTGTCTGCGTTCCACTGTGGAAGAATGACCTACGTGTCTCTAGCAGTGAACTCCCCAGATTCAGGATGGCTTTGGCCAATGAGGAGACCAGAAGGCAGGGGTAGCTTGAGACTGGGGAGTCTGTTCCTCTTGCTTCCATCCTGCATGGCCACGGCTTGGCTCTGTCCCTGCCTCTGTCAAGCTACCCTCTGGACATGACCCCTCCTCTCTGGATTCTAAATCAATCTTGGCCTTTTTTGGTCTTTATGCTGTGGCTATTCCTGGGGTTCTGCATTGTTGATTTCTCTAAATTCTTTTTTTTTTTTTAACATCTGGGAGTGTAACAAAATGACCTCCCTGCTATTGTGTATGCTTATTACTTAAATGTTGAATTATTATGTTTTTGCACAATGATGTGGCTGTCTTATGGGGTCATAGGTTCAGGTCATACACCTGTGTGACACTAAAAGCAGATGGCCTTGGATATTTGTGTCAATAATTTTTTTAATTGATTTAAATTTATTGTGTTTACATAGATTCTAGTGTTGCCCAAGTGCATTTCCCCTCCCCTGTATTCCTCTAAATATCTCCCTTGCCACCCTTCCCACAGCGCCCTCCCCCCTCCCCCTCAGGTTTATCCCATCTTATCCTTCGCTTTCCCTCGGTTCTCTTTTCCTCTGATCCCTTTGATCTCTCGGTCTCAATTTTGTTCCTCAGTTCTCATTGTTCATTCCTCAAATGAGTGAGGTCATATGATATTTTTCTTTTTCTGCCTGGCTTATTTCACTTAACGTAATAGTTTCCATGTCCTTCCATGTTGTCGCAAAAGGTAAGATTTCCTTCTTTTTCATGGCCCCATAGTATTCCAATGAATATATGTACCAAAGCTGTTTAAGCCACTCGTCCACATATGAACATTTGGGTTGTTTCCAGATCTTCCCGATTATGAACAATGCTGCCATAAACATGGGGTGCATTTCTCTTTTTGAAACAGTGCCATGGTGTTCTTAGGGTATATTCCTATAAGTGGGATAGCTGGGTCAAAAGGCAGTTCGATTTTTAATATTTTGAGGAATCTCCAAACTGTTTTCCACAGTGGCTGCACCAGTGTGCATTCCCACCAGCAGTGCAGGAGGGTTCCCTTTTCTCCACATCCTCGCCAGCACTTATTCTGTGTTGTTTTGCTGATAAGTGCCATTCTGACTGGTGTGAGGTGATATCTCATTGTGGTTTTAATTTGCATTTCTTTAATTATTAGTGATGTTGAACATTTTTTCGTATGCCTATTGGCCATCTGTATGTCCTCTTTGAAGAAATGTCTATTCATTTCTTCTGCTCACTTTTTGATTGGATTATCTTTCTGGTGTTGAGTTTTACAAGTTCTTTATAAATTTTGGTTATTAACCCCTTATCAGATGTATTGTCAAATATGTTCTCCCATTGTGGTTTGTCTTTTTATTCTGTTCTTATTGTCTTTAGCTGTGCAAAAGCTTTTTAGTTTGATATAGTCCCATTTGTTTATTCTGCCTTTTATTTCACTTGCCTGTGGAGATAAATCGGCAAATATATTGCTGTGAGTGATGTCGGAGAGCTTGCTGCCTATATTTTCTTCTAAGATGCTTATGGTTTTATGGCTTACATTTAAGTCTTTTATCCATTTTGAGTTTATTTTTGCGAATGATGTAAGTTGGTGGTCTAGTTTCATTTTTTTTTGCAGGTAGCTGTCCAATATTCCCAACACCATTTGTTAAAGAGGCTGTCTTTATTTCATTGTATGCTCTTACCTTCTTTGTCAAATATCAGTTGTCCATAAAGTTGTGGGTTTATTTCTGGGTCCTCTGTTCTGTTCCATTGATCTATGTGCCTGTTCTTATGCCAGTACCAGGCTGTCTTGAGCACAATGGCCTTGTAGTAAACCTTGATATCCGGAAGAGTGATACCTCCTGCTTTATTCTTCCTTTTCAAGATTGCTGAGGCTATTCGTTTTCTTTTTTGGTTTCATATAAATTTTTGGAATATATGTTCTATATCTTTGAAGTATGTCATTGGTATTTTAATTGGTATTGCATTGAATCTATAAATTGCTTCGGGTAATATAGACATTTTAATGATGTTTATTCTTTCTAACCATGAGCATGGTATATGTTTCCACTTGTTTGTATCTTCCTTGATTTCTTTTATCAATTTTTTAAATTAATTTTAATGGGGTGACACCAATAAATCAGGGTACATATGTTCAATGTTTTATAATTTTCTGAGTACAAGTCCTTAAACTCCTTGGTTAAATTTACTCCTAGGTACTTTATTTCTTTAGTTGCAATAGTGAAGGGGATTGTTTTCTTAATTTTTCTTTTAGACAATTTATTGTTGGTGCATAAAAATGCCTCTGATTTCTGAGTATTAATTTTATATCCTGCCACCTTGCTGAATTCATTTATCAGGTCCAGTAGTTTTTTTGACTGAGACTAGGGTTTTCTATATACAATATTATATCATCTGCAAATAATGATAGTTTTACTTCTTTTCCAATTTGAATGCCTTTTATTTCTTCTTGTCTGATTGCTGTGGCTAGGACTTCTAGGACTATGTTGAATAAGAGTGGTGAAAGGAAGCAACCATGCCTTGTTCCTGATCTTAAGGGGATTGCTTTTAATTTTTGCCCATTGAGTATGATATTGGCTGTGGGTTTGTCATAGATGGCCTTTATCATGCTGAAGTATGTTCCCTGTATTCCCACTTTGCTGAGACTTTTAATCATGAATGGGTGCTGAATTTTATCAAATGCTTTTCCTGCATCTATTGAAATTATTAAGTGTTTTTTGTCCTTCCTTTTGTTTATATGATGAATCACATTGATTGATTTGCGAATATTGTACCAGCCTTACCTCCCCAGAATAAATCCCACTTGATCATGGTGTATAATTATTTTCATATATTGATTGGCTAATATTTTGTTGAGGATTTTAACATCTAAATTTATCAGGGATATTGGCCTATAATTTTCTTTTTATGTGTTGTCTTTGCCTGGTTTTGGAATCAGAATTATGCTTGCCTCATAAAAGAAGCTTGGAAGTCTTCCTTCCTCTTGAATTTTTTAAAATAGCTTGAGAAGGATAGGAGTTTGTTCTTCTTTGAATATTTGGTAGAATTCACTTGTAAAGTCATAGGGCCCTGGGCTTTTGTTTGGTGGGAGTTTTTTGATAACTGTTTCAATCTCATTTGTTGTAATTAGTCTGTTTAGGTTTTCTGATTCTTCCAGATTGATTTTTGGAAGATTGTATGTTTCAAGGAATTTGTCCATTTCATCTAGGTTGTCTAGTTTTTTGGCATACAGTTCTTCATAGTATTTTGTTACAATATTTTGTATTTCTGTTGTGTCAGTTGTTATTTCTCCACTCTCATTTCTAATTTTATTTAATTGAGTCCTCTGTCTTTTTTTCTTGGTGAGTCTGGTTAAAGGTTCATTGATCTTGTTATCTTTACAAAGAACCAGCTCCTGGTTTCATTGATCCTCTGTATTGTTTCTTTAGCCTCTATGTCATTTATTTCTGCTCTGATCTTTATTATTTCCTTTCTACTACTACACCTGGGCTTTACTTGCTGCTCTTTTTCTAGTTCTTTTAGATGCAGGGTTAAGTTGTTTATTTAAGCTTTTTCTAGCTTCTTAAGGTATGCCTGTAATGCTATGAACTTCCCTCTCAGGACTGCTTTTGCTGTGTCTCAAAAATTTTGAGTTGTATGCTCATTATCATTCATTTCTAGGATTATTTTTATTTCTTTTTTGATCTTATTCTTAACCCATTTGTTATTTAATAACATGCTATTTAGTTTCCATGTGTTTGAGTATTTTTCAGTTTTTCTGTTGTGGTTGATTTCTAGTTTCATGCCATTGTGATCAGAGAAGATGCTTGATATAATTTCAGTCTTCTTAAATTTGTTGAGACCCATTTTGTGACTTAACATGTGGTCTATTCTAGGGAATTTACCATGAGCACTTGAAAAGAATATATATTCTGCTGCTTTAGGGTGAAAGGTTCTGAAGAGATCTATTAAATTGAGTTGATCTTGATCTAGTGTGTCCTTTAAGTCTGCTGTTTCTTTGTTAATTTTCTTTCTTGAGGATCTATCTAGTCATGTTAGTGGGGTATTGAAATCTCCTACTATTATAGTATTGCTATTGATCTCTCCCTTTATATCCATCAAAGTCTGATTTATACATTTAGGTGCTCTTATATTACGTGCATAGGTATTTATAATGGTTATATCTTCCTGTTGGATTTCTCCCTTTATCATTATGTAGTGACCTTATTTATTTCTTACTATAGCCTTTGTTTTAAAGTCCATTTTGTCTGATATAAGTATTGCTACTCCAGGTATTTTTTCATTTCCATTTGCATGAAATCTTTTTTTCCATCCTTTTACCTTTAGTCTATGTGCATCTTTTGTTTTAAGGTGTGTCTCCCATAGACAGCATATGTATGGGTCCTGTTTTCTTATCCATGCAGCTACCCTATGTCTTTTGATTGGAGCATTTAATCCATTTACATTTAAGGTCATTATTGATATGTAGTTGTTTATCACCATTTTATTCTTTAATCCTGTATTCCTCTTTTTCTATATTCTGTTCCCCCTTTGATCTGTTTACTACAGGCCCCTTAACATCTCTTGCAGCATTGGTTTGCTTGTAGTTAATTTCTTGAGTTTTTTTTTTTTTTTTGGTCTGGGAAGCTCTTTATTTCTCCTTCAATTTAAATGATAGCCTTGCTGGATAAAATAGTCTTGGTTGTAGGCTCTTGTTCTACATTACTTTGAATATATCTTGCCATTCCCTTCTGGCCTCAAGTGTTTCTGTTGAGAAGTTGGATGTCATCCTATGGGGGCTCCTTTGTAGGTGATTGTCTGTTTTTCTCTAGAAGCTTTTAATGTTTTTTCTTTATCACTTATCTTTAGTATTTTAATTATGATGTGTCTTGGTGTAGATCTCTTTGCGTTTCTCTTTAATGGGATTCTTTGTGCTTCTTGAACTTGTGTGACTTTTTCTTACATTAATTTAGGAAAATTTTCAGCTATGATTTGATTAAACAAAGTCTCTATCCCTTATTCTTATTTTCTTCTTCAGGAACCCCTATGATGTGGATGTTATTTCTCTTCATGTTGTCACAGAGTTGTCTTAGAGTGTCCTCTGATATTTTGAGTCTCTTTTCTTTTTGTTGCTTTGCTTCTGTGCCTTTGTTTATCTTGTCCTCTAACTCGCTGATTTGATCCTCAGCTTCATCCATCCTGCTTTTAATTCCTTCCATTGTTGTCTTTATTTCTGATATTGTATTAGTCATTTCTGACTGATTCGTTTTTATTATTTCAGTGTCCTTTTTTATCCTTGTTATCTCTTTATTTAGTTGTTCGTTATGACCATCTATTGTTGTTTGAAGATCGTTGAGCATCCTAGCAGTCATTATTTTAAACTCTGCATCCAGTAATTTGGTTATATCTGACTCATTCAAGTTCTTTTCTGGGGATTTCTCTTGATTCAACTGGGTTGCATTTCTCTACCTTCCCATTTTTTCTGTGTATAAGAAGGGTGTGACCACTGGATTCCAAAGGGTGTGGCCTCTGTGTTGCCTAGCTGTGGTCTGTCTGCAGGCCCACCACCCCCTCTGCTGCTGCGTCGGGCATTCGGGTATGGGCATTCTCTCTAAATTCTGTTTACACCATTGTAAAGATTTTTTTTATTAAATTAATCTCAAATTACTCAATTGCAGTATGCCATCTGTGTTCTGCCAAGACCCTTACTGATACCATGGATAAGCATCTTCCTCCTAACATATTAATCACTGCAGTAACACTTTTCCAAAATAGAATGATCCTGATATCAGCCACAGGTAAATTTTCTTTATTTAAAAGAAACCAAAGCTTCCCCAGTCAACTTTGATTATTTGTGATTTAGTCACCAGGTTAAGGGATTTGCAACCTGGGGACAAAATATTGGCCAGGAAGGACATGACATACTTCTGTTTTTAGTTTTTATGTTCATTTACCAATTGGACATTATTTCCCTTGACTCATTTAACTACAAATAATAAATAAAAATGCAGATTTTCCTTTAGTGTTTTTGTGTTTTACCATGATTTTAGCAGGCATATTTATTCTCGATAGTGCAGTTTCTAAGTGCTAACGGAGAATATTTGTTTAGTTGGACAAGTGGTCATGGCAATGATATTTACCATTCAAATTACTGACATAAATTTTTGTATGTAAACAGCTTAATATAAATGGCAACCCCCAAGAGCAGATTACCTAAAATCATCTTAGAATGCTTTTAAGAAAAAATAGTTAACATTTTATTTCTTTTTGCTGGGGTACTAGTCTTTTATAATGACTCTAGATCTGAAGGCAGCAATGGCTAGGAATCATTATATTTAGTTTGCCAGTTGCTTTGCCAGTTTCTTATTTGAATATATTTCTGATGTCATTAAAGTTTGGAAGAGAGATTGTATTAATATCATAAAGCCCTTTCTTAATATAGGGAAACTTAAATTTTGAATACTTAAAAATAAGTTGTGAACTCAGGTTGCATTTTGTGTGTGTGTGTGTGATTGCTGAGTAATCCCTGCCCTTCAACCTTGCTCATTGTGCCCTGGCCTCAGAGGCTCTCCTGTTGTTCCTCAGTCATCACAGCTGTTCCTGTTCCAGGATCTTACCCTGAAAACCGTGAGGCTATACTGCTCTCTCTAATTTTAGTTTCTACCACAGGGCTCATTTGATCGCCTTCTTCTTTGTTGTTTTCTTCATCAGCAATAAAAAATTTGGATCCTTGACATATAATCCTTATTTGCTTTACCCCTCAAATCATAGGCAAGCTCATCACTCCCCTGGTCCGCTCTCCTATTTAGAATCCTTCCTTGTACAGGTCCGACCTCCGCTGGACTGCTTTCCCAATCCTCTCCAACCCTGTGTTGGGAGTTTGGGACTGAACTGGAAGAAAGGAAGAAAGTCAAACTGGAAGAAGACAACTCTATCTTTTAAAATGAACTTATAAGAATTACCCACATTCAGGATTTGGTTTTGGAATTAAGCAATGAAATGCTTTATACTTTTACTATAAAGCAACATTCAATGGTTATTTGTGTCCTAACATTTAATGTAATAGCCACTGAGTAATAAAATAGCCTCCAGATTTAACAGAGCTGAAAACACAAGTCTGCTACCTAGTCCAGAAGATACTACCAATTCACTAAGAATTTTAGCAACCGCTTAAGTAAATTAATTAATTAATTAATTAAAGAAGTACAATTTAAACACCTTTTACATTCTAGATAGTATCCTAAGAACTAAGGAGATAAGACAGCATGACAGACATGGTCTCTGCTGTCATAATGCTTGTGGTCTGGCTAAAAAGACGAACACCTAACAAGCTTTAGCAATAACGTAGGGCAAGAACTTTGTTCAGAGGTCGAGGTTTGAGAGCACATTATGGGGGTGCCAAATAAGATCTGCAGAACTGATCAGGAAGGTTTTCTGCAGAAGATGGTAATTAAGCTGCATCCTCATGATGAGCAGGAGTTAGCTGGAGAGGAGGAGGGAGAAGGGAAGAGAATTTTGAGCAGAAGGAGCAGAATGTAAGAAGGTGAAAGAGAACATGTTGTATTTAAGGAAACAATTCAATATGGTGGGTGCAAAAAGACTGGGGGACTTGGAAGAGATGTGGTTGGAGAAGTTAGCATGGGTTTTGTGAGTCTACTACCAACCTTGGACATTATTTTAGAGTGGGATAAAAATCACCAAAGAATGTTACATGAGTGTGATGCAGTTGACTCTTTGGAAGCATTATCTGGCTTTCCAACTAAAGAGGGGGTGCAGGTTGGGGCAGGTGGGAAAGATGGAGACAGAGTAAGATTTGGATGTAACCATAGTCATCCAGGGGAGAGGTGATGACAGTGTGGCCTGCACAGAGACCACAGGGATGTGGAGGTGAATATGGGTGAGAGATGTTCAGAGATGGACTCAACAGAAATGATGTTCAGATTTCTGGTGCTGGCAAATGCTCTACCCTGATATTGATGACATGCAAGATGAGTAGGTTGAGGTTGGGAGGGTGATGAAGGGGAGATGAGAAGCTCATTCTCCCAGTTGTAAAACAAGAGGGTTAGACTCATAACAGTAAAAATCTGTGATGATCTTGTGTTATCTCCATGTGGCTAGAGGCAGAGCAGTTCAGATCTGTGGAGGGATTCTCTAAATATGTCCCTTTTCCTTCTGTTATTCAGGCCTTTCGCTCCAATTAAGCTAAGGGAACAGAAATTGTTGGTATTGCTCAGTATTTAAATCAAAACCAAAGAAAGGGAGTAGGGAATCTAGCATAAGCTGGTAAATATGTTAGCTTTCATAAGCATGAAAGAACACAAAATTTATCATTCCACATTTTATAACTCCGGTGATTTTAGCTCTCCTGTGGCCAGGCTAACTTTATTGTCCTATAATTCTCAATTCTGCGATTTTCGTTTTCTCTTAGCTTGAGCAACTCACCCGATTGCTTATGACTTTACAGTGGCTACAGGGAGTCTTTATACACAGATGGCTTTTAGGAGGGAAGTCAATTTCCTTGATTATGATGCCTTCTCTCTGCACTGATTGTTATAAGAGTGAAAATTCTTGCATGTCAAATGGTGAATATATTTCCAGGGTCTCAGAAAAAAGGAAGGAACATTGCATTTGGCAGAGGATCTCTGTATGACTGTACTCTGATGAAAAGGCTGCCTGGTTCCTTATTATTTATTCAGATAAATTTTTATAAGAAGTGATAAAACCAAACCAACACGAGGCATCAAATGGAAATGACTGAGCAGAATTTGCAGGACAGAGTATATATTGAGTTGAGCATATAATTACATCCACCTTGTTATACAGTTTCATTTTCGTCCCTTGCAATGTTGCAAATAAGTACAAAAATCTTACCAGACTTCCAGTACCCATTTTTTTCTTCTTCTTCAGTTCATTCAATAGTCCTTCCGGGCGAGCATAGATATAAAAGGAAATAAGTATTTTATTAATTTGAAGTCAATTTTACTCCTTTTCTTATATTTTATTTTTTTATTGCACAGTTGCTGTACCGTATTTCCCCATGTATGAGACGCACCCTTTTTCAAAAAATTTGAGGTCTAAAAACTGGGTGCGTCTTATATAGTGGTTGTCAAGTCATTTAAGAAGTGTGGCATTTCAAATGCCATAGACGGAACTGAGGACAAGGCAATATATGAAGACCGTGATTCGTCATCAGACACAGATGAGGACAAGCTAATGGATGGGAGTTCTGACAGTGATGAGGAGTTGTATGAATTTTATGATGAATAAAACTTGAGTTCAATAACTTTATGTAATACTTTTTTTTTTTTTAATTTCGGGCCCCCCAATTAAGATGCATCTTATACACAGGAGCATCTTATACATAGGAAATTATAGAAACATCAGAAGAAGCCAATTATTTTCGTCCAAACTTGTCTTAGTCTGAGGAAGGGCCTGATCTGTATGAATGGCCTTTGGGTCCAGAGCTATAGGAGATGAAAAGGACATTGTGAACTGACCTGTCCGTTTTCCATTCAGAGATTTTTGTCCTCTGTAACAAATAAGCCATGTCACTTTCCAAGATGGACTTCTTCTTTTTATGAGGATAAAATCAGGTCAGAATGATTTTCTTATGAGCTGCCCAATTTTGAGACCCTGGAACAAAGCAACATCTATTCTTGTTTGAAGAAATCTCCTTTCTGAGGTCTAACAAGAAAACACCAATGACTGAGCATATACTGCATGTCAGACATTATGCTGAATGTTTCCCATGTAGTTCATCTAATCCCCATGGGAAGCCCACAAGGTAGGTATTACTTCCTCTTTAACAAAATGGACATTCTGGTATAGAAAGACGAACTTGTTCCAGACCACAAGGCTTATCCTCATAACCATGGCACTAAATTGTTTCTCCTCCTCTGTTCCCTTTGTGTTCCTCTCCTCTCCATCGTGAGCGTGAGTCCATCTCCTCTAAATCAAAATCCGAATGTCTTCAGATTTTGGTAAAAAATAGCTGAGATGAAAAGGCGTCTACTTCCTGAGCACCTGAACGCTGTCACTGAGAGATCCTGTGGTTGGGAGCTCATGTCTGGAGAAGGTTGTTCATTTTGTCTTTCTGGCCAGATGCTGTGGAATGCTCTGATGGTCACTCCCCTCTAGGACTCCTCTTTCCATGTGTTCCCTAGTGTGGGTCATCTTCAAGTTCATGAAGTTTCACATGGCTGTTCTTTATTTTCTTCTTCATAAGTCTGTGTCTTGGAAGGGGACACATACACCCTTGACCTCCCTGTTCCTATGTGCAGTGTTCTTTCTCCAAATCTTGTTTAGATCATGGAGATCATATTAACTCTCCTCTGCTTTAATTTTGAGTTTTCTCTGATGCGTGACATATTTTCATATTTGTTAAAGATACTAAGGGTTATGATCATTGTTATCTGCTAATTTTCTGTCTCCCCATTAGATTCTCATAGAATTTAATGCACCTCATAGAAATCAATGTTTTCCTTTAACTCCTGTGCTATTTTCTTGATGCCACGCTAACTTACAACAATTGCAGAATGCACGGAAAATTGGAAGTATAATGATAATAATAATATTAAGCACTTAAACATGCTTTTATATTTTGTAAAACCTTTCTTTTCCATCCGAAGAAATGCTGTTTTCAACTTATTTATCGAGGAGTGGGGGCTGAATGACGCTGGCAGACCCCTGATGTTTACCTCCATCGCCCCATCCGGTTCTCACACTGCACTTCCTGTTGTCACACCTGCTGTGGTTATTTTATGAGTATGAATCTGTATGCTTTTTCTTTCTTTCTTTTTACATTTGAATCCTCATTGTCTTCATCGGCAAATCCAGACACCTTCCCTTGCTCTGCCCGGCACAGGTAGGTTTCAGTCCGATGGGAACTTGGATAGGAATGTGCTTTGCCATATGAGCCTTGTGAGTGTAAGGTGTTAGTGGGTCTTTCTACCTTGCCTGCCCTGTCTTCTTCTCTAGTATAAGCAAAGTGGTGGATTTCTGATCTCGAGCATGTAAGAAACCCTGGGGGAACTGGTTAAACTCGCAGATTCCAGGAATGTTACCAAAGGGATAAAGAGCCACAATTTAAAGTCCATGGAAAATATACGAATTGATTGGCTCTATCCCTGGAGGTTCTCAGTCAGAAAATAAGTAGGACAAGGCCAAAGAGTCTGCAAATTTAACAAACATCACAGATAATTCTGTCTCAGGAGTGGTCTGGACCATAGGTCGGGAAATGCTGCTTCAACGGGCCTTATTTCTGTGTAACGAAGGAACGGCTTCCTTCTGATGTAGAACCCGGATATCTTTATAGTCAAACCTGCTGTCACCCTTCACTTCTCTGTGCAGGAATAACCTTGAACAACTATAAAGAACAGGAGAACCACTGAATGCCTATGACAAAAGCTATTTATCATGACATTTAAGTTTGTTTTCCTCTTATGAAAACATTCAATCACCTGGAGAAAGGTACTCTTTTGGGAGTGGGAACTGAGCAAGTGCAGTAGCTGCTGACAGTCAGAAACATCCTGCTGGCCAGCAATAGAACATATTGGACAGGTGGGCTCCAGGTTTGATTCGGTTACTAATGTTGGCTGTGTGACCTTGGCCAAGGCTCTTTCCCTCTCTGAGCCCATTTCACACCCGTAAAGTGATACGAGATCAGTGTCTGTTTAACTCTCCCACCAAAATAGAGGAGTGTGTTCCAGTCCTCAGAGAACTTGACCACAGTTGGAAGTTGTCCAGTACTGGATAAAATTCCTTGGAAATACTGAGTCTTGCTTTGCAAAGTAGCTCTTTGTTGCTGTACTTGCTGTTTGTCTTTTACTCTATCATATATGCATAGTGACTTCAGGGTACAAGTAATGTTTACAATTAAGTACTGTTGGGTAACGCCCCCCCGCCCCCATGCCTTCACTTTCTGCTGCCTGGCATCCCGGGGATTTCTATACTTGAGTTTGAGAATAGACTCGATTGTCCTAAAGCTTCCTTTCAGTTATCTGCTTTTATGATCTAAGAAAACCCTTTAAATGAATTTGCCATTTAATGCACTGACCTCTGTCTCCAATTCAGATGTTCTCTGATGTCTGGGGACTAGGAGAGTGTTCTGAAGGAAAAAAATACCCACCTGAAAGGTGACTGTCATTTTGACAGAAACAGTTCAGTGCTAAATTTATTGACCTAATTCAGAAAGAATTCTGTGCCTCTCTAAACTCTCTCTGAGCTCTGTATGAACTCATTGGCCTCACATTGAACTTGTACTTGCAAATAGTTATCAGACTGTAGGTTTAAAGGAAAAAAAAATCCAACTCGATAAGAACACCCATACTGTAATTTAATGCACCTCAAGTTTGTCGAGGGCCCTTTGTCACCCTCATTAAATTTATTGATCTTTTCGTATCTCCAATCACCTCTTTGTGAACTCTTGGTCACTAATGATGCCTCCAAATTGGACATTTCTTGACCTCTTTGCTCTTAGAGAGAGAAGTGATGTGACAGAAATCGTAAGCAATTTGAATTCTGTTATCTTCCATAATAAGACCTCACTAAGGTTCCAGTGTACACCCAATGAACTTGAAGCGAACTCTGTCCACTTTCGTGGGGAGCAGAAAAGGGACAAACCAGCACAGAGACCCATGTTTCATCTTTGAGAAGACAGCTGGTCCCTTAGACACATGTCCAGAGGGTGGCAGTAATGAGCTATGGTCCTAAACTAGGCACTGGTGACACTCTGGTCTCTAGAATGGACTCCATTGAACTAAATTCACAAGCAACTGAGGTATGAGATAACAGAATGCAGGGATTAGCTTAGGTTAAAAAATATCATTTATAAGGAGGCTAAGTAGGAATGTATTTTAATCAGAACATTTCTACCCCACGATACAAGACCAAATTTATCCGCAGTTTGCTTGGTGAGCATGGGATTAGAAGTTTAACCGGATGGTCAGGATAGTTTATGGGACATTAAACTATGCAGGTGTGATGAATCCATCTTTACCATAGGCAGAGAATGAGCTAGTTTTATGTACAGAAGTGAGTTCTTGTAGTAGTAATGGCTTGAACTTGGCATACAAGCTGCTCATAGTTAAAGCCTCTCTGCAACTTACCAGCTGTGTAACCTTTGATGCTTTTCATGCCCTGTGACCCTCACCTTCCTCTCTGGTAAAAATTCGCTCTCCTTTGTTTTATTGGTTTGTAGATTTTAACTTGCAGTAGAAAATCCAATCCTCCTCATCTCCTGGTTCCTGAAGTTCATCTCACTGTCACCCCTCTACCCTGGCAGCCACTCAAACTTCAAATTGAAATTTCACTGCCTTAACCTATTCTCAGAAAGAAAAGTCGATGGAAAAGGACATTCTTATCTCATAAAAGAATCCAATGACCAACTTCATGAACTATTTGACTTATGGGAGAGCCGTGAAGCCTCGCTGCCCCATTTCTTTCTCAATGGCCTCCAAAAGTGACAATTACCAATAGCCAAGGTTTCACAGAGACAGGTTGTTGGAAGGGAAAAAAATGCCAATTTCAACTTCGTAACTGTTTTCGAGACCTTATTAATCTCCTCATGTTTCCTGCGGCTGCCGCATGAAGCCATTGGCACTCTGAATTGGAATTTTACTGGCTACTGTTCTTGTGGAGAGAAAGAAAATTGGAGAAGGAGGTAAAAAATGTGAGTTCCCTCCGGTGATCTTAGTGGATCACTGAAATTTGAATAAGGCAGTGAAAATCATTGACAAGCAAATAGACCCACTGCCCTAACCATTTAGGAATCCAAGAAAGGCCTATCTGCCAGGAATCATACCAAAGGGATAAAGAGGCACAATTTGAAGTCCATGAAAGATAGATGCATTAATTAACTCCTTTCAGACCCAGATAGAACACACTGAAGTTTAGGGAAAAAAAGCAACAGATCATGAAAATAAATGTCCTCGTCTTCTCAATGCACCCAGCAGAGGTTTATGGAATAGTTTTTAAGTACTTGCGTTGTCGTGGTCGCTGGAGAGAAAATGGTGAGCTAAGCTTGACCTGTCCCCATAAAGATTACAGCCTAAAGGAGAAGTCACACAAACGATCACACAAGCAAATGTTGTATCTCAAATGGGGTATGTTATGAGAGGGACAGCTATGATATTGGGTGAGAATATGATAGGAATATCTGACCTAGGGAGGAAGGTCAAAATGCTCTCCCTGAGGAAGTGACGGATAAGTTGAGCTGTGAAACAGATCTGTGAAGAGCAGGGAGGGAAAGCCAAGGGCTTGCGCCAAGCCCACTCAGCAAGAGGGATGAAATCATTTCATGAGATGAAAGCAGGTGAGTAGGACTGGAAGTCAGAGACCTGAGTACTTAATCTGATAGGATTCGCACCATCAACATTATGAAAACAGAAAGGTACTTTCACAAAAGCCTACCAGAAAGGAAAGCATAAACAGCAAGATGCTGATAAAAAGAGAACTTGCAATGTGTGTCTACCACTTATATATAGTAGTATGAGTCTTTACTGGAAGAGAGGAGAAAATGGTTTACCAACTGCTGAAGGAGACCAATGTCAGCAAAGCAAAACTGCCCAGTGTACTGCTTCCTGGGAAAAGGCTTCCTTTCATTCTTCATATGGTCCTTAGGCAAAGCCTTGAGGGCAGGACAGAGGTTTGGTCAGTTGCAGCACCGTGAGAGCCTTGTGTCTACTGAGCGCCTGCACAGAATAGGAGATCACTGATATCTGTTGAATAAAGGCTGTGAGAACAGAAAGGAAACCCCATTTCCCCATTTGAATCGCCACCACGTTTGCATGCTTCAACTGGGAATAGAATCGTGAGCGGGAGAGTCCCTTTCATTTTTACTGGCCACTCAGAGCACTTAGTGCCTGCTCACAGAGGTTCCATCTGCACGGGCCATGCTGTAGTCAAGGCTGCTGCCCTAGCTGCTTCGGGAAAGGTGTAGGGAAGCAGAGGACCAATCACCAGGGTTGGCGCAGTTGGAGCAGGATTGAAGGGGACAGTTCAGGGGCATCAAATCAGGCACAACAACTACCTTCAGGGTAACCTCTGCTACCCTTTTGGTGTATAGATTCTTGCAAACCATTTTAAAAACATGCACATGTATTTCACGTTTTTATATTGATTTCTTAAATATAGCAAAAATATATAACTTTTTACTTATTACAAGTTTTCTCTGATGTAGAATATAAAGATTTATCTCATTTGTTTCCCACTTACGCATATTTACTTATGACTTTAAAAATTTTGTTTACTATGACCATATTAATAATGTTTTGGGGATTATTTTTTTGTTTGTTTGTTTGTTTTTTTATATATATATATATTTTATTATTATTAATTCTAATGGGGTGACACCAATAAATCAGGGTACATATGTACAATGAAAACATCTCCAGGTTATCTTATCATTCAATTGTGTTGCATACCCATCACCAAAAGTAAAATTGTCCTCTGTCACCTTCTATCTGGTTTTCCCTGTGTCCCTCCTCCCCTCCTCCCTATCCCACTCCCCCCATCCCATAACCACCACTCTCTTGTCCATGTCTCATACCCTCACTTTCATGTCCCACCTATGTATGTAATCGTGCTGTTCTCAGTTTTTCTTTTTTTCTGATTTACTTATTTCACTCCGTATAATGTTATCAAGGTACATCCATTTTGTTATAAATGATCCGATGTCATCGTTTCTTATGGCTGAGTAGTATTCCATAGTATATATGTACCATCGCTTTTTAATCCACTCGTCTTCTGACGGACATTTGGGCTGGTTCCAGATCTTCGCTATTGTGAACAATGCTGCCACGAACATGGGGGCGCATTTCTTCTTTTCGAACAGTGCTATGGTGTTCTTAGGGTATATTCCTAAAAGTGGGATAGCTGGGTCAAAAGGCAGTTCGATTTTTAATTTTCTGAGGAATCTCCAAACTGTTTTCCACAGTGGCTGCACCAGTCTGCATTCCCACCAGCAGTGCAGAAGGGTTCCCTTTTCTCCACATCCTCGCCAGCACTTATTCTGTGTTGTTTTGCTGATAAGTGCCATTCTGACTGGTGTGAGGTGATATCTCATTGTGGTTTTAATTTGCATTTCTCTAATGATTAGTGATGTTGAGCATTTTTTTCATATGCCTATTGGCCATCTGTATGTCCTCTTTGGAGAAATTTCTATTCATTTCTTTTGCCCATTTTTTGATTGGGTTGTTTGTCTTCCTGGTGTTGCGTTTTATAAGTTCTTTATAAATTTTAGTTATTAACCCCTTATCAGATGTGCTGTCGAATATGTTCTCCCATTGTGTGGTTTGTCTTTTTATTCTGTTCCTATTGTCTTTAGCTGTGCAAAAACTTTTTAGTTTGATATAGTCCCATTTGTTTATCTTGCCTTTTATTTCATTTGCCCATGAAGATAAATCGGCAAATATACCGCTGCTACAGATGTCGGAGAGCTTGCTGCCTATGTTTTCTTCTAAGATGCTTATGGTTTCATGGCTTACATTTAAGTCTTTTATCCATTTTGAGTTTGTTTTTGTGAATGGTGTAAGTTGATGGTCTAGTTTCATTTTTTTGCAGGTAGATGTCCAATTTTCCCAACACCATTTGTTAAAGAGGCTGTCTTTACTCCATTGTATGTTCTTTCCTCCTTTGTCAAATATCAGTTGTCCATAAAGCTGTGGGTTTATTTCTGGGTTCTCTGTTCTGTTCCATTGATCTATGTGCCTGTTCTTATGCCAGTACCAGGCTGTCTTGAGTATAATGGCCTTGTAGTAAACCTTGATATCAGGAAGAGTGATACCTCCTGCTTTATTTTTTCTTTTTAAGATTGCTGAGGCTATTCGTGTTCTTTTTTGGTTCCATATAAATTTTTGGAATATGTGTTCTATATCTTTGAAGTATGTCATTGGTATTTTAATTGGTATTGCATTGAATTTATAAATTGCTTTGGGTAATATAGACATTTTAATGATGTTTATTCTTCCTAGCCATGAGCACGGTATGTGCTTCCACTTGTTTGTATCTTCCTTGATTTCTTTTATCAATGTTCTATAATTTTCTGAGTACAAGTCCTTAACCTCCTTGGTTAAATTTACTCCTAGGTACTTAATTTTTTTGGCTGCAATAGTGAAGGGGATTGTTTCCTTAATTTCTTTTGCTGATATTTCATTGTTGGTGTATAGAAATGCCTCTGATTTCTGAGTATTAATTTTATATCCTGCCACCTTGCTGAAATCATTAATAAGGTCCAGTAGTTTTTTGACTGAGACTTTAGGGTTTTCAATATACAATATCATATCATCTGCAAATAATGACAGTTTTACTTCTTCTTTTACAATTTGGATGCCTTTTATTTCTTCTTCTTGTCTGATTGCTGTAGCTAGGACTTCCAGAACTATGTTGAATAAGAGTGGTGAAAGTGGGCAACCCTGCCTGGTTCCTGATTTTAAGGGGATTGCTTTTAATCTTTGTCCATTTAGTATGATGTTTGCTGTCGGTTTATCGTAGATGGCCTTTATCATGTTAAGGAATGATCCCTGTATTCCCACTTTACTGAGAGTTTTGAGCATGAATGGGTGCTGGATTTTATCAAATGCCTTTTCTGCATCTATTGAAATTATCATGTGATTTTTGTCCTTCCTTTTGTTTATGTGGTGAATCACATTGATTGATTTGCGAATATTGAACCAGCCTTGCCTCTCCAGAATAAATCCCACTTGATCATGGTGTATGATTTTTTTCATATATTGCTGGATCCGGTTGGCTAATATTTTGTTGAGAATTTTAGCGTCTAAATTCATCAGGGATATAGGCCTATAATTTTCTTTCTTTGTGTTGTCTTTGCCTGGTTTTGGGATCAGAATTATGCTCGCCTCATAAAAGGAGTTTGGAAGTCTTCCTTCCTCTTGAATTTTTTGAAATAGCTTGAGGAGAATAGGAGTTAGTTCTTCTTTGAATTTTTGATAGAATTCACTTGTGAAGCCATCAGGCCCAGGACTTTTCTTTTTTGGGAGGTTTTTGATAACTGTTTCGATCTCATTTGCTGTAATTGGTCTGTTTAGCTGTTCTGATTCTTCCAGATTGATTTTTGGAAGGTTATATGATTCAAGAAATTTGTCCATTTCACCTAGATTGTCTAATTTTTTGGCATATAGTTCTTCATAGTATTTTCTTACAATGCTTTGTATTTCTGTTGTGTCAGTTGTTATTTCTCCACTGTCCTTTCTAATTTTATTTATTTGAGTCCTCTCTTTTTTTTCTTGGTGAGTCTAGTTAAAGGTTCATCAATCTTGTTTACCTTTTCAAAGAACCAGCTTCTTGTTTCATTGATCCTCTGTATTGTTTCCTTAGCCTCTATGTCATTTATTTCTGCTCTGACCTTTATTATTTCCTTCCTTCTACTTGTCTGGGGTTTTATTTGTTGTTGTTTTTCTAGTTCTTTTAGATGCAGGGTCAGGTTGCTTATTTGAGCTTTTTCTAGCTTCTTATGATATGCCTGTAGTGCAATAAACTTCCCTCTCAGAACTGCTTTTGCTGTGTCCCATAAATTTTGAGCTGATGTATGCTCATTATCATTTGTTTCTAGAAACTTTTTTATTTCTTCTTTGATCTCATTGTTAATCCATTCATTATTTAATAACATGCTATTTAGTTTACAAGTGTTTGAGTATTTTTCAGTTTTTCTTTTGTGGTTAATTTCTAGTTTCATGGCATTGTGATCAGAGAAAATGCTTGATATGATTTCAATCTTCTTAAATTTATTGAGACCATTTTTGTGTCCTAACATGTGGTCTATCCTAGAAAACGTACCATGAGCGCTTGAGAAGAATGTATATTCTACTGCTTTAGGGTGAAAAGTTCTAAAGATATCTATTAAATCAAGTTGATCTAGTGTATCCTTTAAGTCTGCTGTTTCTTTATTAATTTTCTTTCTTGAGGATCTATCCAGTGTTGTTAGAGGGGTATTGAAATCCCCTACTATGATAGTATTGCTGTTAATCTCGCCCTTTATATCCATCAAAGTCTGCTTTATGTATGTCGGGGCTCCTATATTTGGTGCATAGATATTTACAATAGTTATATCTTCCTGTTGAATTGTTCCCTTTATCATTATGTAGTGTCCTCCTTTATCTCTTACTACAGCCTTTGTTTTAAAGTCCATTTTGTCTGATATAAGTATTGCTACCCCTGCTTTTTTTTCATTTCCATTTGCATGAAATATTTTTTTCCATCCTTTTACCATCAGTCTATGAGCATCTTTTGTTTTAAGGTGTGTCTCTTGTAGACAGCATATGTATGGGTCCTGTTTCTTTATCCATGCAGCTACCCTATGTCTTTTGATTGGATCATTTAATCCATTTACATTTAAGGTTATTATTGATATGTAGTTGTTTATTGCCATTTTATTCTTTAAAGCTGTATTCTTCTTTTGCTCTATTCATTCCTCCCTTTAAACTGTTCACAAGAGGCCCCTTAGTATCTCTTGCAGAATTGGTTTGGTTTTTATGAATTCCTCGAGGCTTTCTTTTTCTGGGAAGCTCTTTATTTCTCCTTCAATTTTAAACATTAGCCTTGCTGGATAAAGTAGTCTTGGTTGTAGGTTCTTGTTCTGCATTACTTTGATTATTTCTTGCCATTCCCTTCTGGCCTCAAGTGTTTCTGTTGAGAAGTCCGATGTCATCCTTATGGGGGGCTCCTTTGTAGGTGATAGTCTTTTTTTCTCTAGCAGCTTTAAAAATTTTTTCTTTATCCATTAGCTTTGGTATTTTAACTATGATGTGTCTTGGTGTAGATTTTTTTGGGTTTCTCCTTAATGGAGTTCTGTGTGCTTCTTGAATGTGTGGAGTGTTTCCCAGCCTTAATTTAGGAAAGTTTTCTGCTATGATTTGATTGAACAAAGTTTCCATTTCCTGTCCTCTCTCCTCTTCTTCAGGCACCCCTATGATGCGAATGTTGTTTCTCTTCATGTTGTCACAAAGCTCCCTTAGAGTTTCCTCACATTTTTTAAGTCTCTTTTCCTTTTTCTTCTCTGCTTCGGTGCCTTTGTTTATTGTGTCCTCTAACTCGCTTATTCGATCCTCAGCATCATCCATCCTGCTTTTAATTCCTTCCATTGTGGTCTTCAGTTCTGATACTGTATTTGTCATTTCTGTCTGATTCTTTTTTATTATTTCAATTTCATTTTTTATACTTGTTATCTCTTTATTTAGGTGTTCATAATGACTATCCATTGTTGCTCTAATTTCTTTGAACATCCTAACTATCATTATTCTAAATTCTGCTTCTGGTAATTTGGTTATATCTGGTTCATTCAGGTCCTTCTCTGGGGATTTCTCTTGATTCATTTGGTTTGCATTCCTCTGCCTGCCCATTTTTTCTGTGTATAAGCAAGTTGTGGCCACTGGAGTCCAGTAGGTGTTGCCTTTGTGTTCTCTAGGTGTGGTCTATCTGCAGGCCCCCCACCCCCTCTGCCTGTGCCTAGGGTGGTTGGGTATGAGCGTTGCCAGCGCCAGCCCACTGTGGCTTTTGCTGTGATTTCTGCCTCTCCTCCGTGGGAGGGGCTGTGACTGAAGCCACAAGATTAGCACCAAGGGTAGAGGTGAGCACCTTTCCTCAGCTGCGGACCCAGCCTATTTCCGGACTTCCGCCCAGAACCAGCAGTCGGAGCCTGCTCGCTACAGTTCCATGGGTTAGGCGGGGCTTTTGAAGTGCTCTCAGCTGTAAGCTTTTGCCCGTCCGGAGCTTTAGCCCCTCCCTCGAGGCCAGGGCCCTTCTGCGCAGGGTCGGAAACCAAGGTTTATTGGGGCGGGCGTGTTTGCTGGCTTCCGCCGAGCTGTGTACTTCCGCTCGTCCAGGACTCTACCCCACCCCGGCGTTTGGAGCACGTATGAATGCTATCTGGGGTTTTCCGACCGGATGGGGATAGTGGCGTGGGCTCAGCTGCGAGCCTCCACTTGTCTCGGGGTCCACCCCGTTCCCGCGCTCGGAGCCCGCTCGCGCACGTATACTGGCCAACTGCGGTTTCTCCGGCCTGGGGGGGGGGACTGGTAGCGTCAGCTCAGCCACGAGCCCCTGCCCGTCCCTGGTCCTAGCCCAGTCCCCGCGGTCAGGGCCGGCTTGCACAGGGCCTGCCCGTTCCTGGCCTCCCGCTTTGTCCCCGTTAGTGGGATTAAAGGCGGGCCCGCAGCTTCCGGACCGCTCTCGCGTGTCCCCTCTGACCCTCTGGGCTAGACCGATTTCCCACCGGCTTGGCCTCTGCCCACTCGACAGAACCGCCTTTCAGCGTCCTGCCGCCCCAAAACCTCAAGCAGCCCTCAGCAGAGTAGGAAGGGACCTAATACTCCACACTGTAGGCCTGGGAGCTCCCTCACTTGTTTCATAGCTCAATACTGTCCAAACGCCTCTTCTAGGCTCTGGGACTGCAGGCTGGGGCTTGGTTCCTGGGACCCAGGTCCCTCCCTCTCCGCCAAACTCTCCTCCCGCCACACGGGTCTCTCTGGGCTGCCGTTTGCTCTGGGGAGCTGGGCAGCCCTCTTCGCGTTTTCGCTATTCCTACCAGTCTCAATGTGGCTTCTTCTGTGTTCCTTGGTTGAAGAGTCCACTTAGTTTTGTTCAAAGTTGGTTTATCCCGGTGATGGTTCTTAAAATTGAGTTGTAATCCACTTTGGTTCTGGGAGTTGGAAGTTGGTACGTCCGCCTACTCCGTCGCCATCTTGCTCCCTTGGGGATTATTTTTTAAAATAGAAAATTATAAACAAGAAAACAGAAATGTTCCATTATCTCAAAACCCAAATAATTCCTCTTGATATAAAAAAGTCCTTCATACACATAGTAAAAAAAACAAAAACAAAAACAATAAGGACAGGAATTTATAAAAACTAAATATTGCCACTCTCAGGTTCTCTTCCCAAAGCAAATTACCTTATAATTTTTTGTGCATAATTAAGAAGAAAATAAAACCTTCACAACATATGTACAGCACACACACATACACCAACACAGCACAGCACAAAGGGATGCCTACTGTATACAGTAGCCTATACCCCAATTACATCTCTTAATACAACTTCCTGGAATGATGTTGCAGCCTGTGAGTAGCATTTTTCATAGTTGTGAACATATCTTATAAATAATACTGTAAAGTATTCTTTTACTTCCATATACTTTCTCCCATGTTATTAAGAATTTTCTGCAAACGTAATATTTAATACAAGCAATAAAACCCCTAGGGTGGGTTTATCATAATTAAGTATGTTACTGTTGTGAGTCATTCATTTATTGTTTCCTAGAGATCCAGTATTATAAACATCTTTGTGCATATAAGTCAACAAATATTCATGAATGTTTAATCGCTCTAACATGAGTATTTGTATCAGATGTGAAACTTCTGCGTTTCGGAGGACGTGCTCCATAATCCAAGAAGCAGGAAGAGATGGAAGAGAGGAGGAAGAAAGGTGGGGTGGGGCGGAATAGGAGGGAACAAAATAACCTTCCCTCCCGCAGTCCTCAGATTTCAGTGCGCATACACCTCACCTGGGGTGCGCGCGGAAAACACAGATTCTTGGCTCAAGTCCCAGACATTGGTGTCATAGGTCTGGCGAGGTCAAAAGCCTAATTTTGCTTTTAAGCACATTTGTGGATGTTTCTGACATTAATGGCTTGTGGCACACGCCTTGGGAAAAGCGGCCATAGGTCCTAGGTTAGAACGTGCTGGTGGGTTCTCACAGTGACACTGTTTAGGGACTGGTAACAGGCGCGCCATCACGAACTCAGCCTGGCTCTGTTTACTGCTCAGTTCTCACCCCTTAGAAGAACAGGCTGCCTCGTGCAAAAGGCGAGGAGCGGGTCTCTGGCTGCAAAAACAGTTTTTCTTTGACATGGGAGAGCTGAACAAACATCAAGGAGTTTGAAGAGCCCCGTAACTGCAGGCAGCCCTGCTCCAATGCGAGAGGACTGCAGAAAGCCCCCTCTCCTTTAGCAAGAGGTGGCACTTTGGCATGACCGTCCCCCTTTTATCTCTGAGGGCGCCTCCTCCCTCGGTCTGTCTCCGTTTTCTTCTCTCATTGCCTTATACTCCTTGTGTTCTGCTTCTCTGACTTCTGCAGGGAAGGTTGCTACCCGGCTCCCTGGAGCCCTCTGACATGATTGGTCAAGATGATTTGTGGTGATGCTGTCACGTCTACTGAGTTATGCAGTGTGGCTTTCTGCTGATGGAGTATGTGCTTTTGAGCAAGAAATGGCCTTTATAAATCTTTCCTTTAACAAGGGCTTCAAAATTTGCTTCATTCATTGGAGCTCATAACTGTGTTCTCATATCAATAAACTTTGCACAGGAAAAAGATTGGCTGCTTGAAGCACTCCTCTGTCTTCGGATGCTACTGAGCACAGGGCAGTCCATCCATCCTGGCAGGGAGCCTTGCATATTGCTGCAGGTAACTGCATGAATTCCAAGCAAGGATAATTGAAAGGAGGAAGAATCCAACACCATCTATTGACTGAATTAAAAAGGCTTGTGAATGATGGCAGGCAGGGTAGCAAACACGCTAGACAACTTCTTCCGGTGCTCCGGACATTTTAGTAGCTGAACACTTTACACTAGTGCAGTGCACTGTTCTGTCATCTGCCCCGTCCAATGTGGCTATGTGGCTGGTATGATTTAGAAATAAAATGTTAATTTAATTTGATTTTAATTTATTTAAATTGAAATAGGTACATGTGGTTAGTAGCTACCTTACTGAGCAGAGCACCTTTGATGTATTCCATGGACATAGCTCACAGCTCTGAATTGACTCCAAGTCAGCCAGATTGATTTTTTTAAATAGATGTAGTCTTATTTATTATATATATGTAATTCCTCTCTCCTTTAATCATGTGCCCCCAAACTTGAAGAAACTCACAGTTGCAGTCAGATGGGAGTCCAAAGATAGTTCTAAATCCTTGTTTATGTTTCCATTTCATCACCCATTAGTCTGCAGAGTTCAGGCTCCCAGTCTCCTGTTCTCCCTTCTCCTGCCCCAGGCTCCCTTCAGCACTGTTACGCACCTCCATTCCTATAGGATCAAAACGTACTGTTAAGTGGAACACACAGTTACAAACGAGGTAGATGATCCCGTTCCATCTGAATAAGGAAAAACTATGCGTAGAAAATACTCTTTTGCAAATGGACCCACATTATCTCTAAGAGGTGAAATACAGTTGGTTTTCATTGTCTTCTTTTAACTCCTTTTTTAAAATCAATTTTCTGCATACTATATTATTTCATAATTAAAAACATTTTGAGCAAAACTTTTAAATGTTTAATTTCTTCCTTCCCAACGGAGTTCTTAGAATTTTTCTCCTTCCCTCCCTCCCTCCCTCCCTCCCTCCCTCCCTCCCTCCCTCCCTCCCTGCCTCCCTCCCTCCCTCCCACTCTCCCTTTATTCCTCCCTTCCTTCTCTCTCTCCCTTCCTCCCCTACCTCCTCCTGCCTCCCCCTGCTTCCCTTTGCCTCCCTCTCCCTCCTTCCTTCCCTTCCTTTCCATTCAAACATTCTGTGAGAACTCTCAGGAGTCCTGCCTGGATCAAAGTGCTCATGAAATAGAAAGCAAAAGGAACTGGAAAAGCGATACACAGTATATGATATTTTAAAAATTTACCCTTTGAATCACTCCATTATCTTCTAGGTCTTGAAATAAAAAGCTGTGTCCTTACTTTCATGTGGGCATTAAAGCTGATATTTCATTATACTCTCTAAGAGGCCAGGCAGGACCAAGTTAATTGTTTTGAACTCCACAGAAGTAGCCTGTTCCTTACTGGCTCTAAGAGAGAGAACAACTATATCTTTTTCTCTCATTCCTAATATTTGAAAGACATAGAATACAGTCCCCAGCCGTTCCCCTCACATATGAAATAAACATAAGAGATCCTTACACACAGTAATGGGTACGTTAGAACATCTTGAAAAATCATGGAGAAATAAACACCTTCACTCACCAGTGTCAACCAACATCAGCAAAGATGAGAGTCCCTGGCAGCTACATTTCAAACTCATTGGACCCATGAAATGATTCACGGTGCCGCTGTATACAAATGAGCAAAATTACATACCTAATTTCAGATTCTTCGGCAGTGATATCATGTCTATTCCAGTTCCACTGCTCATAATTTAAATGGAGAAGGCTTATCTGCATTCATTTCTTAGATCATTGCTTTGGCACTTTCAAGATTTTATCCAAGCATGACTTTTATAACCTTGTGGAAATTGCAGTGATAAAGGATGCATCAGCGATTTTCAAACCTGTTCCTATTCATGGCGCTGTCCCTTGGCCTCCAATTACAGAGCAGTAGAGAGAACCTGAGGTCTTTTTATTGTCTTCAGTTTTAAAGAATTTTGTTTTAGTCAATGAGACATACATTGTGGAAACAAGGCCAATGCAAACTTTGTGGTATATATTTTTTTTTTCACTGCACATCTAACTAACCTTCATTAAACATAAGGTGAGAGGCTGGTCGGCCATCTTAGCCTCTCAAATTGGTTTCAGAGGAATTGGTTGTTATGGAAATGTCAAGCCCTTTAAATATCAAATCTTTAAATACCATGCTGGAATATGGATGTGAATGTAACTTTGCCTATTCTCAGATTCTGCTATGTCACATGTCAGAACTGAAGGAAGAAGTGATAAACTATTGTTCTGGAAGAAATGACTAAAACAATTGGATATGATGAATGAATGAGGCCAATTGGTTCATCTCTCGAGTAAAGAAAGTCAGAGCCCAAATGGGATCCTCAGAACATTGGCAACTATGAAATTATGCACATGCCTCATGTTTCTTCCACCCCACTTCCTTTCATGCCCTGGAGGGCTTCTTTTTCCTTGAAATTAAGCGACTGTGAGAATAGCTCTTTGCAAATGAGTTTGGGAAGCTTGCCCTTTGAAAAAATAATAATTTTAAAATCTCCTTATATTAGAGAGAACAATAAAAGCTACTGTTACGTGCATAATATATATTAAGTGCTAGATAAATATTTATTGAATTGAGTTTTTCTGATGATTGCTGATTGTACAAGATGGAGAAGACATGGCCTTGAGTCTCACTGTGTTAACTAGCTTTGGGACCCTGGGCAAGTCACTGACACACTCTGGGTTACAGTGAAATAGTGATGAGAACTTCTTGTGTATGTGTGTGCGTGGGTGGGTGTGTCTAAGGACGTGATCACCAAAGATTCTTTAAAAGTACTAGGTACAAATGAGAAAGATGACACCGATGGGCAGGGAGAGCCATTTCCATGAGGGGCACAGTGAGATTTTAACAGGGTTAAGTAAGAGTGAATGAGTTGCATTTAAAGGGGAGACATAGGGTGAAAAGGCACGTGTCTATATTAGGAATAAGGGCTCCAGAAGCGCAGAAGCCATCCAGGGTCATAATTCTGTGGAACGGCGGAGATGAGCTTGCTAAATGAAGAGGTAGAAGAGGTCTGATGTCAAAGGAAACCTGCAAACTCTGTCAGACAAATAGATGGTAGAAAACTCTCAAATATTAGTCTTAGATCAGGGAAATAGCAAAATCCTGATGAAATGACACGGAGAACGTCTTTGAAAGTCACCTCACATCATGAGCGGACTCCAGTTACAGAATAGAGATATTTTGTCACACCACGAAACATTTTCCGTCGGAAAAAATTTTTTTAGGAGGTGTGGTGTTTAACCACTACTGCAGTATGAGTCAGCTTGGTCTTTTCAACTCAGCCCCAGAAAAAAATTTAACATTGATCAGACCACTACCATGATGATCCAGTTATATTGCATTATTATCTTGCTGAGTTGAAAGAGGTTGGGTAGGTTAACTACCGAGAAAATGAGGAGTCAGGTTCAGCAGCTGACATTTGAGGTGGGAGCCAGGTTCACTCGCCTTACTTCATAACCTGTGCACTTTCTAGTGCCCAGTGTTTCCCCACACTCTGTCCTGCTGAAAGGCTCTGTGATCAAATAATTTGAATAAATGGTGCGTCTTCAGTTCCTTCTTAGAGACCTGCAATTCCTATTAACAGGTGAAAGCCTCAGCAAATTCATATGTTTAAGAGACTCTTAACAATATAGTTACACAGTTCTGTCGCCCCCCTTTTTTTGTAATCACAGAGTACTTGTTTCCTGTGTTTCTTAAGAAACACATCAACACTCAGGAAACACGTTTGAAGACCCAATACTTGTTCATCATATGACACAATTTGAGAAATGCTTGCATCTTTCTATCTTGAGTATAAGCTTATTTAATGTGAAAGTCTTATCATTCGGGGGTAAAAGTGGATGATTCAAATGACCTAAATAGGGTCCATTTATTTCCTTTTATAACTGCATACCTGTTTCATGAGCATTACCTTTGTCATCTTTTCTTTTTACTATAATAAATGCTCTTAAATATTAGAAGGTAAATAAAAATTGGAGTCCAAATTCCCACCGTATGTAGGAACTCATGAGTCATGGGAGCCATCATGCCTGGACACTTCTATGACTGCTGAGCTCATTAGCCTCTATAAGACAATCTAAATAGCTTTTTGGGTAGCTAAGGCATGCAGATGGAAAGAGACTCATTCAATCAGTTGGTCACCTGGATGTGTTTTTTGAGTAGCAATAGGCAACACAGGTATTTTCCAATATACAAATATTTGGAATTATAAATACATTAAGCCCAGGAGGTATTATTGATGAAATCTGCCCCTGCTTTCATCTGGCTGTGATACTGATAATATACAGCTTCAGAAATTTTATATGAAAATAGAGAATATAGTTTTCAATAGGGAAATACATATGCCAACCCTGTGTCTTACAACTGGGTTACCTTGCAGAAGTCCCTTAATCTCTCCAAGCCTCCGTCACACATGGGGCTAATAATTGTATGCTCCTCACAGAGTATGGTGAGAAATACATGAAATATTGCATGTTAAACTTTGAGCAAAGTGTACACTTTATAAAGACTCTATTTCTTGTCTGCTCAAAGAGGGTTATTGTACCTGACATTCCTTTATTGATTTTCACCATTCATAATCCTAGAGAAAACATTGACAATAACTTTGATATTTTATTGAATACTTTTTCAAGTCTTATATAAGATTCCCCACCTGAGCTCAAGATATTGGGTTCAAATGTATAAAGGCCCCTTCAGTTTATTCCTTGACCTGGCATGACATCATAATTGAGAAATAGAACTCCACCTTAGCCATAGGTCCATCCAAATCCTCAGGGAGAAAGATCCTAAGGAATCATTCATAGAAAAATAAGAGAGGTGCCTTCTTTGTCATATCATTCACACACCTAACATTAAGGGGCATATCATTGGTGTGTTGGTAATTAAACTGGGATATTGTTGAAAATAGTGTTGATGCTGCTGATGATAAAGATAATAATAATAACAACATATGCTGAACATATACCATGTGTCAAGACCCATTCTAATAGCCTTACAGCTGTTATATTATTTGATCCCTCCTCTAACCCTATGAGGACATATTGTTATTAACATTCTTATTTTGTTGATGAGGAAGAGTATTGATCACACACCTAATGGATGATCGAATGGGGTTAGACTGCTGATCCCACCATTCATGCTTTTACCACCACTTTAGAGTCATATGGCAAGAAAGATAAGGATAACGATAATAATTGTGACAATAGTAATCATACCAGCAGGCATTTATTGAGCACTTACTATGACCAGACACTGTACTGATACATGCATTTTGTCATCTAATTTTTACAACAGCTGTGTGTGATAGTTTCTATTGTTATCGTCATTTTGCCTTAAGAAACAGACAAACATTAAGACACCAGATAACTCTCTCAAGGTCACCTAGCTAGCAAGTGGCATAGCAAGGATTTGAATCTAGGTCCTTTCTGGATTAGATTAATTTTTCTTATGGGATCAAATATTTCACAGTAGATCTTAGATGGTAGATGTTGGTTTGCAATTGAGGGCAGGTATTAGACTTATTCTATGTCTAAATAAAATTGTCGTTGATCCATTTTCTCCCTCAGAGCAAGGGATTTGCATTCCCAGACCTAGCACAGGGTCTGTCCAGAGCCTGGGGAGATGGCGTTGTCGAGGCACAGTTTGTAGGGAACTACAAGTCACAGTGAGCAGTGAAGCTCCCAGATCCTTTGGTCTTTCCTTTTCTCCCGGCCAAAGCTGAGCGAAGACAGCTTTGAGGGAGCCACACACCCTTGGTTGGATGAGACCTGCCCAACTGCTTTCTAGCCCTTTTCTCCAATGACCAAGGTTAGAGGTTTGAACCTTTACCCTTTGGAGCAAGTGCACAATCCACATGGTTTCAGCAAAGTGCAGCCTTTGACACTAGCCAGAAATAAACAGCAATTACCCATCACTTATCAAAACTGTCTCTTGAAGGAGAAAACAAATGAAGAAGCAGGCAGAGCTTTTCAGTCTGTGTCAGAACAGTCAAAGGCTATGGACCTGGCTTAACAACTCAAGGTGGGAATAAGGAGCACCTTACTCAAACTTAACACACACAAGATTAGATGGTGCATGTGGATGCGTGCAGGATGGCTCCTGGCTCTGAGTGTATTTATTTATGCTATGGAGTCATGCAACAAATGACCAGTATCCATATAATGAGGTAGATCAGAGACCCCTCTCAGGGATGGCATGTCTGTGGATATATGGACCCTTAGACAACAGCCAAGTCAAAGCTCAGGGCTTCAATATGCTCTCAGAGCATTTATTGTCAGTTAAAATAAACCAACAAATAAACAAACACCTTTCAAGACTATACCAAGACCTGGAGAGGGTTTTGATAAAGATAAGATGTCCAGATGTTTGCTTCCTATTCTTCCCATTATTTCTCTATCCAAGACGGAGTGTTAGCTGCTTTTGTAATTAGCACTGTCCTAGTTTAAAACCTTTGCATTCCTCCTTGGATGACTGTAACTATTACAACTGGTCACCTGCCACCAGCTGGGCCTGGCTTCAACTCATTCTCTACTCCATAAGGTCTTTTCTAAGATATTGATTGTTATTACTTGCTAGCTCTCAGTGCTCTGGTGATTTCCATTTCAGACTGAACAAAGTCCCAATGTCTTGGCCAACCATTTGGTACCATTGACCATCTGGCCCCTGCTTACTTTTCTGGGCTCATCTCATGTCTCTCCCCACTTATTCTTGGCCCTTGCCTCAGTCACAAGAATCTGGCTGCTACTTTGCTAACTTACTGCTTGTTCCGTTTCTGTTTCAATTTGGCCAGTTTACTGTGGACTAAACCCCTTTGTCTCATTTTCTCTTTGGTCAACCCTCTACCCATCCTTCATCATCCAGGTTAAATGACACCCTTGTGAAATCATGTCCCTTACTTCCCAAGATGTTGTACTTTTCTAATGATTTTATAATCAATCATTTAAATGTTTTTCCAACCAGACTGTGAGCTTGATAAGATCAAAGGTTGTGTCTTTCTCACTTTGTGTAATCTCCATCAACTGGTAATGAACAAAACAAGTATAGCTACTTAATTCATGTTGATTGCATGGAGTGGAATTCTCTTTACTAGAAGGATATCTGGAAAGGGCATTTGAGTCACCAACTTGCTGTCTGACCTGAGACAAGGTCCATTTTCCTCATTTGCACAACAGAGATGACAACATCCGCTTCTGAGAATCAAAGGAAAAACAGATGTGAAGATATCTGAAAGTTTAAAGTAGTCTTCTAGTACAAATTGCAGTCTGTCCTTAGGTTACAAGAGAGATAGGTGCTGTAGGTTTGCTAACAGTAAAGTATTTATATGCACAGAAAGGTAAAAATAAATATGATGTCAAGACAAACATCTGTTTAAGTTTCATTTAACAGGTAAGCTTACCTGTTCCAACCTACATACAAATTCAACTTAAGACCAAACCTACAGAACCTATCTTGTTCGTATCCAGGTAAGGCCTATATTGCTTTTAGTAAAGCAGATCATTGTGGTCATGTAGCACTCACTCTGGTCAAGGTGTAAGTGGAAGAAGTTTAGAAAAAATGATTATCTCAGGCATTTTGATTGTTATCTGTGACCTCCAACATATACCAATAGTTTAGTCACGAAAATACTAAGTATGTAGGAGCAACACAGTTCTCACACAAACACACATGGACTTTAGGGTGTGTGCTCGCATGTCATCTCCTCAAGGGGCCCTTTGCTCACCCCCCCCCCCTTAAAGTAGACACGCTTATTCCGTATCATACATTATTTTATTTTCCTTGTTGTTTACATCTGTTTCTGCAATGTCAGACTCCTTATAACAAAATCCCTATCTTGTTCACAGCTCTGTTCTAGTGCTGACAGCAGTATCTGAGACGATCAATACTCATTAGTAAATGAATTGTCTATCTTTCAGGAGAAGCGACAGGCTTGTTAAATTTCACACATAATTACAAGTCTCCAGATAATTCAAATGAGATAATGTACATTAAAGCACTTCGTAAACCATTAAGTTGTAATATCTGATTCAGAATTGTGATCTATTTCAAATCCGGCACCATCTTTCAAAAAACAATTCTTAATTAACCCGAAGAGGTTGGTGTTATTTCATCGTCACTCTCCTTTGGCAGAGGAAGAAGTTCCCAGTGCACAGGAGGTGCTGGACGAGTGCTGGTTCTTTCTTATGACTTTTGGGTTTTCAACCATCTAAATTCATAAATTAAGTCAACTATGCCCAAGCCAAGCCAGACTATCAGCACTCGTGCCCACCCGGGACATCTGCAGGTGCCCAGCTTGTTTTGGTACTCCAGCTTGGCTGACTGAACACCCAGGCTGGTTCCTTCTTCTGTGATATTTCAGATCTCCCCCAACCCCAAACTCCTGCCCCTGCCCCAGCAGACAGCTGCTGCCTATGAAGAGGCTGAGCAGAGAGTTACATGGGGACACAGTTACAGGTGTGCAGTCCCCAAGCCTACTCCCTTCTCTCACCCCACGTAATAGCTGAAGGACAGATGATGGCAATGTTTTCTGGTCTACTTGCAGGTGGCGCTCTGTTAGATGGAAATATGGTCATCTGCCAAGGTATCTGGTCCGTCTCTCTAGTACTGTCCCATCATTGTGGGTGACCATTAGACCAGGACCTGGCCCCTCCCCTATGCCTGGTATTATTATTACTATTATTACCATTATCATTTTTACAACAACCTGCAAAGTAGGTGTTATCAATGTGTCCTTAGAGCTAAGATAGCTAAGACTCAGGGAAATTTAGTGATTTGCCCAAGGCCCTAGAGCTGGAGCCAGGATCCAAACTGGGCCTGTTGAGCTCAACGAATATGTTCTTTACATGTTAAATTTCAGGATAATCTTTTCAGGATAAGCTTTTATATACAGTATTCTCAGTAAATGTCAAGTGCATAATGCTGTGTTATTACTGATATTCAACATGCTGTATATTAGATCTCTAGAACTTATGCATCCTCCATAACTGAAACTTTGAACCTTTTGGTCAACATTTTCTCATTTCCCCTGTCCTCTGGCTCAGGAGAATTACCATTTCTTGTGCCATTTTCACAACTCCAGGAAAATCAGAAAAACTGAGTTTAGGTTGGTCATGTGTTTCCATTTCTTGGAATTATACAACGACTTTATAACTAGTTTAAATGCTTTGACAAATTCAGCATGATTGCCTCTGGTTAGTACAGAGCGGTAATTAAGTCTGCAATTATATGTTCAGATTTTCATATTTTCCCTGTATGTGTATTTTGACAGTAATTGAACAAGGCAGTATTTGCAATATCCATTCTGAAACTGTTTCACAATATTTCATTATATGCCAGATTAATTTGTTAAACTCGTGTAGCAAATGAAAACTTCAGTGTTGATCCAATTAATCCAACCGTGGGACCTTTCTGCTAACATGCCTTAGCAGGGCAAACTCAAGGAGACGTGGGGCCAAGTGCCTAGAAGGATTAGGGGTGTAATTGGAGGGGGGGAGAGCCAGATGTTACACTTTAGTTTCCCTTTTTTCTATGTTACTCTTTTTTTTTTCTCATTAAATACTATTTACTTTCTTGAGAATCAGTACAGTGGGGATGGTGAATAAACATTGGTGAGATATGCATCTGAATCTTGAAAAGACCTGGGAAATTAATTTTCTCTTTGGGTCCCTTTTGTGTGTGAGTGAGAGTGACTGTGTGTGTGTGTGTGTGTGTGTGTGGTTCAGAATGAAAGGGTATGTAACCCAAAGCAGAACAGTCTTTTGATTGTCTATGGCTCGATTATTTTTCATGTATTCTTTTGTGCCTTACAAAGAGTAAGTGAATAAGAATCCCTCTCACTGTGATTAAAAACTTGAGATTAAAGGTGCAGAGCTACGATGAAATAGGAGATCCTTGTGAGTGTAAGCACTATCTCTTGTGGACTGATGATAGGGCAAAAGCCCTGCTCTCTTGGTTGAACAGCATTCTTTATAAAGTATTATTTGTCGGCTTCTGTCACCATAGGTTTATTTATTCATGTATTTACTCAGTCATTCAACACATAATTCCTAAGTATTTCTAATGAGCTTATGACTGTGATAAGTTCTCAGGATGCTGTGGAGAGTAGAACCAGACACTGTTTTTATCTTGTGGAGAGGTGTATGTCAATCACAGCACTCCAGTTGTATAATGAAACCGCATCTAAGAAACACAATGTGAGGCTAAGCTTCCTAAGAGCTTGTAAAAGGAACATTTAACCTTGGCAGTGAGGTCAGAGAAGAATTCCCCGAGGAAGTGATGCTTGTATTGAGGTCGGATGGGTGGAAGTGAAAGGTTAGCATGTCGAGTGGGGGTGAGAGCTGGTGGTTGGGAGAGGGCACAGCATATGCAAAAGTTCTGAAGGGGGAGCAGAGATGGTTAAAGCAGAGTGTAGGAGTGGGAACACAGGGTAGGATGAGGCTGGAGAGACTGAAGGAACCAATCCATGGCAGTCTTACAGATAATAACAGTTAACATTTGTTGTATGCTTATTATGTACCATTACTCTTGTATTTTACTATAATAACTCATTTAATCTTTATAAAGGGATATAAAATTATAGATCTCATCTAGTTATTAGGAAATTGAGACACAGAAAGGTTAAACAACTTGTGCAGGGTCAGTTGTAGAGTTCTGGAAGTGTGAGACTCTGGATTTGGATGCAATCTTGAGTGAAAGGTCTTAGTAAAACACTATCTTTGGAAGGGCAAAGCACCAACTTTCTGGGCACCCTTGTCTGGATCTGTATAATGGCAAAGTATAGGGATTCAGAGAAATTTCAGGGGCTTCATGAATTTTATGAAATTGTATGAAAAATTGTGTATGTGTATTTTTATGGGTCAAGAGGCTATATAGTTCTTGCTGGAGTTTCCCTATCACTCAGTAAGTTGAGAATCACTGAGTAGACTACATTATTTTAAAAATATTTTATTTATAGATAATTGTAGATTCACACATAGAACACAAAATAATACACAGGAATCCTGTATAGTTTTCTTTCGGATTTCCTCAATAGTAATTAATATCTTACATAACTTTACTACAATGTCACAACCAAGAAACAGACATTGATGCAGTTTACTGAATCTATTCAGATTTCACCAGTTTTGCATGCACTCATTTGTGTGTGTATTTGCACGTGTGTGTGAACTTAGTTTTTAGTTATTTTGTGAGAGGGTTTGCATAAATACCATCGCTGTCAAGGTACAGAAATATTTCATCGCAAGGATCCATTGTGCTACCTTTGTATCTACAGACATTTCCTTCCCCCACCAACGCCTGGTTAGATTATTTTTAAGGAAAAGAGTTTATAGATTATTCTATCATTATTTATCATATAAATCTGAAACATTATTTTTTTCTTCCTTTCCATTTTTCTGATTTAAAAGGTTTACTTCATATTTAAAGAGTGATTGATGAACAAGATATCTTAGTTGGCTTTCTGTTGTTGTTGTTAGTGGTTCAATGTAAACATGTATGCTTATTCCTCCAGGCTTTTTTGTTTTCACTATGTATACATTTTTATAAACTCCATGAATAGCCTCTTAAAATAATTCTATAGCATATTTTCCCCATTCCTCAGAACTCTCACAGGTCTACATTGTAATGTGAATCACTCTGATGGGGTATGTTCCATCAACCCTAGAAATAATTTATTATTATTATTTTTTACTAAAAAAGTAATACAGTCTTAAGATAAATAATATAGAAGGACTCTATTAAATCAATGTCACCTCAACAAATTCAGTGAAAATTAAAATAATAAAATAAGCTGCTCTGTCATCTCATTCTTTGTCTCTGTCCCACTCTATCCTCTACTGACAGACTCATATACCTTTACAGGGGTCCCCAAACTTTTTACACAGGGGGCCAGTTCACTGTTCCTCAGACCATTGGAGGGCTGCCACATACAGTACTCCATACACTGACCATCAATGAAAGAGGTGCCTCTTCTGGAAGTGCGGTGGGGGCCGGATAAATGGCCTCAGGTGGCCACAATTTGGCCTGCGGGCCATAGTTTGGGGACCTCTGCTTTAGAACGATGTGATCATGGTAGTGTACTGGACATCACCCAACTAGTTTAACCTCTCCTCCGTTTCTTAGAGGAGCTTGGGTATGCACACGTACCCAGTACTTCAATTTATCCTTGAATAAAGTATTCAAGCCTGCCAGGTGAGAATTCACAATTAAATCAACAAAAAGGACAAATATTCTTACCAGGAATCCACCACACATTAATTTAACTGTCTTTTGAGAATTTTCAAGCAATAGGGTTCCCAAATGTGTGCCTTACGTTTTCTAATATATTTTTATAATATTGAATTTTTCCATACTTGCTCTTTGGTTGAAAATTAAATTTCTATACAATAAATTAGGCTTTTAGCCATGAACAAAACATTGTACCTTATCAATATATTAATTTGGAAGATAGATTCTGATAACCCCTTTCTTCTTCATCTTTTTTTTTTTTTTTACAGGGACAGTGAGAGATAGAGAGAGGGACAGACAAGGACAGACAGACAGGAACGGAGAGAGATGAGAAGCATCAATCATCAGTTTTTTGTTGCCTTTGCGACACCTTAGTTGCTCATTGATTGCTTTTTCACATGTGCCTTGACCGCGGGCCTTCAGCAGACCGAGTGACCCCTTGCTCGAACCAGCGACCTTGTGTCCAAGCTGGCGAGCTTTTGCTCAAGCCAGATGGGCCCCGTGCTCAAGCTGGCGACCTCGGGGTCTTGAACCTGGGTCTTCCGCATCCCGGTCCAATGCTCTATGCACTGCACCACCGCCTGGTCAGGCACCCCTTTCTTCTTTTAATTAAATATATTGGGTGACATTGGTTACTAGGATCAAATAGGTTTCAAGTGCACGTTTCTATGATATATGACTTGTGTGTACTCTATGGTGTTCCCACCACCCAAAGTCAAATTATCTTCTGTCACCATACATTTGGCCCCTTTATCCATTTTTACCTTTCCCTCTGGTAACCACCATGCTGTAGTCTGGGTCTAGGGGTTTCAATTTTATGTCCCATGTGTGAGTGAAATCATATGGTTCTTGGCTTTTTCTGACTGACTTATTATACTTAGCATAATATTCTCAAGATCTGTTTGTGCGGAAAATGATTTTGGGTTACTTTTCTTCTTTTTCTAGTTCCTTAAGATGTGATGTTAGGTTGTTTACTTGGGATATCTCTTGTTTCTTGAGGTATATCTGTAATGATATAAACTGCCCTCTTCTTACTGCATCCCCAAATTTTTGATAGGTCATGTTGTCATTCTCGTTTTTTTCTATATATTTGATGCTCCATAATTGGGTGCATATATATTAAGAAGTGCTATGTCTTCTTGATCTAGTGTCCCCTTTATTGTTATAAAATGTCCAGCTTTGTCTCTTATTACTTTAGTTACCTTTTATCAGATATAAGTATGGTGACACCTGCTTTCCTGTGGATGTTACTTGCTTGGAGAATCATTTTCCACCCTTTCACATGTAGTCTAACTCTGTCTTTGCAGCTTAGATGTGTCTCCTGAAGGCAACATACAGGTTGGTTTTTTTTTTTTTTTTATATCTAATCTGCTACTTTGTGCCTCATTTTTGGTGAATTCAGTTCATTTACATGTAGGGTCATTATTGATGTATGAGGACTTCCTATATGCATTATATCTTTTTTTTTCTGGTAGGTCTGTGCCTCCATTTGTTCTTTTCCTTTGTGTTTCTGCCTGTTGTTTTTGTTGCTGATATTCCATACTTCTTTCTTCTGTTCTCTCTTTCTTAAGTTTACATGTCTAAATTTTTGGACCTTTTTTGTGCGGTTACCATTAGGTTATGAAAAAGAAAGGTTCCTATGTACAGTAACTTCTTTATCTTCTGAATGCATCTGATCTCCGTCCTCTGCAAACTTAACTTTTATTTTCTCCCCTTTTGTTGTCAGCAATGATTCCTGCTTATGCTATAAGTGTATTGGTGATCTTATGCATAGTTTTTTCACCTTTCGTTCTTTGTTTCAAGTAGAATAACCCCTTGACTATTTCTTGCAGTGGAGTTCTTCTGGTATTAAATTCCCTCAGTCTCTGCATTTCTGGAAAAGTCTTTCTTTCTCTTTCATATCTAAAAGATAACTTGGCTGGGTATACACTTTTGTTTGACATTTATCCCTTTTCATAGTTTGAATATTTGGTTCTATTCTCTTCTGGCTTGTAGAGTTTCTGCTGAGAAGTCTGATGATAACCTAATGGGCTTTCCTTTATATGTTCTGTTCTTCTTTTCCCTGGCTGCCTTGAGAATTCCTTTCTGTCATTAATTCTCAACAGCGTTAATACAGTGTGCCTTGGAGAAAGTCTCTTTGGATTGAAATTTTTAGTATGTTAGACATATCCACTTTTAAATGCCTGCCCCAAACTCATTCCAAATCCAAACAGACATAATCAGATTCCTACAGTTTTTTTTTAAACACCCACATAATCCTTCTTTAATCTTTGAGAGTAAACTGAATTCTCTGAGTCTTTTGAATAAAATGTGACTTTTGCTAGATGGAAGAAGCATTGAGAAAGAGGTAGACAGACAGACGCTGAGAGTCATGTGGCAATGGCCAGCCCAATTTGGGGACTGCAATCACAGCTGTGTTTGCAGACTTTGTGAAATAGACAGATGAGGGGAATCAAATTTCTAGAGGCTTCAGGGGGGGAAAAACCTTGAACTCTACATTATTTAGAAATTTTATAGTCAGTATCACCTGGGACTTTTAATTTTGCCCCGCTCTTGGGGAAGTGTGCATATACCTCAGACTCCGGAGACGGCTCTCACTTGTTATATGCAGCAGGTGAAGCTGTACAGGGTGGGCCATCATGGTGAATGGGCTTTGGGTTTGCAACTGCATGAATGAAATTGGAGGACAATTATGCTGAGCAAAATAAGCCAGACACAGAAAGAAAAAAGAGTGCATGATCACACTTTTATGTGGAATCTAGAAAGTGGAACACACAATAGCAGAGAGTAGAATGGTGGTTACCAGGGGTGGAGACATGGGCTAATGTTGTCAAAGGATATGGGGTTGCAGTTATGAAGGAGAATAACTCTAGAGATCTAACGCACGGCACGGTGACTACAGTTAATAATGACGTATTGAATACTGGGAATTTGCTATGAGAATAGGCTTCAGGTGTCCTCATTACCAAAAAGAAAAGGTAACTATTGAGGAGATGACATATTAATTAGCTAGACTGTAGTAATTATTTCATTATGTACATGTTGTACGCCTGAAATATATAAACATTTTATTACACATAAAATTAAAAAGGAATGGGGCTTTGGAATTGTCCTAATTTAGTTTTGAGTTCCATTTCTGCTCCTCACTCACTGTGGACCTTGGGCAAGCTGGTTAACCTTCTGAGGCTGGCTTTCCTCCTTTGTAAAATGAACATGAAATAACACGTCCTGCTCTTGAAGGTTGAATGAGATGACATAGCCCATTGGCACAAAACAATACATATTCAGTACTGATACTGTTAGTATCAATGTTAGTATTAGCATTACTATTGTGCTAGTTACTTTTTTTTCTTAAAAGTTTTTTCTTTTTTTTTTTAATTTATTTTTATTTATTCATTTTAGAGAGGAGACACAGAGTGAGAGAGAGAGAGAGAGAGAGAGAGAGAGAGAGAGAGAGAGAGAAAGGGGGGAGGAGCTAGAAACATCAACTCCCATATGTGCCTTGACCAGACCAGTGCAGGGTTTTGAACTGGCAACCTCAGTGTTCCCAGGTCGACACTTTATCC
The DNA here is from genome assembly GCA_037038555.1 of Rhynchonycteris naso. Classification (NCBI taxonomy): domain Eukaryota; kingdom Metazoa; phylum Chordata; class Mammalia; order Chiroptera; family Emballonuridae; genus Rhynchonycteris; species Rhynchonycteris naso. The sequence goes on along the minus strand of CM073003.1, from coordinate 106,498,759 downwards.
ACTGCGCCACCACAGGTCAGGCTGTGCTGGTTACTTTTGAAATGAAAAGAGGAAACTACAGCTAACTTGTACTCAATACTGCTGATGTAACAGAGACTTGACTAGGTGCTACACATGCGTTATGACATTTAGTCCTCACAAGAACAGCATGAGGCCGGGATTATTGCTTGCATTTTGTAGAGGGTGAAACTGAGGCTCAGAGGCTCATTTGCCCCACAGCTATCCACGAGTAGAGCTTCCACTCCAGTCCCATAACTATAACCCTGAGTGGTTGGTTAGTCCTGAGTTCCTCCAAGAACTTCGGAGTTGGGCGTTTCTTTCCCCGGGCGGATCTAACTGTGGGTTTACACACTTCCTGGTGTATTGAATGACATCAATGGGACTTCAGATATGTTGGCTTTTGAGCTTGGACTTTAGCAAGGGACCAACTTAAAGAATCACCAAATAGAGAACTGAGCAACGTTTCTTCTTTTTACTTTGCTGCTGGGTCTGCCACTTCCCCAATTCATGAATGGCTTCTATTCATTGTCAGATTCCCAGTTAGTTTTCCTCTCTAGCTCAATCAGGGGAGGGTTTACCCTCATCTGAGGCCTCTTTTCCTCTCCGGGTCATGCTGGGCTCTGGCCATGACCACGGCCACCAGGCGCTCCTCTGGCTACTACAACTGGCATGCCCGGAGGCCGTACACTGAGTCCTGGTCTGAAATCTAAACTCCACACTAATGAGAAGGGACACCTGCTCTGCAGAGGGGACCAAGGTAAGTGACGGAATCTCTATGGCTGACCTGTGACTTGTTCCTGTGAATGTTGCCTTGAGACTGAGACTCTGGCCGGGCCCTAATTCTTAAACATGGGTGAGGGATCAGCAGGGAGGAGGAACCCCCACAGCACTGTGCTGCACTGTGGACGGCTCCCTTGTTCGAGAGGCTGCTAAGGGGACCTGATGGGGGCGGGGGCTTGAAGCTGCTTCTCCGTGGCTCCTTGACTCTGGAAGACAAAAAGCCCTTGGAGAAGCAGCACCGGACTCTAAAGGCATTTACAGAATAAGAAAGTGATGTGCCAGTTCTCCCTATAGGGAGAAATCTTTGTTATTGGCCACTGGCAGAAGAAAACTTATACCAGGCTGTTCATTGCTACCTTGTTTTTAATAAAGCAAAATTAGAAACAATTTATCAAGTGCCTAAATATAAGGTAATTCCAAATATACAGTGAATACCTTCCATAGTTTCAAAGAGAAAATTAAAGAAATTGGGGGCCAAGCAGAACATACAGACTTTTAGGGATATAAAAGAAATGGCCAGCTATTTACTTAAAATGCTAAATAATATATCTGAAATCACATATTACATAAAATATTAACTTAGAAGAGTTCTCTTTTTGCAGTTACACATTTCAGAAAATGATTTCACTTGAACTTCTCCTGTGTACCTTTGACATCAGGGTTCTCATCAGCAAAGAACCACTTTCTGAGTCATCCAAACAGTGTCCTGGGGGCCCATGGGGCCCAGGGCCTATCAAGCTCTGTAGTTTATGAATCAGTCAGTGATGTTTTCTCTGGAAATTTTATCCCAGCTTCAAGAATCCATATTCCTTAACATTAGAACAGGTGGCTTATTTATTTGCCCTGTAGTTAGATATTTGCTCCTTAACATTAGAACAGGTGGCTTATTCATTTCTCCTGTAGTTAGATATTTGCTCTCCATACATATTCTATTACTGTTGTGATTTGATGTGATCTTTACAGGGCTTCTGTATAATGGCACATGACACTTGCAATTATAGGGTCTTACCCTTGTAAATAATTACCTGACCTATGTTAAATTTCTCTTTTTCTTTCTTCTTCATTTTAGAGAGATAGTCCATTAAGTGACCTCTTTTATCATCTACAGCTAATATTGCATAGTTGTTTCTGGATAATGTATCTTCCCTAACAATGTTGTGTTTGGAATAAACCAATTGAAATGCTGCGCCATAATGTGAAAGACTTTGTAAGGTCTTGCCTATGATTACTCCTTCTGATGAGTGATAATTTTGGAGGAAATTTTTGCATGATGTCCTGGTATACATGCCATCATTTGGGAAAGAAAAAAATAAAATGGTATACATTTATATGATGGAACTTTATTCAGAAGTTAAAAGAAATAGTCTCTTGCTCTCTCTTCCTCTCTGTCCTCTGTGTATGGTTAGATTTCAAATATATAGATGACTGGAAAAATACATTGCCGCATGAGTACACAGTATGACTCATGTGTGCAAATCAAATCCCCTAAAATAATATAATACAGAAGCTGTTTGAAACCTATATATGTGTATAAAAATGCAAAAGGGGCTGGATCAGTGTAGTTTAAAGACACGTTCTTGGCCCTGGTCAGTTGGCTCAGTGGATTCAGAGTGTTGGCCCAGCATGCAAACATACCTGATTCAAACCCCTGTCAGGGCACACATGAGAAGCAACCATTTGCTTCTCTCCTCCTCCCTCTCCCCTTTCTCTCTCTCTTCCCCTCCTGTAGCCAGTGGTGTGGTTATTCTGAGTGTCAGCCCTGGACACTGAGGATAGCTCAGTTGCTTCTAGCATTGTCCCCAGACGGGGTTGCCAGGTGGATCCCAGTCAGGGCGCATGCAGAACTCTGTCTCTCTATCTCCCCTTCTTTCACTTAAAAAACAAAAAATAAAATGACATAGTCTTGAGGAAAAGGCAAGACGAAGATGATAAGACTGCAAATTGAGGCAAAGAAATTTTACTTTCCTTTGTAATAGTTTGTTTCATTTACTTAAAGAAAAGACTTGAAGCAAATATGGCAACATTTTGACAGTTTGAGATTCTTGGTGATGGGTAGTGTCTTATTCTCTCTAATTTTGTTATATGTATATATTTTCATGTCTCAATACATCCCTATGAGTAAAAGAAAAAATCAGAATGGCAATTTTCTTTTACTGGTAGAGAGACAGCTGTGTCAGAAGGGGAATGAGCCGAATGAGGCTGACGACACTTTCTCCAGTGGGGCACCTTTGCCTGGTCCAATGCAACTTGGAGCTGGTGATTTCATCCATAGTGTGAGTTGAAGACTGTTTCCACCAACCTGGTTCTCAGAGAGAGAGCAACGACTGATAAGTTATTGATGACAAGGGAGTAAAGCAATTTTCTTTGAACTTTGGGCCCAAAGATGCCACCTGGCTTTGACTACTTTCTCTGCCCTGTGCAGAACCTCGGTGCAGAACCATGGCCAGCTCCTTGGTCATTGAAGCACAAAGACAGGAATTACAGAACAGGATTAGCAAACGGATGTATCTGTCTTCGAGATACGTTTTGTTTGGCCTATCCAGTGGCTTCCTTTTAAAAAATAGGGAGATTTCACAACCACACCAAGTCCCCATTTTGAACTCGGCAGTGGTAGACGACAGCTAACCTGAGTTTGCTCCTTCCCATGGGGCGTGAGCCCTCAGTGTGCAGCCGTGTCTCTTCGCCAGCATTGCTGGCATTAGCTGGCCCCTGTAGGAGTTTGAGCATGCTGTCCCTTTGTAACTATGTGACAGGCAATAGCTAAAACTATTACAATACACCATGTCAAACTTATACAGAAATGCTGGCAAAGCATTAGATGGGAAAGTTCATTTTAGCTCCCCACTGTGCCTAATTATAAATAAATGGTTGGAACATTTAAACATTTCACAAAAGAATGACTAGAATTTCAGCAGCCTGTAAATCTTTTTTTTCTCTCCAGCCTGGGATAAACTGACTTCCCTCATCTTTAATTTCTGTGAATTAAACACTGTCCTTACCCAAGAAGGCTTTCGATTTGTTAAGTCCTTGTCAACTTAGGATCCATATACACATTAGCTAATTATGCCCCATGGGAAATATCTGGGGACTCTTGCCTGACTCTCAGTGGGACCCCTTTTAATGTAAACTGTGCTCGATTATACACACTCAGGAAAGAAACAAATGAACCAAGGGAGAACGTGATCATGATTCACAGAAAGTTTCTTTTTCTTTATTCATTCAACATATACTGAGTACATGTTCCGGGCATTGTCCAGTTTCTAGGAATGAAGTGATAACAAAAAGTAGGCAATCCTTATCTTCTTGGAGCTTGAGTTCTAGTGGGAGGAAGATGTTGCAACATAGTTATACTGTTGACAAATTAGTTACATTGCTGTATGTAATGGAAGGCTCAGAATGCCAAGGAAGGCAGTTAGTATAGTGTGAGCTGTCGGGGAAGGCTTCTGACAAGGGAATGTGGTGGGCACAGGGACGCTGGGCGGGTGACGAGTGGAGAGAGATGGGGCATTCCGGGATGAGAACTGCAGGTGAGCAAGTGAGAAGGAGCGCTGTGTGTGTGGGGACCTGGAGGCAGCTGGTGTGGCTGCAGCACAGCGTGGGGAGAGAGAGAGGCACGAGATGAGGCCTGATGGGTCCTGCAGAGCAGACTTGGCCAATGCGACAGGGAAAGCTTGTCATTTTACCTTTTTCTTGTGGATTTTTTTTTCCTGAAAAGGTGATTTCCTGCTTTTCCTTGTCTTGACCATCCACTCAAAATTCACTGGGACAGCTGCTTTAGGAATCCCTTACGACACCTCAGATGAAATTCCCTAAATGCCTATCTTTCTCTGAGTAGGTCACGCAGCAAATGCCCACTTGCGTTCCCTGTTCTGCATGGCAGGAACAATAAAGAAGGATGCGAAATGCAATGAATGCAATGGGATAAGATAGCCTTGGTTTTAAGAAAGCATTTTTTTTTCTTCCCAAATATTTACTCTCCTGAAAAGAAAAGAAAAAGAAAAGGAAAAATCATATTTGAATAGATGGCTCTTGCACAGGTGAGAGAGTCTAGGTCCTCGCCAGGTGCTCACATTGGCTGGAATCCTTGCTGCTTTCTCCCTGTTGAGATCTAAGTTCCCTCGAAAGGAGAGTAGCTCGGGCGGCTCTCCGTCCTGGGAGCACTGCTCTTCTTTTCTGTCTGCCCCTCTTCTTCCCTGAGGAGCGTCATCTTGACCCTTCTCTCTCCTAAGCTCCCAGGGCCCTGCTTTTGCCTTTGTAACTTGTGTCCTGAGCCCATTTCTTCTACCGCTCACTTCTTCTATCTCGGTGACTTTCTATATAGATAAACTTTCTCTTACAGTTTGGGGCAGAAAAATAAATGAGAGTAGCTCAGTATTTAAATTACAAGGGGTATAAGTATGCCTTGGAAACCTAATATATATCTTAATGATTTCTAGAATAATTTCATTTGAGATGTTTCAATTGTAATGTTAGACTAATTCTTCAGAGCAGAGGTAACCTAGCACTTCCAATTTTATTTAAATTTTTTTTGTAATACAGAATACATCAGTCTTAAAATGGGTCAGCACTTTCAATTAATTTTAATGGTCTGCTGCTCCCCACGTCATTGGATCAGAGCCTATGAAGTCAGACATGTAGCTGAGCTTTTGAATAAGTCTTTAAGAATCATATGTAGGCTATGTTAGATGCATGCTTAAAAAAAAAGCTTTTACTCAATCAGTTTATCCTGAGGTTGTGTCTCTGAAATTAGTATGGTTAATAAAGGCTCATTGGAAGCAACTATATGACTTTTCTAGGCAAAGTGAGTCAATGTTTTTCAAATGGATGATGGGGGAAGTGCAAGGAAGTGACCATTAGAGGGAAACCAAGTGGCAGATGATGAGGTCCACGGCTGTTCTTGACATCAACCTGAAAATTTAGGGATGTATTTAAATAGTAACAGATTGTTCCAAATCTATTCTCAGGAATTTAGGTTACGAATAATCAGCAATTTAAATTACCCAATCAGTGAGGTTATTTCTTGGGATAAAACATTGTATCTAAAGTCGCAATTCTTTTTATGTGTCCTAAAGTTTGCCTCAAACTCGTTCAGATGTCTCTTAGATCAGTGTCTTGGAATTAGTGATCTAATTACTTTATAATAACTTTTTCTATGACCTCAACGTTCAGGAGAGTCTGGAATTGTTAAACATAAACCAGGTCAGGCTCCTGATTCTGGGGGTGACTATAAACATAGTTTTAGTCATCAACCACAGAACTTGTCTCCAGGCACCACTGCCAGAGGGGTCGGTGTGCTGGGAGCTGGTTCTGGAGAGCTGTCAAATGACGTCACAGCGTTTAAAGATGGCGGCGATGTCAGAGATGAGAGGGGGCTGTGCAAAGAACAGGAACGGCACACGTAAGGGCCACGTAGGGCAGAGGAGTGTTGTCAGGGGTGAGCTACCATAGCATGCTGAAAATTTGGAAGGGATAAATCTTTGTTGTGTGTGGGTGGGGCAGGGGCAGGCGGGAGGTGGGCACTCTTGTTCTGTGCATAGTAGAAGGTTTACCACAATCGCCTGCCTTCTACCACAAGATGTCAATAGTACTATCCACCCACACCCTCTGAATTTTGACACCAAAAGTATCTCCAGATATTGCCCAATATCTGCGTGAGGACAAAATTACACTTGCTTGAAAACTACTGCCCTAGAGAATTCAAGAGAGCAGAGATACAGATAAAGGAAGGTGGCAAGTCCCATGTTTATGAAAATGATTGATCACCACAAACTTATATGTCCTGTATCTTTAGTCCAGACAGCTTTTTTTTTTTTTTTTGCTTCTGACTCTTGTATTCAACTGATAAAATCTCCACTGAAATGTTTCAAAGACACTTCAGTCTCAACGTGTCCACTCATGACCTCCCAGTTCCACGATCTTTTCTTTAGTCACCACTCCCAATGTGAGTGAACACACCCACTTAGAAAGCTAGGATTCTTTTCTAACTCCTCATTCTCCCTGTCACCCACATGCAGTCAATCAACGAGCCCTGCCTGCTGATTTTTACCACCAAATATCTCTTGAGGCTACCTATGTTTTACCATTTTCACTACCCATGCCACCCTGCTCCAAATTATCACGACCTCTCTCTGGCCTGCCTCCACCAGGGAGGCTGAGATGCCTAAATACTTAGTTTTCACTTTCCTTGCAGTTGGGGTGATCATGTGACTTATTTCTGACCAATGGGACATTACTGGTGTGGCGGGACTTCAGAAAATTCAGGGAAGACATTGTTTTCCTAACAGAAAGCATAAAGGTCCTGGCATTGCCCCTTGACATCTTTTGCCACCTTGACTGAATGCAGACAGACTTCATGTGCAGAGCCAAAGCAATCATTCTGCAGCCACGAGGAAAAGGCCACTGGAATGAACAGAGATGCAGCCATTTTTGAACCATTACACCAAGGGCCACAGCTGCTTATGTCCCATGATACCGTATGTAAGAAGTGGAATTTCCTTCTTGTGTAAACCTCAGTCTTTTGGGTTTTCTGTTACTTTACTGACACTTTCTGAACTGATTCACTAGCTTTGTGATTTTGAACAAGGTGTCTAAGAGCATTCCCCATCCTTTGTAAAATGAGGACAGTTGTGATGGCTAGGCTGACAGGATAGAGTGGGGTTTAAAAAAGATGATGCCTGACCCTCAGCGCACTATGGGTGTCATTTTTAATTAGAATATTTGAACCCTGGCCACTTTAGGTCCTGGCTAGACCCATGCACGCGCACTTCATAGAGAAAACCACATCACAAATAACAGATGGGAGTAGCTCCCTGTGTTCCCACGAAGACAGGCAAGATGCTGTTGCCCGATTCCAGGGAGAGTTTCTACTGAGCTGGATTGCAGGAGAACAGTGACAGGCTGAAGCCTTCTGAATTAAGGGGCCACATGGCTGAACTCACCTCTGAGTTTCTAGCCTCCTGGTGACATTGTCTGCCTGCATCTTGCACTTCCTACCCGAGCCAGCCTTTTCCTGCCTGCATTCAGACATCTGTGAGCCATCTTGACTCTTGACAGATCTGGCATGTTTCTTCTGGGGCTGCTGAGTGCCCAAACTGGGCACCTGCAGGCTGCACACAGGGGAGCAGGCTTTTAATCAGCTGTACAGACTTGGCAAGAAGACTTTGCAAAGGGGAAGCTTCAATCTCAGGCTGAAGATTAAATGACAGGACACCCAGAGTTTTCCTAGTTTAATTTGTGAGGCTTCCCCAGCATGTCCAGGAAAAAAAAAAATAAAAAGGATAGGTAGGGGAGGTGAAGAGATAGAAAAGAAAATGCATGAAATTGGCTTTCAGGAGACCGCCAGTTTATCAGCTGTCCTGGGAGATGGCTGGCACCACCTTTGCTCTGCCTCCAGCCCTCTGAAATTATTTTTAGCCGTGGGTGAGAGGGATTCTTTTTTCTTCTCTTCCACATCGAATGCCGTGCTGGAAAGCGATCAAATGTTTGGCCAGAGCAGAGAACACATCAGCAGTGTTTCCTAATAGGACCTCTGCCCAAACACAGCCTTCCCTGGGGCGTCTTGCTGCCGACCCCTGGGAAGATCCCTCGGAGACTCGGAGCACAAGAGGAAAGCTAGAACCTGTTGTAGGGCTGTCTTGTCCTATTGCAAGCACTATTAAGGGGGAGAAAGAACTCTCACCTAACATTCTATATTCTCCTAAGGCCGTGATGGCGAACCTATGACACACGTGTCAGCACTGACACATGTAGCCATTTTCGATGACACGTGGCCGCATACCAGAGAAGTATGGGGCCACATGCCGAGAAGGACGTTTCATCCTCGGCTCCTGCACGGCCAGTTGCAGTAGCTGAGGATAAAACATTTGCTGTAGTGTAGACTCTGTGCCGGAGGTCTGTAGGCCAAAACAACAGAACTCCGGAACAGCGCGTCTAGTTCTGGGACTTTTGGTTAGGCCGTTTTTCTCGAAGTGACACACCACCCGAGTTATGCTCGGGTTTTTGGCGAATTTTGACACACCAAGCTCAAAAGATTACCCATCACTGTCCTAAGGAATCTGGGGAAAGTGGTTGGGGGAGGGGAAGGGAAAGACAAGGAGAGGGAGTTTGTTGCTTTCATACATAACATATAACATGGAGTTTGATAGATGGACACATGGCAACAACATTGATTTCTTTTTAATGTTTATTGATTTTTTTTTTTTTTTTAGAAAGAGAGGAAGTGAGAGAGAGAGAGACAGAGACAGGAACATTGATCCGTTCCTATATGTGCCCAGACCGGGGATTGAACTAGCAACCTCCTATGCTTTGGGAACATGCTCTAACCAACTGAGCTATCTGTTCAGGGCAACAGTATTGTTTAGAAGGAGATTATTTTGAATTTGGTTTTAAGTGTGAGCTAGTGACTACTGTAATTGTTTTGTGTCATGTATTTATTCCATTTAATCTTCAAAATAGCCCCGTGAGCTGGTGATAATATTCCCACGGGATAGCTGATATTTAGAGTAGTTATGTGACTTGGGCAGGGTCACGCAGATTGTTATGACTTCCCAATGTGATGTGTAACTACTAGCCATGGAGCAGTTGCAGCTAATCAAATGCCGACTCAGTACTCTGAACTCCACAGACATGATCGCAGTGCCTCAAAGGGATGGATATGATTATCTCCAATTTCTCAGGGAGGAAAATGAGATTCTGAGAGTTGAGAAATTAGTGAAGTCACTCTGACCAAGGCGCTTGATGCGTCAGAGCCTCCATTTTCACAACAATAAAAGGAAGAAACAGCATCACCTTGATAGAGTTATGTTGTTTTGAAAAATAAAGTGAAGGGGGCTGAAGAAAGAATCGAAAGGTTAGGTTCCTATCTGGAGAGCCCAAGCAATCCAGAGCTTGAGAAACAATCAATACAGCAAAGACTGTGCACTTTCCAAGTCGTTTTTATGGTTCTGGCAGAACTCCTTTTTCAGAGATGGCAATAGGCAGACTGGCCACGAGCCCTGGCTCTAGGAGCCTTGATAATGGGGTGTTCAGCCGTGAACTTTCCCACCCTAATGCAGGGCCGACTCGGCAACCCTGCCTCTCTAAAGAGCCTCTGGAATGCCAAGACAAAAATAATAGCATCTTGTCTTATAGTAGTTGAGGGCATGGGCTTCCAAAATCAGGCCAATGTAGTTGTATTGCTGGCTCTGCCACTTCTAAACTGCTGGATAAGTATTTGATCTGCAAGATAAGCATGGCAAATCTGTTGCGAGGATCCAATGAGGTAGCACAATGCCTAGCTCAGATTATGAATTCAACAAATAGCCATTGTTGTTGTTGAGGTTGTTGACCCACATTACGGAGAGTCAGAGCCAGTTTCCTACTTGATCTTCCCAGGGCAGGGGGGATGGTGCCTGCTCCATCTCCTGTCTCTTGTGTGGACCCTGTTAGATAAAATAACTGAATTCTTGCATTTGACCTTGACAGAGGGAACTTCAATGAAGCTCCTCCATGAATTATAACTGTGAATTTTGACTCACTAAAGCCCATATTCCAACTATGCTCTAATGCTTCCGCTATGGAGAAACCAACCTCAGTTCCAAAAAATCCCATCGAAGAGCACTGATGCCCTCCCACAGGATGACATCAGATGACATTGCTCCAAAACCCTGTTTGCTGACCCTTCCAGGCCAGCCATTTCCCCCAAGCCAGGGCTGCCCCTGCTCGTTTTCTCCTTGGGCTCCCATCACTTGAGCATGAACCATTGAGATGCTGACGTCAGTTCTCTCATTTTAGGAAGAAAATGCATATGTTGTCTCTGCTGTGGACAGGAATGCAAACAAGAGGAGAAGCGAGATACCCTTGCGTGTTCTACTGTACTCAGTCCTGTAGAAACACATGCGCCGTTTTCTTTCTCTTTCTTTTATTCATTATATATTTACAAGAGAAATGAAAATCTGCTCATGTTTTAAAGTTTTAATCATCATTCCGAAGGTGGAAAAATCAAAGTTTCTCCTTTCTAGTCAGTGCTTCTCCTTTCTCTACCCCTTTGGCTCACGGATAGTATCTCTCTTAGTCATTTGAATAGATGTTGTGTGCAACCTTCCAAAATGTTTCTTATCACATATAAGTGTATGACTGTTAGTTTATTTCATTTCAAACAATGCTGAGAAAAAACTTATATATAACCTCTATCATCCATCCTTCCTTACCCCTTCCTGCTCTCTTCCTTCCTTCCTTCTTTCCTTCCTTCCTTCCTTCCTTCCTTCCTTCCTTCCTTCCTTCCTTCCTTCCTTCCTTCCTTCCTTCCTTCCTTCCTTCCTCCCTTTCTTCTTTTCTGTCTTTCTGTCTTTGCATAAGAGTAACTGTAGTCTAGAGTCCTAGAAGTAGACTTTCTTGGCCAAAGTGAATGTGTACTTTAAATTTGGGTTGAAATGCCAAATTACTCTTGGGAAAGATTGTAGACTCACACTGCTGTTAAACAAGAGTACCAATTTTCTCATATTCTTGCCACAAAAGCATTATTCAACTGTTGAGTTTTGGTATTCTTTACAAAAATGGAAGGATTGACTCTATGGAAGGCCAATACTAATTAGAGGTCAGTTCTAAACTGAGAGAATTAATCCTATATTGTCTCAACTAGGGGGACTGATGCTTGGGTGAGTTCCTGCTTTTTACCTCAGTTCACCTTTTTTGCCAAAACAGGACTGTCAAGTTGACGTGTTATCTATTTCATGGGGAAATTAATTCATTAATGCTTTCTTTTAGGAAGCAGAAACGATGTGTGGGTGTGGAATACTTGAAAAAGCAAAACAAAGGTTTAATCCAGCACAGTGGTTCTTAACCTTTTTCTGAGTTACCGAAACCAACAATTTCATATGCGCATTCACCGAACTCTTCTTTAGTGATAAATAAAATATGATTTTTTTTCCAATTTCAAGACATAGGTATATGTTTCTGTACTGGTGCACAAAATGAGCTGTGTATGAACATCACCTTGCTCAAAGAACAAAACCAACAAAGTACATGAACTCACAACAAATTACGGTATTACTTTATTCAGGCCTCTGCAGCAGAGGCTTCTCTGAACCCCTGAGACCGATTCATCGAACCCCTAGAGTTCGATAGAACCCAGGTTAAGAACCACTGCTCTAGCACCATGTCCCTAAGATGTAATTTGATTAGCATCTGATGGAGAAGAGTAATCATATAATATAGGTCTGATTTATAGATTGTTTCAGAAACCTAAAGTGATATTTGGGGGGATAGAAAGTATTAAAGAAAGAAGCCATGAAGAGGCCCTCAGCACAGAGGAGTGTGAACAGGCCCCTGGGGGGGGGGGGTACAGACACCGGGAAATCCCCACCTGAATGGCCTGTGTGACAGGAGGAACCAGAGGTCTGCCTATCTACTTTTTTTCCTGGGGAAAACAAGGTAAAGCTGGTTGAAAAATCAGATATACATGTCCATATGAGGTACCTGTTAACAAATGTTTTACGTTGTCCTACAAAGCTTTCACTGTCTGGGCTGTCTACCCCTCCATTTCAATATGAAGCACCATCCCATCTTTAGGTAAGTGTCATGCATGCAAAATCTAAGCTAAGCCTTGCAAAAGATCTACAACGTTTATTCCCATTCCATAGATAATAAAACCGAGGCTTAGGCCATATGCTGCCAGAGCTTGATTCCAAGTCCTTTGTTCTTAACTGTGTTACATTGTAAATGGGATTATTCTCTCCAACTCTCCAACCACAACAGTCATGTATTTATTCCTTTAGGACAATGAGCAATTGAATATATCCCGAGGGCCTAACATTAAAATGAGACATGAAGACTTAAGTGTTTCTAAGAATACAGGTTTCTAGAATGCATTTATTCAACCAAGATATATTGAGATCTTACCCTGTCTTGTTAGGTGATGCTCTAGTTGTGGTTAATTCAGTGAATAAGATAGAGAACATCCCTGCTCACATTCCTAGTGAAGGAAGACATGATAAAAAAATCAACAAATAAATCAGTGAGTTAATTTAAATCTATACATACAATGAACAAAACAAAAATGGGTAATGGAGTAGGCGGTCACTGGGGATACATTCACTGTGGCCAGGTATCCCAGAGTATGTAGGAGTATGTGTGCATTGGGAAGGCACTGGCCAGAGAGGGTCTCTGCTAGGAAGTGGCATTGACACTGAAGAGAGAAGAAGGCAGCCATGAGGAATTGTGGGGTCTGACCTTTCTAGGTTCTGGGAGCAGCCCAGTAGATGCAATTACAGATCCTAATGCTTCACTGCTCTGCGGTGTTACATATTCACTCCATTTGCAAGGTGACTTTGCAGTACCCTCCCATGGTGGTTGGAGTGTCATTTCCTGCTCCTCTGATGCCGGACATGGTGATATGACGTACTTTGGCCAATGGAATGATCTCCAAGGCTTTAAACATGTTGCACGGTTTGGCTTGGTCTCTTATATTCCTGCCACTTATGATGAAAAGAACATGCCCTGGTCAGCACAGGTTCAAGAAGGATATGATATGTGGGGAGCAGATCTGAACCCAAGCTGAGCCAGCTTGCAGCCTGAAGTGGAGGTCGTTCCGGCAAAGTCAAAACTGACTTGTAGATCCCCCGCCCCATACACAGGTTTACTGTGGTGAGTCACTGATTTGACTAACAGAAGAAACAAATGCCTGCTGTGAGAAAAACCTGGAGTGTTCCAGGACTAGAAGAAAGGCTACTGTGGCTGGAATAGAGTGGGAAACGGGTAGTAGTCAGTCCCAGTGAGGAAGGAAGGGGCCAGAGCTGGTTTGATCTTGTAGGTCATGTCAAGAATTGTCCATTTTTTTTTCGGAAGGGTGAAAATTTCATGCAGGAGAGTTAAATGATCTGAATTCCATTTTGAAAAGATCAATTCAAGTGCTTTTGAAAACAATATAAAAGGGGGAGCAGATAAGAAGTTAGTGCAATAATTTAGAGAAAAGATAATGGCGGCCACTATGCACAGTTATTTGGAATGTGCACTGCCGAGAGCTTCCAGAAGGCTGGGAGAGTGAGAGCTAAAGTCCAACCCAGTCTGGCCTGTGGTGGCGCAGTGGATAAAAGCCTCGACCTTGAATGCTGAGGTCGCCGGTTCGAAGCCCTGGGTTTGCCTGGTCGGGACACATATGGAAGTTGATGCTTCCTGCTCTTCACCCCTCTTTCACTCTCTTCCTTTCTCTCTCTCCTCTCTCTGTAAAAATGAATAACTAAATAAAATAAATTTATAAAGTCCAACCCAGACTCACCCTACTGTGTGTTTTGTCACGGGGCCACATCTGCCCGGGGGAGTACTTTTTCTAATTCCTTCGAAAGCATCATGTGAACTGGTGGTGGCTTTGGCATGAGTGGTGGCTTATGGTAAGGTGGCAGCAGGTTTAGTTCATTACTTTCTCTCTCTCTCTCTTATTAAGTGAGAGGCAGGGAGGCAGAGAGACAGACTCCCACATGCACCCTGAGCAGGATCCACCTGGCAAGCTCCCTAGGTGGTGATGCTCTGCCTATCTGGGGCCATTGCTTCATTGCTCAGCCCCTGAGGTGAGGCCATGGAGCCGTCCTCAGTGCCTGGGGCCAACTTTGCTCAACCAATTGAGCCATGGCTGTGGGAAGAAGAGTGTGTGTGTGTGTGTGTGTGAGAGAGAGAGAGAGAGAGAGAGAGGGAGATTGAATGAATATAGAGAGAAGGAGGAATGGGAGGGGTAGAGAAGCAGATGGTCACTTCTCCTGTGTGCCCTGACTGGGAATTGAACCCGGGTCTTCCACATGCTGGGCCAATGCTTTACCACTGAGCCAATGGGCCAGGGCACTTTCTTTTTTTTTAAATCATTTGATGAGTAGTATTGATCAGAAGGGAAATTTGTTGCATCAAAGAAGGAAATGCATCAAATTAAATAAATAATGTATTTAGAGCTAGTATGTTTGTAATAGTGTATTTTGGCCTTTATGTATGCATGGAAACATTCTGTGTATTATGTTATTAGAAGAAACATAAGTTAGTGGATTTGGGAGAATGTGGTGTACTTGCTTAGCTATTTAAAGATGGGCAGGTGAAGCCAAAGATACTGCAGAGTGTTTTTATATTTTAGTGTCCCCAGTGTGAAGTGAACAAGAACATATGGAGGTTCAACTGTCTGACGAAGGTCTGGGTGGTTCTCAGCTGAGTGGGCACCACTCCTGGCAGCCCACGTTAAAGGGACCTTGCTGGGCAATGCTCTAATCAGATAAGAAATGTGCAAATGGAGCCTGACCTCTGGTGGCGCAGTGGATAAAGCGTCGACCTGGGAACACTGAGGTCTCCAGTTCAAAACCCTGCACTGGTCTGGTCAAGGCACATATGGGAGTTGAGCTTCCAGCTCCTCCCCCCTTTCTCCCTCTCTCTCTCTTACTCTGTGTCTCCTCTCTAAAATGAATAAAATAAAAATTAAAAAAAAATAAAAAAGAAATGTGCAAATGGAGTCAACAGTCATCAAGAGCAGAGTGATGCATGTCTAAAAAGAGCCAGCTCCTTTTTGAGGGAGAAGCTAAATGGAATCTGGAAAGGGTGATCGGAGGACAGCGGACGAGATCATAGGAGAAAGGGTTCATCACTAAATCACAAGGGCATGCTGTACTGAGCCTGTGTGTTCAAGTCTGTCTCCTTGTGCCAATTGACGAACCAGACAAATGAACCAGGCGTTGGTGACTCCCCGACCTGCCTGTTGTCAGCTCAGCTGTGCATTGAAAGGCATTTCAGGGAGGACAGTATCATCTAGAAGAGTTTAAAAATAAAACTCATCTCGAAAATGTTCTGCGCTCTGTTTGGAATTAAGTGGATTTTTAGTGTCTGTTTACTGGAACCGATTATGGGCCAAGCCTTTCACCTTGAGCACAACCTCTGGAATGTAGGTGTTATTGCTTCCACAGTAGAAACTGAGGTTTGGTCAAGTTCAATGGATCTAGCCCAGGGTCACAGGCAGGCTCTGTTGCAGCCTTGCTTGTGTCATGGTAACATGTGACTGCTCGGAGGTTCTTGGGGGCTCCCTGCCCCGCATGGGGAGCATGCTATACCATTGCCCTGTAGTTCAGAGCATTGCTTCTGAGGTCGGCCTGCCTGGGTTTGAATTCTGACTCCTCGCTTGGGCAGATTGAGCAAGCCCTCTAAGCTTCAGTTTCTTCATTTCAAAAATGGTACTAACAGCTTACTACAGAGCTCAGCCCAATGTAAATGGCAGCGGACTTTTCTTCTTACTTTTTTATGATGTGCTGTGAGGCTCTCAGCGCCTTCTTTGGGAACATCAAGTTGCTTTTGAGAAACTTTTAATTCAAGGTAGAGGCTAATTCTATGGCATGTTCTTCAAATGTGCTCATCGGCTTCTTAAGAACAAACGTGTGTCATGATTGAATGAGCTTAGAAAATAATTTTTGCAGAATTGCAATGCGCACTGGCATGTTAAAAATGTTGAAGTCTTGTAGTAAATAAATGTTTCGTTCACTGTTTCCTACATTGATTTGGCCACGGAAACAGTTCCTATTGTCACTCAGGACCAGAAAGCTCCTGGATTCAAGCCCTAGCCCAGTGGTTCTTAACCTGGGTTCTATTGAACCCTAGGGGTTCCATGAGTCGGTCTCAGGGGTTCTGAGAAGCTTCTGCCGTGGAGGCCAGAATAAAGTAATACCATAATTTGTTGTGAGTTCATGCACTTTGTTGGTTTTGTTCTTTGAGCAAGGTGATGTTCATGCACGGCTCATTTTGTGCACCAGTAAAAAAACATATACCTATGTCTTGAATTTGGAAATAAAATAATATTTTATTTATCACTAAAGAAGGGTTCGGTGAATGCGCATATGAAACTGGTGGGTTCAGTACCTCAAAACCACTGCCCTAGCCTGTTCTGCTTTTTACCTTTGTCAAGTCTCTTCTCTGTGTCTTTATTTCCTTATCTGTAAAATGCGAACAATACTATCACCTTCCTCACAGGATGGTTTGTGGATATGCATGGAATATGATTGGCATCTTGTAGACTCTTAGTAAACGTGAGCTGATTAATTTCACTACTATTTTTTAAAAGTCTTAACACTGATATCATTTTATGTATGCTTTATATAAACCAAATATTTATCTCTTTTCATTTTATCAGTGTGTTATAGTGTGTACGCTTTTACTGTAAGTTATAGTTGACAGTTCGTATTGTATTAGTTTCAGGTGAATAGCATAGCGGTTAGACATTTATATAACTTACAAGTGATCCCCCAATAAGTCTCGGACCCACCTGGCACCGTACATAGTTATTTCAACCTTATGCTGTACTGTACATCCCCATATTTTGTAACTGCCAATTTATACTTCTTAATCCCTTTCCCTTGCGCACCAGCCTCCCCTCACCCACCCTCGGAACCATCATTCTGGTCTCTGTATCCATGAGTCAGAAAGAAGATGGGGTACAAATGTACAATAGACTATTACTCGGCCATAAAGGAATAAAAAGCTTGCATTTTGCAACAACATAGATGGACCTAGGACGTATGATACTGAGTAAAGGAAGTCAAGCAGAGAAAGACAAATACCATATGATTTCACTTTTATGTGGAATCTTCTATATGTGTCTTTAAATTGTGGGTGAGGTAGGGATGCATAGGAATAGGAACGAGGACCTCACAGTTGCTCAGAGGAGTAAGTGGGGTTTTGAACTTTGGGAAGTAGAAAGTGCCACACCAGCAAAGTGGTCCCCATCACTCTTATTGGAGCTTTTAAGCTTGAGGTGGTGAGGAAGCTGGGTTCTGTGATACACCCTCTGGTGAGGGGCCTGCTGCTAGTGACCTTCCAGCTTCCACCACAGCCTCCACCCCTTTTACAAAATTTCTGTGAACTCTTAAAAATGTTTTTCTTTAATTACTTATTAGAGTCAAAGAGGAAGGGAGAGAGAGAGAGAAACATCAATTTGTTGTTCCACTTATTCGTGCCATTATTGGTTGACTTATAAGTGCCCTGGCCAGGACTGAACCTGCAACCTGGGTATGTCAGGAGGTTACTCTACCAGTGGTCAGCTAACTCATTCGTCAACAGAGCCAAATATCAACAGTACAATGATTGAAATTTCTTTTGAGAGCGACATTTTTTAAAACTTAAACTACATAGTTAGGTATATTCCTTATCGAGGTAGTGCGTGCATGTGGTATTTTGTGGAAGAGCCACACTCAAGGGGCCAAAGAGTCGCATGTGGCTCACGAGCCGCAGTGTGCCGACCAGGGCTCTAGCCAACTGAACTACCTGGTCAGGGCTCCACCCCCTTTTTAATTCTCTCTCTGCCATTTACTCTGCGACTTCTAGAAGCTACTTCCAAAGGCAAGGAAATTAAAGCTCATTTTTAAAAGTGTGTACTGTGTGAGTCGTGTCTGCCCTTCTTTCAGTGAAAGATCAAAATGGGGTTTGGGCTCCTGGTAGCAAGCCCGTCTCTCAGATAGATCTCATCTATTTGAAGTCCTTATTAATGACATCGAGGCAGATATGGCAGAAATAGAACTTCTGGAGATCAAGAGCGAGGAAGTCATTAATTTGCTTCCTTGCTAACCATTGGAGAACACAGCTGTGGCTCCTGGTGACCTGCCGATGATTGTTAATTGATTAACTAATGAATGTGCTTATTAATTCATTACATGTATATCTGGTGGTTGCTGTGCATCAGGTACGGTGCTAAGCTCTGTAAGGAGCAAAGAAATAAACGAGACCTGGCGTCTGCCCTTGAAAATACTGAATTCCAGCTGGAAAGAAAATGCATGTGCACAAACTTTCATTCCAGGTAATTTTCCAAACGGGTAATAGATATGTGGCAGGGTAAAGTTAACCTGCTCTGGTCTTAACACCTCTTCCCTCTTCATGTAGTTTCCTATTCTCTGTACCTTAGTTTTCCTCCTTCTGTTCCCTGGAGAGTCTGCCTCTGCCAGACAGTATCTAGGTGTGTGTGCATGTGTGTGCACGTATGTGTGTGTGTGTGTATGAGAGAGGGACAGAGGGACAGACAGAGAGAGAGAGAGAAGGCAAGGGAGAGGGAGGTGAAGGTGCAGAATCAAAAAAATATACAGAAAAGGACAGAAGAAAGACTTGCTGAAAATTTAAGTCTTATTTACATCATATAGATAGGAGAGTGATGTGAAAATCAATTAAAGAGACCACATCAAGACTAGAGTTGAGAGGCCTGTAGGGGGCACTCTCATCACCTACTCCTATGGTGGGGCCCAACTGAAAGAACTCTGTTTAAAATAGCATCTTCTTTTTTCCTTTTACTTCCTGAGGTGTTTTAAAATTGAATTTATTGGGGTGACATTGATTAATGAAATTATATAGGTTGAAGGTATACAATTCTATAATGCATCCTCTGTATATTGTGTTGTGTGTTCACCACCCCAAGTCAAGTCTCCTTCCATCATCACCATTACCCCCTTCCACTTCCCCCAGCCCCCTTTTCCTCTCATAATTATCATACTTTGTGTCTGAGTTTCTTTTCTTTGCTTAAGCCCTTCACCTTTTTCGCCAAGCCCCCAAACCCCTCCCCTCTGACAGCTGTCAGTCTGTCCTCTGTATCCATGAGACCATTTCTATTCTGTTAATATGTTTTGTTCATTAGACACCACATATAAGTGAAATCATATGGCGCTTGTCTGTCTCCTACAGGCTTCTTTCACTTAGCACAATGCTCTCCAGGTGCATCCATGCTGTTGTAACCGTAAAATTTCCTTCTTTTTTTGCAGCTGAGTAGCTTTCTGTTATGTAAATGTACCACAGCTTTGTATCCACTCACCTACTGGCAGGCACTTGGGCTACTTCCAAGTTTTGGCTATCGTAAACAATGCTGCAGTGAACCAAGGGGTGTATGTATTCTTTCAAATTTGTGATCCCTAACTTTCTCTCCTCAATGAAAGAGCAACTTCTTTGTTTCCTGGGACTTGCACGAAGTTCACCATTAGACCGCATGTCCCAAATTGCAATTATTTGTTGTTCCCAAATTAATTCATTTTACTAGAGAATTATCTGGCTATTCATTGACTTAAGGCCTGAAGAGAGCAGGAACTGAAGTGCTGGGGAAAGGACAGATGTTTCGTGATGGAAAAAGTGATGGGTGTTTGAGGTCTTCATAGGGTTAGGGTATAAGAGAGCTTTTTTCCTGTTGGGGCTGTGCTTTTCCAAATGTAGCCCTACTCTAGGACTGAGCCACATGGCTCATGGCCTTCAGAAAGTTATAGACATGGCGTCTTCAGGGAATTCTGCGGAGGTAGAAAACCACTTAGAGAGGATGGCCAGGAAAACATCCCGGAGGTGATGTTTTTTGAATCGGGTCCTAAAGAATGGTTGACTTTTGTTATGTAGTAAAAGAATTTGTCGTGAGGCTGTGTTCCAGGCAAGAGGCACTTTTACTATAAAGTCGCAGAGTGAAGCAAAGTCTTGGGGAGATATTGCTATGAGGAGCCTGGGTTTTATAGGGCAGCAATGAAATAAGACCAAAAAAGCTGGTTGAAGTTAAAAATCAGTGAAGCATCCTCAAACACAATGATGATTTTTGTCATATTTCCTTCTTCAGTTGAACGTATGGTAGGGAGCCTCAGCCATTACTGTGGGATTTTGTGTTTGTGAGCGACACGCCCAAATCAAGAGGGACTGTCCTTCTGCACTGTGTCTGGGCCTGTTGGCAGGGTCATTCTGAAGTGCTGCTTAGCACTGCAGTTTTAAGGAGCCCAGGTCTTGCCTCTCCTTGCTTTTGTGAAATTATCAGAGAGGTACATGATCTGTGGTCTGTTACCTGGAGCATTGTACCTTGAGTGACTGACCCAAGGACAAGAGAAAATGCTGGAGGTGACATTGCAGCGACAGTCATGTTGGCATGTGCACCAACCAGTAGCAGTATGAGCTGCACCTTGTAGATGCTGTAGCTACAAGGTGACTGTCATCGTTCCAGAGCTGCTGTAGCTACAAGGTGGCTGTCACCATTCCTGGACAGCCAGACCTAACGCACTCTCTGCTTCTGTGGAAGTCTACTTCCCCCACCACTCTCCTTTCTCTCCCACACTGATAACTTTCCAATGAACTCATCTATCTGAAACCATTCAAAATATCTGTTACTTGCCACCAAGCATGTCAGTGGATTTCCTTCGTCATTCTGTGTGCAGAAGACTGTCAACTCAAAGACATGCTCTGAAGAAAGCTTTGACTTAAAGGGCCCAGAATGTTGCCAACGTCTCAGAGTTCTACCTTTTGCAGCAATGCTTTGCACCTTGCCACATAATATACCGGGAAGCAAGGTCAGGAAGTCCTGGGAGATTAAGTGGGGAACCCAAAGCACTAAAGCCAGTCGGTTCTTAACCAAGTTTTGACCAGTGTCTGGCTGACAGGTCTGTGTGCGGAAAGTTCAGCCTCTGGAACTCTGTATCGGTTTGTGGAGTGAGAGGACAAAGCCCTTGGTTGTATGGTTTAGAAGGAATTGATCTCCTTGATTCTAAAGAAATGTCAGGAGAGCTGACTGGCATCCTTCAGTGAGATCCTTTGTGACAGTTACATGGGCTCCCTTCAGCAGGTTTGTTCTTCCTATAATCCAGAAGGTGCCTGATGATCTCTTACCTGTCACTAATTGCTTTTCTGGGCAGAGTGACCAGTGCCTCCCTTAGGCCGTGCAGATAGTGCCAGACACTGAAGGAAAACATCTAATGAAAACTCTTTCTTTTGGCTGATTCAGTGTGTTGTGTGCCTACACTTGCCCTTCCCTAATATTCTCCATCCCCTGTAGGCTCAATTAGGGTCGAAAGCCTCCCTCCGTGGGCACCACGCTGACTCCCCCAACCCCCCCTCCATCAGTGATGTCAGTTGTCTTTGGAGCACACTGAGAATTCTTTATCTTTTTTTAACTAAAATATTTATTAATCTATTAACTAATATTTATTAATTTTTATTCCCTAATACCAAGGAAATTGTATTTAGTATTTTTTCAAATTATGGACTTCAGAAAAATGTGCAGAAGAAAATTACAATAATTCTACCATTCAGAAATAACCATTTGTGATATCCTTCTAGTCTTTCTTTCTATGTGCAAGGACACAGAGATACGTGCACACACATGCACATACACACATTTACATGTATATACATAAAGATATATACACAGGCATATATATGAATAGCTATAATATGCTTTAAAATAATTTTCATAGAATTCTATTTATATTTTATAATTGTTTTTATTCAACAACATATCAGGAATATCGTTTCCTGGTTTTCAGTAGCTGTGCAGTATTTTAATCATATAGCTACACCATAATTTATTTAATGTATAACATTGTTAGGCATTTGGGTTGTCCTCTTTTGCTAGATGAATAATATTGTTCCTCCTAATTACCGTACATTTGATTTATATAAATTCGCAAAAGCAGAATCCTCAAGAAGATGCTCAAGGAAGAGATTTAGATTCCTAAATAGGCTCCTTGATCTCCTTTTAAAATTGCTTTGCACTTTAACAAGCATCATTGTTGATTTGGGCTGCTGTAACACAACACCACTGACCAGTAGGCTTATAAACAGCAGGTGTTTATTTATTTATTTATTTATTTTTCTTATTTTCCAAGTGAGAGGAGGGGAGATAGAAAGCCAGCCTCCCATATGTGCTCCAACAGGGATTCACCCAGCAACCCCATCTGGGGCCGAATTTCTGCCCATCTGGGGCCATGTTTGTATCCGAGCTATTTTTAGCACCTGAGACCAAGGCTCCACAGAACTATCCTCAGTACCTAGGGCCAGTGTGCTCAAACCAATTGAGCCATGGCTGTGGGAGGAGAAGAGAGAGAGAGAGAAGGGGGAGATGTGAAGAATCACATGGTTGTTTCTTCTGTGTACCCTGACTGGGAATTGAGCCTGGGACATCCACACGCTGGGCTGAAGCTCTTCCACTGAGCCAGCCAGCTAAGCCCAAGGTTATTTCTTATAGTTCTGGAGGTTGGAAGTCTGAGACCAGAGTGGCAGCATGGTTTAGTGAGGGTTGCAGACTCATTGTTGTGTCCTCACATGGTGGAAGGGAGGGACTGGCTCTCTGGGACTTCTGTAATAAAAATACTAATCCCATTTATGAAGGTTTTGCCCTCATGACCTAATCATCTGTCAAAGGTCCTACCTCCTAATTCTGTCACCTTGGGAATTAGATTTTTCATATATTAATTTGTAGGGGACATAACCATTCACATCATAGCAACAAGTTATCCCGAGATGGGATGGGTGGCATAAGAAGTATTCAGCCACAGAGAGGGTGCAGCTGGGTTACAGTGAGCTGAGTAAGACTCAGGGCTTAGGGGAGTCAGCAATGGTTCCCAGGAGGGAGGCTTTTATGTCCTAATTAAGCCTGTAGGTTGATAGTGTTAATGAAGGGCAAGTGTAGACACACAGAACACAGGGTCCAGGGTGATTGAGGCCCACACCTTTAGTAGCAAGGGACTTCTACAGCTACCACATGAGGAGGTTATAATAATTCTCAATTCTTTGACAATAGGAGTAACCCTATGGATGTATGCCCAGCTGCCCAAAACACCCATCTAAATGTCTGCTCCAGCACCAGTTTGTTTGCTAAGCTTCTTCCCATTAACTGAACGATCTCTACAGGTACATAAACATCAGAATATTTTGACCACCTATTGTGCTGATGACTTGGAAACATGGAAATCCCAGACTCTACCTGAGAAAACACAAGCAGCTTTGTGGCCATGTGGGTCCATGGACAGGTAAATTCTCACTTACCTGTCCGCAGGTGGGTATGTGGTGGTTCTATCTACTCGAATGGCACCCCACAAAACAATGACACCTCCGAGTTACTGCTGGACAGTATTTTTAAAACTGTTGATCATTTTTCTTCCTATCACAGTCGTCTTATTATGGATTTCCCCAGAGACAAAGTTTAAGATACAAGTAGTTTATTAGAAAGTGCAAGAGAAATGGGTAGGTAAGAGGGAAGTAATATAGGGAAGAAGTGTTATTAGTCCAGAGACATGGTGTATGATGGGGCTCAATCTCCTGGAGAAACTCTGAAATACAATGCAAAATGCAAGCCTCAGAATTATGTTGGCCTGAAAAGCAGACACTAGGTGGGAACAGACATACAAGGTTTTTTGGGGCAAGCATCTACAAGAGGATAAAGCAAGCATGTGCAGGAGTTGGAAGGGAGAACTTTTGGACTTCATGGCAAGCCTGACACTTGTGAAAGAAGAGAGGGGAAGAGGACAGTGCAGGAAGAGCCTCAGACCTCAGCACAGACCGAGAAGATCTCAGCCGGGCCAATGGATAGTCCCCAACCAAGGTAGCCCATTTGGGCAGGAATGTGCTTGCACTGGCACACCCCACTCTGCCCAGACATTGGCTGGGAGTGGTCGGGGCAGAGTGGTCTTGACCAGAGACATAGTTTTCCTCCTAACTTGCTGGTCATTCTCTCTCAGTTCCTTCGCTGGTTTGTCTTTGTTATCCAGATCTCTAAGTCTCCAGGCCATCTCTTCTTTCTTCTGTAAGTTCTCTGCTAGTATCAGGGCTGTAAATATTATTTATATACTCATGACTTACACATTTATATCACCAGACCTCACCTCTGAGCTCTGTACTCACATATCTAACTGCTTATTTGGATGCCTAAGAAGCATCCCAAAGTTAATAAGTTCAAAAATAGAGGCAAAACATAATTCAACTTTGTATATTGCTCTTATTTATGCTTTTAATTTTTTTTCTCCTCTATCTGAATGTAAGCTTTAGGGTTTTACTTCTCATCCCCAAGAATAGCATATAGTGTGTGTGTGTGTGTGTGTGTGTGTGTGTGTGTGTGTGTATCCCCTAAACCTTGAGGTACACAAACTGTTGTGAGCTTGACCACAGCCTGGGCTAAAGCTGTAAACCAACTCAGCACTATCGAAGGGGTTAATGCTAACCCAATGGGCCCAGAAAATTCCTATTCAGTGAGGAAGAATGAAGAGTTAATGCAAAACCCAGAGGCAGTAAACAGTTTAGTACTTTAAAGAACGCACATTGCCTTAAAAGAGATCATGAAACCACTGTCCCAGCAGAGAAAAGTCCAATGAGTACAATTAAACTTTCTAGTATTAATGCATTGCACTAAACGCATCATATAAATCATTGCACTGAATCATCACAGCCGCTATATGAAAGAGGTGCCGACGTTATCTCTGTTATACAGCTGACGAAATGAGGGCTGTGAGAACTTAGAACACTTTCTTCAATAAAAGAATCTGGGATGCGAACCCTGATTTATCTGATCCCAGGTTTCTTTTTCTTCTGACACTATCTTCTAAGATGTAAGTGAAAATTCAGAGGATGGCTCTGAAACATTTTTCAACTCTGTAAGTGAGGCTGGGTCTATTCATGATGAAATAATTTCCCCGAGGGGAGCCAAGAAAGGTTTAGCACTTAGGCTATTTAAAGCAAGATGAGGCCAAGGAAAAGATGTGGGTCGCGGAGCAATTCTGTGTTGGGAGAAAGCTTGGATGAACAGAGTGTGGGATTCAGTGCCCCTTTGCCTTAAGAGTCCCATCTAAAAATACATGTGACAGCGAATGTTGTCACTGCCCCTTTCATCTTCTCTTGTATCTCCGTACCCTTCTCATGAACACCAGCCTATTTCCAATGTCCGGGCTGCCAGAGAAGGTGGAGGGACCAAAGTGCTAGATAATGATGACCCTGATGGATAGCACCCTGAATGCGGACAGGCCAAGTTTGTTGGTTGCCTGGAGAAGAGTGATTTGGGTTATGGAGAAAGTGGGAGGAAAGAATATAGATAGATCTCAGTGAGATACACAACTTCTAGGGGTGATTTGATAATGACCCTCGCCATTAATAAAAATGCCCCAAACTCAAATGACAAGTTTTTCCATAGCGAACAAATATCTTCAGCACACTTAGCAGGTGAGAATATTAGGGAGAGGCAGCACAGTGACAGCTGAATTACGAATCTGAGTAGGCATATGTCTCGGAGCAAGTCGGTTTCTGTTTTCTTAGTCCCTTGTCTACGCAGTGACAGTCTTTCCAGCAGTGATTCAATTATTTCCCCAATAAACTAACTTGAATTTTTTAAAATAAACTCTAAATATTCTCCTTTTCTTCTCATAGTACATAAGACATGGTCATTTATTGCCATTATCTTTAATAAGAATATATATTTTCAAGTGTTCTTTCTCTTTCCATTTTTTTTTTTACCCGCTCACAAATTCATTTCTGCAATGGCGTTAGAGGACTTGAGGAGCTAACTGCCTATTTCTGTTTGGATGTGACCTGTCAGTTATCATTAGTTTATGTATGTGATCTTGTCAAGATGTTGCATCTATATAATGCAGGGTGGCTTTTCATTTAAGCCACCAGTAACTAATGATGACACCAATGTTGATGCTGAGAACACAGTTGGAATGATCATATCCCGTATTGTGTTCAGTTAGAAAATTTGCCCACATTTAGAAAATATTGGGTATTCTAAAGAAGTCTTTTTAAAGACTGCATACTTTGTGCCTGTGTTTCACTCTTTTCACATGCACAGCTATTTGAAAATTTGGCCAGTGTTACGTTGATTTATTTTAAAGTAAACTTTTTCTTTTTAGCATAACAAAAAGTTTGGTAGGGCATGGTCTTTGGACTGTGACCAACTAATTTTCCATCTTGCTTCTGCAATCTGCTAGTGTTCAACCTTTGGCTAATTGTTAGACCTCTTCCTTAGCTGTAAAACAAGATATTCTGAATCTTGTTAAGAATAAAAAATGTACACTTGTAAAATGTTAAGAAGTCTGTAAAATTAAGTAAATGGTCAGGAGTGTATTATCACTGTGACCATGCAACTTACCAAGTTTTAAAAGGATTAAAAAAAATGTGACATGGTTCCCAGACTCAAGAAATTTATATTCCAATTGGTGCATCTGACAGATACTTAGAGCACAAGGGAATTTATAAGAGTTACTTAGAAATATAAAGCCCCCAAAACTATGGAGATGCCAAGAGGGAAAAGAGTCCTTCTAGCATGGGATGTTAGAGAAGGCTTCATGGTGAATATGATACTCTCAAGAGTTAGGATGTTGTCTGGCAGGGAAAGAGGGTGAAGGGGTAGTAGAGAGAAGGAGGAGGGAAAGGAAGGAAAAGCTTGCCAGGCAGAGAGAGCAGCTGGTGCAGCTGGAGGAAGGAATGCCGAGTAGTTAAACACAGTTGCAACAGAGTGAACCGTGTGTTGAATTGAGAGATGAGGTTGGCAGGTATATTAGGAGTAGAGGTAAAGATGTCGTGGAAGATTTTAAAAAGCCATTCTACAGTGTTTGGATGTTTTGTAAGCAATGGTAGAATTTCTAATAGTATCAGATCTTTTCATTTCTAAGAGACACTACAAGTTTTAGGCAACAGACTCATATGATCAGGACAGAGGAGAAATAAATAGGTCGGACGATGCAGGGGAACCTGGATCACATGTTTGGTTAGTAGTCTGTGAGAGCAGCTCAGATGAGCCATAGTGAAAAACTGGTGGGGACATTTGGAGTTACAAAGAGAACAGAAATAGATATATTTTAGAGGTGGACCAGAAAGGATATGGTTAGCCTCTGGACACAGGCAATAAGAGAGAGTTATTAAAGCTGATGTCAAGATTTCAAGATATGGGAGATACAGGAAAAGCTTTGAAAACAAATGTCTATAGGACAGGCTAGACTAGGAGCCAAAAAAAATCTCATGCCTGTAGGGACCAGGCAGGTAAGAGGAATGAATGAAGTAGGCTTGATTAGACATGTGACAGGGAGGCGTGGGGACTGGGAACCGGCCCTGTTTGCTAAAGGGAGCAACCTCTAATCAGCTTCGGCCAGTTATTACCATGGAGAAATTTCTGTCTAATAGTATCAGATATTTCAATTTCCAAGAGAATCTAAAATTTCAAAACTTAAAGTGACTTCTCCTGATTTCTTTCATTAAATTTGATTATTTTTAAAACACCGTGTGTATTAAGCAGAGCAAGGGGTGAGGGTTGAAAACTTATACTAGATTTGTAATTTTCCCAATTGTGTGATATTCTCATCCATGTATCTGCTTAAATAGCTGCTTATGTTTTCATTTAGCATTTACATGTGCTTATCCAATTGCTTTAGGATGAATATTATGCCTACTTACTAATTACTATTACTGCATATCTCAAGTCAATGGTCCATTTATGTCTGTTTCCCAAGTTTTTTCTGAAAGATACTAATATCAAGAGATCTTAAGTAATCAATACCTTCAAAGTATGGAATCTGGAATAAATGGCTGATTTTTCAGACTGAAGGATTATATATATATGTGTATGTGTGTTTGTGTGTTGTTTCTGTAGTGTCAGGTAAAAGGGAAAGTGTGGACAATTGCATTTTGAATAGATAGACTGAACTTATGGGGCCTGAACTATAAGAGCACAAAGAAAGAGACAAGTTCTAGGAAAAAGAGCTTTTAACTGGATATGAATGAGTTGAATTGTCAACCCAGTCATAAAAAGTCCCATACCTTCCACATGGGGGGTGTGATGATCGGTCAATTGACTTTATTTTCACCAACATCTTTTATGAAATACTGAGAAAAAAACTCATTGGTGTTAGGTAGAATGCAGGTGTTATTTGCAAAAATTCAAATAGATTTTGCAATATAAGCATTCACATCAAATCTATGCAAAATTGGTCTTTATATTGCAAGCTTTGATGTCATTGAAACGTTGAAAAAATTTGGTGAAAATATAATCTACTAAGGTTTTGAAAAAATGAGAAGATCTCATTACTGACAGAAAGCTAGTGGCAGAGAGCAGGCTATGAGGCATATTTCTAAAAGTGAAATGGATCAATTAATTCTCTTCCTAATCATTTCATCTTCCCAATGTGCTATTCATCTTACAGCTGGTTGCTTGGAAACCTGATGATTATCAGGGACAATCACATCAACATTGAGGGCACAGGTGATTGTGCATGTGATCCCTCTTCTTTTCTTAGGCTGAGGTGGCTCTCAGGTCTAAGATGAAAGGCTTTGTTGGTGCAGTAAAAGCATGGATATTTTCAAATATCCATTTTCCAAAGAATGGATATTGATGATAATTCCACCTCTACCACATACTGACTGTAGCTCTTGGGAAAGTTATTTGATCTCACCTTCAGTTTCCTTATCTATACAATGGAGATAACCTTAGTACCTACCTCTCAAAGCTCTTATAAATCTTATATAAGATCATGTATGTAAAATGTACAGACATAAGGAAAAATTGTTGTGATAATATTAACAGCACTATTATCACTACTACTAAATTGAATAAGGCTTGCTACGCAGTTGGAAAAACTGAAGTTATTTGTTACTGGAAGCTGATTTAAATAGCTAATGATGATACTTTATGACTCAGATAAAATTCTTTAGTTGAAATAAAAGAAACTGACTCTGGCTTATTAAAACCAAAAGCCATTTATTGAAAGGATATCTGTGCTGTACTTATTCCTTGGGTGTCATGAGTCCTTTAGTTCCATTGACATAGTAGGCTGCCTTTGATAGACCAGGCAATATTGTCCTAGTAGGTGCAGAAATCTGTGACATCTACAAAATGAATAGAATGTCTAGGATTAGGTCATTCCCAGCCTGCACAACTGCATGGGTTCCAAGACTCTTCACAAGTGCCCTAACTACAGTGTATGTCTTGTACACTCTGTGAGGACTGTGACATGAAGAAAAATCCTTGGCCCCTGGAAAGCTAGTCTTGAACACAACTGCTGGGAAATATCACTATGAACATCAAACCTGAGGATTCTGGGAAGATAGCATCATCTTGCTTTTGACCTGGCTCTGTCTTTAAAGAAATCATTGGCTTTTTAGCCCCATGGTTTAATGAGACACCTAGGCCAATTGATGAAAGCAATTAGGGAACACATACAGGAACATAACTGCCCTTATTTCCACTCTAAGCTTCAGTTCAGGGATATAGGAGGGTGGATGAGAGTCGGAAATGTGTCTGACAAGGAAAGGATGAGTCTCTGTGCTCTTATTATTGGCAGAGATTTATCAATAGATCAATTAGATAATTTTTTATGAATAACATAAAAAGTTCATTTAAGATCTCCTTAGGCATTTAATAAAGAACTCCTAAACAAAGTTTGTTGCATTTGTGTCAGTCAACAAATTTTCTCCAGGGTTGATAACTACAAACTAACTTTGGTAGGAGGATGAGCACACATGTTACACTCATGAACAGAAACATGCTGGCAGATGGCACTGTGGTGCCAAAGAGTTTCTGATTGGGGACAGACACATGGTGGGTGGAATGGGTGAGTGGATTGTGGTGGTTAAGGTTGCCATCTTAGCACAGGAATCCAGGGGTGCCAAGAACATGACAGCATGACAGATAGCAAGTGAGGAAGCCAAGCCATTTAGGGGAGTTCCTCAGTTCATGGTTGATAGCCAAGGGTAATTTGTGGTTAACAGAACGGGCAAATTCACACTCCACTAATGCATGCTCACTCTGAAAGGGCTTTAAGTGACCGTCTCTTTGGGATCTGTGGCTAGATTTGAATTTTTTTCCTTTCTTCTTCTTCTTTTTTTTTTTACAGGGACAGAGAGAGAGTCAGAGAGAGGGATAGATAGGGACAGACAGACAGGAACGGAGAGAGGTGAGAAGCATCAATCATTAGTTTTTCATTGCCGTCGCAACACCTTAGTTGTTCATTAATTGCTTTCTCACATGTGCCTTGACCGTGGGCCTTCAGCAGACCGAACAACTCCTTGCTGGAGCCAGCAACCTTGGGTACAAACTGGCAAGCTTTTGCTCAAGCCAGATGGGCCTGCGCTCAAGCTGGCCACCTCGGGGTCTTGAACCTGGGTCTTCCGCATCCCAGTCCGGCGCTCTATCCACTGCACCACCGCCTGGTCAGGCGCTAGATTTGAATTTTTTTTTTTTTTTTTTTTTTTACCATTGAAACTGTTTTAATGTTGTTGCAACTGCAAAATGCAACAATCATCAGCTTGTAAAGACCCGAATTTCAAAAATTCATTTTAATTACTCATTCATACCTATTTTACAAAATAAAGGTGAGAGACATTTAAATCCTCCTTGTCCAAGTTGTGCCATCTATGTTCCTAACTTGTTTTTACCACTATAGTGTATGCTACAATTCCCATCAGATGCTATATAAGAAAAATAAAATAAAATATTAACCTCTGCTGCAATGTACAGTTTCCAGAATCTGCCAGAACTGGGGAACTGGGCAACAAGGCGTTCGTAAGTCTTCCGAGCTTGGTCTATAGGTTGATTCTGTGCCTCTCGAATGAGAATGCACCAAGCGTCAAGGTCATATGGATTCTCTTCTAATTTCTTTTCAGCTTTCTTCACTTTCTCTGAGACATACTCAGCTGCCTGCTCCGCGGATGCGTCGCCTGACATGGTCTCAGATACTTAGAACATGTAAACTGGCTCGCGAAGTGTAGCTAGAAAAGAAAAATTAAACTAAAAATCTCCCCAGACCAGTAAAGTTACCCCCAAGTCCAGCGGAGCCAGACGGCCAACATGAATCGCCACCGCCCACTCAGCTATCTAGATTTGAATTTTAATGAGAGTGGTCAGTAGGCCAATATCTCTTTTTAAAGTTCTCTTTAAAGTACTTATCTCACTTGAAATAGTTAGCTGTATATGTGATAGTTAAGTTTGTTCTAGACTTAAGCCACTCCCACTCGTCCCTCAAACTGCCTAGAATATGCCGCCCTCACATTACCCATGGCTGATCCCCTTTGTCCATTAGTTCTCAGCTCAAATGTCAGAGCTTCAGAAAGTCTTTCCTGAACTCCTACTTAAGGATGTTAGGCGGCCCTGACTGGTTGGTTCAGTGGTATAGCATTGGCCCGGGATGTGGATGTCCCAGGTTTGATTCCTGGTCAGGGTACACAGGAGAATCGACCATCGGCTTCTCCATCCCTCTCCTTACTGCTTCTCTCTCTTTCTTTCTCCCTCTCTCTCTCTCTCTTCCAGTCCCCTCCTGCAGCTGTGGTTCAATTGGCACAAATTGGCCACGGGAGCTGAGGATGACTTCATGGCCTCTGCCTCAGGCCGTAAGAAGAGCTTGGTTGTTGAGCAACACAGCAATGCCCCAGATGGGCAGAGTGTCGTATCCCAGTGGGCTTGCTGGGTGGATCCCGGTTGGGGTACATGACGGAGTTAGTCTCTACCTCTCCTCATCTCACAGAATTAAAAAAAAAAAAGATGTTAGACTGAGCTATCTGCCTATTACATTGTTTTATTATTCTATAGCATGTATCACTTTGGAGAATTATCTTCAAATTTTTGTAATTGCATTTTAATTTACTGTACATATCCCTTTTTGGTCTGGAAGCTCTATAAGAACAAGGACTTACCTCTCTATGCTTCCTTTGGGCAAGGATCATGTCTTAGACAACTTCCTGTACCTGATGCCCAGCTCAGTGAATGGGCATAAATGATTTCCATTGATATATGGATTTGTTTAATGAGTAATACAATTATACTTTATAGAAGTAACACATATTGGAAAACAGGACTGGTTTTCTCTTAATCGATTTTTCAAATTGATTTAAAGCCAGCCAGTATTTTTGTGTATTTGTGTATTCAGCTTGCATTTGAGCACTGTTCTGTGACAGTAAAAGTGGCCATTGCCTCTCAAAATGTCATAGTCTGTTTTAAAATAAAGGGATGCAATGCATTCTTCCCTGTAATCTTTGTAGATGGTACCTCGTTGTGTTCTTACATAATACTGTTTGTTGAAAGAATGAATAAATGAAACTAAGAATCAATGGATAAATAAGGGAGAGATGAAGTAAGCAAGAGGAGTTGGAGTTAATTGGCAGAGTCTATGAGTCAGGGCTGGAGGATTTGATGGCTTCAAGTCTTTGAGTCATGACGTAGACAAAATTTTTGCTCAGGAAAGAAGGAGTCTAGATCTCTAAATCTTCATGTGCCAGATAAATGTTTGAAGATTACAAACACTGATTTTGGATTTTATTGAGCTGGAAATAAACTACTGTGAATAGCTAATGAAGTGTTGGAGTTTGTTACAGCAATAACAGACTAACCACTACACTTTAATTGTAACAAGTTAGCTATACAAACTAATACTAGCTTTAACAGACTGATAGTAGCTCTATCCATCTAGCTGTAACAAACTCATAGCAGGTTTGACAAACTAATTTTCGCAGTAACAAACTGGCTAATTATCTCTACTTGTTACTAGCTGTAACAAACTGACCACTACAGACTTTAATTTCTAAACCACTATGTTATGTTATTTAGGATAGTGAATAGTTTGTAGGAAGTATTTTGCACACATTAGGCATTCTAACATTCATTGAAGAAACGAGAAGCTTCTAAAACCAAACTTAAGCATTTTGGTCCCTTAAGAGCATGTACTATTGGCACTTTACCTTTGCCCTCTGTCTGGGATTTCTCCTTTTCCTCTGCTCAAGATGCTGGTTTCTTTTTGGTCAAACCAGGCTGATTGAGGGTTAATGTGCATCTGTCCTGGGCCAGAAGATCAAATTCTCTGACGAGTACCATTATTAGGACCCATTTTATCTATGGAACAAAAACAAATAACATTTTAAGGCAAAATGAAAATAAAATACCTTCGTGGTCATTTCCATAGACTGAAAATGTTTGTTTCCAAGGTATCTATTGTCCAATTCTGAGGGTATTATGATGGACTAGGGTCAGGGAAATTTTTAGAGTATTATAAAAGTGGGGTTTAAGCACAATTTTGTGAAAAGAGAGAGATGAATATAAAAGTGAAGAAAATCAGAAAGGTGAGAAAAAGCTAGTGAAACAGACAAAAATACTCCAACCTCAGGTGAAACCAAAGGGCATTCAGTGTACTATCCCATACTATTGGCAATGTGATAGAAGCTCTAGTGAGACTTTAATTTATAACAATTATAAGAGACCTATAATATGAGATATTGATATCACTCAAAGAATTTGAGCTCTGCCTTGGAGGGCTATAATCACTAGGAGACAGACTGTATAAACTTGTTGGAGCCTTGGAATAAGAAGCCTACTTGCCTGCCTTAAAAGGAAAACAATTAGCAATAAAGTGAAATAGAATCCATCTTTTTAGAAATTGCCATTTCTATCCAGTAACCTCACTCTGAAAGAAAGAATAAACGTGTAGGTAACATTTAATGAGGACTTATTATGTGCCGAGCATTCTGAGTTGAACAAGAAAGAAGCAAATAATAAAATCAAGTTGAAATTAGAGATTTTGTGAAAGTAAATCTTTTAAAGGTATACCAGATATCGGGGACGTTTTGAATAGGTGGAAGAGACTAAATTGAAAGTCTTGGGTTGAGTCTCGGCTCTGGCAAGCATGTTACCTCTCCAGTCCTCTTGGATTCTTTTGGAAACAGAGAATAACAATAACCTTCACTGAGGGTCAATTAGATAAAATATGTGCAGGCACTCATTCAAGCTGTAAAGTGTAAGTTACACAATCATTTTAAAATTAATCTCTTACATTTCTAGACATGTAATTATTTCATTTACAGTGGGGTCTGATGGGAAGAAACAGCACAAAGGAGTTTAAGGGAACTTTGAAATATTTTTGCAAAGGCTCTCATCTAGAGAAACACCTTGTACATCCCTGAGGTCTCTCCATTGCCCAATAAACAAGCAAAAGCCCACAACCAAATAGACACATCGTGACAAAAACCCATTTTCTAAACCAGTGGTAGTCAACCTGGTCCCTACCGCCCACTAGTGGGCGTTCCAGCTTTCATGGTGGGCGGTAGCGGAGCAACCAAAGTATAAATAAAAAGATAGATTTAACTATAGTAAGTTGTTTTGTAAAGATTTATTCTGCCAAACTTAGCGAAAATCTGACATAAAGTACTTGACAAATAATTATTATTATATGCTTTAACTTACTGTAACTCTGCTTTATAAATTTTATAAAGTAAAGTTACTTCCCTATTTTATAAATCCCATTACTGTGGAACCAGTGGGCGGTTAGAAAATTTTACTACTAACAGAGATACAAAACTGGGAGTTAGGTATAGAAAGGTTGACTACCCCTGTTCTAAACAAAGCAAGGGACTATATTCAGAGGCATCTGCATATGATTGTTACACACTGGAAACAGTAAATGAAATAATTCGCTAATGTAGTTTACTTCTTCCAGTAAGTCATTAGATACTTAGGAGAAGTGGCTTGTACCAGTTTTCTTTTCATTAAATACTCATATTTTCTAATGGAAAATGTTCTGACAAATTGGGTAAAGTGAGCAACTTTTAAATTTGTGCCTGAAAAAAAAAAGGTTTCTGGAATTGCCAGTGAACAAGCTAAATACTTAAATCATTAACACTCCATTGATTTTTATAATTAGAAGCTGAAAAGTAAGCACAGAGTGAATTTTCAATGTTATGACAGCTGTTTGTCTTGAGGCTTTCCTCATACACCTTTTGATTGCAGATACCATTAGTTATTCAACACACTATGTGTGTACTTCAGGACCCTATTTCAATTGTCCAGGGACAAAACCCCTGCATTGTGTCACCAATAGGGAAAAAAGGCAAACGTACCACTCTTCCCATTTGCGAGCGAAGACGAGGATCATAAGTTTCAGAAAAGTTGAATATCAGAAATATGAATACAGGATACATTTCTTATTCCTGGAAGGGAAGAGGAAACTTGAATATCTGGGGAACTATGACAGAGTAACTTAACCTCAGTTATTTGACGTTAGACCAGTCAATATTTGCTGAGGTCTTACTGTGTGCCAGGCATGTGCTAAGGATACAGTGGAGAACAGAAAAACCATGGTGCTCGAACTCAGGGGGCTTAGAAGGTAGACAGTTTAGCAAGTGGTAACTCAGTGTAAGAAAAATGATGGCAGGGAGCTTTGAGAACATATTAACAGGGACCTGTCTTCCTGATGGGATGACTCAGGCTGGGTCCTGAGGATGAACAAAAGATAGGAATATTCCAGGCAGTGGCAGCAATATGTACAATGACCAGGAAATTAGAATGAGGATGGCACCTTGTAGCCACCAAAAGAGAGTGTGGATAGCACAACGGTGATCCATAAAAACCCAACATGAACCACAAATGTGAGTTATATACGTAAACATAATGTATATAACTTTAAATGTCCTAATAGTCACATTAAAAAAGTAAAAGAGAGTGGTGGTTATGGGGTGGGCGGAGAGAGAAGAGGGTGGGATAGGGAGGAGGGGAGGGGCACAGGGATAACCAGATAGAAGGTGACAGAGGACAATTTGACTTTGGGTGACGGGTATGCAACACAATTGAATGATAAGGTAACCTGGAGGTGTTTTCGTTGTACATATGTACCCAGATTTATTGGTGTCACCCCATTAAAATAAAAAAAAAAGTAAAAAGAAATGGATGACTTTAAATTTAATAAAATATTTTATCTAGCCCAATATATCCAGATATTATTATTTCAATGTGCAACCAATATAAAAATATTAAGGAGTGGACATGTATTTTATAGGGTACGTCTTAATTTAAACTAGCCTCATTTCAAGTGCTCAGTAGCCACATGGCCTCTGCATTGGACAAGAGAGGGCTGGGGAACAGAGCAAGGGATTAAATGGTGAGAGATGGAAGTAGATATGTAGAAAGGACCCAAATACTAAAATTTTTTTTATTTCTTTATCTGTAATCCAGTTAATTAGATCAAGTGGTCTTTAAGGTCCTTGTAGCCCTAAAATTCTATGAACTTTTATCTCAATATAGGACTACAAAGAAGTGTCCCAACTGAATGTTCCTACTTTAACACCCCAAATTTATTGTGTCACTGTTGTCTTCTTTTTTAACTACAAAGGTCTTTATACATGTCTCTGACCCCGGAATGTCAAAATAAAGACATCTGCTCTTACACAAACTTTTATTCAAAGCACATTTCTCTTGATTCATTCCATAGAGCTTTGGTGTGACACTATCTATGGTGGGCTTATTTTATATAGCAAATTTTACTTGCTGGTAATAGTACCTTAATTTTTCTTTGAGAATTACCATTCCTCTATCATCAGTCCATGTTGTTTGAGTGTTGCTAGCCATGCTCCATGTCCAGGGGTAGGTTTGTCTCAGGCCTAAGCTTGTGCCCTTGGCCACAATTATTAGTTCAGTGATGGCTGTGTGGCGTAAGTCATGTTAATCAGGACCAATCAGAGCTCATTTGGGGAGAATTTTGCTTGAGCTATTGGGATGCAAGTAGTCTTCTTTTATTTTTACTGGTAAAAATTATTGTTAGGATAGGATGTGGAATTGGAGCTTATGGCAGCCTTCTTGTGGTCATGAGGAGAGAGTCTGCTTAAAAATGGAGTAAGCACAGAGTCATGAAAAATACAGAAATGGAAGAGCTAGGATTTTTTTGGAAAAATAAAACAAAACACTTTTGTGTCGCTGGATCGAGCTGTATCTGAAATCTAAAGATCCACTCTTGGTCTTTCCACTTTTGCAGATCTCTATGTTGTCTTTTTATTTTCTGTCAAAGCCTCTTTGAACAGGAATTTCTGTCACTTGCAGTGAGAAGCTTTCTGAAAAAAGTTACAATAGCACTATTTTCAATCTTAATATAGTTTTATAGAATAAACCAGAATTATGTTATAAGAAAACTGTTAAATAGAAAATCCTAGTATCTGCAAAAATATATTTCTTCATGTGAACTACTATAATTATTCACAAATTGAGGCATTTTAACATTTTTATTCAACAAATATTAATTGCAAATATACTCTTTTTTAAGCACTACATTCTGGTTTGTATATTATCATATCATACCAATTATTTACTTGGCTATCTCTCTCATTTCTCTTTTTGGTGGGAAGATTCCTCTTTCCCAACCCCAAATAAAACTAAGATTTTTGGATTAAAAATAGAGAAGAATGATATTTCTGTTTGAAAAGTGTTTTATTTTTAAAATTAGGTTAGTCTCGTGCTGTTTGAGAAAGAACAATGAATTCTCCCAGAGTTCTCATTTTCTACCTCCTTCACACAAGTCTCATATTAATTTTCTCCATAATTTTATGACTATAATTTTGGAACACTTTAGAATTAATTGTCTCCCAAATAATGACCAGAATAAATGGGCATCCCAAGAATAAACTCATGTACAGAAATTACTCGAGGGCAGCAGAATCAGTTGGGATGATTATTTAAAATAAAAATTCCTGGGCTTCCT
This sequence comes from Rhynchonycteris naso, assembly GCA_037038555.1. NCBI lineage: Eukaryota > Metazoa > Chordata > Mammalia > Chiroptera > Emballonuridae > Rhynchonycteris > Rhynchonycteris naso. The sequence continues at coordinate 106,460,798 of CM073003.1, read as the reverse complement.
TTTGCTCAGAGATACTAAACTGTGCTCTTTTGGACAGAGTCCCAGAATTTTCACTTTAACCAGCTCTCTTGGAAAATCACATTTCCGATTAAGTTTCGGAATCACCTGGTTGCTTAGGAAACAATTCCATAAGTATTCCAGGATATAGTGAAGGCATTGGCTTTAAGGCATAGATCATCAGCATTTACATATTATTTACCTACTCTACCTGATAGCAAATCATTATTTATAATGATTATAAAAATTTCACACAGAAGAACTAGTCTCTAAATATTCACATACCGTGTGAGCAGAATATTATTAATTTATCATGAGCCAACTTTATACATCATAATGCCTGTTTATTAAATTTAATTATAGAGTATAAAGTCTGTCTAATGAGCAATTAGCCAACCAATATATAGCTTAAGCTGGAAAAGTTGAGTTAATATTACTCTTTTTTTTTTTTTAACAAAAATGATGACTTGCTTCTAAATTCTATGCTTATGTCTTTCACGTAAACTCTTAAAAATTTAGGTCAAGACCTTTTCTATATTAACTTGAGTTTGGAATTTTGAAGTTTCCTTAAAAATATTTATAGGTTTGCAAAAAAGAAAAGAACCTTGGCAGAATGGGCCCATGTAGCCAAAGCTGGATGTGAGAATGAGGTCTTGCAATGCAGTTATTGCCAGTAGATACCTGAAGCTGGGACTTAGACAGGTGGACTGACGGAGAGGCTCAGATCACACAGATGCTTAGGGTACCTCTGTCAGTGTCATAAGCCAGATGGAAGTCTTATGTGCCCTCAGGGCTTTCAGGGCCCTTGGAATGCTCTTGTATTATTTATAATCAGATGAAATACTAAAGCCAAATTAAACAACTGGGGAAGAGTTTCTTTGTCAAGAGCTCTTGGATGATCACTCCAAATATTGGACTCTGACTCTGGCTAGCTAGTTTACCTTTATTGGCTTCATGAATTCATTCATTCACTCAACAGTGTTTAGAAAGCGCCTGTAGTACAGTTGAACAACATGAACATAGCTCTGCCCTCCTGTAGTGTATCATTTGACAACTGTACTTATCTGTCCATCTGGTCCCATGAGAAGGAATCCAGAGCATTGTCTTTTTTGATTGTCAGAAGAACATTATTTTAGTTCCCATAAATAGCAGGTCCACTAGTTTACTAGCTATTTTGTCTAACATGCCTGCTGATATGCTTGTAGTAATGTGCATCTCTGTGCATTGTTCTATATGAGAAATACATAGGTTTATTGCATTAATTATCATTACCAAACTACTTTCTTACAGAGAGTCCTGTCATAGATAGTACAAGATGATTGAGCCATATAATGCAGCTATGGCTCCAATCTGTAGTCTGCACAGCCCAAAACACTTCTTTTAAAAAGAAGTATAATAACTCACATTGATCTTTCAAATAACTTAAGGATCAGGAGGCCTGTTTGGTGGGGCCAGCTGCAACATGAACCACTTGCTGGGTTTCATCAGCCAATGTGGGCAATTTTGATTGGTACTAATTAGGAAGAGAATTAGACCAGGTCAAGCAGATGTGAGTCTGTGCCTGCCATTGCAGAGCACAGGTTCTGAAGGAGCAGGTGCTCATGCAGAACTGCCCAGTGATGTGTAGGACCAGCAAATGGCTGTCATGGGGGCTAAGGAAGTCTGATAAATCTCCCGCAATTTTCCAGGTTTCCAACTGGGTATGTTTTACTGACAGGAAAATACAGTTTCAAGGATTGGTGCCTAAAAGAAGTCAAATTTCTGTTTTCTAGTTTCATAAAATAACTAATGGAAAGAGAACATTTGTAGTAATAGGCCACAAGAACACTGAATGGAGTTGACTTTCAGATAATGTTTTAATAACAAACTTACACATGGAGTTGACTTTCAGATAATGTTTTAATAACAAACTTACACATGAATTAATCATATCTACACATTACATCGCTACTTCCATATTCTCTGATGTTAAAGCTGACATGCTGATTAAATAGTTTATTGCTGTTATTGTTTAATATCCTAGTAGGCCTTGGGGTCTCATCCTGCTCATGCAGGTGAAACACTTCGGACTAGATGCTTTTCTTTGCCATTAATATCTGGATGAAGTTGATGCAGGTTTTTCCCATAGTGGGTTCAGAAACATTTTCCCTCACTCTTTGTAGACTAAAGTAGCTTCTATTGATCTAGTTATGATTTGGCCCCTGGTATGGCAGCAAAACCAATGCAACAAACATAAACATATTCATAAAATATCTTATACAAAGTATTTTTGTACACATTTTTATATTTGATCTTTGCATTTCAAAGATCAAATTTTTGATCTTTTTTATTGTTAAACTCATTTTCCAGATGAGGAAGTTAAGGCTCAGTGGATGACTTAAAAGAGGTCACAATACTTGGAAGAGGTAGACCTAACCTAAATCCTAGCTTCTCTGCATTCAAGATCCTATTCCCACAATAATGATGCCATTCAGAGAAATAGGTGCTGCATCATGTGCTCTCCAAATTCTACTTTGAACTGTCTTTGGCTAAATCTCATAATAAAGATAATAAAAATGCAGTGATATTAATGGCAATGATGATTGCAGAGTTCAGTTTAAAATCATGTCCTTTGAAACACTTTTGTTTATATTGCAAGTTTACTACCTACTAATTGTTTGACTTTGAGCAAGTGATTTAAATTCTCTAAAACTCAGTTTCCACATCTGTTGAAAACAATAAGTATCTGTCGCAACCTGTGCGACAAGTATGTTCCAGGGTCCTGAGCAGGAACGGTATGAAATTAATGAATAGACAAAGAACTAAAGACATATAAAAGATGGGTTTCGAGAGGAATCCACAGCTCCTGCTAACAGTAAAATTATCGCCCTGGCAGAGCCGCAGAAAACATGGCCGCCGCCCTAGCCGCATCTTTCTTTATTTTCTGGGCAAGGTGGAAATTAGCAGTTCAATGACGTTTCCAAAGCAATCCAAGAACTCCACCAGGTGCAGAGAAACCTCCACCAATACTGAACCTACACAACCTTATACAAAGAAGTAATTTCCTTCCAGTCCTTCCAGGGAACATGGGAGGCAGGACGAGCATCACAACCTTTTGCAACTTAATCTGGCAGATGAGGTGAGGGGTTGGGCAGACTGTCAGTTTACAGTTAGCTCCCAGCACCTTTGTCCCCCAGATATACAAACTCTAAAAATCCTGTTGATTTTCGGTCCTCAACAAGTATCTGTTAGTATTGTGCAGATTAAATGACATCATCCACATAATAATAATGATATGATTTTTAGGATGACAATGACCACAATGATGATAACAATGACTACTGGTGTGGGATCCTAGGTGTCTACCAAGTGCCAGATATGTTGCATTCATTATCTTTGGGCCTTGTAGTAGTCCTCTGAAATATATATTTCATTTCCATATTTATATGTGGAGTAATGAAGACTAGAAAATATATGTTACTAGTTCTAAATCAAATGGCCAGCAAGTGCTTATGTTAGGATTTGAACCCACATTGGCCGGGCTACAAAAGCCATGTTCTTTGCTTAAGTTGTTGCAAAGCATTCTTTTGAAAAAGATGGAGAGCTTCAGAGGATTCTCGCAATGATGTCACCTGATCAACTATCAATTACTTCCCTCAAATCCTTGGTATTACATGCGTACCAAATCCATGTTATACTTAGGGTAGGATTTAGTGTGCAAAGAGTTATGCACAATAAACTCATGATTTAGCATATGCAGTTGGTTACTGTGAATGAAAATGTTTCTTTTTGTGCTAATGAGCCCATGTGTTATCTGAGTTTCTTTAAAAAAATAAAACAAAATAAGGTAAGTCAAGGTTCAAAGAAACTGTGGCCTGAAAAACCTAAATTGTGCCCCATGAAATTGTGACTTTGTACTTAGCCCACCAGTGAATGGTCATTCAGGCTCACAACTGAAGGGCCTTGAGTGCTTTTGACGAATTTACACCTGTATTCTTACATCTTGTCTCCTCTGTAAATCTGGGAGAGAATCAGGAAAGTCTTCTCCACATTTCACAGCTGAGTAAACTGAGGCCCAGAGAAGCTAACTTTTCTATCCGAGACCTCACAGCAAATGCGATTAGGTCCCACCTCCCTGGCAATTATTCCCGGTGACCTAAGAGAGTCACCAAAGGCTGGGGGGTTACTTCTCAGGCTGATTAAATTTGTGGATAAAAAAATTTCCCCCAAGGCAGGGGTCAGGAACCTTTTTGGCTGAGAGAGCCATAAATGCCACATATTTTAAAATGTAATTCCATGAGAGCCATACAATATGTTTAACACTAAATACAAGTAAATGTGTGCATTTTATATAAGACCAACACTTTTAAAGTACAGTAAGTCTCTGAATTCTTTTTAATAACGTTGTTATGCTGTTGCTAACCAATGATGAATAAAGTACTTCTTACCATTAATGCGACTTTTGGTGCTGCATGCTTTTGCTGATGGCTTTGTAGTCTGGTTGATATGTGGTGAGGTTAAGCTTCACGCAGGCGTTGAGACTTCCATCCGTTAAACGTGATCATAGGTTGGTCTTAACATTCTTTAGATGTGACAAAGACTGCTCACATGCATATATAGAGCCAAACATTGTCAGTACAGCAATATTCACATGCTGCAGTGTGTGGTATGTGATGGGAAGCGCATTCCAAGTTTTGACAATTGGCTGGTCCGTGGGTTGAAGTTTTTCATTTCTCCCCACTTGTGTTTCCTTGCCAACTCTGCTTGCTGTCGTGCAAGTCTTTCCAAATCTTCATTCAGTGACTTGAACTTATTCACCCACATGTCTGAATCCTTCAGGTCAGCAGCTTGTAGCTCAAAATCTCTGATGGAGACATCAGGGATGTAACTCAGGTCAGTGCTGTCCACTGCACACTTGTGTGGATGGGTGATGAACTTAAAAAGACGAATGCGCTCAAGATATTCTCCAAAGCACGCTTTGAATGACTGCAGGAGATTAGATGTGAAACCCCGCTAGCTGCTAGAGATCAAGATGTTGAGCAGGGTCACTTGCTGTGCATGCATCTTTAAACTCTGCCAGTTTTTGAAAGTGTAGTAAACAACCTGTTTCAATGTTGGTGATGAAGAGTTCCAGCTTGTTTTCAAATGCAAACACTGCTTGTTGAAGGGATAAGACTATATTTCCAAGGCCTTGCATTTTCACATTGAGCTGGTTCAGATGTTCAGTCATGTCCACGAGATAGTAGAATTTCAGGAGCCACTCAGTGTTAGCTAACTTAGGATGCTCGAAGTTTTTCATTTCAAGAAAAGTCTGGATTTTGCTCAGACAAGCCGCGAAACAGATGAGCACCTTCCCTCTTGACAACTAATGCACATAGCTGTGCAGAAGCAAACCAGGATAATTATTCCCAACTTCATCCAGCAGTATTTTAAACTGGCGATCATTTTAAGCTTGGGCAACAATAAAGTTGACCGCTGAATGACCAGGGACATCACCTCACAAAGCTGCTTGCCACACATCTGAGCACAAAGTGCCTCCTGATGTAGGATGCAGTGAAAACTTAGGATGGGTCTCTTTTCATGTTCATGAAGAAGCGCTACGAATCCTCGAATCCTCTGTTTTTCCCCACCATGCATGGAGCACCATTACCCACAGAAATAAGTTTATTCATTGGTAGATTTTTTCCTTTAATGAACTCAGTGAAAGACTTGAATAAATCCTCACCTTTTGTTGTCTCTTTTATAGGCAAAACAGCAAGACTTTCCTCACATAGTGTGTAACCAACAGCATACCCTGCAATCACGCTGAACTGGGATAAATGGCTTACGTCTGTTGACTCATCCAAAGCGAGAGAAAAGAATGGTGCTGCATTTATGTCCTTCACTTGTGTTGCTTCAATTTGATTCGCCATCATGATGGTATGATCGTGAACAGTTTTTGCCAACAGAGGCTGTCTTTTATTTATTTGATTATCTTGTCTTTATCTGAAAAGTCGTCAAAAAATTCATTGGCAACATCAAGCATGAATGTTTTGGCATACTCCCCATCTGTGAATGGCTTTCCGTTTCTCACAATTGTTAAAGCACCAGCAAAGCTAGCTTTATTTTAGTCACCTGGTTGGGTCCAAACATGGAGTTGCAGCTGACTAGCTTGCACTCTGCACAGTAGCTCTTGACATGCTTTCTTCCTGCTATCCCCCGCTGGATATTTCGATGAAAATGTAGTATGGCATGTGTCGAAGTGCCACTTTATATTTGACCATTTCATTGATGCAATTTTATCATTGCATATTAGACACACTGCAGAACCTGCTTTCTCCACAAAGGTGAATTCCTCTGTCCGTTCCTGCTGAAAAGTATGATACTCCTCATCTTTTTTCTTTTAGCCATCTTCTTCATCAAAAGGGTTTCTGCAATTAGCTAGCTGACTATTGATTAAAAGGAGGGAAGTTTACTTCCTGACCTCACAATGACCCGTGTACATTAGGCATTATCCAATAAAAATTTGGTGTTGTCCTGGAGGACAGCTGTGATTGGCTCCAGCCACCCACAACCATGAACATGAGCAGTAGGAAATAAATGGATTGTAATACATGAGAATGTTTTATATTTTAACGTTATTATTATTTTTATTAAAGATTTGTCTGCGAGCCAGATGCAGCCATCAAAAGAGCCACATCTGGCTCGTGAGCCATAGGTTCCCGACCCCTGCCCCAAGGTATTAAAAAGGATTACAATAGGAAAGGCTTTTATTTTATTTTATTTTATTTTAATTCCAGTTCTATTGCTAGTCTTTTGAATCAGTATAAACTGTGAGTCAGAAGGCTCAGGTTCCGGTCATGCTCTGAAACACACCAGCTGATAAACTTGGTCACTTAATGTCTATGAGCTTGGGTTTCCTTTTGTAGAAAATGAGGGGGATAATGTTTATTTTATTTATATATTTATTTATTTATTTGCTAGAGAGAGACACACCCATAGAGAGACAGACAGAGACAAGAAGAGAGAGAGATGAGAGGCATCAACTTGCAGTATTTTAGTTGTTCATTGATTGCTTTCTCATATGTGCCTTGACCAGGGTGTTTCAGCAGAGCAAGAGACCCCTTGCTCAAGTCAGCAACCTTGGGATCAAGCCAGCGAGCATGGGGTCATGTCTATGATATCACGCTCAAGCTAGTGAACCTGAACACTAGCCAGATGAGCCTGCACTCAAGCTGCTGACCTCAGGCTTTCGAACCTGGGTTCTCAGCATCCCAGGTCAATGCTCTATCCACTGCACCACCACTTGGTCAGGCTGGTTTTATCATTTTTATCTTGCAGTTATTGGGAATCAGAGGGTGCAGGGAGTAAGAAAGTGATCTCAGTATCCAAATAGTGGATACACTCTAGCCACCCTGCATACTCCCCTTTTTCACAACTATGTAATGAAGTCCTTTTTGAGATCACCTCCCTCCCATTGCGCGGTCTGCAAGGAGCAGTGGGTTAGCATCTCTGCCATCCCACGATGGCCATTGTTGGTATCCTGGAGGCCACTGCAGGCTCTCCGATGAGATTCCTTCTTGCTCCAGGGCAGCACAGAACCTGATGCAGGTGGGCTCTTTCCCCTGGGACAACCTCTCAGCAGAGGGACAAAGAGAGAAGGAGAAAATACAACTCAGACAAGTTAACCATTTGATCCGATGGCAGCCACCCCAACCCGATGAGTAGTTTGCTTTTCCAACTGGAGCTGGGACCTCCTGTGTTCCCGGCAATTCCAGGGGAACTCATTTCCCACTGATTTTCGCATTTACTTGAGGGAGCCTGTGTTGGATTCTGTCGATTGCAATGAAGGAATCCTAACTATCCCACAGACAAGGTTTTACCACATTTTCTCAATTTCAAGATGCCGTAGATTTAATACACACCATTGATTTTCCAGGGAAAAAGGAAGCAGCCGTAGCATGACACTGAGTAGTTATGATATTATTATATGCTACCCAAATAGGCAAGATGCTTCCTGATTTGAGAAATGTGAAACATAAAAAGTAGAATGTGAAAGAAAAATGTGAGGTAGACCTGAACCACTGTGGCACTCATTATCATTATTAATAAACTATCGTGGGATAATAATTAAGACAACTGAGCATTTTCTATAGAGAGAACCCAGAGGAGTCAGGGAAGCATGCCAGAGAAATTCATTCTAAAATGCACTTGATGGATGCTCTGAGAATTTCTGAATTTATTTGCCTCTTGGTGTGAGACGTCTTCAGTTTGGGCTGCCAGCTAATTTCCAGGAGTTGAAGGGAGTCCGGTTTACAGTGAGTGGGAGGTTGGCAGGAAAATAGCAGGACAGCAGCAGGGAGAGGTTCTCTGAAGTTTTCTGAATGCACAGCTAATGGAAAGTTATCTTGGAGTGATATTTTTATAGCTTCCTACATAGCGCTGGTGGAAAATCAGCCCGGATGTGGGGAAGAGGAGCTTGTCAATTTGGCTCCTTATCAAACCCAATTTGGTTAAGCTGCTAATTCCTAGGTGTTTTTACAATTTATTAATAAGACATGTATGTTCACACTGGCAGCCTTGATTAACGGACTAATGATCACTGCTCCCTGCAATGTAATCCTCACTGTTGCCCCCAGCAGAACTATAAATTTACCGCTGAGATTAGGAGCCGGAGGGTGGCAATCAAGGAGCAGTAGGAGGAGTGAGGATTTGGGGCTGTTTCACTGAAGACAAAGAAATGCCCTAAAGAAACAATTTTCCAAGTCACTGTTTTGACTTGAGGGTGGCAGTGACTTAATTGGAAGACAGTGTGATAATGACCTTCCACCGGGTCCAGGGGAGAGGGTCTATTAGTAACTCCAAATGTACTTGCTGTGCAAGTCTTGCAATCCCACTTTAGCTTCTGTCTCCTTCTCTATGAAGCAAGAGCAATTAGTCATAATTTGACTGCATTTGTACCATGCTTAATGACTTAAAGCTGCATCTTTACATGGCACGGCTTATCACAGAAGGGCTGTGGATTTAATGAGGTGATGGATCCCTGCTCCATCACTTGTCAGCTCTTTCTAGAGCCAATGTAACCCTTTATTTCTCAGGCCCTCTCTGGCAAGTGGGAATTGTAACAATCCCACCCCCATCCTTTTGTTAGAAAAATAATTCTAATCCTTGGTCGGCTTGCTCAGTGGATAGAGTGTCAGGCCTGCATGCAGATGCCCTGGGTTTGATCTCTGGTCAGAGCACACATAAGCGACTATCTCTCTTCTGCTAATTTTCCCCCTTCTCTCTCTCTTCCTCTCCTGCAGCCAGTGGCTCAATTGGTTTGAGCACCATTCCCAAGTTGCTGAGGATAGCTTGGCAGATCTGAGCATCGGCCCCAGATTGTAGTTGCCAGGTAGATCCAGTTGGGGCGTATGCAGGAGTCTGTTTATCTCCCCTTCTTTCACTTAAAAATAAAAAATTATTCTAATAAGTGCCTGGGACAGGGTTAACATGGTATAAACTGTTCAGTAAATGTTAGTTACTGTTATCTAGTAGAAGGGCATGGAGGAATCTGAGGATGTATGCTATGCAGATTAAATGTGACGTTTTATGATTCCTGGTAGCAGAGGTTTGGCATACTGGCTTTTGAGTGTTTTGTAATAAACTTTTATTGGACCACAGCCACGTTCATTTTCTTACATATTGTCTATGGCTGCTTCTGTGCTATAAAAGCAGAGTTGAATAGTTACAGTACAAACCCTATGGTGAGTAAACCTGAAATATTTATTTTCTGGCCCTTTATAGGAGAAGTCGGCCAATCTCAGTGTTCGTCAAGAAAACAGACAAAAATTCTGACTTCATGTCATTTACGTCTACTAACAGCTTAGTTACATTATCATTTACTCAACATTTACCCTACCGATAATTAGTTGACATTCAGAAGTTTTCCGTATTTTAAATTAGTAAATAATTCTGCATTATATGACACAGCATAGATGTTAATATATCTATAGGATAGGCTTCTACACATGACATCCTTAGAGTAATTATTCAGGTCACTTCAGTTTATATATGGACGGGACGTAGTGAAATTTCTCAGCACCGAGGTTGTCATAGCTGAGTCCAGAATTAAGCTGTCAGTTCTAATTCTGTCTAACAGAGTTTATCATTAATTAGCTTCTTTGATCAAGCCGGAGGTTGCAGTCCCTAAGGAAAAAACACAACATGGAAGCTCAAGGAATTGACTACTTGTCAGATGAAGTTAGCTGTTGAGACGCCTACCCATCACAAGCAATCTCATGGCTGGTCATTGCCTCCATCATTTTGTTCAGTTTTTCTGCCTTTGGGCCCTTTAACAGGTCACCTGGATAGAGTCATCAGGTTTAACCCAGTTCTCCTTCTGGATTATCACATCTGTCATTCATAAAAAGGCTTACAAGTGCATAATGCTGCTTAAGAGAATAGTAAAGATTATTCTTTCATGCAAGGTGATATTATTCCTAAAGCTCTATTTCTTCTTGAAACATGCTCAATAAAAAGACATGATTGTGGAGACACAAGATTTATCTCTTCTTATTAAACGCCCCTTCTGTTTTTTAGGTTTGCTTCTCTTTTTTTTTTTTATTACATACTTCAGGTGCTGACACCTGCAAAACCTGAAGATTCACTATTGCTGTACAAGATTATAATGTGTTGATTAGTAAATTGTAGAATTCTTTGACCATGCCCAGAAAATACTTTGATAACAAGAGAGTAGGAAAGTCAAGACTAATGAGGGTGTTGTTCTAGTGCTAATAACATATTTCCTTAGACTGACACTAGATTAATACCTCGTTTTTAGAGAGAAGTGAAAGAAATGAGGGAGGGTGGCAGGAGAGGGTCGTCAGTGTGGGGGTGCACCTTCTTTGCTTGCTGTAAGTTGAGTGGATTGGGGTTGAAAAGTACTGAGTGGTGCACTTTAGAAATCTGTACTGAAATACTCTAAATCTTAGCCTTTATTATTTTCATAACCTGCTTAATGAGGAAACTCCTACTGTCTGTTACCAAAATGTTTTGTCCAGGGTTGTCAAGTGACAATGTGGTCTTAGATTTTCTACTTAGTGGTTTAACAACTAATCAATACTAAACTGAGGTGGAAATTTTATATTCTTTTTAGTGGAAAAACTTTTTTTTATTACATTACCCATGCTTTTTACATAGATAGATGATTGATAAATAGATAGATAAATATATATATATATATACACATATGCATTTATATTATACATAATGTATATATATTCTAATTTGACATTAATTACTAATGTATGATTTAAATTAATGTTACTCTGATTACTATTTCCATGTAGTAAACTATATGCATAATTGCTCATTTTAATTATCACAAGCCCCTTATATTTCTTGAAGTTTGTGTATTAATCATAATGAAAAAGGATTAATTATCATCATTTCTCTTGAGATATTAATCCTGCCAAATTGGCACACTTATATTTTTATTCATATGTTATTTTACTCTAGTGAGATGACTTCCCTAGGGAGAGTATCTATTTAGATGTGTCTTCTCTGTTTTTCTCATTCATTTTATTAATCATGACCAACTGTTAAACCGTTAGACTCCTGAGAACTCTTCTCCTCTCCGGGGTCTTCAGTGACTCACCAACTGGGAACAGCAGCCGAGAGAAAAACCTCCAAGGCAGAATCTGTTCACACATACTGACAAGTCCCAGCTTAGGGCAAATTTCCAAAGGATAATTATAGATGTCTCTAAAGCTGAAATCGCAATGGTCAGATCGTCAGAAATCTTATTTATAAATGCGATCATCATGCTGTGGGGGAACCTCCGTTTTACTCTGGGAAAGGAAAGGTTTGTAAACCTGCTAAGTTGCCTGCGTTTGCTACTGACCGGGTCTCCTCTCTAGTCTGGCATCGGTCACATGAGGAGCCCCGGAAAAGACTGTAAATAAAAGAACATTCAGCCACTAACAGACTTTTCTCCGCCGGGATTTGTTATGAACTGACAACGCACTTCCTCATACACTGTTTGGCACTGTCCTGTGCACTTTGGATGTGGAATTAACTCATCGAAGTTGTTTCATCAGGACTCTGAGGTAGTTACTATTATGATTATTGTTTTACCAACTGAAACATGGAGAGGTTAAGTAGCTTGCTCAAGGTCATATAAGCAGTAAACTGTCGAGTCAGACTTCAAACCTAGGCAGCTCAGCTCTTGGGCTTATGCTTTTAGGCATCATATTTTACTGTTACATATCCTTAGCATGCCTTGTGACCAGAGAGAGACCTGGGTTTATTAGGATAATGTCACAAAGTGGAATTCATTGCCTGGTTCTCGACTCTTACTAATTTGAGTCAAATCCTTTCTCTTTATCATTATTGATTTTTAGGGCATTGGGTACATTGTTGATTACTCTCTAATATACAAACAAATTAAACTTTTCAGTCTGGACTGAATCAGCATCTCTGATAAGTGGAGTCTGAGTATCTGTGACTTTAAACAGCTTTTCTAACGATTCTGATGCACACGTTGCTCAGTATCCGAAGGAAGGTGGGTGACGACACTGCGCATGCCAGTGGGAGATAGACTGAGATCGGGACTCTGGAAAGCCATGACCCAGAGATGGGAGACCTTGATTCTGGCTGAGAAGCCACCTACAGCAACGGCATACAATAAAGTCTGCGAAGCAGGAATGCAGAGTAATAGGGAGCATTTACTAAATATCTCACTTACAGAAAGGAAAAGAGTTTCACTTGAATTCCCTCGGATAGGGTAAACTGGCAGATATTTGAAGACACACTTCTAACCTTTTTCACAGGAAAACATTTCAGTTTCATTGAGGAATATTTAAACATTAAGCTTGGCAAGGTCTGAGACTGTAGTACCAGACGCTTAATTTTACTCATTAAGTTTCTAATGTTATAACACAATTGGCAGGAACTAGGAAAATCAAAGAATACTTGTTCCCCTTCTGCTTGTTCAAATATTATCTCCTTAATGCAAAAAAAGGTTCAAATGGCCACACATTAGCATAAATGGCTCCTGTATTTTTGCTTTCCTGTGTCTCTTTTCAACTCTATCTGGAAGCATCTTTGTTTGGGATCCTGTAAGCCCCTGTATGAATCAGCACGTGTATTAGAAAAGGCACAGCCTGACCTGTGGTGGCGCAGTGGATAAAAGCATCAACCTGGAATGCTGAGGTCGCCGGTTCAAAACTCTGGGTTTGCCCATCAAGGCACATATGGGAGTTGAAGCTTCCTGTTCCTTCCCCCTTCTCCCTCTCTCTCACTCTCTCTCCCTCTCCTCTAAAATGAATAAGTAAATAAAAATAATTTAAAAGAAAAAGCACAGCATGTGTGGTTCTCTATCTGATATATAAAATCTAGTAAATTTACTATTCTCTATGTTTGACAATGGGGTTGTGGGGCAGCTGGGGTACGTGCCTTTGGTCTTTTTGGACTACAGAGTCTAACGCAAGTCCCCTGGACAATGTAAAATTCTTCCCGTAATTCTTTTGTAATATGTTTTGTCATAGTGATCAGAGGAATTGGAGAAGCTATTGTTTAATATTAATGTGAACAAAACCTTTTATAAATATTCTCTCTGAATCAGGCTTGGAGGACTCAATCCTTGTGGGATTCCCATATGTAGTAGATGTCATGTGAAGTGAACACCCCCTCGTGTTCTCTTAGATGGACTCTGCTTTCTTTTGGTTTATCTTTGAGACTTTGTGGGATCACAACTGCTAAGATATAGAAACTTAATACTGGCAACACCTTCAGCCACAGGGACCCAGTCCTCTGGAGGCTGCTGGTTGCATTCCTTGTCTCTCTAAAAATTTCATGCCTATAATAGGTCACAGTAGATGTGATATTTATTTGTATAGGACATTTGTCCAGAGTCATTGCAGTTATGAATTTGTATACGGGAGGACAATGGTCATAACATGATAATATTCATTACTTAACTATAATGAATATGACCATTTGTCCAATGCAACTTCACTGCAACATTCAACTGAAAATCCTACAAGAAAAGACAGAATTCTATAAAATTAAAGTGCAAGTAGAGAACTGCTCTCCTCACATGATAAGATTGTATCAATTAAATTTACAGCATAGTATGTGCTTCATATAGAATGATTTGAAGGAAAAAATGATTAGAAGTCTTGTTGAAAATTGCAAAAGAAATAAAAAATATTTTTTTGCAAAGGTTTATAATTGTGAAGAAAATTTAAACAAAAATGAAGGGTATTTGTATAGTAATGCAATTACATTGGTAACATCACACCAAAAATAAAGAAAATACAATTTTTTTCTTTGTTTATTCTAAAAGAGGCACAAAGTTGAAATTGCAACATAAATTCAGTGCACACAAGATAAATTATGTTCAGTTTCATTTTTGAACAGGCTATCTCTGATCAAACTGTATTTCTGTTTTCTATGTACCATGAAATTTTGCCTGATTTATATCAGTCAGGGTCTTGGCAGGAAGCACAAGGCACAAACTAGTGACTGAGGAGAGTTTACCTGCAAAGGTCTGGAGAGGTTCTAGAGAAAGTACTAGTGGATAAAACAGTACCCTGGGGCTAGCGATAGTGGGAAGCCACAACCTCTCCTAGGACTGAAGGGCCAGGTGGAGAGAGAGAGAGAGAGAGAGAGAAAGCAGTTACTTGAAATCAGAGAGAGTAATTGGGTGGAGAGCGCCACCTTTGGTGGGGAGAACACAGCCAGCTTAACAGTGATCACAAGGGGAAGATGCCCCGAAATAAACACTCTAACTCAGTGGTTCTTAACCTGGGTTCTATCGAACCCTGGGGGTTCGATGAGTCGGTCTCAGGGGTTCGGAGAAGCCTCTGCCGCAGAGGCCAGAATAAAGTAATACTGTAATTTGTTGTGAGTTCGTGCACTTTGTTGGTTTTGTTCTTTGAGCAAGGTGATGTTCATGTACGGCTCATTTTGTGCACCAGTAAAAAAACATATACCTATGTCTTGAATTTGGAAAAAAAGTCATATTTTATTTATCACTAAAGAAGGGTTCGGTGAATGTGCAAATGAAACTGGTGGGTTGGGTACCTCAGAAAAGGTTAAGAACCACTGCTCTAAACTCACTCTCCTGCTGCCTTCTCCTCTCCTGCCAGTACCTCCACATGACCAAACTAATTGGAAGCCAGAGTGCATTTGGTCAGTCTACTGGGGCACAGAGCAGAGTGGTGGAAGACAGAGTAGAAACAGTGTGAGCAAGTGGAACAGTCCAACATACTCCTCGAAGCAGATTAACTTCAAATGGACTTCCTTCCAGAACCTAGTATCTTCAGATGAAGGGGATGACTTCCTGTCCTTAAGGAGTGTCCTCCCAGCATAAGAGAATGAGACTTTCAGTGGCTGATTTAGGACACATTTTAATGCAAGATTAAACTATCCTTTGTCGTTATTACTGTATTTCCCCATGTACAAGATGCACCTTTTTTTGAAAAATTGGGGGTCTAAAAACTGGGTGTGTCTTATACAGTGGTTGTAGATTTTTTTACTTGCATTTCCTGTTTTTTTCACGCAGATGAGGAGTTGTATGAATTTTATGATGACTAAAACTTGAGTTCAATAACTTTATGTAATAAATTATTTTTTTCAAATTTCGGGTTCCAAAATTAAGGTGTATTTTATACATGGGGAAATACGGTATGTGTACCTTGAAGGAAGAGTTATTGATATGGTAATATCTTTCAGTATCCCCATGCACACTGCTGCCCCCTCATGTCTCCTCAGTTTTGTATTTGGGAACTTGACATTTTGGAGCTATGTGTGAGATGACATGTATTCAAATTAAGTTTCACAATAATCAGTTTGGATCATTGTCTCAGTCTCCTGGGATCTTCCTGGGGCCTGACATTTTATTATCTATATCATCTGGTTCTCACAGCGTTTTGCCATGCTTAACTATGATCAGCTGCTAATGATTATCCTGTCATTGATAATAATGTGCCATTGGCCGTGGATGTGTATGGAGCCCTGAAGCGTACTATTACAGACTACACTCTAGGATGGCAATAATCCATAGTGTATTAGACAGGTTGGACTACGTTGTGTGTCCTACCTTTCTGTGACTTTCTACACCAACGTTTATTTTTTATTCAATGTGCTTCTGCTCACAGTTCACTGGCTGGAACTACTTGTATGACCCCAGGCTAACCCTAAGGCAATTAAAAATGTGGGTGAATGCAAGAATATTTGGTGAGCATTAAATTTTACTATCATCTAGATGCAATCCTTTCACCAATTTTAAATTCGTTTGATACGACGACTCTTATCGACATTTCTGCGTCTTTTGACTTTTGTCCTATATTGTCATTTGTAGAACAGTAATTTTTAAACATATCTACTTTAATTTTATCTTTATGGCCATCCAATGGGATAGGTAGCATTATTTCCCTCTTATAGATGATAAAACTAAAGTTCAGAGGTTAAATGTCTTGTTCAAGGATATACAGTTCACAAGTGTTAAAGATTTGAACCAATCAATTCCAAACACACATATTACTTCTTATTACCTATCTAATCTCTTGACCAATAATAGAGTAAAAGAAAGGGTAAATCTCAGGTAAGATTAAAAATAGGACAACCTGATTTTTCATGCTGTACAGTACTTATTTTCTTGTGCTCTGACCTGTACTACTTTCTCATACTTATGTACCCTAAGCTCTCATTCTCTCTCTTTCCCCGTTGTCTGTTGCTCTTACAAGAGGTTCTGGGAAGTCATTCACATTCCAGTGAAAATGACTTAATAGCTTCTGTCTTTTATTTTTAAGAGTTACTTATTTATTAAAGATAGATCATCTTGCAACTAAGAAGAATAAATCTTTAGTTGTGGGACATGAAACTGAACTGAAAGAGCTTATTTGAACAGACATGTCATTGATATTTCTAAAATTGTATTGTAGAACTACTAGCTAGTGTGGTCATAGAAGGCAGACTAGTGTTTAAGAAAGCATTGACTTTGGACTGAGCTCATGAATTAATTCCGTGTTAAACTTATGGTACCTATGTGACATTGAACAATTTATTTAAATTTCTTTGATCTTATTTTGTCATCTATAAAATGAATTAAATAATACCTATCTTATATATTTTTGTGCAGATTAGAGAGGTATTACACATAGAAGTACTCAAAAATATTTATTAAGTGAATAAATGCTTGATGTCTATAGTGCACGTGGCAGTCTCAGTGTTAGCCTAGGCAGCTAGTTAGGTATTAAGGAAAAAGAAGGGAGCCAGATATGTAATTAAACTGAATTAATGAGGAAGGGGCACCTTTGCAGATACCCCAGGGGACAGCCACATGCCAAAGGGACCTAATCCCCTAGCAGACAGGAAAGACTGGCTTTCCAATCTCCTCAGGAAACAATGGGTCTGTTAGCTTGAGAAGAATAAAACAGTGAGGGGAAAATTCCTTTACTGGGCACATGTGTAGTAACAGCCAAGCTAAGATGGCACAGGGGAGAGCTTTCTACTAAGCGCATGTGCAGTAGAAGCCAGATGAGGCATGCACAGGCATAGCCAAAATGGTGACCCTAAAGGGGAAGAGTGTAGCCTGGGACAAAGACCAGATAGGATAAAGGCTTGAAACCGGAAGATCCAGAAAAGGGATTGCAATAGGGGGCAGTGCCAGCACAAGCCTGTGAAACGCAAGGAAAGAGATTGGATAGTTTGAAAGAAAGCTTCAAACCCAAGGAATGTAATCAAAGCTTAACAAAGGCCTGTCTTGGTAGCCCTCCATGCTCTCTCTCCCTGGCAGCCACTCCAGCCTGGCTGTAGCAGCTGCACAGGCCTAAGTGCGATGTTCAATGTGGGCCCGATA
Organism: Rhynchonycteris naso; assembly: GCA_037038555.1. Taxonomy (NCBI): domain Eukaryota; kingdom Metazoa; phylum Chordata; class Mammalia; order Chiroptera; family Emballonuridae; genus Rhynchonycteris; species Rhynchonycteris naso. Next base: position 106,442,995 of record CM073003.1, on the reverse strand, counting down.
GGAACAGAGACTGTGCTGCACTACTGAAGCTTCAAATGCCAGGAGGATGGCACAGCCACTCTGGGTCCTGGCCCTCCTCCTGGGCTTGGTGGGCACAAGTACAGGCTGGCGGCCCCAAAGACTGGACTTATTCCACAGCAAGACAGAGTTGAGTCACCTGGTTGTGGGGGAGGCAGTGCGCCTCAGCCCTTCCTTTATTTTTGCTCCAATAGATTTTTCATGCTACCTCAAATCCTCCTACATGTGAGTCCCCAAAATGCCTTTCTCACAACTTTACAAGAACCCATTTCCAGATAGGTTTGACAGACCCACCTTGATCCCAGTGCACATCCAGCAACATCAGTACAGAGAAGGCAGCAGGTACACGTATGTGGGAACTGGCCCAGGGCTGGGTGGGTTAGGAGAAGAAGAGTTGGCCAATGGAGCTCAGTATAAAAATTTAAAAGTTTGTATTTCAATACAAATCAATTATTTTGTGTTCTATACTAGTAGTGGAGAAGATCATTTATTTTCACCTCTATTAAGCAGAAATATCCAAATATATGTTCTATGTCTTACTATTATAGTATTTGAGGTCAATTTGCTCTGATGGGATGGTGTGACTAGCCAGGACTCTTCATCATAGTCACTGGACCAACTTGAGAGACATGACGAGGTGACGCGAAAAATAATACAGAATTATCCTTATAGTCAGGCTGTTGCTGTCTCACTGTTTCACAACATGGACTGTGATGCCTCTTGGTTATTTTTACATTGTTGCAGTGACAATTCTTTAAAAATGTTAAATTCTAATTATGCAACTATCTTTGCAACTTCCATTTATAAAATTATCAAAAACAAAGGGGATGCATCCAGGAGATGCTGGGGATGTGATTGAGCCATTTTATTGTCTTTTAATTATTGTGCATTTCAGAATAAAGATATTTCTGTAGCTCACCTGCTGAGTTTAAAAGTCCATGCTTTCTATACCTTATATTGTTTCCTAAGACCACCCTGCTAGCAGCTCTGATAAAATTTTTTTCTTCTTGTTGAAGAGGAGAGGAGGCAGACAGACTCCCACATGTGCCCTGACAAGGATCCTGACCCAGATCCACCTGGCGAGCCCACTAGGAGGTGATGCTCTGCCCATCTGGGGCACTGCTCTGAGCTATTCTTAGTGTCTGAAGCGGAGGCCATGGAGCCATCCTCATCCTCAGCACTTGGGGCCAACTTGCTCCAATCAAGCCATGGCTGTGGGAAGGGAAGAGAGAGAGAGAGAGAGAGAGAGAGAGAGAGAGAGAGAGAGAGAGAGAGAGAGAGAAGGAAAAGGAGTGGAGAAGCAGATGGGCATTTCTTTTGTGTGCCCTGACTGGGAATCGAACCCAGGATATCCACACACTGGGCCGATGCTCTACCACCGAGCTACTAGCCAGGGCTCTATGATACAATTTTAGGGATAACAAATTTGGAAATAATTCTGTGTAGCTGGGGAAGTTTTGTTCCATGAAAAAGAAAGTAAGTATATTAAAGTAGTATCTGTTTCTGACTTAAATTGTTAATTAGTTTTAAGTTGTTCATTGGGAATCATAATTCATATCTGCACTAAAGGTCAATTTATATGGTAGAATAGAGTTGATGAGAGAGGGAAATACACTTTCCTTTTTCCTTGTTTCCAGGAACATTACATGAAAGTGTTTTCTGTGTCAGCTTGAGAAATCTTATCTATCCATTGAAAAAGAGGCTGTCGCTCTGGCTGAAGGGACAATTGAAGTGTCTCAAGAGTTTTCAGTTGTGATGTAGGATCTAGAGAAAACCAAATGAAGAATGTATAAAATAAAAATGATATTCTACTCCAAAGTGTTGACTCCCTAAGAAATTCCAGGACATGCCTTGAAGGGGATATCTGAATTTTCTGGGGATACCTTTGATATTCATTTAAAGCAGCCCATTTGTCCTTGTGTCTGGCTCTCCTGTGATTGCCTCTGTTTGACTCAAAATGAAGACCCATATCTGAATCATATAATAGCATGCTGTTTTGTTGTTGTTGTTTTTTACAGAGACTGAGAGAGAGAGTCAGAGAGAGGGACAGACAGACAGGAAGGGAGAGAGATGAGAAGCACCACTTCTTTGCTGCAGCTCCTTAGTTGTTCATTGATTGCTTTCTTATATGTGCCTTGACCAAGGGGCTATAGCAGAGCAAGTGACCCCTTGCTCAAGCCAGTGACCTTGGGCTCAAGTCAGCGACCTTGGGCTTCAAACCAGTTACCTTTAGGCTCAAGTCAGCAACCATGGGGTCATGTCTATGATCTCACGCTCAAGCCAGCAACCCCTTGCTCAAGCTGGTGAGTCTGTGCTCAAGCCAGATGAGCCCACATTCAAGCTGGTGACCATGGGGTTTCCAACCTGGGTCCTATGTGTCCCAGTCTGAGGTTCTATCCACTGCACCATTTCCTGGTCAGGCAGCATGCTGCTTTTTTTTTTAAAGCTATTGTTTTTATTCATTGTTATAAAAACAGTTTTTTAAACAACCTTAATTAAAATTAGAGTGAAAACAAACAACCTATAATACCAAACTTTTAGGAATTTAAACCATGAGCACAGAGGAGGTTGGAAGGGCAGACTGAGCCTGCAAACTAGAGCAGGCAGTAGCATGCTGGTTTTATTCCTCCCATCCCAGGAAGCTGATGGCATTTCCCTCTTTCATTCCCCAAGGAGTTTCAGAGCAGAAATGACACCCCATAATAATTCATATTCATGCTCTGTTGATCTTCCTCCTTCAATATTCTGACCGATTTCTCAACCTGTTTCTAGGCTGACCTCATTACATACTGATTGATTTCAAAGCGGAAAAAACAAACTTCGGATTTTTCATTATTATTTTTATCTGATTGCCAAAGAAAAGTATGCTCATTGCAGAAAATTTATTATTTTTAGTATTTTATAGAAATGTATAAAATCAGTGATTATAATAATATATAAACTGTTATAATGGGAGTATATTTTCTCCCAATATTTTCCCTCCATGTTAGGGTTTTTATCTCAGACCCAGGACTATTAACATTTTAGACAGAATAATTCTTTGTTATTGAGATGTCCTGTTAATCTAAAATGTTTGGAGCTCCCTGGGCTTCTACTAAGCAGAGTAGAAATTCTTACTTTCCCCACCCAGTCATAATAATAAAAAATGTCTTCAGACATTGCCAAATGTCCCCTGGGGGACAACATTGCCCCTGGTTGAAAACTACTTCTAAATATTAAAATAAAATTAGAATTTTCTTTATGTATAATTTTATATTCTGCTTTTTAAGCTAACATTGCATAATGGAAATTTTTCTATTTCATTAAAGAACCTTGAAATGATGGTATTCAGGGGTTATCTTTCCTTGTGTAGATAGAATATACTTTATTTAATTAACTGTCTTCTCATTGTTGTCTAGTTTGGTTGTTTCTTTTTTAAATTTCTTATTTTTTTATAAAGAGATGTTTAATGAAAACCTTATGTATAAATATTTGACCCCATTGCTAGTCAGCAAATCTTTTATGTTTTTCAAAAGCCCTAAGTTTATTTTCAAATAACAAAGTACCTTTAAAATGAGTAATAATTTTTTAGAACTTTGTGGTCTTAGTGGAGTGATAGACATCTTTTACTCAAAACAAGTCAGTGGCTAAACATCTCCAACTCTGTTCTTTATCTCTTTTGAGTAAGAGCCAAGAGGCTGAGGATCCAGTGAGAGCTAAAGACACTTATGCTTGGAAAAAAAAACACAATAAACCTCTGTTACACACACACACATTTCTGTGTATAATTTCAGGTATTCTTGGATCTGCAAAGAATAGTCCTAGACCTTAAGTTAAAGAGTCCTGTTATAAAGACATCTGATTCCTATGGCACCTGTTACAATGGGATAGGTATGGCTTATTATTATAAGCCATACCTATCCCATTGCTGAGGGATACCTCCACAAGAGCTGAGGAAACCAAGACTAAAGGGAATTCATAGTCCATGAACACAGGTGTGTCAGAACCAGAAGCATGGTACTCCATGTGCCTTTATAAATTTGATGAACCACATTCAGAAAAACTTTGGAGGCAGAAAATTGAGACTTCGTTGGTTCTTTAGGTCTGTGGTTGTGATGGGCAAAGACTGTTTTCTGAGCGGACCTTCCTACCCGTGAAGTCCTTTCCTAATACCACCAATAGTAGCCAATGAAGGAAAAGCAATACCAAGCACTGAGCTTCATAGTGCATTACCTATATCTGCCCTCACTCTTTAGGCTAATTCTAATTGACTGCCCTGTGCAGACTGTGAGTCTATGAGCAGTGAGTTCTAATACAGGGACTATAGCCATGGTCCTTGCTTTTCAATATGGAGGTGGGGCAAGAAGAAAGGGAAGGAAGGATCATTCACTGAGACTCGGCACCCACTCTTTCCCAAATATCATGAAAGGAACATTGCTTCCATATTTTTGCTTGATCCTCACAATTATTCCGGGACACAAGTGATACTAGCATTATTTTACTGCTAGTAACCTAGACAGGTTAAGCCCTTGGCCCAGTGTCACCTGGGGAGTTGGTGGCATGTGAACCTGAAGAATGCTTGTGATCTTTTTGTTGCATTGTGCTACCCAAGGACAAGCAGAACTGAGGTTCTCCCTGTCTCCCTCCACACCCTACTACCCCCTCTTCCAATAGAGCTTTGCCCTAGCATCCTGTATCCCCTTAAAAACAGATATGTCACATTGTTTTGGGGGTGTGTGGAAATATTCTAAAGCGTGCTTAGATGGCCATGTTATCTCCTTTAATAAGCACTAATCTTGGACGTAGGAGACCTGGCTTTATTGTTGGCCCTTCATTACTTAGTTAGAGATGATGCTGGCCCGGCCACCGACTCTCTTTGAATGCTGGTCCTCTTCTCATTGCAGATGCTGTGCTACTTAATACATAATGTTAATTTAAGAAATTGCTCTCTTAACTCAAACAAAACTGTAAAAGATTGCTACTTTGAGAGATATTTATTTTCCCTGAGTTTCTACTCCTTATCTATAAAAATGTAATTATAACACCTACCTCACAGGTTGTTGAGATGTTCTTTCAACAGATCCTCATTGTGCATCTGCTATGTCCTAATAAGCACATTTTGTTTGTTCGGGGACAGAGCGGTGGCAGACCTATGATAAACAAGCAAGAAAAAGCGAATACAGTAATTGCCTATTGTGATAAGCACTCTGAAAGATATAAAGGAGCAGTGGGGTTGGAGGTTGAGGGTGCTGCTTTGGGGAAAGCCTTTCTGAGGAAGTGGTGGGGACCTAAGCTCTAAAGGATGAGAAGTCACCCAAAACAATGCTATCCAGAGGATCTGAAGTGTGGAGAACAGTGTTGCTAAAAGATATTCACAGAAGAGTAGAGAGCTTACATGCATTGCTATTCAACATGTGGTCCACTTCACCTGCGAAGTGATCGTTTTCACGTGCTTAGTTATGGGGCTGCAGCAAGCTTAGAACATCTTCATCGAGAACATCTTACTAAAAAATAAAATGTCAGCTGAATGTAGCAGTACGCTTAGTTAGGCAGTTGATGTACCTTCTGGCGTTCGTAACCCGTCACACCCCAGTACGACCTGCAGACTGGCTGCTTTAGCAGCGTTGTTAAGATGAAGCTGAAGAGTTGGAGAAGGCAGGGGCTCCAGAGGTCCCTAAACTATGGCCTGCAGGCTAAATTGCGGCCACATGAGGGCATTTATCCGGCCCCCGCCACACTTCCGGAAGGGGCACCTCTTTCATTGGTGGTCAGTGTATGGAGTACTGTATGTGGTGGCCCTCTAACGGTCTGAGGGACAGTGAAATACTGGCCCCCTGTGTAAAAAGTTTGGGGACCCCTGGGGCCATGCTGGGCCCTGAGGCCATAAATGTATCTGAGTTTTATTCTGAGAACAATGGGAAACCATTGATGGTTGTAAGTGTGAGAGTAGGATGATCCTCTGTGAGAGAAACAGACGCTCTATCTAATGCCCTTGACAACATTTGATAAACTGTAAAGTGATGACGAATGTGAGTTTTGACTTGATAATTTCATTTAATCAGGGCTTCTCTGTTCCTCCTGCCAACAATCTCCTTCTGGACTGGTCTAAATAGCATATGTCATGAATCTCTTGAGGGCATATTGTAGCATGCTTTTATTTTTATTATTGTAGCAAAATATATGCAACGTGATCTGAGGTTACCTTTATCCAACTTAAATAAAATTTCATGCTTGGGAAGTAAACAAGTTACACGCTTCTAGCTTAGAGGGTCTTAAATCTCAAAATAAATCTTCTTTGGCAGCATTAGTATTTCGTGTTCACACCTACCGAACTCATTATCCATTTGCACGTATTTTGCTAAACAGAACAGGGGCTTAAAAATCTAGAAACTTCCTATCTGTACTTCATTCATGCAGGGGGTTTTAGTGTTTCCTGCAATAGAAACTGGTGAGTTCATTATCTTATCACCTCAGAAATGGCTACATCTTTTGGAAGAACTATGGCATTGATTTGTCCCAGAAATAAGAACTATTTCCCTTCTTCTCTTCCATCCTTCCCTCCTGTTTTTTTCTTCTTTCCTGACTTATTCAATCCCTCCCTCTGTTGTTTCTCCTTCCTCCCTCCCTCCCTCCCTTCTTCCCTTTTTCTTTCCTTCCTTCCTTCCATAATCACATACTGAGCATTGATACCGTAGGCTAAGCACCATGCTAAGACCTGGAAATACTTCAATCAGAAAGACACAGTTTCTGTCCAAAAGGGGATTATAGTCTTAATGGAACACAAACAAGTAACTAGAAAATTACAGCCCAATGTGATCTATACCACAGTGGGAGAAAACATAGAGTATATACTGGAGAACCAAGTGAGGCATCTAAATTAGGATTGGAGCCAGAAGTTTAGATCCAAAGAACAAAAAGAAGTTCTACGGAAGGCTTGGTGATGGGCCGTGTTCTTGTGAAAAATTTCATGTGCGAAAGTTTGAAGATAAGATAGCATAGTAGGTAAAAGGGGATCAGTCTGATCGGATCTTTGGAGGGAAAAGGAGACACGGGAGAAGAAAGAAGTGGGAGATGTGAGTAAGAGACAGATCATGAAGGGCCTCATTCACCATCTAGTGAATATGGACTTTATCGCTGAAGTGGTGGAGGGTCACTTTAAAGAAAGAAGGATTTCAACAGGCAGTTAATGTGATCATGTCTACCTGTCAGGGAAATGATATTGGATCTGGGAAGGAGGGTAGTTGGAAGGGGCAAGGTTGGAGTCAGAAAACCACACAGAAAGGCATGTCTGTGAAAAACATCATAGAATGAACAGATTAGAACGTTGTGTGTGCAGATGGTGAGATATATTAATTAGATGCTCAGGAAGCTGCTGACTGGTTTTCTGGGAGCCGTGGGACATTATGGGAATGCAGAAGCAGAGACCAGGACTTTCAATCTGTGCATTGCTTTTCCCAGTTAGAGCCGCCCTGAGATCAGTCGTCCCTCATTCTTCTCCTCGCCCCTGTCCCCACCCCAAATAGCTTCCATTTTTCTTAGTCTTAAAGTGGGGAGTTTCTCTTTGATGATAATTTTACTTTTGGGAGCTGCCCAATATTCTATTGCTGCATTAAAATATAAACTGACTTTAAAAAATAATGAAGAGGATATTATGCAGGCAATGTCTAGGGAATCACTGGAAATTAGTCCTGAAATTCTGTTGTATCAAAACCTGCAGATTTTAATCTAGTCTGCTAAGGTTTTTCTCAACCCATATCCATGGAAGGCATAGCGATTAATCAGAGAAACAGTGTGTTCAGCACTAATGTGAGCTCAGCACAGAATGAACCACCCTGGGGGACAGTGAGGAGATAGAAGACACTGTTTCTGCCCCGAATTTGTTTGGTGGGAAAGACAGAAAGCAAACACACGTGAACACAATCAAGTCACTTAGAACAGCATTTAAAAATGCAATTTCGTTATATGCTTAAGAGTGTAATGTACCAGTTGTTCAAAAAAATAAATAAATAATAGGAGCCAGTAGTCAGGAATAGCGTTCTGGAAGGAGTGGTATTTGAGCTAAGCCTCGGATGGGCAGGGAGGTGAAGGCAGTGGGCCGGAGGGCCCGTGTGGGGAAGACAGGACAGTCTCATGTTGATGGTACTTCAGGCTGGGCCTGCAAGAGTGGTGGGGAAGTCCTGACAAGAAGCAGAAAAGAAGTTCAGCCAGCCAGAGAGAGTGTGGGCAATAACGATGATTTTGAAGTCAAGATGCATAAGTTTTTGAAATGGGGAGCTGGAGAAGGTTCTCAAGTAGACGTGTTATGGGAAAGAATGATCAGAGGACCAGATGAATGGGGGAGAATGGCCATTTTCAACTTCTACACTAGTGAAACTCACCTATCTTTCATTTATCCTGAGCGGTTCATGCCGATGCTTCCTCCCTGCTATGAGCCACTTGCTGGTGACATGAGATGAATGGTATGCAAGTGCCTGGTGAATCCTAACTGATGATCATATTATTGTTGCTGCCAGTGCTGCCGCCTGCATATGTCTCACGTCTTTGGCCAAGTCCTTTTCCCAAAATTCAGTCCTCGTAGCTGACTCAGTGCACCCCCTGCTGCTCCCGCCTGGCGCCCTCAGTGTCGCCACACTGTCTCGCAGGATTCCATGTCCAGGTTGAGTTGATTGTCCCTGGGCTACATTTTCATTTCCAGTCTCTTATGCACATCTAGTTTGACAAAATCCGGTGTGATTCAACAACCCAGCAAAACAAATCACAAACTGAATTTAGTATGAAAAACAGCAGTGTGATTGAATCCAAGCTCATATTTAAATTTTAATCTGAGCATGGAAATTTTGGTGGTCATGGCCGGAATCTTCTATTTCTTTTAGATTTCCCAACAGGACACTCATTGCACAGTCTAGTAACTGATGGCTTCTGTCCAAGTTCCTGGCTGAGTCCAGAAGGTAGATTGTTGCTTCTCCTTATGCTGAAAAGTGCCGGCTTATCCATTTTTTCGTCATGGCCTTCAGCTAGTATTTTTAGATGGCCAAGATGCTATCAGAGATAGTATTTATTTGGGTGACTTCAATTATTCTCTCGTTGGCAACAGGACGATAACTTCCTGGGCTCAGCTATGTCCGAGTCCTCTGTCTCCGTAAGTTCCTTGCAAGGTATGGCTCTGTGTGTTTTGCAATGAGAGGCTGTGTATTTTTAGTAGTTTCCCCATGTAATGAGGATCCAACGAAGACATGACTTTTGATTGATGACTGTATTTAAGAAGCTATTTAAGGAGCATTAGGTTTCCATGTTCTTTTGCTTGGGTTCAGCTTTTTAAACTACTCTTTCTCAGCAGCTTCAGCCTGACAAGGAACATTTTGTTTGCATTTCATTTTTATTTTTAGGCATTTGCAAATGAGCCTACCCTGAAACAGCAATCTGCTCCATCCAGATGGGGGCAGAGTGGTGTCACAGATTCCTGTATTCATCCCACAGAGCAAGTGGGATGAATCCTAATCCTTGAGCAAGTGAAGCATGGCTGACCCTGGTTCAGGCACTGAAGATACCCAGTTCTTACCCTCAGGGAGTCTGTGGGCTTGTGAGAGTGTGATGCCTGAATCATAACAGTGAGAATTGCTATGAAAAGGAAATACTTGGAATTCCCCTAGTCTAGGGGGCTCTAGGAAGGACTTCTTGAAGAAGTGGTAACTGAGCATTTATCTGAATAATACACAGAATTTAATAAGATAAGGGAGAAAATTGGGGGAAGTTTAGGGGTGGCCAGAATCAATAGAATAAATGAATTTCCTGAGGTTGGGAGGAACCAATGTTTAACTTAAAAGGGGGAGAGGTAATACATCTGGAACTTAGAGAAAAAGGGGGAACCATGAGTTGAGGCTGAAGATGTAAGAGGAGGGGCTGGACCATATGGATTCCTAGGAGGCTACTGGAAGGATTGTAATTTCTCTCCTCAGAGTAAGAGGAAGCTACTGAAGAGACATAAGCAGTAGGATAACAATATCTGATTTGTATTTTTAAAGGACAATCTAGATCTCGATCGCCATTATCTGGGTTAGAGGTGATGGTGGCTTGGCGTGGAGTTGGCTATGGAAACATAGTGAAGTGACTTCCCAGGAGATAATTAGGAAGTCACATTGGCAGGATTTACTGACCGAGTGGATGTAGTAGATGTGGGAGAGAGAAGTACAGAAATAACTTCAAATTTCTTGGTATACAGGGTTGGGAAAATCACATGTGGGTAAATGTGTCTGCATTTTTCCAGACTAAGAGGAAGAAGTCCTTGCCGATCGCTAATGGATAGTAAGCCTCTCAATGCCTAATTGTCAGTGACTTTATAATAAGGTGACCAGACGTCCCACTTTTGGTGGGACAGTCCCAATTTTCAACAATTTGTCCTGCATCCCATGGCGTTTTTAAAAAGTTCCAATTAAAAAAAATATATTACAATACTATTTTTGCATTCTATGAAAAAAATTTTTTGCTCCATATAGACCAAATTTTTAATCAAGAACCCCCCTCCCCTGTCAATGGTGTCCCGCTTTACCAATTTTAAAATCTGGTCACCTTACTTTATAAATATAGCTTCTTCAAGCGGGAGGGATGTCCATAAGGAGGAGAACTAAAGAATAGATAGCTAGCTACTGTAATTTTTCTGAACTCTAATGATACTGCCTCTGGTGGTCAAATTATTTTCTGTTCCTTTAGCTTAATTTGTTGTGCATGCTTCTGAGTGTCCATAACCCTTTCAGCACATATAATTCAGCCTTTACTAAATCATATTTTAATCATCTGTTGATGTTCTAGCCTCTTTTGAGAGTTGGTTTGTTACTAACTCTCCTTTTAAGCACCTGCTAAAACCACATCTCTTTTCTTTGGTAACTATACCTTGATCTTCATTTGGGAACCACCTGTTCTTCACTCTGGGTTCAAAGGCCTGAAAACTTCTCCCTCCTCTATCTCCACGGCCACATTGTTCTGTTCAAGGACTCTGGCTGTGTAACCCAGCACTTTAATCGGCACTATTGGGGTTTGCAGAACCAACAGACATTTTGGAGCAGCTGGTGGCCATTTTGTTATTAAAAAGGAGTCATCCAGAAAATGAAGGCAATCCAGAAGGGGGCAGAGAGACACAGACATAATTGTATCCTGAGGACATCATTTGAGCTTCTGTGCAGTCTGATCTCCATGCCTTTAAAATTTTCAATTATGATCCATATATTCCCTTCTGTTTCAGTGAGTTTTGAGTTGGTGTTTTGTTACTTGCCAATAAGAGCTTTTCTAAAAAATAAGATCAATAGCCAGAATTAATGGCTAACAATGATGATGAATAATTTATTTTAGCTCTTACTATGCAAAGGTGCCATGACATTAAACATACTTTATTTCATTTATTTTATTTATTTATTTATTTATTTATTTATTTATTTATTTATTTATTTATTACAGGGACAGAGAGAGAGAGAGAGTCAGAGAGAGGGATAGTTAGGGACAGACAGACAGGAACGGAGAGAGATGAGAAGCATCAATCATTAGTTTTTCATTTTGACACCTTAGTTGTTCATTGATTGCTTTATCATATGTGCCTTGACCAGGGGCCTTCAGCAGACCGAGTAACCCCTTGCTGGAGCCAGCAACCTTGGGTCCAAGCTGGTGAGCTTTTTGCTCAAGCCAGATGAGCCTGCACTCAAGCTGGCGATCTTGGGGTCTCGAACCTGGGTCCTCCGCATCCCATTCCGACGCTCTATCCATGGTGCCACGGCCTGGTCAGGCTAAACATACTTTATCTAAACTTAATCTTCTGAACTACTCTATGGCATAGATACAATGATCCCCCATAAATGAATAAAATGACTGAGAATCGAGTGAGGATTCAAATCTAGGCAGCCTGACGCCAAAGCCCTTGTTTCACTATATTTCCCAAGAGTAATAAAGATCTCCCATTTTAACTGATACTATAACAGCACCTGCTTGAGAATCATAGCTGGTTTCTCTACTTGTTCAGTATCTCTCCTGTAACAAACGGGAAACAGCAGCAATGGAAGCCGTCACTCGTATTTTCTAGGTCAAGTCATGTGAGGTCTCACCATTTAAGATTTTAACATGATCAGATTTAGAGCACTGTCGGAGATTCTTCTGTCTTATCCAGTATGATTCCATGAAGGCAGGGAGCTCTCCCTCTGGCTCCAGATCCAGAGGTAATATATAACCAATTACCTCTTTGATGTCTCATATTAGTTGTTTCACAGGAACCTCAAACTTCACACGTCCAAAATGGGATTCCTAATTCCCAGATGCCACAGCAACCTGCTCCTCTTGCTGACCTTCCCATTTTAATCAATGTCAGCATCTTAAGACGACCCTAGGAAAACTCGGCGGTCTCTCTCCCCTTCTCTGTATGGCCCATGTGTCAGCATGCTGCCAGTGCTGTATTGACTGTATCTAAGACCACTCACTAGCCACCGGGACCTCCTGCCGGTTCATGGAGCACTCAGAGCTCTTTTGCTTACTTGGACATTTGTTCTTAGGTTTTCACTGCCCCAGTGCTATTTCCCCAGTTCCTTCTGTGGCTTGCTCCTTTTGCTGTTTCAGTTCCCTGGTCTTCCTGAGCGCTTCCTGGACCACTCTGTCTGAATCGGTTCTTTTCTCTGCTGCCAGTCACTTTCTATCACGTCATTTTCTTTACAGCTCTTATCTCCTATGGGATTTTTAAAATATTATTAATTTACTTACTTATTTGCTGTGCCCCCACTAGAATGAAGCTTCTTGGAAATAGTTCCCTTATCTCTTTAGTTGACCTTCATATGTCCATACATGATGCAATGCCTGGCAAGTCGTCAGCACTCAGTAATTATGTAAAATGAAAAGACCAGTGAGCACATGATAATGAAGTTGTATGGTTAGAGAATCAGATAACTTCTTCTCTATTGCTTAGCTATATATACATCATTAGCTAAATCATTGAATTTCTCTAGATTTTGTTTTCTGAATCTGTCAAAAAATAAAAAAATAAGAAAGGGGAGGGGGCTAATGGTGACCATGTGGCCCTCCTCAGCTGGCAGGGTGACAAGGACCTTAAGTGAAAAGGGCAGGAGCAGTGTGAATATCCAGGGAAACTTATTAATTTGTGCATGACCCATGGCTCAGGAGGTAGGCAATCAGAGCTATGGAATGGTGACAAAAATGACAGTGTGGGGACCAGTGAAGAGCCCACTTGTAACATTTGCAGAGTAATTAGTGCCACACAGAGCAAAACATTATCTAAATTTGTTCCAGAATATACTCAGCCACGGGAAATTATCTTTAAGTATTGGAAAGAATGTTCCAGAATCCAGTGCCTATGCTAATGTCTATCACTTGAGTCCAGGGTTCAGTGTTCGGGCTCTCTCCACTCAGTATGACTTCTGTGCCCAACAAAATTAAATTCTTGGGCAGAGTAATTACATGTCAATGCTGCTGGGCTATTAGTCTCAAGGGGCCAATTTTCTAGCCATTTGTTGCCATCTGAAATGTCAAATTTATTACACAGAGGGCATGACAATACATACAACATCCTCTCCTAAATAAGATATGAAAGGCACTAATCAGCACTGTGGCTGCAAATGACAAAGGTAATAAGATGTTGCTTTAGCTAAAAAAGGTGATCTAAATTAATTACATGCATTATTTTAAGAAAAATAAAACCTTGTAATGTAAGCACTACCTGAACACAGGTTCCTCAATTCGAAGACTCTATGCCATTGAGAAGGCTGATTAATGGCACTCTCTCATGTTTTCATAGATTTCCAGGGCCTGGGAGAAAAGGTACGGGGTGAAAAATAGAAGCTCCAGTGTTAATTCTTGGCTCTACTATTTCCTGTGTGACCTTGGACAAGTCACTTCTTCTCTCTGATCTTCAGTTTTAGTTCCCTTACCTTAATGATAAAGCTTGTGATGTTTTGGTATCATCCTTGAAGACTCAAAGGAAGAAATCGGTAGTTCAATACATTACAAGTTGAAAAAGTTACGTCAGTATAGAATTAACTGTGCTTATGTAGTGGGCATTTGTTGACTTTGCCTGTCCAGTATCATTTTTACTGATTTTATTAAAGGTGAAAGACTCTAAACTTCATCTGGGGGGAATGCTCCTGCCTTTATTTTAGTCTACATCATTCAGCTTGCTTTTTTAAAATCAGAAATGGTTATATGACTCTGGCTTGGCCAGCTAGGCATTCTGTCACCTTGGCCTCAGTAATTGGTTTATAGATGGTGTGTAACTTGGTCCAGGACAATGATACTTAGTATATATAGAAGGGGACAATGGCAAAGAGACTACTTTTTCCCTTGGGAATATAATTGGAAAGGGTATAAAACATGGTGCGGAACAGAGAGGTAGGGTAATGTTAAATCATAATGACAGCTTTTGAACCCCTGGGTCCAGCCAGCAGCTCACAGTGCTTTGGGGAGTGCCTTATCGAGACCAGGCACAAAAAAGGCGTGCAGGATTCATCACTGAGTGGGACAACCAGGTCTTGCTCTCAGGGACCTCACATTTCAATGGTATGAGCCAATAAATTCTCAGTTTGAGTGAAATGTTTATCATTTTTGTTCTCGATACTGAAAGTTCAGGATTTTATTACCTAATTTATGAAATGGTAAAATAAATACCAATTTTGCCAAGATATTGTGAAAAGCCTTCAGCATATAGTAGATGCTAAATAAATGCTATTGAAGTAGACATTCATCAATATTTTTGGCCACCCAACATTTGAATCCCTTTCCTTTGTTTGGGGAATCTCCCACCTTATGAGTCAGAACCCATTTTAGAGGCTTGCAATGCCACTAGGCATGGGCACCCGGCTGAGGCTTCATGAGTTGGATGCATTTGAGATAGACGTTGAGTCTGAAACACACTACACAGTGCAGTGCCACCCACATAGACTTCATTCTGGGGAAAGGAATGCTAATGGTGGCCGCTGCCTGTGATCGTACTCAGTAGGGGCAGCACCTCTAGCAGCTACACCCAAAGCCCTGCTTCAGAGGTGCTCACTGTGCTGACTGCAGGGTCAGTGAAGGTTGTGTGTTCCCATCAGACCGTCCCTGCGAAGAAAGGACTCCTGGCTGTGTAACTGCAGATGTGGTGCTCCTGACAGCCTTGAGAGTATGGAAACTATCCAGCAGGCAGGAAGCACAGCTTAAATTAGCTGGACTTCATTTCTCTTGCTTGCATGACGTGACAGTTCCTTCAGCCTTTGAACCGTCTATAGCAGGGGTCCCCAAACTACATCCCGCAGGCCGCATGCGGCCCCCTGAGGCCATTTATCCGGCCCCCGCCACACTTCCGGAAGGAGCACCTCTTTTATTGGTGGTCTGTGAGAGGAGCACAGGATGCATCCTCACCCATAGTTCCCATTAAAATACTGGTCAGTTTGCTGATTTAAATTTATTTGTTCTTTATTTTAAATATTGTATTTGTCCCCATTTTGTTATTTTACTTTAAAATAAGATGTGCAGTGTGCATTGGAATTTGTTCATAGTTTTTTTCATAGTCCGGCCCCCCCCAATGGTCTGAGGGACAGTGAACTGGCCCCCTGTGTAAAAATTTTGGGGACTCCTGGTCTATAGTATAAACATACTGAGAATTCTTGACCTTAGATGCTAATGTTATTTGTCCCAATCAGATAGATTTTGATGGCAGAGTGTATAATTCAGCTGTGTAACATTTAAATGGAGTCAAAGAACAATGAGTGGTCAAGCTCAAGGTTGGATTCCCTCCTCTGGGTGGAGTGACTCAGCCTCTGCCACTTTTGTCCTTTGAAGTTGGTGAGCCAGATGTTGGTAACATCCAGGTATTCTGCAAATGGTGACTATGAAGAAAAAGTGCTCGTGAAGAAATAATAGGCATACCTCATCCCAATTTCCTTTGATGTTTTCTCACTGTCCCTACTGCTGTATGGCTAAGGTGACCAGACGTCCCTCTTTTGGCGGGACAGTCCCAATTTTTAACAATTTGTCCCGCATCCCGTGGCATTTTTAAAAAGTCCCAATTTTTGGAAAGAATGCACGGAAAGCTAGAGAACGGCGGGAGAACGGGAAGGGAATATACGGTTTTCAGGAGGAGACCCCGCCTCCACCTGGAAGCACCCGCACTGCCGCAAGAGCTGGCTGCCCCGTGTGGGACCCCAAAACAAAGAACTTTGGGCGGGACGTACCTGCTGGAGCTGCGGCTCTCAAGTCCCTTAACAACCCATAGGCCCGTGTCCTGGATGCTGGCGTGCAGCTCCGGGGCTCCGCGAGGCGCAAGCCGCTGGGTCTCCAGCAGGCGGTGGGGCTGGATGCAGGGAGCGCTTGTGCAGCTCCCGCATTGGTTTCAGGATCATGTAACCCGATCCCTCTGACTCACTCAAAATTTCCCATATAGTAATATTTCCGAAAATGATCTTTTTAATGAGGTATCATTATTTAAAAAAATAGATTGATAAGGAAAACGTTAAATCTTGGGCATCACCAAAAATCACAATAGAGAACAAATGCTTAGAAATATTTCATCATTTGGAAACAAACCATGTTCTATACAATAATAATGCACTAAAAATTGTCGAATATGCACTGTCTTTACCAGGAACTAATGCTGTGACTGAACGCATTTTTTTTCTATGGTAAATAAAGTGTGGACATCAGAAAAATCACAATTAAGTGTTGGGACTTTGAAAGCCATTTTATGTGTGAAATATAATTTAACAAGTTCTTGTGAAAAATTTCATGACGTTTTAAACAACGACAGCAATCTACTAAAAAAAATTTACTCGAATGAGAAATATGCCAAAGAATAAAATAATACTATACATAACTTTTAATGTATTATATTTGTAAATTGTACTTATGTTGAAATTTAAGAAAATATATTTACAATACTATTTTTGCATTCTATGAAAATATTTTTTGCTCCATATAGACCAAATTTTTAATCAAGAATACCCCCCCGCCCCACTGTCAGTGGTGTCCTGCTTTACCAATTTTAAAATCTGGTCACCTTATGTATGGCCCATCTAATGAGTCACTTGTGACCATAGGGAGCACAGTTCAGGGAGGCTAATAATCGCTTTTTATTGAGATGTATATTTTTCCTCTTCAATTCATTAAAAGTTTTTGAGACAAATAAATAAAACAGACTTGATACAGATCCAGTCTCCTTCCCTTCCATAGATCATTAAGAAGTTGTAATTGCTTTCCAACCCCCAGGAAGCTCTCGTCTGGAAGAAGAAAGCGTTAGTGTGCAACTCCCAGGCAATTGTTATTATTCCGAGGAATTAATTCACTCTAATTAGTTTTAAATCTATTAACAGAAATAGAAAGCTGAGTGAGGGACGGGCGGTCTGAAAACAACACTCTCCGTAGTCACTTGTAAGAACTTTCCACGTGCTCAACAATTGGGCCGCTGAGAATCAAACCTTGTTAAAACAAACAAACAAAACACGTATAAATCAGGATATAGCTGGAATGATTCCTGAAAGGCACATTAGCATTATTTTATTTTCTGAAAATCAGAAATCAACCATAACTTCTCTCTCCCAGTGGAAGTGTCCAAAATGAGTCCAACACAAGCCCCAAATGAGATAAATGACTGAAATTGAGGCTCACCAAGGGCAGATTTTGCTTAGGGAATATTGGTGCTTGCTTGAAATGATTCAAGAGGTTTGGGAGAAGCTCTATCCTTTTAGGAAGTAGCTTTCCCATCATGTGTTCATTAATAGAAAGTGACATTTTTGAGATCCTTTCTCCAGGTCTTCTTTTAAATGGCTCATTCACCCAGGAGAGGGAACACCTTTTCCTAATTCTCATGGGAGAGCTAGCACACCTTAGAGCCAGCTTTGGGGCAGACCAGTACCGGGCTGAAGATTGGAGGTTGTCTTCTGGGCTGGAGTTGTCTTGATATGGAGCTGGTATGGTTTTTAAGGCAAACTGGTGGCAAATGGTGGAGGACATGAGGGTCTGACTTGGTTTTATAGGCACTGGCAAGATTTTGGAATTTTCAAGAAGAAGAGTGAGAAGTCAGAGCTGTAGCACCTGTGGAACATGAAAGATGAATTTGAAAAGATCCATATCAGAAGCATGGGAGCCCAGAAATCAGGGCCGTGGTCATGTCAGGGAAGCGATGCATTTTGGAAATGTTTCTGGGCAGAATGGCAATGGAGACACAGAGGGAACAAAAAGCCAGTATATCACCAGAGTCCGACACAATGGATTTGGTTTTAGACACAGCTGCTACTACAAATATCAAAAGCAATAGACGTAAGATTATTGTTCTAGGGACAATAATCTTACTTTCCCGTAAAGCACATTGGTCAAACTTATTTACCTTTTGAACTAGTCAGTGAATAAATAACTGAAGCTTTTTGAAACTTATGGCTATTAGGTTGGAGGACATGTCCCCACGTTAAAGGGGCAGCTACCACCCAGCTCCAGTGAGTTGCTGCCGTCCAAGAATGGGACCAGGATTACCAAATCATCCCATTACTTAAGAGAAGCCAGAATCAAATGCTCTATAAAGTCTCCTGTTTCTTCAATTTTGACAACTCATTCAATCTTTTATTTCTTGATACTCTAATGAGCCAATCCCAGGCAAGTCTGCCGAGCTGCCCAGGAGCCCTGGGTTTGAATCTGGATGAACTAAGCCGAGTTTTTATGGAGTGAAGCAGAAGGGAAGACACAGTGATGGTGCATCCATTGGGAAGTGTTCTTTAAGCAGCTGTAACTGTGCTAGCACAGGGCTAGATATCATGGGAGATGTAACCTATGCCTGCCGCCCTCAAGAAGCTGACAGCTTTGCTGGGAATGCCAGGCCAATGAAACAGCCGGAGAAGAATGCAGTGCACTATGTGATTAAGAAGAGCTATGGAAAATGAGATTCCAAGAAAAAGAGAGATCAGCATTGAACATACCCTGGGTCTCAAAGAGGTGAAGGAGAGCTTTCAAGAGGAGGCAGAGAATGAACAAGGAGCTAGAGAATTTTCTCCAGGGTTCATGTTCAAGTCAACTGCACCTCAACAGGTCCTGTGATTTCTCTGGGGAGGGAGGCATGGGGTGGCAGAAAGCAGGTTGAAAGAGCACATTACACTTGGAAGCTGGTTCTACATTAATGATCATGAACAGACCAGTTTGGACTATTTATTTTACCTTGTCTCCAAAAGGTTTTCCATGCTCCAGTTCCTGGGCCCTTGTCATCTAGTGTAAGCATTAACAATAAAGAAATACAACTCTGACAGCTTATATTAGGCAACGACACATCTCTCTAAAATACTGAGATGATTCCCGATGCTGGAGCAGCACCTCGTCCAGTGTTGGCTTGTTTAGGATCGCCCGAGGAGTGTGTAAAGAGGGTAACAGAACAGCGGGCTTCTTAGAACAGGGGAGTATGGTACAAAAGAAGAGATTTGTCATGGATTTTATACCAGGGCTTTGGCAGTACGGCAGAATGTCAAATAGACTTTTCCCTGATAACACCTCTGTATTTGCCTCTTGATTTGTCTTTCTTTTTCTATTTGTTGTTATTCCCCCTTCTCCCAAATTGCTGACATTAACAGTAAGGACAGATATATTTCTTGGGGGATAAAGAAAATGGTATCTTTGTCTGGGGCTGGTATTAATCATTCTATT
This sequence comes from Rhynchonycteris naso, assembly GCA_037038555.1. Lineage (NCBI taxonomy): Eukaryota > Metazoa > Chordata > Mammalia > Chiroptera > Emballonuridae > Rhynchonycteris > Rhynchonycteris naso. The sequence continues at coordinate 106,423,363 of CM073003.1, read as the reverse complement.
TAAACGAGCTTTTCATCAATAGGTAGCATCAATGTGTGGACCACATTCTATCACCACAGTTCAATCACAGCCATGCTGCTTCTGGGCTCAGGTGAGCACCAAGAAGATGTTTCTGCATTTCCCCTTCTGCAAGGGAAGACATGAGAGTATAACAACCTCCCAGAAAACAGCATGACATTTGTCTGACTGTTCAGTTTCGGGGATGAATGGCACTTGGGGAAGGAAGCATTTTTAGAGTAAAGATGCACTGTTTTCCATAAATAGGTAGAGATTTGTATCTCTTGCCTTTCCAACATATTAATATTATGTTTGGGTGAAAAAAATCAGACCATATTTTTTCCACAACAGCATGGATTCTCACACCTGATGCAGTTTTGAGATTACTGGGCTCTTATCTCTGAAAACAGAGGGAGTGGGAGGGAGTGAACAGAGGGGAGGAGAGCCATGGAGCAAAACTCCAAAGGATACTGGTCCTCCCCGATTCCTCTGGGACCATCACATGCCTGTCAAGTCAGGTGGTTGATTGAACCCAAAGTTCTCAGATGGGTCCCTAGAGCTAAAATAATGTCCCTCCCACGAGATACTATCATCTCCATTACAGTGGGGACTATATAGGTTGTGTGCAGTCAACAGATACTTGTGAGAATGGTTAGAAGGATCATTTCAGAGAATGGTAAAATACTAATGACATTTATTAAATGCTTTGTGGCTGACTTTGAAAAGTGAAATTTCAAACATTCTTCGGGGATTACGTGAAACCTTTCTTTTTCAATTTCTTCTTTTAAAGGATTCTGTTTCTCCCTTCAGTGATAAAGTAACCAAGTGTTGGAACAATCACAGGATTATTTCTTTAGGTTATCACAAACAGTTGATGTCACACAATTCAGAACATGGTGCAATTAGGTTTTGCCTTAAGTTACAAACAGCAGATGAAAGCCATTCCTTACCCGGATGATATAGTTTTCTTTCTTTTTCCTTTCTCCAAACCCCAGCAAGGGGTGCCCTCTCCAGACAGCTACTGAGATGTCCAAGTCAAAGAGTATTAATCAGTGGCTGGTGTCTATCTAGTCAAGAAGAATTCATAGTTGAATTTATCAAGCATGCTAGGAATTTATTATGTGCAAGATATTAGACTCTGTGCTTGGGGTGCACAGATGAATGAAGCACATTACTTGCCATCAAGAGCTAATAGACTAGATAGATTGACACGGAAACATGAAATTTCAATATGATGCTGTGAGTGGTAAGCCATAAAATAATGGGAGCTCTTAAATCAGCCTGGAAATCTAGGGAAGGCATCCTGCAGAAGATGACATATGACTTGAATCTTGAATAAATAGGAGGAAGTAATCAGATGAAAGAGGGGACATCAATGTGTAAAGAACCACCTCTACACTTAGAATTTATTGATTACTTTCCCTGGGCCGACCTCTGTGCCGTTCATACATGCCTTTACAGAATTCTCACAATAATCCTGTAAGTTTGGTACCCATAAGTCCATTTTATAGGATTTAAACTCAAGACCTGATTCTGAAACTCGATGGCTTATTCATTGCAGTACCCTGACTCTCTGTCTCACAAGACATAAATTGATGTGATTATTAAAAAACAACAAAAACAAAGAAAATTAGTGTGTATACCGACTTGGCCAAGAGTGAGGAACAACACTGAAAATGTAAAGAAGTATTAGGAAGTCATTTACCATGGGGAGTTAATGAGAAATTACCATGAGAGGCTGAGCTGATAAAGAATGTGATGAGAAGACCAGAACTATTGATTTAGTAAGATGTGTGAAGTGTGTTCAAGCAGGTGACGAGTTGTGAATAGTTGTTTTTCCTGTAGGGTCCACCTGACCCCGCTCAACCCATCACTCACTCAGATCCAGTGGCATTGGCCCTCTTTTCTGTTCTTCAGAACAAGAAACTTGCCCCTACTTGAGGGCCTCTGTACTCAGTCTTCCCTTCTAGAATGTTCTCCCTCTAGGTCTTTTTCATCACTTCATAGATCAGCTCACCTGTCAGCTCCTCAGCCTTGCCTGACCTCCTGACCTAAAGAGCCCAATCGCTCTATCGACTTACCCTGTTTTATTTTCCCATAGCACTTATTGCTCTCTGAAATACGATGTTTATAAGTTTATTTGTGTACCATCTGCCTCTTTCTACTAAGAGGGTGAGCATTTCATTTTGCTCACTGCTGTGTTCACAGCAATAGTGTTCAGCCCACATAGTTGTTGAATGAATGCATTTTTTGGTTAAAATAACTTTGCAAAGTAGAATAAGAATTTTGTTTTGGTCGTCACTTTACGGAAAATAAAATGGGACACTTGTGGTAATATAACATGTTGAAAGTCAAGTAATAAAAAAAGAAATGGAAGGGTCAGGAATTTCTTTTAATAATATATTTTATTAATTTTTTAAACTTATTGTGTTAACATGGACTTGGAAGAGTCAGAAATTGAACCCAAGTCTCCTTCCCTGCTGAAAGCTCCTGTCAGCTACTTTGGAAAAAGGAATTGTGCTGTTTTCCTTTTCCACTGATTATCACATTTGGGGCGGAATGCCCTTAGATTAAAAATTATTTCTGTAAGTTCTCCATACCTTACTTAGTGTACCTCACTTGTTTATCTTCCTTTAATTCTCAGGGAGATTTCCTTTTCTAAGATATAGATACCAGAGTGACTGGGTAGACCTTGGTTGGAAGGTAGACTAGATGTCAGAAGCCTGGGTCATGGCCATGATTCTTGCTGTATAACCTCGGGCCCGTCTGTTCTCTCTGGATCTGTTAAGTGAGGGGAATGAACTCAACAATCTATGAGAAAATGTGTCTTAGATGAAAATTTCAATATGAGTGCTAGGACTGGGTGTGGTATGTGTATTTGTGTGTGTGTGTATATGTGTGTGGTATTATGATATGGTGACCAGATGTCCTGCTTTTGGTGGGACAGTCCCAATTTTTAACAATTTGTCCCGCGTCCCATGGTGTTTTAAAAAAGTCCCGATTTAAAAAATATATTACAATACTATTTTTGCATTCTATGAAATTTTTTTTTTGCTCCGTATAGACCAAATTTTTAATCAAGAACCCCCCCATCAATGGTGTCCCGCTTTACCAATTTTAAAATCTGGTCAACCAAAATCTAATGGTGCACTCTTCTGGCTTTTTACAGTGGGAACATAAAGTCCGCAGGGTACCAGGAGTTGATTTCTTTTGTCCCAAGTGCCCTGATTAATGAGTCCTTATGGACTGCAAGATGAAGTGAATGAAGAAGTCTCCAACTTTTCTGCTTAGTGTCCTAATATCATTTTATTTTCTTACTCACAAACAACGGAAGCTAATTTTAGCTAAGCTAAGCAAGAGGAAATGGTAGGAAGGTTTTTGGGGGGCCTCACAGAATCCAAGCAAGCCAGAGGACCAGGCCTGAGTACGAGCAGGAACAAAGAGGTTGGGGAGGGCTTGCAAAGAGGAAGCATGCCTTGGTTCTGTTGCGAGGAAAGCTTAGCAAAGATCATCTTACACATAGGTGTAATGAAAACCCCCATGTTTCTCCTCCTTATCAACGTCCTGGGTGAGAGTGCCTGGAGCAGTCAGAGACTAGTAAGGAAACAAAACCACACTAGTGATTTTAACCAAGAGGCTTGAGGGAATTGGTTAAACAGAAGTCGAAGGATTGCAGGAGTGAAATGAACACTAAGACAATGCAGATTTTGTAAGTGTAGGAAGATGCTTCCGTGCTAGGACTGGGACACAAGAGAAATCATTGCTGTTATCAGGATTTAGAAGCTTGGAGAAGCATGGAGGAGCTGAATCCCAAAACTTTGTGGGGAGGGCACTAGCCAGCCTCTGCTGGTAGGTATCTCAGGGGTTGGAAGAGGAGTCACGCGGGGCTGAGGCTCCGACCTCTCAGGAGCAGGCACTGCCTGGCAGGTGCCTCCGGGGGAGTGAGACGAGGGTTCAAGGACTGTGGACAGAAACTGGAGAGGAACCAGTTGCTTTTGGAATGAACAACAGCTGCCCAGGGAAACAGCAGCAGCCATATGATACTGACACAAAACCCAGCACAGGGGATGAAGTGGCTTGCCTTCTCCTTAAGCTGCCAGTTTCCCCATTGGCAGAAGGGATCAGGAAGCCCCTTGGCAATGGAGAAGCACAGCGTACAGAGCCCCAGGTCCAGTGCTACAAAGCTGAGGAGCAGTAGCTCCGTAACCTGCAGAACACTGTATTGGCAGGACTTGGGGCAAGGGCTCACCCTCTGGCTTACTAGGGCAGGGCACAGATGATCTGACCTTTTTCTCTCTCATCGAAAATGGCCCACTGGAATTGCTTTCCCAATACTATACATACCACGGGGAAGAGGTAATTCTCCATGGGGAAATACAGGCGATTTTAGAACAATGGATGTCAGGGAGGCACAATGCCACGTATCTACTGTGGCCTCTTCAGAAGAGATGCTCCTGATGGACCCTGAATGTTGGTATCGTTTCCCCTCCCATAGAAATACATAGAATGGACCCTCTTGTCATTTTACAGCATCAAAGCTGCTGCTTATTTATGTCAGACTACAAATTGCAGATTCCCTGTTTAGATGGGGGTTATAAATCCCACGTTGAACTTTAATTGGGGTCAAATAAAGGAGCAAGTTTGGGGCTGTTTTCTCCCATGGTTGGGAGACGAACATAGGGCGCTTAGAACCTGTTTATCTTGGCAGGCAGAAAGGTAGCTGCGTGAACGGGATTTTCATGCCCGTGGCTTCACAACATAAAGCCCCGTGCAGCTCCATGTTTGCGTTGCAAATCCTTATTACTCCCCACTTATATTTGTGGAGGGAGGGAGGGGAACAGATTGTAGCAGAGCCCCTCACCTCCTCCAGTTGCTCTATTTTATGCCTAAACAGATACACACAAACATAGAATAATAATAGCTCTGGATGTGGAGGAATTCAGTGCATGGTAATTAGTGCGTCGGCAGCTTTGAATTTCTTGATGTTAAGGACATCAATTCTTTGCTGACGTCTAAGTTACTTGCAGATACTTTACTCCTTCCACTCTAAGTTTTCTAAAACAACTTGGGCTTATGTTCTAAGTGAGATTTTTCATTTATGTTTTATGCTGCTTGACTCCAAAGACTTAGAGAGTTCCTTAAAATTAAAAGCTCTCATGAATTTCTTCAAGGGTGGTTGCAAAGAATTATTGATTGGCTAAACTATCTATTTTACATACAAATTTATTAGTTGAAAATACTGAAAAAAATAAGTCAAACTTACCAGTATTTTTAAGGCAATACATTTAAAAATATATATGTAAAATACATAAATATATACAGTGTGTCTGTAAAGTCATGGTGTACTCTTGACCATGTGACCGGTCAAAAGTATACCATGAATTTACGGACACACTGTAAAATAAATATAATATATAAATACATTATACATCAATATGAATATAGAATATTTAAAATTTTAAAACATAAATATGTAAAAATATAAATAATATATAAATGTATAAAAATATAAATGTAAAAATATACAAACGTATATAACAGTTAAAAATAAAATTACTTTCTTCCGAGAAGTAAACTTGCATTATAAGATTTTTATTTACATATACATAATGTCAGAGATATTTTCCAGGTCATTACATGTGGATTGCCCTCGATTTTACAGGGCCTGACTTCTCCGCTTTGATGATGGAGCTTGAGCATGTTTTCTTATTTTTGCTGCCAGAAACAGCTCCCCAGTGAGCATGCTTGTGCATCTATCTTTGCATGTGTGGGCTGTAATTGCGACAAGAGAGATGGGGGATCCCTGGCTCTTTGCAGTTCAGAATCATGTGTGCATTTAGTGGTCTTGTCTCTTTTGTTTCCTTCCCATATCCCTGAAGGTAAAAGTCCAAGTCTTTGTGAGGGCTTCAAAACCCTACATGACTGGCCTTCTGTTACCAATCTGCCCTCATTTCCTCCTTCTCTCCTGCTCTGTTCACTCTGCTCCAACCACAGGGCCTTCTCACTGCTCTGGGAACATAGAAACACACACCTGCCCGAGGCCTTTAGTGTGTTCTTACCTCTCCCTTGACCGCTCTTTCTCCTCGCTCTGGAATTTCTTTAAAGTCTCTACCTGCCTGTCATCTTGTCACCACTGAAGATTTTCCAGACCTCTGTGTTTAAATAGCTACCTTTCTGAACCCTTTTATCCCTTACCCTATTATTCATTTCTTCATAGCCCTTCTAACCTTTGATATATTCTATATTTACCAGTTTGTTTGTTTATTGTCCTAGTCTAGAACATAAATTCAAGATAGCCAGGGACTTCTTTGTTGTTGTTGTTACTTTATGTCCAGAGCATAGAAAAGCTGAGAAATCTGCCCTAGCCGGATGTCTCAGTGGACCAAGCATCATGCCGGCATGCCAAGGTTGCGGGTTCAACCCCCCAGCCAGGGCACACATGAGAAGCAATCAGTGAGTGCACAACTAGATGGAACAACTAAGTAAAACAATGAGTTGTTGCTTCTCTCTCTTTCTCTCTCCTTTCCCTCACCTGTCAAATCAATGGAAAAGAAAATTCTTTTAAGGAAAGCTTAGATTTCTTTTCTAAATCAATGAATAAATAATTTGAGAGTCTTCCAATGAGTGAGAGAGATTAAATGAGACAATCTCTAAGGTCATTGCAACTCAAATAGTCTATGATGCCAACAGGAATAAAGGTTAAACTTTCTAGAAGTCTTGTTGGAGACCCACTGGCATCTAATGTCACCATTGTCTCCTCCAATCTGTTCTCTTCACTCATGTCTAAATCTCATGATTTTCTCTCTCTCCTCTTCTCCTGATTGGTACCTCTTCTCCTTCAGATCTAAGCTTAAGACTTTGGGCAAGTGACTCTACCACCTGTAAAAGAGCAATCTCATCCTTGAACTTTCTGCCCAAATTCTCTTTATACGTGTGATAGCACCATTACTATATACATTGGTGCGATTGTTTTCATAGAGTTCTCACCCACTAGACTGTAAGCTGTGTGAGGGCAGGGAATCTGACTGGCTCTGTTCATCAGCACATGCACAGAGTCCAGCATAGGTTACATGGGTCATGACAGTCACTGAGTGCCTGCTGGGGGATGAGATGAACATGAGCTTGTATGATTGAATCTGTCTGACCCGCGCTGTGCTGTCCTTTGATCACTGATTCAGCACCTCCTGTTTTCAGTTGATTCTAAGGGGGGTATTGAAAAATGATACCTCCTTTGAAACCCAATTTAGGTCTCTAAAAAATGTTGAGGTTGAGACAAAGTGTTGATTGAAGAGGGCAATCTTAAATCTGATTAATCAGAGGACCATGTCACAGGAGCCCTTTGATAACACGTTACATTAGATGGTGAAAACTCAGAGTCAGAGGTCTGTGGTGCTCTCATGTTCTATCCCAGGAACTGTGTGTGAGGTTGTCAAAAACCAGGACTTGGGGATTTTCTTGTAAGACTATGTTGCATAGAAGCTCCATGCTTGGCAAACTCTTCCTGGGAGGCAGTGTCATCTGTTAACACCCCAGGAGTGATTAGATTTATTGAACAAAAACAGAATATTGTTTGTAAAGTAGCATGAAAGTGTCCATGGGGTACATCAAAATTGATTTTAAACTAAGTCAGGGCTGTTCTGTACCTAGCCTAATTATGATGTGGTACACAAGTGAATTCTGTTACCCAGTGATTCGGCTCAGGGAAAAAAATAAGCCCCAGTGGTAGATAAGCAGTGAGTCTTTGGAAGCTTCCTGTATGGGATCCTGCAACATGATGTTAGTCAGAACCCCGGAGCCCTAGCTGGGAAGGAAATGCTACTGTTTTCCTCTTTCCTCCCAGTCTTCCCTTTTGCATCTTGTTTCTATCCCAGGCATTACAGTAGACTTGGATCCCTGCACTCAACAGAGCTGGGTTCAAATCCTGACTTTGCCTCTTACTAGCTATGTGATCTTGGACAAGTGACTTTACCTCTTTGAGCCTGTTTTATCACCTGTAAAAGTGACATTACAGTCATAGTGAGGGCCATATAGGATTGTGTGAGAATTAAATGATGAATGCAGGTGGCTTAGTAGGGGACCTGGCATAAAAAAAAGCATAAAGATGTTGGTTACTGTCGTTATTTGGAATGTTCCTTCTATACGACACATGAGAAAGAAATGGATAACATGAATCATTCCCCATAGTCAGGCCTTCCTTGGGGATTTCCCCTCTGAACTTGGATGAAGATTCTGCACCTATTTGGGCATTTGGTTTATGTTCGAATGCTTGACGTTTTATAAGAGGCCGAGAGTTGGTTTGAGTATAAGAGCTATTCTGCACTTCTCCCTGTTTCCGATCCTTTCCTCACCAAAATGAAAATTTAATGTCAGAAAGAAATGTCGGTTGTTTCTATATTGATCTTGAGAGACAACTTATTTCTGTTTTAGAGAGCGTAGATGTTAGGGCCGGACATCAGGGAGAAACATGAGGGAAGCCGTACCAACCCTGCAGGCAAGCCACAGGACAGCTTTAAAGATGGATTTTATTTCTCTCTTATCTGCCAGCTCTCGTGCTTCTGACTGAGACCTCTTCTTTTTCCCAGCAGGATATTTGGGAAGAATAATCAGCACATTTAATTCAGGGAGGGCAGGAAGGAGAAGGGGTGGAACTTTGAGCTCAAGGTGAAATAATATTGACGATGCAGTTCCCAGCATCTTGCTTTTCTGCCTCTGGTCTCCAGGAGGGGCCTGGGCAGAGCTGGGAGGCAGAGCTGCTTTTTGAAACTGTCACTGAATTAATGTTACAAACACCTCAGGCAACACCGAATTAGCTTCTGACTCACCAGTCTGACATAGCAGAGATGTGGGTCCATCATGTATTCATCCATCCATCTATTCATCCATCTATTCATCCATCCATCCATTCATTCATTCATCTATTCATCCATCTATTCATTCATCTATTCATCCATCTATTCATCCATCCATCCATCCATCCATCCATCCATCCATCCATCCATCCATTTATTCAACAAATATGTGTTGAAGACTTAGCCACTCATCTACACACTCGAAACTACATAAATAACAAGACAGACAAGTCTCTTGCCTTCACAGAGCAGGTAACAACAACAACAACAACAACCAACAACAATAAAGAGGATAGTTGCCTATTCCGAAGGGTTTTGTCAGAGGGACGTGGTGGACGATAGGGACAGGCTTCCAAAAGACATGAAGTTCTACTTTCAATGCGGTGGTCATGGAAGGGTATTGTCACCTTTGGGTACATCAAGAGCAGCCAGTCAAATGTAAACCTAGATCCTGTAGGCAACTCATATTAGAAAACATGTTCTCGCAAGCAGTTCTGTTTCATGTGGCTCGAGATTTTGAACTGCGGAAAATTCTTTCTCTGTTTCACAGTGAAGTCCTCCAGCCCTGTTCTTGGCTGCTCTCCTGTTCATCTGGAGAGGAGGGAACATGACTACCTTGCTGATGAATAAGAGAGCCCCCATGTGCTAATGAGGGTCAGAGGGTGTAAGGGCAAATCATAATTAAAAGTGAGCCTGACTTGTGCTGACGCAGTGGATGTAGTGTCGACCAGGAACACTGAGGTCGCCAGTTCAAAATCCTGGGCTGCCTGGTCAAGGCACATATGGGAGTTGATGCTTCCTGCTTCTTCCCCTTTACTCTCTCTCTCTCTCTCTCTCACACACACTCTCTCTCTCTCTTTCTGCTTCTCCTCTCTAAAATGAATAGATAAATTTTTAAAAAATTTTAAAAAAATTAAAAATGAGAGGCTTGATTTTCCTGGTTAAAATAAGGGAAGAAATGTTTTCCCCTCCCTTTTCTCAGATCATTTACTTCAGAAAAGTTGCACAGTAATTGGGAAGTCTTTCTCTGCCTTTTGAGATGTAAATTACTTTTAAAAGGCTTCTTTTTTTTTTGCTAGTTTTATAACCCAGGCCTGTTTTTCTTAGGGACCTAGGAGCCATCCCTTTGAAATGTAAAAATTAAGGGCAGGAACATCCCCATGTCCCAGTTTCTCTGGGAGCCTAACTTCAATGGGCACCTTGCTCCAAATTGCAACACTACCTCTTGTAAACATTCTGAGAGGTTTATTTCTTCCTTTGTATATAACCAATTAACTAAGGCAGACCATCGCCCCCATTACCAGGTGAGTGGAGGAGGAACTGAGTGTGACATATGGTGCTGTCAGGAACTCTGACTTGCATGTAATGGTTGTGTCTGCCTGATTGTGTGAGAAGATGAGATTTCTTTCTGTTTCTGCGATCTGATAGTGAGTTGTCCTGCTCTGATGCCCTGGTGTTCTTTTCTCCTCCCCCTTTGTGCAGAGGTAGGGTAGTCCAGGCTGGGAGAAGATTTTGTCTTTAATTGTACTTACCAACAATAGTGAAGATAATCCGCTTTCTGTGAATATCTCTATTAGATTAGATTTACAGCTCTACCTTTTTTTTTTTTTTTTTTCTGGAAAGCTTTTCCAAATTCGTGGAAGTTGGATAGGCAGTGAGTGGCTCTTAAGCTTTTTGGTTTTCGAACCCTTTCTTCAAATGAGATGTCACGTGGAGTTCCAATGGATAAAACCATGGCAAGAAGAGCCTTCCCCAGATATTCTGCATCCCGGAGTCCTCCCCACGTCCTGCTGTCACTCTGCATGCAGTGGGAGGCGACTGGGGCACCTGCGAGGCTCCACAGAGCCAGGTGCATCCCAGATGCCACCGTGGAGGTGGTCTCTCGGCCCCCGCCTTCCACCCCCTCTCTGTTTCCACTTCGCTCCTCTTGCATTAGGTGTCTCACCTAAACTAGGACATCCGGTCAAAACTATGACCTGTGTGTCCCTCACCAGGTTTTCAATGCCTTCTGGCTCACGTCATAGTCATGCCTCACACTCACCTTGTGAACTAGGTTTTTATTATTATTACTCTCATTTCCCAGATGAGGAAGCGGAGGTTTGTGGATGCAGGATGAAGTACAGATTGTCTTGCACACATCCTTCTTCCTGCAGTCCTCACACTGAACCAGAGCTCTGTCCGTTTGTCTGTCTCTCCCAATACAGCCTGCTCCTTAAGGGCAAGGACACGACCCTTCAACTGGTGTCCATTTTACCTGGGACAGTGCTGGACATGCCCGAGATATTTGCAGAATGAGTAAATGCTTGTTTCCCATCGGCACGCAGCAGGGGAAGAGGCAAAGCTGATATGGGAATCCCCATCTGGTTGGTCCCAGAATCTCTGTTCCTTGTGGTGTCCTTCTAAAGGACAACTCTGCAGCTGGTGCCCAAGCTAAGGGAGGCACGTGGAGTGTGGGAAGGAAAAAATAAGCCATCTTTCTTGCATAAGGGAATGCTTCCAATATATCGTACGTTTTCACTGGTCTGCGTTTGCTCCATAACTCAGAGCGAATGAGTCCTTCGCTAGGTCGTGGTAAAGGATGGTGCGGAGAACGTTGCCTTTCATTTACCTGCCAGCCTCCAGCAATCATAGAAGTCACAGTGCCACTGCCAATAGTTCATTCCCTTCAAATCGGGGTGGCCGCCATCTATCTACAAACGAGACAGCTTGGTACACACATTTCTCTCAGTGTGAGCGCCATGGCAGTTTCAAGAACCCACCTTAGTGGAAAAGACGCACTCTCCCGATACAAAGGATCTAGGCTGATCGGCTTTCCTGGGAGCTCACGTTCACTGAGATGAAGATGCAGTCTTTTGAGGAATTTCTCTCTGGGATGAAATAGTATGTCGAGAGTAGGTTTGGGGTCTGATAAACCCGGGTTTGAATCCTGGTCCTCTGCTCACCATCTGCACGACACTGGTAATGTACACAACCTTGTTGGTTTTCAATTTCCCCATCTGTAAAATAGGAACAATATCACCCCTGTCACAGGATTGTTGCAAGGATTGAATAAGATGGGGCCAGGTGAGGGTCAGCATAGTACCTGGTGCAGAGCAAACCCAACATGAAGCTCTCTGTCTTTTACCTACGAGTTCCCAGTGAAGATGTTTTGTATCCGGCCAGGGCAGGTGGGTGAGCATCCCTGCCACAAGCAAGGGCATTCCCACTGCAGGGCTGTCTTCCTGGGAGGAGGACCAGGCCAGTCAGGGATGGTGCCAGCACACAGATAGCCCCAGACAAGACCCCATCCTCAGCCCCGCGCTGCGCATGGGGGAGGCAGGCACTCACTCCAACGTCTGCCCCTTTTACAACCACTTTCAAAGCTGCGAGCTGTTCCTATAATCAGAAAGAGGAGAATAAACACTCCTGGTCCACCTTAGACAAGGTTGCTTCTCCAGTGACCCCTCAACAGTATTAGGACCTTTGGGAGTTTCTGTTCATTTGCACTCCTGTCCCTGAATGCTCTGCTTTCCAGGGTAAGAGTTTTATCGTAGGAAGAACACGTGTGGGCCAAGGAAGTGGGTCGAAACCCCAGCTCTGCAGCTCAATCCCGAGATGAGCCCTGGGGAGTCTGTGTATCTCCAGGCTCCAACTTCCCTGTCTGCAAACTGATGATGATAACACCTGCCTCAGAGCTTGTCATCTGGATGGCCCAGCATGGCCATCTTGAGTCCTCTGTTGTTCATTCCCATGTCTTAGGAAAGATTTATCTGCAGGAAAACTAGATCAGACATCTGGCCTCTACCCAGGATATTATACCAATTTCTGCTCCCATCCTGATTCTCACCATGGGTATCTGACCCTCAGTGTCCACTGACACATGCCCTCTCCATGCTTAATCTCAGGTAATCCTATCACAGATGCTATTGAACTATGTAGTAGACACTGTTATTATACCCATTGCGCAGATGAGGAAACCGAGGCTTAGAGACATTAAACATTTTTTTTCCAGGACACACAGCCAGCGAGAACTGGAATAAAGATTCAAAACCAGGACTTCCCTGGAACACCTGCTTTGCCATCCCGAGCAGTTTAATTTTTCTTCATGATTTTCCTGTGTCCTGTCAAACCAAGTCTAACATGTCACCTGTCACAAATTCAGCTTTTGCCCTAATCTAAGACTATAGACTTCAGAGATAAACCAAATCTAAATATGTATAGATGTGCATAGACCCCTTTGCAGTTTGAGTGCTAATGTATCTGCTCAGGGCAGAGCGTGCTGAGTCTTGATGAATTCACTGTGGAGATCACCGAGCCTGCAGCTTCCCTTACTTTCTCCCACTCACAGGGCAGCCAGTTTTGCTGGGAGCACTTGAGAGAAAGCCCATCCATGCTTGAGAAAGCCACCTTACCTCTGATTCTCATTTTAACGCGGATGTCTCACTGCCTTTCCTTCTTTTGGGAGAGAAGAGCTTGGAAAACATCTCTTCTCTATGTTTCGGATGGGCCAAAGACACAAAGCCAGATACGCTCCTTCCCACAGCGTGGGGGATAGAACCGAGTATGTGTGCACAAGAGAATGAAAAATGCCTGTTATTTTCTTCAGGCTGGAGAATGATGTATGTCCCTGGAGTAACCTATTACCTTGGAGTTAGTCATTCCACACCGTGTTCTCTCTGCTGTTTGAAATGCCTCATTTTAAAAATGTTAAGTTTTTTTTCCCCTTCTCACTTAACTGTAGGAACATTAAATGCGCAACTTTATCAAAATGACATAAGATATATGTTCCTGCCAACAGCAACAGGAGAGGATTAACAATTCAAATGGGAACAGGGAAAGGTTGCTCTCAAAAGTGGGAAAGAGAAAACTTGATGGGGTTTCCTGCTCCTTCCTCAGCCTCAAGTGCAGTATTACCCACTCGGAGTCCCTGAGGTCCTGGTGAAGGAAAAGTTTTATGTCACAAGGAGGAAAAGTTTTATTTTTTTAAAATGATTTTGTTCTGTCTCTTTGAGATCGGGACTAGCGATACACATTTGTTGAGTGTAACACTGTATATCGACATGTCAAAAATAATCCTCATGTGTCTAATGGCCGATGTCTAAATTTGGTCTAGGCTCATACTTCTAGCCATTATCAGACCCTGACACTCTAATCCAAGAAAGAGCCAGAAAGCCTGTATGGAACAGAAATAGGGAAGGGAGAGGAGTGTGAGGGTGTGGAGCCCGGGGAGAGGAGGGGTGGGTGAGTCATGGTACACCAGAAACTCGATGCTACCATTTAGATGGCAAATGGCTTCCTCTACCATTTGGCTGATAAAAGCGGCAATTCGTGTTAGATTCAACTGGAAATTTTTGAGGAAGAGGGTTACTAAGATTCTGGATGAATTAACAGAATAGCCTTGCTCTTAAAAGGAAGAACATACCATTTTTCAAAATTTGCTATCATTCTAACAGGATGTAGGAAATGAATCTTTTGACTTCTCAAAATCCTTTCCTGGTCTGGAATTTGCACCTGTTGATTTATTTTCTACAACTCTCTTCTGCCTACTACCTTCTTAACCAGCATTGCCTTTGACATTGGTTTTTCCAGGCCCCCATCTAACCTGTCCCATCTCATTTTCTTTCCATCCTCACAGAGCATAACGCGATAGCTAAGGCACTTATATCAAGGGCACTTACAAAGGGAGGAGGGCTCCCCAGAAACCCCTCTCCATGATGACCAAGAAGAAAAGTCCCCCTCAATTGAAGAGAGCAGAAGTGATGAACTTGATCCAGTAAGAACATTTTGGTAATTTGAGAAGGGGGTGATTTTTGGGTGCCACCTGGTGTTGGTCTGGACACTTGAATTAACCCTCCACCTCTCTGGTCTCAGGACATGCCAATCTCTGACTTGTTCAGTGGACCTCAGGCATGCTGTCCCTAGAAATTATCAAGTGTTTCCTCACTCAAGGCCTTAGCACTCACTGTTTCTTTTTTCCTGGGACCTCTTTTTATAAGATCTTCTCATGACTAGTTACATCTTGAGATTCAGGACTGAGCTCAAATGTTACCTCCTTTACAGTGTCCAAAAAAACTACACTCCCCTCACTATCCCATTCATGTCATTTTCATTTCTTTCTGAAATGACCTCACTTATTTGTTTACTTGATAATTATTTGTTTCTCCCTATTTGAATGCAAGCTCTAGATTAACAGGAACATAAAAGCTCCTTGGAGAGCTTTGCGGATAGTTAGCTATCAGGAAAGGATGCATTTTGCTGAGGAGTTTGCAGAAGTATTGTCAAAATACGTGTGGATTTTATAACCTGGAGAGGAATTGCAGGAATGCAAGATGCAATATATTTTGACACTGCAGTTTATTGAGTGAAGTTTTTCCCCCTCTTCACCAACTACCTAGTTATATGATAGACGAGATAACGTCTTCCTTCTGGTCCCACGGTGGACAATACGATAACCATCTCTTGACAACAGGCAACATCCTATTTCTTTTGGTGTGTGCTTTGTCAAAATGTTTCCCAAGGAGATTCTCCTGCTTCTCAGATTTTTATTTTCAGAGTGTGTTTGCTGATATCCCTAATGCTATCTGAAATGTCTGAACTCACCGGGGGGCCTTAGGACCATGTGAAAGGAAAAACTGGAGGCTTTATGAATCTGAGCAGGCCCCTGTTGGACTTGAGGAGCTGAGATCCAATAACATCCCCTATACTCCACTCAACAACTACTGTTATTATAGCCTCCCCTTTGGGACAAGGTCTGATTCATTTGCCCAGGGATTCCCTAAGCTTAATGATAAGTATGAAGGATAGCAGTGGACTCCAATTCTAGTTGGTCCCCACTGCCCTCAGGATAACAGCCAGCTATTTTTTTCTGTGTATAAGTCCTTTCATTTCAAACCTTTATTTACTTATGTAGCCTTAAATCACAGTAATACTCACCTTGTGCTCTGACCTTGGCTAGACCACTTGAATTTCCTCAAACTCCTCATACTCTTTCTTACTTCTGAACATTTTCTTCTGTTCCTCTTCACCTGGTGAATCCATCCTTACCCCCCAGCCTCTGTTCTTGATCCTCTGCTCTGATTTCCCCTATTGTGCCTTGCTTCCATAGCTTTTATTTCATCTTTGTTTCTAGAGAGTCTCAGGGAGCTTTACTTTGAGGGGATATCTAAACCATCTGCTTGGAAATTATAGTCAAGTATCAAAGAACGCTCTGGCTTTATATCTACTGTTTAAGTTTTAACTAATGGAGGTCTCATATTTATTCTAGTTCAAGGGTTGGCAAAGACTCACTTGCAAATGGCCAGAGAGTCACTATATTAGATTTGGTAGGCTCCAACACTGTCTCTGTCATTCATAATTATTATTACTATTATTTTTTAAACATATAGGCTATAGGATACATTTGAGCTGCAGACTTCAGTTTGATAACCCCTGGAACTCTGGTTATTAGTATTATCAATAATAAAGCATCAAATTTTGCCAAGGCTGCCATGAGACTGTGAAAGACAAATATCCTTTTTTTTAAATTGTATTTTTCTGAAGTGAGTAGCAGGGAGGCAGAAAGAATCCCACATGTGCCCGATCAGGATCCACCTGGCATGCCCACTAAGGGGTGATGCTCTGCCCATCTGGGGCATTGCTCTATTGCAACTGGAGCCATTCTAGTGCCTGAGGTGGAGGCCATGGAGCCATCCTCAGCACCTAGGCCAACTTTGCTCCCATGGAACCTTGGCTGAGGGAGAGGATGAGAGAGATAGAGAGAAAGGAGAAGGGGACGGGTAGAGAAGCAGATAGGCACTTCTCCTGTGTGCCCTGACCGGGAATCGAACCCGGTATTTGCACATGCCAGGCTGACGCTCTACTGCTGAGCCAGCCAGCCAGGGCGAAAGACAAATATCTTTGCTGAACAATGAAACTTCATTTTTAGGCTCAATTATCTGATAATTTCTGTAGCTTCTTAGAGGATGTTGGCTATTTTCATGATGTTTGGGGAAAATTGGGAAATTGGAAAAAAGTTTGCCTCATTTCCTGTAAACCTTTGTAAGGTTTGAACTTACAAAAGGTTTGAACTTACTTAAGACTGTTTTGAACTAGTCTTAAGAAGTCACACAGCGTACACCTGTGACGTTGATGGGCATCAGTTGGTTGATATAGTGAGCCAAGTTTCTGTTTTTTTCAGGATGGTACCTGCTTTTGCTTTTTCCCTTTGACCTCCAAGAATCCACAATTATTAAAGCAAGTAGGGGAGAGGAAGTCATTACCAGTCCAGAAGATGCTAATGGAGGCTGTGCCCATCCTGTAATCGTGGCAAAGGTAATGAGTTAGTCGTAGTGTGCCCTCACTGGAAGATGACTTAGTGGCCACCCGAAAAGAGCAAAGGAAACCCCAGTTGTGAGATGACTAACTGCTGAGCTGGACTGGAGTCCAAGCTGCATGACTCTCACCTTCTGGGTTTTTTACACCTCACTTTGTTGCCTCTACTTGGCTATACTAAGTAGCTTAGACACTACTGTTCAATCTAGTGGGTGTTTAATACAGATGTGTTGGCTGGTTCACCAATAATTTCAGTGTCCAGGGTGCTCCATCTTACTGCAGTCTCCCCATGGCAGGCTTAACCCAAAGCCAGGCCATTCTCTTCCCACATGGAAGTGCTCCACTGATGCTTGTCCTGCCAGGTGGACCCTGTCAAGTGTATGTCCCCTGAGACACTTGACAACTGGGCTGTGGTTCTGATATCAAAGAATCTGCAGATGGCTGCTCATGGTGTTGGCATTTTCTCTGGAATGCCTGCTCCACTGTATTGTGACTTAATTAATACTGTACCTCTCCACAAGGAGCTCATTAAAGCAAGGCCAGCATCTGATCATGTGATGGATTGTACCAGATACACATTGCTCTATATATTAATCTTGCATATTAGCAGTAATCAAATCACTGAGGCTACTCTTGGGGGGACGTTTGGTGCTTCTCCAAAGCAGCAGGGTGCACTGGGAAGAGGAGGGCGGGACCAGAGGTTAAAACCTCAGCTAGGTAAACGAGACTGACATAGAGACATAGTGTCTGGAGACAGTCAGGATATGCCACTAGACGGTATAGATTTATTCCATTGGCTATATCAGCGTAGGGGCCTTAGTGGACAAGATGTTCTTGTCAGGGGAATATGAATGGGGTACCTGAGAAGAACATGCTGAACTTTTTTTTCAGGAACTATGTTATTTGGTTGGTGTTGGGCAGATAAAATATATTATGCTCACTTTGTTAAAGATGGCGCTGCCCACATGGAAGTTTGTTGATATTAATGTATGTTCTGGAATAGGCTGTGGGCAGGCAGGGTCATTATGGCCTAAGGCTTAGTTTAAGAGTAAGTTCTTCTCCACACCCTTGACTGATTGGATGATGTAGGGTGGTGCACTCTCCTGAAGAATCCCATTATACAGAGACTTCCTTGTTTGTATAATTGGATTAAAGGTTTTGAGTCTATGCTATAAAATGGGAGAGAGCAGTAGTTTGATCTCTCCCTCTTGGTTCTTGGTTCCTGAGGTAGAAGAGAGGAGAGCAGATTAAGGCCATGTGGAGGAGAAGTAGCCAAGATGGCAGAGTGCTGAGGAAGAAGCCGGTTTGTTAAGAGTTTGTGCAGGAGGAGATGGGAAACAGAGGTGAATAAGTCTGGTGAGCTAGAAACCTTTGCTTCTAGGAAACTCGAATAAGTCAGTAGCTTTGTGAGCACTGAATGTGTGGGTTTTGGAGCTTAGTGTGTGGTTTTGCTTGCCCACCAGGTGCAAGCTAGAATTAAAGCTGATGGCTCACCAGTTCGTGGCTCCTGTGTTTCATTACGATCTGTTCGAATCTAATGTGAACCTGCGTAGGTCAGGCAGCTATGAAGGTGTCCTCGACTACTGGCTTTACAGTTGGGTATAGTACCAATGAAAGCTTCTTTTTTATTTTTAAATATTATGATGTCTGTTTGGGGGTTGTAAAGCCAGTAGTCAAGGCCGCCATCACAGCAGCCTGACGCGTGCAGGTTCGCATTAGATTCGAACAGTCGGTAAAACACAGGAGCCACGAACTGGTGAGCCATCAGCTTTAATTCTAGCTTGCACCCGGCGGGCAAGCAAAAACACACACTGGGCTCCAAAACCCACTCATTCAGTGCTCACAAAGCTACTGACTTATCCGAGTTTCCTAGAATCAAAGGTTTCTAGCTCACCAGACTTATTCACCTCTGTTTCCCATCTCCTCCTGCACAAACTCTTAAACTGGCTTCTTCCTCAGCACTCTGCCATCTTGGCTGCTTCTCCTCCACATGGCCTTAATCTGCTCTCCTCTCTAATACTAACCTCAGGAACCAAGAACCAAGAGAGAGAGATCAAGCTACTGCTCTCTCCCACTTTATAGCATAGACTCAAAACCTTTAATCCAATTATATAAACAAGGAAGTCTCTGTATAATGGGATTCTCAGGAGAGTGCACCACCCTACACTATCCAATCAGTCAAGGGTGCAGGGAAGAGCTTACTCTTAAACTAAGCCTTAGGCTATAATGACCTGGCCTGCCCACAGCCTGTTCCAGAACACACATTAATATCAACGAACTTCCATGTGGGCAGCGCCATCTTTAACAAAGTGAGCATAATATATTTTATCTGCCGAACAGGGGTATTTCCTATTAAAATTGCTAATATTTACAGAAGAAATCATGGCTCCATTTTCAGAGCATCTTATGTTCTCTGCAGCACAGATGTATTATTTATTTAAAAGTCCCATAATGCCTGTTGGGCAGATAAAATATATTATGCTCACTTTGTTAAAGATGGTGCTGCCCACATGGAAGCCCGTCACCCAGGTGATATTATTTGCCCTTATGCTTGTGATGGCTGTGGGGGAAAAGTTGTAATGTAAGCAGGCCAGGTTGTTATAGCTTAAGGCTTTGTTTTAAGAGTAAGCTCTTCTCCACACCCTTGATTGATTGGATGATGTAGGGTGGTGATGTAGGGAGGAATCCGATTATGCCTCAGATGGGTGGCTTTGTATCAGAGACTTTCTTGTATGTATAATTGAATTAAAGGTTTGGATTATCTATGCTATAAAGTGGATGGACCGGTAGCTAGATCTCTCTCTCGCTTGGTTCCTGAGGTAGAAGAGAGGAGAGCAGATTAAGGCCATGTGGAGGAGAAGTAGCCAAGATGGCAGAGTGCTGAGGAAGAAGCCAGTTTGTTAAGAGTTTGTGCAGGAGGAGATGGGAAACAGAGGTGAATAAGTCTGGTGAGCTAGAAACCTTTGATTCTAGGAAACTCGGATAAGTCAGTAGCTTTGTGAGCACTGAATATGTGGGTTTTGGAGCCCAGTGTGTGTTTTTGCTTGCCCGCCGGGTGCAAGCTAGAATTAAAGCTGATGGCTCACCAGTTCTTGGCTCCTGTGTTTCATTACCGACTGTTCGAATCCAATGTGAACCTGCACGGATCAGGCGGCTGTGATAGTGGCCTTGACTACTGGCTTTACAATGCCCCACATGCTCTGTGCATCTAGGCCTCTGTTCTTTGGATCTGGACCATTTCTCCCTGCTCTTCACAGCCTAGCTCTTCCTAATGCTCCGTGCCTGGCTGTATTTCACTTCCTTCAGAAACTTTCTCTGATCTCCAAAAATAAGATGTGGTGTCCTTTCTAGGTACTCCCACTGTCCTTATCCCCATCAGAGCTCTGTGACAGTGCATTGAAGATACTTTCTTACTTACTTGTCTCCTTAGCCAAATGGTAAAGGCAAATGCCTATCTTGATTTCTATGGCTACCGCCCAGCATTTACCTGATAGGTACCCAATACATATTTGTTGAGTATTTGAATAAGTCATATAAATTCTCTTGTACTCAATGACCGGTTTTATTTGCTAGAGACGTTTTATAGAGTTCTTAATTAAGTTTCTGGCTCTCTCAATGATGTGACTGTGGACCCCCGAGGTGGCAGTGCGGGCACTACTCCTTTGCCTCCTTAGCTTCTCCCTTTAACTACTGAGAATTCAAATCTCAGAGACTGAATGAGCAACCCAACATCCATTCCCAGCAACTGCATCCTTGGATTTTTTTTTTTTTTTTTTTTTTTTTTTTTACAGGGACAGAGAGAGAGTCAGAGAGAGGAACAGATAGGGACAAACAGGAACGGAGAGAGATGAGAAGCATCAATCATCAGTTTTTTGTTGCCGTTGCGACATCATAGTTGTTCATTGACTGCTCCCTCACATGAGCCCTGACTGCGGGTCTTCAGCAGACCGAGCCACCCCCTGCTGGAGCCAGTGACCTTGGGTCCAAGCTGGCAAGCTTTTGCTCAAGCCAGATGGGCCTGCACTAAAAGCTGGCGACCTCAGGGTCTCGAACCTGGGTCCTCCGCATTCCAGTTCGACACTCTATCCACTGTGCCACTGCCTGGTCAGGCAATCTTCGGGTACACACACACACACACACACACACACACACACACCACACACACACACACACACACACACACACACACACACACACACACACATATTTTAAGTTTGTAAGCCATACTGACAAGGGAGATTTTTAGAATGACTCCCACGAGTTTTAATTTCAATTAATTTGGACTATTTGAGATGTATATGGTATTTTATGTTAAACAGAGTTGTTCCCACTCATTTGAGAGTTCTTTAGAAGGGAGGTGTTCCCAACATGCAATGCAGGTCGAATAGCAGGATTTGCATTTCCATGCATTACATTATCACTTATCCTGTGAGTCAGAACTCTCCGGGGAGCAGGGAACCACAGACATTGCCGGGTACTGACACTTGGGCTTGTGTAGGTACTCCAGAGGGGTGGCTGTGGCCTCTGTGTCAGGTGATGAGTGGTCTCATCACACATTCTGGATATGTGGGAGCAGTCAAATTACATCATCCACAACCCCTCAAAGATCACGTGTTTGTATTTCCCAGCCATCTAATGTCTTGTGTAACCACCACGAGCTCGGATCAATCATTCACCAAATAGTTATTGTGGGCAGAGCTGCCTGGATCATTTCTACAAGCAATAGGGGAGGCAGATGAAATATGGAGCGTAGTTCTTCACTGTAGGGAAATTATCATTTAAGTGGATAGATAAAGAATGAAATAATCAGCCAGTACCATGGGGAAGAATATGATATAGGGTGTTACTTAAACAAATATTTATCAAATGTCTTATTATGTGCCAGGCAGTGTACTAGGAGCTAGCATCATGGTGGAGAACAAGAAATATAGCTTACCTTCATGAAGCTTGGATTATAGTGGAAAAAATACAGAAAATAAAAAAATCAACATAGACATTAAAAAGATAATTTTAGATACTGGTAAGTACCAAAAGGAGGAAAATGAAACAGGATGTTTTGATAGACATTGATGGGAGGGGGGTGGTGGAGGGTGGAAGAAGTATTGCTCAGATAGCACTGATGAAGAAGTGATATTTGAGCTATGCCTTGAGTTATTAGTGCACACTCTGGGCCCCCACTTCTGCAGGGCCCTGTAAAACCTCAACTTTACATTTTTTTTCTAATGTAAGGGGCCTGATATTTTCTTCTACACCCGGTCCTCAACTGACCTTAATCTGCCCCTGAGAAGGAGTCAGTTCTATGGAGATTTAGAGGAACACATTCCAGACAGAGGGGAGGGTGAGGACCAATCCTTGATTCAGGAATGAGCTCGGCATGTTTGAAGAGCACAATAAAAGGCCAGCCGTGGCTAGAGTGCAGTAAGGGAGGAGGAACCATGAGATAGCATGTTTGATTGTACTAGTGTGCATGGTATAGACTTTCAAGGTCTGCCAGAGTTTAGAGAATTAACATTTCGTGAGAACTGGAGCAATCATTAAAGACATGAGAAGGTGATAGAGATTAAGCCAGGCTTTGTAAAATGGCTCTAATTAATGGACGAGAGAAAAAGGAAAGTACTCACAGGCAAGGGAATAGAGTTACTAATACCTA
The DNA here is from genome assembly GCA_037038555.1 of Rhynchonycteris naso. Taxonomy (NCBI): domain Eukaryota; kingdom Metazoa; phylum Chordata; class Mammalia; order Chiroptera; family Emballonuridae; genus Rhynchonycteris; species Rhynchonycteris naso. The sequence goes on along the minus strand of CM073003.1, from coordinate 106,400,578 downwards.
TAGACCTGTTATTTTCTCTCTGTTTCCATATTTTCATTTGCTACTTGCTTGACTAAGATGTACTTGATTATTGCTTCTTTTCAGAGATGGGTTTTATGCTTATTAATTTTTAAAGTACTCAAAATGCCAATGTTTTTTATTTTTATATCTTGAATAGGTAATACAATGGTAGAAAAGAATGTGTTCTTTTCACCCCACCCCCAAGGCACCCAGCTCCCACCCTAGGAGTAATTAGGGCTGAGTGATGCATTCATTCTTATAAAATTTCTCTCATCTCCATCCTCTATGTCTCGAGCCTTCCCTTCTGATGTTTATTAAATCTTTGGAATTATTTCACCTGTGTGTTAATGGTAAGCCTCCTAAAATGTTTTTCTTTTTAAAGAATATTTTGCTACTCTTGAATTTGTGATATTTGATTATCTTCAAAGCAGCACCACGTGTGGGCAAAACAATGCAATCATAATTAAAACTCTTCAGTTTTCAAGTGCATAGATGGGTAAATTGGTAATAAGTATATATTATTTTTTTTAAAAAAAACAGTGTGAACTAGTAAAAACATCCTTGGATCAGGCATAGCATGATAGGAATTCTAGGTATCATGACATTGCATATATTACCTAACTTTTTCTGGCCTAACGTTTATATGGTGAGAAGGTGGTTCCTTCCATCATTACTGTTCTAGAATTTTAGCTGGAAACAAAAATTCTGCTGCCTAGGTACTCTCTTTACCTTGTACGTAGAATTTCACTAGCTCAGTGTAGCCAGGTAGCTATATTCCCATTGGGAAAATAAAAGGCTTTGAGTGCATATTTGGCATTTTTTGACATATATAAGAGCAAACTTTAGGTATATTGTTCAGGTTTGATCTGGCAAATTGTATCATTTCATAAGTGTATTTGATTATTTACATAGCCTAATTGAGTATAGTTTACAAAATAGGTGCTATGTAAATATCTATCTATTTTTTGGTTATTGTTGCTAATTTATGTAAAGCAATTTTGGAGGCCATGAATTATCAAGTGATGTCACTGATTTTCAAAAAGGTCAGGGAGCTTATCACTCAAAATGAAGTGTCTTGCTGAGTTCAATGAGTGAAAGAAGCTGGGTGTGCAGCTTTGTCTAGGTTGCTCCCAGGAGAACTGGTGCTAGAAAGTGATGTAGGATAAGCAAGTCCCTGAAGCGCAATGTTAGATCCCAGAAGTATGAAAGCCCCTCTACTAAAATGATAATAGCAAGTACTCACTCATTATATCAAGAAGAATTCAGAATTTATCCCGGAAATATTTGTGTAATAGATATAGCTTCTGTATTTCTAGTGAGATATCGAAACTGTATAAACAATGCAATAAAATACAGAAAAACAATAAGGACCAAGAAAAAGAGAGAGATGTTCAGAGAGAGAGAAAAAGAAAAGATGGTTTCCATTTGTGGAGGATCTGAAAGGATTTTAGTAAGGATTCATGAAAGTGGCATTTGATTTGGGCCTTGAAAGGTACCATGTCATTTATATTCTAATATAATTCCACTTCTAGAGAAGAGTTCAATTGGGTGAATTTTTATGAATGGACATATAAAATTCAGTAGATCTCCAGTACTATACATGTAGACCAAAGGATCTTGGTAAAATAGGAAACAGTCCTACATTATTTACTACCATGTGTTGTTATAGGAATAAAAAATGGATGAGTTGTACAATTTTGATGGCCAAGATTTCTCATTGCTAAAGTGAATTGGTTTCCAGTCTGGATCCTATCAGACAGTGTGGTCATTTTCCATTTTTCCTCCTTACTGTGTTGCCCAGGCAACTATCTCCTCTGATGAAAGATGCCATTAGAGTAGCACTTCCTAAACCACTTTCTACGGATAGTGCTTTAAGATGCTCTAGAAGCAGAAACAAATTTCTTAAGACAAATAACTCTGGGCAATAATAAAGATGATATTCCTTCACAGACATTTACAATGCAAATGTGTCTTCTGAAAGGCTCTGAGAAGTCCCTGTTTTAATTTCAGTAAACCTGGTATTTTCTAATCTAATTTTATGAAAATATAAGTTTTTAAATTTTGAAATACTTTTATTGAGGCAAAATTTACATGCAGTATAATAGACAGGCCATAACTATCTAATTCAATAAATTTTGATAAATGTATACATTTATGTAATTCCCACCTAAGCCGAGATATAGGGCATTTCTATGACCTATATCCACCCCAAATTTCCTCTTACCCTGTGAAGGTCAAAACCCGCCCTCTATTGAAAAACTGTTCTGATTTCTTTCATCACAGATTGTTTTGCCTGCTCTTACTTTTTATTTAAATGGAATCACACAGCCTGAAATCTTTAGTTTCTGCCTTATTTTGCTCAACATATGTTTTGGAGAGTCATCCATTATTGTTGTATCTATACGTCATTCATTTTTTGTGGCTAGAGAAGTATTCCACTGAATGGATATACCACAATTTGTTTATTCATTCTCCTATTTACGTTGTCTTTAGTTTGGGATATTATGACCAAAGTAGTTTTGGAAATTATTATGGAGTTATTCTTTTGTGGACTTAGGATTTCATTGACCTTAGATACATGCTTTTGAGAGAAGTTAATAAGAATATGCCCAATTTTACATGTTCTCTAGCAGTGTATGAAAGGCCCAGTTGTTTCATACTTCCCTCACATCTGGTGACATCAGTCTGTTCAATCTTACCTATTCGATTGAGTATAAAATTAAACATTTTGTGAGTTTCATTTACTTGAAGGTTAAAAATTTTAAGCATATTCTCATGTGCATACTGGCCATTTGTATATGTTCTTTAGGAAGTATGTTTTAAATTTTAAATTGGATTATCTTTTTGTTTATGATTTTTAGTAGTTTATTATGCATCCAAGATATATATGTATCCTTCCTATCAATACATATATACTTCCAGTCTGTGGTCTTCTCTAAAAATTTTTGGTTTCTTTCTCCAGGATATCTCTCTAAAATATCTTTACTTACCTCAATATCTCAAAAATATTTCTGATCTTTTTTTCTGGTATTTTTCTCATGTTTTATTTCAGAAGCTTTTTTTCTTCCAGCTCTTATGTGTGGGTGTACAATCCATCTCAAATTAATTTTTGTGTGTAGTGTAAGGTTATTAAAGTTTAGTTATTCCTATGTTCATATTTAATTGTTTTACATCATTTATTAAAACATTATTTTTTTCCAATGAAAGTGTGTTGGATTCTTTGAAAAAAATAATTTGGCTGTAGTTTATGCATGGACCTATTTCTGAATTGTCTGTTTTATTCAACCTCTCTACTTGATTATCATTATGCTAATGCCACACTATCTTAATAATTCTAGTTTTATAGTAGTTATTGGATAAAGTAAGGTGAGTATTTCAGATATGTCTTCTTTTGCTGTACAATATTTTGCTATTCTAGTTTTTTATTTGGGAGTGTAGGAGCTTTACCATATGTTTTAGATTCAATTTGTTAATTTTTATTTTTAAAAAGTCTGTTGTGAAGTTGATTGAGGTTGTATTGAGTTTACAGAACAATGTGGAAAAAATTAATATTTTAACAATATTGAGCATTCCAGTCCATGAATATGGTATACTTCTTAATTTTTAATTTTCTCTCCCCATTGTTTTAGTATAGACCTCTGGCATATGTTTGCTAAATTTTACCCTAAGTATTTAATGTTTTCTTCATATTAAAATGAGACTTAAAATTTTCATTTTTACTATATAGAAATATAATTAATTTTTGTACACTGACCTTGTTTCCAGAAGCCTTGCTTATTCACTTATTAGTTTTTATAGTTGGTTTGTAGCTTTCTTAGTTTATTCTATTTATACTGTCTTATCAAATGTGAATAGAGACAAGCTTAACTTACTTGTTTTGCATCCTAATGCCTTTCATTTCTTTTTGTTGCTCATGGCACTGTCCAGTATAATGACGAATATAAGTCATGAGATTAGACATTTTTGCCTTCCCTAATTACAATGTAAAAATAGTCACCAATAAATCTAATGCTCACTATAGGCATTTTATTGATGTTCTTTATTAGACTGAACAATTTTTTCTTTATTCATAGTTTTCTGAGATTTTATATAATCACAAATGAACATAAATTTCCATACATTTATGTCTCTTGAGATGATCAAATGATTTTTCTACTTTGTGCCTTTTTCTTTTTGTGAGAGCGAGTGAGTGAGAGAGAGACAGACAGGAAGGAGACAGACAGGAAGGGAGAGAGATGAGAAACATCAACTCAAAGTCGTGGTACCTTAGTTGTTCATTGATTGCTTTCTCTATGTGCCTTGATTGGGGGGCTCCAGCCAAGCCAGTGAGCCTTTGCTTAAGCCAGTGACCTTGGGCTTCAAGCCAGCAACCTTAGGCTTCAAGCCAGCAACCTTTGGGCTCAAGCCAGTGACCATGGGGCCATGTCAATGATCCTATATTCAACTCAGCAACCCAGTGCTCAAGCTGGTGAGCTCACGCTCAAGCAGGATGAACCTGTGCTCAAATTGGTGACCTCTGGATTTTAAACCTGGGTCTTTAGCATCCCAGGCCAATGCTCTTTTCACCACACCACTACCTGATCATGTTACTTTGCTTTTTTTAAGGTAATTTGTATTAATTTCTTTTTCACATATTAAACTAATCTTTATTTTTGATTAAAAGAAACTGGATCAAAGTATATTATTCTTTTCACTATTGCTAGGTTTGATTTGTTAACATTTTCTTAAGAAACATTGAATCGATGTTCATGATAGCATGCATGTGTGACATTTTCTTATTTAACGTGTTTTCATTTGGTCTCAAGGCTAGGCTGGCCTCACAGATTGAGTCAAAAGTGATTCTTCCTCTTCTACTTTCTGAATCGTTTTGTGTAAAACAGGTATTAGTACCTTTCTTTAAGATTTCCATTTCTCTCCTATGATCTTTATTCATTCCTTGGTCTTCATATGCTCTTGTCCCCCAAAGCTACTCAATATATTGAAAGTAATTAATGGTAAATAAGCAACTGAGTAATCTCAGGGTCTATTTTTATCGACTTTTTTCTCCTGATATGTATCCCCGTCACTTTTGTTTGTTTTTCACATCTTGTATTTTAATGGTCACTTTGGATGTCATCTTACAGAGACGCTAATATTGGTTCTCCACAGAATGCTGATTTTTGTCGTAGTAGGCTGATGATCTTTAACTTGTAGTACCTTGATTTGACTCTCTTATGGGATATCTATTTTGCTCTGACAGAAGAATTTCTTCAATATGGATTGTAGTATTTACTCCTGAGGCATGGCCCTTTGGGAGCTTCTGTGAAAGCTTTGGACTTTGAAATAGCAAGTTTCCCCATCTGGCTGGGAATCAATTCTGTCTCTACCAGATTATCTCCTAAGCCTTTCCAAGCTAGCTTCTAGCGGCTGCTTTCCACTGAGCTTCTTACAGTGTCTCCCACACATGTACATCACAGGCATCGGCCAAGAACTAAAAGAAAGTTTATATGTAGATTTTATGTTTGCCCACTCTGTGGCATTTTCATTTCCTGGATATCTTTTCTCATTTTTCAGTCTCTCTGACAGTCATGAGTTTTCTTTGCTCACACTTCAATTCAGGAAGACAGCGTCCCTCTGATCGAGGTTCAGATGCCTTGATGAAGTATGTCCTCCAAGGAATAAAGGTACAAGCGTGGATGTGACTGTTTGGTTCCAGGCTTTCAAGGGTAGGTTCATTTCAGTCTTTTCTGCCTTTGATCATTCTCCAGGGCTTTTAAATTATTGTGGTTGTGTTTTAAAAAAATTGGTCCAGAGTCTGTACTTTTTAATTGTGAAGGGGGTTAGTCTTATGTAAAGAAAATAAATAAGTAAACCCAAAAAATAAAAAACAAAAAATTGCTATTACTTGAACCAGAATTTTCAATGGTTCATTCTTTCAAAAAATGTAATAACTAACTCTATCATATCCCATGTAATTAGTGTTTCATGTTACATAGGTTTTATTACTCCAGTACATGTATAAAAATTCATTGTGTCATAGATGGTGATGGAGGGAGATTTGACTTGGGGTGGTGAACACACATGCAAAATGCAGATGATGTATTATAGAATTGTGCACCTGAAACCTGTATAATTTTATTAACCAATGTAACCCCAATAAGTTCAATAAAAATTAAAAAATATAAAGCCATGTGCATGACAGAAAAGAAAAATTCAGTGTGTCCCATAGTTATGGGCTCAATGATAACTGGATTTATTTTATTCAAATAACATTTAGTGAGCCTCTGTGTTGTAGATGGCAATGTTTTAGGCATTTTTGGAAGAAAAATAAGTAAAGCTCAATCACAACTTTCAATGACTTTATGGTCATTCATTTACTCAACTAATATTTATTTAATGCCAATGGTAGTGAGGAAAACCAGAAAAAAATTCTTCTGAATGAAGTCCAAAAAGTGAATCGGAAATTAATTAAACAATCACGTGATCATGAGAAAATGCACATGAAAAATTATTTAAAATGTCATATTTAAAAGGTACTTGCTATGAGTGTATAAGATTGAAAATGCTGATTCAGAGTAGGAACTACCAAAAATCTGTTGACAAAAATATATTTAAGCTGCAACAATAAATAGGCAATGAGGACAGAAAGTAGGACGTTTATGTGAGAGGAACACCATATGCAAAGGCCTTGAGGGACCAGGGAGTAGATGAAATTTAAGAAACACTTATGACATAAAATAAACCATTTTTAGTGATGGATTGAAGGTCAAGACTGTAAGAGAGACTGGGCTAAGTCAGGGATGATGTTCGGGATTTGGAATTTGCAGGTGAAATGTGGTGTCATTTACAATGATATGGGATTCAGGAGGAGGACCTGGTTAAGGCATCGGCTTGGTTTGACATGATGCACTTGATGACACCAACTGAAAACACTAAGTAAGAAATAGCAGGTACAATTTTGCAGCTAGTAGTGGATACCTTGGCCATTCTCCCTCCCTGTTCTTTGACCAACTTTAAAACCCTAAACCTTTCTATTATGACACTCCTATCTAACAAATTCAATCAATTGTTATTTATTGAGTGCTATGGATATCCTGGACATTACAGTAGTTGTTGAGAATTTGGCTTTGAACAAGACATAGTTAGCACTCCAGAACTCAGATTCCAGTTGGGAGAGACAGACAAACAACATATAAACAAATGACGGAATAATAAAATTTCAGACAATTAGAGCCTCAAGGAATGTTAAACTAGGGCAATAGTTTATTGGGTTGGAATGATGGCAACTTTGTAGAGAGTGGTCTAGGAAGGCTTTTCTGAGGAGTAGGCATTTTGCCAATGACCTAGATAATATGATAAAAGGGTCATATGAAGACTTTTGAGCAAGATGTTTCAAATAAAAGGAATATCTGGAGAAAGGTCCTGAGGTAGAAAGGCACTATATTATCTTATGTGGTTGGATTTTAGTGGCTGAGGGTAAGAATGCTAGGGACCTGCTATAGCTTTCTGGATAAAATGTCCTAATTGGACCAGCTTTGCAGGTGATGGCTTTTGTAAACCCTTTGTCTCCTCATATACACGTAAACCTGGCAAATCAGAAAAGCATTCCAATGGAATAAGGAATGTCAGAAATATCACTTTTGAGCATTTTCTTGAGATTGCAGTAAATTCCATAAATGAAGCATCTATGAATATCTCTCATTCTGAGTCATTCATATGTTCTCGTTTGTGTGAGAAGAGAGCAGACAAGATTGGAGACTTTGAACGTGGTGTGTTGCTTTATTGGGCACAAATATATGCTGAGGTTCATGAGAACAGGCAATTTCAACATAAATCGTCGAAGTGTGTCAGGAGTCTAAGAGCTCTGTGGAACAAAAAGATACTAAAATAAATTATAATGGAATTTTTCTTTTTTGTCCTGGTACATTACTTGATGTGTTTAAAGGAGGAACACTCCTGCTAGGACCTGTCAAATTGTCTCAATAACACTTAATGACAATTGAAGTTTGCTATTTCCCCCCAGACTGTCAGTTAATTCGGGAAGGTGGGGGAGTTGACAAATCACATGTTTTCCAACTAAATAATATTCCAAATTCTTGGTATTTTTCTCCTTCCATTCATATTATTCACATGTCAGAATTGTCTGTGGAAGCCTGACCAGTGGTGGCACAGTGGCTAGAGCATCGGCCTGGGACTCTGTGGCTTGAGCATGGGCTCACCAGCTTGAGTGTGGGGTCGCCAGCTTAAACATGAGTTCATAGACGTGACCCCTTGGTCGCTGACTTGAGTCCAAAGTAGCTGGCTTGAGCAAGGGGTCATTGGCTTGGCTGGAGCTCCCCAGTCAAGGCACATATGAAAAGTAATCAATGAACAACTAAAATGCTACAACTACAAGTTGATACTTCTCATCTCTCTCCCTTTATCTCTCTCTCTCTCTCCTTTAAAATAAAAAGAGTTTGAAAACTTGCTGTGGGAAACTATTGGACCTATTTGAAAGGCATAAATGTGCATGTCAATCAGAGTTACAGACACAAACGTAGAACTGTTAGCGCTTTAGAGGACCTGTTCAGGTTACTGACACCCAGGTTACTCCTTGGAAACAAGAATGAACTCTGAGGGAATTTGTGGATGGGAACATCACAAAAAAACTAGTCTTATAATTATGAAACATGTCTTCCCATAGTTTTCATAAATATCCTTTCTTTCCCTCCTGTGCTCAACATAGCCACTTAAGTTAATCTAGGTACACGAGTACATTGAAGTACAGAGGCGAGAGAAATCACATAGATATTTTAGAAATAGAAGTGGCTATTTGGGAAAAACAAAGCACCCACTTTGGCCTGTATATCTAGAAAGCTTTTTTTTTTTTTTTAATGCCATCTGTATACATCAGAGAACCGCTTATTCATTTCCTTCTTTGTTAAGCTTATGTATTTGTGTGCGGTATTTGTTTAGTCCCAATACTGAAACCTTTCTTCTAGGCCACTCCATCAGCCCCTGGCAGAGGGAGGCCTCACATTTCTAGCCTAGCGCTTTGCCCTCTGTCCCACAAGAGAACAACTCCAGCTGAACGCTTGTGTCCAGACCCCTTTGCCTTCAGTTACTCGGCTACATTCTTGCTGCTGCACGCTGAGCCTGAGTACAATGGCTGCTCCTTGTGACAGACACTTCTGCCAAGGTTGGGTTAAACTTCCCCTTAGAGATTCCTCTTTAAACACCCATGTGACTCTATGGACCATTGGCTCCGGGTATAAGTTGCCATGAAGTGTAAAAAGTCTCAACTTGATTTTCTCTGGAAACATAGCTAGAGTCTGTCAATAACAATCCTTTCAGACTCCTTCGCGTAGTCCCACAGTTGTATGTCTCATTTCCTAGATTTATTTACCACTGACAGGTCCTAGATTAATTTTCCCTCTTAGGAGTATCCTGAAATGCTTTTGTATAGAACTTTCATTCAGCTGTAATCAGCTGGTAGAGCATACAAGAATCAAGGAACTTGGAGAGCATTTCCCACATGGCCATCGCTCTATGCAAGGTATTATATAATCTGGTGACATCGAAGTGGTGTCTGTATGTACCACAATATTGCAGATGTCGGCAAATACATGAAAGGCTTAAATTTATTCTCCAGGGACTGGTCCTCTCCCCTTCCCTGCTGCCTTTCTGTTGTAGTAGCCTGGTCACCTCATCTACTATTCACTCCTTTCATATGATTCATTGACATCCAACAGATATTTATTGACTTCTGCTGTGCATTTGACATTTCGGAGCTGAGGATCCGGCAGGAGGCAGGGAATTCCCTCTCCCCAGAGAGCTTGCATTCTAATGGGAGAACAGCAAAGTAAATAAAGCAAGAAAACATGAAAAATAATTTAAAGGTGAAATTATTTCGGTACAGATCTTGGCATGAAGGGGTTGTTTAGAGCATGACAAATTACCCATTTGTTAGAAATTGGAATCTAATAGCTAGAACGTATGCCCCAGATATCAAAAACCTAATCAAATCGTCACCAGAATGCCGAAACTTAAAGCAACTTTGGGAAGAGAATATTTCAATGTGGATATTGACAGAATACTTCTTTCTCTTTGCATTTATTTTAAGCCAGATGTTTTTTTTTCCTGTTTTGTTTACATTTGGTGTTTGTATAAAGCTCTTATTTTCTCCTGATAACCCATTAACTTAAAAGTAGCTCTTATGAAGCAATAGTGACTCTTTCATTACAGAGTATCTGTCTCAAAGTCATTTACTCTTCCGGGCAGAATTTGTTGTGTGAAGTTTTATGCAGCCAAGAATAATTTATTTTCAGATGTAGCAATAGCATACAATCAGCCTAACAAGGTTGACTGTTTTCTCCAAACAATATTCTGCAGAAATGTTAAATGTTTCTAGTTTGTGTTTCATTAGAATTTGAATAGGTATGTGCAGCTACTAGAAATGTTCTCTGGGAGTGAAATATTATTTGGGAAACAGAACCCTGTAATACCAGCCCATTCAAATGTCCTACTCAAGGCAAATAGTATCTTCAAAGCATCATTGCTTAAATGAAAGGATATAATTCAGATGATGACAACAGCACTATGTACTAAAGAACTGATTAATTTGACAAATATATTATAGGTATAAAGATACCAATGTGTTCTCTTACCATAATTATTAAGAAATTTCACTCAGTTTTAGCAGTGCTATTCAAACAAGGTTGTAATATAGATTAGAAGTTTAAAGGAAATTTTAAAATAATCTTCGAGGTTGTAAACTCAGACATAATTGCACAATTAACTTAAATAAGACTTAGGGGTTTACCTATTAATGTGTAATAACAATTATGAGTCTGCCTGTTTTGCATGGGTAGCCAGCCCCTGAGTAGCTGTTATGAAATCATCTTTTTATAGAATATAGAAAAGCGACTCTGGCCAGTTGGCTCAGTGATAGAGCATCGGCCTAATGTGTGGATGTCCCGAGTTTTATTCCTGGTCAGGGTGCACAGGAGGAGTGCCCATCTGCATCTTCACCCCTCCCCCTCTTGTTTCTCTCTCTCTTTCTTTTCCCCTCCTGCAGCCATAACTCAATTGGAGCGAGTTGGCCCTGGGCGCTGAGGATGACTCCATGGCCACCTCAGGCGCTAAGGAGAGCTTGGTTGCTGAGCAATGGAGCAATGCCCTAGATTAGCAAAGCATTACCCCTAGTGAGCTTGCCAGGAGGATCCCAGTTGGGGTGCATGTGAGAGTCTGCCTCTGCCTCCCCTCCTCTCACTGAATAATAATAAAAAAAGAATATAGAGAAGCTGTCCCAACAAGCCCAAAACTGGAAGTAACAGTTTCCTTAATTTGGATGCTAATATATTTATGTAGAGGCCTTGAGTTATTGTTTCTAGAACTTTGATATAGCTCATGCATATAGACGATATAACCAGCTCTCAGGGTTAGCCAGGTGATATATTCACCATTTTTACTCAGGGTGTGATACATGGGTGCTGAACTCGCCACATCCTTGTCTCAGGTTGTTCTTCTAGCCGTCACATCTTGTGGCTGTGATCAAGAATGCAGAATGCAGGTCAGCTTATTTGTAAAGCTAATTGCTCTCTCTGGTTGAGGAAATAAACCAGACCCACATCTTTGCATGTTACAAATGCAAGGTCTAAAGATAAAAATGAAGAGGAGGAAGCTTGAGGAAGGGTGATCCTTGATGTGGTGTTGAAACAGATAGAAGTACAGGTATCATTTTTATCTACTTCTAGCCATCAGGCATTGTCCACGTGTCTTGATAAGAGCTGCTCCTTCCACAGTAGCACAGAAGGAGGGCAAATCCCAGAGCATTTCTTTGTGTGGGAGGGATCACTGTTACATCATTGGAATAAATGTAAGATTACATCTATTTACATGACTTTCCTGATGTCACGAAAGTACTTAGTAAGCTGATGTTCATCCTATGGCTCTCATTCTTCTCCCTTTGTCCTGGATCCTTGACCAACTGCCATCAGAACATCTAATTTCCATCAGTGAAATATGCTCTATTAGTCATTTATCCAGCTGTTTAGAAAATATTTATCCAGTGTCTATGACATACCAGTCTCTGGGCTGTGCTTGGAGGGCACAAAAATGAGCAACCGGAAACTTTCAGAGAATTAGAACAAGCAGACAAGAAAGTGCATTGTGACAGCAATGGGATAAGGTTGTGACAGTGGTCTGATCATGGCTCTGTGACAACACATAGTAGAAGGTGTGTGGCCATGCCTGACGATGTCAGTGAAGGCTCCGACTTTGTGAGCTGAAACTTGAAGGTTAGTTCCGAGGACCCTGGTGACGACCAGATTGCCCAGTTCCAAACATAGGTTTACAGTTGTTCATATGGAAAAGGATACAATAATACAGGCATACACCCTGTGTTTCACATACTCACAACTGCAAACCTACATTTGCCCCACCTTGCATTTGTTAGGCACCGAAGTTACGCGCGGCAGCATCTGAGGCACTGAGTGCTGTAATGAATGAGACAGACCTGGTCCAACTCTTGTGGAACGTGTGTTCTAGTTAGGAAGCCGATCATAAATAGAGCATAACCCAAGTGCGTTTAGTCCTGACTGTGTGGAGTGTTATGCAGGAGAATTACAAGGTGCTTGGGGCCCATGTCACAGGGGACCTATCATGATCTTGAGTCAAAGGAGTTTCTTGAGAAGCTAAACTTACCACTTAAATGAGAGGTGTGATTTGAAATTTCTCAGACAAAGGGGATGAGGGGGGAGCAGAGTTTGCCATCTTGTGGCCACAAAATAAGCCTTTGGGGGTCTTGATCCTTTTAAGCAGGTTATTTTCAGGAATCCAGAGACTTGCGAAATCCTTTGCCCTTCCCCCTAATGTCCTAAATAAATGAGATAGAGGACCTGCTCCAGGAAGGGAGCTGTCATCATTGATAATTATAGTTTAATATGAACAAGTGTGTGGTAGACAGAGAGGAACCCTATGAAGCTATCTGTTGAAAGTCCTCTCTGGTTCCATTGTTCAAGATGGCACAGCAAACATGGATTTAATCAAGGGTTTGCTTTTCCATCTCTGTGTGGATTGTCTTCCTGACCATAGAAGTCCCAAACCACAATCCCCCCTGCTCCTTAGCTCAAGATGGCACATCAGCTTTAATTGTCCCATATAAGCCTAGCCTTTGGGTCCCATATACTTATAGAGCCCCCATACGTACATACGTAATAAATTTGGGCATTTTCTCCTGTTAATCTCTCATGTTAATTTGATTATTAACTCAGCTGAAAGAACTTAGAAGGGTGAGAGGGAAAATTATTTTTTACACGCCTACAGAGAAAAGGAAGAGGAGTGGGGAAATTGCTTCCCCTGCAGGAGGGTATCTTGTGTGAAGGTCCTAGATGCAGCATGGAGGGCAGGCAGGGTGTCAGCCAGAGCTCTCAGGTGAGGTGTGGTTCAGGAAGCACACAGCACAGGGAAGGACAGGAGGAGCCCTGTGGGCCATTATTTAGCCGTTGGACAAAGGAAAGGAGCCAAAGCTCTTGAGAGTCAGGTGGGGAACAGAGACCACAGGATGAGACCTCCAATCTGCATTTTAAGAAATAGCCTTATGGCTATCGTGTGAAGATTTGGTCAAAGGAAAATTCCTCTGAGGCTCTTAAGAAATTCCTCTGTGTTCCTTAAGAAATCCTGGATATAAGAGTAAATAGAACAGCTCTCAGTAGGGATGAGTCCTGTCTCTTCTGCATCTGGCTCCTGCCAGCTGTTCCCAGGGACTTAGGAGTCAGCAGCAGCTAGCCATTGAGGCGGCATCTCTGGGAAGCATCACGGAAATTGTGTGGTTGTGTTTGCTCATTGTTTTTACACCACCACTTCCTCTTCAGCTTTGCCGTCATCTGCTTTCACAGAACCATTTTTACAAGAGGATCGACCAGAGCACCTCTATGTTTCCATTTTCCCCTGAAGGCCAGCGTTTTTCAGACCATTTTCATCGCGTGGCACACACAAACTAATCACTGAAATTCCACAGCATACTCTCTGACCTGTGGTGGTGCAGTGGATAAAGCATTGACCTGGAATGCTAAAGTCGCCGGTTCAAATCTCCAGGCTTACTGGGTCAATGCACATACGAGAAGCAACTACTACAAGCTGAAGCTTCTTGCTCCTCCCCCTTCTCTCTTTTTCTGTCTCTCTTTCTCTCTCCCCCTCTCCCTTGCCTCTCTAAAAGAATCAATAAATAAAATCTTTAAAAGAAAATCTATAGCACATCAAATATATATATATATGTGTGTGTGTATATATATATATATATATATATATATATATATATATATAATATTTTTGCTGATCTAACAAAAAAAATACATATGTTGATTCATTCACACAAGGCGCTGTTGCAGTATTGGCTGTTGTCTTTTTGTTGTTGTCATTTTTTTAATTTGACAATCTAGGGTAAAAGAGGTCAGCGCCCCTAACTGAATAGGAATTGCCTGTTTTAAAAACTTGCAGCACAATACCCTTGTTGCAAATCGCTGCTTTAAGCAATTGCAAATGTGTTCTCTTCACTGCACGTTCAGCCTCCGACTCTAAAGACAAGTTCTGGACAGTGGGTGCACAATTGCTCACTCTGTAGCTGAAGGAAACCCTTTCTCCATGCTGCCCAGCGCTGCTTTCGCTCCAGCTGTTTTTATTGCCAGAGGCTCCGCTCAGCTTCAGCTCAGGTATATTTGAGGAGGCAGATTTATCACACAGGCTCTAACTATGGGAGAGATCTTAAACAATTAGTCCATCTCAACTTGATTAGCAGGACAGGCTAATTGGAGTTCCGGATTCCAGCTTCCACCTCCTCTAAGACATCCCACAGAATGGGCTGGTCCAGCCACGATGGAATCGAGCAGTCGAATGAATAGATGAGCCCTTTCTGTAGGTCACTCCTTCCTTCCATTTCTTACTTCCTGCCAGGCACACACTCCTCTAAGCTGCCTGCTGAGGGTCCCAGAAGGTCACTGGGCCCCGACACCATGGATTGCTACTTCCTGTCTTCTTTCTCCACAAAACGTACTTGTCCTCGGTCTCATCTCTCGGTCTCTACCTCCTAGCAAGATTAAACACTATCTGATTTTAAGCTGAGGTATTAAAGGCTGATTATAATTTATCATGCCACTTTCTCAGAAAACATTTAAATTTGTTTAACATCAAAGCGCAGAGTGTTAATGGAGCTCTGAGAGCTAGGGAAGTATCACCTCCTGTGGCATGAACATAAATGGGAGGGGACTTGGAATTGAAGAAATGTTCCCAATGTCTTTCATATATAAGTATCACAGAACATTTGGGTAGAGTTTTAAAGTTACAAAGTTATACTAGTATTGAATTTTTTGTAGGTGGGTAAATGAAAGGACTGAAGTAAGAATAGCTAATTGTGCCTGACCAGGCAGTGGCACAGTGAATAGAATGTCGGCCTGGGATGCTGAGGACTCAGGTTCAAAACCCCAAGGTCACCAGCTTGAGCATAGGATCATAGACATAACCCCAAGATCGCTGGCTTGAGCTCAAGGTCGCTGGCTTGAGCAAGGGGTCACTGGCTTAGCTATAATTCCTGGTCGGGGCACATATAAGAAAGCAATCAATGAACAATTAAGGTGCCGCAACAAAGAATTGATGCTTCTCATCTTTCTCCCTTCCTGTCTTTCCCTACCTGTTCTTCCCTCTCTCTTTCTCTCTCTTATGCACTAAAAAAGGAAAAGGAAAATAAAAGGACATCTAATTGTTTCCTTCTACAGGGATAACAAGATTCAGACATGGCCATATCTTGACGGGATTTAGATGAACATGAGCACTATGCAATAAAAATATCCTGTTTATTTCCTTTTATGACAGCTCTTAGAACAAGAAGACACATGAAAGAAAATTAGTATAATCACATTAGAAAGAGAAATCCTGAACACAAAAGAGTTGTGGAGATATGCTAATTCAAAAAGGATTAGGTTTATTAAGATGACTGAGTATAGAATTGAGTGTGGGCTTCCTAGAAAGGAAGTCAAAAAGGGAGATGTGATGGGTCTCTGGGTCTTACGTCAGGAAGAACAGGTGGTGGTCTGAGCTGTCAAGGTTTTTGTTTGTTTGTTTGTTTAATTTTCCTGGTACTAAAATTCTGAAAGGTCTTTGTCACACAATGTTTTATTGGAAGGATACTGCATGATGAAGTGGGCAGTTGCCTGTCGGTAGTTGTTATTTTATAAGCAAATGTAACTGGATGCCAGGCTTCTCCATGTGGGATTTCCGCTCAGGACACTTGAAGAGTCACAATGATTCTATCACTTGATGGGGTCTTAGTCTGTGTTCCCTCTTGCATCTTTGAGAGGTCTCCCCTGTCATTCTGCGCTCTTCACACTGGTTCGTATCCACTGTTCAGACCAATTGTTGCGCTTTCCCACTGCCCTGTTGTCTGTTTCCTCTCCTCAGTACCTTAGTGATACAGAGCCTGGGTTCCTTCTGCTACTTTCTGTAGGCTGTTCATGTGGCAGTGCTGACCTGCCCTTGAATCCAAAGTCTCGTGTGGGGTATTTTCCCCATGAGTGTCACCCTGTCCTCTTTCTTTTCATCTTAGTCAATGCTTTCCTGTTGTGCGGCTTGGGTTTTTGTTTTATTGCTTTGGAAGGTGTGGCTAATCCCACTGGAGTGTGGCTAGGCTCCTAGTGATACAGTTTTTGCAACTTTACTGGTTTTCCCAACACCTCCGAAGCCCCGATCCTCACTCACCTGGTCATGTCTGACTTCTTCTTCACTTAGAGCTATTCTCACGGAAGTTCTGTTTTCTCTAGCTCCTGCCTCAATCAATCCCATATGTCTGTGTGAGATTGAACCTCATGGAAACATGGTTAGAATCTATTTCTGTGAGCCTCTTTTGGACCAACAGGAGTAGAGTACGTGCTTGCTAGCAGAGCTTTATATAACTCGACATACTGACATACCTGAGCCTTGCCACCCCAGCTGGGATCTCATTGCAAAGCCAAGCAGAAGTGGATTTCAGAATTCTATTTCTTGTAGCAACCTCTGATAACATCCTGTAAAAAGCAATGCAGTGAGGAGTGTTCTGTGGGGCCCATATGGTACAAGTACACTGCCTTCTTGCTTTTGAACTTGACCCAAGCAATGGCTTTTCAACAGGGAGTGAAGGGATAGTTCTGAAACCATTCTGGCTTTCATGAGATTGGGAACACCGATTCCACATCTTATTCTATCACAGTGGTTCTTAACCTGGGTTCTATCGAACCCTAGGGGTTCGATGAGTCAGTCTCAGGGGTTCGGAGAAGCCTCTGCTGCGGAGGCCAGAATAAAGTAATACCGTCATTTGTTGTGAGTTCATGTACTCTGTTGGTTTTGTTCTTTGAGCAAGGTGATGTTCATGCACGGCTCATTTTGTGCACCAGTAAAAAAACATATACCTATGTCTTGAATTTGGAAAAGAAAATCATATTTTATTTATCACTAAAGAAGGGTTCGGTGAATGTGCATATGAAACTGGTGGGTTCAGTACCTCAAAAAATGTTAAAACCACTGTTCTATCAGGTGGTCATAACTGATGTTGTGATAACCGTAGAAAAACAAAGAGAACTTTTTGTTTCCTTGTGAAATTCCTAGTGGTCATTTTGTTGAGGAATTCTAAACAGTGTCTTCTTAACGGACGATCTCATTTCCCACAGCCTTGCACTTGATTGAATGGGGTACATCTGAGAACAGGGGGAGACTAATGGAGGACAGCCATGGTTCATTCTTAGTGGGCAGCTGTGATGGATTGGATGCCACTGGCTGCATGGCACTAGGTTTTGTGGTAAATTCTCTTTCTGACAATACACTGCCTGGAGTATTGATTATGCTAACCTCTAGTTGTAAATTTCTGTCTGGAGTGAAGACTTGCAATAAGGCCCATTTGTCAAGCACAGGCTTAATCAAAGATGATAATTAGCATTAATGAGTCCTCTGTAAAAGGACAGGATTGGAACCAGTGAAAGATTGGTCCAGGTCAGTGCATCCATCCATCATCACCCCTTGGAGAGAAAGCTGACAGCTGTTCCGGGAATTAGGGGACTTGTTGCTAGGATATTTTCCTTCTTGATGGGCAGGTGCCCACAGTCCTTGATATGAATTACGTTTGGACTGAGTGATGACCTTTTGGGCAAGACTCTGTACTATCATCCCTTAATCTTCTCTTGTGGGAAATCCATTCAAAAGATCATTTTGAAACTTGCAAAGGGTAAGCAGAGGGATAGTTTATACTTAATTCTAGACCCTCGGACTTGTCAATCACAATTTTGCAGATATTTTGCCTGCATATTTGGAAAGCAAAATCAAGATCTCTCTCTACTTCTCTGTCCAAGGAACAATGTCAAAGCCATCGAAGGGCCCATCCGCCCTCTCACGAGAGTCCATCTTTTGGGTAGCATGCATGCATTCGTTCATTATGATAAAGAGGTGACATCTCTCTTCTTTGACTTTCATCTTGTCTCCTTTTGGCCACACTCTCATCACACTCGAGTACAGGTGGGCTAGCAGTTGTTCCCACCTGGGAGAAAACTCAGCCCTACCTTTCTCTGCTCCCTTGTTATCGTTTCCATGCCATAAGTGGGCGACCAGACAGTTGAGTCTTCTCAATCTCTGTAAGAGGTACCTTCCTCATGCTTCATCCTACCTTCTTCAAAAGGTCAGCAGGAGCCAGTCTGAGGCCTCGGAAAAAGAAAGCTAAGCCTCTTAAACTGCCACAAAAGGCATCCTCCCAAGTTCATGCAATCTAGTATACTGTACTAGACGCTTAAACCCAAGTCTATGGTAAAGTTTTCATGTGCTCAGCCTTGTCTCTGGGCATACAGGGCCTTTGTGCCGCCCTCCTGTTTTGTGTTCTAGTTATCTTTCCATCTTTATATCTCAATCATTCTGGAATCTCACAGATCACACAAGGCTTCATTATGAGTATTGGCTATATTCTCAGAACTTAACAAATATTCTCTGATTTTGTAATCCCCCACTTCATTGTGCTTCCTTGCCTTAGCCCTTCTGAGAGATTATGGTCAATTCTTTGCAGAAGATACAGTTCATGAGCCCAAAGGAGATTTTTTATTCGTAAATCCCACAGCCTTTCTTCTCCCTTGTTGAACATTGATGGTTCTTACTATGTCATTGGAAGGATTCATGGAACATCAGAAAGCCATGTCTTCAAATGCATTATACTTCATTGGCTGATAGGCACAGTATCACTGTGAAAGGCCATTCACTCATGCATTCTTTCATCCCATAATTGTTAACTATTTCCCATATGTGCCAGGCATTGTGCTAAGTGCAGTTGGTGCACTGGTGATATAGAAAGGCAAGGTTCCTAAATGCAGGGAGTGTACATCCTGAATCAATGTTTAATGACACTGTATGCTAAGAAAAGACAGTGAAATCGGCACAGCACCTGATCTCTTAAAGAATTTCAGAGAGTAAACGATTCTATGTTAAATTTATAAGTAAGTTAAGTGTGTGCATTAGGGCACCTATACACTCAAATAATAACTACTTTCTTTAAAAAAATTTTTTGAAGGAGGAGGGGAGAGAAGGGAAGAGACAGAGAGAGAGAGAGAAGCATCAACTTGCCATTGCACTTAGTTCCATTTAGTTGTGCCCTCATGGGGTGCTTCTCGTATGTGCCCTGACCGGGAATCAAACCCATGACCTCGGTGTGTGGCATGACTCTCTACCCACTGAGCAATCTGACCAGGGCCATCATTGCTTTCTTGACTCACAGCCAAGGTAGTTAGGAAAATCCAATTCCTCACAGTCAAGCCAATATGTGCAGAACTCTAAGTTATTTCTGCACACATAAAAAATGTTGCTGTGTTTAAAGTTTTATTTAGAGTGTCTGGTAGAGAGTGTGTACATGATGTATTTTTAATGTTACCAGTAGTGTTTATAGTGCTAATAATAATTGATACATTTATATGCCTACTATGTAACACCTCATGTAACTTTCATAGCAAATGTCACTTATCCAGACTTCACAGATGAGATTCTCAGAGGTTAAATAATTTCTTTACAGGTCTGACCAGGCGGTGGCACAGTGGATAGAGCATCGGACTGAGATGTGGAAGACCCAGGTTTGAGACCCCGAGGTTGCCAGCTTGAGCGTGGGCCCATCTGGCTTGAGCAAAAGCTCGTCAGCTTGGACCTAAGGTCACTGGCTCCAGCAAGGGGTTGCTCGGTCTGCTGAAGGCCCGTGGTCAAGGCACATGTGAGAAAGCAATCAATGAACAACTATGGTGTTGCGACGGTAACGAAAAACTAATGATTGATGCTTTTCACCTTTCTCCGTTCCTGTCTGTTTGTCCCTATCTATTCCTCTCTCTGACTCTTTCTCTGTCCCTGTAATAAAAAGAAAATAATAATAATTTCTTTTCAGGAAGACCATATGTAAATGGCTGAACTTGGGTTTACATCAATGACCTCCGGACTCCATAGACTGTGTTCTTTCAGTTGGATTTCTTTTTCTCCATGTCTTGACAACATGTTCATGGTTGGCCCTTGGAGCACAGCTATGAGTGTATGCATGGCCTGGTGCCCGTGACTTCCCACAGGAAACTGTAACTTTCCGAGGTCTTTTTGCGTTCTGAACTCATCTGACATGTTAAAATAAACTTCAGTTAGTACGAGACAATATCAGCAAGGTCACCTTATAATGAAAGGGAATAAAGTATAGCTCTTTCCCTTAACCTCTACACATATACACATGTACATATGGAGAAAGGAAATTGTTAAAAATGCTTATGAATAGAATATTTAACATTTACTCTTTCTATATTACATATGAGCTGACCGCACTATGGCAGGAGGTTTATTCCAATTCTGTTGTGTCATTGTTGTGGTTAATCTCATGGCACTCTCCCCATCTCCAAAATATATTTTTTAAGTTTCTCCTGAATGTAGAAAGAAGTCTTTTTTATTTCCTTAAAAAAAATCCCAATTTATTGATTATTTTTACTCTTTAGATAAAAATATCATTATATTTTATTGCTGTAATAAACAACACAAACCCTAACTAACTAACCCACCTTCAAATAAATCACCTATTATTATAAACCATGAATATTAAACACTGTTTTTAATAAAAAGCTCATTACAAACTAGTTAGTGGTTGTAGCCACTGCACCAATTTCACTCCATCCTCAATTCCTTTTGAGCTTTAATACCATCAGTTGAGATATACTTTATTGTTAGCACCAAATAAAAGGAGAACTTAGTCAATCATTTGAGCAGCTTACATGAACAATGTAGACATTGTGTGATAAATTTAATTTGTCTAGTTGACTAAGTCTCACTAATCTCCCCTTCTCCCTAAAGTGACAGAAGGAAAAAGTTTAAGAATGATCCATGATTTCATTAAAGATTATATAGATCCATCTCTCTTGTATATCATGAGTCAAGGTTACTTGGCAAACCTAGTATGATTTCATGAAAAAGTCAACATGCTTCATTTATTCATTCAATAAATATTTATTTAAAACCAAATATAAACTCTCTGATGGCAATTATATAATGAGAGAGGTGAGCATAACTCGAATGATTATAAAAATGGCTATACTTCTATAAGTGTCTATGTAAGAAATGTCCAAACCTGTAGATAAATTTCATCAGTTTATTTGAACCAAACTGAAAACAAATGCCAGAGAGCAAGATCTCAAAATGCTCCAGAGAATAACAGTTTGCAGTTTCTTTTATGCATTTGCAATCAAAGAGGGAACATAGGAAGATTACATGGAGCTGGGAGGAAGCAAAGCACAAATTAGATTCTAGAATAGTTAACAAGCCCGGGCCAGTTGGCTCAGTGGTAGATTGTTGGCCCAGTGTGTGAATGTCCCAGGTTCGATTCTTAGGGTACACAGGAGAAGCGCCCATCTGCTTCTCTACCCCTGCCCCCCTTCTTCCCCTTCTGCAGCCATGGCTCAATTGGAGTGAGTTGGCCCTGGGCACTGAGGATGGCTCCATGGCCTCCATCTCAGACACTAAGGGGGGGAAAATGGCTCCAGTTGCAATGGAGCAATGGCCCACGGATGGGCAGAGCATTGCCCCCTAGTGGGCATGCTGGGTGTATCCCGGTCGGGCACATGCGGAAGTCTGTCTCTGCACCCCCCCTCACTAAACAAACAGACAAAAAAGAATAGTTAACAAGACTATGTGCTCTCTTCAGGGTGATTGAGGTTTACTTCAAAGGTCTGTTAATCTACATCAGGGTTCCCCAAACTACCCCTGTGGGCGCATGCGGCCCCCTGAGGCCATTTATCCAGCCTCTGCATTTCCGGAAGGGGCACCTCTTTCATTGGTGGTCAGTGAGAGGAGCACAGGATGCATCCGCACCCATAGTTCCCATTGAAATACTGGTCAGTTTGTTGATTTAAATTTACTTGTTCTTTATTTTAAATATTGTATTTGTTCCCATTTTGTTTTTTTTTTTTTTTACTTTAAAATAAGATATGTGCAGTGTACATAGGAAATTGTTCATAGTTTTTTTTATAGTCCGGCCCTCCAATGGTCTGAGGGACAGTGAACTGGCCCCCTGTGTAAAAAGTTTGGGCACCCCTGATCTACATGCACAGAAACAATGGACAGGGCTTGCTTAAGGTAAAGATAACTTTCTTTATATACTAGAGGAGCTACATGCCTGCGGTGTGGCTACCCACCATGACCTGCCCAGTTAGGAATTTATGATCAGATCAATCTGTGAGGTTATTTTCCAGTGAACGCTTTTTTTTTTTTTTTTTTTTTTTTTGTCCACACCAATTAAGGTAAGTACTATAAAATGAAGGGACAGAGTTCTATGAGTACATAGAATGAGAATATCTGGCCTCTGAGGTGCTGCAGGTTGGAAGACAGGCCTATGACAGTGACATTGGAGTAGTAAAGAATGAGTGGGTGTTAACTAAGCACAGAAGAGGAGGGATGAGCATTCAGAGGAAAAGGAAGATTGACATGCACAAGAGAATCAAGACAGAAAATGAGAGGGGGAACTCAGGAGTGAAAACTTTGGCTTGAGTAATGGTGGCTTTGGTGATGGCCAGTGAGTAGGCTCAATAGTTAATGCATGTAGAGGCTTTGTTGCAGGAGCCAGGTGCCTGAGCCCACCTGCCTGACTTAACGAGATCTGTAAGTAGTCCACTTTTGTGCCCAGGGGTCTGCAAGCCAAGCCTTTGTGCTCCAAGGAGAGAATGCCTGCTGACTATGATCCAATTAACTTTGACTCTGATCTGATTAACCCTCCCTTGAAATTCCAAAACCTTTACCTACCCTTTTCTTCCTCTTATAAAAATGTTGGCTGCGGATAGGGGGTTGAGATGCCTTTGGGAACATGACCCCCATCTCCTCAGATCACTGGCCATCTAAATAAAGTGCTCATAAACGATTCAATCCCTGTCTCCACGTATTTGGCTGAAATGGTGGCAGCCAGCACCATCTCTGATATCTCCAGTTTCAAAGGCAGCATGATGTGTTTGAAGATCTCGCTGTGATTGGAGTGCTGAGAATTAGGGAAAGTGTGATAAGGTAGATTTCACCCAGATTCTACAGGATCTTATTGTCTATCTTAAAACCTTTATCCTAGGGACCTGAGAAGCCATGAGGATTTTAAACAAGTCATAAATACTTTAGTGTTTTGAAAAGATCGATCTGGCTGCATAATGGAGAATGGATTAGGAGGGAGCCAGTCTGAATGCCTTCAGATCATTAAAAATTTATTGCATTAATTCAGGTGGGAGATAATAGTAGTTTGGTATAGGGTGGTTCTGTTAGTGGTTATTGTGATGCTATTGAAATTGGAAAAAAATGGACAGATTTTGAGAATTACATTCAGGAGATAAATGGACAGATTTGGTGTTAACTGGGACTTGAGTTGTATCTATCAGGGATGACCCCAAAGTCCTTTGCTTGATACCTGGATGGCTCGGGATATTCTTCTCTTAGATTAGAACTACAGGAAGAGAGCCAGAATCAGAAGAGAAGAGTATGGTTTTGTTTATTTGATCCATTGATTGGGTTTTTAATGGGTTTATATGGAACAGAGTGGTGGTAAAGTGGAATGATGAAATCTGACAGAAAAGCTTCAGTCACACTCACTGATCCGATGCTCACTATTGACAATGGCTTTTTATCTCTTGTTTGTTGCCAGTAACTTTTCTGATGTCTTTAGCCAATCATTGATTCCTTACTAACATAGAGAGTATCAGAATAAATTGCCTGTTAATGGCATCTTAAAGCTTTGTTGTTTGAAGGGTGTTTCTCCCTTCTCGTAGGGAGGTTTTTGTTTTGTTAGCTAAAAATACACAGCAACTGTGACCTGAAACATGGGAAATATTGGGATCAAAATAGTAAAGTCATTTCCCCCATTAGTTCTGCGACGGGAAAAGGAAAAATCTATATTTAAAAAACGTTTTATTTAAAATAGACTTTACTTTTTAGAAATTTTAGATTTTCAGAAATAATGGAGAGTTAATACAAAAAGTTACATATATCCTCAAGCATGGTTTCCTGTATTATTAGCATCCCATAATAGTATGTCCATTTGTTATAATGAATTAACCAATATCGATACATTATTGTTATTAAAGTTCATACTTTGTTCAAATTTCCTTGGTTTTTACCTAATGGCCTCCCCCGCCCCAAGTTATCACATTATATTTAGTTGTCATGTCTTCTTTTTTTTAATGTTTTTGTTTAGATTTTATTTATTCCTTTTTAGAGAGAGAGAGAGAGAAGGGGGGAGTAGCAGGAAGCATCAACTCCCATATGCGCCTTGACCAGAAAAGCCCAGGGTTTCAAACCAGCGACCTCAGGGTTTCCCGTTGATGCTTTACCCACTGCACCACCACAGGTCAGGCCAATTGTTATGTTTTCTTAAGCTCCTCTTGGTGGTGACAGTTTCTCAACTCTCCTTGTTTTTGATGACCTTGATGATTTGGAGGAGCACTGGCTCAGTGTATTGTAGGATGCTCCCATATTGAAACGTAATGTTTTTCTTGTGGTGAGACTGTGGCTGTGGGTTTGGGAAGTAAGAACACAGAAGTAAATTGCTATTCATCATATTGTATCCAGAGTACACACTATCAACATGACTTACCACTGTTGATGTTAACTTTGATCACCTAGCTAGATAGTGTTTGTAAGGCTTTTCTACTATAAAGTCACTCTCTTTTTTAAATTCTTTTTATTTTATTCATTTTAGAGAGGAGACACACACACACACACACACACAGAGAGAGAGAGAGAGAGAGAGAGAGAGAGAGAGAGAGAAAGGGGGGAGGAGCTGGAAGCATCAACTCCCATATGTTCCTTGACCAGACCAGTGCAGGGTTTTGAACTGGCAACCTCAGTGTTCCCAGGTCGACGCTTTATCCACTGCGCCACCACAGGTCAGGCTATAAAGTCACTCTTTTTTATCCACTTTTCCTGCTACACTCTATGGAAGGAAGTTACTAAGTACACAGTTCACGTTTAAGGCATGGGGAGTTATTTGGAATTCTTCTACTGAGGAAGGAGGGGCAGGCCCCCTCTTCCCTGAGAAGGAAGAAATGAAAAAGAATACAAGGGAAAGGGGCCAGCAGGGGTAACCGAGTCAGCCAGTGACAAATCAACTATATCCCAAAGTTACAATACAAAGCAATGGCAGGATCTGTATGTAACTATGGCCAGTGATCTGGAAACCCCTTACCCCTTGCTTACCCTACCGAAACTTTCCTTCCCCTCTCCTTGAGTCCTGGGAAACCTTAAACAAAGAAATCACATGCACGTTGCTTAGATACTGTAAAGGTATATAATCTGTAAGAAAATCGACTTTGGGGAGCCCGTGTTTTGGAGCTACAAATCCTATGTGCTCCGTCGGCTTTAATAAATTCTCCTTTCTTTATTGATTAAGTTATTTGAGTGTCTATCCTCCGTCGGGTTGCTTTCTGCTATACTACATGAGAGAATTCTCTCATTTCTCTATTATTTATTCTGTCATTTATTTATGTCACTGCATTCTCAGACATTTATTTTATATTTCAAGTTAAAAATCCAGGAGTGCTTTATTTAGTTTGTTGCTTAAATTGTTCCAGTTTTGGCTATTAGAGCTCCTTTTTTATTCAATTAGAGTTGACTTTCAATACTATATTAGTTTCACATGTACACCATAGTGGTTAGACAATTATATAACTTGTGAAGTGATTGCCCCCAATAAGTCTTATACCCACCTGACACCATACATAGTTATTACAATATTATTGGCTATGCTATACTTTACTGTGCTCTACTTTATATGGCCATGACTAATTTGTACTTCTTAATCCCTTTTTCATCCAATCCCTCTACCCCACCTTCCATCTGGCAACCATCAGTTTGTTCTCTGTATCTACGAGTGTGTCTCTGTTTTGTTTATTTTGTTCTTTAGATTCCAGATATAAGTGAAATCATATGATATTTGTCTTTGTCTGATTTATTTCACTTAGCATAATGCTCTCTAGGTCCTGTGCTCTTTTGACAGACCTCCATCATTCTAGTGGTTCTTCTTCCTTCTTCATTCTTCTTCTCCTCCTCCTCCTCCTCTTCCTTCTTTTTCTCCTCCTCTTCCTCTTCTTCTTCCTCCTCCATTTGTTCACCTCCTTTCTTTCTAGCTCTACAACAGGGGTGCTCAATACGTAGATCGCAATCTACTGGTAGATTGCGAAGGAAGTGTGGGTAGATCGCATGACATTAAAAAGACATTTGTCTTTTGATTGGCATACAGGGTAGCCAATCTGACGTCTGAATTTTTGACACCCTACACATGTGCATTAAACTGCCCTAACTTGTTCAGTTACATTGCTGCGTAGTTAGCCTTCAATTTATTTAAACTAAATACAACAAAGGGTATAAAAATGAGTGCCGTAGCTGGTCCGAGTAAGAAGCCTAAAACCTACCACTTTCATACAGAATGGGAGGGAATTTTTTCACTATGTCATATTCTAAGTGCGTTTGCCTCATCTGTCTGTGTGCCATTGCTATTACAAAGAAGGGAAATGTGAAGCGGAAAATTCGGACTGTTCATAAAAACTATGACATTGACTTTCCTCAAAAAAGAGAGCTGAGAAGGTGAAAGAAGAATACACAATATTAAATAATGATAATATAGAAGAAATAAATTTATGTTTTGCATTTTCATTATAGGTAGATCATTTTGACTTGGTCATCTTATAAGTAGCTTGCAAGCTGAAAAGTGTGGGCACCCCTGCTCTACAACATGTGGCAGACTTGTCTTGTATATATCCAACGCCAGTCCTACAATCTGCCATTTTCCAAAGAACGCTGGTTCATTTTATCGGAGAATGGTATAAGACATTAAGGTCAGGATGTTAAGTGTGCTCATTACTATCGGGTGTCATTTCTTTGAGGCCCTCTCAGCTGATAGAGCAAAGAAAGATATCTGCATATACTAACTTATGTATATACATATACCTATAAGGGTTTCTTTACATAATTATCTGTATCAATGTTAAGCTAAACAAGGTTTCTTATTGATGTCTCCAATGCTAATCCATTACTACATGGGTCATTCTAGTTTCTCCCCTTGCTCATCTGTAAAGAATTATCTTGTCACAGTCTGCATTCCTCCCTGGGATCTTCAACCTCCTCAATCATTTTTTTTAATTTGCATATATTAGTGTTCACTCTTTGTGCTGTAAGAGTCTGAGGGTTTTGACAACTGCATAATTATATAGTCATCATTGCAGTATCATACAGAATAATTTTACAGCCCTAACAATCCCCCACACAGGATATTTTTATTTACTCAAAAGAAGGTGAAATGTTCTGGGAAGAGGCAGGAGCCAGCGAACACTCATCTGACTCATGATTCTGAAGCTCCACAAAGAAGCAGAGATGAATTGGGTTGGGGGGGGGGCTCCATCAGTAGTAAAATAGCCATATAACCCCCTATTACAAACCCAGAATATTTTTGAGCCATGATGAAATGGCAATTCGAATTCAAAGAGGAAACCCAAGCTGATAGCACTAGCCTTGCTTCGGAGCCAACAGCCCCTTTCAGGAAAGGGCTCTGAAAGGCCAAAGGAATGCTGTACTCGTGACAACTACAGACACAGGTGAACTAGGGGACACGCAGGCAAGCAGCGCCCTAGAGCAGTGGTTCTTAACCTTTTTTGAGGTACCGAACCCACCAGTTTCATATGCACATTCACCGAACCCTTCTTTAGTGATAAATAAAATATTTATCCAAATATTTTTTTTCCAAATTCAAGACATAGGTATATGTTTTTTTACTGGTGCACAAAATGAGCCGTGCATGAACATCACCTTGCTGAAAGAACAAAACCAACAAAGTGCATGAACTCACAGCAAATTAAGGTATTACTTTATTCTGGCCTCCCTGGCAGAGGCTTCTCCGAACCCCTGAGATCGACTCATAGAACCCCTAGGGTTCGATAAAACCCAGGTTAAGAACCACTGCCCTAGAGGCTCATTTCCTCATCACGGAGCTTTCAAAGAGGTGGGACTGCAAAGACCATCTGGAGATGCATTTTAATTGTTCCAAAATGGGAGTAGCAGCTAAAGGCCAGGTTTGGCAAGGAGACTGATCCAACTTTGCGCTCACGGGGCCAGGATGATGGACCAGAAGTGAATGAGTACTGCCCTACTGAGCGGCGGGTTGCAGAGGTGCAGCGTTTCATGCTCTGCCCCTTTGTCTACCCAGCCAGATCTGCTGCTCCAGAGAGAAGAAGAAAAGGCTTCTTTTTCTCCGCAGGACCCGAGATGCCCCTCCCCCGCCCGGCCCCTGAACAGCGGCGGGACCTGACGCATCCTCCCGTTCCCCAGCCACGGGACCCGATGTACCCCTCCGCACACCCACGTAAGCGTTAACTCAATGAAAGCAGGTGGAGGGCGGAACCGTGTGGTTACATCCACTCTGGAGAACAGAAATTCTTTCCCCAGGTCAGGTCAGGCAGCAGTGAAAACCCATAGTCTAGGTATGCTCACAATGAGTGTGTTGTATTTGCTTTCCCTGTCATCTCTCCAGCCTTACAACAGATGCTCCTCCCACTGGCATTCAGTGATAAGAATAGTTAACACGTAGAAAATGTAGGTCCAGAGCAATGATCAATGCTTTGGAACCAAAATCAGCTTCTCTCTCTATTGACAGACTAAAATCTATCACCTGTTCAGAACCAGGGAGTAGCATTCTCCTGCAAAGGGCCAGATGGTTTTGTCAATAATTTACTCTTAACAGTGTAGCCATAGCTGGGCTCTAGGTAAAGATATCCGGGTTTCTGATGCTTGTTTAGCTATTATAGCCCCTTTAAATCTTATTCTTAGCTGCTATTAGTTTTAAAGCCCCTAAAATGGAACAGGCCTGTTAGACTATCTTTAGTCAATAATTCCCTTCCCATTCTGAAACAATGTAGTGTATTATCTCAGGCCAAGAATAGGAAGGGGGCGGGGGGTCCCATTTTTCTTGAATGACGTTATTAATGCAACCGGCAATGTTAGCGATTCTGCTCCTCAAACCTCTCTTGAGAAGCAGCTATAAGTGCTGTCAATCTTACACATCTAAACCACCCAATAAATATGAGATTAAGATCACTGAGCTCTCCTTGTTTGCAATTCAAATGGAAGCTTGACTTCCTCCGAGTCTTTCCGAGTCCTGAGTTTTTACCTTTAGCTCTGGAGGAATTATGAAGGTTAGCACTGAAATATTCAGGCCTAGAGTGTTAATGCTGAAGGGTTTTTGATATCTAGTCAGTTCCCTTTGCTTTGCAGATACGGAAACAGAAGTTCAGAGAGGTTAAGTAATTTGCCCTAGGTCACAGAGCTGGTAAGAGGTAGAAAGTGACTGAAGAGTGTGCTGTGGGCTGGTAGAGAAATGTTTTTTAATTTTTTTGTAGATCTGCATAAGTCTAGGAACCAGCAGGTTCCCAGAGATGCTACAATTTTCAATTTGCTCATTTGTAGCCGAGCCTCAGTTTACATAACTGAATGTTGGGATAGGAATGCCTGCATGTCACATGTCTGTGACATGGCTGCGTAAGTAAGTGCATGTGTACGTGCGTGTCTGTGTGGGGGTGGGGTAATTTTGAGCTTCATTACTCTCCAAGCATTCATATTTTATAAGTCAAAGGCTCTAACAGCCCAGTGTTGGGCAGATAAAATATCTTATGCTCACTTTGTTAAAGATGGCGCTGCCCACATGAAAGTTTTAAGAGTAAGCTTTTCCCCACACCCTTGACTGATTGGATGATGTGGGGTGGTGCACTCTCATGAGAAATCCTTCCATTATGCCTCAGATAAGTGACTTTGTATCAGAGACTTCCTTGTTTGTAGATTGGATTAAAGGTTTAGATTTCTACACTATAAAGTGGGGGAGGCCGGGAGCTTGCTTTCTCTTGGTTCCTGAGGTTAGCATTAGAGAGGAGAGCAGATTAAGGCCACGTGGAGGAGAGGAGAAGCAGCCAAGATGGTGGAGTGCTGAGGAAGAAGCCAGTTTGTGGAGAGTTTATGCAGGAGAAGGAGATGGGGAACAGAAGTGAATAAGTCTGGTGAGCTAGAAACCTTTGATTCTAGGAAACTCGGATAAGTCAGTAGCTTTGTGAGCACTGAATGAGTGGGTTTTGGAGCCCAGTGTGTGTTTTTACTTGCCCACCGGGTGCAAGCTAGAATTAAAGCTGATGACTCACCAGTTCTTGGCTCCGTTGTTTCATTACCGACTGTCCAAATCTAATGCGAACCTGCATAAAAACCAGGCTGCTGTGATAGTGGCCGTGACTCTTGGCCTTATACCCAGTGTTCAGCAATTATTTTCAGATTACGTTAATGTGTTTCTTTTATTTACTCCAAGCACTTTCCTCGCAGAGGTTGCAAGCTGTTTTCCGTGATGCTGAAAGAGATGGTTATTATTAGCTTGGAAGCAGACACTGCTGGCTAAGCAGAGTGTTCCTTGACATGGGTATTATAAGCGAAGACGCTAAGAAAGGTTCCGTGTGGGAGCTGTCCTGACTTGATTCTCAGCCCATCCAGTCTTCCTTCGACGTTCCTGGAGAGGTGGAGTGCTACACATTTGTGAGTTTCAAGGGTTTTATTCCACTTGGGGCAGCGTGGGCTCTTGGATTCCAAGGCCTTAGATGCCTCAGAAAATGAGTCTGTGGTCGTAAGATTTGCCCGATGAGGAAACATACACAAAACTGTGCCTTCCCTCAGCTCCCTGAGCCTGAGGACAGAAGCTGTACCCTCAGGGCCAACTGAGGATGCATTGATAATTACTGAAGTAAAAAGAACGACATATCTTCACCTTGTACCTAAAAATAAAATGAATTTCAAATAGATAATTAAGGATTTAAATGTAAAAACAAAATAAAATGAACAAACAAAAAATACCAGAAGAAAATACTGGTGATTATTTATATAAATTTGAGGCCCTGGTCGGTTTGCTCAGTATATAGAGCGTCAGCCTGACGTGCAGATGTTGTGAGTTCATCCCTGGTCCAGGCACACAAGACAAGTGCACATCTGCTTTTTCCCCCTTCTCTCCCTACTCCCCTCTTACAGCCAGTGGCTTCATGGTTTGAGTGTCAGCCCTGGCACTGAGGATAGCCCAGTTGGTTTTAGCATCTGCCCAGACACGGTTTACCAGGTGGGTCCTGGTCAGGTAGCATGTCTGTCTATCTCCTCTCCTCTCTTAAAAAAAAAAAAAAAAAAAAAATTGAAGTAACACCATAGGCAGAAATCACAAATGAAGGTTGATATTTTTGATCAGATAAAATAAACAATTATTGTATGAAAAAACCTAATACAAAAGGAAGCTCTAAATTGGGAAGGAGATTTGGAATGTGCACAGCATATGTTAATACTCATAATGCATAAAGAACCCATAAAAATCAGTAAAAGATGATAAATATCCCCCAAAAAAGATAAGGACACAAAAAGGCAATTTACT
Organism: Rhynchonycteris naso; assembly: GCA_037038555.1. Lineage (NCBI taxonomy): Eukaryota > Metazoa > Chordata > Mammalia > Chiroptera > Emballonuridae > Rhynchonycteris > Rhynchonycteris naso. The sequence continues at coordinate 106,368,657 of CM073003.1, read as the reverse complement.
AAAGAAGAAATATAAGTGCTTAATAAACATGAAAATATATTAACTCTTTTTAGAAAACAAGTTGCACATCAGAGAACGAGGAATTACTATTCGTAGCTATTAAATTGGCACAGCTTTTTGATGACATAATACAGCCTGGGATTGACACGGGTGCCAACGTCTTGCACTGCAGGTAGGGGCTGGCATAGGTAAACTACTTTGCATTGTGTACTCAGCATCTTAAACTCATGTTGGCCTTTTGATCCAATAATTATACTTTTAGTAAGTATTTGGGAGAGTATACAAAGATATACATGTAGGAATATTTGCTAAAGCATAGTTTATAATATAAAAAAAAATAGAGATAGCTGAAATATCCCAAACTAGGGGATCTGTTTTAAAAATCCTGACATGTTAGAAAGTATTGGAATCTTAAAATTGTGATATATTGGAATAATATAATAAAGCCTTATGCCACCATTAAGATTAATAATATAAAAGTATAATGATTGATATAGAAATATGTTTATGATCTATTAGTGCATGGAAAATTCTCCTTATACATTTATTTTTATATGATGAGATATGAATTAAAAATGTCTTAAAGATAGTACATCAAATACTCCAAAATATCGAAGCTAGCTATCTCTGGGTGGTGAGGTAACCAGTGATTCTTTAATTCTAAAAGGAAGAGATTGCTTATACATACCCTCTAACTTTTTTCTACACTGAATATAAAAATGAATTTAACAAAGAAATAATAAAGGTTAAAAAAAAACCCCAAATAATAACATAAAATTAAGTCATGGATATTATTCAAACTGCATTGGATATCTTAGGGAATTACCTTTATTATTATTTTTTATTTATTTATTTTTAATATATATATTATTATTATTAATTCTAATGGGGTGACACCAATAAATCAGGGTACATATGTACAATGAAAACATCTCCAGGTTATCTTATCATTCAATTGTGTTGCATACCCATCACCAAAAGTCAAATTGTCCTCTGTCACCTTCAATCTGGTTTTCCCTGTGTCCCTCCCCTCCACCCTATCCCACTCTTCCCTCTCTCCCCCCATCCCAAGTGTCCGTCAGAAGACGAGTGGATTAAAAAGCTATAGTACATATATACTATGGAATACTACTCAGCCATAAGAAACGATGACATCGGATCATTTATAACAAAATGGATGTACCTTGATATCATTATACGGAGTGAAATAAGTAAATCAGAAAAAAAGAAAATTACCTTTATTTTTAAAAGGCCAAATGTTAGACTCAGAGCAGAGGAAGCTTCAGTTCAGGTTCCCCAGAAACTGACTCTCAGAGAAAGATCAACTACAAATTGTTAATGTGGGAAGTGTCATTGGGACAGTGGGGGACATGAGAGAGGAATGAAAAGAAAGCTGGTGTAGTCATCCCTCGCCATATCACGGTTCGCTTTTCCTGGTCTCACTGTATTGTGGATTTTCAAATTGTATATACCTAATTTTGTATCGTGGATTTTTCTCTATATTGTTGGGTTTTGCAGCATATAGGGTTTTTTAATATAGTATTTATTATTTTAATTATTTTTGTGGTAAAATAAGCATTTTCTAGCCTAAAAAATTGAAAACAGACCCTGGACAGTTGACTCAGTGGTAAACTGTTGGTTTGGCCTGGCGTGTGGATGTCCCCGGTATGATTCCTGGCCAGGGCACACAGAAGTGCTCATCTGCTTCTCCACCCTTCTCCCTCTCCTTTCTCTCTCTCTCTTTCTTTCCCTCCTTCAGCCAAGGCTCCGTTGGAGTAAAAGTTGGCCTGGGCACTGAGGATGGTTCCATGGCCTCCGCTTGAGGCACTAGAATGGCTCCAGTTGCACCAGAGCAATGACCCAGATGGACAGAGCATCGCCCCCTAGTGGGCTTACCATGTAGATCCTGGTCAGGTGCATGTGAGAGTCTGTCTCTCTGCCACCCTGCTTCTCACTTCAGAAAAATACAATAAATAATAATAATAAAATTGAAAACTATAAATATATATATTGAAAAATTAAAAACAATTGAAATATATATAAATAATAAAATAAGTATAAGGTCACTACTTCGCGGATTTTTGCCTATTGCAGGGGGTTCTGGAACCTAACCCCTGCGATTGATGAGGGACGGCTGTAATGTTTCCATTACAAAGGAAATTACTATGATGAGCACCTAGAGCTTAATCCTTCCCAGGAACTCAGGGAGATAGGAAGAACTTCAGAATTGCGTCACTTAAGAGGAAAGGGAGCTGGGATATTTATTCACCAACCACTATTGGCAGCTGGTTGAGAGATGTTTGGGGAATATTCAAATTCCCAGACTCTCTGGCCTTCTCTATGGCCAGGGAGAGATGCAGCTCTTGGCATGTGCAGAAATAGTAAGGCAATCACATGATAGGACAGCAGCAGCCTCTGCTACATAGGAGTTGGTTATTCGTCAATTAATAGATGAGGACACTCTGAGTCATGAAGGGAAAGGCATTTATTTGCATGAAGTCATATAGTTAGTGGCTGAGCCAGCCTCAAACATCATGTCTTCCATCTAAAACTTTTTTGGTTGTTGCTTGATGATATTGGGGAGGAAAATTTTTCTTCCTTCTCTTTTTAGATTCTTCTGGCTGGTTTAAGAATGAAATTGACACAAGACAGTTTAGCAGGTGAAAATCAAGTTTACCTTTATGTGTGCGGGGACCCCATAAGAATAAGGGGGCCCACAGGCGCTTAGGCAATTGGGGCGTATGTGCTATTGTGAACTGAGGAGAAGGGGTTGGAATGTGGGACTTTAAAAAGGAGGGAGAGAATTTACATAGGGATGAAAACCAAATGTTTGCTGTGCCATGCAGAGACAATGAACACAGAAAGAGCATTGCTCTCTAAGCCGTGCGGGGTATTTCTGTAGACCTGTCTGGTGATAGTACACTTCCTGAACCATGCCATTGATCTAAATTCTTTGGGGCAGTTAAAGGGGAGGGACAAAGTTCTTCTGAGTCTTTCAGGCCTTAATTATCTTCAATTCAAAAAATAATCTGTCTGTCAAGGTGGCATGTTCCAGGTGAAACTCATCCTGAATTTTTGCAATGACCAGGCCCATATTTGTGAAGGTCATTTCTTTTTCTTTTTCTTTTCTTTTTTTTTACAGGGACAGAGACAGAGAGAGCCAGAGAGAGGGATAGATAGGGACAGACAGACAGGAACGGAGAGAGGCATCATTCATTAGTTTTTCATTGCCGTTGTGACACCATAGTTGTTCATTGATTGCTTTCTCACATGTGCCTTGACCGCGGGCCTTCAGCAGACCGAGCCACCCCTTGCTGGAGCCAGCGACCTTGGGTCCAAGCTGGCGAGCTTTTGCTCAAGCCAGATGGGCCCGCGCTCAAGCTGGCGAGCTCGGGGTCTCAAATCTGGGTCTTCCGCATCCCAGTCCGACGCTCTATCCACTGCGCCACCGCCTGGTCAGGCATATCAAGGTCATTTCTAAGCATGACAGGGATCCAAAGTTTCTCCATTAAAGATAGGATGCAGGCTGCTTGTGGTCTGATTCCTTCTGCTGACCACCTTCGTACTGAAGGATGTCAGCTATGTTACTCATCTTTCTAATGAGAGATTATGAAGACGCATACATAAAAGAATGAATGTAGCACTGCTCAGATTGAAGGAGATGAATGGTCTTTATTGTACTAAGAGCTCTCTGGAGGGATTTCAAGGAGCACCATTCAAAAAACACCTATTTCCCCTGTGTTGTGGCTAGGGAAAAAAAGAAAGAAAGAATTATTCCAAGGAGACTCAGGCCAGCAGCAGTTTTACAAAAGAAACTCAGGAAGGAGAAAAAATGACCACAATACATGTGATGCCAAATGTAAAGTGACAGATTCTCTTGGAGAAATCACCACAGCTTTGCTTTTTCTTGCTAATTGCTTTTCTGTCGGATGTTCAACCAGAATGACGGGGCCCAGACTGCCCCCACAAACTCATTTTGTTTGAGAAGATTAAGGGTGGTCACTGTTTTGCAAAGGATCATCCTAACCTCAGATGGATTGTGACTTCAAACATCAAGTAGCCAATAGTTTCGCATAGTGCAATTGTTTGCAAATAAACTGAAGGCATTTTTTAAAAGCATATTTTTCTCTCTGGGTGATTGGTTTGTATGTTAGAATAATGAGTATATAAGAGTGAGAAATAGCCCACAGCCCCTGTGAAATTCTTTAAACTGAATAACTTAAGGAAGAGTCATTTCTCACTTTAAAATGCCTCCTCTCCTCTATCCGTTCTTAGGGGGGTGATGAGGCAGAATGTTCAAATACAGGACCTATCTTTCAAACTTTGTCAAAACTGAGCCATCTGTTATAATATAAGCCATTCACTTGAAATACACAGATAATTGCGGCTAAAACCAGTATCCACTTCAATCCCAAGCACGAAGGCTTGATTTAACTGATTATTTCCATCAGCACTTTAATTTACGTAGACCGCTGTTAAAAGCACGAACACGGGGCACTGTGGTTAAGTAGATAGACACTGGAGCCAGACAAATGTGAGTTCAAATCTCATGACCATGAATTAATAGCTGTGAGATGTCAGGCAACCGTTGCTGCTGCTTTGAGAATAATGCTTAGGATCATTGAAAAGCAGATAGACTATGCCAGGCATGGCTGGCGTGGGGTAAGTGTGTAAACAGTGGTAACTAGCAATCTTTACTTGACATACAGGCCTACTTGTTGAACCAGAATATCATTTTCAGTATGGAATGTGGTGAGGAATTACAAATCAAAGTTTCTTAGGCAAATTTATTTCAAGCATGGGTCAAATCTTAGGCAAGCAAGAAAATCCGCATGTTGGCTAAAACATCTGTTCAGAAAGAGTATAAAAACTGATGGGTCACATAGCGTATGTGTGTGTGAGTGTGTGTGTGCGTGTGTGTTAAGAAAGATTGCTGTTTCATTTCACAAGGTCATTAAAAACATCATGTTTCTATGCTTTGTCACAAGGAAGTAGTCCAGGTGTACCAACTACAAGTCAGAGATACAAATAGCATGTCCATGAAACAAATAAGAAAGCATATGTTTCTGAGATTAGAATGGCAGCTCCTCTCCAAGAGTGTGTCTAACACAGTGGTTCTTAACCTTTTTTGAGGTACCGAACCCACCAGTTTCATATGCGCATTCACCGAACCCTTCTTTAGTGATAAATAAAATATGATTTTTCCCCAAATTTAAGACATAGGTATATGTTTTTTTTACTGGTGCACAGAATGAGCCATGCATGAACATCACCTTGCTCAAAGACCAAAACCAACAAAGTGCATGAACTCACAACAAATTATGGTATTACTTTATTCTGGCCTCCGTGGCAGGGGCTTCTCCGAACCTCTGAGACCGACTCATCGAACCCCTAGGGTTCGATAGAACCCAGGTTAAGAACCACTGCTCTAACAGGTCAAGCTAACATGAAAAAATAAAACGTTGTCGGCAGGGGCCAGAAACAGAGTGACAACAACACTTTTAAAATTTTTTGTGACCATGTTTTAACATATTACTTCAGACTTCTGTAATTTTGAATGCATGAAATCATATTTTGCAAGTGTTTATTTGAGATCATAGAATTGCAATTCGGGGGCACAAATTCAGGCAAAAAACTCAAATGCTGTCTCGATTTCAGAATGAAGGCAAGGGGATTTTATGAGAAAAAGGAAGGGAAATGAATACATGACCACAAGAAAGGAAATTGTATCTGTGCTAGCAAGCCAAGTTACTCTTTAGCTGTACATGGCTACCTACCAATTCTAAAGAATGTCCACAATCATCAGTCTCTTGGTCAGGAGGTCTGCTTTCCTGCTAGCTTTATAAACACCTGTTTCTCAGACAGTGTTGGTTTGGCCCGGTGCAAAGGTTATTTTGCTTAGTTGAAGCATTCCAAAGATTCAAGGAATAAAATGTGCCCTGGGATGGCTGCTCTGGTTTTATTTTAAATGGCCCCACTTATGTCAACTTTTCACAAAGTTAAAGAAATATGCAGACATGTAGGAAATTTCCATCCCCTACCCCCCACCCCACCCCACCCCCAACCCCACAAAAGTTTTCTTTGGCTCTTTTGCGGTCAATTTTCCTCATCGCCTGCCCTAGGCATTGCTGACCTGACTTCCTATCCCTAAAATGTTAGTGATTGTGATTAGTGGGTAATACTAAATATTAATGACTATCAGCTTTTCTTTAGTGAATATTTGTGTTGCCTGGTCTAGAACTTTATAGAAATGGATTCATGCATTTCGTACTCATGTGTCTGCCTTTTTTTTTTCACTTAGCACATGCCTTGGAGATTGATCCACATTGTTGTGGATTAATTATCATGGCTGTGAAAATGAGCTGCTCAGCTCCCCTGCTGCTGAGAATGTAATTGACCAAGGGCTCCAGCTGCTGTGCTCTGAGTTCATTACCACTTTCATAGCTGAGGTCCCATTTCCCAGGCTGCTCCTCGCCAGTAACTGCTCCTGGCAGGAATGGCTGGGCACGCCCTCTCCTATGAGAAGCAGAACCTTCTGATTTACAGCTTCAGCTCAAGAACTTCCTATTGCTCTGGCCAAAATCTTCTTTGAACTCTGCTGCTGTTTGAGATGCTTCTTACCCAATCCTTTCTCTTCTCTCCTTCACAGGAGCCGGGTCTGCATTGCCATCAATGACTCTGGCGGCCTCCTTCCATCCCTTCCATTTTTCTCTGAAGGCATTTTCCCCCAATAAATCTCTCATTGTGTTAAATTGCATCTTTTTGTCTGCTTCTTAGAGGATGTGAACTAATTTCCTATTTAGTAGTTCATTTCTTTTTATTTATTATTATTATACCTTTGAAAGATGATGTTACAACTGTTTATTCCCTTTTTCTATTGATGGGCATCTGGGCTGTTTCTGTTTTTGACTATTACATATAAAATTGCTATGAATATTTAGGTAAAAGTTTGTGTATTAATTTATCTTGGATAGTTACCAGGGAGTATAGTTGCTAGGTCAGATGGCAAGTGTATGTTTAAAACATACTGCTAAATGATTTCCAAAGTGGTATTAGCGTTTTACCTTCCCACAAATGATGTATAAGTTGTCCTCTTGCTCCACATCCTCACCAATACTTGGTGTTGTCAGTCTTTCCAATCTTAGCAATGTGTTGACATATCATTGTCATGTTAATTTGCATTTTCCTGATGACTAAAAATGGTGAGCCTCTTTTCAACTGCCTTTAGCCATTCATTCATATATATATATATATATATATATATATATAGAGAGAGAGAGAGAGAGAGAGAGAGAGAGAGAGAAAGAGAGAGAGTAAATGCTGTGTTCAACTCTTTGAACATTGTTATTGAACTGTTTGCTTTCTTATTGTAAGAGTGCTTTACATACACTGAATACAGATCCTTTGTCTGTCTATGTATTATAAAGATATTTTTCCAGTTCTTGGCTTACATTTTACTTTCTTAGTAATGTCTTTTGAAAAGCAGTTGCTTTGACTTTGACAAACTCCAAAGCATCAGCTTCTAATTTTCTTTAATGGTTAATTTTTTTTTCTTTGTCTTCTATAAAAAATCTTCACCAACAACAAGATTGTGAAGATTTTCTTTGGCTCCTTTGTTAGAAGTTTTTACGATCCATTTTTGTTACTTTTCTTTGATAGTATGAGGTAGGGGGTTGAGGTTAATAGTTTTCATATAGATGGAACAATGATTCCGTCACTATTTGTTAAAAAAGACGGTCTTTTCCCCATTGATTTATTTTGATATGATTGCCAAGAATTAATTGACTGTATATATTTAGGTCTATTTCTGGACTTCTTATTCTGTTCCATTGATTTATGTGTCTATCTTTAATAGCTTATTGTTTTATTACTGTAGCTTGATAGTAAGTCTTGAAATAAGGTAATCACATCCTTCAATTTGGTTCTGCCTTTCTTTTTTTCAAAACCATTTTGGATGTTCTAGGTTCTTTGCATTTTCATATATATTTTAGAATTATCTTGATTACTTATGCTGCTGGGATTTTGGTTGGGGTTGTATTCATCAATTTGGAGGAGAATTGACATCTTAATAATATTGAGTTTTGGATCATGTGCTGACTGTTTTTCAGATGTCTGTAAAGCTGCTTCATCTATTCTGGGAGGGCCAGTGTGATACCAGTTACCCCATTATAGCAGATGGAGAGGCTGGGAATTCTAATTATAAATAGAATTCCACACAGGCCATTGCTAGTGATATTTTTTCTAACTTAAAACAAAGTTTTCCCACTTTTAGTTTTGATACTTCCCGCTTCCCTTTGACATTAGGCAGTAGAAGAAATAAAAAACCACCAAAAAAATCTAATTAAGGTAGACTGCCAAAGTTCATCAGTAAAGAGGCAGGCAAAGTAAATGAGAAAAAAAAAAAAAGATATATTTGAGTCTTGGCTTCGTTTCAAACTGGTATGGTCTCGGGCAATCTCCTTAATTTCTTCCAATTTTAAGTTTCTTATTAGAAAAATGGGTCTAATCCAATGCTTCTTTTCCCACAGGGCAGGATATTTTAAATCCTTTTTGAAATAATGCATGAATGTGACAGCCCTCTTTACACTCTTAAGGCACAAAACACAACTCAGAATTCCTTTTATTGTTATTTAGTAAAATAAAATCCTGTCCTTTTAGACTACTTTAGTTTTCTCTCTGACACCCCAATTATTTGAATATTTGTTTGAGGATTCTTTTGTGCCTCCCTCCCCCCCCCCTTGCTGGTCTGTAGTTTGCAGTAAGAGGGAGAGGCCTCAGAGTGCTCAGCTGGGAAGGAACACTCTCTAAGCCAGTGGTTCTTAACCTGGGTTCTATCGAACCCTAGGGGTTCAATGAGTCGGTCTCAGGGGTTCGGAGAAGCCTCTGCCGCGGAGGCCAGAATAAAGTAATACCGTAATTTGTTGTGAGTTCATGCACTTTGTTGGTTTTGTTCTTTGAGCAAGGTGATGTTCATGCACGGCTCATTTTGTGCACCAGTAAAAAAACACATACCTATGTCTTGAATTTGGAAAAGAAAATCATATTTTATTTATCACTAAAGAAGGGTTCGGTGAATGCGCATATGAAGCTGGTGGGTTTGGTTAAGAACCACTGCTCTAAGCATTTACCTTGTAGAGAAAATTACCCTCCTCCATGGGATTATGCCTGAGAGATAACACACTTTGGGTTGTCAACCAATCAAGACAGCAATAAAACCTGTTTACTTTCACTTAGGGAAATGATGATTTTGATTTGATAAGATTTTCTTATTTAAAAATATTATGCATGTTTTAACAACGTTTCACATGAAAGATTTAAAGGGTTATTGCAATAGGAAAAGTGACTGAACCCATTGATGGAAGATATTGTTCTGTCTCTCTGACATCCTATCACGTTCAGGAGACTCTAACCCTATGACTTTTTTAGAAATACTCACTCATAAGATGAAGAGCTAACCTTGTCTCAATTGTATCAAAGAAAAGAGAACATCCAGATACCCTGCTTTTCTTAATTAGTTCTATATAATCTAAAGCCTAGAAGCCAGACTAGTTATTCAACCTCTTGAGACCTCAGTCCCTTCATCCATGAAGTGGGTTGATTTGAGTACCAATTTACACAGTTGATGTAGAATTGAGGGAATTAATAATATAAAGCATTTAGAATAGTGCCTTTTTTTGTGGTATTTCTTGTATATTAAGGAGTCAATGAACATTATTATCAAAAATGCTCTTTTAGTCTTGTCCTATTAATTTACTATATGTGGTACAAGATGTATTGTGGCCCTAAGTTTATTGGCAAAAACTGTTCTAGTTTTTGAGTATCTGAATAGGGTGGGTAGAAATCTTGACATTTTTAAGACAGTTTTGTTCCAGAACAAAGGAACTCCTGGAAACCAACAAACTTGAATGTATCAGTTGTTTGGGGGAATATCTAAGTTTATTCAATTTACAACTTGGAACCTGAATCTTCCAAGTTGAAAGTCTCTTGTTTAGTTTTAGGCATTCCAATTGCTTCACAGGTGGGAAGATATCCCCTAGCACAGTGGTTCTTAACCTTTTTTGAGGTACTGAACCCACTAGTTTCATATGTGCATTCACCGAACCCTTCTTTAGTGATAAATAAAATATGATTTTTTTCCCAAATTCAAGATATAGGTATATGTTTTCTTACTGATGCACAAAATGAGCCATGCATGAACATCACCTTGCTCAAAGAAAATTATGGCATTACTTTATTCTGGCCTCCGCGGCAGAGGCTTCTCCGAACTCCTGAGACCGACTCATCGAACCCCTAGGGTTCGATAGAACCCAGGTTAAGAACCACTGCTCTAGCAGCTCATAAATACCTCGAATGAATGACATTTCTCTCTTTGAGTAACAACTGCTTGTTTTACTAAATCTCGTTTCCCTGTTAGTTTGAATTCTTTGTGTACTGAGTCATTTGAGCCCTTAGCATATAGTACAGTTCCTGCCACTTAATCGATAGCAAATATTAAAGAAATATTAAATCAATCCATGGTTTTACATTTCAGTCCTATTTTTGTGTTCCTTTTTGTTGACTGGCCGTTTAGATGAGTAGTTAGGTGAGAAATAGAATTAGAATGCAGTAGTCAGTCCTACTCTTTTTTGAAACCAAAGTCCTTCAGCATGTTGCACAGCTTTTGTTCAAGTAGTGAGTTGGGGATCACGCAGACCTAAGGAGGAAGAACCTAATGTCATCTCAACTGTGCATGGTTAGCTACGACGGTGAGTTATGAAAACTTCTACTCCTGACTCTTTCTAAATATACTCTCCACTTAGCAGCCAGAACAATCCTTTAAAAATGCAAGTCTGATATGATAATACACCTTCTCCGCTTAAAACTCTTTAATGGCTTCCCATTGGACTTGGAGACAAATCCATATTCCCACGGCCTCTGGGGCCCTTGTGCCTCAGCCCTTGCTGACCTTCAGGTTGCATCTGAAGCCATTCTGCCCTCATCCTCTGTGCTCTTGGTTCTCTCACAGGTCCTGAAATGAGCCCTTTCCAGCTTTAAAGCCATAGCACGTGTTTCTTTCTCCACTGGTACTCTCTTCCTCACTGGTTATCAATCACATGCTTGCTCTTTCTTCTTTTCAGGTCCTCCCTGAAAACCAGAGGAGACACTTCTTTAATGGGCATCACAGCACACTGTTTTCGTGCTTCTTAGTACTTGCCACTATTAGTTCATTATGCATTTGTTAATGAACTCTTCTTAGTGCATTTTCTTGCTGGTAGGTCATAAGGTTGGTGAGGTATTAGGCTACAGACATTCCCAATTAAGTATAAATTAAATATAAATATAACTTTATATGTTATAAAGCATCTTAAGTTTTATGTTTGTCTCTCTATGATATTCCCAGTGCCAAATTCCCCGTAAATATTTACTGAAACAATGACAGGTTAGTGAAGTTTTCAGATTGAATTGGTATCCTGTTTTCTTGTTCCACTAGGCAGGGAGGTGAGTGTTAGGAGTGGCAGGCACTAATGTGAGAGTGTGTTGGTCGATGTGAGTGACTGAATGTGCAGGTCTGTGGACTTACTGTGTTGAGTGAACTTCTCATCTTGGCTGAGCCATGAGGGAATTGTGTCTGAGGGAAAAGAATGCATCAGACCAAAAGGAAGGTATAAAGAGACAGGTTAACTGAGTTTTCCCAGGAAGGAGAGCTGAAGGCTTATTCCCCAGGTCTAGAAGAGACCCTGATGTACATGGAAAGGACAGCCTAGTATCCACTTCCAAGGCGGGTGTTGTAGGACAGTGAAATGTAATTTTTGTGCTGAGTGCTTTAGACAGGCTGTAGAAGGAGAAGGACACTTTCTATGGTTAGCATCATTCCGAGACAAGGTTTTTGATTCTCTAGTATTTTTGGCAATTTTCACACCATTTTAGCAATTTACAAAGAAGGGCCAGGAATTCCGAATGTTTAGTCAGAGTGGAAAAGTATGTGCAAATAAATTACAATAGATATCTCTTGCATAGACCTCAGACTATATGTTTTATACGTAAAGAAAAATCAATGAAAATAAATCTCAGACTCATGGTACACATGTGTGTTGAGGACGATGAAATGCAAAGCGTCATCTTGGTGAACCCTCCAGACTGCACTGGCCTATCTGCATGTCAAGTATCTGTTATGCAGGGCAATGCCTTGCAGAGTTCATTTTGGTGTATTTACATGAGGAAGGGAAGGCAGCACAAATCATCTCCTACCACAGAGAGCTTTTCACAATATAGAGGTAGCTTTGTATTTCTCCCTCAAGACAAAAAACTGGGCAAATTATAGCTTTGAAAAGCTTAGGTTTACCCAGGGAGTAATTGTGATGGCTTGGCAAGTTTAAATCAATATCCAAACCTCAGTGATTTCCCTTCCCTCTCATGTCCAATACGATCCAACAGGGTCCTTGGGGTTAGGGAAGGAGAAGCTGAAGCATTTTAAGAGGAATCTATCGGTAGAGTAACAAAATGTCTTCTTACTCCCAAACTGATATTGTTAGTTGGCAGTAAAAATTAACTGGGCTCAGTATTTACATAGCACAAGCTATGTCCTAAAATTTATTGGGATGCATGTCTAGTAGCTTTAAGAAGGTGGAACAGGCTGTTTTAAGTTGGCTTTTGTAGCATAATTATCTACCCAGGAAGAAATTTCAAAGAAAAGTACCATCTAAAATAGCTTCTCTATAAATGGAATCCATGTTGCCCAACTCTGGGTTCTGATTTATATGTAAGTTCTCTTCCCCTTAATAACTTTGAAAAGAAAGTCTCTATATGCAAGAGAGTTTCAATGATCTTGAAATTTCTGATCACTGACAGGTCTCTTCTCCGTCAATGTCAATGACTAACACAGCTACTCTGCTATACGGACTTGTTAAAAGAGGTAAGAATGGTGTGGGGCTTGCAACCAGGAGGACCTGCTTTTAATTTCAGTTCTTAAACTAAATAGTGGTGAGACCTTGACCAATTATTTTAATTGCCCTGAGCCTCAACTTTTGCTTCTGTAAAATGGGACCAATAAAACTGACTCTTGGGGGTTAGGTGAGAATGAACTAAAATGATGCATCAAAGTGCTTATAACAGTGCTAGGCATGTAGGCAGTGCTCAGCAGACAGTGTTTAATAATTTTAGTAACACTGACCCCGGCCACCTTAATGGAGTAACCATGTGAGCTAATATCTATGTTGGATGACAGACATAGGTACACCCTCAACATTAGGCAGGAAAATGATCAACAAAATTGTCAGTACTTTTTTCCTGATTTTTCAGTCTTTTTAGATTCTGGTATACTTATTCTAAAGTATAATATCTCTGTTTTGTATTTACAATGACACACAAAAAAAGCAAGGTCAGTTTTCCCCAGCACCACTCACAGAAATACGGGCAAAATTAAGTGGGGAAATGTCATTGGGACTAGCACTGGAGAAGGTGTATCTTTTGTATGCATTACCTGGGTATGTATGCATTACCCGGGTATGACTCATTCTCATTATGCTAACCTACCTTCCATTGCTCAGCACTTTGCCTCACTTGTCCAGGTAAACAACAAAGCTGTGTGTCCTGATGAGTTCTGACACAGGCAGGAAATGCCAAGGGCAGGGAGCTTAAAGAACCCCCAGGAAAACCACTTCCCCATTAAAAATACAATGAGACATTGCCTTTTACATCCAAACCAGTGTGTAACCAGAGTAAATGGAACAAAAGAAAAAAATCTATTTTATTCATAATGAACTGAGACTGCACATTAAAAAAAAGTCTTTCAAGTACATGAAGGGTTAAAAATGAGTTCTATTTCCCTTTGGGAGAGGAAGTAGCCAAAGGGATAAAGCTGATAAACTGAGCTTATTAAATTGGCCTGTGGCGGGGAGAAAGCAGTATTGACAAACAGGCAGCGCTGTGTGTCTCACACACGTGGGCGGGGGTGTGGGGGGGTAATGAACGTAAACCGCTCAGGCGAAAGTTGAGATGTTTTATAAGCTGACACCTGGACTCAGGCGGCATGCTTATCATCCAGACTAGAGCTCGATTTCAAGAAACCAAAGCAATTTCATGAATAAACACTTTTAATCATTCGGTGGGGTTGGTTGACAACGTGAGACCCCTCTGCACTACTGTATTCATTAGCAAACTCAGGTCTGAAGAGTCGTAGCAAAGAAAGGCTATTTGGAGTGTATTATGGGAGGCAGCTGGAATGGATGGCTCTGGCTTGGTTCCTGACATTGGCATTCCTTTGCTTTATCTTCCTTAACGCGATGGCACCACTAAGCTGGCCCTTTGGAAACATGAATACTTCTGTAATGCTTTGGCTAAACACAGAAAAATAATCCTTTCTTTGTTTCCCAGTAGCCCAATTGGTATTAGATTAGAACTCTAAATAAAGTTTAGGGGTTATGTAGGATACACTGCCTCAGCTTGTCCGTTTATAAGGTAGAGTAACAAAACCACCTACCCCACAGGATTGCTGAGAGTCTCAGGTCTTTATAACAGCATCTGACACCTAATAGCCTTTCAGCAAACATTAGCTGCTATTGTCATTTTTACAACGAGTTCTATGAAGCTAGAATTTTGATAGTCTGTGTATTAGTTAAGATCTAAACAGGAACACAGAAATGACCTCAAGGGTTTATAAGAGATGAAATGGAAAGCAGGCATTGGAGAGGCAGGGAAGGGATCTGCTGAGGATCAGACATCTCCCATTGAGCTGACCTGGATAGGATTATCAGCAGGTAACCAATACCATTCTCAGGCTATCGGAACGCTGGTGGTGGGCTGTCACTGGAGCCCCAGGGACAAGGTTACCTGCTAGAAGTGTGAACCTACAAAGAAGTCTGTGGTGTGAATCAGTGTCGCAGGAGAGATGTAGCCATGCCGGGGAAGATATTCCAGGCACAAAGCTGGGAGACATACCTTGGCTTCTACCTTTCCTTAACCCTCCAGTAACTCATCATCCAGAAGTTTAATGACAGGGCAGCCCAGTACATAAAACTTTCAGAGGTTAGCTGCCCTTCACCCTCCATTACCAAGCAGGTCAGGGCAAGGGCAACCAGATCTGGGAACAGCACTCGTCCACAAGGTCAGGGTTGCTCTCCCTTGTTCACAGGTTCTCCTGAATCACAAGCTTCCCAGCTGCCAGACTTTCTCCTTTGCAGGAGCCATTTAAAAACCCACCACTAGGGGCCACCCTTTTGGACGTTTTGACAATGTCTTAAACAACTTTGTATGCTCAGCTTCTCAAGTGACCCCAGATTCTCAAAAAATGCTGCTGAACTGAACTGACACCCTCAGATGACCATTGTGAGCTCCCCATGGGGTGATGTCCATGAAAGGACATTTGTGTGTGTGTGTGTGTGTGTGTGTGTGTGTGTGTGTGTGTGACAGAGACAGAGAGAGGGACAGATACGGACAGACAGGAAGGGAGAGAGATGAAAAAAAATTCTTCGTTGTGGCTCCATAGTCTTCTTAGTTGTTCATTGATTGCTTTTTCATATGTGCCTTGACCAGGGGGCTACAGCAGAGTAAGTGATCCCTTGCTCAAGTCAGTGACCTTGGGCTCAAGTCAGTGACCTACGGCTTCAAGCCAGTGACTTTTGGGCTCAAGCCAGCAACCATGGGATCACATCTATTATCCCACACTCAAGCCAGCAACCCCATGCTCAAGCTGGTGAGCCCACACTAAAACTGAATGAGCCTGTGCTCAAGACAGCGAACTCAGGGTTTCGAACCTGGGTCCTCCGTGTCCCAATCCGATGCTCTATCTACTGTGCCACCGCCTGGTCAGGTTGTGAAAGCATGTTTTTGAACTGGATGAACACAAGGGATTTTGCCGAGGCCACACCAAGCACCCAGTAATCTATTATTGAACCCTGATGCTGTGTCCCCACCACCCTGACATTTAAAGCATTGATCTTCCAACTAGAAACCATTTTCTTCTATCACTCTCAAAAGGACCTGAAATATCCTGGTTGAATTTTATTTCTTTTTAGATAAAATGTAATGATTAGTGAGAGCAAGAATATAGTCTTCAAACTTAAATCAAATTGTGGTAAGGGAGGTGAGAAAGAATAAATAACACATTTGTATGCGTACACAATGAAGAAGAAAACATCGTTGATGACTTTGATACAAGCTCTTTTTTGATGGGAAATGGGGCTCACCCAAACAGGCTGGGAAGCATGGTGTTTTCTTAACCTTTTTTCCCTGGTAGAAATGTACCTCCCTCCAAGGAGTGACCCTGATGCTCAGATCTAGGCCAGAACTCCAGTGATTTCAGAATGAACAATTGTGAGAACTGTGGGCCATGGAATTGTAACAGAAATTGTTCTTCTTTCTTTATTTCTATTTTTATTTCTTACCTGTTTACTAAAATTCTTTAACCAGTTCTGCATCAGGTTATCATTCTTTGCACATGGGGAGTGGAGAAAGAAGTGAAGTTTTTAGCTATATGACATATTATTGGGGGTTTGTTCTAAGAATCAGGTTTCCAAGTGTAGTTTCCTAAATGTTGGTTGATATTTTCATTGATGTTAATGAGTACGATAAAAGAAAGAAAGGAAGAGTAAGAGAATGGCATATGTCAGCATGTCACTGGTTTGTCAATACTAGCAGCTTCTTTGCTGATTTCTGTCATAGATTAGATTACTGAAGGACATTTCCTTTTTAGTGCTATTCATAATACAGCAGTTACAACACATTTTAAATTTTAATCTACATGGCTAGCATTTTCTCTACTTTGTTTAGTATGGATGGCAAAAAGACAAAAACAAAAACAATAACTAGGTCCTGATTTGTAGTGTTTGCCAGTTCCTTTGGTGTAAATGCCCTTACCGTGGCCCTCCCTGAATGTGGAATTGGAAAGAGAAATACAATAGCAAATCGTTAAATAGTATTTACACATAGAGACACAAGAGGGGCACATAACAAAAGAGTATAGACAACAGTAAATGTAGTAAAATAATTAGAAAATTATGTCTTTAAGTATTACCCTATTCAATAGCTTTATTGAAGTAGAATTGACATATAAAATTCTATTTATTTAAGACATACAACTTAGTGATTTGATGTATGTATACACTGTAAAATGATCACCACAGTCAAGCTAATTAACATATGCCTGACCTCACTTAGTTACTGTTTTCAGTGCCCACCAGTCCTGTTGTATATGCTGCCTAGCCTTCCATGTATAGATGCACAACACTTTATTTTAGAATTTTCCAGAATTTCCCTCCTGTCAACTATATTGGAACTGCTACTTAGTGTGTCTGTGTAAGGATGTGCCATTTCCAGAAAGATCTAACTGGTACGATTGCCACATAGACACCAGCAACAAAAGCTGAAAGACCGAGCAAACATCAGAACATTCAGGTAAATTAGCCACGGAACTGAAAAAGCCAAAGAGAGTGGAGCTAAAATCGTTAGTTATACTGCTTCTCCTTATGTAAAAGGGAATTAGAAGTTATTCTTTCTGATTAGATAATCCATATTTGTAAATATAGATTTAATAATGATTGTGGAGTATATTATAGAAATTTAACATGCAATTCTAACTTTCCAGATTTTTTTATCTTTCAAGATCATAGAAAATAAATCATAAGCAATACAATAAAAATTACAATGGCAAAAACAAAAAAGAAGTGTAATATTCAAATCCAAACAATACAGTGACAGAGAGTAAAGGGAGACTAGAAAGTAATCTGGGTAAATTACACAGATTTCAAAACCCCATTTAGATCCTATCAGTCACTTCTTTGAAAAATTTCCACACTCTTATTAATTTTATAATTTACAACAGTATTTCTCAAGTTAATAAATATCTAGGTTGTCTCTAATAGATGAAAAGCAAATTTTGCTCTTTCCTTTTTTCCCCCTTGCAAGATGACAAAATAAAAACCATTAACTCAGAATAGGCAAATCCGTTTGTGATAGTAAGTAGAGTAGTGGTTTGTTTCCTGCAGGTGGGGGTGTGGCGGAGAGTGGTTAGGGAGAAGTGGTGAGTGAATGCTAATGGGTAGTGCTTTCCTTTTGGGAGAGAATTGTTCTAAAGCTCTTTGTGATGAACATTGTACACCTTTAGGTGATGATACTAAAAACCATTGAAGTGGATACTTTTAAATGGGTCAACTATACATGAGAATTGTAGCTCAGTAAAACCATTATTACAGAATGGGTCATCTAGACTTATTAAACAACAAAGTAAAAGAGATGCTAAGTCACTATATTGGCACCTCTCTCTCCTTAACCATGAAAAAGGTTTCACGGTCCCTCCCTATTTCAAATGTTCCCTGACTACAGAATGATATAACTTAAAATACTATGGTAACTGTACAACGCTATAAAGCAGGGGTCCCCAAACTTTTTACACAGAGGGCCAGTTCACTGTCCCTCAGACTGTTGGAGGGCTGGACTATAAAAACAACTATGAACAAATCCCTATGCACACTGCACATATGCGCACGCGTCATATGACGCGCTTCCGGAGCCATAACGTCTCCGTCGGGCTCACCAGAAGTAGTACTGTATGTGAGCAATGCTGCACTTTGTGCGCCGCCACCAATGAAAGAGGTGCCCCTTCTGGAAGTGCGGCGGGGGCCGGATAAATGGCCTCAGGGGGCCGCATGCAGCCAGAATGCCGTAGTTTGGGGACCCCTGCTATAGAGTGTAGGATAGTTACTTATGGCCAGGATTAATGTTCTCAACTGGAAAATAGACACTTTAAAATGGCCATCAGAAGGAGAGTCCATAGAGCATTATTAGCTCTTTTTTTTTTTTTTTTAACAGGGACAGAGAGAGAGTCAGAGAGAGGGATAGATAGAGACAGACAGACAGGAATGGAGAGAGGTGAGAAGCATCAATCATTAGGTTTTCATTGCCATTGGGACACCATAGTTGTTCATTGATTGCTTTCTCACATGTGCCTTGACCGCGGGCCTTCAGCAGACCAAGCCACCCCTTGCTGGAGCCAGCTACCTTGGGTCCAAGCTGGCGAGCTTTTGCTCAAGCCAGATGGGCCCCTGCTCAAGCTGGCAAGCTCGGGATCTCGAACTTGGGTCTTCTACATCCCAGTCCAACGCTCTATTCACTGCACCACTGCCTGGTCAGGCAGCATTATTAGCTCTTAATGTTCGCTGATACCCCTCCCTACTAAATATATATATGGGGGTGTCCCAGAGAATTTCTTCAAGGTTTTTTCTACTTTATTTCTTTATGATATTAAGCTACATCCTGTTACTTAGAAAAACCAGTCAGCCTTTCTCAGTTTCTAAACCATGAAACTAGGTAAGTGATGTACCGCTGCAACTTTCAAGGGTGCGAGAAGTAGGAGAGAAGCAAGATGACTGTTTCTAGGCTTAGCCACAGAATCACGCCATCTTTCATGAAGGCACCCTCCCCCAGACCCATTCCAAGCACGCCTACCTTCCAACCTCTTTCCGGTCAATGCTGCCTCCTGGGACCCCACAGTCACCATTGCAGTTTGGCTGAAAAGAGCGAAGAGGTAATTGAGAAGATGCAGGAGAAGATTTTGCCAAACCGCACTTTCTAAGGTGAGCAGGTTTTCACAAATGGAGTGTTAATTCTCTGATACTCTCAATTTTGAAAGCGGGCCAAGAATGAACCAGAGAATAAGAGGAGCCCTTTTATCTTCACTCATTGAAGATTGCAGACACCCTGAAAATACATAGGAAAGCAGATTGGCTACAAAATGGGCAGCTCCACCAGAAAAAGAACTTTATATGATATTTTTTTATAATCAGAACAAAATTGAAACTTTTTTTACTAGATGAGTATTTACCAGAAATGACAATGTGTGTGTGTGTGTGTACTGTTCACAAAGATTAGGGAATATTTCAAAATGAATATGAAGCAATATAAAAAAAGAAGTATTTGATTTTTTTTTATTAAACAGGAACATCAGAAAAGCAAAAATGTCAACGAAAGTTGTTGGTTATGCAAATGAGATGCAAAACTAACTTTTATTTTATTGGTAAAAATGCGCTATACAAAAGGCTGAAAGTTCTGGGTATCTGCATGTTCCCTGAGCCCCTAATTTTTGTGAGCGGTACACACACACACACACACACACACACACACACACACACACACACACAGGTAGGCATTACCTAGAAACTTCCTATCTACAGTATGGTTCTATAGGTAGGTAATATCAGAATTACTTGAGAGCTCCTTAAAAGGCAGAATCACAGAAACTATGGAGTCAGCATCTCCACTTCACTCAGGAGATTGGTATGCAGGTGAATATATGCAGAGCACCATGCTAGAATATGAGCTTCTAGACAGCAGGCACTTCACATCTGTCTGTATTCTTTTGTATCATACAACAGGAATCACTTGGCATCCTGAGCTGCCGAAAGTATAAACAGAAAGTTCCTTGATAATACTATTTAACTATAAGCATAGTACCTTTGCATATTGTATTATTGCGTAGGGAAGCTCACATGACAGGGAAAATACCATGTGTTCACCAGCAAATAGTGTATAAAAAACTACATTTCCCAGATCCCTTTGCAAAAATCAAGGCGATGCCTGGCTTGAGTACTAACAAATGGAATGGATAATGGATAGAAGGTGTGATCAGAAGAGTTCCCGTGTGACTTCAGGATTGACTACATAACCTGTGTGGCTTAGAGCAAAATGAAAATGTGAGGCCTGTTGTTCAAAAAATGAGAACTTCAAGATGCACAGCAGAACATTAAACCAAACATAGACTTTCCTCAGTGGAGAATGGGTGGGTGGCTGGGGGCTGTGCCATGACACCAGCCCTGGCAGCTTTTCAGTGCCTGTCTTCTCTGGCCCTGGCAGCTGGCTCTGGAGACTGTGTGTGAGACTGTGGCCTTGTAAGATGTTAGAGTCCCCGCCAACCTTTGTCTCTGAGCGACCACGGGGAGCAGAGCACAGGCTAACATGTAGTGGACATACAGTGAATATGTTTGTTTCTGCAAACTGCTGAAATTTCAGTGTTAATTTGTTACTGGTTTATTATCTAGACCCTTTAAAGATTTTTAAATCAAATTTATTGAGGTGACATTGGTTAATAAAATTATATAGATTTCAGGTGTACAAGTCTATAAATCATCATCTGTATATTATATTGTGTGTTCCCCACCCAAAGTCAAGTCTCCTTTCTTCACCATGTTTTGACCCCCTTTACCCTCTTCTATCTCCCCCATCTCCCTTTCCCTCGTAACCATGATACTGTTTTCTGTGTCTATGAGAAGAGATCTTTTTGTTTGCTTGTTTTATTTGTGTGTGTGTGTTGTTTTCTGATCTATAGCACATATATAAGTGAAATCATACAATTCTTGTTTTTCCTATCTTATTTCTGACTCATAAATCTGAGTTGTTGCCAATCACAGATGACTCGACCCGAAAGGAAGCAGTTAAAACTTAGCTGAGAAACTGAGGCGCTAAAGGTAGGAAGGCTTGGCATGAAGAACATAACCGGACTATCCAGGCTTGTAACAGAAAAACATTCAAGGGGGGATTAGAACATTTACTTTGTGTTCGAGGGAAGAAACCAAGAGGAGGGAACTTTCCCCTGATGCCTCCCTCTTTTCTTTATTAACACAGAAGAAAAGCCACCTGGTATTCACGGAAAGGGAGATTCAGAATGAAGATAAATTTTGAAATAACTACCGCTGGCAACCTCCTAGGAAACCAACAAGAGACGAATGAGAGGACATGTGTCAGAGAAAATCAAGATGAATGCAGCCTTTGGGTGGGGATGGGAAACCCGATCGATGGAGCTGGAGGAGACAGAAGAAAGAGGTAGCCCAATATCATGGACAGAAAGGTAGTTTGAGTTCAACTTTACAGAATATCCATCACCTCTGTAGTGAAGAATTGATTGCACTTCGCCCTGCCCAGGGTGGCTCAGTGGATAAAGCATCCTCCCAGCACACCAAGGTCGTGGGTTCGATCCCTGGTCTGCACATAGATGAGAAGCAGTCAATGAGTGCACAACTAAATGGAATCACCAAGTAGAACAATGCGTTGATGCTTCAATCTCTCTCTCAAACCAATGGAAAAAATTAAAGAAAAAGAATCGAGATTGCTCCACTAGTATAAATTATGACCATTTCAATCGTTTCAAATACACCCACAGAGTCAAACATGGTGATTGTCACTTAGGTACAGGCATCTGGCCACTCAGACAGGCATCTTAAAGAGGCATTATTTTTGGTAAAATTACTACCACGCAGATCATGACTGGTATTCCTGAAACTTAGAAGCTGAGACAAGGAAAAGTGCAAATGTCAGGCAGACAAGGAGAGAAGCATCACATTTCACCCTCCACTCAAACTACATAGGAAGCCATGATAAAACTGGATTGCTAATTGATTAAATCTCCCCCCCCCCACCAAATAATGATAATTACAAATATTTAATGCTTACTATGTGCCAGGTACTCTTCTAAATGTTTTACATGTATTCTTTTCATTCTTACAACAACCCCAAATGCAAGATGCTATTATCTTCATTTTTATGAATGAATAGCTAAGGCAGAGAGAGATTGAGTTACTTTTCCAAGGTTACAGCCTAGTACGTGGCTGAGCTATGAATTTAACTGTCCACGCTTATATTTTGGCATTAAAAGAGGCAGTCTGCGTCATATCATTGGCAGAAAGACACCACTCCAGTTGGCCCAGCTAGCCAGCCTGTCCCTTTAAGCCAACTACAAGGGAAGCTGTTTAAAGAGGCAGGATGGCTTCATGGTTAAGGAAATGGTGGTAGAGTCACAGTTCTTGGGGTCACATCTTTGTGACAGCCTCTTGATCTTATGCAATTTAGAAAAATTATTAAACCTTTGTCTGTTTTGCTTGTTTCCTAGGCTGTAAAATGTGGAGCTCATAGGGAGCTATTAAGATTAAATGAGATAGAAAGAGTACAATACTTGGCATATTAAGAACTCAGTTGGCATTAGCTATTGTTATTAGTGAGCATGCAACCAGTTTACAGGTGATTATTGATTATCTTATTAGGCCCATCTCATACCACTGTCAGCAAACCTTATTTAAATGCTCAATGCAAACTGGCTCCCAATGACGAGTGCTTTCTCTCTGTTAGCAGGGCAAAGCTCTAACCCAGAGGTCCCCAAACTATGGCCAATGGGCCAAATTGCGGCCCCCTGAGGCCATTTATCCAGCCCCTGCCGCACTTCCGGAAGGGGCATCTCTTTCATTGGTTGTCAGTGTATGGAGTTCTGTATGTGGCGGCCCTCCAATGATCTGAGGGACAGTGAACTGGCCCCCTGTGTAAAAAGTTTTGGAACCCTGAACCCTTCAGCTTAGCTGTTAAATTCTACAACCTTGTACCTTTTTCTCTTCCCGTTCTTATCTTTTGCTCTTCTCCCAAATGAACTTCAATCCAGTTCCTCAAACAAGCCCCAGTGCCTTTGCTCATGTCATTTCTCTTTTTCACTCTCAGATCTAGCTCGGATCTCACCTTCCCATGAATTCTGCTTAGACCCTCTTCTACAATAATGCCTTTTCTCTTCTGGGCTTCAAGAACACCAGTCTGCTAACATTGTGTCAATGAACTCTTACAGTATTTTCTCTTGCCATGGTTTGCTTAAAAATGCATAGAAGAGGTAAAGCCCTTACGCATCAAATACTACATTTTAATGCAGCTGAATAAGCTCTATTAACCGACATGACCACTCTGAGGTAAAGACATTTTAATGTGTCAAAATGTAAGAACAATTTCTATCCATTCAGTTTGATATATTCAAGAGATCTCAAACCCTTACTGCTTAAGACATTTCCAAGCCCTATTCCACTGTCTGAGTGCAGACAAGGATGGAGTGGGGCCCAGGGAATGTCGGTTCTTCTCTGTAATGTACATAAAGAAATATATTTGATGGCATCAAAATGTCCCTGTGGTCAACATGGCTTTGTGAATGCAGCTTTGTAAAAATGACAGGTACCTTTCATAAAGTATTCATGGTCTTGATGAATCCTTAGTTGCCATCTATTTTTAAATTCCTTCCAGAAGCTATATTTCAGTGCCCACTATGTGTGAAGGCTCTGTTAGGAGCCTGAAACTATTCAGTGCTCAGTAAATGTTTGCTGAAACATTCTTAGATAAAGAAATACTTTCCAACTCCTTAATTAAAAATACCCTTTATTTATCTATTATCTATCTATCTATCTATAATCTATCATCTATCCATCCATTAATCTGTAATCCATTTATCTAGATAGATATGTAGATAGATATGGTGACAGTTTGTGAAAACACTCTTGAATCAGTGTGTCTGCAATATAGTCGAAAGAAATTCAACTTGGAATTATAATGCGTGAAAACTGAAAAGTAAGCACAGGCAATAAAAAAATGTTTTTTAAAACTTCACATTGCAAATAAATAAATAAATAAATAAAAAGGAAGGCAAAGTGACCATTACAGCTGGGTGATTGATGATTCTTTCCACAGCTTAAATCTTTGTCGATCAGCACATCTATTTTCCTCCCGGATATATGTCTGTTAGCACTAAATCATGGCCTCATCCATATAGACGGAATATGTATATATATATATATATATTAGCACTAAATCATGCCTCATCCATATAGACGGAATATGTATATATATATACACACATACATATACATACATATCCTAGAACTGCTGGGCATTCGGGTTCCACGTTCATCTCCGAGAATAGCGGCTGAGATAGGTGGGGGGCCACCCGTCATCTCTATGCACCCGGTGCCCTCTCTCGGTCTGATAATGGCTCATGCCTCTTAGATAGAGTAGCTAGTGGTGGCTTTTATGAGAGTTTATTTGCTTTCTCTCTTCATAAGACCCGTCGATCACTGTGCTGTGCCACTCACTGTAATTAGACTGAGCGCACACAGAGCACCAGAGTGAGGGACAGTTAGGGGACTCATGTGTTTAACAGGCCTGAGATGAGGCACTCAGACTACCTCCACCAGGAGGTCCCTGGGAAAGGACCACACATACATGCTCAGGTCGAGGCTTTTTCTCACTGCTCTGGGGGGAAAGAATGCCAAAAGTAAGTGGTATCTGAACAAATCTCCTCCCATCCTGTTTTTACCCTGGTCTGTTGGTCCTGCTGGTTCTGATGGTCCTGTTTCTATCGCTCAGACTCCCTGCTGGGGACGCACAGGCCACAGTTGGGTACAGGTATCAGATCATCTCTCTGGTCTCACCCATAGCACTCCACATGGAACCGACACGAGCTGGGGACCCAACCTCCAATGGCCATATGCCAAGTGGAGCTAATGTACTTTCCTGATGGGTGTGGCTGGAGGGCAGTTAAATAGGTGTGTCACACACGGAGCATTGCAAGACAAGTTGCTATTCAATGTCACATGCTGGTCTCTGGATTAGATGAAAGAGGGTCAGGTTGACGTGTTCAGGAGAGAGGTCGTATTTTCCTTCTTGCACTGAATAACGATGTCTTCAGCAAGCATATCACATTCAGATTAAGTGTCTTCCCACCTTCACTTGTCCCGGTCACCCACAGATGTTAGTTGCTATGCCCTGCAGAAACTCGGGCTACCAGCTGGGGGAGCTGCCCGCAGCCTGAGGACTGGGCTTTGACCTGGTTTCCATCATACCTGTCGCAGAGAAAGGTCTGCGGGCTCCAGCACCCAGGGCTGGCCCACCCAGACCCAGAGGCCGTACCAGAGGCTACAGCTTCTCACACGGCGCCAGCCTGAGTTGAGGCATCACGCCTTAGGCTGTGGGCTATGGCTTCCCCTGAGCTTCCTGGAGGGACTAAGCAACAGAACAGAAATAACAGAAATAAAGGAAAATGAACACCCTATGTGGCCGTGTTTGACCGAGAGTGCCTTTAACAATTGTAGGGCATGGCAAGACTACTAAGACCTTTATTTCTAAATATGTAAAAGTTATAGTCCAAATTGGCCAATTGTAAAATTAAAAATAAGTTAACATGGTGATAGCTAGGGAGAGAGTTGGGGGAGGGTATGGGGACATAAATGGTGATGGACAAAGACTTCCCTTGATGGAGTGAGCACAAAATACAATGTACAGAGGTGTTGTAGAACTGGGCACCTTAAACCTGTATAACTATGTTAACTAGTGTCACCCTAATAAATGCCATAAAAATAATAAGTTATATCTCCTACCTTGATAAGCATGCCTTTATGATGAAAAG
Source organism: Rhynchonycteris naso (assembly GCA_037038555.1). Taxonomy (NCBI): domain Eukaryota; kingdom Metazoa; phylum Chordata; class Mammalia; order Chiroptera; family Emballonuridae; genus Rhynchonycteris; species Rhynchonycteris naso. The sequence goes on along the minus strand of CM073003.1, from coordinate 106,342,490 downwards.
ACTGAAAAATATGAATCAAGCTATATTATTTATATGACTTAATATTTGTAAAATATGAAAGATAACTGAATTTAATTCACTAAGACACATTCCTAAGTATTCTGTTGCGGGACTAGTGATATTTTGATGAGTACTAAGAATAAAGAGACCCTGGCCAGTTAGCTCAGTGGAAGAGTATCAGCCTGACATGTGGGTGTCCCTGGTTTGATTCCCAGTCAGGGCACATAGAAGCAACTATTTGTTTCTCCACCCTTTCACCTCTCCTTTCTCTATATATCTCTCTTCCCCTCCCGCAGTCATGGCTCCTGCAGCCTCAGTTACATTGGGTGCTGGCTGAGGATGGCACCGTGGCCTCACCTCAGGTGCTAAAATGGCTCCAGTTGCAACAGAGCAACACCCGAGATGGGCAGAGCATCGCCCCCTAGTGGGCTTGTCAGGTAGATCCTGGTGGGGTGCATGCAGGAGTCTGTCTCTCTGCCTCCTTACTTCTCACTTAAGAAAAAAAGAAAGAATAGCGATATATATAATTCATAAGTTAGTGTAAAACTTATTTTTGCCTTATTTCAGCAAAAGACTAATTTATTGTAATTAAGATTTTCATATAAGGGTAAAACTGATACTAGTGCTCTAAAAGATTAAAAAAGTATAGTATAATTTACTCAAGTATATGTGACTTGAGTGTATTTCATCAAAAGAGTAAATTAAAATAACTGTAAATAGTTATTTTTCATTTGTTTTTTAAAATTTTCTTTGAAATAACTAATATAAAATTTGTTATATATTTTTATGTTAAAATTAAAAAGCAAATACAAATTAATAACAGGTATTAAATCAAATTTAGTAAAGTAAATATTAAAATATTTACTTCATCTTAATATTTTTGATTAAATCAATACATGTATTTATTAAACAAAACTGTTCTCAGTAGAAGGGTTCAAACTTCTTCCAGTTGTCAATGTAAACAGCCAGCCATAAAATTTACACACTTTATATCTAGATCTACATATAATTTACACAAATTTAAGAGTAATATTTATTGTTCACTATTGCAAAATGTCTTTTAACCACCACGAGTCACAGTTGCAAGTGCTGCATTAATTTTTTGTTATTTCTAGGATGTAGACTGGGTACCCAAAGGCAATGAGTGATGCTCAACGCTTCCAGGAAACAATACTTTGTTATGCAGGAGTCTCTTGCACTCCTGCAGTCTGAGAAGATGGGTTTAACAAGTCATTACTTTGTCTTTTCTCTGACCGAAGTGTTTACACTGACCAAAGCATGTCATATCCTGGAGTGTATTATTTTTGCATCAGCAGTAGCCCACGATGGGATTCTGCATAAAGATGATACAGGGGGTAGGTGATGCAGTGACATATTTCTCCAGGGCCTGTGTAGTATTAGCTACACTGTTTAGAGTTAACTGTTGCTCTGTGCTAGGGCTGAGTAGCAGGTGTCCATGTATTTTGTAATGAATTATTATTCTTGTGAGTGCTTATGTTCTGCACAACCTTTAGAAAAACAGGATCCAATGTCAGGGAGCTTGAGAAATGAAAGGAAGAAGAAGAGAATGAGCCCATAGATTTATTGCTCTCCTTCCACAGATGAATGCTTGTGATGAGTCGTAGTCACCATAATTTACCTGGAATCGACCAGTTGTGTGTTGATTATGGGACATCACCCTTAGTTGTGCCTGATGACCAACTAGTCTAAACACTGTTTTCCCCTCTTTGGAGAACTAACCTATAATCTTTCTTTGGGTGAAAGGGCAGTCATCTGGAAATAGAGAGTTGGATCTTTCAACTACTCATTTGTTTATAGCAGTATCTTCATTTCTACTTAGAGAAGTACCTGGTGCCACCAATTTCTGAATCTTTGGTCAGCTCTATAGTGCAGATTGGTGTGCTTTTCTATTTTTCCTGCTGACAGCTTACAAGTTCATGTTCACATATCTGTTAACTCCATTACTACTCATTTTTTGTTTTCAAACTTCTGGAAGTTTGTTCCTATCACCTCTTTTCCTATTCTTTTTATCCTTTGAGTCTATGGTTATGCTGTAAAAATCCCTTCATTTTCAGTGGTTTTCGAATGAAGTAGAAATAGTTGTATGCATTCAATCTACCATAATTCATGAACAGTGTAGTTTATCATAGTTATAAATTAGGAAAATCCTACAAGTCCTCAATAGGCAATTGATTAATTATTAATAGTTCCAAACTTATTTATTCATTCAACAAATATTTCTGAATCTCTACTATAGCCTCTACTATGTCAGGTGTTGTACTATATTTTATAGGCTAAATTCATTGAAAGTTTTATTTATGAAATTTTTAAGTAATATGCAATAGTACTGATAAAATTAATTTAATATAAATTTAAAAAGCAGAATAAAGCCATATGAGTTTCATTGTGAAAAACTATGTAACATGTATAACTTTATTAAAATTAAAAGACTTCAAAAGTTCTTAAAACACACTGCAAATTGCCTTCTAAAATGGGCTTTTCAACTAATATTCATGCAATAGTGAATGGGAATGCCAACAGTAATTTTGTCCATTGCAAAGGAGATAAATAATGCTAGATAAACTACTTGTTAACAAAATTCCAGACCTAGTTTGACCCCACAGATTGTGAATCTTTAAGTGGGGGAATGACTCAAGGACACATAGTCTTAGTTTCTGCAAGTATAAGGCTTAAATCCCAGCACTGATTTAACTGATGTATTTAATACTGAGAAAATAGATTAGTGTATACATTGGAAAATCTATATTCTTTGGAGTCAGAGGTTCATGGGTTAAATTCTGGGTTCTGACACTTATTGCTTATATGACCTTGGGTACATTAATCAAACTGAATCTGTTTTGTTATCTCCATAACAGGAATGATCAAATTCATTTCAAAATTGTGCTGTAAATATGGATACAAATGAAGAATTTAACTTACCTAGTACAGTCATGATACAAACAAGATATATGCATGGGGGGAATATTGAGTGAATATTGTCTCTGGAAGGTGGGGTTATGGATAAGTTTTTGTGTGACTTTGGAAAAATTCTGTACCTCTCAAAGCCTTAATTTCTTTCCTATACATAGTGAATAATAACAACAACAACAGTACTGCTGCTTTCATAGGGTTGTTACGAGAATTTGATTCATAAAAACTTCAAAATAAAGTATTAAGATAGCACTTGGCATGTATTAAGTGCTCAATATATGTTAACCATCATGTGTTATTTTTATTTCATTTGCTCTCTTTTGCTGTATTTTTTCCAACTTTCTACAAGTAGCCTGTTTTATATTCTTAATCAGAAAAAAATCAACTTGACAGATTTTAGAAGAAAATGTCCCTTTCCTGCATATTTCCAAAGGGAAGCCAAATTAGGAAGGTGGACAGAAGCAGCACATCAGTTGCTCCAATTCCATCACACCTGATGACAGTCACTGAGTGTAATTACATAGTCCCAACAGGGGTGTCACAAGTGCTAGAGAATGAATAAAAAGGCATGTGACAATTATGGTCACTTCCAAAAGACCTGTTTGTCCCTGAACACATCCTTGGGGTTTTAGGGGACAACTGTCATCATGAAATAAAGCTTTTATGATTATATCAATAAAGTAGTCTCTTCAACTTGGTGCTGTCATACTTTTTGTAATCAGTGGAAATTCAATTAATCCAGTTAATTAAACGGTGAACCCAGAGTGAATTCTATTAATTAATGTTTCTGTGTGAAGACATACCAGACTGCACAGTGCTGTCCATCAAGCTTGCGGATGGCCTCCCAATTGTAGCTGTCACTTTGCCCCTGTTGCCAGGGTAAGAAAGAGAATGATACAGGAAACCCCTGATTCCCAGCCCAGGTTCTGCAGATGTGATTTCAGGAGACCATGAATTCACTATAAGAATTTAAACATGCTTAGTTTCTATCAGATGAAAATATAAAAGTAACACTAGATCTTGCATGTTCTGGATGATGACCTTTAATGGAGCACTGTCACTCAATTTTAGTGTCAACAATTCTCGTTGTGCTTGCAATCATGTCGGAGTTACATGGTTAATGTAAAGTAGTCATGTTGATTTCACCATTTCTGTTAGGTACCAAGTGTAGCAAATACTGTATTTTTCTCCCAGTCATTGGGATGCTTTGCAAGTGTTATTTAATTCTGGCAACACTATCAGGATTTACATTATTTGTTGTCAGTATAGAACCTCAGATATAAATTTACTCTCCTAGTTCACACAACTAGTGATAGAGCCAAGGTTTGACTCTATAACTGCTTGACTCTAAGACTGAGCTATTCCCAATGCTACCTGTGATTATAGAGCTTTAAAAAATCAATGGGGAGGGGATTGGTATTGTGTTCACAAATTGCCATGGTCCGAATAGTGTCAAAACCTGAATTTTCATCAATGGTTTTATACTAAACTCAAGTAAACAAACAAACAACAACAAATCAGTGACCAGCTTGAAGAAATAAATACTGTAAATGCTTAGTTGACCTTAACAGCATCTCGACTTTTGGGACCACTACTATGATAGGAAGGATTTGGGGATGCAGAGCTATTCATATATTTCTTGAATATATTCAGAAAAATCCTTGTGCTTTACAGGTCTTGGTCACTGAAACTTAAATCCAGCTTGTTTGTACTTAATTCTCTTCCAAAATTTTTAACTCATTCAAAAACCATCCTGACAACCTGACTGATGTATGTTTTATGATAGATATTTAATGCCCACGATTGATAGTCTTTGTAACAGATATTACTAGTCCCCATTACAGATGAGAAAGCTAAGGCTCATGGAGCTGAATTGATTTGCCCATAGTCATATAGCTAGTATGTAGCCGGGTCAAGAGAGAGAGAGAGAATTGGTACTATGTAATTTCCATCATACCATACTGTTTATAATGTACCAGGCATGTGGGTATGAATACATTGTGTGACTTCAAATCCAAGGGTCATGGGGGTGGGTGGGGAATCAAACCTGAATCTGATTAAGTCTCAGGATGTAACTACAAGGTGACAGGGCATACAGAGCACAGAGGGATACATTAAAGAACGTAATGAGTATACAGTCAGCAAAATCCATACTGAGGGATTTGACATTCTGCAACACCCTCATTTGTTCAATAATATGCTTCAAAAGAAGAAACTGAAAACGATGAAGGGAAGCCTATCGATTAAAAATGACATTAGAGTTGCAGCAATCCATCTCCATATGTTTGTCTTATTTTGATTCTGGTTCAGACAAACTCGAAGAATAATGATATTTGTGAGACAACTAGAAATTTGATTATTAATTTGAATGTCTAATGATTTTAAGGACATCTTATTAAAATGTGTGGAAGGAATATTATAGTTATGTTAATAAAAAGCAAATACAGATAAGGTCTGGGATTAATTTTAAAATAATGTAGAAAGCCAAGGTAGCATAGAGATACAAGATTGGTCTTGAATTGATAATTATTAAAGTTAGGTGATGTGTATATGAGGCCCATTATTCTATTTTATCTTTATTAAAATTTTTCATCATAAAAACCTAAAAGTAATATAAATATGGCAAACATGAGATTTAACAAGGCTACAGGAGTTTTATAGTATTTTATGTGGTTTCACATTACATTCTTTTAACTGGTGACGCTTCAAAGTAAAATATTTTAAGTACCATATTACATATCTTATAATATAAAGATATGAAAGTAATAGCAATGTATATAAGCTATTAAATATATAACAGTAAAATATATATTAAAATATATACTATACTACACATATGTTTTTAAAGAATGATCCTCTTTGCTGTTCCTCAGATTCTGGTTTTATGAGTTTTCCCATCCATCTCATTCCTTATGTTGTCTGTTTCTGGAAATCTCCTTAACGGCTTTGCACTGACCTTTTATGATCAGAAATCTTTTCTCATAGAAACAACGCCTAATTCCTAATTATTTTTTCAAATTCTCATAAATCATCTCTCTGATTCTCCTTTACCTGAAAAAATATGATTTTTAAATTTCAGTATTTACTCATTCATTTATTCGTTCATTCACTTAACAGATGAATAGGGTTGCTTCTTCCATCGATGTGTGATGTGAACACAGACAAGTCTTTGTTTTCCTCCTGAGTATCAGTTTTCACATCTGAAAAATATGCCCTTGGATTGTATGATCTCTAAAGAATTCTCCCAGCTTTAACATCCTACAGAACAATGATTCAATCATTTATTTCTATCTCACATGCATTACTTCTATTCATATCCTGGTGGTGCTTTCTGTTCTGTACTCTGGCCACACTTGAACCATCAAGAAAACAACAATTGACTTTTTTTTTTTTTTTTTTTTTACAGGGACAGAGAGAGAGTCAGATAGACAGGGACAGACAGACAGAAATGAAGAGAGATGAGAAGCATCAATCATCAGTTTTTTGTTTTGACACCTAGCTGTTCATTGATTGCTTTCTCACATGTGATGGCAGGCCTTCAACAGACTGAGCAAGGGTTGCTCAAGGCAGCGACCTTGGGTCCAAGCTGGTGAGCTTTTGCTCAAGCCAGATGGGCCCATGCTCAAGCTGGCAACCTCGAGGTCTTGAACCTGGGTCTTCCACATCCCAGTCCGACGCTCTATCCACTGCGCCACCACCTGGTCAGGCAACAATCGACTTCTTTTAGCTATCTTTTGTTTACAGCAAAATGGACTTCACTTCAGCCACCATTTTTCAATGGATTGGTGAGAAAAGGTTTCATGGTTAAATATGTTTGGGAAACACTACAAAGTAGGTAGCATTAATTTCGACTAGTTACCTAAGTAGAGATGATAAATTATATTATCACTCCTCCTCCTCTTCCTCCTCCTCCTCCTCCTCCTCCTCCTCCTCCTCCTCCTCCTTCTTCTTCTTCTTCCTCCTCCTCCTCCTCCTCCTCCTCCTCCTCCTCCTTCTTCTTCTTCTTCCTCCTCCTCCTCCTTCTCTTCTTCTTTACCTAATTACTCTTTTAGAAATGAGCTTTTACAACAAAATAATTTGGAAATAAAATTTCATTAGAGGAATTTAAAAACTGTTTTTTGGTTTTGTTTGTTTGTTTGTTTTTTTGGAGAGCTATATATACAGAAATTTCAATGAAATATTTATGTTTTCATTTGTATAGTCCAAAGGCAGTCTAACTAAAGTTTACTTCAGTATGGCACATTGGGAAAAATGCATGAGGCTGCTCATAGCCCTCAGCCAGCAGCCCAGGACAGGCAGCCAAGGGACTTAGTATCTAGGCCAGGGGTCTCCAAACTTTTTACATAGGGGGCCAGTTCACTGTCCCTCAGACTGTTGGAGAGCTGGACTATTAAAAAAACTATGAACAAATCCCTATGCACACTGCACATATCTTATTTTAAAGTAAAATAACAAAACGGGAACAAATACAATACTTAAAATAAAGAACAAGTAAATTTAAATCAACAAACTGACCAGTATTTCAATGGGAACTATGGGTGCGGATGCATCCTGTGCTCCTCTCACTGACCACCAATGAAAGAGGTGCCCCTTCTGGAAGTGCAGAGGGGGCCGGACAAATCACCTCAGGGGGCTGCATGCGGCTCGCGGGCCGTAGTTTGGGGACCCCTAGTCTAGGCTTCCCAGGAACTCATTTACAGCAAAACAGTTGGGAAGCTCTGCTGCAATTTCTGCTCCAGTGGAATGAACTGCATGTTTGTTGTTTGCACAGCAGACTTTTCAATATATCCATAAAAAAAAAAAAAATTCTTTCACCCAGCAACTCTGATTTTTAGGCCAGTACAGTTTAGTGGTATCCCCAAGCAGAGATTTCACTCATAAATTATCAGAACTTCAGGGTAATATGGTATTAAATGCAGAAATACAACATCACTGTCGAGATTCATGGCTTTATCACCTAAACCCAGTGAATCAGGGGAAGCTGATTCCAAGGAAACATGTGATAAATAAATATATGGCTAATCACAAAATGACTTTCATACACACTGCGGTATTTGTAAACAATGACAAGCTCTAGCAGCTACCCAATAAAAGGTGAGTTAATAACCTTGCCATGGGAAACTAGTGTGGAAATGTTAATGTTGTGGAGTTCTTACGGTGATATAATACTTCCCATGCAGAGTTAGCAATGAATTGTAGGGCTGGATACAGAATTTCTGATTCCAAATAATTTAATAATTTTCAGTCATTTGGTCTTATCTATATTCTTTGTCGGTGATGTAACCTTTTCTGGACTAAAGGGTACTGATTCAAAGGTCAAGATTCTTTACTTATTTAAGATTTTATTTATTGATTTTAGAGAGAGGGGAGAGAGAGAAAGAAAGGCAGTGGGGGAAGAGTGGGAAGCCTCAACTTGTAGTTGTTGCTTCTCGTGTGTGAATGGACAGGGTTCCTGCAAGGTTTCCAGGTCAATCTCTTGTCTTTGAGCTTTGCTCTCCACATTGTCCAGCTTTTGCTTCCACATAGTGGAAGTCAGACTGTTCCCTTTAGGAGCACTTTTGCTTTAACACTTCTGTGATTCTCCATGGCCTTGAGAATAAATTACAAATGCTTGAATTTAGTTCACAAGGTTTTTATTGAGCTATATCTCCCTTCCTTTTTCTTTTTTTTTTTTTTACAAGAACAGAGAGAGAAAGTCAGAGAGGGATAGATAGGAACAGACAGACAGGAACGAAGAGAGATGAGAAGCATCAATCATCAGTTTTTTTGTTGCATCACCTTAGTTGTTCATTGATTGCTTTCTCACATGTGCCTTGACGACAGGCCTTCAGCAGACCGAGCAACCCCTTGCTCAAGCCAGCGACCTTGGGTCCAAGCTGGTGAGTGTTTTGCTCAAACCAGATGAGCCTGAGTTCAAGCTGGTGACCTTGGGGTCTCGAACCTGGGTCCTCTGTATCCCAGTTCAATGCTCTATCCACTGCGCTACCTCCTGGTCAGGCTGCCTTTCTTCTTTAGGCTCCTTTTCTCATCCTCATAATTGCAAGGCATTCTGAATTGCTTAAAAACCTGCAAATCATGAACTCTCTTTTCTGCATGGGGTTCTCTTTCTCTCTTCTGTTCACTCCTCTATTTCCTACTGCTCCCAAGATCAGCCAAGCCTGATATTGGTTCACTCCCCATGATTCCTGTTTCCTCTGTAAGTCCCATTTTTCCCCAAAAAGTTTTCTTTAGTATTTTGAGTCTTCCCCGATCTTTTGCTCAGATAACACTTGGACGTAATCTGCTATGTTGTAGTGGATTGCTTCTTTGATTCTACCCCTGTACCCAAATTATCATAATGAGCCATTGCAGAGAGGGCCAGAACTAGACCTTCTTCTTCATGGTATCTTCAGCACGTAGCACTGTGCCTGACATATATGTTCAATAACTGTTTGATGGAAGTTATATAATGGCACGCTCACTGACGGCTTGTTCTGTGACACATGGCAGAGAAAGAGTTTGCACGTTTGGAAAGATAAAAAATTGTAAAGTTACAAAGCTTTGGGTTACTTAGCCCTGTTCCACTGTTGTTAGCCTTATGTGCCATCCTGGGCCTGTAGGGTAGAGTTTGGAATCAACCCAGCATCTGCATTTCTCAGAGGTCAGTGGAGCCTGGGATTTCCCTCCTCCCTGACCCATTACATCTGGGAGAAATTCCCACCATTATGGCTCAGTCTCAGTCACCTGGAGACCATACTCTTCCTGCTCTCATTCCAAAATAGACTTCTCTCTGGCTTCACATTAATAACAACAGTGACCACAAATTGAACATTGACTATGGAGCAGGAGCTGGGTATGAGCTTCACTTACATTCTCTTGAATCATCCTGACAAGCAGTGAGGTTACTATTCCTATCACCATTGTTCATATGAGTAAATAGGGGTTAAATATAACAAGCCCAAGATTACAGAGCTAGGAAGTAGCAAAGTCATTTTGAATTTGTCTACTTTTTCTATTACACTCATACGACAACATTAAAGAATGAATTTGAACAGACAACTACAGGAATGAATGAACTCCTCTTGCTTTCAAGGGGCCAACAAGTCTGGTGATTTGCTGTGAATTCGAACCAGAGTTCCTATCCCTGTTCTGCCTCACACTTGCTGTGCCTTTGAGCACGTTGGTTACCTCTCAGCTATAAAAATAATAACAACTGTAGCTACTACCTGGGATTACTGTAAAGCATAAGAAGTGTATTTCATGCCAAGTACTTAGCACGGAGTTCACATAGCATGGCCTGGCATAGCTCTAATTCTAGACAAATGATAAATTCTTATTATGAAAGTTATTAGGAGAGATTTTTGTTGTTGTTGTTCTCTTGTTTCCCCAGAAATCTCTGTAAATATTGAGACACTTCAGTCTATAACACAAGGGTTTGAATACTCAAATATGTTTATGAGGAGCAGACAGATGAAGTGAGTAAAGCTGGCCATGTGTCGGACAAGTGCTAGGGACCGTGGCAAATGCAGTGCACCTGCCCTCTCCACATGGAGTTTCACTGTTTGGTTACAGTCATGACAATAAAGTGTTGCTGATCTATCAAACTAAGGCTGAGATCTGGATTTTTAAGGGAATTGCCCCCCCCCATTGAATAATGTTGCAAACTAATTCAGTTTTTTAAAAAAAGTATTTTAACTTTTTTTAAGAGGGAGACACTTAGAACACCTCTGTGACCCAGATTCAGTCCTTGGCCCATCAGTTGTCATCCATTTTATTAGAGTTTGTTCAAGCTTATGACATCATTTTGCATTCAACAAATACTTGCTGAGTTGTGTCTGTGTGTGAGTCTTTGTACTCCCACAGATGAGGTCTTTACCCTTCTGAATCCTGCTTTATGACTTGTGTGCCTCATAGTAGCTTGGGGCAGGGGGGAGGAAGGAGACTGGGGTGTCCTATTACTATTGCATTTTTCTAAAGTCATAAAATGAGTCATCTCTAGGGCAGGATCTCATATTTTATGATAAACCCCTCTCTTGTACTCCTTATCCCCAATGCAAAATTTCTCTGCAACAGATCTGGAAAACACCCCCCCCACACACACACACCCAACATTAAAATTTTTTTAACATATTTTTTTGTAAATCTGTAACTCCAAAGGAGAGTTTATCTTTTTCAGTTCCTGGAGGTACAAATAAGAAAATGATTATGAATCATTTTCAGTTGATGTAAGAAATTTATATCACCATTTTTTTGTAGTGCCTAGAGAAATTGAAGTTTTATTTTCCCTTTGATGAATGATCTAGAGGAAAGAAAAAGCAATAAAATCTGCTGTTGCACACATAAAAAAATTATGAAAGAACTTAATGCATTATATTAGATATAGAAATAACCAAGTATTAAAAAGTGTAGCTCATAATGGGCAAAGGACCAGAAAAGACACTTCTTCAAAGAGGGCATACAGATGGCCAATGGACATTTGAAAAGATGCTCAATGTCATTAATCATCAGGGAAATGCAAATTAAGGCTAAAATGAGATATCACCACACACCGGTCAGAATTGCTTTCATCAGTACATCAACAGTGTTGGGAGGATGTAGAGAAAAGGGAACACTCTTGCATTGTTTGTGGGAATACAGATTGGTACAATCACTGTGAAAAACAGTTAGGAGCTGCCTCAAAGAAATTAAAGTAGAATTACCTTATGACCCAACAATTGAATTCCACTTCTGAGACTACATATGAAGAAATCCAAAACACTAACTTGAAAATGTATACACACCCCTATGTTCATTACAGCATTTTTACAATAGCTAAGACATGGAAGCAACCCAAGTGCCATCAGTAGACAATTGGATAAAAAAGATGTGGTACATATAATAATGGAATATTACTCAGCTATATAAAATGAATGAAATCTTACCACTAGAGACAACATGGATAGGGCTAGAGGGTATTATATTAAGTGAAATAAGTCAGACAGAGAAAGACAAATACCATATGGTTCACTTATATTTGGAATCTAAACAATGAAATAAATGAACAAACAAAACAAAAAGAGACTCATAGATACAGCAAACTTAACTGAGGGTTGCTCAATGGGGGTGGGGTGGGAGGATGGGTTAAAAGATGGAAGGAATAAGAAGTTACAAAATAGTCTTGGGATGTAAAGTACAACATAGGAAAGATAGTCAATGAAATTATAATAACTATGTGTGGTGCCAGGTAGGTACTAGAGTTACCAGGGGGATCACTTCATCAGTTATGTGATTACCTGACCACTATTCTGTACATCTGAAACAAATATAAAATTAAAAAAGAAAAGACTCTATACTTAGTGCAGAAAACTTCTTGATATGGAGAATAGTATTAGCAGAATCCAAAACAACCTCCTTAATATTTACTTGGTGGGGCCCTGGTCAGGGTTGGGGGTAGGAGAAAGAGTTGAAAGTTGAGAATTGAGCTGAGTGTTAGGTTATGCTCTATCACTGAGTCATTGTGCTAGTCTGGATTTGCTTCCTAAACTGGGCAAATAGAGTTCCTCCTACCAACCCTAGGGATTCATCAGACTGAGGCTCTCCCTTTAAGTAAAATAAGAGCAAACAAACTAATGTTTTGAATGTTCTCTTGCCTTCATATCCACATATTCAGCATTTCGTGTCTGACCATGATTGCTGTACAGCCCAACTGTTGCAAACATTCCTTCCCAATCTCCTGTTACTATGTTAGCTTATTAGTTCTCAGTGTGCAGACCACATCCCTAAATACCTAAAATCATCTAGCCAACGTTTTCCCTGCTGAACCTAGAAAGATTATTAAACACAAACAAAACCAAGCATAACGACATTGCTTTCATGTTGCACAGCTTAACTTTGTGTTCATGAGGATGGAGTGATCTTTTTCATAGCATTCATGTTTATGGAGTCCATGCTATGTATCAGACCATATGCTAATCACTTTATGTGTGCATTTATCCTCAGAATGGACATGTGAGGAAGGTATTCTTTTATCTTTGTTTTATAGATGAACAGTATGCTTAGAGAGATTAATAACCTTCCACAATCAAACAGCCCAACAGCGGTGAGCTATTTTTTTAAACCAAGATCTCTTTGACGAGTGGCATTCTTACTTTTAACTACTTACTTTCTGGAAATTAAAAATTCCCAAAAAACAACCACCTCCTCTCCTCTAAGAATAAAAATAAGCTGCAGAAGGAGATATATATATATGATAAGAGCTTACTGATGACTGCAGTGATGGTTTTGGCTGAACATACATAATTACTTTCCTCTCAAATCAATTTAACATCTAAATAATGTAACACCAGCTAATGGGCTCTCAGCTGGCCAGACATGAAGAGATATATTGCCCCATATACTCATCATAAAGAATAAAGATGAACAACTGGCCTGGTTACATAACATTGTCATATAACATAAATAAAAGATTTCCTCGTTTGGGCAATCGTTCCATTGCATTCTAAGTTTTGCTAAATCAGACTTCCTTCTAACCTAACAGATGCCAGCAGTTTAAAGCAGTTCAGGAATCCTTATTTATATCTGGTGTTCAGCTTGAATTAAATGGGCCAACGAATGCAAAGCGGGGGGGGGGGAAGCAGAACTTAAAAATGAAATTTATTTCCAGCCTTCTAAACACAGGTTTTCAATAAACATCCACTTAGAGAACCATTTCATTAAGCTAACTGCAGCCAAAAACACGTTCCCTGATGTTTCTTTGAGCATTCTATTTTCTAAAATGAATTATTACTTACTATGTTTCGGCTTGACATTCCTTTCCCTCTAATCGTGCCATTTTGCATTTGTCACTCAAATTGTTCAGATTTCCAGAGAATTGTTCCCAGACATGTGTGCTTTGGACTGGGACTCCTAATATGGTGGCGTGAGTTTGGAGAAGCCCCCAAGCCACAAAGGTGCATTGCTTTGTCCTTTAAAAAACTGGCGAGGGTCTTGACTGGCTCATTTCACTTAAAGTTTAGCAGTCACTTAAGGCTGAGTCTGGGGGTGGAGAAAATGAACTTGTAATAAGTAAGATAACTGCGGCTCCCCTGAGATTTTGGGGGCCAGGTAAATAATCCAGATATTTGCGAGCCCATTCTTAACCATTTCACTCACAAGTGGTGAGCCTTTATTCATGGAGAACTAATGAGCTTGAAGAAAAATGAAACAAGGTGTTGGAGGAAATATTTTCAACACACAAACACCACTTATACAAATGACCCATCAGAACAAACTCTCAAAAGTCAGCTCAACCTAGTAGAATTTGGCTTTGGTGTCTTTGGTTAAACAGTAAAACTGAGAAAAGAGTCTATTCAGTTGACTAAAAGATGGTTATGTTTCACTCCTGATAATAAGCATAGAAATGACAGTTAAGAAGGGTATTTGCATTTTATCTTATAGAGGAACTCTTAGTGTGGACCTACATAGTCATCCGACCATTCAAAAGATCAGAAAAAATAATAATTGTTAAAAGCCAACCCTAGAGCCATTTATCTAACGTTTATTATTTGTCCATAGAGTACAAAGGTAATAAAAGTAAATTTAATCACTTCAAGTTCATGGAAGCCATAAAAATGAGTATTATTAATAACAGCAATAGCTAACATTTGTAGACTGCTTTCCACATACAAGAAAATATACTATATACAGTGTGTCCATAAAGTCATGGTGCACTTTTGACTTATGATTGGTCAAAAGTGTACTATGACTTTACGGACACACTGTATATTACAAGGTTATATACACTTGATTTTCCCCAATAGGTGCTATAATTATCCCCAAGTTACAGGTGAGAAAACTGTCAGGTGGAGTCACTTGCTCAAATCTTACGGCAAGCTGAAATCCTAATTCAGACATCAATACCAAACATTTATGCTTTTGACTCCTGTGGTCCCTCTCTCCTTCCTCTGTTACTGTTTGTAGATAGAATGACAGGCTTACAGAGGTAGCGTCTCTTAATAAGGACCCATTGTTGTTCAATGACTGAAGTCTTGGGACACAAACATGGGTTCCTGTGGTTTGTAATCCAGGGTCCTAATGAATGAGGCACGGAATTAGTGAAAGCCCACAATAAATGCTGGGTTGCAGAAGAGGAACGGTTGCCTGAATCCTGAGGAAGTGCATAAGATCTCTACCTGCTAAAGCACAATGGAAATGTGGGCTGCATCCCCTGTACTCCATCTATGTGAGTTCTGCAATGATGCCCAACGTTAGGGGATTTGACCATTTAAATAGATACCAATGGCTTTTAAATTCTTTTTGTGAGTGTGGGTCTTTCTTCCTGGTATGTGTCTTTTCTAAAACCCCAATGTTGTGCTACATTTGCTTAGAGAGAAGTCAGAACAAGTCTATTTTGGGTTTGTTTCAATTTCTTGATCATTTTTTCTTGCATGTCCTTCTTTTCCCCAGAGTTAGTTTTCCAAAATATTGATTATTTCCTTGGTAGCTGTTTATAGCAATATTAAAAGGCCTTCCTTACTAGTGAGGATAACAGCTACAATTTATTTGGTGCCTATATAACTCTTGCACTTAAAATAGTCATTATAGACCTGTAGGTACATATCATTATCGCTATTTTAGAGATGAGAAAACTTAGATTTAGAGATTTGAACAACTTGTCTAACATGATACAGCCAATTAATTTTAAAAATAGCTATTATTTACTAGGGGCCTGAGATAGAATTTTAACTCAAGTCTATAGTTCCAGGTTGAATGCTTATTCTACTATAGCAATGCTTCCTTTACTCCTGGCAGTTAAGAAACTATAATTATTAGGTGACTGGTTTGCCACTGGTTTAACACGTAAATAAGTCCCTAATCACAACAGCAGGATTGTGGCATCTTGCTCATTCTATGTGAGAACATTGTGAAACACATATGGGTCCCCACAATCATTTCCTTAGAAAGTGTTGTCATTACTGTCTTATTTCAAGGAAGATACAGTAAAATAAGCTGCCAGGGTTGGCCCAGGCAGGCAATGTGCCTTATCTTCATGCTACAGTGTCAATTACTAAAGCAGTAGAAGTTCTAGCATGCTCTACAGGTGACTAGAGTTTAAATTGGCTCTGGACAGAAGCAAGCATAATAATCATAAAAGGGCACGGGGCATCTCTTTCTCAACGTCTCTTTCTCCCTGCCCACTATACCTCAAAGGAAACTCTCTCTTTCTCTAAGAGATACACCAGATTATAGACCGCATGCGTTTTGGTACTGGCGGCTGACTTCACTTTCAGGTCCAGGAGGTAGAGAGTTGATTCAGTTGTATTGAATAAGATTACCCCATTTCCATGGTTGGTGATTTTTTTCTAGGTTGTACATTTGGGCCTAGCTGGAGCCCATTAATCTTTAAATTATTGAGAAATGGGCATGCATTTTCAGCTAAACATGTCAGGCAATTAGGACATAATTCTGATTTGCTGGTCACTGCTTTTGCCACTTCTTGGCGAGAACCTGAGAACAGAGCCAACAAAGAAGAATGCCGAACAGAGAGATGGGGTGAGAATTCTGATTTCATCATCTGAGCCCATGCATTCCGCTGTTCCTAAGAGTGACTACCCCATAGATTTTTCCCACTGTGCTAGCTAATTTATTTCCTCCCCCTTCCACCCCCACCCTGCCTAAGCCAGTTTTAGTTGGGTTGCTGTCATTTGCGATAAAATTATCCTGTGTGATTCAGCAGATCAGCAAAACAATATAGGACAATATGCCAATCTATTTTTTTTTCTCATGAATTAAGCTGCATCTCATTTTTTTTTTTTTTTTTTTTTTGCTGCATCTCATTCTTAAGAGGATCTATAAGCAAGCCAAGGTCTAGAAATCCCATCTCTATTTCTTCTTTTTCTATCTAGACAGAAATAATATATTAAAATACAGACACTTCCTGGCTGCCAATACCCCCCCACACACATGCACATATGTAAATAAACAGCCACATGGAGCTGCGTGATCCTTCAGTGAAGGCACGCCATACGTCACCACTATGTTTAAATCTACAATCAGGGGTATATTTCTTTTTAACAACACGAGCAAAGAAATTATTTCCAGTTGCATTTTTACAAGTTACTCTCAATTGTGACATTCATCTTCCATCTCAATCGAGTGTAATTTGCCAGACTGCAGAATGTTTCTGTATTTAAAATGTGTGAGGTTTTCGTCACACCCTCATTCTGCTCTCCTCCATCAAGTTTCCCTACGAGCTAGGGATGGGACCGACATGGTTCCAGCAAGCCCGTCAAGTTATAATGGCTCCCTCAGCCTCATCTCCCACAAAAATAAGCCAACTAATCGCTAAAAGCATCACTGGTTCAGCTCACAGTGAATCAATCAAAATAGCTTGAAAGTTGGAGTCCTGGTTTGATTTCCGGTATCTAAATGAAAACTGTGTGTTGATGTAAGATGAGTCCATCATTCATGTAGTGACTGAGAGACTGAGATACAAGAAGGCAGTAACATGCGGTCTATTCCTCTGGTCTGATGGGACCTTGGGCTTCTGACTCAGCAGTTGCCAAATCCTGGGCTATGGACCAACGGAAATCCAGGAAGAAATTTTCACCATGCTGTGACAGTATTAGAAAAAATCAATACTGGAGAGGGAGGTGGTAATTTGATTTGTTTCTTCAAAGCTAAATTCATTTCACTTAAAAAGACTGTCCTTTAATTCAAGATTATGTCTTTCCAATTCTTTGGTTTGAAATGTTTTTTTTCTTTGATAAAAGAATGGTGATATTAAATGATAATTTTGAAAATAAATTTAATTGGAAAAATTAAAAATTGGCAGCTCCATGTTTCTTGAAATGTAATGGGTCTGGCAACTAATCACTGTTTTTTGGCAATAATAGTAATGTTAATGTTAACTGCTGGTATCTGTGAAATGCTCTCATATTTCAAGCACTGTGCTAAATGGTTTGTGTACCTAATCCCAAACTCAGCACCCTGCCTAGCTGCACGTATTGTCTCATTTCACAGGTGAGAAAACGGAAACCCATGGAGTTTAAGGAACTTGCCCAAGATCACACAGCCCAGTCATAAAGTTGAAGAAGCTAACTTTTCTGACTGAAATATCATGTTCTTTAGAACCTCATACCTGCCATTCAGAATCCGCTAGATTGGGGATGATGACACTGACATCTTTTTGAGCCAACTTGGTAAGGGACACCTGAGATACTAAAATAAAAATGGGGAAGTGGGTTTCTTATTCTGGAAGGCTTTCGGATATGACAGACAGTGCATGTAGACTGAGAATAGTAAGATCTTCAGAAAGCAAAGACTGCTTTTTTGTATATGGCTAATAAAATGTTATCTGAATGACATTCTGAATGTCATTCTTAATGTTAGTATTCTGAATAATTTCGACAGCAGGCTTCCATTGCTAAGCATTTTCCTTCCTTCCTTCCTTCTTTCCTTCCTTCCTTCCTCCCTCCCTCCCTCCCTCCCTCCCTCCCTCCCTCCCTCCCTTCCCTTCCCTTCCCCTTCCTTCCTTTCTTCCTTCCTTCCTTCCTTCCTTCCTTCCTTCCTTCCTTCCTTCCTTCCTTCCTTCCTTCCTTCCTTCCTTCCTTCCTTCCCTTCCTTATCCCTTCCTTTCCCTTCCTTCCTTCCTTCCTTCCTTCCTTTCTTCCTTCCTTCCTTCCTTCTTTCCTTCCTTCCTCCCTCCCTCCCTCCCTCCCTTCCCTTCCCTTCCCCTTCCTTCCTTCCTTCCTTCCTTCCTTCCTTCCTTCCTTCCTTCCTTTCTTCCTCCCTCCCTCCCTTCTTTCCTTTCTTTTTCTTTCTTTCAAGATTTTATTTATTGATTTTAGAGAGAGGAGAAAGAGAGAAAGGGAAATGGGAAGGAGTGGGAAGCATCAACTCATATTAGTTGCTTCTTGTATGTGCCCGACAGGGCAAGCCCAGGGTTTCAAGCCAGCAACCTCAGCATTCAAGGTCAACACTTTATCCACTGCACCACTACAGGTCATAGTTCTGTGCATTTTCTACGATGACGTACTGCTGCAGTAGTTTTTTTTTGTTCAGGATAACAGAGAACAGAGTTATCTCTGCTCACATTTTTTCTTAGTGCTCAGAAACGTTATCCTTAGATAAATTTCAACTGCAGGAGATTTCTCACTCTCTTATTTTCATTCAAACTCTAGGCCAAATATTCCAGAAAGATAAAAGCCTAACTCATCACAGAACATTGTTATCTCCTATTGAGAGGAGATAATAAGAAAAAGTTATTCTAGCTAGGGAAAAAAGAAATAAAATACAGCTTAAGGGAAGTAGACAGATTCTACGTTGGTGGACATGACTTCCCTCCCTGCTAGTCACACTCTTGTGTGAACCCCTCTCCTTGAAAGAGAATGGCACCTGTGACATGCTTCTGAATGTGACAGGGGTGATGATGGGATGCCATTGCATAGCACTGTAACACTTGTCTTGCTAGAACTCTGACAGGGATCCAGTCCTGGCCAACACCTGCCGCAGCGTTGCTGAGGACCCAGCTGAGCCACGAAACAGGCACCTTGTGTTTGATGCCTTATTATTTGACCTCCAAAATGTTACAGGACTGCTCACCTTACACAAAACTCATTGAAGTCTTCAGCCTGGAGTTGCACCAGGCTCATTCCAGTCTGTTCATGCAAATGACAAGAGGCCTGGCATGGTTTCTGAGTCAGAGAGGCCCGGGCTCCCTTTCCCTTTTTATTTTCCACTGTACAGCCTCAGATGGTTTCTTTTGACTCCACCCATCTCAGCTCCTGCATTTGTAAAATAGAGAAATATCCATATCCTGCAGAGTTGGATAGGGCTATTTCTGATTCACTAATTCAACAAAAATGTATTGAGTGCTCAAAACATGCCAACCTTGCATTAACTTTTTTTCTGAAAGTTATATTATCACATATTCAAAGCAGAAAGTATACCCCTTGGGGGATATTTGGTCCTGTCCAAAACCTCCATGGAGACATTTGGTCCAACCAAGATCATCTCCCTAACCCTATGTGCCGTTACCAGGTAGACAGACTACTGAGGCAAGAAGGGTTATTATGGGCAATACAGCCACAATACAGTTATTATGCCAACAGAACATGATAGTACTTTTATGAATTAATCCTATAAGTAAAAAATATGAATAAACATTCTGGGCTATTTGAACTCAGGAACATTTTCTTAAACATGGTCATTTTTGGTAGGTACAAATTTCAAGGACCTTTTGGAATGAACTGCTTTTGTTGACATTTCGGACAGGACCAAATGAACCAATAATCAGCATACCGCACTGCCAAATATGAACAATAATAAACTATTGCAGAAAGAATTTCGTGACAGAATGACAATTGTTCCCAAGCCAACTTAGATGAGTCAAGCACTCCTTTGTAAACAAGTAAGAATAAGAAATCAAGCTGACATTTTTCAGGAGTTAGGAATTTGATAACACCATTGTCTGATAGAGAAGGTGGGAAAATTAACACCAGGGATAGCATTTTACACAGAGAATCCTGCTGGCCCAGGTGTTTTTAGATTACCAATATGAGAATGATTCTCTGATGGCCTCTTGCTTTATTCATGGACAATTCTTTCCCGTCATAGTTTTTCTCACATCAACTGTGTACACTTAGACCACGTGGGATATCTCCACAGAATACAGCAACTAGACTGAGAAGAGAAATTTTAATGTGCTATGAGGAAAGAAGGGTGATGTCTATGTAACATGATAATAGAAAGATATGAATGAAAGGCATTTAATCTCCAAGACCACAGCAGCATTTTAACCAATGCACATTTGTTATCTGTGTGCTTCCACCCACTTCTTCAAAGGTCTTTTAAAGAAAAATTGTTTCATAAACAAAAATGTTATGTGAGAGTGAAAAAGAATCTATTCAATAAATGCTTGCTGAATTGGCCAGTAAGAGAGAGTTTGAGATGAACCTAGTTCATAACCTTTTTTGAGGTACTGAACCCACCAGTTTCATATGCGCATTCACCGAACCCTTCTTTAGTGATAAATAAAATATAATTTTTTTCCCCCAAATTCAAGACATAGGTATATGTTTTTTTACTGGTGCACAAAATGAGCCGTGCATGAACATCACCTTGCTCAAAGAACAAAACCAACAAAGTGCATGAACTCACAACAATTTACAGTATTACTTTATTCTGGCCTCCGTGGCAGAGGCTTCTCCGAACCCCTGAGACCAACTCATCGAACCCCTAGGGTTCGATAGAACCCAGGTTAAGCTGACCTAGAGGGTATTACACTAAGTGAAATAAGTCAAAGAAAGACAAAAACCGTATGATTTCACTTATATGTGGAACCTAAAGAACAATATAAATAAACAAACAAAACAGAAACAGACTCATAGACACAGAGAACAGACTGATGGTTGTCACCAAGGAGGGGTGGGAAAGGATTAGATGAAAAGGTGAAGGGATTGAGAAGGACAGATGGGTCACAAAATACTCACAAGGAGGTCAAGTACAACATAGGGAATATAGTCAATAATATTGTAATAACTATGTATAGTGCCAGGTTGGTACTTGAAATATCAGGGGGACCACTTTGTGGAGTGTATGATCATCAAATCACTATGCTATACACTTGAACCTATTGCAGAATAATATTGAATGTCAACTGCAATGGAAAGAACAATTTAAAAATTAAAAAGAAAAGAGTTAGGCTTTTTACCTTCATCCTACTTTCAAGTGACATCTTCCTGTGCCATGTAGATTTTCTTTCCTCCTAATGAAAAGAATTGACAGCTACTGGATGTCACCACATGCCAGGCACTGCTAGAAGTGCTTTATGTGCATCTGCTCATTCAGCTTTACCTATGCGCTGTGTGCCATGATTAGTCCCAATGCATAGTTGAGGAAACTCATGCTCAGAGAGGTTAAGGTACTCACCCAAGGTCACATTGTTGCTAGGTGGTAAAGCCAAGATTGAACCCACATAGTCTGACCCAGAGCTCTAGATCTTAACCATTGCACTAAGTAGCCTCTCAAAATTATTAGACAATTGTTTCCTCATGGACCTCTTAATGCACCAGTAAAGAGTATTCACACTAGCATGGGTCACTCTGCACACCCTTCCCGTCACCACAGCAATTCTATTTCATTTTCCCAAATGGTGTGATGCACACTGATGGCTCCATACCCACCGCACACTACTCTCCTTTTTTCCCCTAGTCCTGACTTCACTCCACCCCCCCACTCCCCCAACATATGGGTATCTCTTCTGCCTGTTCCAGGAATTGGGCTGTTTTCTCATTCTTGGGTCCACTGTGTCCCCTTCTTCCTCTGGTTCATGCCCACACCATATTCTGGACTTGGTTTACAGCTCCCTTCTTCCAGACATCTTCCTGCACCCACCTCCCCCATTTCACACTCTTCTTTGTCGTATTTTGCACTGGTATGATTCACTACTCAATTTTTATTTGTATATAATCCCATAGCCAATGCCCATCTTCCCCACTTGCCTCCAAGATTCATGAGGACAGGCCTATGTCTTCCTGTAGCCCCATGCCTTGCATAACACCCTGCACAGAAAAAGTGCCCAGTGGATATTTTGGCAATCTTATAAACTAAATTGTGTCCCTTTTCCAAATTTCTATGTTGAAGTCCTAAGTCCCAGTACCTCAGAATGTGACTGTATTTTGAAATAGGACCTTTAACAAGGTAAAGTAATATAAAGTCATATGTGTGTGGCCTAATCCAATAGGTTTATTGTTTCTATAAGAAGAGGAAATTAAGACACATAAAAACACAGATCGAGGGACAACCATGTGAGCACACAGTGAGAAGGTGGCCATCTGCAAGCCTAAGAGGTAGGCCTCAGAAGAAATGAGGTCTGCTGATATTTTGATCTTGGACTTCCAGCCTCCCAAACTTTGTGAAATTAAATTTCTGTTGTTTAAGCCACCCAGCAGTTCAAGCCAACTAATACATTGGGTAATTGACTAATACTCTTTGTTAAGCTGGCATGTCTTCAACTGAGTTCTACTGCTCTTCGTGTAGTTTCAAGCTAAGATTTCTCCTCTATTGCATTCTATTCACTGAGCTCTGTCTTCTCTCTCTCTCTCTTTTCTTCTTTTCCCAGTCAGAGGAGTGGAGACAAAGAGACAGACTCCCGCATGTACCCCGACTGGATCCACCCAGCAAACCCTGTCTAAGGCCAATGCTCTGCCCATCTGGGGCCATGCTTGCAATGAGCTATTTTTAGCACCTGAGGTGGAGGCTCCATGAGGCCATCCTCAGTACCCAGGGCTGATGCACTCAAACCATGGATGCAGGAGGGGAAGAGAGAGAGATAGAGAGAGAGTGAAGGGCGAGTGGTAAAGAAGTGGATGATGGCTTCTCTTGTGTGCCCTAACTGGGAATTGAAACCCAGGACATCCACACGCTGGGCCAATGCTCTACCACTGAGCCAACTGGCCAGGGCCTTTTTCTCTCTTCTTGACTCAAAGTGATTGATAGGTTAGAATTTATATGCAAATGTTTGTATTGTCTTTATTGGTGTTATTTATTACCTCCAGCAGGTTGATTACAGTGATGTAAGCTTCCTTGCCAGGGGCCCCCTTTTAACCTCTACGCCTCTGACTACTGCAAACATGTTTCAATCCTTGGCATGGAAGCTGTTGATGAGCAAAGGAGAGAACGCCTCCCAGCTGCTGTGGGGTCCATAAATTCAAGTGAGCTCATTATTTTCTTTTCTGATGCATAATGTCACTCTAGAAAATTATCATTTAATCAGCAGTAATGACTCTCATATTTCTGCTGCACTGCTTATTAATCTTCCTATGCAAGATAAAGAGAAAGTCTTTAGCAATGCAAATAAAATTCCAGCACAGAAACCAAGTTGGGGGAAGGATGGGATCCTGCCCCATTCTTCTGTTGTCATACCTATAGCCTTTGAAATACGACCATAATTGTACGCCATCGAGTGGTCTAAGATTTTTCACAAATGGTGGTCAAAAATAGAAATTCAATAATATTACAGACTAGCCAAATGCTTGCATCCCTTGGCCTATATCACATGGTAAACATTTATCAAACCCTGGGATTTCACATCTGGCAAACCTTGACCTCTGCTTCCTTGTTGTGCATCACTGTCCCTCTAGTTCACTATGCTGTAGTCACTCCAGTATTCTTTTAACCCCTTGGACATCAAGCCCCTTCCAACCTCAGAGCCTTTGTATATGCTGCTGCTCCTTCCTATGAGCCTTTTTCCATGTTCTTTTCCCAATAATGTCAAGTTTTAGGGCTCATTTTGCTGCCACATTCTGAAGGAAGCTTTCCCTGAATTGCCCTAGAAAAAAATATGTTCCATAAAAAGTCCCAAAATATGCATGGTAGTCTTTTTTCAGAGAACTTAGTCACAATGACATTAAAAATGTATGTCCATAATAAATAGCCTGTTAACTGTGTCCCTAATATTTGGAAGGGCAAAAACAGAGGTCATAGCTTTTAGACTATCAATCATCTAGAGCAGGGGTCCCCAAACTATGGCTTGCAGGCCACATGCGGCTCCCTGAGGCCATTTATCCGGCCCCCTAAGCACTTCTGGAAGTAGCACCTCTTTCATTGGTCAATGAGAGGAACACAGGATGCATCCGCACCCATAGTTCCCATTGAAATACTGGTCAGTTTGTTGATTTAAATTTACTTGTTCTTTATTTTAAATATTGTATTTGTTCCCATTTTGTTTTTTTATTTTAAAATAAGATATGTGCAGTGTGCATCGGGATTTGTTCATAGTTGTTTTTATAGTCCAGCCCTCCAACAGTCTGAGGGACAGTGAACTGTCCTCCTGTGTAAAAAGCTTGGGGACTCCTGATCTAGAGTATGTTGCAAAACATCTCTGTCGTGTTTCTACCTGCATCAGACTATATTGCAGTAATTTATTATTTGTGTCCTCGACTTGACTGAATGCCCCAAGATTAAAGATTATTTCTGCTTGTATTTTTGTCATGTTAGCACAATCCTGACCATGTAGTAAGAGGTGCTGAGTTTGTGTTGGGTGCAGCTTGTACAAATCTTGGTGCTGGCTTCTTTGCCTGATAAAGTTCTTTGACTTCTGTCTTATCTTTTCAGGTAGGATTGAAATGTTAGTCTTCTCAGTATAATCAAATTTAATTATTCAGGTATATTTCTGTGCCCAGAGGTAAAAATTTGGTGTTTTTAATAAGTCAAAGTAAAAAGGAACATAGTACTGTTAAAAGGTAGGGTATTTGATGCTTCTAGAAGTAGAAAATGCCCCCAGCCTGCCTTCCCAGATTCCAAGATTTTCATACCAAATGGCCTGGGAATCCACAGGGGAAAAATCCACCAGAGAAACTCAATGTGATCAGGGAAATAATCCACAGGGAGTTAATTAGGTATGGAATAAACCCTACTACTTGCATATTAAGAGACTCTCAAATTAGCTAATAAGATACTTCAAATAGTCTCAAAATTGGTAAAATTTGATGGCTAATGAGGTATTTAAGAATTGTGTCCATAAGTATTGGGGATGGATTGGATGTTGGAGAATGAGAGAGATGGCCAGTGTTCTGGCCTTGAGTGATTGGAAGGAAGAGCCAATAATCAAGAAAGGATTGGAGGAGGAGAATATCACATGTGTTTCCCCGAACCAGGAGGGAGGAAAAAACAATTTAAGAAAAAAGTAATCGTTCTCCTGCTTGTAATACATATATTTTCATCAGGAAATGACAGAAATACAACTGGAACCAATTTAAACATAAAATAGGACTGTGTTGGCTTCAGTAACCACATCTTAATAAGGGTAGGTGTTGTTGGTTTGGCCTTAGGGACAACTGAAGTGGGAACTCACATACAATTTTAGATGTGCTTTGCATGTAGTGACATGCCAGGATACAGTTGTACAGTTCTGATAACACACATACCCATCAAGAAACTGAACATTACAATAAACCCAGAAAGTTCCTTAGTATCTCTCTTTATGACATATGCTGCCCAAAATCATTTAACAGCATTCACAGCAGCTTTAAACAGCTAAAAAACTACTATTCTGATCTTTAAAACTATCCATTTGTTTTGCTTACTAAAGAATTTCATATAAATCAGATTATATAATATGTACTCTGTTGTGTCTGGCCTCTTGCACTGAGCAGTGTGTGTGTGTGTGTGTGTGTGTGTGACAGAGACAGAGAGAGGGACAGATAGGGACAGACAGGAAGGGAGAGAGATGAGAAGCATCAACTTTTCGTTGGGGCACCTTAGTTGTTCATTGATTGCTTTCTCATATGTGCTTTGACTGTGTGTGTGTGGGGGGGTTGATAGCAGACTGAGTGACCCCTTGCTTAAGCCAGTGACATTGGGCTCAAGCTGGTGAACCTTGCTCAAACCAGATGAGCCTGTGCTCAAGTTGGTAACTTCAGAGTTTTGAACCTGGGTCCTCCGCATCCCAGTCCAATGCTCTATTCACTGCGCCATGGCCTGGTCAGGCATGAGCACATTTTTGAGGTGCATACACATTGTTGTGCTTATAAAATGAGTTTTTAAAAAAATTTTCCAGTATTATTTTATTGTATGAATATGGTACAATTTACTTACCCATTCTCTTACTAAAAGACACTTGGATGGTTCCAGTTTATTCTTTCTTTCTTTTTTTTATTTTACAGGGACAGAGAGAGAGTCAGAAAGAGGGATAGATAGGGACAGACAGACAGGAACGGAGAGAGGTGAGAAGCATCAATCATTAGTTTTTTGATGCACTTGCAGCACCATAGTTGTTCATTGATTACTCTCTCACATGTGCCTTGACCGTGGGCCTTCAGCAGACCGAGTAACCCCTTGCTGGAGCCAGCGACCTTGGATCCAACCTGGTGAGCTTTTGCTCAAACCAATGGTCCTGCGCTCAAGCTGGTGAGCTCAGGGTCTCGAACCTGGGTCTTCTGCATCCCAGTCCGATGCTCTATCCACTGCACTACCGCCTGGTCAGGAAGTTTTTAGTATTATGATTAAAGCTGCTATTAATATTTTTGTAAAATGATTTTGAGGCTTATGTTGTCAATCCTCCTGGATAATTAGAAATTCCATGGCTCTTCACAATATAAGTTATGTTTATTTTTTAAAAGAAACTGGTGAAAAGTTTTTAAAGAGGTCATGTCATTTTACCAACTCCTACCAATATATATAAGAGATTTCCTTGCTTGTCAACACTAATGGTATCAGTCTTAATTTTAGTCATTCTGGTCTATGTGTAGTTGTATTTCATTGTAGTTTTTTTCTTTTTCTTTTAAAATACGTTTTATTTTTAAATTAAAGTTGATGTACAACATTTTTATTAGTTTCAGATGTACCACTCTGTGATTAGAGATTCATATAACTTAGGAAGAGATCATCCTGATAAATCTAGTACTCATCTGACATCATACGTTGTTAATACAATAGTATTGATTGTATTTCCTGTGCTATACTCGTACTTTACATCCCCATCACTATTCTGCAACTACCAGTATGCACTTCCTAATCCGTGATTGCGAACCTATGACATGCGTTTCAGCACTGACACACGTAGCCATTTTTGATGACACGCGGCCGCTTACCAGAGACATATGGGGCCACATGCCGAGAAGGACATTTCATCCTCGGCTCCTGCACGGCCAGGTACAGTAGCCGAGAATAAAACATTTGCTGTAGTGTAGACGCTCTATGCCGGAGGTCTGGAGGCCAAAACAACAGAACTCCGGCACAGAGCGTCTAGTTCTGGGACTTCCAGTTAGGCCATTTTTCTCGAAGTGACACACCACCCGAGTTATGCCTGCTTTTTGGCGAATTTTGACACACCAAGCTCAAAAGATTGCCCATCACTGAGCTAATCCCTCCCTTTACCTTTTTCACTCATCCCCCAAAGTCCCTCTTCAATTTTCCAATCATCAACATGTTTTCTGTAACTATGAGTCTTGTTTCTATTCTGCTTGTTTATTTACTTTAATTTTTAGATTCCACATAAAAGTGAAAGCATCTGGCATTTGCCTGTATCTATCTGACTTATTTCACTCAGCATAATAGGACCATCCATGTTGTTGCTGATGTGAGATTTTATTTTAATTTTTCATGGTTGAGTCACAGTTTATTGCATATATACACCACTTCTTTATTCGTTCATCTGTTGATGGATATTTGGGTTGCTTCAATATCTTGGCTATTGCAAATAATGTTGCAGTGAACATATGAATGTCTTTAAGATTTAGTATTTTGGGTTTCTTTGGATAAATACCCCAGAAGTGGAATTGTGGGTCCTTCTTTGTCTCTTGTTATAGGTTCTGTTTTAAAGCCCATTTTATCTGGTGCAAGTATGGCTACCCCAATTTTTCTCTTTGCTTATTTCCACTTTCATGAAATATCTTTTTCTATCCCTTTACTTTCAGTCTTTGTGTGTCTTTTGATCTGAAGTGAGTCTCTTGTAGACAGCATATGTAAGGGTCTTATTTTATTATCCATTCAGCCATCGTATGTCTTTTGATTGGAGCATTTAATTCATTTGCATTTAAAATGATTGTTGACAGATATGTATTTATTGCCATTTTTATATTTTTGGTTTTTTTTTTCTTAAAGAAGACCCTTTAACATTTCTTATAATACTGGTTTGGTGGTGATAAACTCATTAGCTTTTTCTTGCCTAGGAAGCTCTTTATCTGTTCTTTAATTCTAATGATAACCATGCTGGGTAGAGTAATCTTTGTTGTAGGTCCCAGTTTTTCATCACATTGAATATTTTGTGCCAATTCCTTTAGGCCGGCAAAGATTCTGTTGAGAAATCATCTGACTGTCTTATGGGAGCTCTCTTGTAAATAACCAATTGCTTTTCTCTTGCTGCTTATAGGAGTACTCCTATATTTAATTTTTTATTTTTTAAAAGACTATTTTTTTTCAGAGGGTGGGGGATAGGAAGAGAGAGAGAGAGAGAGAGAGAGAGAGAGAGAGAAGGGTGAGGAGCAGGAAGCATCAATTCCGATATGTGCCTTGACCAGGAAAGTCCAGGGTTTTGAACCAGTGACCTCACCTCAGTGTTCCAGGTTGATGCTTTATCCCACTGTGCCACCACAGGTCTGGTGGAGTATTTCTGTCTTTAACCTTTGGCATTTTAATTATGATGTGAGCTTTTGGGGGTTTATCTTGTTTTGAACTCTCTGCATTTCCTGAACTTGTATGTCTATTTTCTTCACCGGGTTAGAAAAGTTTTTCATCATAACTTTTTAAAATAAGTTTGCAATTTCTTGTTCTCTCTCTTCTCCTGATGGCACTTTCATGGTGAATGTTGGTATGCTTGATGTTGTCCCAGAGGCTCCTTAAACTATCCTCATTTGGATTTTTTTCTTTTTGCTCTCCTGATTGGGTGTTTTCTGTTTTCTTATCTGCCAAATTGCTGATTTGATCCTTTACTTTGTCTATTCGACTGTTCATTCCCATAATGTATTCTTCATTTCTGACTGGTTCTTTTTATGTTCTGTTGTTTCCATTTTTATCTTTTCTATCTCTTTGTTGAACTTTTTCTTACTAAGTTTCTCTACTCTTCCCCTAAGTTCATTGAGCATCCTTATAACCAGTGTTTTTGAATTCAGCCTCTGGTAAATTGCTTGTTTCTACCTTGTTTAGTTCTTTTTCTGAAGTTTTATTCTATTCTTTCATTTGGGACATGTTTCTTTGTCTCCTGGTTTGGCTGCCTTCCTGTGTTTGTTTCTATGTAGTAGGTCCAGCTGCTTTGCCTTCTTGTCTTGGTAGACTGGCCTTACATGGTAGGGGTCTTGTGGGACCCAGTGGTGCAGCCTCCCTGATCAGCCAAGCTGGGCACTTCAGGTGCTCCTCCCTGTGTGGGCTGTGTACACCCTCCTGTTGTAGTTGAGTCTTGATTGCTGTTGGCATGTAAATGGGAGGGATTTACCCTCACAGGCTGATTGGCTTTGAGATATGGCTGTGATTACCATGGGAGATCTGCTGTGTAGTGATAAACCCTTGGAGTAGGACTTGCTTCAGTGGGGCTCTGTTGCCTGCTGACACTGCCCCTTGAGTGTGTAGCTTGTGGAGGTAGTTGGGTGGTGCTTCAGTATGGTCTGAAGCTGTCCACAGGGTATGCCATTTCTAGGGACTACTAGAAATTGCAGACCAAGGTCAACCACCAATTATGCCTTGCTGGGGGCCATCTGGCACAAGCTACAAAGCAATCTGCAGATGGATACTATTTGTGCTAGGCTTAGAGGTGCCTGGGAGAGGCCAAGCTGTGAACCAAGGCTGGCTGCTACTAGTGCTGGGCTTGGGGCCACTTAACAAGAGGTATGGGACATGCTGTTGCCAATGCTATTTGTTTGAGGTTTGTGGACCTTAGAGAGATTTTAGGAAAGTTGACAGCATGAACCAAGACAGGGTGTTTGTATGGAAATATCAATGAAATCAACTTGGATAGGGTAGGGTCTCAGGGAATCACCATGGTGGGGCTAACAATGTTAGCCAGGTTGATGAAACTCAGAGATGGCACCTGCCTGCCTGCTCTTACCTTGATGCCAAATAATTCAGCCCCTCCCCATTTGTCCCTGGCACTTTTTGATCTGCTGCCTCAGTGCTGGAACTCAAAGTGAGTGAGTCTAAGTTCCTGCAGAACCTTTAACAGGGATGCCTGGAACCCCGGCAGCCCTCTGTCTCGCTTAGGCGCAATCCTCCCTTGTTTTCACAGGTAGACGTTATGGAGACTTTTCTTCCCAGCACTGGGAACCTGGTCTGGAGAGCATGGGGTGGGGGGTGGGAGCCCTTGCTTCACAAAAGTGACCTGTGCAGCCAATATCTCCCTTCCACCTTTTAACCATCACATAGGGGTGTGTGAGTAGCCTGCTCTGTGTCTCTGCCCCTCCTACCAGTCTGGATGTCATTTCTTCTGTATATCCTTAGTTATAGGACTTCTGTTCAGCTAGTCTTCTGGAAGTTCTCAATAATGTCGTTCTGTAGTTTAGGTGTAATTTTGATGTAGTTATGGGAGGATAGGAGTGTTTCATTTACCTACTTTGTCATCTTGACTAGAAGAAGCATTCATGTGATTTTAGTTTGCATTTTTAATGATGTTGAGCATATTTTATATGCTTATTTGGCCTTTTATATTTTTTCCATTAAATAGCTGCTCAATTGTTGTATATAAGTATTTATAATTCTATATTATATATAAATATATGTTATATATAAGATTGGGTATTCTTGTCTTTTTTCTAATGTTAGGGGAAAAGCATGAAATATTTACCATAAAGTATGATGTTAGCTATAGGTTTTGAGTTGAGAAAGTCTCCTAATTGCTAATTATTGACTATTTTCATAACAAATGCATATTAAATTTTATTAGTGTTTTCAGCTCTTGCATTTATAGAAAGTATAATATCCTTCTTTTCTTTTTAAAAAATCAGTTAATGCAGTGATTTAAATCAATTGGTTTTTGAGTCATGATGTCACTTGGTCATTATGTAATACATTTTATATATAATTGTATTTGCTGTGGTGAAATTTTGTTAAGGATGTTTGAGTCCTATGTTCATAGAGATACTGGTCTGTGCTTTATTTCCTTGTAATACTCTGATATCAGGGTTATGTTGGCTAATAAAATCCACTGGGATGTGTTTGTTCCTTAACTTTCTGAATTTCTTTTTTTAAAGATTGGTATTTCTTCATTCTATGTCTGAGAGAATTCTCCGGTGAAGCCATCTTGTTCTGGAGTTTTCTTTGCAGAAACTTTGAAAATTGAAAGTGCAAGTTCTTTAATAGTTATGAGGCTTCTCAGATCTTTCTATTTCTTTTTTTTTGTGAATGTTATTGACTGAATTATGTTACCTCCTGGAAGTTATATGTTGAAGTCTTACCCCTCAATGTGGCTATATTTGGGGATAGGGCCTTTATAGTGGAATGAAGGTTAAATGAGGTCATAAGGGTGGGGCCCTAATCCAGTAAGACTGGTGTCCTTATAAAAGAGAAAGAGATACCAGGGATGACCATGCGCAGAGAAAAGGCTTCGTGAGGACACAGTAAGAAGGCGGCCATCTGAAAGCAGAGGAGACAGGCCTCGGGAGGAATCAACCCTCCTGATCTTGGCCTTCTATCTTCCAGACTGTGAGAAAATAAATTTCTGTTGATTAAGCCATTCAGCCTGTAGTATTTTATTATGGCACCCCTAATAAACTAAATACAGTCAGTTTTAATAAATTTTGTTTTTTAAGGAACTTATTCCTTTCATCTAAATTATGAAACATATAATTATAACATTTTTGCAATAGCCTATCGTTATTTTTTATACTTTGTTCTGTAACGTTGTTTTCTCTTGAATTGCTGATACTGGTAATTAAGATTTCTCTTTTTTCCCCTCTTTGATCTATTATAAGTTACCAATTTTATTAATAAAAATTAGTGATTTTATTAATTCATTTGTTCTTATAAAAACAAATCTTTGGCGTTTTATATTCTCTAATTTGTGTGTTTTTTAGTTCATTAATTTCTGCTTTCACTTTTTTTATTTGTCTATTAACTTTGGGTTTAACTGATATTTTTTGAGATTCTTATGGAGAACCCATGGATCACTGATTTTGTAAATTTCTTCTTTTTCAGTACATGCATTTAAAACTCTGCATTTCCCTGTGAGAACTGCTTTACATATAACCTACAAATATTGGTATGTTGTTTTTATTTTTATTCAGTTGAAAATATTTTCTAGTTTCTCTTATGATTTATTTTTTGATTCATGGTAAGATATAATTAATTATTTAATTTTCAAATATTTGGAGATTTAAAAAATATCTCATTGTTACTGATTTCTAACTTTTAATTCTAATTATGCTTTACATAATTAAAATTCTTTGAAATGTATTTAGACTTTTTTTTTAATTCTTTTTATTTATTCATTTTAGAGAGGAGACACAGAGTGAGAGAGAGAGAGAGAAAGAGAGAAAGGGGGGAGGAGCTGGAAGCATCAACTCCCATATGTGCCTTGACCAGACCAGTGCAGGGTTTTGAACTGGCGACCTCAGTGTTCCCAGGTCGACGCTTTATCCACTGCACCACCACAGGTTAGGCCTGTATTTAGACTTTTTATGACTAAAAGTAATCTGTCTTCAAGAATATTTCATATGTACTTGGGAATGTCTATTTTGCTGTCGTTGATATAGTGTCCTTTCTTCCTTTCTTTTACTGATTTTTTAGTGAAAGAGAAAGGGAGGGAGAGAGAGACAGAGAGACCGGAACACTGATCTATTCCTGTATGTGCCATGATCAGGGATCAAACTGGCAACCTCTGATCTTTGGGACAATACTCTAACCAACCAAGCTATCTGGTCACGGCAATGATGTAGTGTTCTTTCAATATCAATTACATCAGTTGGTTGATAATATTGTTCAAGTCTGCTAATATATCTCCTTTTTTTTGGTCTGTTTTATATATTGCTGTGGGAGGGTCATCAGAGTCCCCAACTTTGTGGGTTTGCCCTTATTTCTTTAGTTGTCTCAATGTCTGCTTCATTTGTTTGGGAGCCTTTGTATTAGGTGCATATGAATTTAAGATGGTTTTGTCTTTTTGTCTAATTGATTCCTTTACATTATGAAATGCCTTTGTCTCTGATAATACTCTTCATTTTGAAGTATACATCTAATGTTAACATGATCAAATCAATTTTCTTATGTTTAAAATTTGCACGGTATACCAGTTATCTTTTTTTTGTTTACTTTCAAATATTTTGTATTCTTATACATTGTTCAAATGTATTATTTTAACAACAGCATTGTCTTGTGTTTGTATCCTGACATGCTCTGCCTTTAAATTTGATTTCTTACTCCACTTACAGAATTATTTATTTGTTTGTATGTTTATATCTGTCATCTCATTAAGTTCTGCAATCCATCTATTTTTTGTTTCTTCTTTTATGCACCCTTTTTGGTATAAATTGAGGGGGTTTTTCTTGTTTTGTTTTGTTTTTAGTATTCCTTCTTATTTCCTCTTTTGATCTTTTTTTTCTTTTTCTTTTGGCTGCAGAAAGCTTTATTGTTTCTATTTGGTCCAAGGCACGGGTGAGGGCTCCAGGGTGGTTAAAAGGATGCTTCGTGGTTTCAGGGAGAGGCTCAGGCAGAAGCCAGACTCCAGGGGTATGCAGAGGGGCCCCCTCAAAGCCCTCTTAGCTCCAAAGTCTCTTGGTTTTGCTTATAGGTGAGCCTTTTAAAGAGATACTCGCCCAGCTCAACCTGGGAGCCTGGAAGCCTGTGGAGGTTAGCCAGGTGTAGCCCATCATCTTGATGATTTTCACCTGTTCATACAGGAAGTGGTTCTCCAAGAAGTCACAGACATAAGAGTCCGTGAGAGCAGAACCCAGGGCCTGCAAATCCAAACGGGCCTGGTTCAGGTTCTTCTCCACGGCCATGGCAGCTTCCATGGCGTCCTGAGTTTTACTCCACTCATCTTGGGAAGGCTTCTGCACGTGCTGGAAGAGGGCCTCGCCACCGAGCTGGGTTTGCATATTCAAGAAATGCTCCATGGCCAACTCGCGGAAGAAGTGGTTCACGCCCTCCGCAGCCACACGCCGCAGTGGAACTAGAAGCGCCGAGAAAGAAAGGTAGGCGTGGGAGGCCTGCAGATGCATGGTGACGGGTGGTTGGCAGCAGCCTCCACGTTGGCGGGATAATTCTGACCAATTTGGGAGCTCGCGGTTGCTCAGCAATAAGTAGTTAAGCTCAAACAACGGTGTTGGCTGGTCTCAGAGGCTGAGGATGACTGAAGGGGTTCTGAACTGGCAACAGCTCTCCTCGGGTGGGTGGCCTACAGCTGGGCTGAGACCTTGGGAATGGGCCTGGCTGGCTCCGACCCAAGTCTGGCCACCTCTCCCAGAGTGCCACCTGGGGTGTCCACTATGGACTTTTATACTTCCTTTGGCTGTTCTAAGTGGTAACTTTATGGCTTACAGTATACTTATTTAAACATTACCATCTACTTTCACAAAATATTCTACTTTTTCAGTTATAAGAATGTTACAAATGTGTGGTCCATTTACTACACGATGACCCATGTAATCTTTTTGTCATCTATTTTTTACTTTTATAGATACTCTAAAACACATATTGCTATAAAATTATTGTTTTTTAATTGAATTCATTGCGATGACTCTAGTTAACATAACTATTACAGGTTCCAGGTGCCCGATTCTATAAGGTATCTTTGTACTCCGTATTGTGTGTTCAGCTGCCTCCCCCCTCCCGAGTCAACTCTTCACCCATCATCATTCACCCCCCCACCCTCCGTCCCCCACCCGCAGCAAAGCCACACTATTCATGTCCATCAGTTCTTTTCTTTCTGCTCAATCCCTACACTGTTAAATTATTTTTAAATTAAAGAGTTAATAGTCTTTCTTATTGACTTTATTGGGGTGACATTGGTTAATAAAATTATATAGATTTCAGGTGTACAAGTCTGTAACACGTCACCTGTATGATGTATCGTGTGTTCACTGCCTCAGGTCGAGTCTGCTATTGCCATTTGTCCCCCCTTGACCCTCCTCTACCTCCCCCCCCTTCCCTCGGGCAATCCCATACATTATCTGTCTATGAGGGGGTTTGGGTTCATGCTTCATTCCTTTACCTTTTTCACCTGAGTCAATAGCCTTTTAAACAGGTTTAAAAAATTACATATACAGTATATTAAGGATTATTTCTACAAGGTTCTCTTACTTATTGATATATAGTATTTACTCTTCATGGTGGTGTTCATTCCCACATGACCTGACCAGATTTCTATTTGATATTATTTTCCTTCATCCTAAGAAACTTTATTTTTAATATTTCTTGTGATGCACGTCTGTTGAACATGATGTCTTCTCGTTGTTTTCTCCGGGAAAAGAAAATCTTTATTTCACTTTTAATTTTGAATGGACATAGAGTTCTAGTTTGACTGTATTTTTTTCAGAGGTACCTTTTCATTGTCTTTTAGCCTCCACTACTTTTGTTATTAAAAGCCTGCTGCTGTTCTTCGTGGTTGTTTCCACAGGTGTAATGTATCCCCTCCCATTTTTAAGAGTTGCTTTAAAGACTTAAGTCTTGGCATTTTAGTAGCCTGATGTCTAGATATGATTTTCTTTGATTTGTCCTGCTGGGTGTTTGCTGAGATTTGTGGATGTATGAGTTGATGTGTGTATGGTAAGCAGAATAAGGCTCCCCCAAGATGGTTCTGTTCTAACCTCTGGAGCCTGGACGTATGTAAGATTACGTGGTGAAAGGTAACTAAGTCTGCAGATGGAATTAAGATTGTCAATCAACTGATTTTACACTAGGGTCCACCTGAAGGGAGAGACCAGGTTGTCAAGACAAACTCTGGCTATGAACAAAACTAGGGTTAAAAAGCAGAAAAGAAGCCCAACTATCCTTGCAAAGGTGTCCAGGGTTCAAATATTCTACAAAAGACCACGAGCAGTATTAAACCCAAGTAGAGATGTTGACAGTGGCCTGAGGGAGTGAGTCAAGGCATGCTTGGCCACCCTTCCACAGCGGAGGGGCACGGCCCCCTCTCCTGGATGGGATGAAGAAGACCACTGGCCTCCTGTTCTCTTCTAGAATGGTGGTAACTCCTGCAAATGATTTTAGTGGGGAATCATTCAATAGGCAGACACCCAGACCACTGAGAGGTTCTCACCCTCAGGGAACAGCTTCAGAAGGTCAAGGTCCAGAGGAATACACCAGGAGCTGCTGGGGAGCTTCAGCCATTTGAAAAAGATGGCTTGGCCAGTGGAATTAACCAGTTATCCATGATGCTACTGTGTGTTCTATAAATGCAAAATAAGCGACTTACTGGTTTACAGTGACAATTACGAACATAATTCTCTCTCCCTAGCAACATTGTTATCTATATAATCCCCGTCTAGGGTGTGCCTTCCACTTCAGCTGCTGTGTTAATGGAGACTTGCCTGTACAGTGCTCAAGATCAGAAACTGTTGGGTGGACTAAGAAAATCTCCTTCATTAATTCCTCATAACCTCTTCTCTATCCAGATGTCCATCTAACTGGGGAAGAATTATCAGCTATAGAAAGCTGAGCCATCTCTCCCAATAATCCCATTTCAGAAACTGATATGTTTCTAAACACTCCCCCCTCCCTCCATTTTTGTTTTCTGATTGCCAAGGCACTATGTGTTTATCATATTATCTGGATGGAAATGAAAAGTAACTGACTAACCACTTTCTTCAGATACAGTGGTGAATAAATATTGTAGCACCCAGACTCCTACCTCCCATACATAATCACTGGTAACTTTTTTCTTTTTTTGTTTGGTTTAGTTTGACTTTGTCAGGATCGTGCTATACATAATGTTTTATAGTTTACTTTTTATTTTTTTAATTTAGTGAGAGGTGGGAGGCAGAGACAGACTCCCACATATTACCCTACTGGGATCCACCAGGCAAGCCCACTAGGGGGCGATGCCTTGCCCATCTGGGGCACTGCTGTGTTTCTCAGCAACCAAACTATTCCTAGTACCTGAGGTGGAGGCCATGAAGCCATCCTCAGCACGTGGGGACATCTTGCTCCAATTGATCCCATGGCTGCAGGAGGGAAAGATAGAGAAGCAAGAGGGTGATGGGTAGAGAAGCAGATGAGCACTTCTCCTGTGAGCTCTGACTGGGAATCAAACCTGGGACATCCACACGCTGGGCCAACACTCTACTACTGAGCAACCAGTCAAGGCTATAGTTTACTTTTTAACAACATTCTGTGAAAAATAACTCTACTTTGTTACCTAATTATCTTGTGACTGCATGTATTTGTATTCTGTCTTGGAAATCTGAGACCCTCTATTCTACTTAGTAACTACAGTCTCTTTACCCTTGTTATTTAGACCATCCATCTGAGCCTCTCAGTCCTCTCACACCAACCCTGTAACAGAAATCCTTTTTCATCAGTATTCTCTTACCAAGCATTTGATTGCAATTAGTCAGTCTAGCAGCTTCTTTATAAGACTATCTCTGATTCTCTCTGAAGCAGGTGGCTTGGTTCAGACATATACATTTTGAAGCCCGACTTCACCACCACCACTGGCACAGAATAAGCTCCCTACAAATACGATTAAGGTAGTTCAGGCTATAAAATACTATTCAAGTCAGATATGTTATTTGAACAAATAATTGTACCTTACAAAACTGATTCTTGCTCCCACACAGTTCATGCGGATGAGGTTTGTGATTATTTGATCATATATTTCAGCTTTGATTACTGTAATCCAGCAGTGCAGCTCTTATGGAAAGAATACAAAATCTGATGAAACCTTGTCTTTCCAAACTGCATTCTACAAAAGCTACACATTGAAAAGTGCTTGAACTGTTAAGAAAATTAAGGTGTGGATTTTCAATTAAATATTTGTTATTGGCCATGCACTGGAGAGAGAGAGATAGAGAGAGAGAGAGAGAGAGAGGGAGAGAGAATGAGAAAGAGAGAAGAGAAGCACCTGTAGATGGTGTTGACAAAAAAAAAATGGTACCCTTACTTAAATCACCTGGCTATTCATTGAGACCAGTTCCCAAGGATTTTATTTATTTAATGTGGGAGCAAGATCCTTTTCTCCTGCCCACAGCCTTCCTCTGGCAAATGAGAAACCCTTGGCTGTCCCAGACCATGAGCTGAATGAATCCCTGTTCGCTTCGCAGGGCAGCAGAGAAGGAGGATTGTACAACGGTGACAGCAGAAAGGTTTGAAAGGTCAGGCTGGAAGCAACCCGATGTCACTGAGCTAACATAAGGTCAGGAAACCAACTTGGGGAAATAATGCTCATCCATCAGTCAAAATCAATAAACATTTTCCAGCACCTTCTGTGTACAAAGGCCTTCCACAGAGTATTAGAGCTGGGAGGGGCCTTAGGGGCCATCTCCACTCTGCAGATAAAGACAAGAGTCCCTCTGTGAATGGGACCAAGAGCAGGGATGGGAAATCCATGTTTGCCACACAGACATCTCTCTTCCAGGTGTATTTCAGGTCTTTTCATCCATTTGCGAGGTTGAATTTTTTTTTCATTTTAAATTTTGGATGAGGAAGCTGAGGCTGGAGTTTCAGGAACTTGTCTAGAGTCCCCAGATAACAGTAGTCCCACCAGGGAGAGCTTGCAGGAAGTCAGTTGGTCTCTGCCTCTTAAAGATACAGTCCACACAACAACGACGACAATTGAAGGAGGTGCTATTGAAGGGTGTGGGGCTCTGCCTCTCACTTGACCATCTATCTACAATACTCTAGGACTCTTCTTTTTTTTAATTTTTATTGAAGATATTGGGGTGGCATTGGTTAATAAAAGTATATAGGTTTCAGGTGTACAAATTATACTTCAGGATTTTAAATTATACTTTCTTTCTGGAAAGAGTCATAAGGTTCCTTTAGGCATTCCAAAACAGAACTGAACTTAACAGTGGAAAGTACACCAAAGAAACTGCCTTTCCTGGTGGTTAAATATAGTATTTTTCCTTTAAAATAATGTGGAAGGAAGGTGAACCTTTAAACCTACAGATTTGCAGCTTAACACTGTAATTTATTTCCCCTGGCAACAGTCGGAGTGTTACTAGATTTATGTAGGGAAGAAAAAAATATATAATTCCTCTATCTAAAATGAACAAAACTCTAGAAAGGGGCGGGTGGATGAGGATTTTGACCTTTCCTGTTAAAAGAGGGAATATAGATTTTGGGAATGCAACATTTATTGTTGAATCCTCTGAGAATTTTGGAAGGTAATTATTGAAGAGCATTTACACTCAAAATTAAGCATAAGGCTTAGACAGCTGCAGCACTACTGAATTAAAAGAATCTTGTCAACTAATAGTAATGGATGGATGAAAAGGTTTAGAATTTGAGGAAGAATGGCAGGAAAGTGCTTATTGACTAGCAAGAACTTGTCATTTGGGCAGGGGGCGTGTTACTATTAATCAACTTCATGGCTTTGAGGCTTGCTGCAAAAGCCAAAGCTGGAGAATTCTAAATTTCTTTATTCTTCAACCAAGAGTGTATCTGTGGCTTGTAATGTGTTTTAAAATGAGGCTCATATAACTTTTCATATGAGCTGTGGTGATGTTTATTAATATGCAGGAAATAATGCTGATAGCCATAGAGGTGAAAAGGGTCCTGAATCTGAACAGACATCAGCATCATAGTTACTGAGCTTATACACCTGGAGTACGTTATGGCCTGAAGTTATGGGTTGGCGCTGAAGGTTTTCACTGTGGTCTCCAAGAGACATTTCCTTGTTAA
This sequence comes from Rhynchonycteris naso, assembly GCA_037038555.1. Classification (NCBI taxonomy): domain Eukaryota; kingdom Metazoa; phylum Chordata; class Mammalia; order Chiroptera; family Emballonuridae; genus Rhynchonycteris; species Rhynchonycteris naso. Next base: position 106,302,359 of record CM073003.1, on the reverse strand, counting down.
ATTTAGTTGTTGCCATTTGATTGTTGCTCCCATGGTTTCAGTCCCCTGGGGTTTAAGATAAGGTGACCAGATTTTAAAATTGATAAAGGGGGACACCATTGACCAGGGAGTGAGGAGGTGGGGGTGTTCTTGATTAAAAATTTGGTCTATATGGAGCAAAAAAATTTTCATAGAATGAAAAAATAGTATTGTAATATATTTTTTAAAATTTCAACGTAAGTACAATTTACAAATATAATACATTAAAAATTATGTATAGTATTTTATTCTTTGGTATATTTCTCATTTAAGTGAAATTTTTTTAGTAGATTGCTGTCGTTTAAAAGGTCATGACATTTTTCGCAAGAATTTGTTAAATTATATTTCACACATAAAATGGCTTTCAAAGTCTCAACACTTAATTGTGGTTTTTCTGATGTCTATACTTTATTTACTGTAGAAAAAATGTGTTCAGTCGCAGCGTTAGTTCCTGGTAAAGACAGTGCATATTCCACAATTTTTAGTGTATTATTGTATGGAACATGGTTTGTTTCCAAATGATGAAATATTTCTAACCATTTGTTCTCTATTGTGATTATTTCTGATGGCCAAGATTTAACCTTTTCCTTATCAATCTATCTTTTTAATAATGATACCTCATTAAAAAGATCATTTTCGGAAATATTACTATATGGGAAATTTTGAGTGACTCAGAGGGATCGGGTTACACGGTCCCGAAACCTATGCTGGAGCAGCAGGACCCGTTGCGCTCACTCACCGCACTTGTCCTTGCGGTGGCCGGGCTCCCTGCGCCCTCCCCGCCACCTCCTAGAGACCCAGCGGCTTGCACCTCGTGGAGCCCAGAGCAGCCCTCCGGAGTCTAGGACATGGGCCTATGGGTAGTTAGGGGACTTGACAGCCGCCACCCCAGCAGGTATGTCCCACCCAAAGTTCTTTGTTTTGGGCCCCTCACGGGGCAGCCAGCTCTGCGGCAGTGCTGGTGCCTCCAGGTGGAGGCGGGGTCTCCCCGCCAAAGACTGTATATTCCCTTCCCGTTCTCCCGCCGTTCCCTAGCTTTTCGTGCATTCTTTCCAAAGATCGGGACTTTTCTAAAACGCTGTGGGATGCAGGACAAATTGTTAAAAATTGGGACTGTCCTGCCAAAAGCGGGACGTCTGGTCACCTTAGTTTAAGATGAAGAGTGAATGCCAGAGAGCAGATCAAGTTGTGGAATTTCACAGGGACCAGACAAAGACCAACATAGAGAGCAGGGATGCTCCTGACTCCTGGATTCTCTTCCCGTGGCTTCTTAGTCTATGCCAGTGGTTCATAACCTGGGTTCTATCGAACCTTAGGGGTTCGATGAGTCGGTCTCAGGGGTTCGGAGAAGCCTCTGCCACGGAGGGCAGAATAAAGTAATACTGTAATTTGTTGTGAGTTCATGCACTTTGTTGGTTTTGTTCTTTGAGCAAGGTGATGTTCATGCACGGCTCATTTTGTGCACCAGTAAAAAAACATACCTATGTCTTGAATTTGGAAAAAAAATCATATTTTATTTATCACTAAAGAAGGGTTCTGTGAATGCGCATATGAAACTGGTGGGTTCGGTACCTCAAAAAAGGTTAAGAACCACTGGTCTATGCAAATATATTAAGCGTTTTTAATTAATTTATTTATTTATTAGAGAGAGGGGAGAGATAGAAAGGGAGTAGAAGAGGAGGAGAAAGCATGAACTCATAGTAGTTATTTCTTGTATATACTTTGACCAGGTAAGCCCAGGGTTTTGAACTAGTGACCTCAGCATTCCAGGTCAATGCTTTATGCCCTGTGCCACCATAGATTAGGCAAGCATTTCTTATAGTGATGATTTTTATTTACTTTTTTAATTATTAAAGAAAACATGCTTATTGTACAGAGCCTGAGAAACCATCTCTAAGCAAAGAGAGCAACATAAATGTCTTGTCTTTTTATCCTGTTATATCAAGAGCCTCCTTCTCCATCCCACCTAGGCACACGCATGCACACGCACGCACATACGCACGCACACACACACACACAGAGTTGGGAAGAGGAATGAAAATACAGGGACTTCAGTTTTTCATTTACTGTTATCTCCTGAGACTTCCCCGTCTCACAATTTTGTTGAATTATTGTTAATGGCTATTTGATATTTTATTGTCATTTATCAAACTATTTCTTTACTGTTGGAGACACTTAACTACTTTATAACGTATAACAGTCATGATTTTCTCGGTGGACTCCTGGGACTCTACCTACTGGCCAAATGTTGATGTTACTTGAAAATCTATCTTTGGTTCCTCTTCTAGTCTGTCTGTCTCCTTCATTGATTTTCTCCATTTTCATTTTTTTCAAGCCCCCGCTAGTGAATCCCTATAAGCTCTGAGCTCTCTTGAGTCTACATGTATTTTTTATTCATTACTACATGCCCATAACTTGATAAAAATTATTAAATAAACCAAACAATGAGTCTGATTCCAAAACTTTCTTCCAAATCCCAAATTTCTGAGGTCCAGGCTCTCAGAAGCTACATACTCAGTTTCACCCTTGGGGGATGGGTATTAGTAAGATCTAACTTGATTTTTCTCAGTATCTTCTCATTTTTTTTTATTATGCGGCAATAGAAAAATACATTTGACATTAATGAAGGTAAAACTGAATCTCATTTATCTTCTCATTTACCAGGTTTATGATTTTCTAATTTAATTTCTTCACCTCAATTTTGTATATTCCAGGTAAAATATCTTTTCTCTAGTTCAAGGCTCCCAGAACTGCAGCTGGTCTACCCTTCTTTATGTGTCCCAAACTGAGCAAGGGTTCTGTGACCCCCACTCCTACACCCCACCCCATGCTCTTTCCGGTAGCTTCTTTGAAGACAAGCTGAGGCCAAGACAAAAAGAAAAGTGGAAGTGTGTTGAGTGCCACTGTGCTCTTACAGTGACGTACCCAGTCCCATTAAAGGAGGCATCATTGGCAACATTCTACCGCTGAGAAAAATGAGGCTCAGAGAGATTAAGCGAACTGCCCGAGTTCGCACAGCTAATGAGCGGCCTCGTTCCAAAGCCCGAGCAGTGACCTCTTACAGCGAAGAGCTGTTGGAGTCTGCTCAATTTCAGCTTCTTTCCAGCCAACAGTAGGTTTTCCCTGACCTGTGCAGCCATCCTTAATCCTTCGGGGCAGCTGAAAGATATCTTAATCAGGGCCTCTGACCCTGTCATTCATTCCTTTTCTTCCTCTGCAGTTAGCTGCAGGCACTCTGAGGAGTGCAAATGGAGCGGCTTTGGACTTCAGAGGGGTAGACCTGGACAGGGAAACACCCCCAAGCCCTGACAGCAGCCTGGGATAATGCTCTTTCTCATTTAGTGCTCTCTTTATCTTTCCTCCATCCCTCCCTCCATCCCTCCCTCCATCCCTCCCTCTCTCCATCTCTCCCTCTCTCCATCCCTCCCTCCTTCCTTCCCTTCCACCTTTCTTTTTCTGCACCACCTGCCTGTTTCCTTTAATTTGGGTGGAAGGCTAAGATATGAGGGATATCTTCGTTTAACTTTGTTTTTTGCTGATATGCAAGTTTATTTAAAATTGACCTCTGAGGATTTACAGGAGGTTTTTTTTTTTAATTTAATTTTTTTTTACAGAGACAGAGAGAGGGAGTCAGAGAGAGGGATAGATAGGGACAGACAAACAGGAACGGAGAGAGATGAGAAGCATCAATCATCAGTTTTTTGTTGTGGCACTTTAGTTGTTCATTGATTGCTTTCTCACATGTGCCTTGACTGCAGACCCTCAGCAGACCAAGTATCCCCTTGCTCGAGCCAGCGACCTTGGGTCCAAGCTGGTGAGCTTTGCTCAAACCAGATGAGCCCGCGCTCAAGCTGGCGTCCTCGGGGTCTCGAACCTGGGTCCTCTGCATCTCAGTCCGACACTCTATCCACTGTGCCACTGCCTGGTCAGGCTACAGGAGTTTTTACTCTTGGGCACTGCAACAATTTAAACTATGGCTTCTCTGCATTGAATCTAAACCTATGGAAATAAATCATGGTGGGAAGCCCATTAGTTCTTAAGTACAGGATATAGGTATATGTAGGTTTAAGAATTCTCCCGTGGGTTAGAGAGGCATTTGGTTTGGATGACTGTTTCTGCTTAACCTTTCTGCTGCAGTGACATCAATGAAGTATCATTATCATTACTTTAAAATAAAAATGGGGCAAAAAAGAGAAACTTACAGACAGCAATGGAACGACTTGTTTTGAATTCTTTGGAGATGAGCCAGAGGAGAAATTTCAATTGCTTTCTGTAACAGTCCTCTTTTGTTGGGAATAAATTCCAAAGAAGACTCAAAAACTAGTGTTGCTTTCATTCCAGGTAGAGCTGTAGGCGGGCAAAACTTGTTTTGTAGCAACAGGGAAAGGATCGTCAAGTTAACTCTGATCTAAGTTGGACTTCAATAAGTTACAGGTGTCTCAAAAAGTTATTGGATATTTAATTTTACATATTTATATAACATATTCTGTCTATTATCTAAATTCGTTTGAGACCTTCCTTGCTATGCAGAAACTTAATATGCTACAAATTGGGGCTGGGGAATAATTTAAATCAAGACTCCCTTTAGCAAGTCCTTGAGTGTCTGTATGTGTGTGAGCTGCAGGGCTGTATCAAGTCCTCCATCATTATCCCAATAGGCCCCGGAATGTGACCTTATTACAACCTTTCTTTTGTTCATTCCCCAAATTGCATTACTGTGTATTTTTGTCTCTTCATTTCAGGCCAACATGCCAACCTTTCATTTACATTGCAGACGTTTATGGAAAACCTGCCAGGCCATGTCCTAAATGGTGGAAATAGATGACAGGAAAAGACAGAAGTGCTCCCTGTTCTCACCAAGCTGTCAGTATAGAGGAGGAAAGAGTATACAGTCAGTGAATTAGAGGTGAAATAATGTTACAAAAACATTGGGAGTAAAAGAGCATAGATAGAAACAGGGAGAATCAGCTGATAGGACCCCAGCAACTCTAGGGAAATTCACAATCCTCTTTGAAAACCCTAGAAAAAGGAAGCAGAAATAGTAACAGTGCTAATGAGAGTGGTAACAACTAGCATGTGTGAAACATTTACTATCTGCAGGGCATCAAAATGACACTAGAAACCTTAAGTGCATATCCTGTGTGAAAGGAGCCAATCTGGAAATGCCTCCCTACTGTACGACTCCAACTCACTGAGGAACAATTTATTTTTCATTTTCTGTTTCATGAGGTTTTAGAACATTTTCTGTATATTTCTGCATCATTGATTCCAAATCTGAAATCTGTTTTTTGGTGCATGCTCTAGATTTTATGCAATTTTAATTTCTTTTTAATACAGTTAATGGCATGCATTGGTTTTTAAATTGGAGTTAAAGGGCAACGACTCTTGGATTGAACATAACCACAAGGCAAATAATGTTTCACAAACGTCACTTTTACATAATTATAGTTGTTTTTAAATGTAAAAAATTATAATCTGATAAAACACCCTCTTATTTTGTTTAAATATTGAATCATGGCTTCTTCCAGTATGCGTAAATGTAAGACTAGTGCTGACACCTTTTGTTATATATGTGGCTGTTACACACTTCAACGTCAAAGGCGCAATATTTTATCATTTGTGACACGTGCATATATTGCTTATTTCAAGTTCCCCTTGGCGATCAAGACAAGAATTGGGCTCCTCAATTTGTGTGTCATAATTGTGAGGGAATGCTTCATGACTGGACAAAAGGAAAATGCAAAGGAATGCCTTTTGGTATTCCCATGGTTTGGCATGAACCTAAGGACCACAGCAGTGACTATAATTTCTGCCTGATCCATACAAAGGGATCGGCAAGAAAAAACGGCATATGATCGCATATACTAATATTCCTTCAGCAATACGACCTATCCCACACTCTGAGACACTCCTGATTACAGTTTTCAATAGTTTTGTTTCTTCTAAGGACGAAGAAAGTGAACATGGTGATCAAGTGTATTTTGATAAGATGCATGAGGAAATGGTTGTAGAATCTGAAGGGTCTTCTTCTGATGCCAAGCAGTCATTAACCCCTCAGCAGTTTAGCCAACCTGAATTGAATGACTTAGAGATTTGGGCCTATTAAAGAAAGCAGCTGAGTTATTAGCCTCCAAGCTTCAAGAAAAGAATGTACTTCACCAATCAGCTAAAGTATCCCATTTCAGGAAGCAGGAACAAATTTTTGTGGACTTTTTTCCGAAGACAAACACTTTGTGTACTATCATGATATCAGTAGTCTTCTCAGCCAGCTAGGTGTTACCACTTACAGTCCAACAGAATGGTGGCTATTTCTTGACAGTTCTCAATGGGGTCTGAAATGTGTTCTCCTACACAATGGTAATGTTTATGCAGCGGTTCCAATTGGTTATTCAACTCATCTGTGAGAAGATTATAATGACATAAAAATTGTCCTCAACTTACTAAAGTATGAGGAGCATAACTGGATCATTTGTGTGAATCTTAAAATGGTAAATTTTCTGCTCGGACAACAGAGAGGTTTCATGAAGTAACCTGCTTTCTGTGTTTGTGAGACAGCCGAGCTCAGAGAAACACTGGACACAGAAGTAGTGGCCAAAATGTGAAGCTCTGGAAGTAGGGATGCAAAATATTGTGAATGAACCTATAGTTAATCGAGAAAGTATCATTTTTCCCCCAGTTCATATCAAACTTGGCTTAATGAAGCAGTTTGTTCAGGTTTTAAATAGAGAAAGTGAATGCTTTCAACATATTATTTCTGCTTTTCCTGCCTTGTCTTTCAAGAAGATAAAAGCAGGTGTATTCGATGGACCTTAGATTTGAACCCTCATACGTGACGAAGAATTTGCCAGGAAGATGAATAAGGATGAGAAAGCAGCATGGCAGTCTTTTGTGGCAGTTACAAAGAACTTCCCTGGCAACAAAACAACAGAAAACTATGAATTTCTGGTTCAAAGGATCCTGTTGGCTTTCCACGACATTGGATATAGGCAGTCTTTTGTGGCAGTTACAAAGAACTTCCCTGGCAACAAAAAAGCAGAAAACTATAAATTTCTCGTTCAAAGGATGCTGTTGGCTTTCCACGACATTGGATATAACATGAGTGTTAAGATTCACTTCCTGAACAGTCAGTCACCCTGATACGTTTCCCAAAAATCTTGGAGCTGTTAGTGATGAGCAGACTATTGCTGGAGCATCAAACAAGATTGTCCTCAACAAGTACACAAACGCAAGAGCTACAAATGCAAATTTTTGCCTGAATAGGATTTAAATAAGTTTTGCGCAAATTTTATGATTAAGTGTTTTAATATATTCCATTTTGAAATTGTAGACAAATTCTGATGCAATTATATCTTTTAGTGTATTAGCGTATTTACCGCATTATATAAATTATTATATTTTCACAAAGATGATGCTCAAGAAGACATTCTACTTTATTATGTGAAAATGTTGAAAATTTTACATTTAAGATGAAAATCTAAAATCTTGAATTGCAAAAAAACTGTAGCTTACAGACAAAAACTGATGTCAGATTTGAGACCAGCACACTCGCATTAGCTAAGAACAAGTGTTTTTGTGGATGCAACAAAAATTTTGTTCCCCAGTGCTATCTGAGGTTCTTGGAAAGGCCGAGTTACAGAGAGGGTAGGAAGGTCTGAGGTTGCCACAGTATGTGCGCGGGAGGTGGGAGGCTGAAGCTCAGGGGATGTTTAGGGCAGGGGAGCCACTCTGAATGATACTGTAATGGCAGGCGCATGTCATACAGTTGTTTAAATTCAGCGAATATATAACACAAAGAGTGAATCCAAATACAAATGATGAGCTTCAGTTAATAACAATGCATCCACATTGGCTCATCTATTGTAACAAATGTAGCATACTAATATAAAATGGTATTAAGGGAAATTGGTGGAGAGTGAGGAGGTATATTTTATTGTATTTTCAATTTCCTTTTATTTATATTTTTTTTTGGTAAGCCTAAAACTGATGAAAAAAACCTATTAATTAAAAAAAAAAAACAAAAAGCAAACAAAAAAAGCTCCGTGAGGGTGGCAGTAAAATTAGCATAGTGTTTCAGGGGAAGAAACAAAGACTGAGGCCTGCCCAATTCCCCACACCAGTACAAGGTGGAACTAGAACTTGAATCCACGTTTATGTACATAGGTCCCTATTCTTATGCCCAGGAAGACCAGAAACACCTCATTGTTTCCTGGTCCCCCATTTCTAATTGGCTCTACTCTTCTCCCTTCCCTGGCTGTTAATGGCCTTGTTGTTTTCCTGAGCATTTGGAATGCAAATATACAAAATACAGCTCTCGCCTTTTTCTCTCCCTTTTATTCCAATAGTGGCAATCAGTCCTCACATCTGTGGGTCCTCTTTTCTTGACCCACCCTCCCTTTCATCTTTTCTAGTCTCTACCACTGCCACATAGTCATGCGTTCTTCTTCATTTCTGTCACCTCATAGGATTTGACCTGCTGCTGGGCTCCTGGTTTCTCTCTTCTGTTTCTTCCTTTTCCCCATTCTGCCTCTAGACTCATTGTTCTAACAATTATTCAACACCATGCCAGGCTCTTGACAATGGATAGTAAGTGCTTTGATGACCATGATGACGATGATGAGGACAATGATGACCACAACGACAATGATGATGATGATACATATTGAGGGAAATATTGTAACTGACTATATCTTTTTAAAGCTTATCTCCCAAAACATCAAGCAAAATTTGGGTGTCAGTCTAAAAATTATGATGGACTTTCCTATTTGGGTACCTGTGCTTTCCCTTCTGATTTGGAGAGGAAAAAGTTATCCAGCATTGCAATTCCTTTTTCTCATTCTCTTAACCTTGCTCACACCTCCATGAGTAGTCATTTTATTAAAGTCTCCATCTGAGCCATCTGGGGTGAATCCTGTTTCCCGCTGGGATGCTTGCTAATAAAGAGGCTATTTGATGCCTATTTGCAGAACTGATTTAGAACTGAAAGGCATTCTTGTCTTTTGTTGTTTTTGTTGTTCTGTTTGTTCAATTTAGCATAAAAATTATACAACAGCAACACCAAAAAAAGTTGAATGCTTTTTAGTTATTATTCTGAATTCCTATTTGGTGTTTTGTTTGGGAATATTCTTATTACCTTTTCAAGAAAGTATAATTTCCTTTTAAATGCACAATTATTTACAACTTTGTTTTATTTATGAGAGTTTATAAAAAAATTTTCTTAGCCATTCTTCTCGTTCTAAAGAATTATGTCTTAAATGGAAAAGTGAAAATAATGGGAAATAGTATTTAAATATATAAATATTCTTTATATAGCTGTTTCTCAGGAACACATGTGGAGGTTAAATCATGACATTTAAAGAGCCACAGCACTTGCCAAATAACTTTATTAGCCTAAAACTTTGTTTCATTTACTCCTTCCTGAAACCAGGATGCTATCAGAATGGGGCTTGGGAAAACTTTTATATTTAGGTATTTTCAGTGGGATTATTAAAATAGGTTTTACTTGGACAAGCCCTTTAACTTCTCTAAGTTTCCATGGCCCGCCTGTGGGGTGGAGCGGATAAGCCCTGCCTGCATACAAAACACATAGCAAAGCATGATGCAAACATGCAGGAATAGCCATTTAATTCTCTATTTAGAAAGATATGTTTATAGTGATATTTAATATCTTATAGTCCCCGAAGAGTCAAAATTCTCCGAAAAATAAGTCTGCTAGTCTAAACTAGAAGCTCTAACCTTGGAAAGTACACCATGTGGTCTGTATGTGAAAACATTTTTGCTTCAACGCTCATTAAATGGCATGTATATAGATATATCTATATACAGTATATATATCTATATAGATAGATCGATCTATCTATATCTATCTATCTATATCTCGATATAGATAGATAGATAGATGCATGCCATGTGGAGAATTATACCTACCATTAAAAGAATTATAACATATATATGGCATGCATATATATATGTATGAGAGAAAGTTTATATTATTCTTTGTATCCTTTTTCCTTTCCCTTCCTTTGGTAACCAGTGACATTTTTGAAAAATGAACACTACCCTTAATTGAGCATTTTTCTTTCATGTTTATGGTCCTCAAGAGGAAAACTTGGGGAAATACATTCCTGTTAGGTCTGATTTTGCTTTGGACATTTCAGAACCATTATCAGGAACTTTTCTATTGTTGTTTAAAAATGCAACAACCTTTCTTTTGAATATCTCCTTTATTCCTGAAGAAAGTTTCTTTCTGGATGTTTCTCAGCTCATCCTTTGGTATTTATGGGCCGTTTCAGTAAATGTAAGAAAACAGTGTTCAGTGGGAAAGCTAAGAGGGGATGTGAGGGATTTGTGTTTTTAAGAGTAAACTTATTTAGCTGTATGGAAATTAACCTCTGTAGCCTGGAGTCAAATAGGGAATATAAAGAAATAAGAGCTGAGGTTAAAATACATTCCAGATAGACAAATGACCCTTGGACTTGTGTACTGTTAAATTGTTGATTACCTAAATTGTTGATTACCTGAAGCAAATATTTGGTTCTGGATTCCTTTAATCAATCCATTCTTCATATTTTAAAATCAAAATTCTCTCTCTCTCTCTCTTTTTAGATAGTATGTGATAGGAGAATTATAACAGGCAACTCTGTTAGTCTAGAAAGGCTGCTATATAGTAGGAGAAGCAGAATATTTCAAATATGAGACAATACAGATTTCTTTCTCAGTGACCTAATGATAGTTCATTGTGGTTGGCGGGAGGCAGGGGGCTCTCACTCCACACAGTCATTCATGCATCCAGCCCTTTCTCTGAGGCTGCATCTGCTCTAGGTCCTTGGGGTAAAACTCTGCTCAGTTGGCTGATAGGAAAATGGACGAGGATCACATCTTGAATGCATTTCTGAGTCAGGCCAATAAATGACACCCATAAATTCATCTATTCTATTCTCCTGGATATACCTACCTGCAAGGAAGGCTGAAAAATTAGTAGTGTTTGGGAAGAAAAAAAAAGAGTGTGTAGCATTTATTGAGCATTTGCATGTGTCAAGTGATGTTTCAAGTCCATTTGATGGATCAATTCATTTAATCCTCAGAATAACCCTAAGCGATAGACATTTTAATGACACTAGTTTCCAGAGGAGGGAACTGAAGCACAAACAAGTTCTTTAACTTGCTTGAAGCATAGAAGTAGCGAGTGGCTGAACCAGCATATGGGATACAGTCATCTGATTTAAGAACTCACTGCTAACTCTCGCCCTCCTGCTCTTACGTACATAGACATGGGTTACAGAATCGTGCAACTGTTCGCTACGTGTAGAGAAAGGCATACTGGATTTTTCGCTCCATAAGATGCACATTTTTTTTTCACCCAGAAGTGGAGGGGAAAATGCCCTTGCGTCTTATGGAGCAAAAAATACGGTATTTTATTAAATATTTTAGCACACCATTTGGTTCAGAATATTTTTTTTTCTTATTTTCCTCCTTAAAACCCTAGGTGCATCTTATGGTCAGGTGTGTCTTAAGGAGTGAAAAATACAGTATTTATATTTTGTATTTCTTTATCATACAGACTTATGCGGTGATAACACCCAGGAGTGGCTGTAGAAGGGGGGTCCAGAGAGAAATTTACACGTAGCTTTGGGAGCCTTTACAATGGTCTACCCGTTGGTCCAGCAATTCCACTGCTTTTCTAAGGGAACTTTCAAGTGAATGCAAGATGCGATGGATTTGAAGCCCCCATCACACTGTTGTCTAAAATAGCAAAACTTAGGAAACAACCCAGCTGTTTGATAATAAGTACGGGTTAAATAAATTGAGATGCACACAATGAATTACTCTGTAACCACTGAAGATAAGAATATACATGCATGCTTCCGACATGAAATATGCTTATTTACTATTTATACATATCCAAGTTACAAAATAATGTCTACATCAGAAAAACAGAAGACATATAACATTAATTTCGGTCAACTCCAGGGTGTAGAATTTTTTATTTTAAATGAATGTGGCTTGTGTTTATTTTCTACCCTGTCTATAAAAGATGTTTTACTTATATGATGCAAAAGAGAAAACAACAGAGCAAAAGTTTCAGTTGAGAAGAGAATACCTTTGCACAACATGATGGCCAATGGAGAGATACACAAGTTTGTAACCCCCCCAAAACTCCAGGTACTTCTGGGACAGTCAGTGTGTTCCTTTTCATCCATTTGATTACTATAACCTCATTCTTCCCATTACATGTAAGTTGCCTACTCTGTGTCTTTCTTTTTGGTAGGACCCAGTGTATGGATATAAGACCATGTGAGGCTGTGCTCTAGAATTTATTCAGCAGGGTAGGGAAGAGGCTGAGGCTGCCCTTAATTCTGAGAAAATATCATTTATAGATATGTTTTTCTGGCACGGGGCATAGTTTTATGTGATACAGTTTTGTTCCAATTGTGGATGCTATCAGTCATATTCAGTTGTCATTGTCAACTTGAAATCATTCAATAGCAAAAAAATTAGATTCCAGGTTGGCCAGGTGCTTAGATTCCTAGACTGCAAATGCCCCGGGAAATTCTAAATAAGTTTCTAGAAGGACCTTTTTGGCAGATCAAAGAGCCATTTGGGTAGGACAGAATCTTAGAAAGTTTCTTAAGAAATGTTATGGGTTAAAAATCTTCTGAAATATCTCCATGGTACCATATTAGGAAACCTGGAATTAAAATTTAAAAAGGCCTTTCCAATTTTCATGGTTCATATTTGACCTTCTGCAGAGCAAGGCAGCAATTTGATTTAATGCAATTCAATGCATATTTATTGTAATTGCATTATAATATTATAATTGCATTATAGCATTTCCTATCACTTTGGAAGGAAGCACAGTAATTAAAAACCTCGACAGTCAGTCATTTTTGCCTACCCTCAAAGTGTAGGATACCGTGGGCCTCTGCCGCCAGAATACTGCACTGTAATTGCCTGGTCATCTCATGAGACCAGATCCTTGAGGTCAGAGACTCTGTGACCCCACCACACAGTGCAGTGACTGCAATATGGTGGTAGGCACTCAGTAATGACCTTCTGGGAAAATTGACTCGTCGTCCTTTGGCTCCTGTGTAACATTTAATTGCTCATTATGGTTTCTTTCAAAGGACTAGCTAGAGAAGGGGTGGCATCCTTGGTCCATCATAAATATGGAATAAGACAACTGACGACACTGCAGTGGGAATTAGAGGATTAAAAACTAATTTACAAAGTAGTACTTGCCCTCATGGTACTCATGCTCTTACTGAAATGATGCACAGAGTCCTCAAAATATACTGGAGAGGCTTAACTGCATGTCTCTGAAAAGTGATCATAAATGTACAGAGATATAACCACACCTTAGTTAATATAAACCAGTATCAGGAAATCAAACTCAACCAAGCAGATGAATAAGAAAGTAGTCATTCAGCCTGACCAAGCGGTGGTGCATTGGATAGAGCGTTGGACTGGGATGCGGAAGACCCAGGTTCGAGACCCCGAGGTCGCCAGCTTGAGCGTGGGCCCATCTGGCTTGAGCAAAGCTCTCCAGCTTGGACCCAAGGTTGCTGGCTCTAGCAAGGGGTTGCTCGGTCTGCTGAAGGCCCACGGTCAAGGCACATGTGAGAAAGCAATCAATGAACAACTATGGTGTCGTAATGGCAATGAAAAACTAACGATTGATGCTTCTCACCTCTCTCCGTTCCTGTCTGTCTGTCCCTGTCTATCCCTCTCTCTGACCCTCTCTCTGTCCCTGTAAAAAAAAAAAAAAAAAAAAAAAAAAGTAGTCATTTGGATTACATTACTTCTTTATTGTAGAAAAGTGGTTTTGCATAGGGTTTCATTTACACCGTGACAATCCGAATTATTTTTAGCTCTGAATCTCTTTACCCTTAGAAATGCATGTATTGTGTAGCATGACATTTACCTGGAGGGTAGGGGGGGATGGTAGGGAGACCTTCCACTGGATGAGAATGTGGAGTAAAGAGTGGTCAGAGGTGGGCACAGCTACTCTGGGAGTGTAATTTTGAAAAGAGTTTAAAAGGAGACGAGGAAAAGCATCCCATTCTTTTCGTCATTTACTCATTCAACAAATATTTATTTGGCACATATTTGGTAAAGAGGAAAAAGACTGGAAAAATTGAGGTAAGGAAAGTCTAAATAAATGCATTTGGATTCCATACGGATTATGTGCACTGAATTTGACATATTCTATAGAGGAGTAGCAAAATGTCCTGAAATCTAAGAGGACTGAATCAAATCAAGAGCTTAAAGTGTTGAAGAGTGGAAAGAACATAAATGTTGACATCAGCAAGACCTGGGTTTAAATCCTCTGTTTTTTTATTGATCAAATAACACACAGTCTAAGCCCACTTTTCTCATCTGTAAAATGGCGACAAGAAGAACACTCTTATATGGTTAAGTGAAAGAAAGCATTTCATCTCCTATAAATACACCCTGGTATATAACAGATGTGCTCTAAAAATTGCTTCTCTCCTTTTTTTCCCTCATTTACTTTTTTTTCCCTCTGTCTCCTTTTATTTGTTTCTTTTTATGCCCCTCCCCTCCCTCCACCCTTTCCCTCTCCTCCCTTCTCCTCCGCCTGCACTCTTATCTATGTCCATGTGAGTCTCAATATTGTGTCCCGCCTAGGTATGGAATCATACAGTTCTTATTTTCTCTGATTTACTTATTTCACTCAGTATAATGTTCCCAAGGTCCATCCATGTTGTAATAAATGATACTATGTCACCATTTCTTATGGCTGAATAGTGTGACTCTACAGTAAGCTACTTGAAAAACTTGAGAACGTTTTTGATAGTGACCTCTAGATGGCGCTCTAACAATGTGCGCATTTTGTAAGGAAGTGGCTCTTGGTGAGAAGGACTATGGCATGTGCTCAGTGCAAATGCCTGATTACTACATGAAGTATGTCTGTTATATGTCCCAGCCTCACCCTGAGTGAGCTAGTAGAATTGACAAGAATGCTGCATAGGGGTTGACATGTGAGATGAAAACTGAGCCCCAGGCATATATAGCCACCCCAATCAAAGTTGTTTGGTTTGCTTTGATTGTTTTTTTCCCCCCTGTATGGCAAGTAATGAAATCTCATCACACCACAAGGCCAAGCCTGGTATTCCTGCGGAGGTGTGGGTACTGCAGGAGGTACTGTGGGTACTGGTTGAGGAGGCATCATCATTTCATAGGGAGGAGCGGAGACAGGAATGTGGTCTACTACAGGAGGTTCCTTCCTTGTGACCTTATTGGAGCAGCACCAAGCATTGTAGGGGCCATTGTTGGAGACTCAGTGCCTTTCAGGTTTTTCCTCAATTACAGTGGAAGAGAGAACGTATGGAAAGCGAAGGTCAAGCATCTCCTAGCAACTTAGTTCAGTTCTTGCCTTAGTGAGATGCTAGCCTCTTCTCTTTGACAAAGTCTTACCATACTCTTAATATCCAGAGTTGACTAGACCAGCGAACTTAACCCACACTTCTTAATGTGATTTATGCCTTGGCCCTTGTTCAATCCCCCCGCCTTGTATTCAACACTCCTCATTAAGACCCTTATGAACCAGATTAAAAAAAATACTGGAAGTCAGGCACACACCAGTTTTTAAGTTTGCATGTGCTCTCCTGACTGGAATGTACTTCCTCCTAAAGAAAACTTAAAAGACTTGTCATATTAACGTATGTACACACGTAAGGATGGTATCTGTCCTTTGACAACATCTAGGATGATAAAGCCACTTCATTATCTTTTGCCCTAATAAAGTCAGATCTGTGGAACCAAAGAAATGACCATGCCTGTCAATCCAAAAATGAAATGAATGAGCATTTCAGCAAAGAGCTCAGAAGCACTTTCCTCTTTAATCCTAATCTCCCATTCTCACTGATATTAGATTGCATGTGAACTGATGTTGCAAGGAAGCCAAGTCTAGATTTTTCTTGATGCCTTCAGGCCCAGGCAGTAGCTGATTTCAACACCCGCTCTGGGCTTTCATGCAACTGGAGGCACACACAGACCCAATGTTTGGGCTTACCAATGAGCAACATTGTAAACCCAAATTTTTGTATGGCTCTACCATATAGAAACTGTACATTGTATCCAAGGAAAACAACACGCTATAGTCACAGGAGTGAAGGACTGTCACCTTGCCATAAGAGCACCAGCCTATGAGTCCCCTTTCTTGACTACATTCTGAAGGCTGGTCTTTGACCCTCAGTTACATCTGTATTTACATGCATTTATATATACAGACAGTAGTCCCCCCTTATACAAATCTGGATATTAAGAGTGTAGTAAGACTTTGTCAAAGAGAAGAGGGTATCGTCTCACTAAGGCGAGAACTGAACTAAGTTGCTAGGAGATGACTGACCTTCGCTTTCCATACGTTCTCTCTTTCACTGTAATTGAGGATATATTCCAAGAACCCCGGTGGATGCCTGAAACCACAGAGAGTACTGATCTCTCTCTATAGTATGTTTTTCTTATACATACATACATACACTTTATAGCTTCTCTTTGGCATATCACTGCTTGTGCTTTGGGGGACATTATGAAGTAGAATAAGGGCTGCTTGAACACAAGTACTGTAATATGATGACAGCTGATCTGATAACTGAGATGGCTACTAATTGACTACTGGGCAGGGAGCAGCTATAGCGTGGATTCGCTGGGGCTGGGCGGGGGAGGGAGAGAAAGAAATAATATTTACTGCACCAGCATCCTGGAGAGTCCAAGCAGAGTCTGCAATAAAGACAGGGGACAGGCAGGGGGATCCATTGGGGGTGGGTCACGTGTCTCTCCATCACCCCATGCAGAGAGAATTTTTAGCAGAATTTGACCTCAACTATTCAGACCTTGGGAACAAGAAGTCACCTTCTCATTCTAGTTTTCCCTCCAGGGAATAGCTTAGCTGTCTCTTGTTCCACTTTTCCCACCAAGATGTCAATACATTGATTTCAGCTTAGCAGAGAAGAGCAGGCTCTAAAATTGAACATGCTCAAATAAAGTGTGTGGATTAGAAGAATGGCAGTTCATTGCTATTGTATCCTTTGAAGCTTTTCAGGCACAAATCTAGTAGGTGGCCTAACTGTCCCTGGGAGGTAGAACTGTTTAAGCCTACTTCTTTTTATAAACTGTCCTGAAATGGCCAGTGTCAATTTCAAACCATTATTTAAAGCCTCGAAAGTAACTATAAGGCCTTGCATTGTCATTTATATCCTCCAGTATAAACCAGTCATAAGGCCATACCTGGGACCAGCACTGTATTCAGTTTAAGGAATGGGTCACCTTTGGAGCTGGCTGCCCTGGCATGACATGCAGACATTGCAGAATATGGCAAAGTCCTGAAAAAGCCCTGTGCTGGTTTTAACAGAAAATGTCAACAAAATATTTCCTACTCTTCCCCTCAAAAGGTCAATTCTAATTCCCTGCCTCTTAAGTGTGGGTTGTATTTAATGACCTGCTTCTAAGGAAGAGAATGTGGAGGAAGTAAAGATGTGTGATGTTTGACACCAGGGTATATACGTTATTGTGGCTTCCTCCTTGCCCTCTCTCTGGGGAAGCCAGTTACCATGTCACAAAGATATTCAGCTGACCTCTGGAGAAGGCCAGGCAGTCAGGAATTGAGGCTTCTGTCCAATAGCCATGTGCGTGCGCCATCTTGGAAAGGGAGCCGTGGGCTCCGCTCAACCTTTCAGATGACTGCACCTCTGGTTGATGTCTTGGGTGCAGCTTCACAAAAAATCTTGAGCCAAAGTCAAGCACTGAAGCGCCTCCTGAATTTTTGACCCACAGATACAATGAGATAATAAATGCTTATTGTATTAATCCACCAAGTTTGGGGATTTATATCACACAGCAACAGCTAACTAATCCTGACCCATTTTGGTAAAACTTCTGAAATGATTCTGTTTCAATTTCTTAAAGAAGGGATAAAATAGACTCACACAAAGAAACTGGTGTGAGTTGCTAATGTCAAGGCTGTATGATTCCTCACTAGCACCTCCAGCTTGTAATTTGATTTTTCCGGTGCTGCCTGTGAAGTCCGGTTCTGGGTGTGGGATCACACTGTGGCAAACAGAGGAGGGACTACTTGGCAGGCCCAGCTGGTCTTATGAACATCATGCAAGGCCTTCATTATCTTTAGCTGATGGGCATAGTACTCTAACAAGAATCCTTTAGGTTAAACAACATGTATCTTTTACGGCTGGTGTATCTGTTACATAGAATTATTATTTTTCTTTCAAAAAATCCATAAAAATCAATCTTCATGGCCACAGGGAGAAGAAATAAGTCAAGTACTGAGCTTGGGACCTAATGCTTGACACTCAGGAAAGATTTAGAAGAGACTGTTTCTGAGTACAGACTTTTTTATGGGCCTTGGTGGGACAGAATTCTCTATGGGAATCTGTGAGTTGGAACAGAGTGGGTAGAGAGAATTAGTTCTTAGTCATATGCACTAGCTGTGGCTTTTGTGTTCTCTGAAACATCCCTTTCTTCATTCTCATTTGCTGGGTGATATTGTGAACAGAAACTTGGTCTTAAATTAGCTTGGCTTATAGCCCCACCTCCAATAAGATACACATTTAAAATTATAGGATAATTTTTGCAAATACTTTTTTTCTCTGCCCCTTTAGTGCGTGGAGGAATAAGCTTGTAATTGAAAGACACATTTTCCAGGAGACTGTACAAAAAAATAGATTCTCATCATGACACTGATTTAAATGCATTTTTTTAATCTCGAGAATGATGCTTTTGTTCTAAAAAGTGATGGTACAATCAAATTAATTCTTTGCAGTGAGACCAAGGGATGTAAAGGCCTGTAAAGTGCAAATTGTTGTTATTAATTTACAAGAGATAGTGCTTGCTGTTTTGGGAATCGGTTCCAGGGCTCACTGTTTTCACATAATCTTATGTTGTGGGTAATTATACACAGACATTAACTTGATAAAGATAATTACAAGAATTTATCATTGCAGGGGTTTTGATTTATTTGATTGTGAACTATGAGGGACTTTAGATCAGATGATTAACTCATACTGGGTATTTATTTGTAGGTGAGTGCCTGAAATCAATCATTACTAAAATTAATACAGAGCATGTTTTTACTTTTTCACAATGAATTTGTTTGATTAACAGAACAGTATTTATTCAGTTGAGGATTTTAAATACCAGATGCAAATTTCAAAAAAAAAAAAATCACTTGAACCATTGACTTCAAATATTTAACAGATCAGTGCAGAAAAGATTAAGTGGAATATTTACTTTAAAGGATGTGTGTGTGTGTTTGAGAGAGAGAGAGAGAGAGAGGTAGAATGAGACACACGTAGATTTTAACCGTTTCAGACCTCATGGTATGGCAGACACATAGAGCCCACGAAGGTGATGTTTTGAGTTTTTGGGAATTTCCTATTCCTTACAAGTTTTATGTAATTGTTGCTGGTTTGTCAGGAAATGGCTCCAACCCAAGCCGTGCGTGAGCATCACCAATCGTGTTGCTAATACAGCTTTCCGGGTCCCTAAGGATTCTGACTGGTAGCGTTGGTCTGGGGCCTGAACACCTTTATTTTTAACAAGCTCCCCAGGTAATTCTGATGCATAGCCTGCTTTTGGAAGTACTATTAAGACATTCCTGGGGAGGTCTTCTTCTAGCTAGAAACAATGATACCGTATTAGTTTGCTCCTAAAAGCATAAACAGGGAAATGTAAGAAAAGATACACCACTCTCTCTTCCACAACTTGCCAGATCTAGATCCCAAACTTTGCATTTTTTCCCTTCTTATGGCCAGGGACATCTATCATCTGCAAGCTATGTCGTTCCCCAGTTTCTTACCAGAGGAAAGAGTCATTTACCCATTTCTAGTTGTGTCTTCTTGGAGTGCGATTCAGATAGCTATGAAGGCTAACCCTGCTGGTCACGAGGCATTTGCCTGGTTACCTGGCTTCTCCCACATTTTGCTTCAGTTTATATTAATTGATCTGTGGATTCTTTCTTAAGTCTTTTGTTTTTCTTTCTTTTTATTTTTTTAAGTGACAGACAGAAAGGGAGAGAGATGAGAAGCACAAACTTGTAGTTGCAGCACTTTTTAGTTGTTCATTGATTGCCCCTTACATGTGCCATGACCAGGGGTCTGCAACTGAGCCAGTGGCCCCTTGCTCAGGCCAGCCACCTTTGGCTTTAAGCCAGAGACCACTGGGCTCAAGCCAGTGACCATAGGATCATGTTTATAATCTAATGCTCAAGCTGGCCACCCTATGCTCAAACTGGTGAGCCCACACTCAAACCAGTGACATCATGGTTTCAAACCTGGGTCCTCAATATCCCATGTTGATGCTCTGTGCATTGCACCACAACCAGCCAGGCTCTTTCTTAAGTTGTAGTCCTATCTAATAACTTAAGTCCTTCTAGTGTTGGAGTTCTGCCTTGATTTCCTTCTAATCCCCTCCCCAAATAGTAAGCTCCAAAGCAAACTTCCAACCCTCAACCCAGAGCCAGGGAAGTCAGCAGCTGGCAGATTTCCCCATGCAGACTGGCATGCTTAACTCTTCATTCCTGCTTTGATACCTTATTCCAGATACTCTGTGTTGGACATTCCTTATGACCCCTGACCCAGGGACTGTCCCACTTGAGATAATAGCTCCAATTCAAAGTGTATCTTCTGTGCTCTGGTTAGCTGAGTCATGTGGGGAGACATAAACCAGCAACTGGAACATCTGTGACTCCCCCAGCCTGTGTTTTCTATTCTGGTTACTTTTTTTCCTCCAGATTTCTCACTGTCCTGATCGTGGGACATGATTTACAGCTCTTTACTTCTCTTCTGATCTGTAAACTAAGTCTGTGTGCCCCTGATTTCAACACAATAACAACAGTGAATCCCTTAGAAGATAGGGTTCAAAGGGGCCTGTGAAAGCTGTCTTTAAACATTTGAGAGATTGTCACACAAATGAGGATTTAAACTTGATCTAGGCAGTCCTGGGTGGCTAATTTATGGCTCAGAACGAGTAGAATATTCTTCCAGGCTAAGGAAAGTGGAGTGAGCACCCTCTGAATGAAGAGGGCTTCCAATAAGAGCTGAATGACTGTGACAGGAAACCTGTGGAGGGGACCCAGGAGCAGAATGGGCCCCATCTGGCTTTGAGAGTAATGAGTTGTGAGTCTTTGATAGGCCAGTAGCCATCATTCAGGGAGTACTGTTGTGGCTTATGGGTCCCAACCCAAGAGATGATCCGGGCTGGCTCAAAAGAGAGTGATGAGCCATTTCAGTACAAAATAACATAACGAGTGTCCCAATCCTATGTCACCTGGTACTATTTACTCTTTTGTCATAAGCACTAGGGCTACTTGCTCTGCAAAACTGATAACAAATCCATTCCGAAAAGATGGCATATCTTTTGATAGACCAATGAAGTTAAGGCCGATACTTGCTGGTACAGGACACAGGGTGTTGGAATGACTTCTCAATAACCCTTGCACATTTAATGACTAAGCTTTATTGAGCCTCTGTTATGTACTAGACATGGGACGAGAGTTGGTTCACTAAGTCTTGCTAGTCCATTCTACCATGTGTGTTAACTAGTGTACAGTTCTACCCACCAGATAATGAGCTTTGATGAGCCCGCCCTGGGCATACCACTCTGGGAGCCATCAGGTTCAGTGTGACCTCTGGAGTAAGGTAGAAACTTTGGGTCCCAATACAGAGTGGTCCTCCCCAGAGTGGCCTTTGTTTCTGAGAAAGGGTCATTGTCTAAGAGGGGAGCTGAGAAAAAGTTTCAAGGCTCACACTTGGCTGTCACCTACATGGTTTACATGGCCCACAGGAGTGCCCCTGGCAGTCCTGGCTCCTTATAGTTGCTACATGGCAATAGAAGTTCGTGGGAGCGACTGTGAGTCGAGGGTCCATTGGAACGGACTACTCTTTTGCACTTACATCTTGTCAGCCCCCCATCAGGCCTAGGCAGGTCATGGAAGGTAAGTCCCATCTGCCCCATTTCTGATGCATCTGGAACTACCAGCTGTGCTCCCCTTGCCCAGGGCCAGCCCTGCATCTGTTTTTAGATTAAGTCTTGGCTCCAGAGCCTTGTTTGTTTAACAGAGTATACCTCTGAGCTCTTACCATAGATAGGAAAAGAAAAAAAAAGGGCTGAAATAAAGCCCTTAACAACAATCCTATAAAAATATCCACAGCATCAGTTCTAGTGAACACTAACAGCTTAACTGCAGGTCAAGTGCGTCCTGCCCCCCCCCCCCCCCCACCGCCCCACCTGTCCTTTCAGTTTGCGAGTGGCTGTCATAGGAAGATCATCGTAAACTGCTCAGAAGACTCGGGTTAGTTCTGGCCTCAGAAGCTGAGTCCGTGAATGAAGTCTTCAGGCTAAAGAGAAACGCTTCAAAACACTCCCCTAGGTTCATTAGAGCCATTGAAGGTTGGAGAACTTGGGTTTCCTGTGTCAACATGGATCTTAACAAAAGCCTTGAAAACCATATTTCTGTTTTCATCAGTTTTATCAACTGTTCTCTTTGGGTCTGTGGGGCTCGGTGGTAACGTGTGGGGAAGCCACCCCCTCTTGGCTGCCCACAAACAAAAGTCAGCACTCTCATTTCTTCTCCGCGTGGGGATTTCAGGAACAGAGGCTCTCAGAAGTGTGTTACTACCGGAGCAGAATGAAAGGAGAGGGTCTCAGTTCACAGGGCCCACTTTTCTTGGGGAAAATTATGTAAAGAAGTAGAACTTAAACATATTTCAGTTGCTGTCACTTGAACATGCAATCTTCCTTAGGGTGGTTTTTTTTTTTTTTTTTTTTTTTTATGCTTGATAAAAGGAATCTGAGGCTCGTGCATTTGCAGCATTCAGCAACATAAAGGCTCGTTTCTAAACTGTGATTGTATATTGTTTCATGGCTCATGCTGACACATGCTCACTTCCCGTCATAGCCAGGATGGTGCGCTGCGCGCCGATTACATTTTGACAAAACTCTCTATGGAGATTCTAGGACCGGCCGATGCATAACAATGAGGCATATTCTCTCTCTCCGTGGGCATGTGTGTGTATTAGCTAGGTATAGACTGCCATCAGATTTTTGACTGAAAATTCAGTTTTCTAAATGTTTAAAGCAATATTTGTCAGTTTAGACTCAAATTCACTAATAAAAAAGTGACAACTTTTCAAGCAAATGGGTGTGCACTTTGCTCTTTTGACTAAAAATGGACATGCCTAGTTAGCACAAATTTTGTTGCAAGTGGTGATAGAATAAAGAAAAAAAAAACAACCCAGAAATTGGGGCAAAGGAGAGTGTGATTGGCAGTTTAATTAGGATCAAAATCCACATTGGGATTGGAGGTACTTCTTTGGACAGTAAAGTCAAAGAAACAAAACCAAAAACAAATATTAGTTACCATGCAGATGATAGGTAAGTAGGCAGGAATGTAGGTAGATGATAGGTAGGTAGGTAGATAGATAGATGATTGATAGGAAGGTAGATAGATAATTGATAAAAGGGTAGATAGATGATTGATTGATAGGTAGGTAGGTAGATAGATGATTGATAGATAAATAGGTGCTTAGGTAGATAGGTAGGTAGATAGATAAATGATAGCTACAAGGAATTCCCAGTTTTCCTAGTCCATTAAGGCTATTGGGTGTGGGAGCATATTTCAGAATAGCAGGGGCCCAAAGAGAGCTATGATACACCCTAGGCAGAGAAATTACCTAACATGTCTGAAATCCTTTATTCTCTCCCCCTCCACTGTCTTTAGGACCAAATCTGAAATCCCGCAGGTGGCTATGATTTCTGAGATGTTCTATGCCCTACCTACCTCTTTGGCCTCATTTGTGCCTTTCTTTAAAAAATTATTCTGCTTCTGTCAAACTGACCTCCTTTTAATTTCTTAACATGCTGTGGCCCAACATGGAGTCTGAATTGTCACATAGTTTGGTATTTCTACTCAATTACCCCTTTCTTTCCCACCCAACCTTTCACATGGGAAAATACTACTTGTCTTGCAGGTCTCCGGTCCCTGGTTACTTTCTTTCCTTTTCTTTTTTTCTTTTTTTTTACAGAGACAGAGAGAGAGTCAGAGAGAAGGATAGATAGGGACAGACAGACAGAATGAAGAGATATGAGAAGCATCAATCAGTTTTTTGTTGCCATTGTGACACCTTAGTTGTTCATTGATTGCTTTCTCATATGTGCCTTGACCGCAGGCCTTCAGCAGACTGAGTAATCCCTTGCTGGAGCCAGCGACCTTGGGTCCAAGCCGGTGAGATTTTGCTCAAACCAGATGAGCCAGTGCTCAAGCTGATGACCTTGGGGTCTCGAACCTGGGTCCTCTGCATCCCAGTCCAACACTCTATCCACTGCGCCACCACCTGGTCAGGCCCAGGTTACTTCCTCAAGGAGAGCTGCCCTGATTTCCCCATCTCCCTGCTGAGCCAAGGCCTCCCCAGGGTGTAATCCTATCACATGCTCTTTCACAGCATTCATCCTGCTCGATCCACCTGTTTAGAGTTTGTCTTTTCTATTATTCTGTGAGCTCCATGCTCTCATTGCTATGTCCAAGAACCTCACCTTGTACCTTTTTCACTTGGTTTGTGACCAAATTTTCTGATTATAGAGGCTCCAGGAAAAGTGACCACTTGTCTGCAAAATGTGAGGAATAGTAAATACTTGTGGGTGGTTTGCTGAAATAAGTCATGTAAAGCATCTCCTGAAGTTTCTGGTACCCAGGACAGATCCATCTGTACCTTGTAGGCAGTGGCTCAGAATCAAGCAGCACATAATTAATAAATGTGTTTAAGCTCTGACTTGGGTGTATCAAAAGTGATTCAATTCAGAAGGTTAAAAAGGAAATGTAAGATCTCTTTTCCCAAGCCTGTAATTAATATGCTAGTCACTACCCGGAGTGGGCAGAAGCACCGTCCCCAGCTCAATAAGCCTCCTCAGCACCTCTGTCTTCCTCCACAGGGACCCGTCCTCATTAAGTCCTGGTGATTGGGTAGTTTTCCAATCCATCTACTTCTCTCCATCCCAGTTCTTCCATCCTAGTCCGCCCTACCGTCACTGACTCCTGGGTAGTACGGTAGGTTTATGGGTGGTCTTCCTGTTCCGTGCACACCTTCTCTCCAAGCCAAGTGTGTCTGTCACACACGTGCAGCTTGATGCCTGCCAGTTTCCAGCAGAGTAACATGGACAGGTGACATGTTGTATGGCTCTCCCCAGCTCTCCTTTATGTGTTAGACACTGCTCTAAGTGCTTTATGCACATCAACTCATTTAACCCCCACAAGAAACTGGGCTGCTGTATGGCTTCAGTCCAGTGCAAAGAAAGAGATGCAGAGGCGTTGAATGAACGGAGTGAAGCAGACCACATACACATCACTCTTCAGTCTGTTTGTGATTTAGAGAGAAGTTTTGAGTAGTGATGATGAGTGGAGGCTCTGAAGACAGACCACCTGGCTTTGAAAGCCAGCTGTACCACTTACCAGATGACACCTACCCTCTCTGGACTTCATTTTCTCATCAGCTCAATGGCGATGATAATATCACCTCCTTTCCAAGGTTGTTGTATCAAATGAGTACATACCAGTCAAGTGTACCTGGCACTTGGAAAAAGAATCCAATAAAAGTTATCACTTAGGGATCTATCTGTCTGCCTACGTACCTACTTATCTACCATCTCTCTGTTTCCTTATCCTAAGGCAATTTCAATAATATCGATTCTAGTGAAACAATTGTAGAAGATGGCTTAGCACAAACAGAAGAAAGGGGTTTTCACCTGCAGTCGGTGATTATAAAGGGAGTAAAATCCCATATGAATATTTCTCTTTCCATGGGTGCAACTGGTCTGTTAGGCATTTACTACTCCGGTCCCAGGTGATCAGAGCCATAACAGTTTTCCATGTTGTCAACCTATTGGTTACGCAGGTGTGAACAGAAGAAATTATGCATCTAAGCACAGATGAGATGAAAAAGAAAAAAACCTATTGAGAATCTGAGCTAAAAATGGCCATATCTGCTTGGCATAAGCAAACATAATACCTTGGGAAGTGCCACAGAAAATTAAGTTCAACAGTCTCCCTCCAGTTTAGGACTCATGTCTGCAGTATCTGAAGCAAAATGGTGCTTATTCTTTGGCAGAATAATAGTGAAATCCTGGTCCTGCATAGAATATAGATAAAGGATTAGAATGAGGGAGGAGTGGTTGAAGATATCTTCAAATGTGGATGTAAATATACAGTGTGTCCGTAAAGTCATGGTGCACTTTTGACGAGTCGACCGGTCAAAAGTGCACCATGACTTTACGGACACACTGTAAACTCTTGCATTTCCTGAGGCAGCTCATGTCCTTTGTATTGGCTTTGATATTAATTGAGTTGATTATTATGCTTAGACAGTAGCTCTCCATTAATGTGCCTTATTTGTTGCCATTTAAGATTAAGAAGTTTCACCTGTTTTGTCACAAAAAGCAATGCATTAAATATGTTCCCCTGGAAGAAGGAGCTGTAGTAGATTTAAAACACAATAAGTTATAAAGGCTGACACCAACATTAGAAATATATAGAGGGGGTTAGATGGAAAGAAACAAAAGATCATACAGCATTAGTGATCACTTAAGACTGGTTATTCATCAGTTCTTTAATATGAGGAAAATTCCATGTATTTGTTTGAGTGAACCATGGTACAATCATTTATAGTTACAGGAATTATATGAATCCCCTCCAAAATATTTGTGCCAAGAATTACAAATCAGATAAAGCTTATTGCACCCTTTGTGGGGTTTGGACAACTACTATGAAACTAGTTACTCACACCTGAGCTCACATCAAAATGCATTCCTTCTAGGGCTGCACTGGCACACCACTCCATTTTAGTGAGGCTGCTTTTAACCCATGCTCACAGCAGAATCTCCTTTATGAGAACTACCTGCAGTGGGGGGATTCATACGCTTTCAGTGTTCATGTTGCGGGTCCCCGGCTGCACCTGCCCAGTGAACTTCTGTTCCCCCTAAGTGAGAGATGTAAGTCTTTCTTAGGCTATCACATGCTACTTATTTACATGTTCTTTGTACAGTCATACCATCTGTCTTCTTTTTTATTTTGAGTATAATTAGCCCTTTATTTTTAAAATGCCCATTCTAGCACTACAAGTCATGAAATTTAGTTAGTCCTGTGTCTCTGCTATAAACTTGCCCACCCAAAACACCATCCAATAGTTTGGTACACTTTTTGTAATTTTTTTCTCTTAATTTTGGTGTCTCATTTCCTTTAGAATAAATCTGAATTTCTCCCTGTGATCTACAAGGCCCGAAAGGATCTGACCTCTAAGTAGCTCTCCTGATACATTTGTTTCTCTCCTCCTTTCCCACTGAACTCCAGCAATGCTGGCCTTCTTTCTCAAACATCTCTTTTATTCTGCTCCAGGGCCTTTGCACATAACTCCTGCTGCTTGGAACATCATTACCTCAACCTTCACGAGTGAGGCTACCAGATAAAACTGAATATTCCCAGGAGTGTACCTCCTGGTCATCCTGCCAATAGTAGATCCTCTCTTATACCACTTAGTATGATAACATATAATTAATTGACTTGCTTATTCATTTTTTTGGTCTGAATTCCCTAATCAATGGTGTAAGTTCCATAAAGGCAGGGCCTGTATTTGCTTGACCATCAGGCTTAAGATTCCAGTGTCCAGAGTGTCTCACACTACTAGATGTCCACTAAATACTTTTGAGAACTGGGAATGATATGAATAACCTCTTAGCCAAGATAAAGTATTCTTCATACTAAGAAAATTACTTTAAGCAAAAATAAAATAGTAAGTGAATAAAGGCCACAATGAAATCAACATCTTCATGTAAGAAATGAGTTGATACACACTGTGTACTGAGCCCCCATGCAAACTCGAACATTACATTTTAATTGGATTCAGCCTCAAAACCAAGTGGCGCAGAGGAGGGCAACTCATCCTACAAATTGGGGACACAATGGCTCCTAACGTGACCCTTAGCACGGAACAGAAGTCCTTCAAGTGAGGCATGAACTTAAAGCTTGGAAAGTGCTCTAAAGTGTGACGTAGTGATCATGTCTGTCTGCCGGATCCTCAGTCCCTGACATAAGGCAGGCACCTCGCAGGCTCTCAGATGTTTGTTGAATGAATAAATGA
Source organism: Rhynchonycteris naso (assembly GCA_037038555.1). Taxonomy (NCBI): domain Eukaryota; kingdom Metazoa; phylum Chordata; class Mammalia; order Chiroptera; family Emballonuridae; genus Rhynchonycteris; species Rhynchonycteris naso. The sequence continues at coordinate 106,274,187 of CM073003.1, read as the reverse complement.
GTCCATGAAAAATCTCACAACCCGCTGATCTTTATTTATACTTAAGCTATTTTTATTCCTCAAGTAAGTCACTTTTTTCTTGCTAAAACAACATATTGCTGATTTTCTATCACACGTCTATAGGGAAACACAATTCACTTTATAGGCAATTTTGCTAAAATGGATTGGCCCTGCAAAGCAGGAGACATTTGCACTTTGAAATATGCATTGTCATTTACTCTTCAAAAACAAAGTAGTTTTCCTTAGCTGTTTTTTGGCTTAATCAGTCCCCAAAGCTGAATAAACGAAAGGAATGGAAAGTGTGTGAGCATTAAATAACAGTCGAGCAAGGTGACTTTGACTTTGCTCATAGTAATGTAATTATTAAGGAACCACTGTTTTGTCTGGATGATTATTTTCCTTATAAATTATTATTATTGCATTATGAAACGTAGTGATTCCAGGAAAACTAAAAATGTTCCCAGTTTATAGTCTAATCCCAAACTACTAAGTCACAAAAGAATGCTATTATGACATTATTTTCACCTGTTAAGTTTCTTAAATTAAAACCAACACAAAAATAATGGTCAGGCTGATGTAGATATAGTATTCTTAAATTTTGCTAGAGGGAGTAGAAAAATTGTATAATTTTGAAAGCAATTTAGTTATATGTACTAAAATGTACATATATGTATGTTTGGAACCACTAATAGCACTTCTAGGAATTAATAATACACGTACAGATAGAGTTGTGCTCCTAGGTGTGTGTGTGTGTGTGTGTGTGTGTGTGTGTGTGTGCGCGCGCGCGCGTGCACCTGTCAGCATTAGTAAGAGTAAGGGAAAGGAAACAATAGAATGCCCAAATATTAGGTATTCAGCAGTATAAATAAGGACACGTCTACAATTAAATTTTAAATTGTCATTAGAATTAATGTTTACCCTATTTAAATGCTCGATTGGTAAAGTCACGTGAAAAAGATAGGGAATGCGAGTGAATACAGAAGAGTGCTGGTCTCTGTTTGGTGGAATCTAGCCTGTAGATTTGTTCCGTTTGGCTTGCATGGTCCTGCTTTTTTTAAAAATTGTTGCCAATATGTAACAATCAGGCTATTTCACTTTAAATAGCCCTATCTTTTGGTTCTCCCTAAAATCTTGGAGATTTGGCAACACCCCAGGTACACCCACTTGGAAGCAGGACTCACTTGGTGGTGGGGTGGCCCAGGCCCTTCTGACTCCGCAGGTGCTTTGCTTGGGCACCATGCCCAGCTCTCCTGACTGTTACCCCTGACCTGCCTTCCCAGTGTGTAGATTCTTGGCTCCCATGCGGCATGATCTGGTTTTGCAAAATATACACACATATGCATGAAATGTTATGGAAACTTTTCTTAGGGTGATTTTCATTTTCTTTTTCACAGTTTTTCTGTTTTTCCAAATTATGTAATGCAAACCTGGATTGCATTTCTGGTTAGAGAAAAGTAACTGTTATTTTTTTAAATATAAATCACTAAACACCATAGAGCCCCATGGTAAAAAATGACAAATGGCAGATGTTAGCATTAATCTTGAAGAAAAATTGCATTTCTGAGTTCCCTAACCAAAATAGTGGGCCAGGTTATTGATGCTTTTTTCATCAGTGTTTTTTCCATTATTTAATAAAAACACATTATTGAAATCTAAATTAGATGGCCCAGTGTACCAGACTAAATTGCTTTTCTTTTCCTCACAAAGTATTGTAACTTCACCTCAATTCCAAATGAATAATAGCCTCACCTTTAAGAAAACCATTTTGTTCACTGTTCAAATAATAAACACTTGTGACAATATGAGGCAAAGGAATGAAATAGTTATTCATATCTTTGATTTTGTGAAAAATATATTAAATTTTTATTAAAATAAAAGCAGATTAGATAAACTAACTTTAGTAAAAGGAATACTCAGTATCCCTGATTAGTGACATTTTTCTTCTAGTTTCATTGAGACATAATTGACATATAACATTATATTAGCTTAAGGTGTAAAACATAATTATATATTAATGATTACCACAGTAAGTTCAGTTAACATTTATTGCCATACATAGTTACAATTTTTCTTGTGATAACTTTTAAGATCTACTCTTTCAGTAACTTTCAAATATACAATACAGTATTTTAACTATAATCATTCTGCTGTAATTACATCCCAGAAATTATCTTATAATGGAAGTTTGTACCATTTGACCCTATTCATCCAGTATCTCCACCCCTTACTGTCTGCCTGTAGCAACCATGAATCTGTTCTCTGCTTGTATGAGTTTGTTTTTGTCAGATTCCATCTATAGGTGATATTATACAGTATTTGTCTTTTTCGGTCTGACTTCTCTCACTTAGCATAATGCTCTCAAGTTTCGTCCATCTTTTCTCAAATGGCTTAATAACATTATGTTATTATGTGTGTGTAATATATATGTACTGCATATATATATGTTCTAAAATGTCAAGGCCAAGGAGCACACAGAAGATTGAGAAACTCTTCTAGATCAAAAAGAATGATGATAAAATTTAGTGTGTGATGCTAATTTTGATCCTGGACCAGCAGAAAAATAGCTACAAGGTTATTGTTGGACCAGTTAAAAGGACTTGGAATATAGCCAATGGACTAAATAATGGTATTATATTAATATAAAATTTCCTGATTTTTATAACTGTAATCTGGTTACAAAGATGTCTTCACTCTTGGTAAATATAATAAGGATAAAGGAGTAAATAAACATTTTTTTCACTCTCTTGCTTACCCTTAAGTGGTTCAGAATAAGTAATTTATATATATGTGCATATAAATATAAGCATACACATTTATAACAATATTTTATATGTTTTTTATATGTATCTAGGAAGGTAGAGGGAATAAGAGAGATAAAACTAATGGATGGAAATATGACAATTGATGGTTCTGGCAAAGTGTATATGGCAGTAGTTTATACTCTTCTTCCATATTTTCTATAATTTTCAATTATATGAAAATGAAAATTCCAAAAATATTCCCGTTATAACCTACCCTATCTTGGCTCCTCACCTGACAGTCCTAACACTGAGCCCCGGCCGCATCAGACAATTTACCTACATGATCATGGGCTTGTCTGGGTCTATACTTTTTAGTCTGGCTCTATACTCTTCAGTCTGGCCCTATACTCTTCAGTCAGGCTCTATACTTTTCCTCAGTTTTCTTACTTTGCCTTCTCTGCCTGTTGAAATCTACATAGCCTTCAAGACCTCGGCCAATACTTCTCACTTCTGAAAGACATTGAGCATTCTTTTAGCAGGACTTCCAGCCTTACTCACATTTAATTGACCCTTCTCTATTGGTTCACATTATCTGATCCTTGCTGCTACTACAGTCTTTCAGAGTAGGCCAAGTTGTTCTGTGGTAACAAGGTCAAAATCACAGTGGGTTCAAACAACTGAGTGTCTTTCCCATGGTAACTAGTGTCTTGAGGCTTGGCAGGTAGGGCTTGGCTTACTGTGGTCATGTAGGGACAGGCTGATGGGAACTATTGCTATGTGTGCTTCCATGATGGCACAGCAGGGGGAAAGGAACATGGGAGACATAAGCTGGCTCTTACTGCTCTTCATCAGAAATGACTGAGTCACTTCTGTTCATTTTTTTCTTGGATCAAGAAGTTATATGGGCATGTCTAATTTTACAGGGGGTCAGGCAGTTCAGTATTTCCTTGAAGAAGACAATGAACAGCTCTAAGGATGTCCACTCACAGGGCTCATTACATCACACAAACATCATCATGCATGTCGGCTTGCTCCAGTGAATCTTAAGGCAGCTTCTATGTCCTGTTGTTCTTCTGCAACACTTCAAGCTCAATGTTTAGTACAAAGAAGATGCTTAATGGTAATTCTCCCACTGAATGGACATCAGGAGACTTACTCAAGGTTGTAGACCCTCTAATATTTGGATCTATGTCTCTAAATCTCTGGTCCTGTGCATCTTCCACTACACCATGCACTGAAAGTCCACAGACTTCCCTGACATGATCTCATCCTTATTAAGTTACGATCTGCCAATAAGAACTACTCTGACTTCACTCTACTAGTTACTATTTTATAGCCTCAATCTATATGCAACAACCGATTTTAGAATTTGCCTGCGGCCGAAGAGTGCCAAAGAGATACATTGATTGAAAATCCCATAGAGGAGAACACATTTCATTTTTGTGAACCTGCCATGATTTCTCACTTTTGCTTTTGAGAGCCTTTCTCCCATCATTTTTCTTTCATGACTCTTTTTTTTCATTGCGAACTTGACTATGGGGTCTTTTAGAATTGTATGCTTTTGATTACAAAGGCCCAGAAAAGTCTAGAGCCCTCAAAAGGTACAGGAAATATCAAAGTCTAAAGCAAGTCTTCTAAAATAAATGTCACCAGGATGGCATATGTTCTTGCTTAACTCATGAAGTTAAAAATACCTGATTGTACAATCAGATTCTTACCTATCTATCTATCATTATCATCACTCATTTCTCGGGTCTCAGTGGAACACTAAACTAATAATAGTCCTATTCTTATGTCTTTGGGAAAGAAAAGTGTGGAATTGACTTTGGCAATAGTGCCGAGGAGTAAAATGCTCTAAGAAAGGGTTTGCCTGTTAAATATATTGAATCATTAGCACTTCAGTGAAAGGCAACAAAACAGGCAATCTTGTGCAGATCAGCATGGTTTTCAGTACAAATCAGAATTTCGATGTGTGGCAGAAAATGAATAGAGATGATAAATTCAGAAGGCAGCATGCAGGAGTAACTTGAATGCAAAGCATGTGCTGTTGCCTGGACCCCAGGAAGCTGAGTGACGCGGATGCTTCTTATTCTGCTGTTAACATGTGCCACGTTGAGAAGCCAGGTCAACGACTAGATAAATGGCGTGGCTGCTTCTACCACCAACCACTGAGATATGACAAAAGTGGAATTGCCTTTCTTATTCAGATTTCCAAATGTAAAATGGAAACAATCTGTGTATCTTTGATTTAGGATAAAGTTTCAGGAGCTCTGTGTGTGGATGAGCAATCTCTAAGTGACAGATCATATTATGAGGCATCTAACCAAGGCAAGCAAGCAAGCCTGTTTTGATAACATAAAATTGGCAGGAACTTGAGCTTGGAATTTGAATGGAGCCCACACTAAATAGCTGCATGAGTTTGAAGAGGCACAGATGATTTTATGCAAATTGTTTGTTGATGGGATGCTTCCCCTGGGCACATCTGTTGGCTCCTGTGGGCTGAAAGTGGAGAAGGAGAGAGGAATGCTTTAGCTAAGCTAACGTGACTGTTGTCTTTTTTGTCTGTTTTTTTCCCCCCAGTAATTAGTATTCAAATTTGAAAATTAATACTATGAACATTTATGGGACACATTTATAAAGACAGAACCTAGGCTAACTGTTTGGGCATTACTTACAGGTATTACTGTACTATTATCCTCATTTTACTGATGAGGAAAGTGAGATTCAGAGCTTATCCAATGCCTCCATTAGTATATGGCAGACTGGGTTTTGAACTCAGGCATTCTGATTTTAGAATCCAGTTGTCTAACTTAGACTGTACTATGTGGACGTTCTTAGATAACAGAGTAACTCTAGGGGATTAAGATCGGTTTGATAGCTTTCGGGGGTGGGGAGGATTAATTTGGGATGGGAGATGAAGAGACAGACACAGAAAACAGTGTGGTGATTGCCAGAGGGAAGGAAGGGTTGGAAGAGGTGGAAGAGGGCATAGAGTGTATAAAAGGTGATGGAAGGAAACTTGACTTCAGGTGGTGAACACACAATACAGTGTACAAGATGATGTGTTGTAGAATCACGCACCTGAAACCTGTATAATTTTGTTAACCAGTATCACCCCAATAAATTCAATAGAAAGGAAATAAAAAAGTTATAGAAAAAAAGTACTCAGATAGAATAGTCTGATGAAAAGAATGACAGGAAAGTCAGATAAAAAACATTTAATTATTCACTTTTACTCTAAACTTTGCAGAAGATTCTTTTTGGAATAGGATGGCTTCATTCAGGAAGTTGAATAAGATACCCTATTAAACTAACATACCTTTTGACTTTTGACCATCTAATTGGACCATAGCAACATCAGTGAGAAGGTTGGGAAATTTCTACCTTTCTCAGTCTGGTGTATAAACAGCTATTAGTATGATCAAGGCTTGACACAGGTGCAGTAAGGAGTTTGTGGATTATGGTCAAGTGAACCTTGCTTCACTTCTATTTTCTCTGCTGCCACGGTGCAAATTTGTAAAATTAAGGTGTTGTGCTGGGAGAACTACAGAAACAGAGGAAGGGGACATGGGAACTTGTTGCAATTGAAAGGCTTATAATATCTTAAGGGTAGCCTCCTGCTGAGTAAGGTTTGGCTTGGCCACTGGTGCTGGAATCATCCTGACTCCCTTCTTCCTCTCATAACTCATATTGCCATGTCAGCAATCCTCACGAGCCCTGCTTCAAAAGATATTCTGAATCCGGCCAGAAATTTTTACCTGACCCCAGCACTCTAGCCCAACCTTGTCACCTCTGACCTGGCCAATGGCAATACTCATAACTGGTCTCCTTGCTTTTCCTGACACCACGGATGCCTCTCCTCTCACAGAGGCAAGAGGGATCCTTTTCAGTTGCAAGTCATGCCCCCTAACTCTTCCACCCAAATCCTCTAGGTGTCTTCCTAGCTCCTTTAAAGCCCTCTCCGCCTCTGAGCTATCCCGTCAGCCACCCTGCCTTCTGATGCTCTGTCCCTGCCACACCAGTCAGCCACCTTCCTTCCCACACCCTCCGGACTCACAGCACTGTCACCCTCTTCTGGATCTGCTGGGGGGTCTTTCCCCACTCCATTCAGATTCATAAATGTTAATGGAGACATTTGTCCTCACCCCCATGTCTGCCAAAACAATGTTCTTGACCATTTATCTCCTGAGCATGATTTAGATTTCTCCTTAACAGGAAATATCACACAAGACATCCCATATTTAATGTGTTTATTGACTATCTGTTTTCCTCAAGTAGCATGCAGGTTCCGTTAGAGTCTGGATGTGATTTATTTTGTTCACTGTTTAGCATTTGATGAGTGACTGAATGAGTGGACTAGAGCAATGCTGTGGTCCCAGTGAAATAGCTTCAAAGGGGACTCTGTTTGGGCAGTTGTCACATGTGAAAATAGAGGCCAGGCAGCAGAGGATAAAATTAAAGCTAATGTGTAAAGGAATAACTCCCCCCCTCCCAATAGGCATATTTCATTAAAATTTAAAAAATGGTATTCCATAGTCATCAGATTGTTCCTAAAGGTTTGGAAGACCTAAAGAAATTTTGATGGGTGAGTTTCAAAGAGGGGAGGAAGAGTTGGGGAGGGGGATATATCATCCGAAGTCCCTAAGATGATAGTTACACAAGCCAGTTGAGGACCACCTGGAATTTGGAGGTTTTTGCGTCTTTTAAGACACAGCTCAAATTCCACATCCTCTGTGGATCACCTACTGGGTATTGGGGCCTGTGCTAAATAACTTAGGTCATCATGTCTAAGTTTTCTTACACCATGTGACGCAGGCTGTTATAGCCCCCACATATAGACGGGAGGACTGGCTTGGAGAGGTTAAACAACGTACCCAGGCTGCAGACCCACTGCCCGGCTCTCCCGCACGGAGCCCCGCCCAGCCACCTTGTTCTGAAAGGCTGTCTTTCCTCTGTCTGCTTGCTGGACCGTTATTGGACACAGACCATATACTGACATGTTGTCAGCCATATCGCAAACCTGTTTCATCAATGCATGTTGAATATCTCTAAAAAACAATTGATTCTTTGTCCAAGTACATGTAGACTCAAAAAAAAAAAAAGAAAAAAAAGAAAAAGGACTGAAAATATTCTGAGTACCACCTGCCTTTGAATAAAAAGCCAATTATTTATGTGAAAAGAAATTTCAGTTTCTAGGAACAATTGATTTTTAAAATGTTCACACTCTGAAGTGACCCCTGGGTTGCAATAGTTAGTTATTTTCTAGAAAAACCTCTGGTTATCAAGTTTTATTCAAGCATACTGGTACTGTCTTTCTCCAGGTACAAATATATGATGATAAGCTTTTGTTTTTAATAAAATGAGAGTGGCTTTGGAGTGACTGTAGTCCCTATAATTGTGCAAAATTTAGCAATAGAGAACTGATTAATAAATTTCAAAAGTATACATTTTAGAAATAATAAGGAAAGGATTTCTTCTCATTGTTCTAAAGATTCCAGTTAATGTTGGCATACAGAATAGGTCAAGCATTAACAGTATAATGGTTAAGGACATTAGCTTGACCAACTAACTGTGACACCTTAGGCAAATTTCTTAACACCTCTGAACCTCACTTTCCTCATTTCTGTAAGAAGCTAATGCAGTTAACCCTTTGAGTAGTGAGCTTTCTTCATGCTTGCCGACTCCCCGGAGTGAGTCTTTTTTCAAAAAATGAAATTAGTTCAAGTTACAGTTTTATTAACTTAAAATCATGTTTGTTTGATAACCAACTTATGGAAACAAGAAGAACATACATTTGCCTGCACACCTTTACTGCTCCAGCTCAAAGTTTAAAGACGTACATGAACAATCGTACCCTGGATGGTCAAGAGGCACGAGGACGTACATGAACGTTCGTACTACTCAAAGGGTTAAGCATTCACCATGGGGTTGGGCACATAGAAAGCACTCTATAACTGGTACTGATTATTGTATTAATATTGTTATTAGGAGGAGGTGCAATATGGCAGAGATCAGAAATCCTACCTTAATTCTATCCCTAATATTAGCCCCCGCAAACATGCACAGTAACAGGGATTGTGCCAAAACCAGTTAGAGGCAGACATGTTGACCGAGTACATGTAATGATATGAAGTTTCCTTTCATGTGTGACACTCCGGCACACAGGAAATGAAGCTGAAATGCAACATGCGTCTGTGGAGATGAAACACGGCCCTGGTTCTCCGTGACGTTGTGTTTAAGCCATCTTGTGGTGTGATGCTCTTTCTCCCAGACTCAATCCGTTCTGCCAGGAGATCTGAGAGCAGATGGTGCCTTATTGTTTGAGAAAGTGATGCTTTTGTTGAGTGTTTGATCACACTTTTATGTCAGGGACTGGCCTGTCAGCGACTCGTGCCATCAGGATAAGATATGTGCCAAGGAAAATGAAAACGGCGTGTTTGCTAAGCCTGTCAGAGGGCATATTGACAACTGCATCAGCTCCTGAGAGCATGGCTTCAATGGTTCAAAAATGAAAGGCACGTTTTCATCTTTACCCAATAAATCCAGAGTGTGAAGGTCATGTATGTACCATAATAATATGAAGGTAAGTAACCCATGCAGGTAGTGACACTAACTTCTGAAAACACCCACCTGATATAGAAAGGATAAAGATTACTTCATTTAGTCAACAGACATTATTGAATACACACTGTGCTGCACAGTGGAGGTGAATCAGACACAGTCCTCAAATTAAGGTGGTGAGGAAGGTGAGGAACCCTTTCTCCAGGGTGAGAAAGACATGTAAAACAGTTGAATGAAGCTAAATAATGAGTAATACAATCATTCCTTCCTCCCCTACCCCACAGATTTAAGCACTTGTTTTCCCCTTCCTGCTCAGTGCCTTCTCACCTGACTCCAGTGGATTGCTCCCTTAGCAGCTGGCTTCCAGTTGAGTTCACTTAGAGGACCCCGCCACACATACACCACAGGAGGGTGGGAGGAGTCTGTTTCCCGCCCTTCCTCTCCACTTTGACCTCTGGCTCTGTAGGTGGCTGTGCGCCTCCCTGGCTCCGGCCCCTCCCTGCACCAGCTCTTGCTGAATTCGGGGTGACCCTGCTGCCTCCTCCCTTCAAGGAAAGGAACCTTCAAACCTTGGATTTATTTGACAAGATGAAAATACTCCTTTCTTCCCACTTCCATTCTTGCTATTCTGGGTGCCTCAACATTTCTAATTTGCTAATTGTTCTCTTCACTATGCAATACCTAAGAAGTAGACTCTTTATTAGAATTCTCTTTATTTAAAAAAACTGAGTTGAACTCTGTTTCCTACCAAAACTCCAACAGAAGCAAGGACTGTAATAGAGATACTACTTTGTTCAACATTCATTCAGTTATAGACTGTTTACTGAATGCCTCTATGTGAAAGTGTACTAAATACAAGGTATAAACCAGTACTTTCTAACAGAACTTGGTGGAAATATTCTACAGTGCCCAATAGGCTAGCCACGAGACACATGTGATTACTGAGAACTTGGAATGTGGTTAATGTAATTGAGCCATTTAATTTCTAATTGTGTTTAATTCATTTAAATGTTTATAGCCACATGTGGTTATTAGGTACTAGCCACTGGACTGGACAGCACAAGTGTGGGCTAATTTTGACAGAAGCCTGAATAATTCTTCTGGATAGAGGCAGATGTGAATCGCTTCTTGGCCTTTTGGCTAAGATCAAGTGTAGAGGCAGATGTGGAGAAAGGGCAGGATTCGTTCTGAGATACGGCTTGGGAGGGACATTTGAGCTGCTTTGTTGCTGAGTATGTCTCAAGCAAGAAAGTTCATCCTGGGCAAAAGGAACATCTTCTGTAATAATGAATTATAGAAATGATCCCTGCAAGTATAGTCTTAGGACCATCTTATGTAAACGCCGAGAGGCTTTGGCCTATGGAAGGTATGCTCAGATAATCAGGTAGTATTCAAGGTGGTTAGATCATAATAATTAGGGGAGGTCTGTCAGGAAAGGGTCTGGGAACATTGGGTTGGAGCTGCATGGTGATGAACCTGGTTTCGTATCCATATTTCACTATGCCTTTATACTCCAAAAATAACACCATCAGGTAGATCATTTTAAACATGAACATTAAGCATGACAGGAATGTTATGGACATATGTTTTAAATTTTTACAAAACACTTTAGTGATTATTTACAGGGTGCTAAATTTTGTTGCCGCCTTTTCTTTGTGATTTTGCTAGACAAATGAATTCACCATTTGTTGTATGATAGTACAGTAAGTGATATGTTAACGATCTAGCCCGATTCAGGGATGCAGAAGGTACCACGGAACATAGATGGGGCACATAGATAAGTCTTGGGGATCAGAGACAAATTCCTAGTAAAATTGGGAAATCTTTGCTTTCCTGAAGAATAGGCAAGAATTTTCTAGGTGAATTTGTGTGCCCATATGAGTTGGGTATTGGAGGGAAGGGGTGATGAAGAGCAGAACAGAGTGTCTTCCTATCTGAAAATGTTAAATGTGAGATAATGACAGGGCTGGGAGAACGTTGGCAAGGTCTAACATGCAGATCTAACAGATCTAAGTCATAAAGGGATCATGGTGGATGCTGGTCTGTGGAGAACAGTTTGGAGAGATGTGAGACTGGAATGTCAGCTAGAAGGCTCTTATGAGCAACACGGGGAAAACAAAACAATGTTTGAACACAGGTAATATCTTTGAGCACAAGTTCTGAGAACTAGTTCTGATTTGTCATCTTTCACAGTTCCGAAGCTTATTTATGTTTCTCTGAAAAATAACACAACAATTTTGCTTTTGCTCTGGGTCATAATAATAGCTGTTCTTTAGCAAGTAATTATTATGGGCAATCAGTCTTCTGTGGTTTTGCGTGCTGTGCCTTAACTCGCTTAATCCTCACAACAACCCTACAAGGCAGGTAGGTACTGTTATTATACCCATATTTTATGGGTGAATAAGTGGAAGCTCAGTAAAGTTAAGTAACTTTCTCAGGGTCACCCTCAGTAATTTGCAGAGCAGCCTTTAAATCCTGGCCATCTGCTTCTAGAACAGACTCATTAAGTTCCACCCTCTTTTATCAAATTCTCGTAATTTACCTTGTGGTGATACTCACTCACCATTTGTTGGTGAAATTATCTTTCCTTTTACCTTGAATATTGAGTCAAACTGGAAATAAGATTTTCTAACATAGAATAAATTTTAAAAAAATTCATACTTGTCTTATAGACTCTGAATTAAGGAGGATGGTCATTTTAAGAATAGGGGGAAAAATCAGGGCCAGTGCAGCCAAGATTATCCCTGTTTAGTCATCCAGAAAAATTATCCAATTTACTATACTGTAATTGTCTTCCTAATTTTCCTGTTGACGAAAATACCTTTCAGTTTAAATATTTCAATGTCAATAATGTAAATGTGGAATATAATTATTTAAAAGAGATTTTAAGGGGGACATAGTTGACAGATTTGGAAAAAATATTTTCTTCTTAAAGACCATATTATTGTCAAGGAATACTAAACTGTGTGCCTGGATGCTTGATGAATATTTGTAGGGAATGAGATCTGTGTTCACAGAACCTACCTTAAGATCACCCATTGAGAGTAGTATCACCATCTGGTTATTTTATAAGGAGTTTCCTGTCCAAAGATAGCTTCTGGCAAACTGAATGTAGAGGTGTCCTTGAGGCACAGAGCACTGTAATTGCACTATTTAAATCGAAAATTTATTGTTCTTAGAAAACAATTTACCAAGAAGGATTACTTAGTATAACATCTATAAATTTCTTCTCACTTCAGATATGTTCTACAAAGAATGTAATTCAGTTAGGGGTGGGAAGTTGTTTGGGTGTCCCAAAACCCAACATTCATTTAGGTCCCAGCTTGGATAACTAGTAAGTCTCACTACTATGGCATTCACTTGCACACCCTGGCTGCCCAACAGTCTTGCAGAATTCTACCACAATCTTGCTAGTTGGCACGCACTGAAATAGAATATGGTAACCAGCTCAACCTTGTCCACTTCCCATTTTCCCACTGAATCTGACCTCATACTGGTTTCCTCTCACAACAACTTGTCTTTCTTATAAAAAGAATTCTATTAGTTCGTATTAAAACCTCTCTAAGCCCATTGGGTGAAATGGAGTGGGGAGGGAGAGGGGTATATGACACTCGGCTTCTTTTGACAGTCTTCCGAAACCAGTGGTTCTTAACCTTTTCTGAGGTTCCCAACCCACCAGTTTCATATGCGCATTCACCAACCCCTTCTTTAGTGATAAATAAAATATGATTTATTTTCCAAATTCAAGACATAGGTATATGTTTTATTACTGGTGCACAAAATGAGCCGTGCATGAACATCACCTTGCTCAAAGAACATGTGCATGAACTCGCAACAAATTACGGTATTACTTTATTCTGGCCTCCGCGGCAGAGGCTTCTCTGAACCCCTGAGACCGACTCATCGAACCCCTAGGGTTCGATAGAACCCAGGTTAAGAACCACTGTCTAAAGGAATGCTTTGGATCTCATTCTTGAGCTGAGGACTGTATGAAGAGAAACCCTAGCACATACTGTGTTATTAGAAAAATATCAGTAGTGAGTCACTATTTACAGACTTCTTTGGGTGCACAAATGTGGCACACTATGTTATGTCTGGTTGTGTTAAAACATAGGAAAATGGGGGATAGGCTCTAAAAGGATGTGAAGGTCATGTCATAAAAGGTTTGACTCCGCACTAAAAGAAGGTAGATTTCCACCCACTGCAATGGGCAATAGCTGATAGCATTGAGCGGATTTTTTTTTTTTTTTACAAGGACAGAGAGAGAGTCAGAGAGAGGGATATATAGGGACAGACAGACAGGAATGGAGAGTGATGAGAAGCATCAATCGTTAGTTTTTCTTTGCCATTTTGACACCATAGTTGTTCATTGATTGCTTTCTCACATGTGCCTTGACCACGGGCCTTCAGCAGACCGAGCAACCCCTTGCTTGAGCCAGTGACCTTGGGACCAAGCTGACGAGCTTTAGCTCAAGCCAGATGGGCCTGCACTCAAGTTGGAGACCTCGGGGTCTCGAATCTGGGTCTTCCGCATCCTAGTCCGACGCTCTATCCTCTGCGCCACCGCCTGGTCTGGCTTGAGCGGAAAAATTATATAAACACCAGAAATCTCACTTGGACTTACTTCAGAGCCTCACTATCATCAGACCTCTAGCAGCATGGGATCTGGAACCTCATGACTCCACTTGGGACCAGTATGTAATTTAACTAAAGCACTAGGGGACTCGAACATCTGTTGCAGCCCCATGGTATTGACACCAGGGTTGGTATACGGACACTGAGAATGTCTGGCTGCATCGGGGTCTCTATGGACTTCTCCTTTCTCCAGGGAGTCTAGAGCTAATAGGAATCAGCTGAAATTGGGTCATGTTATCAACAATGAGCTCGAATCAGAAGACTAGCTAATCAACTATTGCCAAGAGAAAATCCTAAGTTAAACATATGGAAAATGAGGCTTATGAATCAGCACCAGCTTGGCTTCAGCCCTTGGGAGAATGACACTAAGTCAGTAAAAATATATTCCATAGAAACATGACTTGTTCTAATTCTGTCCAAGATCTCTCCATTCTAGAAGTAGAGCTCCCTCCACCGTCCTAAGGGGAACAGCTTTTCCTTTGCCCCTGAGTGAGGCTGCAAGTTCACTGTTGGCTTAAACCACTCCAACTGTGTTCAATTTGGACAAGTCACTTAAATGCTCTAGTCTTCATTTTTCTTTTATCTTAAAAAAATAAGTAGAACTGGCTAAGTCTGCCTCGCAGAGTGTGTAAGCACCAGGAGGGGAAGGACTGTGCCTATCACCTGCACAGCGGACTCGCTGAACAGAACAGAAGCAGGCACCTAACGGATGTTCCTGGAAGGAATAAATGAGTGAGCAAGAAAAACTAAAGATTGTAGCATGTCACGAAATATGCAGAAATGGCTATATGCATGGCGATATGATGCTTTAGACTCTAAATTCATAAAAAAATCCACACATCACATCAAAATTACATCATACCAATATCCACAATCACTTTTTCCCCTAATACCAAGAAGAAATGGCAAAGCTAATTATCACTTATTATATGTTAGATCACCATGTGCATTTTCTCATGTATTCCTGATAACAATTCTAAGAAGTAGAAACTATCATTAGCCCATAACAATTCTAAGAAGTAAAAAACTATTAGCCCAATATATAGATGAAGAAATCCAGCCTGAGATGGGTTAAATAAATTCCCCCAAATAACAAGCCACTAGCTAGAGGTGGCACCAAGATTCAACTCCAGGTCTGTCTGTCCCAAAGTACACAATTCATTCTACTTCACGAATGAAAACCTTAGACTTTCCTTTTACTCTAAAACATAGTTTAAAAAAAACTCAAATGTCAACCTGTCAGGTCCTACTGATAAGTCTACTTGGTAAAATGGAACTACTGAATTAAGAAGGGATTCATATTTAATTCAGTGCATGTCTTTTCAATGTCCCAAACTCTGTAATTCTTTTAATACTTTTTCTCTCGAAGGACTCAATTTATTTGGTTTTACCCCCATAAGATCAATGTGGATGATAGGGCTGGGTTCTTCAATCATAGATCTGGATTTCTGTCAGTTTTTTTGTTAGCAATGCCACTTTTTACCTATCACTTTTTATTTGTAAAACACAAAATTTTCTTGAAGCAATCAGTGCCCTTCTCTGGAAAACGATAGTTTGTTCTTTGTGCAATCACTTAATGTATTTTGATGTCTTTAGAAGTTGGAGCCATTATCCTAAGAAGAACAATATGAAATGTGAAAAATACTGCCTACAGGCCTAAGTAGGATTATTACAATGAAAAGGCATCTGTGTAAAGTGGTTCCAGTCAAGCAAGAGCGAAGTTTGTTAGAAGTGTATGGGGGAAATTTATGGATGCCTTTTGCCAGAATCGCTGCTTGTCTTGCCCACTTTTTCTCTCGCTGCTTCTAGCTTTTCCTCTTTTATTTTTTTCACTCCTCTCCTATCTTCTCTTTTCCTGTCCTCTTCCAACTCATCCTTTTACTCATTACCAGCTGTGGCTGCTCCAAACAGCAAAGCCTCAGCTCCAGAATCTGTCTTCTTCAAACCAACTTACTCAGTGTTGGGGCCATTATTTCAAAACCATGGTGAAGGTAATCTAGTCAAGGACCCACTGTCTCCCAGTGACCTATAGCCAAGGTGGTTGGACTCATGTAGCATGCTACATGTGATATTTAATGGTGCCCCAACGAGGGGTGGCCCAGGAGACAATAACTGGTACCTCTAATACAGTGGTTCTTAACCTTTTATGAGGTACCGAACCCACCAGTTTCATATGCGCATTCACCGAACCCTTTTTTAGTGATAAATAAAATGTGATTTTTTTTTTCCAAACTCAAGACATAGGTATATGTTTTTTACTGGTGCACAAAATGAGCCGTGCATGAACATCACCTTGCTCAAAGAACAAAACCAACAAAGTGCATGAACTCACAACAAATTACGGTATTACTTTATTCTGGCCTCCACGGCAGAGGCTTCTCCGAACCCCTGAGACCGACTCATCGAACCCCTAGGGTTTGATAGAACCCAGGTTAAGAACCACTGCTCTAATATGAGAAGGTGGCTCTTCTGCAAATACAATACAAATAGGAACATTATTAAAAGAATGGATAGCAACTCTATGGAAGAGAGGTCTGAGGACATATCTGTATATCCTTCAAAGGAGACTGAGTTTAAATTTCAACTTAAAAAAAAAAAGCATTTCTCTTAAAATATTAAGCCTATGCATAAGCCCAATGAAGAACCAATACACATTATCCCTTCAATGCATGTTTTTAGTATAGTTTAAAAATACAGTGACCCCCAAATAGTTCTTTGAAAAATAAGAATACCAGCTACTAAATTTTTTGGCTTATTTGACTGCCTTACAAAAATATCTGAAGGAAATATTGCCTAAGAATACAGGTGTTATATATTTATAATTTTAAATGTAAATAAAAATTTTAAATTCATAATTTTAGATGTAAATATACATTTTAAATTTAACTATATATATTTTAAATTCAACAATAAAGCTCATGTAAATATAGAATTTAAATTTGGTGTGGACTTCTGTTGCAGACCCTTATTTGCAGTTCATTTGGTCAGAGTAGGTCAATTAAACCTGCCTATCTATTAGCATCCAAACAAGCTTTCAAGAGAAATGGAGCCTCATCCAACTGTTGTCATCATTTCTGTTTTCCTGTAACCCTTAGGATCTCCGAGCTTCACTTCTCTCTGTCAAGTGGAGATCCATCCATTTGGAAAACTTATTTTGAACACCTACCAGGTGCCAAGGGTGGGGCTAGTTCCTGAGGGGTGAGCATGCCTTGAACCTGTAGAGCAGGGGTCCCCAAACTACGGCCTGCGGACCAAATGTGGCCCCCTGAGGCCATTTATCCGGCCCGCCGCACTTACACAAGGGGCACCTCTTTTATTGGTGGTCAGTGAGAGGAGCACAGGATGCATCCGCACCCATAGTTCCCATTGAAATACCGGTCAGGTTGTTGATTTAAATTTACTTGTTCTGTATTTTAAATATTGTATTTATTCCCGTTTTTTTTTTTTTTTACTTTAAAATAAGATATGTGCAGTGTGCATAGAGATTTGTTTATAATTTTTTTTATAGTCCCGCCCTCCAATGGTCTGAGGGACAGTGAACTAGGCCCCTGTGTAAAAAGTTTGGAGACCCAGGCCGTAGAATATTCAAAGAAACAAAAGTGTTTTGGTCTCCGGGTAACTGAGAACGGAAAGCTGTCACAGGAAGAAACAACTGCACAAATAGTGATTAACATAAAATGGCTCATTGGACGGAGCCCCTGGTGAACGTGCAGAGAGCTGAGCGATGAAGAGGCGCTCTGCTCGGTTTGCTCTGGCCCAGCCAAAGCCTGTGCCCGTTCACATTTCTTCTTACTAACATGCCACCCACACTCTCGGCCGATCCCATTTTATTCTGTTTGCAGGGCTTTAAGAAGGTGACTCGGGGGCATCTAACGGAGAATAACAAGCACCTATATCAGTCAAATGTTTCATTATTCTTTTTACGTTAATCTCTCCTCCTGCACAGATTAGTCAAAGCTCTTAACTGGAGAGACTAAGAGGAAATGTAGACAGCATGGAGATCAAATTAATCCTGGCCTTTTGAACACAAGGAAAGAATTTGAGTATTGAAAAAAGTCAAACCTGATTCCATTTGAACAAGAGCGATTTAAATACTACATGAAGTGGAACAGTCTGTGCAGATGGGCGTCCATGGCTTTCACCAAACTCATGAAGAACTGAGTGGTTTATAGTGTGAGGTTCATATCTGAACTGTCAAACAACAAGTCCTGAACCCCGGGGCTGTATTATAAACTCGGTTTTCCTTTTCTAAAAAAAGACGTTTTCATCATTATGTCTAGAAATGGCGCTCAAGCACAGAGAGTAATTATGTAGCAATTATCCATGTTCATCAGACAAAAAGTTCTCTGTTTCTCCTCTTGAGTTCTTCCATCAGAGAAATGTAGGGAGTGCTTCTAAGATTGGAGGCAACTTCTTGAGAGCTGAAAAGAGCCCTGGGAGGAGAGGGGGGCATAGAATAGACTCAGTTTATCCAGTTGAACCAGAGGGGAGAACTAGGTTCTTGTGTAAACCTGACTTGTTCCTTTTGCTCAACTCACCAGCCATTTTCTGCCTGATTAGCGAGGAGTGCTAAGTAGAAAAATGACTTTTATCATAAGCCATTTGTCTAGCTCTTGCCATTTGCTAGACACTGATGTCAAGAGCCTTATGTCCATGGGTTGATCTAGCCCTCAGACGGCATCACTCAATTTTTATTTTATAGATGAGGACATTCAGCCTTTGTGTACACACACTGGATGGTGAAATGGGATTACGTACATAGAGAGGTCAAGTCCTTTTAGAACGGAAGATAAAGATTCCAGTAGCAAGACCTTTTCCTAAATAAAGCTGCCCTTGCCCTCCCTGAACTTGCCCTATAAAATGCTTCTGGGTAGTTAATGGCATTGTTCAGGGAGAGGAGGTATAATAGTTGGGAGGGGTTAAGGAATTATAATTTTGGTGCAAACCAAATCTTTATATAGTCAATCACCTCTCCTAACACAACGCTATAATTTACAGTTAAAGCATGCAACCAGAAAAATCTTCTGTTTCCACTGGTCAGATGATTCCTTTTCCTGACTCCAACATGGATTCTTTAGACCCTTATCATGTAAACTGAGGTCCTGCTAGAAATGCAGAACTTCAAGCCCAACTCCAGGCCCACTGAATCCTACCCTGCATTTGAATGAGGCCTACATGATTGGCATGCAAATTAGAGCCCACTGGTATTGCTTTAAGCCATTATTTCATTGGTGTTCAACATTGGCCGGGCATCGAAGTCATGTTGGAGTTGTGTAAACCTAGTCTGGCCAACCTTAATGCACACCTCTGGAGTGGGGTTGGACTGATCTGCTCAAGCCCACAAAGGATTTTGTGACATATGGACAAATGTGGCTTTGATTTCAGCCTTTGAGGTTTCCTGGGAAGGTAACAGAGCTCTAGCCAAGGATGCAGAAAC
Source organism: Rhynchonycteris naso (assembly GCA_037038555.1). Classification (NCBI taxonomy): domain Eukaryota; kingdom Metazoa; phylum Chordata; class Mammalia; order Chiroptera; family Emballonuridae; genus Rhynchonycteris; species Rhynchonycteris naso. The sequence goes on along the minus strand of CM073003.1, from coordinate 106,254,813 downwards.
ATCTCTCAGTAGTGGGGGACACTTTCTGGGTGTGTAAGATGGCAACAGCAGAAAACCTTATGTCCTCTCCTGGGTTTCTAATTTCTTCTTGAATTTTAAAGATGCCTACACTTTTCCAAAACCAATCTGTTTCTGTTATCCTTTGTCATATTCTCCCTCTTCTTCCAAAATCAATCTGTCTGCCCTCTGATCATGATGAACAAGAGGGAGAAGCAAGATAGAGTGTCCTCTTTCAAGTTTTGCTTTTGGGGAAGGAGCAGGGTCAAGAAGACTGGGGAAACCTGCTCTGTCCTCCTTTAGGCTTCTTTAAGCCACTCCAGGGTTTTTTCCCCATAGCCACCGAAGGTCTCAGCCCTTTGCCTTTTATGTGCCCTGTCTCACCCTTATGGCTAATGTCTGACCCAGAACACATTTGGGGAAAGTGGATGTTTCCAAAATAGGCTGTTCAGCCTTCGAACCCTTTTACTCTCTCCAAAGCAAAATAGCTAAAATATTGTTGAAATAACCATAGAAAACATTAATTTATAAAGCCACATCTGAGCTTACAAACACTCTTCTCTAGTTGCATTGGGTTCTGTTTTTGGGTTTGTGTTTCTAGCCATTAATGCACACTTGATGTGGGAATCTTCTTTTTCCAGAACTGCTTAAAAGGGTCCCCAAACTCGCTCTCAAAGAGGCGGCACTTAGAAGGAAGAATAAATAGTAAAGATTCTTTGCTTGGCAACCGTACTCTCCATATTTTGTTTTTCTCCCACCCTTGCAGATTAACTCTTGGCAATATGTATATTAATAGGGATTGTTTTACTAATGTTTATTTTTGGCACCATGTGTTCAGGACCCCTGGTGACTTGAACAAAATTTACTATACAAAGGAACAAAATGAACCAAATAAGACAGTAAACCCAAATTAAGAGTGGATAAGTTTAGAGCAGAGAGTAAAGGAATGCAGGCATATATAATACTGACTTGCCCCTAGCACTGGGGACTGAGCCAGTATTTTGGGGATGTAGCCGTACCCTTGACCATGGCACCTTGTGGGCTGCAGTGTGGGGATGCCATCACCCACACCTTCATCTGAGGAGTGTATATATTCTCTTCTTGGGGGAATCTGTTTATTTTTGGGGGGGGGTGGATGGGGATTTTGTTTCTAGAATGAACAAACTTTTTCAATAAACACAACGAACGCTACAGTTAGACATATTTAATATTTGGATGGAGTTGAGGTGAGGTCAGTACTGAGTTCCAATTCCAACTCTATCATGCTCCACCTGTCCCTTGAGATTCGCTATCCTTCCCCATTCATAAAGTGGTACCTATATATCATTAGAGCCATCTTGTTGTGAGGATTTAACCCTTTGAGTAGTATGCACGTTCATGTACATCCTTGTGCTTCCTGACCATCCAGAGTACGATCGTACATGTATAAGGCAACTTTTAAAAAAGGCAAATATATGTTCTTGTTTCCATAAATTGATTATCAAACAAACATAATTTTAAGTTAAAACTGTAACTGGAACTAATTTCATTTTGTGGGAAAAAAAAATTCACTCCTGAGGGTCAGCAAGCATGAAAAAACTCACTACTCAAAGGGTTGATGACATTATTTATGAAGGCCTTGGCCTGGTAAGCACTCTGTAGATAATATAGCTATTATTGGTATTGTTACTGTTTTTGCTACTACCATCTGAGACAGTAGTAGTATTGCTGGCAGTTTCACGGGTCAGAAGAAGTAAGTATGCAACTGTAATGAACTCAGAGGTGCAAAAATACCAAAGCCTTTATTTAAGCTAAATCAAGTTCAGGTTGAATCTGTACCATCCTCCCAGTGGGCTGGCAGAAAATGCAATCATAGTGGTTTTGAGTTTTCCTCCTTTCCATGGTTGTACCAAACTTCCCACCAGAACATTGGGAAGACCCTTCAGGCCATTGGCCTTTTCTTCATTCTGAGATTTACTGGTTGTCCTTCCTCACCTATTCCTTGTCCCTGTGCCTCACTCAGGACGTGAAGATGCTTGCTCAGACCTGGGCTCCTCTGCCAGATAATGGCTTTCCTTGGTGCGTGTGTTGACCAGCCACGCATCCCCAATCTCCTGCCACTTTCCAGTGATGGCTCTCTTTCCTTCCTGCCTTCTCTAAAACTCCCAATTTCAATGTTTAAAAAATTTCCTGAGGCCTTTCCACCCTGCAAAACTGGCTTGAGGATCAGAAAATACAAAGGACCAGGCTACGAACTCAGAAGACAAAGGAAAAAATAGAACAAATACAAACTCATATATTAATAAATTTTCTTGCCAAATGGGCATTTGAAGCACAAAGTCTGACACATGCCTTAGGATATGTGGTTAGAATTCACTCTGAGTCACAGGCACCTTTGTGGGGCAGCGGGGAGCAGACCAAACCAGAGGCATGTCTTCCACCATTCACAGATGGTGCTCTTTTCCAGCTGTGGTTCGTGCCATGGTCATTACATGGTGGATCTGAGCTTTGAAGAGGCCTCCCGAGTCAGTATAGATCACTGAGTCTTTGATTAAACTCTGCTAAGGCCTAATAGTCTGGAATGTTTCATTATTTTCTTGGCAGGACTTGTGGGTTATTATTTTATCAGGCTGCAGAAAGCAGAAATTGGAAAAAGGTATGTATCACTGTTTGGGAACCCACAAACAAGGGGCCCATTACAGTGCCTTTAGAGAAAAACATATTCACTAGTCGGTTCAGCTACTTTCTATGTTGGAGTCTGAATGCCATTTCCCTTCCTCCCATTGACCCACCAAATGCTTGCCAAAATGGACATTTAATAAGAAAAAGAACATCATTACTTCAGTACTGGCTCTGTCCCAGGCTTTGTGCCTAGAACTTAAAATGCCTCTACCATTGCAGTGGGTTGAATTGTGCCTGTCACCCAAAACCATGTTCCACAGAAAGATGTATTCCAAATCCTAATTCCTGGTACCTGCAGAAATAGGTCTTAACAGATGTGTAATGGGTTGAATAATGTCATCCCAAGATTCACATACACCCAACATTTCAGAGAGTGACTTTGGAAATAGTCTTTGCAGATATAATTAGTTAGGGAGCAAAAATGAACTCAACTTTGATTAAGGTAGGTCCTAAGTCCAATGACTGGTGTCCTTATAAAAACAGGAGAGATCACAGACACATACAGATACTGAGAAAGTAGGTAATATGAAAATTCTGCCAGTACCCAACCAATGCCAGGAGCCACCAGAGGCTACAATAGGCAGGGGAGGATTATCTCCTAGAGCAGGGGTCCCCAAACTTTTTACACAGGGGCCAGTTCACTGTCCCTCAGACCGTTGGAGGGCCGGACTACAAAAAAAAAAAACAAAACACAAAAAAACTATGAACAAATCCCTATGCACACTGCACATATCTTATTTTAAAGTAAAAAAACCAAAATGGGAACAAATACAATATTTAAAGAACAAGTAAATTTAAATCAACAAACTGACCAGTATTTCAATGGAACTATGGGTGCGGAAGCATCCTGTGCTCCTCTCACTGACCACCAATGAAAGAGGTGCCCCTTCTGGAAGTGCGGAGGGGGCGGATAAATGGCCTCAGGGGGCCGCATGCGGCCTGCAGGCCATAGTTTGGGGACCCCTGTCCTAGAGGCTCTAGGAGGAGCACCTCCCCACAGGAGACTGGATTATAGATTTCTCAACTCCAAAACTGTCAGAGAATAAATTTTTGTTTTCAGTCACCTCGTTTTTGGCTCTTTCTACAGTAGCCCCAGAAAACCAATATAAGATCAAGCTCCCAAGAGTTATAAGAGAGGACCCTAAAAGCAGATGGACTGGGATTCTTCTAAGAGAAAGGAAGGGAGATTTGAGACTTGCAAATGTAGAGGAGAGAGCCCTGTGAAGACAGAGGCAGAGATTGGGGAAATGTATCTACAATCCAAAGAACACCAAGATTTGCAAACAGGCACCGGAAGCCAGGGAAGAGGCATGGACCACGTTCTCCCTCAGAACTTTCAGAAAGAAACAATCTTGTCAATACTCTGAATAATGTGGCCTCCTGGATTGTGAGAGAATAAATACCTATTATTTTAAGCCACTGGCTTTGTGGTAATTTGGTACAACCACCCTAGGAAACTAATAAAACAATTTAATACTGACAATAAGTAACATAATCTCCATTTTCCTGGGAAGGAGATTAAAGAGAGCAGTGGTTAAGTAGCTTGTCATCATCACACAAATTTCAAGTGCACAGCTAGAATTCAAACCACTGGTTTCAAGCCCAGCTCCTCTTAATTCTGAAGCCCACACACTTAACCCTTTCACCAAAACATTTTCTGGTATTTGCTAAGAGAAGATTATTATTATTTTTATCCATAAAAAGCCACTGAAAATAAAACAGTCCCTTTTACTCGAGATACATTTAATGGAAGTGAAAAAAAAAGAAAACAAAACTAAATCTACTTCCCATCTTAACATCTGTTCAACTAAAGTTGACCTGATGTCTCTTTTGTTCCAGGTGCTGAGCTGGATTCTGAGGGCCCATGGGGTGGAGTGGGGACTGTGTTTGTTTCTGTCTCTAAACCATTAAATATTGACCAATGAGAAAAACCAAGGAGTCCCAGGATGCTTTGGGAGACTTAAGGGGCAGGTATATCAATGTCCTGGACAGTGGTGGTCAAGTCAGACTTCCAGGAGGAAGGAATGTCTTGAAATGTGAAAGGGACAGACCTGTTCATGAAGAGAGGAGAAGCAGAAAATTGGAAGGGAGAGGAAGGGGCAGGGCAAAGAAGAGCATTTTAGACAGACGGTACAAAGCTCACAGGTGAGAAAGATGATGGCCCATTGATGATGTGTGTTTCTTTGTGGCCAGAAAACAGGCTGGGAATAGAGGGAAGAGCCAGCTCTGTGAGCAGCTCTGGATGTCAGGATAAAATTTATTCTCAAAGGAGAGGAAATGGATGGAAAGAAACTGCAACATTTCAGTGAGATACCATCTTTGACAAGCAGTATCTCAGTCTTTCAGATACTTTGGGCTAAAGAAGCAAAGCTGTGATGACATATTAAAATTGTCCTCATTTTTAAAGTTGAACTTCACAAACATCTGTCAAAGAAAAATTGTACCAGACAAGTTAAAGAGGCAAGGAAGACTTTAGGACTGTTGTGATAAGGGGGAGAGATTGAGCTGAAACAGAAGGCAGGAAGGCTTTGAGCACTGAGATGAGCTAGAGGAAAAGTCCTGGTAGGGGAGAGTTGGGTCCATGTGATTAGATCATGTGTGTTTGCTCACTGGTGCTTATCAAAGCCAGGCCCTTCAATACTTTGATTTCATTGTAGAATCAAAGTATTCAATAAATCATACAAATAAAGTAGTTAATAAATAATAACTTCTATAATTTTTTAACAGGCAGTCCTCGGGTTACAAATGAAATGGGTTCTGTAGGTTTGTTCTTTTTTTAATTAATTAATTGTGTTTACATAGATTCTAGGGTCACCACAAATGCATCCCCACTCCCCACAGAGACTGGGAGAGAGGGGCACTGTCTCCTTGGGTAATGACATTTCAAAGGGATACCTCTAGGCCCTCCAGAGGCTGGGAGAAGACTGATGTCTCAAAGAGGCAGAGAACAAATTTATAAAAAATGTTTTCTAAAGTAAAGGCCCAAGGAAAGGGAGGTCAGGGGCCTAGAAGTAGGAATCAATTTATCTAAAGTTTAGTCAAGCTTTGGAGAAAGGCTGTCTTGGTTATATGAAACCAATTTGAAAGGAAGAAAGAAAGAAGGAAAAAAGGAAAGAGAAGAAGGAAAAAAGGGATGAAAGGAAGGAAGGAAGGAAGAAAGAAGAAAGAAAGAAGAGAGAAAGAAGAAAGAAGAAAGAGGAAAGAAAGAGAGAGAGAAAGAAGAACACCAATGACTTTGTCATGGCAAGTAATGTTCCAGGGAAAGCCTGGCTTTTGTCAGCAGGCACATCTAGGTTCGTATCTCCAGGCTACTACTATCTGACCACATGGATCCTGTTTTCTCATCTAGAAAATAGATCAGACATTTTCTACATATTTTGTACAGTTAGTTTGAGAATTGAGATATCATACAAAAAAGTATTTAATAAATAATAATAACTTCTATAATTTTTTACAGGCAGTCCCTGGGTTACGAATGAGATGGGTTCTGTAGGTTTGTTCTTAAGTTGAATTTGTATGTAAGTTGGAACAGGTACATTTACCTATTAAATGTAACTTAGATGTTTGTCTTCATGTAGTACTTATTTTTACCTTTCTGGGCATATACATATTTAAACATTTTCAAATACAACCTTAAACAATCTTGGATAATGCAGAAGATGATGGACTTGTTGGAGAGGATGGGGCTGGTGTTAGAGAGTCAGGGTTTGATTCTGCTGCGGGAGTCGGTTTCATGAAGTTGGCATCGGGGGAGGTTTGTACAGAGCTTTTCTTTTTCTCATCATAAATGGCCCTGTAGCATCTCAGGCCTTCAGTAACTGTGTGGTAAACCTTGGTGAGCCTCTGTATCAGGATCTCGCTTCTCTAACTTTGCCATTCCTGCTTCAGTGAGACCGAAATCATCAGCTAACTCTTTTGTAAAAAACTTTTTTGGTTTTGGAGTTTCTAGATCTCTGTTTTCTTCCCTAAATGTCGTCTGCTGCTCTAGTTCATAAGGTCTGTATTGGTTAATTCTTTGCCATGGGAGTCGAATAATTCTATGATATAATTTTCACTGATGTCTGACTGCAGGTGACTGCCAGTGCCCGTAGTCCTTATGGTACTCCATTCGTAAGTACAGTTTTACTAAGTCAGATGCTTGTAACCCAGGGACTTACTGTGTTACAACTTAGGTAAGTGTTTGGTTAGTGAAGGTTTTTCATCTCTAACCAATTGTATAGGCTACAGAGTACATACTGGTCAAATGAAAGTCTTGCTTATAGACCCATTCTGTGCTATTTTGGATATTAAAGCTTTCAAAATCCCAATGTAAAGTGTGAGCCAAGGCAAACCAGTTATTAAAATGGCACTTGTAATCAGGGTTCTCTCTAAGGTGGGCACCTGAGCAGCTGCCCAATGTGGAAATTACAAATATATATTCCTTTTTTTTAACATTCATCTGCACCCGTAGTAACATTCATTCCATCCATAGGTGAAAAAAATTGCAAGTGAAGATGCCAATCAAGAAGCAACATGGAAATATCTTAAATAACAGTTTTATTGTTTTTAGTCAGGTATTATTTAATATTTTTTCATTAATATTTTAAAACTTTCTTATAATCTAGTTTTGTGTACTTATTTTATTGTTCTTGTTTAAGTATTAAAATGCATGAAATAGTAAACTATCTTTCGGTATATCTTTTCTTAAAATCTTACAACGGTCATCAGGGCAGAGAATGGGTTATTAAATTATTTGTATCCCACCACTGGTTTGGGGTTCACTTCAGCCACACCACAGGTGGAAGGCTGTCTACAGGACACACAGAGAGTAGCTGGACAGGAACCTTCATATACTCAAAGTCAAAGACCATGGAAATGCCAAAAGCAATAGGATTTAAAAAGAAGTAGGTGGCTGCCTGACCTGTGGTGGCGCAGTGGATAAAGCGTCGACCTGGGAACACTGAGGTCGCCAGTTCAAAACCCTGCACTGGTCTGGTCAAGGCACATATGGGAGTTGATGCTTCCAGCTCCTTACCCCTTTCTCTCTTTCTCTCTCTCTCACTCTGTGTCTCCTCTCTAAAATGAATAAATAAAAAAAAGAAATTAAAAAAATATTAAAAAAAAAAGAAGTAGGTGGCTCACTGATTTCTCACAACTGTGTCTGTGTTGTTCTGATACCCGAAACAGAGCCATTGAAATCAGTCATGGCAGTCTATGCACTTGGAATAATGTTTTCCAGTCGTAGCACAAGTTTCAGTGCATTTTATTTCCCCAAAAAGAATTTGCAAAGCATAAGCAAGAACAAAAAGCAATGGGAGATTCTGAGAACAGTCCACATGCTGCCCTCACTCGTGTCTGTGTTCCCGAAGGCCACATTTTCCTTGTCAGTCTTTAAACTTAAGTCTTTTTTTTGCCTCTTATGCCTTCAGCTCTTCTCATTTTAATGGACTATTTCACCACATCTTAAAATATACATCTCTTGAAGATACAACTGTCTGCTCTGCTTCGAATATTTTCATTATATTTTATTACATGCTTGGTTCACGAGAAGTTTTACACCTAATTTGGAGGACCTGCCCTGTCAGTTTTATTTTCCTCCCGAACTTTTATTGGGTTAAATTGATTCACCTCTTGAATTCTTCTTTGTAAATTCCAAAGCATCTGTTATTCTTCTTACATTAAAAAAAAGAAAGAAATTATTCTTTCTGAAGCATCCTGGCTCTCCTCCAGCCTTACTCTTCCTCTTGCAGAATCTCATTCCTTTAAGTTATATAATATCTAGTTAATCTAGTCAATAAATATTTACTGAGCTCCTCTAATGTGTCAGCAATACTAGAAAGATTAAGAAGACATCCCTAACCTGAAAACCATCATACTTTAATGGTGAAGGTTACTATGAAAACAAATGTGAGACATTGATATGAATGCAAAAATGGAGCTATAATTGGAGTGTTCTGGGAGCCAGCATTATCATGAAGCAGAAAAATCAGAAGTTTTATAAACTGATGCCATTAAACTACACTAAGGGAAGAAGGTTCATTAAAGGACATTCACAATAAACCTTTTAGTAAATGAACCAATTGATTTTAAAATAATAAATACCTATAGAGCATATATACATGAATACATATTACTTTCATATTTTGATACCTTAGATTTGCTGAAGTTTAGAGACTGGTCTTCTCCAAGGGACATTCCTTTAAAGATCGATTGATTCCACCTCCTGTGCAAAGAAAACTGAGTTCCATGATCAGGTACATTTCAGGAGGAAGGCACCCTGTATTGCTGACATAGGAATGAACCGGCCAGCAGTCATGTGTTCAAGGTACTTAGTTCAGATGTGTTTAACTTTGATAACTCAGCGTATTCTAATTTACTTGGCCACTGAAATTTTTTCTTTTTGTAACAGCTATTGACATCCCAGAAAGCCGTGTTTTAAGAAATACACTTCAAAAAAAATGTTCTCTTATATAACTATTTAAACTATAAAGTCAGGAGAAAACAGCAGACCAGTCCAGACAACCCAACACAGTGAGTTGCCACGCTTTAATAAGTCACCTCCCCACATCAATTAACACCATAAAAATTACCTTTTTAGCATTATAACAGTAAAAATTTTAGGAACTATAAAAGGGAGAAATAAACCACCACATGCCTTATCATCCTGAAATAGCTGCTATTAAAACTGGATACCTCTTTTCAGTAGTCATTTTGCTGTATACATTTTGAAATCTAGATATAATAAATATATACAAACTTATATATACTCATTTTTAAGTCTATTTTGCTGATTATTAAAATAACCTCTGATACTTATGGAGCTACAGGGAAGTTTACAACAACAAACTACAACAAAAGTCAAGTGGAAGACCCTGATCTATACATAAGTCATAATTAAGAAATCTTTTCAAATCTTCTATCAAGATAAAAATAGACACAATTGATATAGATTTTAAAAGTGGACTCTAGATGAAATTGAGGAAGAAACAAGGGCATAATTGTGATCCACACTGTCTTGATCTACATCAGTGATTCTTAACCTGGGTTCTATCGAACCCTAGGGGTTCGATGAGTTGGTCTCAGGGGTTCGGAGAACCCTCTGCCGCGGAGGCCAGAATAAAGTAATACCGTAATTTGTTGTGAGTTCATGCACTTTGTTGGTTTTGTTCTTTGAGCAAGGTGATGTTCATGCACGGCTCATATTGTGCACCAGTAAAAAACCATATATCTATGTCTTGAATTTGGGGAAAAAATCATATTTTATTTATCACTAAAGAAGGGTTCAGTGAATGCACATATGAAACTGGTGGGTTCGGTACCTCAAAAAAGGTTAAGAACCACCGATCTACATTAAGAAGAATTTACTAGTGAATATGTTCTCTGAAGGGGTGGTCCAAAAAGCAACATGCGGACAAGTGTAATCTAAAATCTTAGAGAGTTTTCTCTGTCTCCATGGTTCAGAAATACTCTATTTAGCAGCCGGCCCCTGTTCAGATTTAGTTCTTCTCTCCTGGGTCTAGTAATCTAGACTCATCTGCATGTGGCTATTATTTCGCCTGGTAACTTAATTGTATTGCTTTTCTGCAATTAGCATCACTGTACCATGAACAACTCCTGGGCAGTCCTGTCCTTTGCAGCTGGAGCTCTATGTCTCTCCCCGGCCACATTTCACATTCCTGCCTGAGGTGTTTTGGTTTTTCAATGCGCTCAGTGGGTCGTCAGGCATCATTTACAGGGCTGCAGGCTAGCTGAGTGGTGGAAGGCTACCTGGACCCTCTGCTTTTCAGTCTGGCGCCTCCCCTGGTGTCTGTGTTCCTCAGTGTGCTCCTGCAAATCTCAAATCTCCTTGTTGGTGTAAACAAAGCCAAAGTTAACTGAGTTCAACACTAATCCCTTTGGAAAGTGTGTAACAATTTGGAAAGAACAATGCTCAGAAAGAAATGAAGCCAGAGGGAGCTCAATTCAGCAGAGTGACTCTAATTGATCAAGCAGTGAGGTAATTTTGATCTGGATTTTAACATATGGGGAACGCAAGAGTGTCGCAGGGAGAACAGGTCAAATGAAAAGCGTTACTGGGGCCACTGAAATGGGGAAACCATGGTTGAGGCAGGGTGACCTCTGGGGACCAGCAATAAGACAATGATTTCTGAATGGTCCCATTTAGTTGTTCTGCTGATGGGAAAATGCTATATCCCTTCCCAAGTATTGGACTGTCTCTGTGATGTAGTTGAATGCATTCAGTATCTTATAAATCCAGGAATTTTGCTGGATTCTTCTACAATGAAAAGAAGTTATTATTGCTTTCTAAAGCAATTTTACAAGGTTGATATTCCAGTTTTGAAGATTAAAAAAAAAGTCTCAGAATAATTAATACACAAACATTTGCATGTTTTAATTATTTGGTAACTGGTAGACCCGAATTCAGATCAGGTCACTGTCTCTAACTGCATGTTCTTACCACTGGAATAGTTGTTTTGGTTCATCGACTTCTTGAGAACCTTATGAAAGTTTTGAATCTTGAGCACAGAAAAATGCTCATGTACCAACAATTTTATTTTGGTTTGGTGGCCTCTGTGGTTAAGGAGCCCTTCCTTTTGCATCTGTTCTTTTTTGCTAAAAGAAAGTAGGACAAAGCGCACAGGAATATACACTTGTGATATTTGGGGATACGCGAGTTTCCTAAGAAATTAACTCCAGTCACGTTGAGACCAGGAGGAAATGCTAGATGTTGCAGTCACATACAGCCCCAGATTTCCCGGAATTGGTGCTATTAAGAGAGAACCTTTGTTACTGATGGCACAATGTCTCACTCATTCTTTTAGAGTGTTCATGCTAAAAAGCAGAAAATGTTGAAAGTTACTGTCATGGTAATAATATATTTGGCTAAGTCAAAACTCTCTGTTAACATAATTTGCTTTAATAAACATCACATGCGGATGCAGTTTTTTAGATACCACCTACCTTAAAAAAGTGAGGTGAAAGTAGATTTTATACAATAGTTTTATAATCCCTGAAACGTTTACATCTAGTATGCTTTTTCTTTTCTACTTAAAAGAGCAGGGTGTGTGTTTGTTGCCAGTCTTACCATATACTCTGTGGAAAATGAAAAGAAGTTTCCTTTCTCGTGTGTCATGATTCATGTTCTAGCTCCGTCCTTGTGGAGTTGTTACGGAGAGAACTTGTTATTGTAACGGAGGGCCAGCAGGTAATACAAATACTCAGTTATATTCTGAAGGGAGTATTGATCACTCAGATGCACTGGAGAGATACAGGTGATTTCCTGGCGAAGTTGGTGTGTGACTGCCAAGTTCCCTGCACAGGAACTCAAGAGAAACCTTCCCTACCTTGAACATCAGTTATTCATGAGCTTGGGGATGAAAGGCATGTGATGGGCTTCAGAAATATAAAATGCCTAATGTTGTCTCCGTGTCAAGGAGAAACACTTTTATCTTCATGAAAGAGAGAGCAGAAAGAAAACACTTTAAAAACGAAAGAAAACAAAAACCCAAACAAACAACTTTTGTATTTTCCAGGACACACATAGCACAAAATCAGTATTCTTCCTTTGCCCTCCCCTCTCCTCCAAACATCTTAAAGTTTAATATTGCAGAATTAGATTTAAAGAAAAAAGAATAGATCAAATGGGAGACAAAAATGTTGAAAATGTACATAGTGACATCTCATGAGATTTATTTACTCATTCTAACAAAGTGTTAGCCTATGTTTTTATTTGGTTTTCTCACAGGCATCATCACTGATAGGATATAGAATTATATCCTGGTAAGTAAAAATAAGCACAGGCATTTACCAGGGCTTAGCTTGTGCCAGACACTGTGCTCTAAGCACATTATTTAATTTGCTGCTTGGGACAATTCTGGGAAGGGGACCTCATTTTCCATTTTACAGATGGAGAAACTGAGGCCCAGAGAGGCAGGGTAGAAAATGTGGAAACCAGTTTAGGCAATCAAGCACAGCAAGGTACATGCCTTAATAGATAACTAGTTTAGGTTATAGAGGTGACTCTTGCTTGAGAGTCAGAATTTATTCCTAGACCTGCTTGACTCCAGAGCCTGTACCCCAAACCCTTTCCCCTTGAAGTGTGGTCCAGGAATCAGGTGTGTCCGCATCAACAGGGAGCTTGTTAGAAATGCAGAATCTCAGAGCTCATTCCCAGTGGAGTGCTGGTAAATGTTTGACAATCAGTTTTTTGGGTGAGTGTGTATACGGAGTGTCTTTGTAGTGTTTACCAATTTCCATGGTGTAAATACCGCCACTGTGGCAACTACCAAAGAGAAGTCACTGACCACACAGGAAGAGATGTGAACATCCCTCCAGCAATGTGATAGGAGCCAGCTCCCCACACCACTGCATCTCAGACCCACTGAACCAGAATCTTGTCAGCAAGTTCTCCAGGAATTTCATATATTTGAGGAGCACTGGTCCAAGCCATTGCTTTCTATAGCCTCATTTTGTGGATTTCAATGAGACGTCTGGTCCTAGCCTGGTGTTCCGCTGTCCCTTCAACTCCCATCATGCTGCATCTTACGGGGAAGATTCCAAATGGCAATGCTGGGAAGGGCAGCACGTGCAGTCTGGCTTCTGACCTCTGGCCTGCCTGAGTGGGCTCAGTGTAAAGAAAGGATCATTCAGGGCACTGGCCCGTTGTGACTCAGCAGGGACTTAGCCTGGTGTGCTAAGGGAGTCCAAGGAGAGCTGAAAACCAGCTCCTCACCCCATCATGCAAGGCTTTTCCTGACAGAGCAGAGCATGTGCACTGCAAAACATCAGGGACCAGAAAGTTAGGCTCTTTTGCTTTCCTCTGCTATCGCATAAGCCATTTTGTCACGCGCGAGTGCATTGATCCCGTGTGTACAATGGAGAGCAAACACGGTGAGAGGAGCGCTTATGTTTTGCCACGCAGTCTGTGCCTTTTATCTGGAATGAAATAAACGGAAAGCAAGCACATTTTCCCTTGTTTTGCATGTAAAAAAACAGATTTATTTAAGGAAGTATTTTTTTTATTATTATTAATTTTAATGGGGTGACACCAATAAATCAGGGTACATATGTACAATGAAAACATCTCCAGATTATCCCATCATTCAATTGTGTTGCATACCCGTCATCCAAAGTCAAATTGTCCTCTGTCACCTTCTATCTGGTTTTCCCTGCGTCCCTCCCCTCCTCCCTATCCCACCCTCCCCTCCCTCCCCCAACCCCGTAACCACCACACTCTTGTACGTGTCTTGTAGTCTCACTTTTATGTCCCACCTATATATGAAATCATGCTGTTCTAAGTTTTTTTTTTCTGATTTACTTATTTCACTTCATATAATGTTATCAAGGTTCATCCATGTTGTTGTAAATGATCCGATGTCATCATTTCTTATGGCTGAGTAGTATTCCATAGTATGTATGTACCAAAGCTTTTTAATCCACTCGTCCTCTGATGGACACTTGGGCTGTTTCCAGATCTTCGCTATTGTGAACAGTGCTGCCACGAACATGGGGGTGCATTTCTTCTTTTCAAACAGTGCTATGGTGTTCTTAGGGTATATTCCTTCCTATAAGTGGGATAGCTGGGTCAAAAGGCAATTTGACTCTTAATTTTTTTGAGGAATCTCCAAACTGTTTTCCACAGTGGCTGCACCAGTCTGCATTCCCACCAGCAGTGCAGAAGGGTTCCCTTTTCTCCACATCCTCGCCAGCACTTATTCTGTGTTGTTTTGCTGATGAGTGCCATTCTGACTGGTGTGAGGTGATATCTCATTGTGGTTTCAATTTGCATTTCTCTAATGATTAGTGATGTTGAGCATTTTTTCATATGCCTATTGGCCATCTGTATGTCCTCTTTGGAGAAATTTCTATTCATTTCTTTTGCCCATTTTTTGATTGGATTGTTTGTCTTCCTGGTGTTGAGTTTTATAAGTTCTTTATATATTTTGGTTATTAACCCCTTATCAGACGTGCTGTCAAATATGTTCTCCCATTGTGTGGTTTGTCTTTTTATTCTGTTCCTGTTGTCTTTAGCTGTGCAAAAACTTTTTAGTTTGATATAGTCCCATTTGTTTATCTTGCCTTTTATTTCATTTGCCCGTGGAGATAAATCAGCAAATATATCGCTGCTACAGATGTCGGAGAGCTTGCTGCCTATGTTTTCTTCTAAGATGCTTATGGTTTCACAGCTTATGTTTAAATCTTTTATCCATTTTGAGTTTGTTTTTGTGAATGGTGTAAGTTGATGGTCTAGTTTCATTTTTTTGCAGGTAGATGTCCAATTTTCCCAGCACCATTTGTTAAAGAGGCTGTCTTTACTCCATTGTATGTTCTTACCTCCTTTGTCAAATATCAGTTGTCCATAAAGCTGTGGGTTTATTTCTGGGTTCTCTGTTCTGTTCCATTGATCCATGTGCCTGTTCTTATGCCAGTACCAGGCTCTCTTGAGTATAATGGCCTTGTAGTAGACCTTGATATCAGGAAGAGTGATACCTCCTGCTTTATTTTTTCTTTTTAAGATTGCTGAGGCTATTCGTGTTCTTTTTTGGTTCCATATAAATTTTTGGAATATGTGTTCTATATCTTTGATATATGTCATTGGTATTTTAATTGGTATTGCATTGAATTTATAAATTGCTTTGGGTAATATAGACATTTTAATGATGTTTATTCTTCCTAGCCATGAGCACGGTATATGCTTCCACTTGTCTGTATCTTCCTTGATTTCTTTTATCAATGTTTTATAATTTTCCGAGTACAAGTCCTTAACCTCCTTGGTTAGATTTACTCCTAGGTACTTTATTTTTTTGGCTGCAATAGTGAAGGGGATTGTTTCCTTAATTTCTTTTGCTGACAGTTCATTGTTTGTATATAGAAATGCCTCTGATTTCTGAGTATTAATTTTATATCCTGCCACCTTGCTGAATTCATTTATCAGGTCCAGTAGTTTTTTGCCTGAGACTTTAGGGTTTTCTATATACAATATCATAATATTTGCAAATAATGACAGTTTTACTTCTTCTTTTCTAATTTAGATGCCTTTTATTTCTTCTTCTTGTCTGATTGCTGTAGCTAGGAATTCCAGAACTATGTTAAATAAAAGTGGTGAAAGGGGGCACCCCTGCTTGGTTCCTGATCTTAAGGGGATTGCTTTTAATTTTTGCCCATTTAGTATGATGTTTGTTGTGGGTTTGTTGTAGATGGCCCTTATCATGTTGAAGAATGTTCCCTGTATTCCCACTTTATTGAGAGTTTTGAGCATGAATGGGTGCTGGATTTTATCAAATGCCCTTTCTGCATCTATTGAAATTATCATGTGATTTTTGTCCTTCGTTTTGTTTATGTGATGAATCACATTGATTGATTTGCGAATATTGAACCAGCCTTGCCTCTCCAGAATAAATCCCACTTGATCATGGTGTATGATTTTTTTTCATATATTGCTGGATCCGGTTGGCTAATATTTTGTTGAGAATTTTAGCGTCTAAATTCATCAGGGATATAGGCCTATAATTTTCTTTCTTTGTGTTGTCTTTGCCCAGTTTTGGGATCAGAATTATGCTCACCTCATAAAAGGAGTTTGGAAATCTTCCTTCCTCTTGAATTTTTTGAAATAGCTTGAGGAGGATAGGAGTTAGTTCTTCTTTGAATTTTTGATAGAATTCACTTGTGAAGCCATCAGGCCCAGGACTTTTCTTTTTTGGGAGTTTTTTGATAACTGTTTCGATCTCATTTGTTGTAATTGGTCTGTTTAGGTGTTCTGATTCTTCCAGATTGATTTTTGGAAGGTTATATGATTCAAGAAATTTGTCCATTTCACTGAGATTGTCTAATTTTCTGGCATAGAGTTCTTCATAGTATTTTCTAACAATGCTTTGTATTTCTGCTGTGTCAGTTGTTATCTTTTCACTGTCCTTTCTAATTTTATTTATTTGAGACCTCTCTCTTTTTTTCTTGGTGAGTCTAGTTAAAGCTTCATCAATCTTGTTTACCTTTTCAAAGAACCAGCTTTTGGTTTCATTGATCCTTTGTATTATTTCCTTAGCCTCTATGTCATTTATTTCTGCTCTAATCCTTATTATTTCCTTCCTTCTACTTGTCCTGGGTTTTATTTGCTGTTGTTTTTCTAGTTCTTTTAGATGCAGGGTCAGGTTGCTTATTTGAGCTTTTTCTAGCTTCTTATGATATGCCTGTAGTGCAATGAACTTCCCTCTCAGTACTGCTTTTGCTGTGTCCCATAAATTTAGAGTTGATGTATGCTCATTATCATTTGTTTCTAGAAACTTTTTTATTTCTTCTTTGATCTCATTGTTAATCCATTTATTATTTAATAACATGACTATTTAGTTTCCAAGTGTTTGAGTATTTTTCAGTTTTTCTTTTGTGGTTAATTTCTAGTTTCATGGCATTGTGATCAGAGAAAATGCTTGATATGATTTCAATCTTCTTAAATTATTGAGACCATTTTTGTGTCCTAACATGTGGTCTATCCTAGAAACCGTACCATGAGCTCTTGAGAAGAATGTATATTCTACTGCTTTAGGATGAAAAGTTCTGAAGATATCTATTAAATCAAGTTGATCTAGTGTCTCCTTTAAGTCTGCTGTTTCTTTATTAATTTTCTTTCTTGAGGATCTATCCAGTGTTGTTAGTGGGGTATTGAAATTCTCTACTATGACAGTATTGCTATTAATCTCGCCCTTTATATCCATCAAAGTCTGCTTTATGTATGTCGGGGCTCCTATATTTGGTGCGTAGATATTTATAATAGTTATATCTTCCTGTTGAATTGTTCCCTTTATCATTATGTAGTGTCCTTCTTTATCTCTTACTACAGCCTTTGTTTTAAAGTCCATTTTGTCAGATATAAGGACTGCTACCCCAGCTTTTTTTTCATTTCCATTTGCATGAAATATTTTTTTCCATCCTTTTACCTTCAGTCTATGAGCATCTTTTGTTTTAAGGTGTGTCTCTTGTAGACAGCATATGTATGGGTCCTGTTTCTTTATCCACGCAGCTACCCTATGTCTTTTGATTGGATCGTTTAATCCATTTACATTTAAGGTTATTATTGATATGTAGTTGTTTATTGCCATTTTATTCTTTAAATCTGTTTTCTTCTTTTGCTATATTCTTTCCTCCCTTTGAACTGTTCACAACAGGCCCCTTAGTATCTCTTGCAGAATTGGTTTGGTTTTAATGAATTCCTTGAGGGTTTTTTTTGTCTGGGAAGCTCTTTATTTCTCCTTCAATTTTAAACATTAGCCTTGCTGGATAGAGTAGTCTTGTAGGTTCTTGTTATGCATTACTTTGATTATATCTTGCCATTTCCTTCTGGCCTCAAGTGTTTCTGTTGAGAAGTCCGATGTCATCCTTATGGGGGCTCCTTTGTAGGTGATAGCCTTTTTTTCTCTAGCAGCTTTTAAAATTTTTTCTTTATCCATTAGCTTTGGTATTTTAACTATGATGTGTCTTGGTGTACATTTACTTGGGTTTCTCTTTAATGGAGTTCTGTGTGCTTCTTGAATGTGTGGAATGTTTCCCAGCCTTAATTTGGGGAAGTTTTCTGCTATGATTTGATTGAACAAAGTTTCCATTTCCTGTCCTCTCTCCTCTTCTTCATGCACCCCTATGATGCAAATGTTGTTTCTCTTCATGTTGTCACAGAGCTCCCTTAGGAGTTTCCTCACATTTTTTGAGTCTCTTTTCCTTTTTCTTCTCTGCTTCTGTGCCTTTGTTTATTGTGTCCTTCTAACTCGCTGATTCGATCCTCGGCGTGATTCATCCTGCTTTTAATTCCTTCCATTGTGGTCTTCAGTTCTGATACTGTATTTGTCATTTCTGTCTGATTCTTTTTTTATTATTTCAATTTTGTTTTTTATACTTGTTATCTCTTTATTTAGGTGTTCATAATGACTATCCATTGTTGCTGTAATTTCTTTGAACATCCTATTATTATTCTAAATTCTGCTTCTGGTAATTTGGTTATATCTGGTTCATTCAGTTCCTTCTCTGGGGATTTCTCTTGATTCATTTGGTTTGCATTCCTCTGCCTGCACATTTTGTCTGTGTATAAGCAAGTTGTGGCCACTGGAGTCCAGTAGGTATTACCTTTGTGTTCTCTAGGTGTGGTCTGTCTGCAGGCCCACCACCCCCTCTGCTGCTGCCTAGGGCGGTTGGGTATGGCCGTTGCAAGCGCCGGCTCACTGCGGCTGTTGCTGTGATTTCCGCCTCTCCTCCACGGGAGGGGCTGTCACTCAAGCCACAAGCCTCAGCACCAAGGGTAGAGGTGAGCACCTTTGCTCAGCTGCGGACCCAGCCTGTTTCCAGGCTTACGCCCAGCACCCGCAGTCAGAGCCTGTTTGCCACAGTTTCGCTGGTTGGGCGGGACTTTTGACGTGCTCACAGCTGTGCGCCTTTGCCCATCTGGAGCTTTAGCCCTGCCCTCGAGGCCAGGGCCCTCTTGCGCAGGGTCGCAAACCTTGGTTTATTGGACCGGGCACGTTTGCTGGTTTGCGTTCAGCTTTGAGCTTCCGCTCACCCGGGCTCTACCCTGCCCCCGCATTCGGAGCCAGCTCGCGCTCACAGAATGGCAAACTGCAGTTTCTCCAGCTGGGCGGGGCTGGTAGCATGAGCTCAGCCGCGAGCCCCCACCCATCCCTGGTTCTAGCCCCATCCCTGCGGTCAGGGCCGGCTTGTGCAGGGTCACAAAGCAGATCTTTGCCCGTTCCTGGCCTCCCTCTTTGTCCCCGCATGTGGGAATACAGGTGGGCCCGCAGCTTCCGGACTGCTTTTGCACATCCCCTCTGCCCCTGCTGGGGTAGACCGAGCTCACACTGGTTGGGCCTCCGCCCACGCCGGCAGAACCACGTTTCAGCGTCCTGCCGTCACCATACCCTTCAGCAACTCTCAGCAGAGTAGGAAGTGCCCTAAGTCTCAATACTGTAGGCCTGGGAGCTCCCTCCCTCTAAGCAGCTCTGCTCTAAGTGCCACGGGAGAGCTTGTTTGGTTAGTGTCCTTTCTCCCCTTGCTGGTATTGCTAGTTCCAGGGGAAATATCGTTTTCAATTAGGGAAGTGACTTAGCCCAGGGGTTAGGGTGGCTATCCCTCAGAGTGTTTGTCCCTGTGCCTTCAGTCCACACTCTCTTCCCACCACTCTAGTCCTCTCCTCTGTCCCCGTTCCCCGGAGCCCCGGGTGCGTGGTTGTGAGAGAGGTTTGTTGCGCTGTCCCTTTAAAAAGAATCTTGGATCTGAGAAAACTCTCTTTCTCACAAACAGTATCCTCACTTGTTTCACAGCTTAATACTGTCCAAATGCCTCTTCTAGGCTCTGGGACTGCAGGCTGGTGCTTGGTTCCTGGGACCCAGGTCCCTCCCTCTCTGCCAAACTCTCCTCCCGCCACACAGGTCTCTCCAGGCTGCCGTTTGCTCCGGGGAGCTGGGCAGCCCTCTTCGCGTTTTCGCTATTCCTACCAGTCTCAGTGTGGCTTCTGCAGTGTTCCTTGGTTGAAGAGTCCACTTAGTTTAGTTCAAAGTTGGTTTATCCAGATGACTGTTCTTAAAATTGAGTTATAATCCACTTTGGTTCTGGGAGTTGGAAGTTGGTACGTCCGCCTACTTCATCGCCATCTTCATTCAAAACCTAAGGAAGTATTTTATAGAATTCAAATTGAGAATAAGATGTCTTTTGCCCAATCTTATACATTCTCTCTACCTGTAGACTGTAACATAATAGCTAATAGATGTAAAAATATGCCAGGGAAGAGAGACAATTAGAACTTATTTTAACACACACTGTCTTGTGAGATGTGGGGAATCTGAAGTCCAGTGGTTTAGAGAAATGAGGTGACTGTCCCACCATCATAGAGCTGGTTAGTGATAGAGCCAGTAACTATTCTTACTCTTCCTAGGCTACATGGTCACTTACTGACCTTACTCTTACAGTGGCCCGCCTTCCCTGAACAGAAACATCCTCTACAATTTCTTCTTCTCTCATCCATTCTGATGCTGTCAATGACTGTCTGTAACCCGATGCATCAATTCTCTAGTCCAAATCTCATTAGCCTATTAGACTTCTTCATTTGAATGCTACTTTTCATCAATGCCTCCAATTCAATTTGTGTTCCCAGGTTTTTTTCCTAACTCCGCCTTTCCTGTGTTTCCATAGCACTCGCATTTCCATGTCAGAGTACTGAAAATACCATGTTTAATTGTCCAGTTGTTTGTGTGTATATAGCATAGATTCTAGGGACAACAGCACCTAGTACTTAGTACAGTACTTAGTACAGTACTTTGCATGCAGTAGAATGAGTAGAAAGTGTTCAGTATAGTACTGGTGAGTTATGCTGACTTGCCCAGAATGCAAAACTACCCCTGAGTGAGAGTCAGGGGTAGTTAAGCCAAGAAGGAGGGAGAGCCACATGTCATCAAGCTGTCCACCCAAGAAATTGTGTAAACTAGTCTCAGGGAGAGAAAAGGGAATACTTTATTCACTAGCTTCCTTCTCTTAGTGGTTATAGATTTGCCCCAAAGAACGTCATAAGCTCTTCTCCAAGTTATTCACAGGTGGTTATTGGGTGGGGTCCTATGGCTTCCCACAGATCCGAGTCACCAGGGAAGCCTTGGAACAGGCGTCAGGAGGCATCTAGGACAGTGTATGAAGTGATGCTCAAATTGGGGCTCAGGGCTTGACCCACCACCTCTTTTAGATACTTCCCTACTTCCAATGAATTAACATAACCTTACCAAAATCCCTCTAAAGTCTACCTGTTTACCTTTTCCTCCATTGCTTTTTAAAAATTTTTAATGTTAGGATCTCTCTGGTCCTCATGTGTGTTTATACCATAATCTCCTACTTGACCTTTCAATGATCTACATTCCTGTCAAGATAAAATTTAATGACATCAGCCTGACTTATAAAGAATTATTGTCATCTGTTTCATTGCATTTGACCAGCTGAATCTATCCCCATCCCCCTTTCCCTCCACACCAGAATCATTAAACTTTGGCCAAATGAATGGCTTATGGTTTTGTTCTATGGTGATGTTCCTTTAAGGTTGCTTCCCTTCCTTGGGGACACTGGTCTTTGACAGCTGGTTTCTCTCCATTTTTTTTTTTTTTTGTATTTTTCTGAAATGTGAAGCATGAGGCAGAGAGACAGACTCCCGCATGTGCCCAACCAGGATCCACCCGGCATGCCCTCTAGGGGGTGATGCTCTGCCCATCTGAGGCATTGCTCCATTGCAACTGGAGCCATTCTAGCACCTAAGCTGGAGGCCATGGAGCCATCCTCAGAGCCTGGGCCAACTTTGCTCCAATGGAGCCTTGGCTGTGGGGGGAGAAGAGAGAAAGAAGAGAGGGAAGTGTGGAGAAGCAGATGGGCACTTCTCCTATGTGCCCTGACCAGAAATCAAACCCGGGACTTCCACACGCTGGGCCGATACTCTACCACTGAGCCAACTGGCCAGGGCCTCTCTCCATCTTTTAACATTAAGCGCAGGGTTCAGACCTGATAGAAATCCTGCTGTGACACCTCTGTTCTAGACTAGTGTTCCCAGAACTTCAGTACATTAGAACCACGTGGGTAGGTGGTAGAGACAGAGGTTTGGACCCCATCCCTGTAGTTTCTAATTCAATAGCAGGTCTGGGTGGCTGGAAATGTGCGTTTTCAGCAAGTTCCCAGGTGATGCTGAGAAGCTCTGGAGAAACACCTGCACTTTTCTCTTGCATACCATTTCACTCAGCTTATACAGTAGTTCACCAGTTTCTTTCTTCAATCAACGTGTATTCACTGAAGGCAGGGGCAATGTCTTACTCATTTCTAGAACATGATAGTTGGCAATGTGACCGACATGGGTATATTCATGGTAGGAAAGGGAAGAAAGAAAAAAAGACACTGTCAGCCTGACCAGTCAGTGGCGCAGTGGATGGAACGTTGGACTGGGATGTGGAAGACCCAGGTTTGAGACCCCGAGCTCGCCAGCTTGAGTGTGGGCTCATCTGGTTTGAGCAAAAGCTCACCAACTTGGACCCAAGGTCGCTGGCTCCAGCAAGGGGTTGCTCAGTCTGCTGGAGGCCCCCAGTCAAGGCACATATGAGAAAGTAATCAATGAACAACTAAGATGTCGCAATGGCAACAAAAAACTGATGATTAATGCTTCTCATCTCTCTCTGTTCCTGTCTGTTCCTATCTGTCCCTCTCTCTGACTCTCTCTCTGTCTCTTAAAAAAAAAAAAAAAAGAAAAAAATGAAAGAAAAGAAAAAAGACACTGAACAAAGACTGTAAGGTCTTAATGTACCCCCAGACCAATGTTCTAGATTTTCTGCATAAAATACTGTTCAATGACAAAGTTAATATATTCTACTTAATATAAGATACATTATCAAATCCAGCCTTATATATTAAGAATTTATGTGCTGGACAACATTGTGTTTATTTTGATCTCCACATATATTTTTAACTCATGATTGTTATCACAGTGGAATGATGGATTCAGGAAGAAACTGATTTTAGTGTGATAAGATTAATTGTACATTATTTTCTAGTTGAGATTAATTATTTTTCATTTCACTTCACAAAAGGATAAAAAATAACTTGAAAAGGACCAATCTGCTAAAAGAATATTTTTTATTAAGATAACTTCTGGCTAGAGAGACAGTTTTATCCAAAGACTTCAAAAGACTTTACCGTCATTACCTAATACCCCTCTGAATATGGTTAACATGTGCTAGGTCAATTTATTGCTAGAAAGTGGCTGTGGCATGAAACAGGAGCAGGAGTCTCCCCGGTCATCGAGGCCAAGGGTGACGAAAGAGTTTCTAGACAACTGTCCTGAACAGTCATCTGTAGACCTTACATGGGATGCTCTTTCTCTTAAAGAAGCAGAGTGCATATGAAATAATTCTGTATCACTTGATAGGTTTTCCTCATTCTTTTTGTTTATTCATTCATTTGTTCAATAGATATTTAGACTCTTATATGGTTGAGGTTGTGCTAGTCATTTCTCATTATATCATTTAATTTCTATACCCTTGTATGAGGTAGATACTATGGAGGTTAGTAGGAGTTAGAAAATATGCCTTAGTCCCAGTGTAACTGGGGGCCTGCATGTTTCTCACTCCAGATGCCCGGTTCTAACAACAGTGCTGCTCCATGGAGTTCCAGCACACAGTCTGCACGGTGAATAAGATGCCATGGCAGCCGGGGGGACTTTGAGAATGGCCGTCTGAATGTGAACATGCGATTTAGTGTGTGTGCAAATTATACAGGTTAACCTATGTTACTGAATTTATTAATGTAATTATCTATGGATTTTAAAATAGTGTATATTCTGAAAATGATATCATAATTGGGAATAAAGCTTTTTTCAGTCTCATTTTTCATGGAACTATTTGATTTAAACTCTGGGCATGCATCTTCTTTGGCCTAGTGAAAACCAAGTTTTGTGTTTTCAAACAGTTTTCCATAGAAAATGATTTTCACTTCATGTCTAGGTTGTCTGGATCTTGTGAAAGAGTACTTTTGGCATATGTCTGATGTTCTCATGGAAACACCATCCTAAGCTATAACTACTTAATTGTATGGTTTTGATCACTGTTTTTCTTACTCATCTTTATGTGAATATTGTGTATAATAATTATATGTTATATAATATATAATATGTATATCTATATCCTATACTATTACAGGAGATACATTATATAACATATATAATAGAATAGAATGTATCTATTATAACTCAATGTTTATATATACAGGGTGATGCAAAAGTAGGTCTACAGTGTGAGTACTTGAAATACAGAGTTTATTCTTGTATTCTTGTATTATGTATTAATTATTATTATTTTTATTTGAACAACTGTAAACCTCCTTTTGCCTTACCATGTGAAATAGAAACATAACTTACTCTGTGGATACTTAAACTATGCAAACATCTTTTCTTACAATGACATTCAGTGTTTTCAATTATAAAATCATACCTCCCCAATATAATTACTGAATTCATGTTAAAATTATATTTTTTTAACTGAGTTTGTCAAGTAATCTCTACACACACCCAAAGCTAGCATTAAATGATTTTCAGGCAAAAATGACTTATTCAATTAGAATTAATATAGTTTTCAAAATGAAGTATTTAAGAGAACATCCTATAATATGAAAGAGTTGTTAGGATGCTAATAAAAGTCACCATTTTTTTTTTTCTGAGAGAGATTTTTTGAGTGGTGAACTAAAAATTTTATTGCCTTATATTTAAGCATTTCAAGCATGTTATTCAAAGGTAGAAGTTTTATAAAGTTTTTGTAAAATGACTCTAAAGGGTTAGCCCTATTTTCATTCTTTTTATCTTTCTCCTGTTGTGTCTGAATATACTGAGAGAGAAAGAGAGAGAAATTCTTCCAACTGTCTAATAAAAGTACATACTTCCTTTTGTCTGATGAAGCCAACTTAGATTACATGCTAACCTTTGAACCCATCCATATGACCATAGAAATCTCAACTGTAAATTGACTTGTGCCAATTAGGGTTCACTTCTGGAGCTGGAGACTGATAAGTCATCTTGAGACTGTATACAGCTATACCACAGTGAAGGGAGAAATAGATGTTGGGGTGTTGACTGTATGTTTCAATGTAGCAATATTGACTTTCAAGGAGATAGTGCTTAATAATTCCCAAAGCGCTCTCATGCACACTGTCTCATTTGATTTCCAGAACAATTCTTAGAGTTACATGATACAAGTAGGATTGTTTTCATTTGGTGAGTGAGAACATTGGAGCTCTGTGTGGATAAGTTGCCCTGAACTAAGATCTATTCTCCTTTCATTCCAGGTTTGAAGCTTTCTGGGCATCTGATCATTTTGTCAAAATAACTAGTTAAAAAGTGAACAGTTCAAACATTTACCATCATGTTGTCCAAAATGACTTGTTATGTTAAATTTTTTAATGTTTGTTCTCCCATTCTTTCAAACTGGTAGTGACAGTAGGCAGTGTTGGTTGGTGGATAAAAGGAAAGCTCTAAGTCACACCCGCCTTGGTTAGCATCTTTGTTTTCTAGAATTACAGTCCTCTAACAGCTTCTTACTTAAACAGCATCACAAACATAGTCTGCTTTCTATTTTAGTCTTACAAAGCTTGCTGTCACCTTTCTACTATTGTAACAGAGAGCCGTGATGTAATTTTTATATTTTCCTGATTCATTGATACAGGAGAAAGCCTAGATGTCACTATACCCCAAGAGCTAGAATCCATCTAGAGAATTTGCAGTGCTCGTAGAGAAGGACTCTATGTGACAATTTTCCAAGAGTCTCAGAAGATACCTTTTAAAAATATATATTTATTGATTTTATAGGAATGAGAAAGAGAAGGTGGGGGAGGAGCAGGAAGCATCAATGCATAATGGTTGTTTGTTATATGTGTCTTGACCGGGCAATCCCGGGGTGTCTGTTAGTCAAATAAGTTTGTAAATATGATATGTATGTTTGCTCGCTTATAGTTTGCATTGGATATGGGAGACAGGCTGTAGGCTGGCAAGGTCGTTATAGCCTAAGGCTTGGTTTTAAGACTAAGCCTTTCCTACCCTTTTAATACTAAAATCTTCTCAAAACTGAGCTTTTCCCTATACCCTTGACTGTTGCATGATGTGGGGTGGTACACTCTCATGAGGAATCCCATTTATGCCTCAGATGAGTGGCTTTGTATCAGAGACTTCCTTATTTGTATATTGGCTTAAAGGCTTTACTTTCTACACTATAAAATGAAGCAGACTGAAGGCTTGCTTGCTTAGTTCCTGCTATCAACATTGCAGAGGAGAGGCAGACAAGATGGTGGAGTGCCAGTCTATGCAGAGTTTGTGCAGAGAGAAGGAGACAGGGAACAGAGGTGAGTAAGGCTGGTGGAGCCTTTGATTCTAGGAATACTCAGATGAGTCAGTGGCTTTGGGATCCCTGAATGGAAAGGGAAGTGTTTTCCCACTGTGTGTATTTCTTGCCTACCAGGTGCAAGCTAGGATTAAAGCTAATGGCCCACCAGTTCTTGGCTCCATTGTTTCATTACCGTGTGTTCAAATAAAATGCGAACCTGCTTGGGCCAGGCGGCTGTGATGTTGGCCATGGTTTCTGGCTTTACAATGTCGAACTGGCATCCTCAGCATTCCAGGTCGAGACTTTATCCACTACACCACCACAGGTCAGGCAGAAGATTTTTAAATAAAGACTTAAAGGGGGAAAAAAAAATCTCCAAATTGGGAGGAAAATTCTCTTTGGCAACCTTGTTTACCTGAAAGCCTGTCCACTAATATGGATACTTGTGGTTCTGATAGAAAATGGGTGGACCAAGACGAAGTTACGAAAACACCAGAGTTGACGACATGCAGACTTAGTAATAATGAACTCCTAAATCTGGTCTTAATACATTCCATTGTTTGCTTTTACAATGCCATTGGGTGCCATGACATCAACAATGCTTCCTGAAATTCTTGTGGCCATGCATATTCTTTTCTCTGTTATTTCAGTATCCTAAAGAAGTCACAACATTGTATGTCATGGGCATTGAAGGAGATTCTAATGATGGCAACAGACAAACCTAAGGAGTAGGACGTACATACTACATACATACCCATAGACAGACATTCCTGTCATGAAATGGGAATATGCACTAGTCCAACAGAGATCAAGTACTCTACCTACTGGACAAAGCCCGTTGCTCAATGCTAGCAGAAGAGGACTGGGTCCGATCTACTAACTCTCTTCTTAACAAACCAAGCATAGCAGAGGCTCAGATACACTAATAATAAAACACACTGTACTCTATTTAATAATAAGAGTTCATAGAAATTCCAATCCAGTAGGGAAGACTAATCTATTTGAAAACAAACAACCAAACAAAAAACTAACAACTGAGTACAGGCAAAGGCCAAATATTGGATGCTGTTAATAAAGGATAAGGAGTATCACAGGACAGAGGCTGAGAGAAGGGAGTTCTCAGGTGTTAGATCTTTCCGACCAGGAGATAAGTGGGGTCACTATTAGTGTACTTTTGGCGGGATGGGTGAGGTTTGTTTCAGAAGTAGGTTCAAATCCAAAAGGGTTAAGACAATAAAGGGTGGTTTGAGGTCCCATTGCAATATGCCTTTAAGGAAATGCTGAACTCCATCGTGCCTTGTTAAACTTGCTGCCTGGTGTTCCTTAGAACGTCTCTAACTTCTTAGAGGTCTTAAGTAAAAGAATGTGCCTCCTTACAGTATTCCCAAGGTCTTCAGCATCCCTTTCAACTCCTCCCCCCAAACTGTTCCCTGGGTTGTATCTCCTATTCTTATTCCTCTGCTAATCCTTCTGGGCTCTATACAGCACTTCCCTTAGCTGGTAACCTCCGTGACTTTTTGTTGCAAATAGGACTTTAGTTTTTTTTCACCTGGGTTTATTCTTTTTCATGCTGCCACACTGTTACTGTAGGATGTAAATCAGCAATGCATTTAGGCAGAAAGTTTCTGTGACAAACAGGAATCCAGAGAGAGTCATAGTATATCTAATCTGCTGTGCACAGTTGGAGTCTGATAAAGGGCTGTGCCTGAGAACCATTCGGCTCCTGCCTTTTGCTCCCTTATCATGGTGATTGTCATGGAGATTTAAAAAAGCAAAACAAAACAAAGTCTTTATTCTGGGGGAAAGAGATAATATGAGGAACTGTCACTGTAAGAGACATGATATGTACTATAGGATGGCGCGGATATTTTGAAACAGATTACATCTAAATATAAGTCATTCTGTTCCAAATCTGATCTATTAATAGTAAAACAATCTAAAACTTGACTGGGTTATGGAAAAGCTGAAAACACAAGGCAAGGACGGAGAGAGTTGGGTGATTGGATGATTACTTATTTAAAAAAATAAAACTCATGTCCTTTACTTTTCTGTGAGGTACTCAGAATTCCTTCAAGGAGAAGAGTCACGAAAGTCCTGCCTGGGCTTCTGTCAGGCTGCCTGTTGGCATGGGACCCTCTTGAGGGCAGCGTCAGAGTGGAGGGCAGCTTCAGCCCTGTTTAGAATCACCCCCAAAATAAAAAAAATTCTAAATTCCTCACTTTCCAGAATAACCATTCTATGAACAAATCTCAAGATAGCAGCAGCAATTGCCTCAACTCCAAAGAAGAGTTGAAGAACAAGTAACACATTTTCTTTAATGTTTCAAAATAGGTTTATCACAGAGGTAATGCACAGTCACTGAAAGATGCAGAAGTAGGTAGAATAAAAATATAAAATCACTGGCGATTCCCGCTTTGTCATCGATATTTCACCAGTGTCTCTTCCAGTCTGATATTTATTTAATAGTGATTACATAATACTCATGTATTCATTAATTAATTCACTACTTTATAATTGTTAAGGAAGGAAGGGAGGGGGAGAGAGAAAGGCAAGAAAAGGACAAACATTTGTTTGGGGTATTTTTCTGAATACTGAGTAGGAATTCAGTTATAAAAAGAGCAGACCTAGTTTACACTATGATAAAAGTTGATGGTCTAGGAATGATTATTGCAGTTTACAAAATAAAATACTATAAAGAATTTGAATCCATGATTTTAATAACTGAAAACCATTCCATTCTGTGGATACAATATTTTATGTATCCATATTTCTATTTAAAAGACCATTTTGCTTCCAAATTTTGATTCACATGTAGCAATAAAAGAATGATTCTTGCTAATAAACCTCGCAACAACTCTGATTATGTCCTTAGAAAAGCATTCTAGAAAGGATTCGTGGACTGTACTTGGAAAGGTTTTTGGCACTAATCACCAGCCCACTCGGGACAGAAGTCATGGCAGACATTTCCGGGGTGCTGCAGTGCAGACCTCTATTTGTCCGTGTTTTGAAGGAGGAAGAGGAAGGCAGTCGTTTCTGGTTTAGGAGGATACTAGGTGGGAAAGCTGTGGACTTTCGTATTTTTTATGACACTGTTAGTTGTCAAACCAATTCTCTGCTTCTAGGAGTGGCTGGGAAGCTTACAGAGTCACGAGCGTTCAGAGATTTTTCTGCCTCATTCATATAATGAACAAGGAACTCATTAATTCTGACATTTGAAGGGGTCTTTGATGCCCTCATTGCAATGACAGCAACAAAACCTCCAAATACATCTGCAGGTGTGTAGTTTGGGGGAGATAATTCTGATGTTATTTTACTTGTCATAGATCTTATTGCATTTGTTAGGAGGCTTCAATCAAAAACACCCAGCCCGCAGACAGCTTCACCAAGGGAAGCTGCAACATGATCCAAAATACTCTGGTGGGGACCAACAGACGCTTGACTACGGGGCCAAAGGCCAGGCTCAGACTTTTGCTGGCTGAAGATAAAGGGGAGCAGTGGGCGTGGTTTCGGAATGTGCTCTTGTGGTCTGTTTTCTGAGCTGGGAATACATATCATATACCCCTGGCAATGAGGACATGTGTAGTAGGCCAGTGCCAGTCTTCGTTTTCATTTCTTTGATATCTTTCTTCTCCTCTTGAATTAGCAAATGATACTGGGTTCTCCGAGTTCTCTCTAGTCTTACACTGTGGTTTTATTAAAACAATCTCAAATGGTATTTGACATGTGAGTAAGTGAATTGAATAGCTGTGTGCACCTTCAGCTAAGGTCCTGCTACTTTCAGTCACCCTGACCAAATACTTATATGCATGAATACAACCCTCTCCAAGAGAAATCTTACCCTAGTTATCCCCTACTTTTATTCTTGTTTCCTGAGTGTTTTTTCTTTATATACCCATTGGCTAGTCCTTCCCTCCCTCACTCATTCATTCCACATAGTTTACTAATCTTAATATACCTCAGTCTAGGCATCGTATTAGCTCTCGGAAGACTGTCTCTGCTCCTATAAGCCCAACCTTCAGTTAAGAAAAATACTGCAGAATCCAACAAGCCAAACACAATTTGTCACAAGTGCAGAGGCAGGTTTAACGGCGGGCGCACTGGGCGCGCACCCTGGGCCCTGACTTCTGAAGGACCCCGCAAAACCCCAACTTGACACTTGTTTCTAATGACAAGAGGCCCAATATTTTCTTCTGCACCCGGGGCCTCAACCGACCTTAATCCACCTCTGCACAAGTGGTATTAAACAAAACCAACAGCATGACAAAGGTGTGAATAAAGAGCCCTGCAATTTTAGTGTGGCGATTAGAAAGGCTTCTTTGAGGGATGCAGTGTGGACCAAGACCCGACACGTGAGAAGGAGCCAGACAGGAACAGTGGGGGGGGGGGGGAGCACCCCGGGCTGAGGTGAAAAAGAATGTGATGTGTTTGCAGAAGCAAAAGAGGGCCAGGCGCTGGCATCACCGATCCATTAGTGTCTTTCTCCCTGAGACTGGTGGGCACCCGGGCACCCTATGACAGGGCTGCCCCTTGTGCTCACTCTCTTTCCTTCAGCACCTAGGGCATATTCCGGTTAGGGTGACTTTTGTAGGAGAATGAAGGAAACGGCACAACTCTTCCACATACTGACATGCGCGGTGAGATTGCTAAGGAACACTAACTACCTGCCTCCCAGCACTGGCCTCTCCAGGGGACTGTAGTGGGTCACGTGGAAGTGATCATTTATTCATCTTAGGAAAATGAATAAATGACTAGCGATGACTAGCATATTCCAGATACGTTCTTGGCTCCTTGTCTTGGTGAGTGTTTTCTTTCCACCTTTGTTCCTATTACCAATCACCTATGCTATTTTTCTACAACCTCAGCTATGCGTGTTCAATGGGCATAACTTTTTATATCTCAATGGCAGCTATATTGTTATTACAGTTATACAGGCATATCTTGGAGATATTGTTGGTTCAGTTCCAGACCACTGTAATGAAGTGAGTTTAGTCTTTTTGCTGGTGGTGGTGGGGGCTTATCTTCAATTTGTGAAAAATATAACTTTTGAGAAGTGCAATAAATCAAAGCACAGTGAAACTAGGTATACCTGTATATATGTGTGTATATATGACTTTGATTTAAAAAGCAAATTAAATTCCTATCAGAGCCATACACTAAGTATTAATATCTATAAGATTATATACTAAATATTAATATTTATATTATGCTCAATGTCACACCTATATTTACCTAATAAACATTACATTAAATATATAACCATTAATTTTTTTATAGAAGTCATCTGTTTTAACTTAACATATGTCATCCACTACCAAAGGCTATCATACTACTAGGGCACCTTCTGTCCTATTCCAGTTCACACTGATTTAAGTTCTAGGCTTTCCTTCCATTTCCAACTCAAGTCGTACCTCAAACACTCCAGCTCCCAGTGACATCATAATTTTCAGGGGTGGTGTGGACTATGCTCTTATCATTGCTGTTAGGCTGGGCCAGAGAGAAGGATGCGGAGAGTTCAGAAAGGGTGGCTGGCAGGAGCAGCGGCTGGCTGCCCACAGTCAGTAAGAGGGTGGCCAAGTACGGCTTCATTGTTTTAGTCTCAATGCTCCACCAGATTCATGAGATATTTAAAATTGATGTTTTTGAGGAGTGACTCCTGATCATATTGGGCTCACAGATCCCTTTTAAGACGCTCTTGAAAATGGACCTTCCTCCCCCATAAAGAATGCACATGTAGCTTGATCAGGCAGTGGTGCAGTGGATAGAGCGTCGGACTGGGATGTGGAGGACCCAGGTTTGAGACCCTGAGGTCACCAGCTTGAGTGTGGGCTCATCTGGTTTGAGCAAAGCTCACCAGCTTGAGCCCAAGGTCACTGGCTTGAGCAAGGGGTCACTCCACTCGGCCTGCTATAGCCCCCCCCCCCCAGTCAAGGCACATATGAGAAAGCAATCAATGAACTAAGGTGCTGCAATGAAGAACTGATGTTTCTCATCACTCTCTCTTCCTGTCTGTCTGTCCCTTTCTCTGACTCTCTCTGTCTCTGCCACAAAAAAAAAAAAAAAAAAAAAAAAAAAAAAAAAAAAGCACATGTAGTATAAAGGCAGGAATATATTTACAGGGTGATTTAAGGGACCCTCTGAATCCCATCAGTGGAACTCTATTTCCAGGTGTCATAGACTTCATACTAAAACAAAACACCCCTGGCAAATAACCAGTGTTTATGGAGCGCTTACTATGCCCAGGCCCTGTTCTCAACAACTCACGGGCCTTATGGCATTGTCTTTTAATCCTTCTCACAATCCCTTATCATACATGCTATTGGTAACCCTGTTTTACAGAGGGGAGAGGTGTAAGGCTAGAAAAGACGGACAGAGGTTCAGTGATTCCCTAAAGGCCAAACTGCTCGGAAGTTGCAGAGGCTGATTCTGGACCCTGCGAGTCTGGCTCACTCTTTTCACCTTGCTCTTCATGCCTTTTCTCTCCGTCTTGCATGTCCCTCATTATAAGGAGTGAGCACCACATTTACTTGGTGAGGGAGGAGGCCACCAGAAACTTCCGTGATTGACAACAGCGCCAGATGTTAATGCTGCAGATTCTTCCTCCAGGAAGGGAGACCGTGCATTCCAAGATGCACAGGGAATAAACGGGAGATTCGAAAAAGTCCAGGTGGTAATTAACATCTCTCGCCACTTCTTTTTACCCAGAGACAGGCTCAGTTTCTGTTTTCTAAGATGAAGTTAAAAAAAAAAAAAAAGTAAAATTTGCTTTCATTCTAGTTGCAACAGTTTCTAATTTTAAGAGATCACAGGTTAATTAAATTGATTTAAAAACAACTTTTGAGTTCTACCTTAATTAACCCTCCAGGTGTCCTTGTTATTCTGTTCCTATTCAGTGCTCAGTCTGCCAGGGTGAGGGCTGGCACCCCTCACCTCCTCAGGTAGAAGGGGAGAGCGGGAATCAGCACTCGTTCCCTGGTTTGATTAGTGGAGCTCATTAGCTGTCAGACAGAAGGCTCGAGCAGTCCATCAGAAGCGAACAGCAACTCCAGTGACATTTATTACATGCCCAGTGTTCAGAGGCGGCCGAGAAACCAATTTTCATTCTTATAGATTCCGTCCTCCAAATGGGACTTTGCTAGGATTCATTAGCAAGCCTGATCAAAATGCCAAGGAAGGAGGAGAGAAAAAGGGAGGGGGGGGGAGACCTTACAAGAATCAAAGCACACAACTAGCCCCAAACACTCAAAACAGAAATAGAGGAGCGAAGCTTGTCATCTCCCCTTTTGACTGGCTGGGTCTGAGTGTTATTTACACTGTTCCAGGACTGTGGCTATTCCTGGGCTTTCCTGTGACTTTCCATCAGAGCTATTTGGTCAATGGTCCCAACACAGAGCAAACCAACCCTGGTTTTCTAAATTGGTCACTATGTGCTTATCTATTTCCCCTGCTTGTTCTAACATGCTGCCAGATAAGCAGCCTGAGTGAGCCTGTGTCCTGACCACACAACAGGCAAGCAAGTGTTCCACGTGCACAAACTCAGTGCACTGGACAAGGGAATCACCGAGAGCATCTCTGATCTTTTTCCGCAGCGCGGAAAGGCTTTTTACTTTTTAAAACATATACATAAATATCAGCAAATGGTCATTGTCTTAATGGATCAATGGTTCACAGAAAGGAATAGCTACTGAGTGAAATCAAATTGTTTACATAACAAACTATAGTTTGTGAACACCTGGGCTCCAGTTCTTATTGGCCACCAACCTAGCTGTGAGTGTTAGTTTCCTTACTGACAGACACAGTGTGTGTTGAATAGTATGTGTGGTCTTTTCCAGATCGAAAACTCGGTCTTTATAATTATGGGTAGTTTTGTATCAGTCTTTGTTCTACGATTTCAGAACCCTTTGAGCCAGGTATGACTATTTCTGACAGGAGCATGCTGAGGCTCAGCACTGGGGAGTAACTTGCCAAGTGAGCACATTAGTAAATGCAGGAGCCAGGGGGAGCCTCAGCAGCAGAAGCGGGTCCTCCTGGCTTAGCCATCAGTCTGTGTCCAAGGTCCTTTCTAGCTCTACCAGTCTGTGATTCAAATCTGTGCCCTTTGAGTCAATGAGTGGTAGTTTTTCTTTATATTACTTTAATCACTGGCTAGCCTGAGGAGGTTTTAATAAAAATAACAGGCACAACTGATTACCCTACCTCCTTCTGCAGCCACTTTGGTTCGCAATGGAAAGCGGCAGGGGAGCAATGCCAGGGGACCCCTTAGTCTGTGGCCTCCGACTCCCCATTGGTTTCTTCCCATGTCTCTGATGAGCAGAGACCCGGACCAGGAAATTGAAGAGTTGCTGTGTTTCTTACAAGTTCAAAGAAGTATCTTCAACTTGAAGCAAAGATCGACCAAGAAGTACAATGAACTGAAAAAATACCCTGAGCAGAGGTTTCAAACTTTGAAAGGTGTTAGAGTCACCTGAGGAGTTGTTAAAAATGCGTATGTATCATGGCTGCCACCACGGAGATTCTGGTCCAATATGTGGGACTCAGGACTTTGAATTTTATCTAGGTCTAAGGTCATTCTGATGAGACTTCATAGCATTAGACAAGAACTGTCCTAGAGACTCAGAAGTCCATTCAGGTTTCTATATCAAATACCATAGACCGGGTGGTCTAGAAACACAGGATGTTAATTTATCACAGTTCTGGAGGTTGGAAGTCTGGGATCGGGGTGCCAGGGTGGTTGGGGGAGGGCTCTCCTCTGGGTGCAGACTCATCTTTGTTCCCTGTCATAGTGAGAAGGGCTGGGAGCTCTATGGAGCCTCTTTAACAAGAGCGCTAATCCCATTCATAAGGATTCCATCCCCCTGTCCTAAACATCTGCCACAGGCCCTACCTCCTAACACCATCAGCTTTGGGGGTTGGGATTGGGGACACAGGCAGTACAGCCAGCTGTTCTAAAAAACATTTCCATGCTGTCTTTGAGGTCTTCACATCAATTTTTACATTCTTCAGTCCAAAGCCAAGGCTGCTGTCTTCATCTTCCTCCTTGGCATTTCTACCTGGCTGTCTCCTACTCATCTCATACTTAGCCTAACACAAAACTTTTGATTTTATCCTCCCCACCCCAAATATTGTCCTTCTTTACCTCATCCCCATCCCAATAAATAGGATTACTAACCACCTGATTATTAAAACGAAGTTCGGTAGGTTGTCCTTGCTTTCTCTCATCCTGTTCATACTTTCACTTTCTACTCTGTTCCTCCAGCTTCTTCTCAATTAACAAAGCCCTTTGTTTTACATGCAAGGTACATCTTTCATTTACTGTTCTCCATTGCTGCTATCCTCTTTCTGGTCCAAGCCCACACTGCGTCTCACCTGGATTTCTGAAGTAGTCTTCTCCCTGGTCTTCCTGCTTCCAATCTGACCCCTCCAATTAACCTTCCACGTAGCAGCTAGAGAATTTTCAAATGTATGAACCAGACCACAAGCCTTCCTCCACTTAAAACACTCTAATGGTATCTCATTGCAAAGAGAATAAAATTCATGCTCCTGAGGGATGCATATATTCTTTTAAATTAGTGTTTTGGGATTCTCAGAACATATTCCCAGAAGTGGGATTGCTAGATCAAAAGGTAGACCCATTTTTAATTTTCTGAGGAAACTCTATACTGTTTTTTGTAGTGGCTGTACCAGTCTGCATTCCCACCAGCAGTGTCCAAGGGTTCCCTTTCTTCACATAGTCACCAGCGCTTACTTGTTGATTTATTTATGATAGCCATTCTGGTAAGTGTGAACTAATGTCTTATTGTGGTTTTAATTTGCATCTCTTTGATGATTAGTGACGTTGACCATTTTTTCCTATGTCTATTGACCACCTGTATGTCCTGTTTGGATAAGTGTCTATTCAGGTCCCTTGCCCATTTTTTTAATTGGCTTGTTTACCTTCCTAATGCTGAGTTGTATAAGTTTCTTATATTATTTTGGAAATTAACCCCTTATCAGATATATCATTGGCAAACATGTTCTCCCATTCAGTGAGTTTCCTCTTCATTTGGTTGATGGTGTCCTTTGCCGTGCAAAAGCTTAGTCCCATTTGCTTGTTCTTCATCATTTTCCTTGCCCAAGGAGGTATATCGGTAAAGATATTGCTGTGAGAGATGTCTGAGATCTTACTGCCTATGTTTCCTTCTAGGATTTTTGTTTTTCTGACTTATATGTAAGTCTTTTATACACACACACACACACACACACACACATACACACACACACGTAGACACAGACAATAGTGTGGTGATAAGAGGGCCAGGGTGGGAGGGAATAGGCAGAGGTGGGCAAATGGGGGCGAGATGGGGATGAGAGAGACTGCTTGCAGTGATGGGTATACGATGCCGTGTGCAGGTCATGTTTTATTGAGTTTCACACCTGAACCTGTACTCCAGTAAATTCAATTAAAATATATATATATATATTTTTTTCAAAAGGACATGTTATATATATATTACATTTTTAAAAAATTCATGTTTTTGAGCATGGCCTGCTAGACCATGCATGCGTGGCCAGTCCCTGCCTAGCTCTTGCTGCTCCAGCTTTCTGTCGTTCATAGGCTCAGCCTTTCCCTCCACCCAGAGCTGCTGTGCTCATGATGTCATCTGCCTATATGGTTTTCCCTCTGAATCACTCCTTCTGTTTCTTTAGATCTCAGTTGAATTGTCGCCACTTCAACTTCTCAGGGCACTTCTGACTTCATAATCTCCACTGCAGGCTATTGGATTTTCCTTAAAGCATTGGTCACTATCTAAAGTTTTTGGTCTGTCATCTGCTTCTCCCAATAGAATGTTACCTCTATGGAGTCGGCAACCTCATGTGCCCTGTTCTCTTATACCCCGGCGCCTAACATCACACCTGGCACTTAGCAAAGACCTTTTAATATGTGTTGTATTTGGTCCAATGTCAATAAGTTGTTTCACTATTCCATTCTTTCAAAATATGCAAATGTGGGATTTATATGGATAAAAACATGATTAATTTGAAAGATATAATTCTGAAAAAAAAAAACCCCAAAGATTAGATTTGTGTGTGGTATATCTCCTTTGTCCCTTAAAACCCCACACCACAGAACCTTTTAAATCAGGCAGACCTGTCCACATTGATCCCGCCCTTGCTGATTCTGTCTGATCAGAGGGAATGTTTCTAACTCACGGCTCTCCCCCCCCCCCAGACAAAAGGTAACTGTTCTCCTGGTTCCTGGTCCTGCCCACTGTGTTCATCGCGGCCTCCCCAGCATGGAGACAGAGGGTCCATTGCACATAATGAAAGGTACTTGGCTCTAAATAATTACAAAAACTAATGATGATGAACTGCCTTGTGGCTCCTCTGCTGTGCAACTCCTCATCGCCTGTTAACTCGCAGAGCAGCCTGTGGTGGTGGAGTGATTGCTCTTTGAATGCTTAGACAAATGAAACACGGGTGGATTCCTCCCAAGGCCGCATGAGGCTAATTCTCTTTGCTTAAGTGTTACACACAAAATAAGTTCAAGTTCTGTCAAACAAAAATGTTGCTCCTTTTTTATTATTTCTAGAGCTCCCACTTAAGAATTAGCTTATACAAAATCCACTTTACATTTTGAGAGACTTAAGCCAAAGGGGTCAAGAAACAAAGTAGTAATTAAGAAACTTTGTTTATGGAGCTATTCTCGGGTTGTTTTCTTACGCCCAATGCATTTTTTCCTTCATCTGGTAGGACATCTTGATTTTAGTTTGGCAGAAAACCTTGCCCTAACTCTTCATCCAAGTGATATATCCAGGGTAGGTTCATCTTAGATAAAAGAGTGAAAATGATTCAGAAGCTGAATCAGATGGCCTCTCCCTGGAATTATCATCTCAAGTAGGAAAACTCAAAGTTTGAAAATGGTAGCATGAGATGAGGGGTCTGAAAGATACTTTTTATTGGTTTGTGTTACTGAAGTTTCCAGAGCTCCTGGTTCCTCATACTTCCAGACCTGGTTCTTAAACCTTTCTTTTAAATGTATGAGTTGTTCCATGTTATTTAAACCGTTCTGATTATCTGCTGACCCATGGTAAACTACCCTAGAGTTTAGTGGTATAACATAACGATGACTTCATTAAACTCATGGTTCTGTCAGTCAGAAGTTAGACAGCACAGAGAGGAGATAGCTGGCCTTTGCTCTACTGTGACTGGGCCCTCAGCATTTGTGGCCCCAATGGCTAAGTATGGCTGGATTGTTTGAGGACTTTTAAATATCAGTTCTGGCTGCCAGCTGGATTTCTCATGTCTTCTCCATAGCACATTTTGAATATATAAGATGGTTTCTTCACTCACATGGTTAGTACCCTGACAGGGCTGACTGCAATAGTTGTCCAGGAATCTCTTTCTCTCCCTGTGCCCTCTTGCATGGCTAGTTGGGATTCCTCAAAACATGTCGGCTCATGGGATAGACTACTCCCAGATGGCTGTTTCCCTCAGAGCAGGCATAACAAGGTGGAAGCTAGACCTTCTTCTGCAAAGCTTCTTAGAACCCTGCCCCAGATGTCAAATATCATTGGTTCTGTTGAATTCTATTAGTTACAAATGAGTCACAAGATCAGCCAAGATGAGAAGAAAAGTGACTACACAGGGACATAAGTAATGGGAGGTGTGGTTCTTCTGAGTGTCTTTGGAGATTAGTTATCACACCAATGAATTCTTCTGAATTTTAGTTTTTGTTTCTTGCCATTCACTAACTCTAATTCCTCCAATTCTGTACTTTTTTGCCAATGTTGCAAGTCAGTATTTCTCAGATTTTATATTTTATGAAGGCATATTAAAATTAAAATATTGATTATTTACATTGGGTTATCACCTTTTTTTCAAGTAAGAATGATACTGTATATGCTCTTATCATCATCACTTAATAAAGAAAAGGAGATTTAACACTAAAATATAAGAAGGACCTAAACTCACCATCAAGAATAATCAATTTCATTTAAGAACAACTCACTTTTTTTTAATGAGAAAAATATTTTTCTGAAAATTTTTTTTACTCATTTTGCCCCAGAGCAGTAAAAAATTTCTCAGAAATTGGCGGCAGTCCACTGAACGGCTTCTGAGAAGTACTGCCTTCTGGGAGTGGAATGGCAAAGTGTGGGGCCCACACAGGTTGTTGCAGGTGTTGAGAGAAAGGCACAAGGACTATAGAGGTCTAGGAACCACTGCAGAATAAGCAGACAGGCAGAAGGCTCAGTAAAGAACAGGGAAGTAAAGTTCACTGCAAGGAGAAAAGCATTTGTGGAAGGGTTGCTAACGCGGAGAGTTTTCAGCGTGAGGTTTCATTCCATCCTGTGGCAGCACTGTGAAGTGAGAGGATGGGCCCGTTTAAAGATGAAGATGCTCAGAAAGACTGAATAACTTGCTCCAGGTCCCCATGCTGATAAGTAGTGAATTGGGACTTGGGTTATGTTTGGTCTGAGTGCATCTTGGGGCCTGGGAAGTGAGGTAAGCATCCAAACATTACTTGAATAGACTCTAATGTACATCAACTGAGCATGTAGTGTGTTTTAGGAACAGAGGCTACAGTGTTGCGAGGCACAAATACGTTTGCCTCCAGGGAATGTAGGGTCTAGCACTGGAGACGGAAAGTCAAGCTGCAATGTGATGTTTAACTTTGGGGCAGGTGGGGTCTGCATGGAAGATCTTCTGGAGCTAATGAGGAACCCTATCTCATTCAGGATAGTCAAGAAAGGCTCCCCAGAGTTAAAAATATAAAGGTTAGCCAAAAAGGAGTGTGTTTAATGGGGGTGCAGGTGTGGCAGGAAGGGGAAATTGGGAAGTAAGGTACAAGGTACCTCCGTAGAACTGCATGCCACTCCACGTGGCTGGACCTGGTGTGCGACGGCTGGGCCGGTGGTGCTGGACGCAGTGGAGACTGAGGCAGGGGCCCACTCGGGACGGGCTCTGGAGCTGTCATTGTGATCCATCCCGTCTACTGGAAAAGGGGAAGTGTGCATTCGTTTGCACTTTTGCTGCGAGGATTTCTTTCGGCGGCCCATAAAGCAATGGTGGGTAGCAAAGATAGTATTTCTCAGCTTTTGCCACCTCGCTACATGTTTCCCACATGTGCTTAAGGAAAAACTTGAATAACCAGAATCATTAATAGGCTTTTATAATGTAAGTATTCTTAAAGGATGCTGGGAAGGGCTGGTCATCCATATTTCTCTGTCTCAGATTTTTTGGAGAAACATTTTAATGTTTTCATGACCTTTACTCAAATATACTGCACATTTTTAGAGCCCAGGAAATTATTGCCTTCCTTTAAGTACTAGGGTTGAGGGGACTTAACAGTACCATTAAGAAACAGATAAATACCATCTTTTCATTTTTTCTTTAGGGAGGTTTTATTCCTGCCTACTAGCAAAAGTTTTTGCTCCCCCCACCCCTCCCCGGTTGTGCCTGTGGAAATTAAGCAGAATTTTATTAGCAATAAAATTTTTCCAAGCTATCTTCCTTCTGGGTCTAATGTAGTTCCTAGAGCCTTTCTCAGGCAATAAAAGGACCAGGTTCTTCAAAAGCTCTAGTTCTTAATCATCACCAGCTCATTAATATCAGCTCTCTTCAGTCCTTTGTTTCTTCTGCTCAGATGAGCAGTGACCTAAGCCTTTTTTATAGGATGTCATATCCAACTTGAAAACGTGAGAACTGCATTTTTGTACTTCACCAGGATTCTTTTGGGTTTCAAGAGACACAAGTCAACTCAACCCATTTGAGCATAATAAGAATGTGCATGCATTGTTTCCTGCAACAGAAGAGTCTAGATATCCCGCTTCCAGCCTGGCTGCGCCAGGGACTCAAATTACATCACGAATCTTCTGGTACCATCTTTTGGGTCCACTCTGCTCTGTGTTAGTTTCTATCTTAGCAGGCTCTTACAATGTAATGGCTATTTTGTGGCCCAAGAATGCAATGGTCTGACTCTCTAGGTCACCGGGCATATTAAGATATTATTTATTCTGCCCTGACTGGGTGTCTCAGTGGATAGAGAGTGTGGAGGTCACAAGTTCAATTGTTTGGTCAAGTCACATATGAGAAGCAACTAATGAGTACACAATTAAAAATGAAATGAGTTGATGCTCCCTTCTCCCTTCCTCCCCCCCTGTCTTCCTGTCTTCCTCTCTCCTCTCCATCTCTTCCTCTTTCTCTGTCTTCCTCTCTCTCTCAAATCAATGAAAATTTAAAAAATAATTTTATTTAGAAAATTAAATTTAATGGGGTGACATTGATCAATAAAAGTACACAGGTTTCAGGTAAATAATTTTTTTTTTAAAGATAATACTGGTTTCATGAAAAACCCAGGTTTTGTTAAAGATAAAGGGCAATCAACAACAGAGGCAAAAATCATAGATTTTTCTACACAATTACTTTTCTTTTTTTTTATATCTATTGGTATGACATATTTTGCCAAACCATACAGGTTTTCATTGTACAACTCAACATCATCTGCACACTATATCATGCCCTCCATGCCCCAAAGTCTCTTTCCACCCTCAGTCCCCCCCATCCCACCCTACTTCCCTGCTTCCACCTCACCTCCACTCCCACTTCCCTCTGGCTGTTGCCACTCTGTTGTCTGACTCTGTGTTATGTTCATCTGATTCCCATGCCTATGCCTCTTTTTCTGTGTTGTTTCTCAGTTTATTTTGTTCATTAGATTCCACACATAAGTGAGATCATATGGTACCTGTCTTTCTCTGAATGGCTTATTTCACTTATCATAATAATCTCCAGGTCCATTCATGCTGCCATGAATAGATTTCCTTCTTTTTTATGGCCGGGTAGTATTCCATTATATAAATGTACCACAGCTTTTTTATCCACTCATCCACTAATGGACACTTGGGCTATTTCCAGATTTGGCTTTTGTGTATAACACTGCAGTGTACATGGGGGTGTGTATCTTCTTTTGATTTAGTGTTTCAGTCTTCTCAGGATATATTCCCAGAAGTGGAATAGCTGAGTCAAAATGCAGATTCATTTTTAAATCTTTTAGGAGACTCCACACTGTTTTCCACAGTGGCTGCACCAGGCTGTATTCCCACCAACAGTATATGAGGGTCCCCTTTCTCCACATCCCCGCCAGCACTTGTTGTTTACTTATTTATTGATGGTAGCCATTCTGACAGGTGTGAGGTGATATCTCATTGTGGTTTTAATTTGTATCTCTCTGATGAGAAGTGATGCTGAGAATTTTTTCTTATGTCTGTTGGCCATCTGTATGTCCTCTTTGGAGATGTGTCTATTCAACTCCTTTGCCCATTTGTTAATTGAATTGTCTTCTTACTGAATTGTGTAAGTTCTTTATAAATTTTGGTTCTTAACCTTATATCAGATGTGTCAGTAAATATGCTCTCCCATTCATTGAGTTTCCTCTTTATTTTGTTAATGGTTTTCTTTTCTGTGCAAAAGCTTTTTAGTTTGATGTAGTCTCATTTATTTACTTTTTCTTTTGTTTCATTTTCCCAGAGATGTATCAGCAAAATATTGCTGTGAGAGATGTCTGAGATCTTACTGCCTATGTTTTTCTCTAGGATTTTTATGGGTTTGTGACTTACATTTAAGTCTTTTATCCATTTTGAGTTTATTCTTGTGTATGGTATAAGTTGGGGGTCTAATTTCATTTTTTATCATGTACTTGTCTAGTATTCTCAACACCATTTCTTAAAGAGACTGTCTTTACTTCATTGTGTGATCTTGCCTCCTTTGTCAAATATTAATTGGCCATAAAGGTGCGGGTTTATTTCTGTATTCTCTGTTCTTATGCCAATACCAAGCTGTTTTCATTACTATACTACATTGGCCTTGTGATATAGCTTGATATCATAAAGTGTGATATCTCTCACTTTTTTTCTTCAGTTTCAAGATTGCTAAAGCTATACAGGTTCTTTTTTAGTTCATATAAATTTTTGAAATATTTGTTCTAGATTTATGAAATATGTCATTGGTGTTTTAATAGGAATTGTGTTGAATCTGTAGATTGCTTTGAGTAGTATGGATGTTAATTTGTCCTATCCATGAACACGGTACATACTTCCACTTTTTTGTATCTTCCTTGATTTCTTTTTTCAATGTCCTATTTTCTGAGTACAAGTCTTTTTACCTTTTTGGTTAAATTTATTTCTAAGTACTTTATTTTTTGTTGTCGCAACAGTGAATGGGGTTCCTAATTTATCTTTCTGGGCCCTGGCCAGTGGCTCAGTTGGTAGAGCATCAGCCTGGAGTATGGATGTCCCAGGTTTGATTGCCAGTCAGGGCACAGGAGAAGTGACCATCTGCTTCTTATCCCCTTTCATTTCCCCCTTCTCTACCTCTTTCTCTTCTCTCCCTCTTCCCCTCCCCACAGCCAGTAGCTCAATTGGTTTGAGCATGGCCCTGGGCACTGAGGATATCTCAGTTGGACTGAGTGTCAGCCTCAGGCACAAAAAATAGCTCATTACTTCAGCATCAGCTCTAGATGAGGTGGCTGGGTGGATCCTAGCTGGGACACATGTGGGAGTCTGCCTCACTATCTCCCCTCTTCTCACCTAAAAAAAATTAAAAAATCTTTTTATCTTTCTCATAGTTCATTATTGGTGTATAGATATAGCACTGATTTCTGAATACTAATTTTGTATCCTGCTACTGTGCCAAATTCATTTATTAGGTCTAGTAGTTTTTCAGTGGAGACTTTAGGATTTTCTATGTAGAGTATAATGTCATCAACAAATAATGACAGTGTTACTTTTTCCTTTCCATTTTGCATTACTTTAA
This sequence comes from Rhynchonycteris naso, assembly GCA_037038555.1. NCBI lineage: Eukaryota > Metazoa > Chordata > Mammalia > Chiroptera > Emballonuridae > Rhynchonycteris > Rhynchonycteris naso. The sequence goes on along the minus strand of CM073003.1, from coordinate 106,210,540 downwards.
TTTCTTCTTGTCTAATTGCTGTGGCGAGGACTTCCTGTACTATGTCAAATAGAAGTGCTGAAAGTGGACACCCCTGTCTTGTTCTTAATCTTAAGAGGAATGCTTTTAATTTTTGCCTATTGAGTATGATGTTGGCTGTGGGTTTGTCATACATGGCCTTTATTATGTTGAGGTATATTCCCTTTAGTCATATTTTAAGAATTTTTATCATAAATGGGTGCTGGATTTTATCAAATGCTTTTTCTGCATCTATTGATATGATCATGTAATTTATATTTTTCATTTTCTTTATGCAATCTATCGCATTTATCACTTTGCAAATATTATACCAGCCTTGCATCCCTGGAATAAATTCCACTTTATCATGGTGTATGATTTTTTTTTATGTATTGCTGGATCTGGTTTGCTAATATTTTGTTGAAATTTTTAGCATCTATGTTCATCAGGGATATTGGCCTTTATAGTTCTCTTTATTTGTAGTGTCTTTATCTGGTTTTGGAATGAGGATAATGCTTGCCTCATAAAATAACCTTGAAAATCTTCCTCCTCTAGAATTTTTTGGAATAGTTTGAGAAGGAAGGTGTTAATTCTTTTACGAATGTTTGGTAAGCTCTGCCTGTGAAGTCATCCAGTCTAGGACTTCTGTTTACTGGAAGTTTTCTGATTACTGCTTCAATTTTAGTGGTTGTAATCAGTCTCTTCAGGTTTTTTTATTCAACCAGATTCAGTTTTGGAAGATTATATGTTTCTAGGAATTTATCTATTTCACCCAGGTTGTCTAATTTGTTGGCATATAGTTCTTCATTGTATTTTCTTACTATCCTTGGTATTTCTGTGATGTCAGTTGTTCCTTTTATTTCTAATTTTATTTATTTGTGTCTTCTCCCTTTTTTTCTTGCTGCGTCTGGTTAAAGGTTCGTCAGTCTTGTTTATCTTTTCCAAGAATAGGATCTTGGTTTTATTGATCTTTTGTTTCTTTTCTTTTGGTCTCTATGTCATTTATTTCCACTCTAATCTTTTGTTATTTTCTTCCTTCTACTTCCTTTTGCCTTTGTTAGTTCTTGTTATTTGAGGTATAGAGTTAGATTGTTTGAGATTTTACTTGTTTCTTGAGGTATGCCTATAATGCTATGAACTTCCCTCTCAGGACTGCTTTCACTATGCCCCATAGATTTGGAGTTGTTGTATGCTTCAAGGAAATTTTTTATTTCTTCCTTGGCCTCATTGTCAACCCATTCATTGTTTACTAACATGCTGTTTAGCCCCTAAGTGTTTGAATGTTTTTCAGACTTTAATTGTAATTGATTTCTAGTTTCATACTGTTGTGATCAGAGAAGATGCTTGATACAATTTCACTCTCCTTAAAATTGTTGAGACGTGTTTTGTGTCCTCACATGTGGTATATCCTAGAAAAAGTACCAGGTGCACTTGAAAAGAAGGTATATTCTTCTTTGAGGTGAAATGCTCTGAAGATATCAATTATATCCAGCCGATCTAATATTATTTAAGACTGCCATTTCCTTGTTGATTTTGTCTGCAGGATCTATCCATTGATGCCAGTGAGGTGTTAAAATCCCCTACTTTGACTGTGTTGCTGTTGCTCCCTCCCTTTATATCTTTCAAAAAACTGCTTTATATATTTAGGTGCTCCTGTATTGGGTATGTAAATGTTTACAATGGTTATATCCTCTTGTTGGATTGCTCACTTTATCATCATGCAGTGACCTTCTTTATCTCTTATGATAGCCTTTGTTTTAAAGTCCATCTTGTCAGATATACGTATTGCTACCCCAGCTTCTTCTTTTCCATTTGCATCTAATATTTTTTTCCATCCCTTCACTTTCAGTCTGTGTGTATCTTTTGTTCTGAGGTGAGTCTCCTGTAGACAGCATTTACATGGATCATGTTTCCTATACAATGACTTTTCTTTAAAACACAGTAAAAGCATCATCTCATTCTACAGACACAGTAAGGCATTATTTCGCCATTTTATTTTTGAGGTCCCAGAATTATAAATTCTGTCATATATAGACTTTGAAACTCGTGGGAGGAGTCTTACAGTTCTTGTGGGTAGAGGGTTCTTTATTTTGTCTCCTTTGCTTCAACTACATTGTGAATGTTTTCATAAGGATGATAGTTCTGATTTGGAGAAGACAAGAGTCTGAGAAACCCTCACTTTTCATCCCTGATCTCATTTTCTTAGTAGCTTTTTCTGTGCCTTAAAAGAGACCCATTTGCTTCATTAAATGTACCCACATATAACACAAGAGCATTTTCTGGTAGGTGCATCTGAAACTGCAGGATATCCATCAGGGCCTGCGGCTCTGCCTGTTGAGGGCTCCATAATGGTTCATTTCACCTCCTCATGGAGCAACAGGAACATTTTTTTTTTGCCATCATCACTAATTGAGAGAGGTTGAACACTTGCAGTGAAATGCTGGCATTTCTGAAGATTAAGCAGTATGAAGGGCAAGTCAGATTCTTTATATTAAAAACAATAAAACACCCTCATGCTCTTCTTTGACTTTATAGAATTCCTATCTATCCTATAGACAAACAGAACTGAGCAGTTGAGGTTTTCACGTACAGTACGCAAATAGCTTTTCCCTGTAGTTCCCTAACAAGGGTGATTTGGAATCATTTGCCTCAGCCCTTTTTACCCGTTAACATGTTCCTTGGTCCCTGCTTCTTTGCTGCAAGCTGTTGAATGCTCTCCTCACTTCTTCCTTAATCAAACTTGATTTTAGAGATGTGACTCCAGTTTCCTGACTGAGAGCCATTGTTTGTGTTCTTTGTAGGTAAAATGGAAATGGCTAACTAGCGGCTTTCTTGTTTATCATCTCAGGATTTTCCATATGGGTTATGGACAGGATTCACAATTATTGAGGGAGATTGGGTGCTGTGATGAGGTCGCATGATTGGCCACCTGCGCTCATAATGACATCATCAATAGCGTATGGACCGAGGACACTACCTGCAGGGAGAGGAGACCATTTTCCACCCTGATCTTTAGCACCCAGCTTCTCAAGCAGAAAGTGAGGAGACACGGATGTAAAAAGACCTGGGTAATGTGCCACATGTTGTAAATAAATCCACAGCTCCTGGGAGGGCTCCTTGGTGCCTGACCAAACATGTGTCCTACCTGACCACTGTGCAGAGTATAAAACAGCCACCATCTGTTCCTAGTTCACTGGCTCCGGGGTGCTGTGCAATATAGTACACAACATCATTTTGTTTTCTTAATCTCACAGCAACCGCATCAGGTATGACTATTCTCTCCACTTTATACATGACAAACTGTGTCCAATAGATGTTAAGTAGCTTGTTGAAGTTCACAGAGCTGGTGAACTTCTGCTGGATGGACTTAAAGTTTCAGATTCATGCCATGCCAAACTGTTTTTAAGCCATCTGATCTACCATTTCTGCAATGCTGCTGGTAGTTGGAACCATAAGAAGGACAAAGAGAAAGCCTGAGGTTCGTGGTGTTGGTCTGCTGCTCTTCCCTGCACTGAGGACAGTGCTAGCTTCCTGAGGGGGGCATCAGATGGGTGAGCACATAATAATAAGAGTAGAAAACTTTATAGGGTAACTTCCCATCAAAGTGTCATCATTGGGTCCTCCCACCTACCCTCTAAGGAAGGAGGGAGTTTTATTAAGTGGCTTATTACTACTATTGTATCCATTGTACATAAGATGAAATTGACACATGCTATCCAACATGAATGGGCAGAGTCAGATATCAGAATAACAATATTATATATAATAATAACTATAAGAAAAATAACTATAAAAATATGGAGTATAATATTGATCAGATATTTGGAACTCTGAGCCAAGCTGAGATCTCAGTACTCAGTTTGTTATTTTTAAGTCAACTTGGTTGAGGAATAACTTACTTATGATAAACTACATCCGTTAATAAATAGTTTATACTTTGATGAATTGTGGCAGCTGTATAGTTCTATGAAACTACCTTCACAATTGAGACCGTATTTCCACCATCCCCATAAAGCTCCTCATTTTCGCTTGCAGTCAACTCCCTCTCCTGCCTTTATCCTCAGGCAGCCACCTTTAGTCATATAGGTTTACTTGCACTTTTTAGACTTTTATGTAAATGGAATAATACACTAGATTCTCTTTTGTATCTAGTTTCTTTCACTCAGAATAATGGTTTTGATCTCAGTCATTTTACTGAAAAATAAGTAGATTATTCCTTTTTTACAGGTAGTAGTATTCCATTGTATGAATGTACCATATTTGTCTATCCATTATTTACCTGCTGAGGGACATTCGGGTTGTTTCCAGTATTTGGCTATCGTGAATAAGGCTACAATGAACAGTCAGCCACATTTATGTCCTTGTGTGTTTTATTTCTGTAGAGGTAGATACTTGTGATGGAACAGCTGAAACCTATAATTGATTTGTATATTTTACTTCTTAAGAAGTTGCCAAAATCTTTCTAAAGTGATAGAATTTTGTATTCCCCAGAAGCAGTGTATGCGGGTTTCCGTCGCTCCACATCCTCATTAGCACTTTTTATTTTCTGTCATTTTTGTTTTAGACATCCTAGCGGGTGGAGAAGGATGTCTCATTGGGGATTTAATATGTAGTTTCTTGATGATTCATGCTCTTGACCATCTTTTCAGATAATTATTTACCATTCATGTATTTTCTGTGAAGTAGCTATTCAAATATTCTGAAGATTTTTATTAGATCATTATTCTGCTTATCGTTGAGTTATAGGAACACATTATATATTCTAAATACAACTTTGTCGTCAGCTAAATGTATTTCAATGATTTTACCATTCTGCATCTTGCCTTTTTATTTTCTTAACAATGTCTTTCAAGGAGCAAAACTTTTCATTTTGATAAAATCCAATTATCAGTATTTTTCTCTTATGTTTGGATTAGTTCATTTACTGTAGCACATGTGTCCTCTCATCAGCCTTGTATGATACTGTAATTGTCTGCATTCCTCTGATGATCAAATTCAATTGCACAGAGATTATGTGAGTAGCCTCAAATTACCAATCTGCAAGAATGCGTCTTCACCCTCTGAATGGAAGTGGAGTCAGAGGACTGCAGCCAGGGTTCTTAGCAGAAGAACAGAGTCAAGAGCCAGGAAAGTTTGTGGGAGCAAATATGAGAAACAGAAAGTAGGGCAAGAGCTTGGATTCCGTCACAGGCGTGATGATTCATTTCCCGGGGAGTTTGATATGAGAACACATTCAGGCCCTTGTTTTTGATGTGAAACTGTTCTGCAGAAGCCTTTTTTTTTTTTTTTTTTAATGTTTGATGCCCAGTTTATTATCACAAGGACTGAATTAAGCATCAGGTCCCTTACTTCTAGTCTAGTGTTTTGTCCACACCTCTAGGATGAAAGCCCTGTCACAGTGAGCAAAAACACAGACTCATTATGACTTCACATAAGAAAATCTCTGATTGGTTTAGGAAATGAGCAATAAAGCTATCTTGTTCTTGGGGATGATATAAGTAGCACATCTTTTTTGTTGTTGTTTGAAATGTAAATGGCAAAGTAGTCTCCTGACTTCACAAGAGTCACAAAGGACTGAACAGTCATTGCCCATCTTTATCCTCCCACAACTCACGTCCGAGAAAAACCCAAGCGAGCCTCCCTTCCCTCCTCATTTCCTGTTACGCAGGCAGCTGCCCTCAATTGCCATCCATTACGTCTCCATAGCTGCATCCGCCTCTCCCCGGGCCGCACTCCTGGCCAGCTGTGCACTCAGATGAGATGTCTGTGCGGAGGGACTTCTCCGACACTCTTGTCCTTGGCTACCTCTGAATTACCGCAGTTCCACAGCACTGAGAGTCCGTCCAGCCCCGAAAAAGTGACAAAGCATTGTGCAATTTGCCACCAGTATCAACTTTAAATGGAAATTAGATTTCTTTCCTCCCCCTTTTCATGCTCTACTTTAATTTGGGAAAACTATAGTCACAGATACCAGGTTCACGGCAATCATCTGTCTTAGCCAGTGCAACAGTGGTCCTGCTTGTTTAAGGACCTTGCATTTCTCAGGGCAGTCTTTCTCCTTTCCTCTTTCTTTCTCATTCATTCATTCATTCATTCATTTATTTATTTATAGCATACCTCTGCCACAGGGAAGGGCATAGTGTGCTTTCATGAATCTGGCTGCCCATTCAAGCAATAGAAAATGGGAAAGTCACCTCCCTGGCTAATGAAATGCACTACAGTGGTCTAGGACCCTTTAAAACTCCTGAATTCTATCACCAAAGGAATGTGCATCTTCAGGAGAAATGGCCTGGAGCCCAGATGGATCTCTGAAGGACTGGACTTGAAACCTTATGGTATCTTTGAAAATGTAAGGGAATGGCGGTAACCATGCGCGTCATATGTGCTGTTGAGTCGGCCGACTACTGGCAACCCTGTGAGTGAGTGATGTCAACAATATCCTGTCCTCAGCGACCCAGTTTAACACCTGTACATTCATGCTGATGGCTTCTTTAAGGAGTCAATTCTGTACCTATAGAAACACAGAAAAAGTAACCAGTAAACCCCTCCAAATTGTCACATAAGCTCTTTGAATAAACCAAATGCTCAAGTCTACCGAAATGATAGACCTAAGCCACTGAGAACATTGCGGGTTATCTTTATTTGACAAAATATTAGGTTGATTTTTCCATATATTTAATTCTCACAGAGCTTGTAGACAGGAAGTGTTTACTGGTTATTCCTAGTTTGCCTTCACCAGATACATCTTGCCATCTTCTCCCGTGCTCTTGTCTCCAGAGGCTGACCTCTGTGCCTTATACAGTGCAGGTTCTTTGCCTCTCTGGTTCCTGGTTAGATTGGATCCATGGGAGACACTGACAGGAGACCTGAGAGGGGGAGGGAGGGCGGGGAGTGTACTTATTCTTTCTTTGCCCGCCCTCTGCTTTGCTGTGATTGGTGGTGACTGTGCTGTTCTGCAACCCTCTACCTGCCAATCAGCTGCCCCAGCTATCCTGGGGCTGCTAACACCTTTCCACTCCTTGCCCTTCCAGCCTAGGGGTGATCATGGAGTCCCACTGTCTGAGTCTCTAATTGTTTTTTTTTTTTTTTTTGATCCTGTCTATCTATACCGACATAGCTGTCTAATTATTTTGAACTAAACTTTTTTTTTTTTTGGCATCTGTTTCCTAAAATGATTCAACTTGGCTAGATAGAGTTTTCTTGCCAGTACCATGCTCTTTCTTGGTAGTTGGTTTTTATCTTAGTGTGATTACTTACTAAGCTACACATGCTTACTTCTAAGGGTATCTTAAGTATGTTTTCAGCAAATAAGAGTATACACAAATTATATAACAGGCATACATGAAATAATCACAAATGATTTTCATTGACAATTTCTGCCTGGCCTCTTTAGATATTTGAGTTGGTAACCTGCTATGTTGCATCCCTGGCTTTGAAAAATTCCAGTGAAGGCTCATGTGGAGCATTTAACAAAATGCTTGAAACAGGTTTCATTTCTCTTTAGAAAGTCTTGGGCTGCAGGTGAGCTGGTATTCAATGCACCTGCTCCCTGGGCACTTGGCAAGCACAATGCAACTGCCCTCTCCCTTCATCCTCCCCAGAAAGTAATTCTAAGGCCAGGGCAATGAGCCACTATAGAGAGTGCTTCTAAAGCTCACTTACTCTTTAAGTGCTAAACTGGTACATTAAAATACACTTTTATTTCTTTTTTAGGATTAGTGAAAATAGTTCAGTTCATTATAATGGGAGGAAAAAGACCTTAAACTATAATGGGCTTTTGGAAAACCAACCCAATTTGCTGTTTTTTCATTTTAACCTTGTTTTATGGGAAATGAAGCTAACTACTTTAGTTTCTCTTTTCTAATTTCCTAACTCTTCTATAACACATGTTTTTAAAATAAAAAAAGATGCTTGCAGTATATTAAATACTTGGAAACAATGCCCATTTCTTCAGGATGATTATAGCTACCTTTGCTAATTTTCCTGTTATTTATTTATTTATTTGTTTGTTTGTTTTTCTCTCTTTTTCTCAAGAAGTTTTGGATTCAGTGGAATTCCTCTTTTGAGTATATTTTGTGTACTCTGGCAGACTCACTCCCAAAACACACTAGTGTGCACTACAAAAGGACGCATTAGAAATGTTAATACTTACAAATGCTTGTACGCAGGGTCTTCATGTTGGTCTTCTGAGGTTGGCTTGATAAATAAGTCCGCTAGGATCACTGTTAAATTTATAGTACAGTAATCACAATTACAACAAAATAATAGCTACCTATGTTGAGCATTGATGACCTGTCAGTAAAGACGCTAGACAGTTTGCAAACTCTATTAGATTTTACTCACACAAGTAGTTACAGTAACTATCCCTGTGGTCACACAGCTGGAAGTGGCAGAATCAGTCAGGACCCAAGCCCAGGTCTGTCTGAGTCTCCAATCCTAGTTCTCAATGACCACGCTCTTGTGTCTTTAAGTCTAAGATATAACCATTCCCTAAAATGTGGCAACTAACTGATTATAAGGCTGCCTTTTTCTTCTTCCCTGTACATGTGGTTTATTCCCCCAAATTTCTGATGTGTCATGCTGGGACATCTGCTTCCCAAAGGAGACACATTGGAGGTTATTTTCTCCTGTTTTGCCAAGACTGGAGAATATGGGGAGAAGAAGGGTTTGGTAGGTGGCAACGGGATTACACAGACAGTGGGTGCGACAAAGCTGTCTTCTAATTTCAGCTTTTCCAAATCAGTTTTCTAAGTCTTTAAGCATTGCCAATCAAGAGATTGCTAACGGTCATATTTACAAAAATCCTTGAAACAATCATGGTCACTAGATTATAGAACTGACCGTGTGCAGAAAGGGTATTTCAAATCTCTTTATTTCTACTAGGCTTTTCCCCAAGTCTGATTCATTCAGTAAATACCGAGCAGTCATTATGAGCCAGCACTCATCATGGCTAGGGATATAAAAAGGAAAATCCATAGCGTCTTGCCCTGCATGGGTTCACTTGCCAGTTTGCAGACATATAAGTATGATTTGTCAAGTTCCACAAGACATCTTGGAAAATTCTATATTTGTGGTTGCAGCTATGTCTAAGCACTGAACATCCACAAGCTAGGGTACTTTATGATTTTGCTCCAGCATGGATGAAGCTGCTCTGGCTTTGGGGTTGGTGTGGGAAGGGAAACAGATCCCTACGCTATCAGTGGGCACTGCTGACATCTCAGTGTCATCGTGGCCCTCATGCTCACGGCCCACAGTAAGTGCTAAAAACTTTATATTTTAAGAGAAATCCAACTGCAGTGTTTGTGACAAATGTGAGGAGAAAGCAAAGCAATCTATGAGAGTGCTGGGTCTTTACAGACTGTAGAAATGTTGGATAATTTAAGAAGTGACATGTCACATTCCTTTATGGGTTTGGATATATGACAGGGATGTGCCACATGCTTTATATAACTGGCTCTCAAACTTTTTTTTATCCACAGCCTATGTCAAAACATAACTTTTATTCACAATCTAATAAACACACGAATGAAACACAACTTTAATAATACAATACTTGCCTTTTCTGTAGGTCATATACTCTATTTTCCTAACCCTTTCTCTTTTTTCTATTTCTGGTTGTAATCCTGATTGTGAACTGTTTAGTTGACTTTATGATCCACTAATGGTCTGTAACCCCCAGTTTGTAGAAACAGTACTCTGTATTAATACTATAAATGAATAAGCAAGTCAGTCACTAAGATGAAGCTGCTTTAGCTGGTTAGCCAGCTGGAATCTATCTTAATAGTATTATACATTACTTTAATCCAGTGTTTATAGAATCATTAGGATCTTATGGGGTAACTTAAATTTGTCATTTATTCTCCATTGCACTTTATGGGAGGGATTATGTAATGTGGTAATACTTGGGAAAGACAGGGCTTTGCAGAGCTCTCAGGAGAAAGTCAAGTGTAAGCTCTATAAATAAAGTGGCTGAAGAATATACATGAGGGAAGGATCACGTTTGAGTTAGTGCTCCAAGAGAGTAACATCTGATAGGACTGAAAGATGAGCCGAGTGTGGTGGGTCGGGGGAGTAGAGGAGAGTTCAGCCTGGACGGGTGTGATCTGGTTGGGAGACCAGTGAGAAGTAGGTCGTACCTAAGAAGGACACAGGATGATACAATGGGAACTGGATAAGGGAAAGTGGAATATTCCAGGTGGCAAATTCAGGGCTTTGTCACTTTATTCACGATTAAACTTGAAGTTCCCTTCCATTGAATGAATGAAAGTGTTCCAACTTTCATAGATGTAGGTTATTTTATAACAACTGGACAGAACGGCTTCCTAGAGTTTCTTTGGGGTTTAGGTAGAACTCAGGAAGGGAATTAAATAAAATTTCTAAGATTGTTTCTGTCCTAGCCTGTAAACTCTGTAAGGGAGCAGAGACCTTAGTTTGATTTATTCATGTGCCTTAGCATCTAAAACAGGGTGTGGAGCACAGTAAGCACTGTGTGTGTGTGTGTGTGTGTGTGTGTGTGTGTGTGTGTGTGTGTGTTTATGTAACTTAATCAATGAGTGAATGGATAAAGGAGTGCATAGGTTTCCTTAGTGATGATCACCTGAACTGTGATTGGCCAAGGTCCCTTGTCCTCTAATGTGATTCTTTAGAGAGAATGCACTTATTCTAGTTCTAGTAACATTCTAAATTCAGTGCTGTCTTTCTGTCTTCCTGGATAATATACTCTGTTTCATAAACACCCTTTATAATCTCCTACCTTTGTTGATCCTGTTCTCTTTACTTAGAATGCCTCCCTAGCATCTTTTATGTGTCTCAGCCGGTGTTCCCAGTCCTTTAAATGGAATCTTATCTTCTCCATGAAGCTGCACTTGAAATATTTTAGCTCCTAGTGTGCTCTTGATTCTCTTCTCATTTAATTTTTATTTCCCAGTCATTAAATAATCTAATTCATGCATACATTTTAAATGTAAGAATATATGAGAAATGAAAGTAGGTAATATGAACAAAACAATTATTGAATTTTTAATATGTCTATATTGATGAATTAATTATAGATATATGAATATAAATTGGGATCAGGAGGTACATAACATTTTATACATTGCTTTTCACTTAATACAATGTCATTTTCTCCCTCATTTTCTTACATATTTCCTAAGAGCTTCACTTTAATGTCTACAGAATATTCCATTATATATGTCCATATATTTAATTAGGTTTTATTATTTTTTGGACATTTTGGTATTTTTTTCTTGGACATTTCCTGTGTCTTTTCTAATTTTTTTTTCCACAGGGACAGAGAGAAAGTCAGAGAGAGGGATAGAGAGGGACAGACAGATAGGAATGGAGAGAGATGAGAAGCATCAATTATTAGTTTTTGGTTTTGACACCTTAGTTGTTCATTGATTGCTTTCTCACATATGCCTTGACCACGATCCTTCAGCAGACCGAGCAAACCCTTGCTCGAGCCTGCGACCCTGGACTCAAGCTGGTGAGCTTTTGCTCAAACCAGATGGGCCCGCGCTCAAGCTGGTGACCTCGGGGTCTTGAACCTGGGTCCTCCACATCCCAGTCCGATGCTCCTTCCACTGCGCCACCACTTGGTCAGGCTCTTTTCTAATTTTTTACTATTCTAGAACAACTCTATGATAAATATCCTTATAGCCAAAACTTCATATTTGCACTTATTACTTCTTTTGCAATAAAATAAAATTACATGGGAAAAGCATGTAAGCATTTTTAATAGCATTACAAAATGTGACGAATGACAAATTGCTTGCATGTCCAACCTCAGGAGACTATTACAATTTATACTTTCTCCAGCAGAGTATGCACGCTGAATTCTCTATATTCTTATCAACGTTAGTCCTGACATATTTTAGAACTTAGTCATATGAAAGGAGCTTAATAATTAGCTGAAGTTTGACTGAATGTCCGCTGGTCTCCAAATCCTTCTCCCATTGATGAGGAACCCTTTCTTTATCCTCTACACATGTTCTTCACACGCAAAGATAAGGTGGGAGGTAATTCACCCTTGCCTGCCCTTCCTGTCTCTTCAATATTCTGATTTAACTTTTTTGAGAGAGATGGCTTACTATTTTCTTTAACATTTTTCTTTCTTGAGTAGGGAATCAAAAAGACATTGTGTCATCTTAGGTGTGTCTGTCCACTTTCTTTCCCATCTTTTCAGCTATATTTTACATGTGTGAGCTTTCTCAGACCCCAGTCTCCTCACCTGTAGTTTCTTTATCGCATTTTTGGTGTCTGTTTTGGCAGAGTATAATGTATAATTTACATATCACATAATTTAGCCTCCTCATAGTACTTTTGGAAGGAAAGTGAAAAGGTTGGGGAAGAACCAAAATATCTTTTTGTTTACATCATTTTTACGCGCATCTTTTAATTGACCCTTAAAGAAATTAAACCTACTTTTGATATTTGTATGTTTGTTTGTTTTTTACTGTTTTTACGTTGTTTCTTGCCAAGTTATTTGGCAAGAAATAATAATTTCTCTAGTCCATGGTGTGCTCTTCTCTCTGGTAAATGGTTATTGTTATCATTGTTATTATTATACCTAAGAAGCTCAGATTTTGGAAGTACTCAGATAATTTTATAAACTTCAAAAACCTTGTTACTGAGATATTTGGTATAATATTTCCATACCCAGTATACTGACAGAAGACCTAATATAGAGAGCATAGCACAGTAAGAAGCGCAGAACAAGAGTCATGCACAACATGCAATATAGTCAAATTACAAAGTGCACAAGGAAGTTGTACACATCGGGGAAGCGTGGTTCCTAACAAATACAGGTTTATAGGCTAATAGTAAAAACAACTGTAGGCAAGGTGAAATTCTGACATCCTGTGTTTGTCAACCAAACCACGGGAGGAAAGAAGTGCACCATGACTTTACAGACACACTATATACACTAGCATTCACTGCTCAGTTAGCTCAGAAACTATGTATGGTACTTCCTAGGACGCAGCCTGATTCTAAGCACTGGAAATGCAGTTAATGAAGACTGACATGTTACGCATTATTTAGGAGCTTCTATTCTAGACTCATGCTGTCTAGTACAATAGCCATCGCTCCCATGCAGCTCGTTTTAAAAAAGATTTTATTTATTGATTTTATAGAGAAGGGAGAAAGAGGGGAGGAGGAATGAGAATTCCCCTATCAACTCATAGCTGCTTTGCTTTACTTGTAAACTGATTGCTTGTCATATGTGCTTTGGCCTGGCAAGACCAGGGTTTCAAACTGGGGGACCTCAGTGTTCCATGTTGACACTTTATCCACTAAATTTAATTAAAGTTAAGTTAAAGATTGAGTCCCTCAGTTGCTCTAGCCACATTATAGCCATCAGTAGCCACCTGTCACTAGTGACTGTCATATTGGGCAGAGCAGATACACGGCATTTCCAAGGTCACAGACAGTCCTATTAAAAGGGATAATTCCTAAGATCATTTTTATTTTTTAAAGTTTAATAGTAAATAATTTCAAGCACATAGGAAAACCAAAAATAATAGTGATAGGAATTTGTGTAATCAGTACCGTAAAACATGTTGCTATTTGCATATTTGTCTCAACTGACCCTTTCTTTTTAAAAAATAAGATATAATACATTATGGAACCCTTGCATTTCCTTCACTTCCCCTCCCCCTCTTTCTTAAATATCTATTTATTCCTAAGATGTTGTGACTTACTCACGAGCATGTTTTTGAATTTTTCCTACATAGGAATATATTGATAAACAATAGTATAAACTATGATCAGGAGCCCTTACAATTTTTACATAAATAATATTATCCATGTGCAACTTGCTATTTAGGTTGTTTGTTGTTTCCATTTAAGATTTAACCATAGTGATGCATGCTATTCTATACTTTCATTTATCTGCTCTGTAATATTTTCTGTACAAAAATCCACCCTACCTTGTAGTTATCCGCTTTTCCAAATGAAAAATTTTAAGAGCCTGACCAGGCAGTGGTGCAGTGGATAGAGCATCAGACTGGGATGTGGAGGACTCAGGTTTGAAACCCTGAGGTTGCCAGCTTGAGCATGGGGTTGTTGGCTCAGGTGTGGGGTCATAGACATGATCGCATGGTAGCTGGCTTGAGCCCAACATCGCTGGCTTGAGCAAGGAGTCACTCGCTCTGCTGTAGTCCCCTGGTCAAGGCACATATGAGAAAGCAATCAATAAACAACTAAGGTGCCACAACAAAGAATCCTTCTCATCTCTCTCCCTTCCTGTCTGTCTGTCCCTATATGTCCCTCTCTGTCTCTGTAACAAAAAAAGAAGAAGAAAATATTAAAAGCTTTCCAACTGAAGTCTACATTCTAAACACTTTACAGGCTGTTGTACAACCCAACCTCTCTCTGTCACCAGCTGGACACAAGTTCCATGGTCCACAGATTCTATTTCAGGAAAGTGCACTGCAGAGGGCCAAGGGAAGGTGCTGTCCATGGTGCTGTTGGCCTTGCTCTGATGGGCATCCTCTGAGAGGGGTCTGTTTATGCTCTGTTAGGATTAGAGGGCAGGCAGCCAGTGACACTGCAGTCCCAGAGACCTGTCTAAATTGGTGCTCTTCTCTAGAATCCTTTTTATTGATTGTTTCATAAATGTGTCTCTATGTAAATCAAATCCTAAGAAATAGCTTGTAAAACACATGCACTCATTTCTTGAGCGGAAAAATAAGTCACTGAATTTATGTAAAAATTTCCACTCTACCTGAATCTATTTAGCTGCTATCTTTTGATGTTTTTTTGTTTGTTTATTTTTGGTTTTCTTTACAGGGACAGAGAGAGAGTCAGAGAGAGGGATAGATAGGACAGACAGACAGGAATGGAGAGAGATGAGAAGTATCAATCATCAGTTTTTCGTTGCCATTGCGACACCATAGTTGTTCATTGATTGCTTTCTCACATATGCCTTGACCGCGGGCCTTCAGCAGACCGAGCAACCCCTTGCTGGAGCCAGTGACCTTGGGTCCAGCTGGCGAGCTTTTGCTCAAGCCAGATGGGCCCGCACTCAAGCTGGCGACCTCGGGGTCTCGAACCTGGGTCTTCCGCATCCCAGTCCGATGCTCTATCCTCTGCACCACCACTTGGTCAGGCACCTTTTTATGTTTTGATCTTATAAATTTAATAGTAACACTTGGATCCTAGGCAGGGAGACAGGTGGTAGGCACAGGGTCTATTTCTCCTTTCTTTTGCTGCTTTCTCCCAGAGGATTCTGTCCTTTGTGGAGTGTAAAATGAGCCTGGAGTTTTTCAAGAATTTCAATATAATACTGACTGTGTTTCCCACCCAGGTGTTTAAAGTGAACTTTTGTTACACTTGCCTCAGGTTACAAACCAAACCTGCTTTACTTAAAAAGATGAAACTGCTTTTGTGCCACTTCAAAGACAGGACAACTTTGATATATTTTGTTACTACATTCCAGGCATTTCCACACTTTAGGTTATTAGTTTAGAGAACACATTAGCAAATCGAACATTTCAACAAATTGCGGATTCAGAGGGGGTGTCTAAGATTGACTATAAACAGTCCTGATGATCATTTTTCACCAACTGGGTATTCTAAGAAGTCCACACAAAACATAATAGAAAATTAATTTCTCAATCCAATTTAGTTTAGTAATGGAGTATACTATTAGGTGCCTCATAATGGATGAAACATTAAAAAAATTTTTTTCTCCAGCACAACACTTTTTCTTTTTCCAAGTGAAGTCTAATGTAAAAACATTATGCAGGTGGACGGATCTGGGTACCACCCTCCCCTTACTCAGCTACCCCTTTGCTCATACAGATTTACAGAATGCAAGAAGTCTGAGAGGTGCAATGTTAGTAAGGGCTAGAAATAGACATAAAAACCATCAGAAACACTTGTTTATGGACCTTTGATGGAATGGTGACTCTAAATAACTTTACAACTAAAAACAACTAAATAAATGCTCTGGATAAAATATCCTTAAATCTATTTATAAAATATCCACCAATGACATGGCAAGAATGCAAAGTATCTGTAATCAGCAGACACACACACACATGAGGAAGGGAGGGAGGAAGTAAAGAAGAAAGGAAGGAAGGGAATCCTGGGGGGTAAGCTGGCCTTTAAAATAAATTTTACCTGAGATAAACCTTGTTGACTTTAGGACTCTATAATAGCTATGCAGGAATCAGAGAATGGAAATAAAGTGACGACCAGCCTAAAGTAAAAGCATGTTAGGAAACCTCAATATCAATCTGGAGACCGTAAGGCAGGGGTCCCCAAACTTTTTACACAGGGGGCCAGTTCACTGTCCCTCAGACTGTTGGAGGGCCGGACTATAAAAAAAATACTATGAACAAATCCCTATGCACACTGCACATACCTTATTTTAAAGTAAAAAAAACCAAAAAACAAAATGGGAACAAATACGATATTTAAAATGACAAGTAAATTTAAATCAACAAACTGACCAGTATTTCAATGGGAACTATGGGTGCGGATGCATCCTGTGCTCCTCTCACTGACCACCAATGAAAGAGGTGCCCCTTCTGAAAGTGCAGCGGGGGCTGGATAAATGGCCTCAGAGGGCCGCATGGGACCTGTGGGACGTAGTTTGGGGACCCCTGCCCTAAGGGCTGCTCTTTCAAAGTCTGGGTAAGTGATAAATAAACTCACTACAGAGAAGACAACATGGAACCCTGTCTCATTTGATTGGTTGGAGGGCAAGAGAAACTTCCCTTCAGATAGATAAACTACCAACTGTCCTCACATAGGTTTAGAGCCCCAATTCCTGTACCTCTTGCAACTTAAATCATCTTAGGCAGATAAGTTCAAGTAGGGAATAACTTGAGGTAACCGTTAGTATCAAATGCAATATTGCTGGAGAATCCAATGCTAGCCTAGGTTTCAAAGAATTTCTGCAGAGGTTTTTTTTCAAGGAATATGACCTCACAGTAAAAAAAAAAAAATCATATATAAGTAGACAAGGCACTCTGAGTTAGAGCCAGAGGAACGGCAGAGCAGAGTCCTGTCTGAAGAGATCAGGTGCACATGGGACTGGCTGAAACAGTGCTTGGGATGCTGCAGGGACAGCCAGGCTCCAGTGCACCCGTGGCTGTGGGACACAGAAAGCAGCAGGCACCTCTGCCTTCCTCCATCCTTGTCATCCCCTCCTGCTGTCCCTTCTTGTCAGAGCTCAGCACAGAGCAGGCTGTAAAAGGAGGAGTATGATTTGTAGAATCCAGTTCCAGCATCAAAACATAGGGCAAAGGAAGGATGATTCTGAACCGAGAACCAATAGATTACTAATGGATGTACTGAGGATTCAATATAAGGAATAATACAATTCAGAATAAGCTTAAAGAAACTAAGAAAAGAGAAAACATCAAAGATAGAAAAAGAAAGCAAGATAAAAATCAGATCAATAGCTACAACAATTTTTATGTTAAGACTAATAAAAGTAATCAAGCATGGTAAGATTAATAAAAATGTATAGAAACATAATATATCTATAAATATGGTAGAAATTGAAAACAAATATATATTGAACTGTTTTATGAAAATAAATTTGAAAACTTAGATGAAATTCTAAAATATGCAACTTAGAAAATCTAGTTCAAGAAGAAACAAAAAATGTATATTATCCTATAATCATTAAATTGAATGACTACTTAAAATATTTCCCACAAAGAAAGTATCAGACCTGTGGTGGTCCAGTGGATAAGGCATCGACCTGGCATGCTGATGTCATCAATTCAAAACCCTGGGCTTGCCTGGTCAAGGCACATACAGGAAGCAATTACTATGAGTTGATGCTTTCTGCTTCTTCCTCTTCTTTCTCTCCTCTTACCTCTCTCTAAAAATTAATAAATAAAAAAATATTTTAAGTATCAGACCAAATGAATTTAATCAACCTTTAATGAACAAACAACACAAATCTTACAGTTTCTATCAAATAATAAAAGAATAGTGAAGCCTCAGTATTTCAAACTAGTTGGAAAGTGTTGATAGGTATTGAAAACAATCAGGTAAAGATAGTACATGAAATAAAAATTGTACTTCCTTCTCCCTCAACAATCCAAAGAATAGCCTAAATGAACTATTAGAAAACTAAATACATAACAGAAAAGAAAAGCCAGAACCAATCAGAGTATATATCACAAATAGGATATAATCATTAATTGGGGTATATTTATTTAATAAGCTACTTACTGTGCAGTAACTTAGGTGAACAAACTATGGCTATAAACTGTACCATGGATGGCTTGCTAGAACAATGTTGAGTCAATAATGTTAGTAATATAAAAACATGTACATTATGATACACTTTAATTGGATCCTGTTCTTAAGAGTGACACTTCACTGCCTCTTCATCCTACTTTTCTCTCTGATTCATCTTGTCTTAACTAGCACTAGGCAAAAAGAAGAGGAGTTGCCCATTAAATATTTGATGAATGAATGATTATGTGCTACAAATATAGCTACAATTACAGAATTATATTAGGTATCTATGGATATGTACCAAATCCCAAAACTTATTGCCTTAAGAAAAAAAAATCTATCTCACAATTTTTATGGGTCAGAAATCTAACCATGGATTAGTTAGGTCTTCTGGCTCAGGGTTGCTCATATGGCTACAATTAAGATGATAGTTGTGGTCACTAACACTCAAAGTAGGTTGACCCACTTCTAAAATGACTGACAAGGCTGTTGGCTAGATGCAGTTGCTCTCTGGTTATGGCCTGAGGTTGTCCTCAGTGTTTCATTACATGGTCACCTCCAATGAGGCAGCTCACAACGTGGTAGCTAACTTCCATCAGAGTAAGTGAGAAAGAAAAAAACAGTATCAAGAAAGATAGTGTAAGCAGGATGGAAGTCACAGCCTTCTATAACTTTATCTTAGTGTGACATCACATCACTTTTGCCATAATTTATTCATTGGAAGTAAGTCACTAGATCCAGCTCACCATCAAGGGGAAAGGATTATATAGTGTCCATTATCAGTGGTATAAATAATAAAGGCAATAGGCCATTGTAAAGTCAGTAGTCGAGGCCACCATCACAGCCGTCTGGCCCATGCAGGTTCACATTATATTCGGACAGTTGGTAATGAAACAATGCAGCCAAGAACTGGTGAACCATCAGCTTTAATTCTAGCTTGCACCCAGTGGGCAAGCAAAAACACACACTGGGCTCCAAAACCCACTCATTCAGTGCTCACAAAGCTACTGACTTATCCGAGTTTCCTAGAATCAAAGGTTTCTAGCTCACCAGACTTATACATCTCTGTTCCCCATCTCCTCCTACACAAACTCTGCACAAACTGGCTTCTCACTCAGCACTCCACCATCTTGGCTGCTTCTCCTGGCCTCCACGTGGCCTTCTCTGCTCTCCTCTCTAATACTAACCTCAGGAACCGAGCGAGAGTAAGCTCCTGGCCTACCCCACTTTATAGTGTAGAAATCCCAACCTTTAATCCAATCTACAAACAAGGAAGTCTCTGGTACAAAGTCACTTATCTGAGACATACTGGGAGGATTCCTCATGAGAGTGCACCACCCTACATCATCCAATCAGTCAAGGGTGTGGGGAAAAGCTTACTCTTAAAACTAAACCTTAAGCTATAATGACCGGGCCTGCCCACAGCCTGTTCCCCAACACACATTAATATCAACGAACTTCCATGTGGGCAGCGCCATCTTTAACAAAGTGAGCATAATATATTTTATCTGCCCAACAGCCATCTAGTTAAAGAAAGATAACTTTTCATCGAGGTGATCTGAAAAGATTTCATGGCCTTGACATTGGATTTGAGATTTTAAGAGTGGCTTGTACTTTGTTAGAGAAAGACGAGAGGGAGGACATCCATGCAGAAGACTCATTAAACAGTGCAGAGAGAGAACAGGCTAGTCATGTTTGAGTAGCATGATTTGAATGCCCAATAATTAGCTCCACATAACTGCTTATTAAGAAGAGTGAATGGAAATTAGGTTTCCAAGACCCAGTACAAGTAAATGCGTGATAAACATTTTTAAAAAATAAATGTCTAAACAAAGCCCTAGACATGCTTCTATTTATAGATTCAGAGGCTACTCAGATCAAGAAACGAACCTTGCACACGGTTCTTTCCATAATCATCTGACTACTGTGAGCACCCAGGGGTCGAGTGGCTTCCTGAGCCATATGCCACTGTGGGACTGGGGCCTTTCTAACTCTGTCGGCTGTAGATGGGAGATGAGAGGTGTAAAGCCAGTAGTCACAGCCATCATCATAGCTGCCTGGCCAGTGCAGGTTCACATTAGATTCGAACAGTCGGTAATGAAACAACGGAGCCAAGAACTGGTGAGCCATCAGCTTTAATTCTAGCTTGCACCCGGCAGGCAAGCAAAAATACACACTGGGCTCCAAAACCCACTCATTCAGTGCTCACAAAACTACTGACTTATCCGAGTTTCCTAGAATCAAAGGCTTCTAGCTCACCAGACTTATCCACCTGTTTCCCATCTCCTCCTGCACAAACTGTTCCTCAGCACTCTGCCATCTTAGCTGCTTCCTCTCCTCCATGTGGCCTTAATCTGCTCTCCTTTCTCATACTAACCTCCGGAACCAAGAGAGAAAGAGAGAGAGAGAGATCAAGCTACTGGTCTCTCCCACTTATACCATAGAATCAAAACCTTTAATCCAATTATACAAACAAGGAAGTCTCTGTATAATGGGATTCCTCAGGAGAGTGTACCACCCTACATCATCCAATCAGTAAAGGATGTGGAGAAGAGTTTACTCTTAAAACTAAGCCTTAGGCTACAACGACCAGGCCTGCCCACAGCCTGTTCCAGAACACACATTAATATCAACAAACTTCCATGTGGGCAGCGCCATGTTTAACAAAGTGAGCATAATATATTTTATCTGCCCAACAAGAGGCCAAGCACAGAGGGACCTGCTAGCTCAGGTTGGTTCCAGGGTTCTAGGAGAGGACAAATGGGTCAGGCACAAAGGGAGGGTGCCAAACAAAAGGCATTAGTGGTGACAGAATACAAGAAGCTGTATGTTTTCCTGAGTAACATATGTCATCTTCTGTGAATAGCAATACTCACTCATCACCAGTTAAACCTCACTAATTCCTTGTTGGCATGGACCCACTGTGTTATTTCTTATATGCAAGTTTTGGTTAAAACACTTCAGACTTCATGGTATGAGCTTCAAAACATGCCAATTATTTTCTGTCTATGAATAATGATGATGATGATTTTTTTTCGGGGGGAAGGAGTAATAGGTTGAAGATGAGCAGTACTGATGGTGTTTGGGAGTATTATCATCACCATTTTCTTTGCCCAGAATGACAAAGTTGAAAGTTGAGTGTGTGTATGCATGTGCATATACAAACACTTGCCTTTTTATTTTCACAAGAATTTAGTTTTGTTTTCAAGAAGTGATTTGGATACACACCCCATCCCCCTTCCTTTCCTTTTCTGAAGGACTTTGAAGCCTATTCAGTAACCATGGTAGCAAGAGGCGTGTTTTTTCTTTAAAACCAATAAATTTGGAGTTGTGCTTCTGAAGGGACCAATAACAAAATAACAACAGGGAAATCGAAGGAAATGGTGGAATCAGAGGAGATCTAAAATCTGGAATTCACATGGGATGTTCTCCTAGGGCAGTGGTTCTTAACCTGGGTTCTATCGAACCCTAGGGGTTCAATCAGTCGGTATCAGGGGTTCGGAGAAGCCTCTGCCGCGGAGGCCAGAATAAAGTAATACCGTAATTTGGTGTGAGTTCATGCACTTTGTTGGTTTTGTTCTTTGAGCAAGGTGATGTTCATGCACGGCTCATTTTGTGCACCAGTAAAGAAACATATACCTATGTCTTGAATTTGGAAAAAAAAATCATATTTTATTTATCACTAAAGAAGGGTTCGGTGAATGCGCATATGAAACTGGTGGGTTCGGTACCTCAAAAAAGGTTAAGAACCACTGTCCTAGAGTCTGTTTCAGCTGCAGCATATACACAATAGAGAAAGAATTCATTGCTAACGTTAATGCCTTCTCAAAGAGACAGAAGGGCTTTAACTCAGTGATACAAACTTTCTGATTACGTCTGAATTAATAATCAAAGCCACTATGCCTGTCATGAGCCCCAAAGCACGTCATTGTTACTTACCTGAAGGGGTTTTATTTGTTTGGTTTATGTTTTCGGTGGAGGGCTGAGGGCAACTATAAAGGTCAAAATGTTGCTGCCTTTATTAAAAGCTTATTTATTTTCATTTTTAAAAATCTATTGGGTGATGCTGGTTAACATAATTACACAGGTTTTTAGGTGCCCTGTTCAACAACACATCTCTGAGCACATTATGTGTTCACCATCCTCTCCCAAGTCAAGTCTCCATTCATCACCATTTCTGACCCTTTATCCTCCTCCACCCAATTCCTGCCAATCACCACATTGTTGTGCGTGTCCACGAATCTTTCTCTCTCTCTTTTTGGTACTTTATGTTTTTTAAATTTATTTTTAAATTAGTTTTATTAATTTTTAAAAATTATTTTAAAGAAAGAGAGAGAGAGAGAGAGAGAGAGAGAGAGAGAAGGGGGGAGGAGCAGGAAGCATTAACTCCCTATGTGCCTTGACTGGGCAAGCCCAGGGTTTTGAACTCGCGACCTCAGCATTATATATAGGCCGACGCTTGATCCACTGTGTCACCACAGGTCAGGTCTCTTTATTTTTTTTAATCTAACTTTCAATCTTTTGCCTGATACTAATAGCACATTTTCATATTTTCTGTTGTTCTCAGCTATGCCGGAAGGGAGCACTGTGCGCCCGCAGGGACAGGGAATGCAGCAGTGTGAGGCGACCTTCCCACCGCAGGACAGGTCTCCTGGGAAGCAAGCCTCCTGGGCATGCTCCTTTGATGTACAGTCTCTAATGTTCAGAGTATGGGGTTTTACTAACTAGATTTGAGAACACTTCCTTTGCTTTAGGTTTCCTGTCAGTGTGGTTAGTTATTGTGGTAAAGTGGCCAAAGGTTTCAAAATAAATGCCTGCGTTTTTCTGCCTCTGCTTAGGCTATTACGTAAATCTGGAGAAATTTCTTTTCTGTAGCTCGGGAGAAGTACCATTATGTCTGATTAAGCTCAAGATGTAACAGTGACTTTATCTTTTGCTTTTAAATGAACCCAGTATTCAAATGGCCTCGTTTTTCTTTCTTTCCCGTTCCCTTCCTGACCTGTGAGGGTAGCGAGGGGGGAGGGCTGTAGTCACAATTTAAGAGGTTTACCTGCTATCACTTCACCCTGTCTGTGCCAGCCAAGAACACAAGGCTCTAGCAGACATCTTCAAACTTTTTATAAAAACGGCCCACTTTTGCAGTGCTGATCAACCTGGTCCCTACCGCCCACTAGTGGGTGTTCCAGCTTTCATGATGGGCACCGGGATTGGCCCACCATGAAAGCTGGAACAGCGCACTAGTGGGCGGTAGGGACCAGGTAGACCAGCAGTGCAAAAGTGGGCCGTTTTTTTGCCTGACCTGTGGTGGCACAGTGGATAAAGCGTCAACCTGGGAACACTGAGGTCGCCAGTTCAAAACCCTGCACTGGTCTGGTCAAGGCACATATGGGAGTCGATGCTTCCAGCTCCTCCTCCTCTCTCTCTCTCTCTCTCTCTCTGTCTCCTCTCTAAAATGAATAAAATAAAAATTAACAAAAAATGTTTAAAAAAAAAAAGTGGGCTGTTTTTATAAAAAGTTTGAAGACGTCTGCTAGGGTTTCGCCTCCAAAACCAAAGGAATTCAAATCCGGACTATAGCATCGTACAAGCAAGGGCTGGAAGATCATAACTGGCACCTTAGAGAGGAAGGCCTTATTTGCTACTTTCATTTCTTTAAAAGTTTTAAATTTTAAATATTGTTTCCTGGATGTAATTTTCTAAATTTCGTTGGCTGGCTCTTTTGTTTTTTTTTTAACCTATAAGCTTTGAGGAATATTTTGTAGGAATCTGAACCCCACATTTGCCCAAAATGTTGGTTTCTAATGCTGAAATTATCATTATTAATCACCTATGTATAAAAATCTTTAATCAGGCATAAAAATCTGAAAATTTCAATAAGTAATTATAAGGAACTTTATATGCACATGATAGCACAAGCTGAGGGTTGTACTGGTGTTCTGGACTAAGACGTTGGTCTGAACGGCTCAGATGAGGAGACTCACTGGGAACTGTACTTGCGTGCACTCAGGGCGTCTGTCATTTAACCATGGTACGGAGAGCTTAGGGTTGGTCTGCAGGGAGTAACTCAGAAAAATTCCCATTTTTTTCACTGGGAAATATGCTGACCTAGGACAGAAGACTCTCCAGCTAGATTTTTAGTACTGTCATAAACTTGAGCAAATTGTTTCAATTGCCCCATGATACTTAACTTATATTAGATAATATTCTCCTTACTCATCAGGCAGAGGCTTGTGACTATAAGAACTAACTACTTATTATAGACAAAAAGAAAAATATAGGGAAATACAAAGAAGAAATAGAACCACCCCAAATCAGTCTCCCAAACAAATGCACAATTAATATTTTACTGTAAATTCCTTTCTTCACCAATGAAATATATTTGCCAACCATGTGCCACTGGGATTTCAACTTTGTTATAATATGTATATTTACATATATAATTTGAAAATATAAAATGGGCATGACTGTGTTTAATTTCCTATCCTCTCTTTTTCAATTAAGCCCAAGCCTCATAGGGTTGACTTCAGAAAACTTCTTTTTCATGAGTTGCATAACAATGTATCAATTAAGTGGCTATACAATAATTGTTTTAATTCATGGTTCTTCTGATGGTATTTATATAGATTGTTGATTATCTTTTTCTTCGTTTGTATAGTTCCAGTCTCTGACTATTTCCTGAAGGTAGTGCTACAGAAGTTCTTTTACTGGATAAATGGACTTGGGCATTTTTAAGGATTCTGATAATTTTTCAAGTAGGCTGTACCCATCTATGTTTCCTCCAGTAATGCATGAATATGAGACTCTCCCAAAACTGATTTTTAACATCCACCTGTAGAAGATCAGGACAAAGATAGAAATGACCAGGCAGAACAAAATAGCAGGTTATAAGCCTGTTCACTCCTGGGTGCTCTTGGGAACACCGTGGGTGACAGACACCTGAGCTCATGGAGCATGAAGGTTTATTCTCAGGTGGCCTGAGATAATCTCATTTAATGGGCATCAGGTTTCAAGGCTCTTGCCCAAAGAAGATACTCTATCAACATTACTGATGGATGACTGACTGCCCAGAGCTGATGGTATAAAGGCAAACACCAAATAAGAATGAGAGAAAAAAATCCCAGAGAGCAGGGTTTTCTTTCATTTTAGCCAGATCTTCTCTGTGGTTGACTACATCTGCTATATTTCCATTCAAAATGCAAGATTTTGATTGGCGTGGAAATCTGTGTCAGGAAATGCCCCCAAGAGAACAAAACATGTTATCAGGTGATAATGGATGTTAATACTGGAAGCAACATTTGTCTCTTTTTCTTTTTTCCTGATTCTCACTCAACCATAGTCAATTTTAATATGTGTGTCAGGATTCCTGCAATTTATAGAAAATGAAACTCTTTGGGGGAAGATAACACCCGAGTGTCCATATGATTTCATGCTGCAGTCTCAACTTAGATCTAAAGCTAATGTCAGTGTCGCATACATTCTCCTGGAGAGATGTCAACAGACCGTGATGGCTCAAAATGAATGTGTCCCTGTGACTGGTATTTTTGATGTACCTGGCTGTGCTGCTCCGCTCAGAAATCACCCCATTCTGGAATCACACACACACACACACACACACACACACACACACACACACACACACAAAAGAGGCTTGTCTTGTCAGACAGGAATAATGTTTGCTTCACTGAGCACTGTTTCTTAAAATCATTTTTAGGTTTAAAGTTTATTGGTTAACCTTTGTGTCATATCTTATTATGAATAAAAAAAAGTTCAATATAATCTGGTTCCCAACACATACCCCAAGTTTAATGGAATATGGTTGGTTCTTGAAGCTTTCAACTAATTATTATTATTATTATTAGTAGTAGTAGTAGTAGTATACTATCTTTTAGTCTTGATGTTCGTCTCCCAGCAATCATTCTTTTGTTCTTTCACCACCTGATGGTTGAGATACTTGGAGGCATCACGGACACAGCGAGAACAGACACTGGGAGAGGATGTACGTAGACCGCCATAACAAGGATGGAGAGGACGTTAGACTGTGATCTATGAGTGACCATTAAAAGGACCATGGGTGTGCTGCTTGGATGAGTCCAATTTGGGATCAAGATTTGGAGTGGCAATGCCTGTCTTCAGGGAGCTGAAATGTGGTCAGGTGAAGATGTGAAGCTAGTTATGTTCTGAAATCCAGCAAAGGGAGCTAGCTAGCATCAGTGAGAGGGCTCAGCCTCCCAAGTCTCTCTGCCATCTTTCAACTTCCCTCCATCTCAGCTCTCTGACACTCTCGTCTGAGCTATTTGCAGCTCTCACCTGGACTATGACCACAGTGTCATACCTGATCAACCCACTTCACTTTTGCTCCCTTCCAATTCATGCCTTTCCCCTACTTATAGCACTTTGATGGCATCACAGCATTTTAGATAAAGTTTGTCTTTGATGGCCCACACATCCTGAATAATCCTGTTCCTCCTCTCCCTATGGCTACATCTTCTCGCCCCTTAGTCTTTGCCTCAGCCAAGAGTGGAACTCTTGGAAGAAGATGACATTCAAGTGTCCGTGTATTTTATACTGCAACTCAGCAGCATAGTCAAAGCTTCAGATATATTTTTTTCTCTTTGCTTGGAACCACCCTTCCTTC
Source organism: Rhynchonycteris naso (assembly GCA_037038555.1). NCBI lineage: Eukaryota > Metazoa > Chordata > Mammalia > Chiroptera > Emballonuridae > Rhynchonycteris > Rhynchonycteris naso. Next base: position 106,183,698 of record CM073003.1, on the reverse strand, counting down.
TTTAATGATTCCCTTGGCTCTTCTCCATATACTAACTTCCATTCATCCTTAAGACTCCACACACCTCCTTCCTTCTGTCCAGCATTTGTCCCTCTGTTATGAGTGCTAGTGGCACCATCTACCTATTTTCTAGTGCTTTCCTTATACTTACATACACAATATTTGCTCCCACAGCTGCCCTGGCCACTCTGTGGAGGACAAGATTGCTTCTCTTATCCATTATTGTAACCCCTCCTATTTATTCTAAGGGCTAGCACAGGGGTTGACACATGGTAAGATGCTTACTTTGTACATAAATATGTGTGAGGAAATGAGTGGAAGAATAGAAGGAAGTTCATTTTCCCCCAGGTGTCACAATGCTAACACTGACAGCTGTAAGAAGATAAATTGGACTAGCTGTGCTTGGTGGTGATGGGGGTCCTCCATTACTGGAAATATTCATGTAGACCAGCAATTTCCAACCAGTGTGCCTGTTGTAAAGTAGCTGTACCTTAATCTGCGGATTACATAGAGACACCAAGGCAGGATACAGAAGAGATTTTAGGAGGAGATTTATTAATAAGCTGGCTATATATGATTTACACAGGGCATAGCTAACCCAAATTGTGCAGCCTTGATTATAGTCCTGAGGTTGGTTATATAAACATGATCACATACTGGTTGGGGAGAAAAGGAGGAGGAACATGATACAAAAGTCATTTACTGATAAGCTTACATTTATCTATAGGATCTATTAAAAGGAAAAATATTCCTACACATTAAGACTACAAGATAACACAGTAGTGATAAATGTTTTACATATCAAAGACATTCCCAAATCTTCCAAGGTTTACACTTATTTTTGTTGCCACAACAGTGGGAAATGAAAAGTTTTAGCTTAGGATAAGGAGAGAAGCCAGCTGAAATTACCTTTGCTAAAAGTGTTGCGGCTAGCTTTAGTTTACAAATTTTATACATATAAAGAATTTCAAAAGGGATGATCATTAGAAAGCATATAGAATGTTACAGAATGCAGGTTTTTTCAAGCAAAGGGAGTGGGCTCATGATCCCTTACATCACTCTCAGGACTCCCAAGAGGGGAGGAAGAGTTAGAATAAGTGTAGGAATTCTTAATTAAAATATGAAAACATTGTCTCCTAAAGGATCTTATTGAAGGGGAAGAGGAAATTTTCAGATAACTTTTATCTTCTTTGCTGTCTAGCAAGTGGCCTTAGTCCTTCCGGAGAACTATAGTTAAACTATGATTAGTTACTAACTTTTGCCTCTTTAATCTCTTTCTCTAGATTTTATTTTTTTCTTTTCAGAAAGGAGGGGTAAGGGGGCCTGACTCTTCCTTTGAAAATACTAATGTTAACAATTTTTGCATTTCTTCGGCACCTTATCACATGCTGCAAGAATTTTTAAAACATATAAAACCTGACTATTTACTCAAGAGCACTGACATCTTTTCCCTTAGATTGTCAAACAAAAAAATGACAACAGCCAACACAGCAATAGCCATATGGAGTGAGTGAGTCAAAATGATATCTTTTTGTTTTTTGTCAGATTGGCGTGTGTGTGTGTGTGTGTGTGTGCGTGCTGTAGAATTTTAGTCATTAGTTTACGTGTGCCATGAGATAAAAATGTAAGGATGAGACAGACAGCACTCAATTTCCAGGAGTACAGGCTTTTATTAGAGAAGAAAGAGTCCTGCTGGGCACACTTCTCTGGGAGGAGGTCACCAAGCAGACTTTGGGGGCAAATTTTATTGGGTAGTAAAGACCCTCGAGCAAGTGGGCGTTGAGTCAGAAGTTCTGGTATGTCCCCATCTGCAGTTTTATGGTTGCTTCTGCCTCAGGGGCGATAGTCCAGTAAGTAAGGGTGAGGTCAAAGAGACAGGTGAAACAGCAAAAGGGCAGTTAGAAGTTCTGATAAATTCATGTATCTATCCTTTCTCAACTTAGTTGTATGACAAAAAGAAAAGGAGGTGGAGGGAAGGAAAGGATATGATGTCCAGGAAGGAGGTTTGTCTTGGGCCGGCCATCTTCTGGAGCTACTTCCTGCTGTTATCCCTATTGGGGACCTCATTCGTGGACCTCTCCCTGGGGAAGTTGGAATAGGGGTTTGTAAAGCCAGTAGCCAGGGCCACCATCACAGCTGCCTGGCCCATGCAGGTTCACATTAGATTTGGACAGTCGGTAATGAAACAACAGAACCAAGAACTGGTGAACCATCAGCTTTAATTCTAGCTTGCACCCAGTGGGCAAGTAAAAACACACACTGGACTCCAAAACCCACTCATTCAGTGCTCACAAAGCTACTGACTTACCCGAGTTTCCTAGAATCAAAGGTTTCTAGCTCACCAGACTTATACATCTCTGTTTCCCATCTCCTCCTGCACAAACTCTGCACAAACTGGCTTCTTCCTCAGCACTCCGCCATCTTGGCTGCTTCTCCTGACCTCCACCACATGGTCTTTCTCTGCTCTCCTCTCTAATACTAACCTCAGGAACCAAGAGAGAGAAAGCTCCCAGTCTGCCCACTTTATAGCATAGATTCAAAATCTTTAATCCAATCTACCAACAAGGAAGTCTCTGATACAAAGTCACTTATCTGAAGCATAATGGGAGGATTCCTTATGAGAGTGCACCACCCCACATCATCCAATCAGTCAAGGGTGTGGGGAAAAGCTTACTCTTAAAACTTTCATGTGGCAGCGCCATCTTTAACAAAGTGAGCATAATATATTTTATCTGCCCAACAGGGTTGTAGAAAAAGGGTCTTGAGTTTTGGTGGTGTTAAGTGGGTGTTGGGCAGATAAAATATATTATGCTCACTTTGAGCTTGCTCTCTCTTGGTCAGAATCTAGCATTAATTCTAGGTGCAAGCTAGAATTAATGCTGATGGCTCACCAGTTCTTAGCTCCATTGTTTCATTACTGTCTGTCTGAATCTAATGCGAACCTGCATGAGCCAGGCAGCCAGCCCTGTTGGTGGCCATGAATACTGGCTTGACAGTGGGTAGGGTAAAGGAACCGCAATGATGGGAGGTTTGTTTAAAAAGGCACAGAGAAATCAGTGAGAAGTGCTGTATACAAAAGTGAGGTTGAGAACTTGGCTGCCCTGTTTGATGAGTCCTAGCCATGAGAAAGGTTGAGAGTGGGAAGAGGTATAGAAGAGAAGTGAGGGAAGGGGGTAGCGAAACGTGTGAGAGTTTCGATGCAGCAGTGTGCTGGGGGTAAGGAGGACGGAGGTAGGAGTGTTGCTGGATTTAGATTAGAACAGGGCTGAAAAGAGAATTCAGAATTCTCAAGAAAAATGATATGAATTTGTTTTAATTGAGAGGGTGATAAATGAGCTAAAGCCTTATGAGTAATAAGGTCCTATAGGTTGTGAGGAGGCTTGATGATGACTTTTGTCCTAATGAGAGCTTTTTTGTTCTTGAGGGCTAACAGGCCTGCGGCTGCCAGAGCTCTGAGGCAGGGTGCCCATCCCTTACAAGTGGAGTCTAACTGTTTAGAGAGATAGGCAACTGGTGCAAAGGAGGGTCCCTTTTGATGTCCAAGGACCCCAAGGGCAAGTCCCTGTTTTCCTGTAACAAAGTATGAATTCTGAGTTTAAGTCTGAAAGCTGTAGGGCAGGTGCTTGGAAGAGAGAAAGTCTACAAGGCATTGGAGTGTGGTCACATTTTTACACTTTGCAGCTAGAGTTTAAGTCCTAGTGACCACTGCTTATAGCTGGAATTAGCAGCAGGTCCCAGCCTACAATAGGCATGGGGCATTGAGACAAGAGGAATAAAAAGACACTATACATTAAGTAAAGCAGCAAAATCAAATTGTCAATACCCACAGTAGAGATCTTTGAGGGATAAATAAAACTCAAATAATTCAGGTAAGGCATAGTAGATGGCCCTTGTGTTTACAAGAAATGAGATAAATTAATCTGCTACTTGGAAGAAATACCTTAGGCTTGTAAACGATGTCCTTAGGCCTTCAGTGGCAATTTCCAGCATGCTGGGCAAGGTCAGGTCACAGGTAGCTGGAGCAGGGCTAGAAGAGACTGAACTCTCCCTCCATGGAGCAAAGGGGCAGCTTACCTTCTCATGTCCCTCTTTCCACAGCGAAGATGTGTCCCTTGGTGGGGCTGAGAAGCCTTGCAGGCTTCAGTTCAATGACCTTTCTTTCCACTTTTGAGGCAGGGCCCTGATGGAATCCTATGAAGTCCTTTAGGGCACTAGAGCCTTTAAGAGAGTATGCCAAAAGCTCGTATTTCCTGACCTCTTTTGGGCCTTATTTGTCTGTTCTGTTATTACCTTGGTCATTATAGACCTTAAAAGCCATGCTCAGAAGATCTCACTGAGGGGCTTGAGGGTCCTTATTTGTTTATATAACTCTTGGAAAAAGACAAAAGCAACATTATTAGCTGGATCAATTCAAGAAAAATAGGTTTGGGTGTCTCCTTAAGAATTCCAGAGTCTCTTCGCTGCTAAATGATTTAGTACATTAGTATTTAAAAGAAATTTTAACAAAAGTATGATAGAATAGATTTGCAAGAGTTTTAAGATATGACTTATTGATACAACAAGGGATTCTTGGTATAAACTACCTAGCTGGCAACGAGTGAGGTACTTTCTTTTGACTCACAGTAATTTTCAAGGGTGGGGTGGATGCCTGAGGGGGAATCAGGCTCCAAGAACTGAGAGCTTGCTGCTTTTACCCTTTTTTTCCCTGCAGTTTGTCTTGTAGTCACGCTTCTTAGCAAGACAATGGAACTTCTTCCAAGCAGGCTTGAATTAATCCTTTTGCTCCAGTGTTTGGAGAAACATTTTCAATTTGTGGACTCTGCTTTTCTTTCATTTAAATCGCTTGCTTGCCAGCCCTTTTTGTATCGAGCAAGTATTTCAATGCAAGAGGGCGGCATGCGGCCCCTGAGGCCGTTTATCCGGCCCCCCGCACTTCCAGAAGGGGCACCTCTTTCATTGGTGGTCAGTGAGAGGAGCACAGGATGCATCCGCACCCATAGTTCCCATTGAAATACTGGTCAGATTGTTGATTTAAATTTACTTGTTTTTTATTTTAAATATTGTATTTGTTCCCGTTTTTTTTTTTTTTTTTTTTTTTTTTTACTTTAAAATAAGATATGTGCAGTGTGCATAGGGATTTGTTCATAGTTTTTTTTTTTTTTTATAGTCCGGCCCTCCAATGGTCTGAGGGACAGTGAACTGGCCCTCTGTGTAAAAAGTTTGTGGACCCCTGATCTGGAGTTTAAAAGTTCTAACCGATGCTACCTATTACAAATCTAAGACTTGTTCCAGGAGAACTTAAGAATTAGTGCACCAATAAAACAAAAATATAAGACAGATAGTTAACTAGCACCCGGAATAAGAGGGTGTTTGACTATAGAAATATTAATTATTACACAGGACAAGGGGAAGAAGAAGCCTATTAAACCGAGTGTAAAGCCAATAGTCATAGCCAAGGCCACTATCACAGCCACCTGGCCCGTGCAGGTTCACATTAGATTCGGACAGTCGGTAATGAAACAATGGAGCCAAGGACTGGTGAGCCATCAGCTTTAATTCTAGCTTGCACCCGGTGGGCAAGTAAAATCACACAATGGGCTCCAAAACCCACTCATTCAGTGCTCACAAAGCTACTGACTTATCCGAGTTTCCTAGCATCAAAGGTTTCTAGCTCACCAGACTTATTCACCTCTATTTTCCATCTCCTTCTCTCTGCACAAACTGGATTCTTCCTCAGCACTCTGCCATCTTGGCTGCTTCTCCTCTCCTCCATGTGGCCTGAATCTGCTCTCCTTTCTAATGCTAACCTCAGGAACTGAGAGACAGACTATAAAGTCTGTCCAACTTTATAGTGTAGAAATCCAAACCTTTAATTCAATTTACAAACAAGGAAGTCTCTGATACAAAGTCACTTATCTGAGGCATAATGGGAGGATTCCTCATGAGAGTGCACCACCCCACATCATCCAATCAGTCAAGGGTGTGGGGAAAAGCTTACTCTTGATACTAAGCCTTAGGCTATACCGACCTGGCCTGCCCACAGCCTGTCCCCCAACACATATTAATATCAAAGAACTTGAACGTGGGCAGCACCATCTTTAACAAAGTGAGCATAATATATTTTATCTGCCCAACACCAAGGAAAGAAAGAATTTGATCTGTGGTGGTAGGTGGTTGGAGACTGCAGAGGGTCTGAGTTCGATTTAGGGTGAGATTTCAGGTGGTGGGGGTTAAGGCGATGCCCAGATAGACTACGGATTAAGAGTGAAGTTGAGCCTTAGCAGAGAAGACACGATATTCCTTTATGGTGAGAAAGTTAAGGAGGGTGGTGGTGTGTCTCCTTGAGTCAGGCAGGGAGAGGCTGCAGAGGAGTAGGTGATTTATATATTGTAAGAGAGTACTAGTTTTGATATTGCATGCTGCTAAATCCTGAGCTAGTGCCTGCCCAAACAGATGTGGGCTGTTTTTGCACCCCTGGGGTAAAACAGTCCACGTAAATTGTAGGGACTACTGGATGGAGGAGAATTACTGCCTCATTGATTAGGTAGAAGTTCTGGTAGGAGGTGATAAGACCCTGAAGGTTTTCAAATAGGAAAGGTGGGATATTGCAGGGAGAGTCCATGGGGATGAGTAAGCCTTGGTTTAAGAGGTGGGTAATTATTGGTTTAAGGCCTTAGAAACAGACACAGTTACACATTAAACAAAGATTTTACATAGTGTGCATTTTCTGACAAAGATACAAAACAGATTATTTACTCACACTAACTTAATAGACAACTCTGCCTTTTAAGCTTTTCAAGATGGCAGAGAGTTGTCAGCATAGAGGGGAGGAAGAGAGAAAGCAGACGGATGGACAGTGCGAACAGCTGGATGGAAAGAAGGAGGGTCAGAATCTTCAGGAGTGGGAGGAGGAGGTTGAAGTCCTGGTGCCACGTGGTCAGAGGAGTCAAAAAGATTTAGAGCTCTGAGGAGAGGGGGAAGGGGACAAGGGGGAGAAAGGCACCCCTGGCCCGCAGCCTGTAAGGAGGAAGGTGGGGTCGAAGAGGAGACAGAGAAGCAGTTTGTAAGGAGGGGGGGAGGGGTTTAAGAATGCAGTGGATATGGACAAGGGTGGTGGATACGGGGTGGGGTGGGGAAGGGGAGGTTGGGATAGGGAGGAGGGGAGGGGCACAGGGAAAACCAGATAGAAGGTGACAGAAGACAATTTGACTTTGGGTGACGGGTATGCAACACAATTGAATGATAAGATAATCTGGAGATGTTTTCATTGTACATATGTATCCTGATTTATTGGTGTCACCCCATTAAAAATTAATAATAATAATAATAATAATAAATAAAAATAAAAAAAGAAAGAAAGAAAGAAAAAGAATGCAGTGGAGAAGGGAGGGGCCCCTGGCCAGCAGGAAAGGAGAAAGAGAGATTGGTATGTGCAAGTGAATGAGAAACAGAATTCTGCAAAGGGAAAGGGCTCTCTGGAGAGAAGAGACTGGAGTGAAAGAGATCTGCAGAGGGACCAGAGAGAGAGATTCCGAGAGAGGGGTGCCCCCGGGGGTCAGGCAGGAGTGGGAACAAATTGGGAGTCCATGAAGAAGAAAAGATTAGGAGCAGAAATTTTAGGTGAAGAGATTTTAGGCCAAAAACGACCTGACCTGCGTGTAGAACAGGAGGCACAGAGATTAAGGACAGGAGCGAAGGTAGCAGAAAGAAAGCTTGTATGTGAGGAATTTCTGTGACACCTTCCCAGTCCGGTGGCAGAGATTGTTTAGGTCTTGGAGGATGTTAATATTTAAAATTCCATTTTCGTGCCAGTGGGAGCCATTATCTAGTCTGTACTGAGGCGATGCTGTGTACAGAGACCGAGTTTGGTGAGTTTTTTTAAGAGGCATCCCAAAGGAATTTGGTGTGATGGTCTAGCTTGTGAAGAGCTCATCGTGGAGAACAGTGAGCAAGAGAGGACATCCCTACCTCTTGTCACAGTCTCAAGAGGAGAAAATCTCCGAGAAGAGGAATATCTGAGACAGAGGTCATCACCACCTGTCAAGGAACCCATGAGAGTGGAGAGGTTTGGCTAGGTGCCGAGACTTTCATAGAGGGTGACCGAGTCGAGCAAACCCCTCAGAGCATGAGGCACATCACAATAGACCACGAGAAAGAGAGTCAGAGGCCAAATTTGAAGAGTCAACTGGAGAAGGAAAAGGGGGAGAAACTCCTTACCTCCTGGTCAGCAGGGGTTCGGGACAGGGTTGGACTGCCAGTCGCTCAACCGTGCTCACATAGCCGAACAGAATCAGGGTGTTAGCCCAGACAAGTTGCCGCTCTCCACTGCTTCCCTGGTTGTAAGTTCGGCCGGCAAGGGGATTGTCCAAGCAGCCAGTACTTCGTCCTCGGTTTCGGCAGATGTAAGGATGAGACGGCACTCGATTTCCAATAGTAAAGGCTTTTATGAGAGGAGAAAGAGTCCTGCCGGGCACAGTTCTCTGAGAGAAGCACACCAAGCAGACTTTGGGGGCAAATTTTATTGGGTAGTAAAGACCCTCGAGCAAGTGGGCGTTGAGTCAGAAGTTCTGGTATGTCCCCATCTGCAGTTTTATGGTTTCTTCTGCCTCAGGAGTGATAGCCCAGTAAGTAAGGGTGAGGTCAAAGAGACAGGCAGAAAGCAAAAGGGCAGTTAGAATTTCTGGTAAATTCATGTATCAGAAAAAGGTTAGAAATCACTGATGTAAATGTAGGAAACCTCTTAGTGGCATTTGAAGCATCCAGTGGGACAACTGAACTATACCCCTTAGTTGCTCTTTCAAGCCTATAGAATTTCAGTAATTCTGTGATTTGTAAATTATTTTAAAGCTTCTTTTCTTGGGGAGGGGGCAGAGTAAAAGAAATTCTGATAAAAAGGTTAGTAAAAAAGAGGTTAAATATTTGACCAAAGATGAATGTTTTGAACATCCAGTCCAGGCAGAAGGGTTTGTGCATTGTGTGACTGCTATGTCCCTGAGTGTCAGTGAGAACGACATTTATTCAACAAATGTTTTCTCTGCTGGAGGCACAGCAGAGGAAAAGAAAACAAGGTCCTTCCCCTTAAAAAGCTTCATTAAAGTAGGCAATAAACACAAGATACATGAATAAAAAATTAAGTAATAATAGACAATGGTAAGTAGGGAGACAGGCATGGCTTTCTTAGATGGACTAATCAGAGAAGGTGGCCTGTTAGGTGAGTTTGAATGACAAGAAGGAGAAGCTGTGTAAAATCTGAAGGAAGAAAATGATGGACAGAATGGACCCCTAGACAAAAGTCCTAAGGCAGAAGCAAGCTTGGCAGGTTGGAAGTGGAAAGTAGATGACAGCATCCACGGTTCAGGGTGAGGAAGAAAAGGGGGGTACAGGGTGAGGTATCGGGGATGGGTGAGACCAGATCAAGTCTGAGTTGTCATTATGGTGAAGACATTGAATTCCCCCAAATGAAATGGGAAATCGAAAGGGTCTTGAGTAGACAAGTTACATCCTCGGTATTTGTTTTTGCCCTCATATCCTTGTATTAATACCCTTTTAGATCTGTCTTCCCTGGGACTCACTCTTGTGCCTTCCGACTTTCCTCACACATATTTTCCCTTCTTTCCTAGTTGGAAACAGAAGAGTTCTGTTTGTGCTACTCAAAGCTATTCTGAATACTTATCTTTGAAAGTATTGGCTTAAAGGAAAGTATTGTTAGAAGCTGGAAACATGGTGTAAAAGCTCAGTTTAAATCAATAAGAACAAAAAGCTATTTAATGTGTCAACTTATATATCTTAAAATTCCCTACCCTCTTTTATGTAATTATAGAGAAATCATGTTTTCTCCTTTAAGACCTTTTATAGAGAAGGTAAACCTCATATAAAATAAAATAATTCAACCACATCTTGCATGACTACCCAAAGTCCAACACTTCTAATATTTCAGAATATTTTCAGAGCATGCCTCTATGTCCTGACTGATGTCCTCTGTTCTTGCTCTGGACTGTTGCTCCTAGATCCTCCCTCCCACACCTCCCGTCACTTCTGGATGTTTTGTCTCCACTTCTTCGTGTCATCTCACTCTCTTCCTTTTCTTTGCCTTAAAACATTGACATGGATCCTTCTTTCATTCCCAAGACAGTGCTAATAAAGGCTAAAACCATGCTGTAGTGGATAATAAACTTCACATAAAACCTGGAAGTATTATAAAGTATGTCAATTTGGATGAGAATAGTTTGGCTCAAATGAGCTGTCACTGATCCCTGAATCAATCATCCATCATCTATCAGACAGCTTCTTTTTGACTGTTGTTCACTAAGGGCCCAGACTGTTGCCATCACTTATCATTGTAGCCTACAGTGTTTGTATTACATTATCTCTATCCATGGCTGTGGGTCAAATAAGTTTGTAAATATGATATATATGTTTGCTCACTTATAGTTTGCATTGGGTGTGGAAGACAGGCTGTAAGCAGGCAGGGTTGTTATAGCCTAAGGCTTAGTTTTAAGACTAAGCTTTTCCCCACACCCTCGACTATTGCATGATGTGGGGTGGTACACTCTGGTGAGGAATCCCATTATGCCTCAGATAAGTGACTTTGTATCAGATACTTCCTTGTTTGTATATTGGATTAAAGGTTTTGATTTCTACACTATAAAATGGGGCAGACCAGGAGCTTGCTCTCTCTTGGTTACTGAGATTAGCATTAGAGGGGAGAGCAGAGAAAGGCCACATGGAGGATAGGAGAAGCAGCCAAGATGGTGGAGTGCTGAAGGAGAAGCCAGTTTGTGCAGAGAGAAGGAGATGGGGAACAGAGGTGAATAAGGCTGGTGAGGTAGAAACTTAAGATTCTAGGAAACTCGGATAAGTCAGTGGCTTTGGGACTCCTGAATGGAAAGAGAAGTGTTTTACCACTGTGTGTATTTCTTACTCGCCGGGTACAAGCTAGGATTATAGCTAATGGCCCACCAGTTCTTGGCTCTGTTGTTTCATTACCGTCTGTCTGAATCAAATGTGAACCTGCACGGGCCAGTTGGCTGTGATGGTGGTTGTGGCTACCAGCTTTACAATGGCCAAGTTAGCTAATATCTAATAGAAATCTGAATGGCAGCAGTATGACCAAAAGGATGCTCTAAGGACTTCTCTTGTAGGAAAAGGAAGATGCTGCCCTAGAGACTTATTCACATCTCCAAAATAAAGTTTTGTCATTTTTAGAGTAGCCAGCTTACCTCCTGTTTCTAGCCATCACTGCCTCAGAAGCTTGGATGTTGGTCTGAGTACTGCGCTGATATCCTTAAAGAGTGCAGGCTTCAGTTAACGCTCTACTTGAGTTTTAAAAGCACCCGTTTGCAAAGATCAATGTCCTTGATGTGGCAATCAGCCCAGAGCTTTTCACACCTCACTGTCAGTGTCCTCTGTGACTGCCAGTCAGCCCAAGCAAACTTGTGACCAAGCAGAATGCCAGAGCCAGACACAGAGAGGAGGGGCTGTGTTCTCTGCTCAGCCAGCATGGGGACCAAGTGGACCAGCTCCCCCTGTCTCACCCATCCAGCCGGGCCAGTCCAAATTCCACACCCCTGTAAAAGCCTTTGAGAAATACTTGTGTGTTAAGCCCTGTACTAAGAACTTGAGACATTTTATCCCATTTGGTTCTCACCACCACTCTAAGACACAGGAATTACTCATTTTACAGAGCAGAAAATAAAAGCTTGGAAGTCAGTGGCTCAGCCAAAGTCACACTGGGCTCATGTGCCTAGGTTGATGCGCCACAAAAATTCTAGCTTTACTGCTTTTTGTAAGGCTTAATTGTAAACCTCTCTAGATTTCTTTGGCCTTCACTCACCGTTCACTTCTCTCAACTCCAACACCGAGTGTTGCTGGAACCACTTGGCACTCAACTGTGGCTCACTTTGTACTGCTCTCTGTTCAGTTAGTGCATGCTTACCTAGTTTTCTCGGTTGGGTTGTATGATCGCTCTTCCCTGACAGACGTGGTATGTACAGCTAAGCCACGTGCACTTGAGGAGCTCAGGGAAATCCCTCGGAATTCTCCTTTGGAATCTCCCATGATAACCAACACCAGACAAGGGGCCATTTGGTGGGAATCAATTGGGAGGCAAAGTAATGTGGAGTTGAGTTTGGCCTAATACTCAGAGCATCACGATTCTTGTCTCATCTCCCACTCTAGCTAATTCTTTGGTGGTAGGTAGTTAAACTCCTTGGAGTTTTAGTTTCCTCACGTATAGAAAGGGGATAATAAATGTCACCTCATTGACTTGTTGGGACTAGGCCTAAAGATGCTTCAGGAACTCTTGTGTGCTATTCACACACGAGAGATTATCTTCTTCAGCATCAGTGGCTTTATTACCAATTTTGACCAACAAGAATGACATGTCTCAGTGATCGTATCTTCTCTGTAGACCACCACATTCTTTTTGCATAGAATTTCTTCTTGTTTTAACACCCCATGACTTTCTCCTTTTGGTGATGGTGTGAATGTGGGGAAGTGGTCCGGGAGCTGTGTGGGTAAGACCTTCCAAAGTGAGAACGGAGGCCTTACACTCAAAGGGCTTATCACTCACACCCCGCTTGCCAGCAACAGGATCGCATCTCACACGGGGGCTGTCTGTGTCTCCAGGGAAGAGGCGGTGTGCTTATAAAAGTCATGTTGTCACCAGTGCAGATGGAGAAATGCCACTGTCCGTGCGTTTATGGTTCTAATGACTTTTTCAGATATCATGTGTCTAGGTTAACTCACAACTGTATGCCTTTGAACTCTTGTCCCAAAGACTAAAATAATAACATCTGAAGATAACTATACTGCTCACAAACATTAGGGGATATTTCAAAATGAATGTGAAGCGATAAAATATCCCCTAATTTTTGTGAGAAATATATTTTCTTCTATTCCTTTATTTCAAAGTATGTTTTTCCCCCCAAGATATCTTCCCCATACCCCAGAACACAAATTCCTTGGTATTTTTCTCTCCTCTTCTGACAAAAAAATAAATAAAGTGTGAATGAGGGCATGTTTAACAGAGGTGGAAATGGAACAAACGTAGTCACAAACTGACTGATAAAAAGCAATTGTATTTAACACACAATGGAATCTCTTAGAGTGCTAAAAGGGTCTAGAGGTTCCCACCAATAGTATTAGGTATAAACTTCAAGTTGTTATGACATTGTGTCTCTGAACCTTGTAGGTTGCAGCCTAATGTCTTAAATAAACCGAAGCAAAGTAGATCAGGAGCTCAGAAAGGGTTGGCTTCTTCTCCAGGAAAGGTGGTAGGTAGTTCCAAAAATTATCTTGAATACTAAAGTGCTTAGAAAGTGAAAATCTTATTTTCTTCAGAGAAAACTGCTCTTACTTCCTTAAATATTTTTAAATGCCTAATTTCTTCCCAGAAATGTGAAGCTAAATGGAAAAGTCAGGGGAGTTGAAAGGACTTTGGGCGGGGGAGGGGGGAGGAGGACACAGCCCTCACAAATATCAGTTCTTCTCTGAGTTATCTTTGAAACACATATTATGTCACAGTTTGTTCAAGTTCTTGCTCCAAATTGCAATGGCACCAAAATATTTATGGTAAATAGTTTCCATTCTTTAGTCTGGATTCCAAAATCTTTCACAATTTGTCTCTGGACCATCCTTCTGGTCTTAACCCTTCCTCAGATCCTCTCAGTAACCTGTCTTCTGACCATACAAGTCACCTATCCTGTTCTCAACCATTCAAACAACTTTAAATCTCCTTGCTGTTTATCCCATGTTCCCCCAGCTTGAAAGGATCTTTTAGATATTGAACTCTGTTCATATTTAAAGTCCCCCTTGAAATGCCACTTTCTTTACAACATTATTCTTGAATTCCCAAGTGGAATATTCACCCCATATTTAATGTTTAGTTAGCTCATTATTTACACCATTATGGAGTATGTCATTCTGACTTACTTAGAAGTTGTGAACCATCTGTCTCCATCCCCCCTTTATTTGAAAATACAATTGTAATAAAGCGGGTTGGGCTCACTCTTTCACTCACCCACTGAACAAAAACTGAATTGATCCTTATTAATAAACTAGTGTCTCTGTGTCTTGCTTAATTCCTATCGAAACACGTATTTGAGAAAGCTGTCTTCCCTTTTTGATCACAAGCCACTTGAGGATAAAAACCACATTACTTAACTTTGAATTGCTTAGTTTTTTTCAGTGGTGGGTAGTGAATGAACGGATAGATAGAAGGATGGATGGACATCAGGCTTAGGCAATAATAGAAAATTGTGGGATAAACTATGAATTCAGGGTCCTCTCTTTACTTTGCCTTAAGACAATTACTTTTGCTTGGGACCATTGCAGTGTGTGAGCTGAATATCTGTTAGTTTTGTCATTATTTTTCTGTGTTTCATAGTCCTTCATTTGGAGAACTCACTCTTATTCATTCTGTAACAATCTACTTAGTCACGAGGCTCAGATGGACCTATTCCCAAATACTGGCACATGACCCAGGCTTAACAGAGTACTCCATTTGCTCATGTGCAGGGATAGAAATGAGAGCCAAGCATGAACAGATAGATTTCTGCCAAGACATTCAACAGAGTCAGCAGGGAAGACTCTGTTCTGGGAGACTGTGCGTATGAGGTTGATGGGAGCTGGAGCCACAGCAGCCTTTGTTCCCACAGTCAGAGGAAGAGCTCATAGAAGAAGAATAAAGCCAGGCTGGGGAAAAGAAAAGCAGAATTTAGGGATAGACGGAGAGGGAAAAATTCAGATACTGTGTTTGGAATCATGAGGTCTAGTCAAGCCTACAACCACTTTTCGGAGTGTGTGTAAATAAATATGGGAATTTATTAAGAGTAAATTCCCTTATTTATTGTTCTATATTAGTTAATGTTCAATTACTGTTGCTTGGAAGCAAAAGAATTCTAATGAACATAAAAGGACCTAAAGAAAATGTCCCAATATTGTCACTTTTTATAATAAATGCTTGGATCTCTGAGAAAAATCACTGAAATCAATTGGAAATTTGGTCAGCCACTAGGGTAAGGGGTAAAACTCCCTCAAAAATTAATGCGTATAATATCTATACCTCCATGCTTTCCCCTCAGTCCTTTCAAGTCTTTTTTAAATTCCTTGCTTTTTCCCTAGTTTTATTGAGATATACTTGACATACAACATTGTATTAGTTTAAAATATAGGTATAATGTTTTTTATATGTATATATTATAAAATAATCACCACAATAACTTTAACCTTTATCACTTTACATAGATACAGGATTGTTTTTAAATTGCAAAGTTCTGGAAGTCCTTTTATTTCAGTTTTTAAACTAAATCTCCTATTTCTTTCCCCAACACATCTCTTATGTTCTCTCTCCATAATGCAGTGGTTCTTAACCTTTTTTGAGGTACCGAACCCACCAGTTTCATATGCGTATCCTCCAAACCCTTCTTTAGTGATAAATAAAATATGATTTTTTTTTCCAAATTCAAGACATAGGTATATGTTTTTTTTACTGGTGCACGAAATGAGCCATGCATGAACATCACCTTGCTCAAAGAACAAAACCAACAAAGTGCATGAACTCACAACAAATTACGGTATTACTTTATTCTGGCCTCCGGGGCAGAGGCTTCTCCGAACCCCTGAGACCGACTCATTGAACCCCTAGGGTTCGATAGAACCCAGATTAAGAACCACTGCCATAGTGACTATTATAACTCAAACCAGCATCCTCTCTCACCTCCATTCCAACAGCAGCCTCCGAACTAGACTCTTGTTCTCTAATCTCTTGACACTTGACTCTCTTCCCAAAGCCAGGATGGTTTCTCTGAAATACCTGGGCATCATGGCAGACTTTTACTTGAAGCAAATCATTGTCTCTCATTACTCCCAGGGGAAAAAGTCCCAAGTCCTTCAGCTTGATTTACAGCCTCTACCTTTCTGTTCATCTTTATCTTCTTCAACTCTCTCTCACCTTCCTTCAGCCACATTGACTTTTATTTATTTCTTAATCCTTTCAATGTGTCATACTCTTACTTCATTCTAGGATTTTGCATATTCTGTTCTCTCTGCCTGGAATGCCCTCCCATTAATTGTTCTCTAAAGTAGTTTCTACTCCTTTACAGTAGACCGAATAATGCCCCCCCCAAATTCATGTCCACCTGAAATCTTAGAATCAAATCTGATTTGTAAATAGCGTCTTCTTGGGTATAATTAAGATAAGGGTTGAGATATTTATACTGGGTTAGGGTAGGCACTGAATCCAAAGAGAATATCTCAAAGAGAATATCTTTATAAGAGACAGAAAAGGACATACAGAGACAGAAGAAGGCAAGAAGATTGGAGTGATGCATTTATAAATCAAGTGACACCAAGGTTTACCTGCAACCATGGGGAACTAGGAGAGAGGCATGAGACAGTTTCTTTCTCTGAGGTTCCAGAGAGACCCATGCTATGAACACGACGATTTCAGATATCCAAGCTCCTACACTGTGAGCTTCCATTTTGTTGCTTTAAGTTACCCAGTTTGTAGGACTTTATTACAACAACCCTAGGACATTAATACAACTTCCTATGGATATCACTGTACATGGTACCTCCTTATACCACTAGTCTGAATGAAGTATCCCATTGATGGGTTGCTCTAGAATTCTCTATTTTATCCACTTCTCTGTGTTAAAATCTTCTGTTCTGCTTGTCCAGTAAGCTCTGCTACGTACCCAGGACCTGTCACAATGGCCAACATGTCATGGGTTTCCTAAGCATGCTTTGATTAATTTCTGGTGTCTTATTCCCCTCTGTCCTTTTGGCACCTAGTAAAGAGGCAGCTACATAACAAATGCTCCATAATATTTGCTCAGTGATGGCTTCTGTGGTTAGCCATGCCATAGCCCATTGCCTATGGCTCCCGCTGATTTCTGTCCCCACTAGAGTATAAAGCTTGTCCAGCAGGAATTCCATCTGCAAAGTCCCTCTGAATTCCACACGCCCTTCTTCTGCATAACTGAAAGTAGTTTTCCAAAACCCCATGAAGCCTGTTTAACAGGCGTTCTTGTCTCCAATTTGGGAGGGGGGGTAATTTTATGACTAGACAGTCATGATAGAACAGAGACGTTTTAATTCCATATTCATCATTCCTGCCACTGTATCCTAAGACCCTATTAATATTAGGACAAAGGCATCCCCGTCCTTCAATTGTCCATTTAATCAAAATGCTTTTATTTCACTTCATGATAAGTGATGAGAAAGCCACGGGGAGAAATGAAGCCAGGTGACAGGAAGTGTGGGGCCGTGGGATTCGAAGGGCGTCAATCCCTGGAGAGTCATTTGAGCTCTCATCAGTCTTCCTAAACATTTCTGCTCATGTCCTACCTCGTTAGAAACACATTATGAAGCTGGCAAGCTAGTAGTTAATGTAAAAACGAAACGGAAAATGGAGAAGACAGACCAGGGTGTGCAGACTTGTCCTGAATAAAACAAGAGACCACGTGATTGTGGATGGCGTGAGTCAGTCGTGTACAAAGGCGCGGAGCTGGCCAGCGCCCAGAGCAAGCGCAGCTGAGAGAGGGAAGCAGAGAACCCTGGGAGTGGAGAGGCGGGGAAAGTAGCAAAATGGTTTCATTATTATTTTTCTCTTTCAAACCTTCCATTGGAGGAGTATTTGGAGGCTAGTCAGACCTGGGATTTCCAGAATACTCCTGAGATAAATAAATGATGTTCGCTCTCTTTGTGTGGAATAAAGTCTCACACACACACACATCTTCTAAGAAAATCTTTTATAAAAGTAAGACTGAAACATAGAATGTGTCCAAACAGCAGAGACCCTTTGGGGATGGAAAAATACAAGCCAATGTGTCTGTTAAGGAGTCCCCGTGCACATCTCTTCCAGGTGGGAGACCATCTGGTTAGCAGCACGGACTTTGTAAATTTCTGGTGTTTTTTTTTAAAGCCTTTATTTATTCATTTTAGAGAGAGAAGAGAGAAAAGAGAGGAAGGGGGAGGAGAAGGAAGTGCTAACTCCCATATGTACCTTGACTGGGTAAGCCCAGGGTTTCAAACCGGTGACCTCAGCACTCCAAGTCAACGCTTTATCCACTGTCCCATTACAGGTCAGGCCAAGAAGTGTGGACTTTACAGTTACACTGCTTGGTACAAATGCTGGATCTATCACTAACCCATTTGTATCATCTTGGACAAGGTATTGCTTTTCTTCTTGTCTCAGTAGCCTCATCTATAGAATAGGGACAAATCATATACATAATTCATAGGGCTGCAGCAAGAGGAAAAGGAATTATGATGTAAATGATGTAGATTATTGCATTAGGAAGGTGAAAGAGAAATATACACAGTAGTATAACAGAATGAGTACAGAGCATGTTCATGATAGTACACTACTGGACAGTATGTACGTGTATACTAATGTATAAAATAGCTAATATTGTAATATAGTATGACACAGTGTGTATAACAGTTCAGGCCACAGGGTCACACAGACTCTGCCCCTTATTGGCTGTGTGCTATTAGGGAAGATTTAATTTCTCTAAGACTCATTTTCTTCTTTGATAAGATGATAATAGCATCTTTCCCATAAGGTTGTTGTATCATATGAAACATTTACTTAACTACCTGGCACATAATACAAGGTCTACAAATGAACAAATGGCAGCTTTTTCTATTACAGAGTTGGATATTTTTTCTTCTTTTTATTTTTGCAAGAGAGACAGAGGGAGAGACAGGGACAAACAGGAAGGGGGAGAGATGAGAAGCATCAATTCTTTGCCGCAACACCTTAGTTGTTCATCGATTGCTTTCTTATATGTGCCTTGACCAGAGGGCTGCAGCAGAGTGAGTAACCCCTTGCTCAAGTCAGTGACAATGGGGCCATGTCTATGATCCTGCACTCAAGCTGGCAACCCTGTGCTCAAACCAGTGACCTCAGGATTTCAAACCTGGGTCCTTAGCATCTCAGGCTGCCTCTCTATCCACTGTGCCACTGCCTGGTCAGGCAAGTTGGATTTCTCTTAATTAATTTGTATTTATTTTAGAGAGAGATATATTGATTTGTTATTCCACCTAGTTGTGCATTCATTGGTTGCTTCTTATATGTGCCTTGACTGGGGATTGAACCTGCAACCTTGGCATGTCAGGATGACACTCTAACCAACTGAACTGCTCAGGCCAGGACAATAGAATTGGACTTATTACATATTGGTTATGAGAACTGACTGATTAAGCAAAATACAACATGTAAAGCAGTAAAGTTTTCTATTCCATGAGCCATTAAAGAGGAAAAGCTCATTTAATTCAATCCTTCAAAGAAACAAGTGAGCAAACCAAGTAAATAACCTTGCTGAAAGAAGATACTGATTTTTTTTTTCTGAAGTGAGAAGCTGAGAGGCAGAGAGACAGACTCCCACATGCACCCGACTGGGATCCACCCAGCAAGCCCTCTAGGGAGCGATGCTCTGCCCATCTGGGGCATTGCTCCATTGTAACCAGAGCCATTCTAGGGCCTGAGGTGGAAGCCATGGAGCCATCCTCAGTGTCCAGGCCAACTTTGCTCGATGGAGCCTTGGCTGCAAAAGGGGAAGAGAGAAACAGAGAGAAGCGAGAGGGGGAATGGTGGAGAAGCAGATGGACGCTTTTCCTGTGTGCCCTGACCAGGAATTGAACCCAGGAAATTCACACACTGGGCCAATGCTCTACCACTGAGCCAACCAGCCAGAGCAGAAGATACTGAATTTTTAATGGTAGTGAACGGTGTTTCTGTCATTTGTGTGTGTAAGGGTGTGTGGTGTTTTCCCTCTAAGTACTAACGTGATAGTAAAGGTACCTTTGTCAGACTTTTCAGGGATGAAACACAAGCTGAGGCTGCACTCCCGCTCCGCTCCTGTGTTCTCTGGGGTCTTGTCCTTCACCCAGACACCTCCTGATCTCCTTCTGAGGCAGCTCAATAGATGTAGCCATGAGCAAGTGTGTTCCCTGGAAGCTGATATAATTTTGAAAGACTTTAAGACGAGAGAACATCGGAGTGGAAGAGGACTAAATTATTTCACAAAATTTAGCTATCAGTTGAATCTGAAAATTTAAATTCCATATGAAACAGCGTAACGAAGCATCAGGAGCTGATGACTGAGGTCCCACGCTTAAGGCAAGAGGTGATGGGGGTACCCTTGGAGGTGGCCTGAAAGCTGTGCTGAGTCAGGGGTGAGGAAGGATAACTAATGCTTGATGATCTCCGCACTGAGTATTTTCCTTCATTTAATCCTTAGCATACTGCTCTGAGTAGCAACATGGGAGGTATTTAAAATCAGGTGTTTGGATTCAGATTAAGCTGTGGTTCTGATCTCAGATCTCCTACCTCCTAGCTGTGTGAACCTGGGCACAATAAGTACCCTGGGTTCATCTCAGAATTTTGTAAACCAGTGAATGTAGAGAACCCAGCACAATACCTGCCACAGAGTAACTGGGGATGAAAAGGAAGTTTGAGCTAGGAAAAGATGGCTTGAGAGAGGGCAAAATCTGACTGCAACTAGAAACTTTAATTAGTGGAAAATCTGACTAGATGATATGTAACTTATATTATCTATAGGCACTGCCAAGCTCATCAGTTCTCCATCCACAAGCCGTCTCCTCATGCTGTTACACTGAATGTTCTTCTCCCTAATGGTAGCTACCAGATTTACTGTCCTGTGTATAATATTTACCATGCAGCAGGCTTTGTGCTAAACTTTTTACAAACATTATTTCAGTTCATTTCAATAAGAACTATCATTTCAGTTCATTTCAATAAGGCAGCTATCTTTCTGACATTTGAGGATGAGGAGAGTGAGGCATTGAGATAGCAACAAATAATTTGCCCAAAGTTGTATAAAATAAGAACAGTTGCAAGAACAAGAACTTAATTAAACCTGGTTTGTCAAACTTGAACGCTCATGCTGTTAACACATTACTAACATGTACCTTCTGTTTGTCCTCAGACCACAAGGCACCGAAATAAAAAAAATCAAATATAAGAATGAACTTTGAGTGCCCCCTTTAGGATCTGTGGACTCAGTAAATACAGGCTTAACGACATGTGACTCATGTGCCACCACAAGCCCCTGCTTCCTTTGGCACTCAACCCATGGCACTGCTTTTTGTTTGTTTGATTTTTATCTGAGTCTTCATGTAGCCTCAGATTCATGGCACTGTGATCAATCAGATTAAGAAACAGGAAGTAGACTGTTTTGCAATCTGAGGTCTATTTCAACTGGCTCCTTTTTCATTCAGATCCTGAGAAGGAAAGTTATTTTCCCAAGATGTTCCCAACTAGTACCAGTTGTGGTGTATAATGTATAACAGCAATGTTGTTTAACTCACTTTTATTTACTTATAAATATATTATTATAAATAAAATTAGTTTATTTTATACACACACATATGGATAGTATGGTCAAAATCCCACTTCCTTGCATTTCTGTATGCTATAGATTGTCTTTGTATAGTGTGGCACGTGGGTGTGATTGCATGTGTATGGATTCATATTTGAGCAAATTTGTGTTTGAATTTGTTTAGCTTCCCTAGGTGAAAGGTGTTCGGACATAAATTATGAAGTGATTTGGGAGCCTGAAAGGATCTGGGTGAAATGAATGAGTTACTTGACGCTCTAATTTCCATTCTATGGCTCCTTCTTTTTCTTAGTAACAGCCATGTCTGTCTCTGTTCACCCGCCACCATCTCTTCCTCTCTCTCCATCCTTCAGAGAAGTGTCAGCAGTCATTTTTGGTGACATCGCCATTAATCTGTGGGGATGATTTCTTCCGCTCATGATGCCACAAACAGGGTGCCGATCCTCATAGCTAGAAGCCTGCAGACGATGTCTCTGAGAGCACACAGCCCCAGAGAAGAGGAATGCAGACAGAAGGGTGGCTTAGGAACCTGTGGGGAGTAGGATACGGTACTGTTGCCCTGTCCCCCAGAGAGCCTGGCAGTGTTAGCACATAGTAGGCCCTCAGTGAGTATTTGCCAACCTAAACTGACCTGAATCCCTTTACTGATTATAAACTAATCAGCTTTTCCAGGAGTTGCACTATGTTCATTGTTTTCTCTTTCCAAGTGAATTTTCAAAATATTTCACAGAAAATTAAGGCCATTTCCCCAAATAGTTGGCACTGTTTCGTGCACTCTAAGCTGTAACATAAAAGAAAAGGTTTCCTGTTGGCCTCCAGGTAAAAAAAAAAAAAAAAAAGAAATAAGTAAATCCTATCTTAGAAATCAGTCTACTGTGAGCTATAAAAGAATGAGAATGCTGTTTGGGGGAAGCTTCCAGGGAGTGGGAGAGAAGGTTCAGGTGACTGTGTAAATAGATTCTGCCTGACAACCCTTCCCACATGGGAGAGTTGCCTTCCTAGCCCATTATTGTGTTATCAAAGCTTGCCAGGAGGCATGTGGCTGAGGCCAGACTTGTATTTCAAGTCCTCTAATTCATACCCGGAGGGCTGCTGCATAACCTGACTTCTGACTGAGGTTTTGGGGGTCCTAGGTCTTCCCTGGCGTCCTGGCAGAGGCACGCAGAGCTGATCTTCAGAGCCCCCTCGACTCATTTCCTGACATTTCTCTTTTGCTCACTGTGGGCTGTGACACTATCCTGGCTGTGAGCTTCTGCTGACTCAAGTCGCCTACTAATTTAAGTGAGTTTTAAAATCTTACACACTAGCTTTATTTCCTAATAGAAAAGTATTTTTCCATTGTCAAAAAATTAGAAAATGGTGCAATTGAAAGGACAAAAAGGCACCCTTAATCTCAACAAACACTTGAACACACACACCATTTATGTTTGTGTACATGCTGCACGGTAGAATTTTCTGTATTAATATATATATATAATCTTTAATCTTAATAGCTGAAAATATTCCATAACAATTTTGGCTCATCTCCTTTTATGCTGGTACTTAGTTTAAGTTTAATAGAGGAGTGTCACTGAGAGAATTTGAAGATGACCGGACAGATATTTGAGGTGTGGAGGAAAAGTATTGCCTAGAACAGTAGTTTTTAACCTTTTTTGAGGTACTGAACTCACCAGTTTCATATGCGCATTCACCGAACCCTTCTTTAATGATAAATAAAATATGGGGTTTTTTTTCCAAATTCAAGACATAGGTATATGTTTTTTTTACTGGTGCACAAAATGAGCCATGCATGAACATCACCTTGCTCAAAGAACAAAACCAACAAAGTGCATGAACTCACCACAAATTATGGTATTACTTTATTCTGGCCTCCACAGCAGAGGCTTCTCCGAACCCCTGAGACCGATTCATCGAACCCCTAGGGTTCCATAGAACCCAGGTTAAGAACCACTGGCCTAGAAGTTGTCAAACCTCTTTCCTTCTTGTAAGCAGTAGTTCTTTAAGATACTACTCCTTTATTCCAGCTAATTAATTACCTTTAACAAAGATT
Organism: Rhynchonycteris naso; assembly: GCA_037038555.1. NCBI lineage: Eukaryota > Metazoa > Chordata > Mammalia > Chiroptera > Emballonuridae > Rhynchonycteris > Rhynchonycteris naso. Next base: position 106,160,280 of record CM073003.1, on the reverse strand, counting down.
CAAGGAGAGTCTTCGAGAATATTCTCAGTTCAGGAGCTGACAGCACTTTTCTTAATTTTTCTTTGTCTAAGATTATCTATCTTTGCCTTTATTCGTGGAGGATGTTTTTACAGACTATTAATGCAAATCCCTATAAATGTTGTAAGTACAGAATGTAGATACAAAACAATTGTATCCATTTCGGTAAGAAAGGAAAACCTAAAACAATAGAATTGTTTGCCATTTTTAAGTTATAATTCAGGGTCCAAATTAGTTGATTGAAATATCCGAGACACACCTCATAAATATCACATATCTTTACATACACATCACTTATATTATAATTATATATGTTCAAAGAGAAGGAAAGAGAGTGTAGGTTAATACAATAATAGTAATCTAGAAAGAGGATATTATATACATTGTATCTCAATGAATAGCCTTCTACTTTCTCTCCCATTCCATATTTTCTTATCAGTTTCAACACACTATTTTATGTCTACTTCAATATGCCAGCTACCAAAGCCATGTGCATCGCTCTGGTGAAATCATGAACGCCATCCACTTGGCTATATCCAGAGGTATATTTTAGCCTCCAGTAACAACAGTCTTTCTCAAAGTACCTTAATGTTCTATAATTTCCCTCTTCCATTTCAAGATGCTTTTTCTAAGTGCTTTTTGGGCTTATGTATACCTCTACCTAATCTTTCAAATCTGGCATTGCTCAAGCCTAGATCCTAAACCCTGTGTTCTTTTCACTCAATAATCTTTTCATGAGAAAGATCAGTCACTTACTTTGATGCCTGTCAAGTTCACATTTCCTTCTGGGTCTTTTTTCCAAAGGTCAGACCTGCATATTTAACTCCCTACTCCAATCTCAATTTGGACATCTCACAGATGCCTCATTCTCAAAACATTCATAACCGAGCTCATAATCTTTGTGCAGCCAACAGCTCAACTTCCTCCTCATCTCAGTTGTTGCATCTTTCTACGTCATCCCACACGCGCCCCTCTCCCTCCACTGTTCATGTACCTCAGAAGTCCCTCTAGCGTTATTTGGGTCAAGGTCCTGTGATCTCCTCCTGGATCACTGCAGATCACTTCTCACTGGGCACCAATCCGTTCTCTGCATGGTCACAGGAGTCATCTCATTCCTGAAATATTTCCTCTCCTCTTTGTTTCCTCATCTCATATTCGAGTTAATTTCTTATTAACTTGTACTCATTAATGCTTCTGACCTTAAATAAAATGCCTAATAACCCCTTCCTGACCTCCTAGTCTGGTTGTTCTCCCTTTGATCACTTTTAAGGAACCCACGCCCTTCTTTATGCCTCTTTTCACAATCACTATGGAATAATTTATTTTGAAATTCCTTATTTAATGTCCCTCTGTCCATTTAGAATTCCACTTCAATAAAGAGAATAATGAGGTCTTATTTTCTATTTTCAGCTATCAGCTCAGGACTTGGCACATGGTACATACAAGTTATAGAACTCTGTGTCCCCTATAATGAATATCCTTCTGTTTACGGCTAGGGACACCCTTCTTTAGCCAATCCTTCTAGTCTTTTAAGACTCACCTCAGATACCATTCATTCAGAAAGCCTTCTGGGTTGTCCCCAGACATCCCACTCTGTGCTCCTATGACTCTTATTTTCCTTGTTTATAAATATTATCATGCGATCATAGTTTTATTTATTCTGAGTACCTATATTCCTCACCTGTGATATCCTTGAGGAGAGGAATTGTGTCTAGTATGTGCACAAGTCCAAAAACTGGCATAGTGAGGACTCAATAAATGTTTAAGTAACTGAGTTAATATGCAGATACTTAATTTTGTAGGTAAAAAAAAATTGAGGCTCAAGGAAGTTAATACTATTCAGACTCTCAGACATGAGATTCCTAAATCTTTTTACATTTCACTGCACCTTATTCTTCTTCTTGGCCCCAGGCAGCGAAATTCTAGGTAATGTTCAAGGCTCCTTGCTCACAGAAACTCCCCTGTTCGACATCTTCTTAGATGGTCACAGGCAATAAAATGACCAGATTCAGGTTTTACCTACTTCCACCTTCTCCCACTTTGGGTAGAAATGCAAACACTATTTTAAGGACAAAAAGTGGAATAAGAAGAGTAAAAAATAGTCTTGCATAATTTGCCTGGCATAACTGAGAACAGCCTGGGTTTCTAACACGCTTCCAGCCCCCATGAATCGGGAAGCATTTGCACTTGTGTGAGAGAAAATGTCAGGGAGTGCTTCTGAAAGGCCTGTCTGAGGGTGAAATGTTTTCGTGCCTGAAATCCATTTTCCTGAACAAACTACAGTAGTCATAAAGGCTAAAAGGATTTTATTTCCATAATTGTATCTATTTTTTTTTCACGAAATGGAAATATCCAAGCTTATAAATTTGGACCTTCACAGCTCAGCAAGAAATATATTTTAAATAATACTTTTGACTGGCTTGACAAAAAAAAAAAAAGTGAGCCTGACCAGGCAGTGGCGCAGTGGATAGAACGTCGTACTGGGATGCGGAAGACCCAGGTTCGAGACCCCGAGGTCCCTGGCTTGAGCGCAAGGCCATCTGGATTGAGCAAAAGCTTGCCAGCTTGGACCCAAGGTCGCTGGCTCCAGCAAGGGGTTACTTGGTCTGCTGAAGGCCCACGGTCAAGACACGTGTGAGAAAGCGATCAACAAAAAACTATGATGTCGCAACGGCAACGGAAAACTAATGATTGATGCTTCTCATTTTTCTTAGTTCCAGTCTGTCTGTCCCTATCTACCCCTCTCTCTGACTCTCTCTCAGTCATTTTTTTTTTTTTTTTACAGGGACAACTATGGGTGAGGGTCTCACAAAACTTCATCCAGCACCTGGGAACCATGTCACATTGTATAGCATCTCTAAGCTCTTCTCGCTTTCAGGATTTCTAAGAACAGCAAAAGATGCGGCCCATTCATTGAATTCATTCAACAAGCTCTTATTGAGCAGTGCACCTATGTGTAAAGAAATTTTCTAGAAATTAGGTAAACAGCAATGAACTAACCATACAAAAATTTCAGCCTTCCTGGGGTCAAAGTTCCAGTGGAGGGAGGCTGACAATAAGCAAATAGGTCATTCAGAAATAGAGAATGTTTTATCTTCAGAAGTAGAGAAAAATAAAGCTGGAATTGCAGTAAAAGGTCTGTGGAGTAGGAGGAAAGTGAATTAGATTTTAAAATGAAGTGATCAAAAAAGGCATCATAGGGATCTCATTTGAGCAAAGATCTGAAGGGAGCGAGGTAAAAAGTTCATCCTATGAGATAGCTCGGATGCAAATCGGAGGGCTTGGAAATCCGTCAGGTCTAGAAAGACGAGAAGTCTAAAGACTCGTCACATGTGGGGGGAGATGAAGGAGGTGTGGCAACGAAATGCAATCTGCTCACCTTGGAACAGAAAATGGGGACCTGGTGGATGAACTTGTGAACCCAAGTATAGCCTGAAGTTCAGATATGGTCTGACACCAATATTAATTTCTTTGTTTTGATAACTATGCCAACAGTTATGTAAGATGTTCATCCAAGGCGAGGTTGGGTGTAGGGTATATGAGAACTCCATACCATTTTTGAAACTCTTCTCTAAATCTTTTATTACCTCACAATAGAAAGTAAAACTAAGCGCCTGTCCTGTGGAAAAAACCTTGTGCAGAGCGGGGATAGCTAGTACTGAGCGTTCCGGTGTGTCAGGAAAGGATGGAAGACACAGTGAGGTGGGCTGAGCGGGCCACAGAGGAGACTGGAGGGACCCGGAACGGGGACAGGAGCGTGTAGGCCTCTCGGACCACTCTAAGGACTTTCAACTTTTACCCTGAGTTACATGGGCAAAGAAACATGATCTGAGTGATATTTCAAGAGACCCACCACAGCTGCTGTGTGTATGGGCTGATGCAGAAAGTCAGGGAATGGTGGAGGCTGGGACCAGGGCCGAGCAGGGGAGGGGCCTTCCTGAGCTGATGGACTACCAATCTATCAAACTCAAGGTAGAGCCAGCTGTATTCAGTCAAAGTGTAAAATTTGTGATTCTTATTTTTTTTCTTCTCTCTGGTTACCTCTTTAAAGTCCGTGCATCTTGTCCAAAGATGTCTCATTTTCCATTTCCCCTCTGTAAGGGGGTGTGGAGGAGTTCATTCATGTGCCTTCTCATTCTCGGGAACAAGGGCTCACAATACATACAACTTTTCCTCTTGTAATGGAGAAATTTAATATAATTGATTCTTTCACTTTAAGGTGTTAAGAACTTGATATGTCCCTGTTCTTGGAAAAGTTTAAAAGGCTACCAGTAAAAGAGAAATACATATTTAAGGGAATAATTAATTTTGGCTTAGACACATCAGAGAGAGAAAGAAATCTGGGTGTGAGGTTTTGGGCACTTCTGCCCCTCCCCCCACTTACAGGCTCTCCGTGAGTTGACTCAGGGCCCAGTGGTGGAAGGCACCACTGGGCTATGCCTTCAAATGGGCACAGGTGATGGGCACACAATGCTATCAACATTTCAAATGATATAGAGCCTGACCAGGCAGTGGTGCAGTGGATAGAGCATCAGACTGGGATGCTGAAGACCCAGGTTTGAGACCCCGAGGTCGCCAGCTTAAGCACGGGTTCATCTGGCTTGAGGAATAAAAAAGCTCACCAGCTTGGACCCAAGGTCGCTGGCTCCAGCAAGGGGTTACTCGGTCTGCTGAAGGCCCGCGGTCAAGGCACATGTGAGAAAGCAATCAATGAACAACTAAGGTGTCAGAACAAAAAACTGATGATTGATGTTTCTCATCTCTCTCCATTCCTGTCTGTCTGTCCCTATCTATCCCTCTCTCTCTAATAATAATAACAAATGATATAGAGATGTTCACCTGAAACCCATGCACTCTTATTGATCAATGTCACCCCGTTAAATTTAATTTCAAATTTAAAAAATAAAATAGAAAAAAAGAAAGATCTGTAGCTGCCGCAGGACACCACACGGTGGCTGAGTGGAGCGCCTGCTGTTTCCACGAAGCTCCAGCAGTGACTGCAGACGGCGGGTTTCCAGGGTCTGACCATCCTTGCTCAGTGGGGACTCCTCCTGTTCCCCAGGACCTCTCCTGTGGGCGGGCTGAGACGTGGTCTGAGGCTCTGTCTTGTTTCTCCTCCCTTCCCAGGGCTCACACACATGCTAACTCGAAGACTAACAGTCGCGCCGCCTCCCCATCCTGCCTTTCCCAAGCACAGTCCGCTCCCCCAAACCACGTCCATGCTTACCTCTGCTTCAGCGCCTTCTCCTGGAAGACCTGACTAAAATGCTGGGTTTATCCTTAAAATCTGGTCTCTTTTCCCTCTGCCTCAGCCACCTTTTTAAAATGATTTTATGTTCATCAAATTGCGTAATTTTTTGATAAATGCTTGTTTGAGTCCTAGTCCAGCTTTTCCACATGTATTCTGTATGACAGGACAATTAATAGGTTTCCCTTGGTGTCAGCTGTGTCACTGCTGTGGTAAGGGTAGAAGTAGCTATTCTGACCATCTCCCAGCCTGAAAACACCCAGTCCTACACCCTCCCCAGAGGAGACCACGCCTAGTGCCCCTGGAAACATGATCTGCTCTGACAACCAATGAAGCCCACTCACAGTTGTCTGGAGTTGCTTTCCATGTGGGGACAAATTTGGCATCAAAGGCACTGCTGGCAGAATTGCCAGCATTATTCACCCCTGAGCTGGGTGGTGACAAAGCAGAAAAGTCACAGCCACACTTTGTAAGGTAGGGGTTCACAAATCTTTCTCCGGAAAGAGCCAGGTATGTAGTACATATTTTAGGCATTGTGGACGACATGCAGTTTCTATTACATATTCATTGTTAATTTTCACAATCCTTTCAAAATATAAAACCCCTTCTTAACATTGAGGGCCACACAGACAGAGCTGTGGGCCTGATCTGGCCGTTGGGCCATCCATCGTTTACCAACTCTATTCTATAGGCCAGTCCGTTGTTGCTACAAAGTACCCTGGGCAGACTCAGAAATGAATGGGCATTATATCCTCTACATTTAATATAAACTCCTAGCTCCACCAACATGACGCCCTCAGCAGACAGGCCTCTGGTCTGTAGCCTGTGGTTCTTGTCCTAAGATTATCCTCCTCTACTGCTCCTTGGGAACTTCCCAGAGACGCCTTAGCAGTTTATCAGGAGGAATCAGGCAAGAACCACATCACCTTCCCAATGCTCCGATCTGAGAGCTGCTCTTGACAGTCGCTGCAGCGGGCTGCCACCCCACAGCACCTGGTTTTCTCCCTCCCTCTCTCCCATTAAGGTTTCTCTTAAGTCAAAGGAGTTTTAGAAATTTTCTTGTGTCACAAGCATGTGAGAGAAGCAGTTCCCTGAGGCCACCGTGATTAGAGAAAGCAAAATGTAGGGCAAGTGGGTGTGTTCCGGAGTCGGGCCACCTGGCTGCTAGCTCAGACCCTGTTCCTCAGGCAGCTGTCACACTCTCCTGCTTTCCCCGGGGCTCAGCTTCCTCTCCTTTTTGGGATTGTTACTGTTACCTCGCAGCCTCCACAGGAGGATTAAATAAAACAAGGCATGTAAATACGCTTATTTGTGTGCTTGGCACGTAGTGACTACCTCTGTATCCCTTTGGGGACCTTATGGTCCCCCAGAAAAGGCACCCTGCCCAACTCCAAACTACAGCATATGCATTTTATATGCATAAGCAAAGCTCAGACATCAGAGGGGAGACAAAGTGATCTGAACTCCTGCGCAGCCTTTGTCATCTCCTGTTTCCCCAAACTCCCATACTCACCATTTCTCCCGATTACATAAACCTGTAAGTGTCTGCTGCTTGGTGGGGCAGCAGGGGCTCAGAGCTCCCCACTCTCAGCCTCCCCCCTCCCCTGCATTACACCCATGAAAGACCTAAGATTAGCGCATTCGAATTTCTGAGTCCCAGATGAGTGTGAATAAACAAGCAGCAGCTGAGACCCGCATCCAGGGGAACCACTGCTCCCTTTGCAAAACTCTAAACTCTCTGGGCCTCAAATGTGATGACAAAGTTGCTCATTCTCTGGCTCTCCATGTTCGTCTGACGAATCTGGGGAATACGTAGGACTAGTCAGTGTTGGCGAAACCTGGGTATCGACCTGGAGAAAGCGGACTGGTAGACTATGAAGTCCAATGAAAGTACAAACAAGAGGAACGTGACAGTAACCGACTCCTGAAGGCAGAGACGGGCTTGTAGAAGGAAGATGGGAGAAGTTAGGATCAACTGAAGCTTCAGATTTTAAAAAAATTGAGTTCTAGTTGACATACAATATTATGTTAGTCTCAGGTGTATACCCTAGTGCAGCGATGGGCAATCTTTTGAGCTTGGGGTGTCAAAATTCGCCAAAAAAGTGAGCATAACTCAGGTGGTGTGTCACTTAGAGAAAAACGGCCCAACCGGAAGTCCCAGAACTAGACGCTCTGTGCCAGAGTTCTGTTGTTTTGGCCTCCAGACCTCCAGCACAGAGTGTCTACACTACAGCAAATGTTTTATCCTCGGCTACTGCACCTGGCCATGCAGGAGCTGAGGATGAAACATCTTTCTCAGCATGCGGCCCCATACTTCTCTGGTATGCGGCCGCGTGTCATCGAAAATGGCTATGCATGTCAGTGCTGACACGCATGTCATAGGTTCGCCATCACAGCCCTAGTGATTTGATATTTTTACATATTAAAAAATGACCACCATGATAAGTCTAGTTACCATCTGCATACAAAGTTACTAGAATATTATTAACCATATTCCCTATGTTGTATCTTACAACCCCCTGACTTCTTTGATAACCGGAAGTCGGCACCTCTTAACCCCCCTCACCACTGTCACTTCTGACAACCATCAGTTTGTTCTCTGTATTTAAGAGTTTGTTTCTGTTTTGTTTGTTTGGTGGGTTGGTTTTGGTTTTTTAGATTCCATGTGTAAGTGGAATCATGGGATGCTTGCCTTTGTCAGATTTATTTTACTTAGAATAATACCCATATACATGTATACACAAACATTCTCTCTGTCCATTCAGCTAGCCATGGACACATAGATTGCTTCATGTCTTGATTATTGTAACATGTACTGCAATGAATATATGGGGGCATCTGTCTTTTCAAATTAGCGTTTTTGTTTTTATCGGATAACTACCCGGAAGTGAAATTGGTAGGTGGCATGGTAGTTCTATTTTTAACTTTTTGTGGACCCTCCGTGCTGTTTTCCACAGTGGCTGCACCAGTATACATTCCCATCAACAGTGCACAAGGGCTCTCTACATCCTACCAACACATATTAGTCCTTGTCTTTTTGGTAATAGTCATTCTAAAGGTTCAGATATTTAACTCAGATAATATTTTAGTCCAGTAAAAATTATACCAACTGGCAAAGGGATGCTGGAATGTGTGTCCTGGGAAATATTTTAGTCCAGTAAAAATTATACCAACTGGCAAAGGGATGCTGGAATGTGTGTCCTGGGAAGTCTCAAAGGAATAAGACTCTTTCCTCAGGGAGTTGCTTAGAACCCAGTGGATGTTCAGTCTCTCGCTAGGTTTGAATACTGAAAGGATTATCTGCCATCTTGTCTTACTTTAGTCCTCATGGCCTTTGAGAGGTGGCAAATGAGCCAGCATTCCTAACTAAAGTAACTGTCCTCTGGCAGCCAGTGTGGCACCATTTGTTACAGCATCCAAATGACTGAAGCATCCGCATGACTGAAGGGACCGATGTGACTCCCCCAGTTACCTGTTCATCTTAGGGGGCAGAGAGGAAGGCAGGAGATGTGGAAAATAAAGCCCAGAAGCAAAGACTGCCCCAGAGAATGACCTTCTGGAGACAAGTCAGGGGTCAATCCCAGGTCAGCCTTGTTCTCCTCTAGCCTCCATTTAAAGATGATTCCATTGCTTTCCAACATATTCAGATACCACCGAGATATTCTAATACATACCATGTTCATAGAAACCTACAAACATAGGAAATAGGGCTTATACTTATCTAAATTATCAGTGGTGAAACCTAAGTCAAAGTGTTTTGAGCTTGACCCCAAGTTAACTTGAAAATCCATGAAGTCCCGGAACATTCTGGATCATTGTAGTTCTGCTATGCGGGGAGTGGGGGACATGATGGTTGGAGCCGTTCCACCAACATGGTTTCTTTTCAGCCCTTCGAGTGGAATTTTATGAAGATAACAGGAGATCATTTAGGCAAAGTGCTGAACCCAAAACTGCACTTGAGTGGGCACATACAAATTGGTCATTAGTTTTTGAACTTTTCTCAAATTCTTCCCTTACCACAAGCTTTCAGTCACTCACCATATCTAACAAACAAGGCCACCCTCCATATGAGGAGCAAAGGTAACTACCCTGACATAATGGAGAATGTCCATGAGCAGAGAGCTTGCCGAGACGAGACACACTTTGGATATAAGACATTTCTCTTAAATATGTTAGTATTTTGGTGCCCTTTAGGTATGAACATAACTATGACATAAAAAAAATAAAGTCAGAGAATGCCAAAGTTTTATAGCTCTAAAAATGTGCATTTCATGGCATGGATATGCTGATAAATCTCAGTGGGAAGCTATGGTTACAATTTGTTGCTTAAAGATGGCATTGTAGGCAAGGAACAACTACAGAGACCAGAGAAGCCACCAGCAGCTATTGGGAGGTTAGTAACTTCTTGCTGACCACTGCCACATTTCTATGCTTCCTATTAACTATTTAGGAGTGTTCTAAGTGTAGTTTCCTTGTATTTAATTTTTAACTTTGGACCATTAAAACCCCATACCAGAGGGTGAATCTTAAATACTGCCTTTTAAACATCCTGTCCAATCTTTTCATGGTTAATTTCTCATGGCCACCTGGGGGCTAATTCCATCTGGAATTAGCCTATTTGAATGGCATGATTTTGATGGCACTAATAGCAGCCAGATAGTATTCTGGAGTAGCTGACCTTGTATTGAATTCTGATAGTTGATCTTCTTGTTTATTCTTTTGTCTAAATAACCTTCTCCAAAATGGGTTGTTTGAGTTGGCAGCCCTTACAGACAGCCCCTTAGCACTATGTCGGTTCTGCCTCTCTTGACATTTCTGACCTGGAATGCATCATGATAAATTGATGACCAAGGCATTTCTTTGACAATTAGAGTGACAGGGGTCAACGGACCCACATCTGTGTGCATGGCTGAGCTGATACTAATGAATATTAATTGTCTGCTTGTCATTCTAGAGAGCTAGGTAGTGTTTCTGAGGGAGGGCCTTTTCTATAAAAAATTCCAAATAAAACCTAATAGTCATTGTAATTTCCTCTACTTGACCAAAATCTAATTCAACTGAGATGAACTCTTTGATCTACTCCAAGTTTAAAAACAAACAAAACCCTTATGTGACTATTACCTGTTTAGAATTATAACCATATTTCACATGTACAAAATAACCTTTCTTATCTAAATAAATGGCAACTAGTTTCCAATTGGAATTTTTTCCCCTTGACATCTTATCACTCATATAACATAGCTCCAATCCTCCTTCCAACAAGACTTTTTAGGTCTGTCTCCAATATATTGCGTTATCAGTACATTTCTCTTGACATCCACTGCTACCATAGTTTAAATACCATTGTCCCTTACCTAGAGCATTGCAGTAACCTCTCCCTACTTCCTCTCTTGCATCTGCAGTTCATTTTCCATAGAAAAGCCAATATGATATTCTAAAAATATAACTCATAATTATCTCTGTTTAAAGTTCCCCAGTAGGACCCTGTTATAATTTGAATAAAACATATTGCTAGTGGACTACAAGGCTGTCACTGATTGGGCCTCTGCCTATTTCCTTAATGTCTTCAATAACACTTTTTCTCTTGCTTACTAAGCTTCAACCACATGGACTTTTTTCCCATTATTTGGCAACTCGAGCTATTCCCATTCTACTAGAGATGCTCTCCATTTATCTCTTCACGTGGCTGCCTATTCTTTATTCATATCTCCCCCGAAAGAAGTCTTCACCTAAATGCTCAATCTAAAGGAGCACCATTCACTCTATTTTTTTATTTTTTAAATTTATTGATTTTTAAAGAAAGAGAGGAAGAGTGTTGGCCCTAGCACAAGAGTGGCCAGTTTGATCCCTGGTCAGAGTACATACAGGAACAGATCACTGTTCCTTTCTTTCTCTCCTTCCTCTTTCTCTAAACTAAACTATTTTTTAAAGTGCATGGGTGGGAAAGTGAACATTGATTTTGTTTCACACACTTTTGCATTCATTGGTTGATTCTTGTTTGTGCCCTGACAAGGGTTTGAACCTGCAATGTTGGCACATAGCGATGACGTTTTAACCAGCTGAGCTGACGGACCACAGCTCCAATCATACTTCATTGATTAATTCTGTATGACAAATTCAATTATTGGCCCCAATTATTCATCTTCCCTGTACTTTTTTCTTCCCATAGCTTCAAGTTTACATCTTTGCTCCTTGACTTTGAACTTGTTCATGTGAATTCCTTTGACCAATGTACGTGGGTATAAGTGATAGCTTACCAGTTTCAGATCCAGAACCTATAAGACCTCCCTGGTGTTCGCTTGCTTGATCACACCCCTGGCATGGCATTGAAAGAAACATGGTTCACATAACCCTCTGGTTCAAACAAGATAAGGAACCTTTACAACAGATCCTTTCCTGCTGGCCCACTGACATGAAGAGCTACTACACCAGCCCCTGAAGCCTGCAACCAAGCCAGCTAGCTGAGCCTCGTTTGAATCTGCTGAACCCCAGACTCCTTCCAGATAAAAATATAAAATGTTGCTAAGTAGTGAATTTGGAAATAATCTGTGGCACATCTTTATTATTGCAGTAGGTTACTGATATGTTATAATTTTTTTCATAGCTCTTGTCATTTTAAAGTTGCTTTCTGTTATTTTTCACTTCTTTATCATTACTAGCATGTAAATTTCACAGGGGCAAGAATAGCATCTGTCATTTTTCCTCAAACCCATAATAAATAAATAGTGCCTGGCACACTAATCACACTAGGTATTCAATAAATCTTTGCAGGAATAAGCAGTGAATTGTTGAAACACTTTCATGGAAGGACCTAATTAGCAATGTAGAAATCAAGAAAACTGAAAACAAAAATTCACATAGCCATGGTAAACAGACTAATTGGAGTATAGTACTCTGAGGAAAGGTTAAAGTCTATTGATCCCAATTTTCCTAGTAACAGTTGGGCTTAGAATATCAAAGATATGAAGTTGTAGAGAGGCAAAATGTACAATGTTAGTAGAACGTAGAAGTGATTTCTAGATGATTGTAACATGATACCTTGTGATAAGAACCCTTGAAGCTTAACTTGAACGGAATTAGATTCTCAGAAAATACTCTAAATCTAATGCTCTCTGTGTCCCCATGTCTCCCAAAAGATGTGTTTACTGAGTGTTTTGTGTGAGAACAGACACCAGCTCCCAAGTCATACTGGTTTAAACAGAAAATGGAATTGTTTGTATTTTACACATATCTAAAAGAGGAGTACATTGCAGGAACAGTATGATTTAGCAATTTGAGAATAACACTAAGGACTTATTTCACATTTCCCTCTCTAGTCTTCCCCTTCCAAAGTCACTGTCATCCAAACTTGTCTTCCCTCATTGTCACCAAGTGACTGCCAATAGCTCAGAAGACTACATGATTCATGCTTCTTGGTCCATGTCAAACTTACTCTTTTTCTTCAACCTTTGAACTGTAAGTCCTGGCTTCCATGCTGACTTGACCATCTTAATCATGTGTCTACTCCCAAACCAATCACAGTGACCAAAGGAATGCCATGTGCTAATTGTCTTATTTTTGGTAGTGTTATCATTCCTAGAGATAGAGGTAAATTAATCTCACTCAAAACAATGGCCTTTAGACCATGTGTGTGCTGGGAAGACAGAGTCACAGGGAGCTCCCCCAAGGCTATCTTCTTCCCTTTTCTTGACTCTTCTCTTTTATAAACCTGACCTGTTGGCCCACCTGCTGGAAACCTATCCAGCCAGCTCCACTGCCCCACCCATCAACTCCAGAACGTACCCTGTCTACATATCACATGTATGCTTATATGACTTTGAGATCTAAGTTACCTTTTCTACTTTAGCTTGCATCACCCCACCAGCGACACTCATGTTCTAGACCTAGGCACTGTGAACTGGCTAGTTACGTGGCAAAGGGTAATTAGGGTTGCAGACAGAACTAAGATTGCTAATTATCTGACCTCAGCATTGGAGAGATTATTTTGAATTATCTAGTTGCCCTCCCCCAAATCACAAGATTCCATGTAAGTAGAGGAGGGAGGCAGGAGAGTTAGAGTATAAGTAGATGATGTCATGCTTCCAGAGTCAGAGAAGGAGTTGGCCTTTAGAAGATGGAGAAAGCCACATGAAAAAAAAGGAAATTTTACCTTTTGTGACAACATGAATGGACATAAAAACTATTATGTTAAGTGAAATAAGCCAGGCAGAAAAGGAAAAATATCATGTGACCTCACTCATTTGAGGAATCTAATGAACAATGTAAACTGAGGAATGGAATTGAGACAGAGGAGGGGTCAAAGGGACCAGAAGAAAAGAGGACAGAGGGAAAGGGGATGATAGGATGGGATAAAACTGAAGGGAAGCAGGGAGAGCTCTATGGAAGGGGGAGATACATTCGGGCCAACACTAGAATCTATGTAAACACAATCAATTAAAATACAAAACAATAAAAACATGATCTAATCTCCAAAAAAAAAAAGATGGAGAAGGCCTGACCTGTAGTGTGGTGGCGCAGTGGATAAAGCATTGACCTCTGGTGGCTCAGTGGATAAAGCGTCGACCTGGGAACACTGAGGTCGCCAGTTCAAAACCCTGCACTGGTCTGGTCAAGGCACATATGGGAGTTGATGCTTCCTGCTCCTCTCTTTCTCTCTCTAAAAATGAAAAGATGGAGAAGGCAAGGATACGAATTCTCCCTTGGAGCCTTCAGAAGGATTGTATAAGCCCTGCCGACAACTTCATGTTAGCCTGCTTAGACCCAGTTTGGACCGCTGGCCCCTGGACTTGTATGATAATCCATCTGTGTTATTTTAAGTCACTATATTTGAGGTAGTTTATTACAGAGCAATGGAAAATTCATGCAGAAACATACTTGAATGCATTTCCCCCTCTGTCCTTGTAAGCAAACAGGCTTCCTAGAGGGAAGATGAGTATGCCTAAAAGGAGAAGGGAACCTTCTAGATGCAGATTCCACTTCGGACCTCAGCTGCTGGACCTATTACGAAATCTTGCCCATGAGTGACCACCAGCATCTCAGCCCATCTGAAGCTGGCTTCCTACGCCCCCTCTTTGGCTGCTGCTTCCTGACTCAGGACTGCACATGCTGTCAAGAGTGGGCCTTCTCTTCCCAGCCTGAGCCCTTGTCAGACACTTGACTTCCAAATCACGGCCTTGCCTCTTGGCAGCTGACTGTCATCAAGTGAGTCACTTCACCTTTCTGGCCTCAGTTTCTTCATTTCAAAAAGGCAGCTAATGAAACCTCATGAGTGCATTAGTTTGCTGGGGCTGCCATAATAGAGCACAGAGGGGGTGGTTAAAACTACCAAAGGTTATTTTTTACAGTTCTGGAAGCTAGAAGCTTAAGCTCAAAATGCCTTAGGTTTTGTTTCTTTGAGGTCTCTCTGGCTTTCAGGATGGTTAAGTTCTCCGTGTCCTCTTATGGTCTTTCCTTTGCATCCCTGCTATGTCTCTCTGTGTCCAAATTCTCTCTTCCACTAAGGACCCTAGTCATATTGGATTAGGGTCCAGTCTAAAGATCTTATTTTAAATCAATCACCTCTTTAGAGGCCTTATTCTCCTAATAGAGTCACATTCTGAAATATTGGGGTGAGCACCGGAATTTCAGTGGGGACACACTTAGGCCATAACTGCGAGACTTTGAGAGTGAGAGGATGTGATCAATCAGAAGCCCTCAGCAGAGTCCCCGGCTCACTGTGAATCTAACCCTTTTCATTATATTTCTCTTATGACAAGACTTTGTCTTTCTGTTCACTGATACAGATAGCTGTTAGCATCTGGGAGAGGAAAAAAAAAAATCCAATGTTTGATTTTTGAACCTGACCTTCTTAACAATTGAGAGCTATGTTAGAAGCCCAAGAGGGACCCAGCTCAGTGGTCAATAGACTGGGACATAATATACTTGTTTCTGGGATCCAATTTCATCGTCTTAGAAACACAGTCTGGTTTTCCAGCCAGCTTAAAGAAAGACATATGTGTTCTGCAGGCCCAGCTCATTTATTGCACAGAGAGAACTGCCCTTCAGAAGCAGGTGCAGCTCCCAGAATCCAGCCTCTCCCAGGTCTGAAATTCCCAAGACTTCAAGGTAAACAAGCTTAAACTCTTACTACTATGCTTTTAGTAAAATTGATATATAACAGTTACGCACTGATATCTCAGAATTTGATTCTATTTAAAATTTAAGGATTTTTTTAGAAAGACCATTAAGAATGATAACAGCAATAATACCGCACAATCATTTGTCATAATCTTACAATACAGAGGTGCTGTGTGGAGCGAGTTATGCCCGTGGTTGACTTCATTCATCCAGCACAGGTTTCCTGAGTGCTGACTCCATGCCAGGCTGTTCTGGTTCCTGGGATAATGCAGGAAAGAATGCCATGCAGAAGGCATTTTAACAGAGAGTTTAGGCATTAGCGGAAAATGAAAGACAGTATACATACACAGTGTGTCCATAAAGTCATGGTGCACTTTTGACTGGTCACTGGTCAAAAGTGCACCATGACTTTATGGACACACTGTATATATAAATAAACATTAAATTTTACATACTTGAACCTACAAACTATGTCAGTTGATGGAAAAAATTGTGGAGAAAAGTGAGTAGAGGAATGGAACCATCCTGCAGCAGTCAGCGTAGGAAGGCTCACTGAGAAGTTTCACTGAGCAGAGATGTACAGAAGGGGAGGGCCCGAGCCAGGATTCCTTGGAGAACAATCCTGGAGAAGGGAGAGCATTTCACAGGATGAACATGGTCATGTGCTTGCTATGCTTGATAATTAGACACAAATAGTGTGTGAAAGGAAGGGAGAGAAGGGGAGAGAGACTTAGGGAAGATAATATCAGAGGTCAGGGGATGCGCTGCTTAGGTCGAGTTTTGTCAGACTTTGTAAGGTCTTTTTATTTTGTGGAGATGGAGAGCCAAAACAGGGCTCTGAACAGGGGAATAACATGACTTACTTACATTCTAAACTCCCCCCCCCCATAGTCTTTTGAGACTCTAGAGGCATTCAATCTGCCTCACTCCAAAGCACAGTCTAAAAGAGACTCTTGATGTCCCATCTCAAGATCTACCCTTCATCTCTGGACCCCATTCAGCTCAGTGCCCCCAGTTGTCTTCCTTTCCCTCTCATTTAATGTTCAACTCATCTGGATGGCCCTTCACCTCTCCCCTCAAATTATACACTGAACTTGAGGTTTCTTATTATCTCCGTCATGACCATCTTCCCTCTCCCCACCGTCCTCTCTCCCCTGGACCCCCACACGAGTCCTAACTGCTCTTTTGTCTTCCATCCTGCCTAATACAGCCCGTTTCCCTTGTGCAGCCAGAGTGAGATGTTAAACACAAATCTGAAAGGCAACAGCAAACAACAACAAAGAAACCCACGTGTGGGGGAAGATGTGAAGCAGTTGGAGTGTACATCTTGCTAATGAGATGCAAAACGGTGCCGCTTCTTTGGAAAAGGGCTTGGCAGTTTCTCCTTCTCTTATGTGTATACTTATCATACAACTTAGTAACCTCGCTTCTCGGTACTTATCCTATCCAAGTGCAATGAAACCTGACATTCACACAAGAACCCATGTGGGAATGTGTGTAGCAGATTAGGTTGTGAATGGGGGACAAAAGTTTAAACTTACTTTTTAAGAACATTTTTAAATTAAGTCTGAATATATAAATTGTGGTACGTACCATCAACACTATACTATTCAGTAGTAAAAAAAGAACCAACTACTGATACACTCAATCACAGGGCTGAATCTCAGATGCATTCTGCTAAGTGAAAGAAGTCAGACACCAAGGCTGTAGATAATATGGTTCCATCCATGGGAGAGAAGACTACAGTGATAGTGAGACAGGGTATGTGGCAGAACAGCTGTATTCAGTAAAAGCTACAGGAGCTGTCAAGAAGAAGGAAGACCCCCCGACCCACCCACCCACCCTGGGTTTATGACTAAAACAGGCAGAGAACAGCTCCATTCAATATGGCAATAAATTTCACCTAATGGTCACCCCAGCCTCATTATACGCTCATTGTAATACATTAGCATGCTAAACAACACACTCCACCATGATCAGAAACAGAAAGCCCATATAAAGATACAAAATAATTGATGGAGCTTCTCCGAGAAATCTCCAACCCTTTCCCGGGAAAATCCTGAATATTTGTACCCTTAATTGAATACCTCCCCAATTAAATGAACCTCAATAAAGGAAGCAAATCCCACTAAAGAGGGGCTATTCTGTGGAGTAGCCCATTCTCTGTCTCTGCTTCACTGATAACTCTCTTTTACTTTAAGCTCTATGCTGGCTCAGATTTCAATTCTTTCCTCTGTAAAGTGGGTCTTTACCCTGCGGTCCCTGGATGCCCAGAATGCTGGCATCAACAGTGAAAAGATTTAGTGAGGGTGGACATTACTGCAAAGTGACATAGGCAGCTATTTGGGTGATGCGGCTGCTGTGTATCTTGACTGTGGTGATAATTACACAATTATTTGTGTGGGTCTAAACTAGCAGAACTGTCCATGTTTCAAATGGGTCGGTTTTCCTGTATGTAAATTATACTCTAATAATAAAAGAGAAGAGAATGTAATCTGATATGTCCGATTTCCTGTATGAAACACTGCAGTGACTTCCATTGAACTTGGATTAAAATACGAACTCCTAGTGTGCATGCAGCCCACACTCTGACCTCATGCTGCTGTTCTGAGCAGATGTGAGGTTCACTGTCACTTCCTGACATCCGCTCATCCTCTACTGGAAAGCCCCTTCTGCTCTTCCCATGGCTCACTCCTTTTAGAATACAGGTGCCCTGCTCAAATGTCCTCTCTTGATTCTCAAGCTAAACATTTTCTATCTTCTGTTTTTCTTCCTAGCACCTAACACAACTTCATGTTTTTTGCTAATGAATTTTTTTACCCAATTAGAATGTAAGCCCCACTAGGGAAGGGAACTTAATCTGATTTATTCAATGTTCTCTCCCCAGGACTTAGAATGGTGCATCAAGAAAGAGATATAATTAATATATGTTATTGGTAGATGCTGCATAAGTTGTTAGCTGTTTGGAAACCCTACGGCAGTGGTTCTTAACCTGGGTTCTATCGAACCCTAGGGGTTTGATGAGTCGGTCTCAGGGGTTCGGAGAAGCAAGAATAAAGTAATACCATAATTTGTTGTGAGTTCATGCACTTTGTTGGTTTTGTTTCTTGAGCAAGGTGATGTTCATGCACGGCTCATTTTGTGCACCAGTAAAAAAACATATACCTATGTCTTGAATTTGGAAAAAAAATCATATTTTATTTATCACTAAAGAAGGGTTCGGTGAATGCGCATATGAAACTGGTGGGTTCGGTACCTCATAAAAGGTTAAGAACCACTGCCCTAGGATCACACCAGAATACATGCACAGACATTTGTAGAATAACTTCTAAATGGATATATATTAACTTGTCTGGTACTCATGGCACTTCCCCAGAATCAAAGCAGATACAACAAACACCCTTTCCTACTTTTTATACACGAGCTGACAGGTTATTTAGAAATACAGGCGGAGTTACCAGGATCGTGTTGGCTGATATGTCAGTAGTTTAATGTTGCTTCTGTGTCTGTCTTCCTGTGTGAAGTCCAGGAACACAAGAAAAAGTGGGACTGATTTACCTACTAAAATCGTACAGATGTATAAACTAGAATTTTTTTGTTGCAAAAAAGTTAAGCACTGCTTCAATTTTTTCCCTTCAGTCTTTGAGTTCTCTGATTTTATAATTAGGTGTCTCAGATTCAGTGATTATGGTATAATTACGTGGTGGCTAATACTGATTGTCATGTGCACATAAGCCTGCATTTGGAGAGCTGAAGCATTGCTGAGATGCACGAGAATGTTATTTACTTCAGTGATTTACTTACAACTGATTTAGGTAGAGTAATTCTCACCCAACATTGCACTTAACATTGGTAACATCCAGAACTTTCCTTTTTCTAGCTCCAGGTTTTTTTAGAAAACTCAAGAAAACCAACACACATACAATTAAATTAAAATTAGTATAGATAGGAAAAAGATTAGAAGAAGCTGATATTGGTATCATATTGTTGCTGTGTACATGACACTGCTAAGTGGGCAAGGATGCCAGAGATCAATTTAAATTTGATTAAATGCTTCCCTTTTACTTTTAACAATTATATTACTTAGAAATTGCTTTATTCACCGAGGGAGCAAAAAGAAAAAAAAAACCCAAAGTTTATTTAATATGAATTATCTAAAGCTCTGAATTAACAATGCCATCTCAATAATGAGATTTTATTAGGATGAATTCAATAATTGAACACTGTTACTCTGCCCCTTTCGTCCAATAGGGGAAGAGATAAAAAGGGTGTGTGTGTATGTAGGGGGTGATAATTGACTGACTTAGTTAACTCCTGGGAGAATCCCTAGGACATCAGAGAATAAAAATAATTCTATGAATAGTTGTCAAAGAGTGTTATTTCCAAACTCAATGCTTAGCTAACATCCAATTAACTGGCAGAATTTTAGATCTTCAGGCATCCCCTCTGGATCCAGGAGAGAAGAAAGGAGAAAGATTGACTTCATTTCTTTTTAATATTTATTCACTTCTCTAGCCAGGAATGTATTCATTTCTAAATAGTTATAGTTCGCTTGATTAGTCTCTACATGATGCCAAACATCTGAACAAACCCTGAAAATCACATCCAAAATATCCTTTGTTTTCTATGACTAGCGGATAAACGTAACCATTTCTTGATAATTGAGGGCTATTTGAGCTTTGGGGGTTATCCAATCTGGCTATTTTCCCACTGAGGTGCCCTGAATTAAAACCTCCCATATTACTGGCCTTATTTTGCACTGGTACCATTTTGGTTAGTGATACCCAAAACATTAATACCTTTAGGTCCAGCTCAAACTCTCTCCTAACTTAAATCAACTTTATTTTGTCTATTCTTACATCTGCTTTAAAATTCCTTGGGGGTGGGTGTTCTATTACTTGACATCTATTTTATATCAAACACTATGGTAATCACTTTACAGGCAATATCACATTTAATCTTCATACTGCAGAGTGGAATTTTTTTTAAAGATAGAAAAAGTGAGCATTAGATAGTTGTAATGTGATCAGGGTAACACACCCAAAAAGAAATGTAGAGGAATTCAAAGCCACTTTTGTGCAAAGCCCACAACTCCCATTCACAGCGTGCTTTCCTATGCTGAACCTCAAGTCAATCAACAGGTTAATAATAATACTGGAAAACATTTTTTTTCATTTTCTGTTGCATGAGGTTTTAGAACTTTATATATATATCTGCATCACTGATTCAAAATCTGAAATCTGATTTTTGGTACATACTCTAGTTTTTAAGCAATTTTAATTTATTTTTGTTACAGTTAATGGCATGCATTGGTTTTAAAATTGGAGTTACAGGGCAATGAATCTTGGATTGAACATAACCACAAGGTAATTAATGTTTTACAAATATCACTTTTACATAATTGTAGTTGTTTTTAAATGTAAATAATTATTATCTGATAAAAACACCCTCTTATTTTGTTTTAAGTTGAATCATGGCTTCTTCCAGTAGGTGAATATGTAAGACTAGTGTGGACACCTTCTGTCATATATTTGGCTGTTACACATTTCCACATCAAAGGTACAATATTTCATCATTTGTGACACGTGCATATATTGCCTATTTTCAAGTTCCCATTGGCGATCAAGAGAAGAATTGGGCTCCTTATATTGTGTGTCATAATTGTGAGGAAATGCTTCGGGACTGGACAAAAGGAAAACGCAAAGAAATGCCTTTTGGTATTCCCATGGTTTGGCGTGAACCTAAGGACCACAGCAGTGACTGTTATTTCTGTCTGATCCATACAAAGTGCATCGGCAAGAAAAAATGGCATATGATCACATATCCTAATATTCCTTCAGCAATACGACCTACCCCACACTCTGAGACACTCCCGGTTCCAGTTTTCAATGATTTTATTTCTTCAGCAGTTTACCAACCTGAATTGAATGACTTAGTAAGAGATTAGGGCCTGTCAAAGAAAGCAGTTGAGTTATTAGCCTCTAGGCTTCAAGAAAAGAATGTACTTCACTGGTCAGCTAAAGTATCCCATTTCAGGAAGTGGGAACAAATTTTTGTGAACTTAATTTCTGAAGACAAATACTTTGTGTACTGTCATGGTATCAGTAGTCTTCTCAGCCAGCTAGGTGTTACCACTTACAGTTCAACAGAATGGCGGCTATTTCTTGACAGCTCTAAACAAAGTCTGAAATGTGTTCTCCTACACAACAGTAATGTTTATGCAGCTGTTCCAATTGGTTATTCAACTCATCTGCAAGAAGATTATGACATAAAAATTGTCCTCGACTTACTGAAGTATAAGGAGCATAACTGGATCATTTGTGTGGATCTTAAAATGGTCAATTTCCTGCTGGGACAACAGAGAGGTTTCACGAAGTATTCTTGCTTTCTGTGTTTGTGGGACAGCCGAACTTGGGAGAAACACTGGACACAGAAGGAGTAGCTGAAACATGAAGCTCTGGAAATAGGGATGCAAAATATTGTGAATGAACCTGTAGTTAATCGAGACAGGATCATTTTTCCCTCACTTCACATCAAACTTGGCTTAATGAAGCAGTTTGTTCAGGCTTTGAATAGACAAAGTGAATGCTTTCAACATATTATTTCTGCTTTTCCTGCCTTGTCTTTTGAGAAGATAAAAGCAGGTGTATTTATTTGATGAACCTCAAATTCGAACCCTCATATGTGATGAAGAATTTGCCAGAAAGATGAATAAGGAGGAGAAAGCAGCATGGCAGTCTTTTGTGGCAGTTACAAAGAACTTCCTTGGCAACAAAAAAGCAGAAAACTATGAACTTCTGTTCAAAGGATGCTGTTGGCTTTCCGCGACACTGGATGTAACATGAGCGCTAAGATTCATTTCCTGAACAGTCAGTCAGTCACCTTGATAAGTTTCCCGAAAATTCTGGAGCTGTTAGTGATGAGCAGACCACTGCTGGAGCATCAAACGAGACTGTTCTCAACAAGTACACAAATGCAAGAGCTACAAACGCAAATTTTTGCCTGAATAGAATTTAAATAAGTTTTGCGCAAATTTTATGATTAAAATAAGTGTTTTAATGTGTTCTATTTTGTAATTGAAGACAAATTCTGATGCAATACTATCTTTTAGTGTATTAGTGTATTTACTGCATTATATAAATTATTATATTTTCACAAAGATGATGCCCAAGAAGACATTCTAGTTCATTTTGTTAAACTAAATGTTGAAAATTTTACAATAAGATGAAAACCTAAAATCTTGAATTGCAAACAAACTGTAGCTTACAGAGAAAAACTGATATGAGATTTGAGATCAGCACATTTGAATTAGGTGAGAACAAGTGTTTTTGTGGATGCAACATAAATTTTGTTCCCCAGTGTACTCAGGGAGCTCCAGGCCCTTGTGTAAGTAAGAATATTTAAAACTGGCTTTTGGCTTCATCCACTTCTGCCTAATTCCATTTTTAGTCACATGATTACCCACAATTAACCAAAACTATTTAAGAACCTTGAAGCCATGAAGCCTAGAGCATTGATTGCTAATAGAGTTGCAGAAATAAAAGGTATTTGCGTTAACTGCATTTATTAGTTTGTTCCAATCTCTACCGCTCTCTGTCAGGCACATTGTTGGATTTAAATAATAGATGTTGAATTTTATTCACTTTGTATCAATCTCAAAGGTCAAACATCCAGTTTTATCCCAATTAAAGTTTTGGAGGGCTTTCTACCTCTGTAAAAATTCTGGCTCAGATACAACCAAAATTTCCTCTAAGAACTAAGGGAAACAATCATATCCAGGGGACTTAATAAGAGGTAAAACTAAATGCACTCATTGTTTTATGGTGGATTTTGTCATTATACTCTTCAAATATTATAAAAAATCCTAACACTGGAAAATAAATTCAACATCAACTAATCTAAACGCCTCATTTTATAGTTGGAACACAGGATCAAAGTTCATGGATAGGCTCTGGTACCCTAGTGTTCTCATTTCACTTTGTTCACATGGTTAGTAAGTAAAGGACACAAAAACAGGTTCTCTGTATCGCACTACTGCAAATTTAACCATGTCTGGAATTGTCCTAGTTTATGAAATTTTAAGCCAAAACATTAAAAAGAATTATTAATAAGGATTCAAGCAAAAATTAAAAAACCCAAAATCTCACTTTAAATAAAACTTCTTTTTCTCACTTCCGATTTCATGTTATTTTTTCCCTAGGGCCAACCCCTTAGCTCATCCTGATTGATTTTATGTGGGGTGATCCACCTCTTTGTTCCTCAGGGGTCTCCGCGCTGGAAATTGTGTCCGTGGGTTGCTGCGCTCTTTAACATTGACCTCTCTACATGGAAAAAGACTTTCATAGTTCTCTATGTGCCAGATGTGTCCAGACTTCAGTCTTTGTGTGGCAACAACCTATGTTTCCATGCTAATGGGAATTCTTCATCGCAGCCTGTCTTTTGCCTATTGATTTGGTGGCACTCTCAACTTCTAGTCCATTGGAACTATTTTGTATTTCCTGGTGAAAGAGATTTTGTTTGGTTGTTTTTCTACTTTGGAAACCAAGACCTCACAGAGACCAAAGGTGAAAAAATCATGCAGGAACACAATGCAAAGTTTGGGGAATGGACCATTAGTCAAAATACTAAGAATAGCAACTCTTATTTCCACCCCTCATTAGATGGAAGAGACACTAGAAATGGACACTAGACAGTTTCAAAGCATATACCAGAATGGATAGGATCAGCTTTCCAACCCTCCTAAGTGTTTTCATTCAGTCATCAGTATAACTGAGCCCTTGCTAGCATTTCCACATGTCCTTCAGGTCTGTGGCTTCAGATGACGGGGTACAAAGAGAAGTAAATCACAAAGGATGGAACTCAATGCTTTACTTCTTTGGCTGTAAACTGAGTTCCTGTGTTAGAGGCAGTGATGTATGTGTATGAGACCGTGGTGGTGAATAAAGCATTAATACGTTCATAGATGGGGTGGTGGGGGAAACACTGTGAGAAGTGAAAGGAGGTTAATGTTCTATGTGTTTATTTCAGTTGGGACAAATCATAGTCAAAGGGGACTTATGTGAGCAAATCACCACCAGATAAATGGTGATATGTCAGTACTGGTCTCTGTTGTTAGCAGATTAGGCCCTCAGCACCAGTGGTAGCCAGATCAGTCCTAGTGGGGAAAGTCTCAGGCAATGTCTCTGTTTGTGTAACCCTGGCCACTTCATTCATAAACCCCTTGATCAGCCCTCAGTGGCTGGGAAGACAGTATACTATATATAACATCCACAGAATGGGTCACTGCGAACATCTGGTGAGATATAAATAGTCTCATACTCTGTGCTCACCCAAAAAGTCTATTTATTTCCCAACCTTGTTTCTCCTAAGTCCCTGACCGTCTCATCTAATTGTTAGCCAGTGCTCAAGTTTCACTGTAGACTCTATTTCTGGCCAGAAATATAGACTATTTTTCTTGCCAGAATAACCACTCAACAAAACACATGTTCTGCTTGCCAAGAGTGTTTCTACTCCACACAATAGTTCAGGCCTATGCCTGAGTGGAGTTCTAGTGCTGCATCTTCTATTCCTAGCCAATGGCAGCATGTCTTGCAATATATTCAATAATGTGGCTCTAATGTTTCTTTCTCCCTCAGTAATCTGGTCAAGGAAAATCTGAAGCCATAGGTGTGGGTTGATGGAGAGGTGGCCATGCAGTAGGAGGCCATGGGTGTGGGTTGATGGAGGGTGACCATGCAGTAGGAGGCCAAGGGTGTGGGTTAATGGAGGGTGACCATGCAGTAGGAGGCCATGGGTGTGGGTTGATGGAGTGGTGGCCATACAGTAGGAATGAATGGCATTAAAGTGTGAGTCAGTAGCTCATGTAACTTAATTGTACCTGAAGGACATAACTGAGTTTCCCCTCAGGCATACTACCTCCATTTCAGGAGAAATAAGTTGTAAAATTGGTTGCAAGCATTACCTGGCAATCAAGAATTACTTTATTTTTACCAGTGCCAATGAAAAGCAGAAACTATTTCTCCATAAAAGTAATTTTTAAAAAATATTTTCCTCCATCCTCTAGGTATCAGTGTTGTGATATTCCTATCAGGATTTACCAGAAACCCAAAAGAGCATTTGGATCAAAAATAGACTTGTGAACATCATAAGTCAGGTCACTTGCCCTGGTAGAAAAAACAGCTTAAAATTCAGCTTGGTCCAACTGGATTGTCACTCAGAACAACCAGTCTTATGGACCATTTCATAACTGGGCTGAAGAAACATTTTGAAATGTGGTGTCTGATGATCTCAAATCTAAAGAAGCCCTCCAAGTGTTGTGCCTCTTATTAAAGCAGGTAAAAGTACATCAACTTGTCTTTCAGGTGGGAGGGAATACATAGCTATGCCCTAGATCCAGTCGATCCCCACCCAGTCTCAGTGTGGTCATGGGCCCCTGGATAGGATTAGACTTTTTACTCTCACTCCCTAGCACACATGTATCTCACCACATCATTCCTGCTGAGTAGACCTGGTTGACATCATAACATCCATTTACAGACCAAAAGTGATGCCATGTGGGATGACAAGGTGATTATGATTCCTGCATGCCAGATTTGGACTGAAATCCAGAAAACTGATAAGCCTAAACTAATACAGTGAAGTAAACCATTTCCCCTGTCAGGGAGAGAAAACTGTACCTTGCAGACAGGCCAACAGCTGCAAACCAAATGCTAGAGTCTGAGGATTTGCTCTAAGAAAGAGCACTGTTTGGAACAGCAGCTGAAGTTGGATTGTCCACTTGATTATACCAGGATGGGCAAAAGTAGGTTCAAATTCAATCACTTCAGGAAGTAGTGGGGCTAACCCAGCAGGTGACTGGAATTCAGGTTTGCTTATTGATTTTCAAAGACTGAGAATGTGTAAATAATGAAGATCAGTAATTTGAACACTTACGAGATTGTATCTAAGCACACTATGCCATTGTGACAGTCTTTTGAGTTAATAAAGCTATTACAAAAATCAGAATCTACATGTCTCTTTCCATAAAAACAAATGTAAAGCTACCTTTGCCAATGCCTGTATATATGGTAATCCAGTCTAATTCTCTAAAACATGTAATCTGCATAGCCCAAAAGGTTAGGCCAAGTGCTGAAGTCATTACTATTCCATACTTCACATCAGATTCTGCCAATAACCTCTGCAATTTGTCTAGAAATGCAGTATTGTTTTTGGCCTACTATATATGTGCATGTGTTGGCGGGGGTGAGGGGGGTGGGGGTTCGCAGTTCTGAAGGCTTCCAATTGGTCCTTGCTACCATACTAGGTCTCACCTCATAGGCCAGGAAGTGAAAGTAAGAATTCATCCAACAACCAAGCATGTCTGTTTCTAATACACAGTCAGGAACTGAGAAATAAGCACTGTGTGAATTCTTAAGCCCATCTGGTCCTCAGTGAGATGGACATCAGAGAAATATTTTTCAACCTTGGTAAGACTCTTCTTGATGAACCACAATGGAGTTTTAATTTCTCAACATTAGAGTAGCTCTCAAACACTATATCCAATCATTTCTCAAGGGTTTGAGTATCTCCCTTTCCCTCAGAAATGGCTGCAGGTCCCTTTGAGAAAGGACAGAGTGCAAGGGTTGGATATTGAATCCTTTTTCAAAGGGACTTGGACTCCCTTTCATTCAAGGGAAACTGAACCTGTGAACTGACTTAGGTCTGAGAATTTGCTGAGGGTTTATATGTTAGATTATATTATTGTCAAAATCCCACTTGGCACAAGTGAAATAGAATGCTTGAGTTAGGTTAAACAGCACAATTTTTCCACTAAGGCAGTTATGTAGGAAGCCAAACGATCAAAAAATTGGTTGGGGAGGATGGAGTCCGAAGAGCCTAATGTTTAAAGTATCTTGGGTATAATATCTGGTGGCTTTCTCATTCAATACAATTACTATAAAGACAACCTTCACAAAATAGCCACATGCAGTATTCTCCCATTCTCCACAGTTTGTTACCCGTAGTCAACTCTGGTCTAAAAATATTGAGTGGAAAATTCCAGAAATAAAGAATTCATAAGTTTTAACTTGTACACCGTTCTGAGCAGTGTAATGAAATTTCCTGCAGTCCGGTTGGTTCTGCCCAGGACATGAATTACTCCTTTCCCACACCACCTTCCTATTAGTCACTTAGTAGTGGTCATGGTTACATGATTATCAGATCAACTGTCTCAGTAATACCATGCTTGTGTCCAAGTAATCCTCACTTTACTTAATAATGCCCCTAAAGCATAAAAGTGGTTATTCTGGCAGTTCAGTTATGTCAAGGAGAAGCATAAATGTCTTCCTTTGGGTGAAAAAGTAAAAATTCTCCACTTAATAAGAAAATAAAAAAGAATCAAATGCTGAGGTTGCTAAGATCTACGGTAACAGCAAATTGATCCATGATATTATGAAGAAGGAAAGAGAAATTCATGCTGCTTTTGCTGGCACACCTCAAACTTCAAATGTTACCACCACAGTGCATAGTAAGAACTAACTTAAGAGAGAAAAGGCATTAAATGTGTAGGTTGAAGACATGAACAGAAAATGTGTTCCAGTTGATGGCAATGTTGAACCAGAAAGCACTGAGCTGATAGAGGGACTTCAGCAAGGGGTCCCCTGAAATGAGTGACACCAAGCCTTTTATTGCAAGTGAGGGGTGGTTATACAAATTCCGGAATAGGTTTGGCTATTTTATCATCTTACATCATCACAAGAAGAGGGGTGAGTACAGTAGAATAATATTTTGAGAAAGAGACCACATTCACATAACTTTTATCACAGTGTATTGTTTTAACTATTCTATTTTATTATTAGTTACTGCTGTTAATCTCTAATGTGGCTAATGTATAAATTATATAAATTTAACTTTATCTAGGTATGTACATATAGGAAAAATCACAGTATATATAGTTTAGGTAATTCATGATTTTAGGTCTTGGATTGTATCTCCCATGGATAAGGGAGAACTACTGTATATAAAGTTATCCATGCTAGACTAATATTTTCATAGGGCTCATGTGGGTAGCGATGAAAATTTCTTTCTATTCCATCATGTCTGGCTAATCATCTTTTTTATCTCATTTATTTTTTAAAACAGATTATGCCTGCAGTTCATTAATTTTTTGCTCTTACAGAACACTTTCTAGTCCTAAATTTGGACTATTCTCAAAATTTTATTCAAACTGTTAGAAACACTTTACTAATTTGCTCCCACCAATGGATCCCAAACCTAATATGATAATTTTATGACTTTAAGATAAAGAAAGTCACCTGAATGGAGGTGGTAGAGTAGATAGAACATTGACGTGGGATGCTGAGTTCCCAGGTTCAAAACCTCGAGGTCACCAGCTTGAGTGTGAGATCATTGATGTGACTCCATGGTCACTGGTTTGAGCAAAAGGTCACTAGCTCAGCTTGAGCCCCCCTGTCAAGGCACATATGAGAAGCAATCATTGAACAACTAAAGTGACACAACTATGAGTTGATGCTTCTCATCTCTCCCCCTTCCTGTCTCTCTCTCTTTCTTAATTAAATAAAATAAGATAATGATAGTTTATTTCTAATTGAGGGTGGAGTATGGACCTCACTGTAGCCATCAATAACCACCAACAGTCATTAGCTAGAGCTAAACAAATAGGTATCTAATACCATCAAAGCAAAATATTTGTGAAAATTAGGGACCAAAATGTTTTCATTCTATAAATAAAATGAAGCCAATCTCAGGATTTAATAGTTTCAGGATAACTTTTTACAAGTTCACAAAGCTAAGTTTTTCAGACTTAAAAATGGATGAAGGGGAAATGAAATCCACATCCTCACAGCTTAGCTATAATAATGGTGATGTGAACTTTGTGCAAACCTATTAAAATGAATAATAGTGCCCTGATACACCATTCAAGTCATTTTACTATGGGAAATTGTTCATCAAAAATGCATATAAATCTGAAATTCAGTTAATCATCTCATACAATGGGTTCATCTCTTGCAATTTTTATTCTAATATATTTTTTGAATAAAATATAATAGTTACTGGAAAATATTGAAGCAGCACTTCTTAACAAATACATTTAGATTTGTAACCAACCCAATAAAATCTATAATGATATAGAAAGAGTCAAGAGCTAAAATCCAACTAAAATAATTATAGGAAAAAATACTGGGTTACTTTTGGGCAGAGTACAATACAGTTTGGTTTTTTAACAGAACACACGATTAGGGGCTTTCATAATAAAATTTAACATGAGATTTAATGGTGCATTCATTGACTAGCTGATGTCAAAAACAGTGTAGCAGCCATTAGAAAATTGATCTAACATACTTCATTAAAATAGGCATGCTACATGTTGACTTTAAAATAATAAAAGAGGAGAGTGTGGCTAGAAAAAAGAATACCATATATTGATGCTGTTCCTACTATACAGCTAGACAATTGGAAGCAAATGGAATTAATTATCAAGATCTAATTCTTTTTGCAAATGGTCAAATGTTGCTGCCAAGTGAATAATTGATTTAAAATACAACTTTTGAGAAACCTCACAGTAATTGATTTCATTTTCTCTTTTCTATTTGGTATAATCCTGATGCCAGCTGAACTCATTGAACCATCCAATTAACTTACAAACAAAAAAACTCCATTGACCTCAAGTACAATTTATAAAAACTTCTGATACTAATTCCTTCAGTCTTCCTCTTTCTTAATTTCCCTAGAATAAACCATATTCAAGTTTCTCTTTTAAAACTGTTATTTTAAATACCTTTTCCAAACACCTAGTGTAAAGACTATATTTAAATAGACTCAGTCCTAAGTACCAGGTCACAAGAGTTACATTCACCCATATCTACCTCCTGTACTCTTCTCCTAGTTTCTGAAGTATCTTCATATGAGAAAAACTAGTATACTGTATGCTTCCTATACAAATTACCACCAGTTCAGTGGTTAAAAAAGATACAAGTTTATTATCTTATAATTCTAGAGGTCAGAGATCCTCTCAGTAGGGCTTCATTATGTCGGGAGGTTCTAAAGGAGCATCTATCGCTTTGTCTTACTTCCAGCTGCTAGAGGCTGCCTGTTTTGCTTGGCTCATGTCCCCTTCCTCCATCCTCATAGCTAATAGTGTAGCATCTTGCAGTCTCGGTCTCTCCTCCTCCCTTCACTCTCCTGCTTCCATTGTCACACCTTCTCTGACTCTCCTTTGTCATCATAGCATTTTCTTTGACTTTGACCTACCTGCCTCTCTCATAATATTCTTGAGCCCTCTTGAGTAATCCAGGATCATTGGCCCTTATGAAGACAATTAATTCAATTGGCAAAGTCCCTTTTGCTATACAGTAAGTCCCCAAATTACAAACATCTGACTTACGTACAACTTGTACTTACAAATGGAGCACCATAAGGGCTATTGGTAATCAACGGCAGTGGGACATTAGGGAAAAGGACATCACAGAGTTACTCAATTCCCATGGCAAAGAACTAGCCAATGAAGACTTTATGGAACTAGAGCAGCAGATGACAGCATTTACAGAAGAAAACAGGGACCTAAAAACTCCAGAACCAAAAAAGTTTTCTACAAAAGAGTTAGCTGATGATTTTGGTCTCATTGAAGCAGAAATGGCAAAGTTAGAGAAGCGAGATCCTGATACAGAGAGGCTCACCAATGTTTACTGTACAGTTACTGAGATGCTACAGTAATTCAGGCCATTTATGATGAGAAAAAGAAAAGCTCTGTACAAATCTCCCCCGATGCCAACTTCATGAAACTGACTCCTGCAGCAGAATCAAACCCTGACTCTCTAACACCAGTCCCATCTTCTCCAACAAGTCCATCATCTTCTGCATTATCCAAGATTGTTTAAGGTTGTATTTGAAAATGTTTAAATATGTATATGCACATAAAGGTAAAAATAAGTACTACAGGAAGACAAACATCTAAGTTACATTTAATAGGTAAATGTACCTGTTCCAACTTACATACAAATTCAACTTAAGCACAAACCTACAGAACCTATCTCATTTGTAACCCAGGGAATTCGTAATTTCCAGGGATTAGGATACGGACATTTTGGGGACATCCATTGGTTTTATTTTCACTTCCCTTTTGCATGGAAAAAACTGCTCAAATATTCATTCAGTTCTAGTATGTTTTGGACAACATCAATATCACTGATTCATTAATTAAACAAAATTGAATTGGCACTCATGGGTGCTAAGTGCTGGAGACACTGATAAATACGGCAGACAGAGCCACGTTCTCCAGGAGTTTATCATGTTTTGAGGAAAACAGCTAAGTAAACAGGCTATTGTGTCATAGTTTATTAAGTGCTTTGCAATCAACAAGGTTGGCCATGTAACACAGACTTACCCGGGGAATCCCACATGCAAAGTTGAAACTTGAAAGATAAGTATAACAAAGGAGATTGCAGGGAGCATTACAGGTGGAGGGCATAGAGGCAAGGGAGAGCAGAGTGCACTTGCAGGGGCATAGGCAGTTCTGCAAGTAGCTCATGAGGGAGGAAGTGACAAGAAAGATGACTATGGAGTAGTCAAGGGCCAGCAGAGGGGAACTGTTAAGTGGCTCAGGTGAGGCATTTGTAATTAGATTTGTATTTTATAAAGATTACTCTGGTTACAGGACATAGAATATATTGTAGAAATAAAATAAGATTGGGGATAGAATGCAATTTTATAAACTTTTTGCTAGAATGTAATACTCCATGTAAATGTCTAGAAATCACCTTTTGGATGATCTCTGCAGTCCCACCTTGAACCACTGTCCCACTCAACCTTTAGGTGAGTTTTTTTCTTCTCTTTCTCCCACTAACCTTTATCCTGCCTCTGGGAAAGTTCTACCCTCTGCCTGAGACACTCCTCCCTCTCTGAATGTGGGAAACTTAACTGATCCTCCTAGCTTACTCTTGAAAGTCACTTCTTCAAATAACTTAGTTTAGAACTCCCAAAGACAGGCCTTCTGTTAATGACTCCCATAATGTCTGGTGCCTCTTCTTTGTGATATTTATTGCACTTTCAATTAATTTTTATTGTCTTCCAGCCTGACTGCCAATCTCCCAAAAGCAAGGTGAGTGAGGTCTTATTGACAGCTATTTTTCCAAGGCCTCAACACAGGCCTTACACTTCATATGCATTCAACAAGTATTTGTTGAATCGATAAATCACAGACATAATTTTAAAACTCAGTGAATAAACTGGAACAAAATGGACCACAGACCACTATTTCTTCAGTTAAAATTATGAAAATTAAAACTCACAATAGAGTAATACTTGACTTCTATTCATTACTTATTACAGCTGCAAAATTTTATTAAGATATAATGTGCAAACATAAAATGTTTGTATCATAAATGTCTCTTAATGAAATTTTATAAATTGTATAAATGTAAGTAACCAGAATCTAGATTAAAAATAAGAACACTCTCAGTCATCTGGAAGCGTTCTTCCTACTGGCAACCCCTGTGCTCTCAAGAGCAACCGCTGTCCTGTTTCTAAGGCACCTTAGCTTGCTCTGGTTTTTTTTTTTTCCAATTTGTCCCCTAGAAGAAATTATTCTGTATGTGTTTTTTTGATATCTCTGCCTTTCTTTTCCTCAATGTCATTATTTTGAGATTTAAGAACATAACCACAGTTTATTTTACATTTTTAAAAACCTCTATATGAGACATAACTGACACATTATACAATTCACTGACTTAAAGTATATAACCCAATGTTTTCTTACTAACTTCACAGGTTTGTGTAACTATCACCACAATCTACTTTTGGGACATATTTGTCACTTCGAGAAGAAACGCCATGCTCATTAGTAGACATTCCCCACTTCCCCCCAGTTGACTCCCAGTCTTAGGCAATCACTAATATACTTTTTGTCCCCATGGGGACAGAAAATGGAGTCATGCAATGTATGATCCCTTAGGACTGGCTACTTTAGCATTCCTTTTGTTGAGATAAGCTCCATATGGCATTCTGGAATTCCTCCTGCCCTTTGTAGTTTCTTTATCTTGTGACAACATGTACACACTTCTGTTGGAGATACACATAGATGTGAGTTTGTTGGTCATATTATGTGTGTGCTTAGCATTAGTTTATGCTGTTAAGTCATTTTCCAAAGTTGTGACACCAATTCATACTCCAACCACAAGTTTATGGAAACTTTGGATGCTCCATATATTCACAGATACTTGGTGTTTATTTTTATCTATTTCATCTTTGTCATTTTAGTGTGTATCTAGGAAAGCATTGTGGCTTTAATTTACATTAATCTGATAACTAACAAAGTTCACTGCATTTTCATATTTTTATTGACCATATGGGCTGTTCTTTTTGTGAATTATGAGTTATCAATTTGAGATTTTTTTTGCTTATTTTTCTTTTCAGTTGTCTGTCTAGTCAATTGATTTGTAAAAGTATTTTATATATTCTGAATGCATTTTTTTAGACTAAAATAAGATAGATTATATAAATTAAGCCTGATGGGTATATTTTGAGGTTAACATTAAGAAAATTTCAAGACTAAGAGATGATTTTTAAAAGTTAGTAGAGAGAATTAAAAAAATAAGTGAGGTAATTTATAAGTTGGAAAATATTCTGATGGTTATGGTAATTTAGGGTCTTAGGTATTATTGAAGATTGGATGGATCTCTAGTTTTAAAATGCTATAACAATAGCATTCATTGTTAGTTTTAGGCATAATGCTAAGTGCTTTGCATTCATCATATTTAATTATCCCAGTCTGGTAGGAAAGCTTTAATTAAGTCCATTTTCTTTTTTTAATCAATTTTTTAGTTTAGACAATTATATTTAACAGGGTGACATTGGTCAACCAGAGTACATAGATTTAGAGAAAACATCTCCATATCATTTGGACAGTGGATTATGCTGTATACTTATCACCCAAAGTCAAGTAATTCTCTGTCACCCTATATTTTGTTTCTCTTTAAGCTCCTTCCTCCTCACATCTTTCTGGTAACCACTTCACTCTTATCTATGTCCATGAGTCTCAATTATTGTGTCCCACCTATGTATGAAATCATACAGTTCTTAGCTTTTTCTGATTTATTTATTCCACATTCCAGTATAATGTTATCAAGGTCCATCCATGTTGTCATAAATCATACTATGTCATCATTTCTTATGGCGGAGTAGTATTCCATTGTATATATGTACCACATCTTCTTTATCCAATCCTCTATTGAAGGGCATTTTGGCTGTTTCCATGTCTTGGCCACTGTGAACAATGATGCAGTGAACATGGGGGTGCATGTGTCTTTATGTACCAATAATTTTGAGTTTTGGGAGTATATACCCAGTAGAGGGATTGCTGGGTCATACAGTAGTTCTATTCTTAATTTTTTGAGGAACCACCATACTTTCTTCCATAATGGTTGTACTAATTTACATTCCCACCAGCAGTGAATGAGGGTTCTTTTTTCTCCACAGCCTCTCCAGCACTTGTTATTACCTGTCTTGTTGATAACACTGGGAGACAATTTTTTCATTTTTTGTTGCATGAGGTTTTAGAATGATTTCTATATACTTCTGCATCACTGATTCCAAATCTGAAATCTGTTTTGGGGTACATGCTCTAGGTTTTATGCAATTTTAATTTATTTTTGTTACAGTTAATGGCATACATTGGTTTTAAAATTGGAGTTACAGGGCAACGACTCTTGGATTGAACATAACCACAAGGAAATTAATGTTTTACAAACATCACTTTTACATAACTGTAGTTGTTTTTAAATGTAAAAATTATTATCTGATAAAAACTCCTTCTTATTTTGTTTTAAGATTGAATCATGGCTTCTTCCAGTCAGCATAAATGTAAAAATAGTTCTGACACCTTCTGTTATATATTTGGTTGTTACACACTTCAATGTCAAAGGCGCAATATTTCATCATTTGTGACACGTGCATATATTGCCTATTTTCATGTTCCCATTGGCGATCAAGACAAGAATTGGGCTCTTCATACTGTGTGTCATAATTGTGAGGAAACGCTTCATGACCGGACAAAAGGAAAACGCAAAGGAATGCCTTTTGGTATTCCATGGTTTGGCATGAACCTAAGGACCACAGCAGTGACAGTTATTTCTGTCTGATCCATACAAAGGGCGTTGGCAAGAAAAAATGGCATATGATCGCATATCCTAACATTCTTTCAGCAATATGACCTATCCCACACTCTGAGACACTCCTGGTTCCAGTTTTCAATGGTTTTATTTCTTCTAAGGATGAAGAAAGTGAACATGGTAATCAAGTGTATTTTGATAAGATGCATGAGGAAATCGTTGTAGAATCTGAAGGGTCTTCTTCTGATGCCAAGCAGTCATTAACCCCTCAGCAGTTTAGTCAAACCGAATTGAATGACTTAGTAAGAGATTTGGGCCTATAAAGGAAGCAGCTGAGTTATTAGCCTCCAGGCTTCAAGAAAAGAATGTACTTCACTGATCAGCTAAAGTATCCCATTTCAGGAAGTGGCAACAAATTTTTGTGGACTTATTTTCCAAAGACAAACACCTTTTTTACTGTCATGATATCAGTAGTCTTCTCAGCCAGCTAGGTGTTACCACTTACAGTTCAACAGAATGGTGGCTATTTCTTGACAGCTCTAAATGAAGTCTGAAATGTATTCTCCTACACAACGGTAATGTTTATGCAACTGTTCCAATTGGTTATTCAACTCATCTGCAAGAAGATTATAATGACATAAAAATTGTCCTCAACTTACTGAAGTATAAGGAGCATAACTGGATCATTTGTGTGGATCATTAAAATGGTAAATTTCCTGCTGGGACAACAGAGAGGTTTCACGAAGTATTCTTGCTTTCTGTGTTTGTGGGACAGCCGAACTTGGGAGAAACACTGAACACAGGAGTGGCCGAAACATGAAGCTCTGGAAATAGGGATGCAAAATATTGTGAATGAACCTGTAGTTAATCGAGACAGGATTATTTTTTTTCCACTTCACATCAAACTTGGCTTAATGAAGCAGTTTGTTCAGGCTTTGAATAGACAAAGTGAATGCTTTCAACATATTATTTCTGCTTTTCCTGCCTTGTCTTTTGAGAAGATAAAAGCAGGTGTATTTGATGAACCTCATATTCGAACCCTCATACGTGATATAGAATTTGCCAGGAAGATGAATAAGGAGGAGAAAGCAGCATGGCAGTCTTTTGTGGCAGTTACAAAGAACTTCCTTGGCAACAAAAAAGCAGAAAACTATGAACTTCTGGTTCAAAGAATGCTGTTGGCTTTCTGCGACATTGGATATAACATGAGCGTTAAGATTCACTTCATGAACAGTCACCTTGATAAGTTTCCCGAAAATCTTGGAGCTGTTAGTGATGAGCAGACTACTGCTGGAGCATCAGACGAGACTGTCCTCAATAAGTACACAAATGTCAGAGCTACAAACACAAATTTTTGCCTGAATAGAATTTCAATAAGTTTTGCGCAAATTTTATGATTAAAGTAAGTGTTTTAATATGTTCTATTTTGAAATTGTAGACAAATTCTGATGCAACTATATTTTTTAGTGTAATACTATATTTACTGCATTATATAAATTATTATATTTTCACAAAGATGATGCCCAAGAAGAGATTCTAGACTTCATTATGTGTAACTAAATGTTGAAAATTTTACAATAAGATGAAAACCTAAAATCTTGAATTGCAAACAAACTGTAGCTTAAAGAGAAAAATTAATGTGAGATTTGAGATTCGCACACTTGAATTAGGTAAGAACAAGTATTTTTGTGGATGCAACAAAATTTTCTTCTCTGGTATAATAACTAATCTAATAGGTGTGAGGTGGTATCTCAAAGGCAAAGATAAATGAATGGAATTACATCAAACTACGAAGCTTCTGCACAGCAAAAGAAACTGTCAACAAAACAAATCCACAGCTAATTAAATGGGAGATGTTATTTTCAAACAACAGCTCGGGTAAGGGGCTAATATTCAAAATATATAAAGAACTCACATAACTCAGCAACAAAGAAGCAAACAATCCAATAAAAAAATGGGAAGAGGACATGAACAGATACTTCTTCCAAGAAAAAATACAAATGGTCAACAGATATATGAAAAAATGCTCATCTTCACTAGCTATTAGAGAAATGCCAATCAAAACTACAATTAAGTCCTTTCTAAAGAAGGATATTGAAGCTAATTTGCCCAAGATTACACAATGGGACTAAAGACTGTTGATTCCATAATCTGAGTGATTAAAACCACACTAGAGAAATAGACTAACCAATCTTCCAAGCACACAAAACCATTGATGAACAAATGAAATTTAAGGGTGAGAAAATAGGTGCTTAAAGAAAACATTAGATAAAATTAGTGTTACTTATCTTGAAGAAGAAAAGTTATATCTAAATTAATGCCTCTCAGTGCAAAAAGAGTTTTTATGGTAGTAAAATGTTTTTGAAAAGTATAATAAGACACGAAAATGGATACATACTGAAGCATGGAGGATTTCAATTATTAACAATTTAAAAAATTTTCTTTGTAATCGTTGATAGCAATTCAAAAATTATTGAGCATAACATTCAAAATCTGACCTCATTGCCTTATCGTTCAATATTCCCTCAGCCTCTTACAACATTCTAACAAATTGCTGGGCCTGAAATACACTCCCATGGCTCTCTTACTTTTTGTGTACACAGAATATCTTATCGCACCTTCCTCATTTGACAAACCTTTCTTCTCCCACATAACTTTATTTAAATATTACCTACTCTGTGAAGCCCTCCCCAATTTTCCCTCTGCATCCAGGAAAATGACTCATATGTCTTCATCAAGCTTGAATTGAACTGAAGCATGTCTCATGTGCTATAACTGAATTAATTATGTATGTATTTATCTCTCCCACAGGACTGAGAGCTTTGATGAGGGAACAAGGGTCTTTCCATCATTATCTGTAGGTGATATGGAGTAAGCACTTAATAAATATTATTGAATAAATGTCACAATGTTCAAGAAGTTGGGCATATTGGAAGACAAAAAAAGGCATGCTGGTACCATGACAGATGGCAGCTGACGTGAGGCTCAGTACCAAGGGACAAGACGGAGGTGAGGACTCTGGAAAAAGGAGAGTATCCACCCAAGCGAATATGGAACCCAGTCCCGTGTTCTGGCCAATTCTTGCTAAGCTAGAATGCAGATCCCACATTGCCACAGTTACATTTAAACGAAAGAAGCTAAAATTAAAATCCATCCATCCACCCACCCACTTATCCACCCATATATCCATCCATCCATCCACCCACTCACAAACAGATCCATCTATCCATCCCTATATATGTGTATGTGTGAAACTCCTGATATTTACATCCTGCAAACTGAATTTTAAAGTTCACTCTGTAAGCCAAACAACAATATAGGCAAAATAGATTTGCCTACTATGTCTCTGATTTGTAATTTCTGACACAAAGAATATTTCTAACTATCTAGCAATAAAAAATTCTAATAACTTTGCTTCCCAAGAATTTAGGAAAACATTTTGAAGATCTTTAATAAAACCAAGGAAACCATAGCCCAGAATGCTCTGGGGTGGGCTGCTCATCCACCCCTCTTAGTTAACCTGGTCACTAACTGTAAATCATCTTCTGAGACATGATCTTGTAGGACCCACTCACCCCTTGCGATCTGACAAAATGTGAAATAATTCACAAAGAAAGGAATTCAATTAGGAGAATATGACTCTACATTTGCACTTTGTTTTGTAAAGCATATCAGGTTGTCCAAGGGCCTTATGTAAGTACTATGTGTAGACAGGAGACTTCTGGAGGGGCCTGAGGTTGACACAACATTGACGTGAAATGACTTACTGAGTAGTTGGTTCTTCCAGACAAAACAAACAACAACAACAATAAACCAAGGACATACTTAAAAGCATATCTCATGATCAGGTCAGGAGCTTAGTTCAACTAAGCTTTCAGTGACTAAAGCAAAAAGTGTCCCACTTTCACCTAAATATGTTGAATCAAGCAAAAAGACCAACTCTCATCAAGAGTAATCCTATAACTCTTGATGTCATAAGATTCACTCATGAACCAGCCTTTGGAAAAACCAGGAGTTTTTGTGAAGATTAAATGAGATTCTATAAAGAAAGAACATTGCACTCAGAAACATAGTATGTAGTGGTTTAAAAACTATTGGTAATAGCTTTTGCTATTAATCAGGATAGCCAGACATAGAAACATATAGATGTTTTAAACATAAATGTTTGTTATCTGTTTATTTTCAAGGACGGTTGTGAGAAATCTCTTACACTCAAGTTGATAGGATGCTACTGTAAATACAGCTAATCAGAAGCCATTAGAAATTAGCAGGCTCACAGGCAGATCATCTCACTTCCATTAAAATTCACCAATCATTTTGCTTTAGTCCCCTGATAATCCAAATCTGGAGGGAACAGAAATCTCTTTCACATATTCACAGCAAGCTGCAAGTTGAGAAATCATGTATGTAATATGTCCAGATGTGTGCCTGCTATGTTACAGGACCTCCCCAAAACTTGTAATAAAATATGATTTCCTGTTTTAAAAATAAATCTTGCATTTTTGAGTGAAGAATAATACAATGATACTGAGTTCTAGTTTTCAAGGTTAAACTGTTAAATGTAAACATTAAAAATTACAATTTTTGGAACTATTTTTGGATATCTTCATTTCTTAATGTATCAGGTTACGTAAATAGCCTGTCTCCATCTTTGAGGGGCTCTGTGGTCCTACAGTCCTTTCCATATAACAGCTTTGTTAGCTGGTAGGCTGCTTAAGGTGTCAAGTGTTCAGTTCTAGGACAGGGGCAATCTGCTTCACTTATTCATCGCCTTGTGGCTTTCACACTCAATCACTTCTCTCTAAAGACTCCAAGAACAGGTACTTGTACAGCATTGAAGGTGTCTGAGTGGCCCCATTGGTTACACTGCTTTAGTTTACAATGATGTCAGCAAAGGCAATAGGGAAAGTTACTTTTCTTTCTAGCAATTTTGGTAATATTTTGATACACAATTGATGTTAGAGGTAGAAATTACGCAATCATTTGGGAAAAGTGAAGCCATTTCAATAAAATGAAAAGTATTCCGATACTGTTACGCAGCATAACTGATGCATAAAACGTTCTGAGATGTGCTGCTTTATTCCTCTTTTTGTCTCCACATCCACATGTATCCACGCATTTGTATATCAATGGGCAATAAACTCCATGAAAAAGATGAATTACTGGAAATAAAAATGCCTTAAGTCTTATCTGAGATGTGAAGTGGGCATTGTACTTATAGGAGGGTTGCCAGCTAAAATGTAGGATGCCCAATTAAATTTGAGTTTCACATAAACAACAAATAATTTTCTTAGTATAAACATGTAGTATATATTTAGTATAGACATATCCCTTGCAGTGCTAAATCTGACCACTCTACCTTGGAGATAAAGAAAGAATAGGACTAAGATATTGGGAACACCAAGATCTGTGAAGAGTGGGTAGGAAATGTGCACCGGCACACAGTGGGCTCTCAGCAGACGCTGAATTCGAACATCCCCCCAGATGGGCAGGTAAGTGGGAATTCTTCCTTTCTGACCCTTTGGGGGAATAATAGAAGCTCTGGAAATCCTAAAACATATTACACAGCTCTGGCATCTTTTAAGTCTTTATATTTGACAAATTAACAGCCTCAGCACTATCCAACCCCTGAGGTGATGTAGTTATTTATAGCTACTGGATTTGTTTTTCAACATTAACTCACAAGGCTCTAGACTCAGGGTGGCCCAGGGATGGTTACGAGTTTAAACTTGACTGAGAGGTTCCTCCATCAACACTCAGTTTCTCATTCTAACTGCTGAATGCACTTGGCCCCTGGTAAGTACAGTGACAGGCTGGGTCCGTGGGAGGTTCTATTTCCATGTGACAAATGAGGAAACTGAGGTGTAGAAGCAGAAGATATAACCCAGGCTCAGAAAGCCAGAAATGGTAGGACAGGGGCCAGAACATGCGATTAGGGTCGCTTCATGGACTGAGACCTGTGCAGAAACAGGTTGGCAAAGATAGAGACTTTACAGCTTTAGTGTCTTCTGTTTTTTTCTACCTCAGTGGTCACTGGGACAGGAAGTATGACTGACTGCAGCTATAATTACCTCCCTAGGAAATTATTTCTTTAGTGTGCAGAATAGCTTTTGTCTCTGGTCCTTCAGGCACAGAGATACCAAGAAAACAAAGTTAATTAGGCACTTCCGAGTCTAGACAATTGCCTACGAAATCAAGTTGGAGGATTTCCATTTTACCCTGAAGGTTGGTAGAGTTAGTGTCTGTGCAAAGTGCTTGAACATGCCCTGGTAGAAAATGATGCTAATCAAGCTATCATTGAAAGGCAATTCAGCCATGAAATGGACGGTCTGCCCTTCTGTCTAGAGCAAAGGCTGCTGACTTTCTGTTGATAACTCCTTACCTCCCTGACAGAGGACAGCCTCAGCCTTAACCCCAGGACTCTCTTTCTGCTGGGCTTTCAAGTTGGCAGGGGCTAAATGAATGGGCATAATGTGAGTTAGAATATATGCAGAACAGCAATTCTTGACCAAGGCCAATTTTGTCTACAAAAAAAAATTTGACCATGTCTGGAGCCATATTTAGGTTATCACAACTCGGACCATGCTACTAGCATCTAGTGCATAGTCATCAGAATATTGCAAAGTATCCTGCAATGAGATGAATAAAACCTTACTACAAAAAGTCACCAGATTCAGAATGTCAGTTATGGGTTGGTTGAGAAAAACTGAGGTAGAGGAGTCAACCATTCCTTGGACCTGCAAGTATGACTCATGTCACCTGACTTACAAGCAGCATAAAAGAAAAAGAGTTGACACTATCTTCACAGTCTTCAAAAATCACACACTCTCCTCTTCTTGAGTTCTATCTTTCAGTGAACTTTCTGAGTCTCCTTGACTGTTTCTAAACCACTTAAAGATGCCATGCCTCAGGTCTCCCTCCTTGAATATTACTGCTCTACACCCTGCCTAGTTGATTTTCTACAGTCTCACAACTTTAAGCATCTTTGGCACTGTCAACCTAAAATTTAAAAGCAAAATGAGAGGCAACAAGCATGTATTTAGGATCAAAGAATTAGTTCTGGAATCTCAGATTCAAGCACAAATACAAATACTATTCTGGTCACAAGGTGAAGGCAATGGGATTTTATGAGAAAAAAGAAATTTTATATATATATGAAGGAATTCCTATAGCTGCTGGTAAAGTGAATGATTCTTGGCTATTCAGTAAGTCCCTGACTTACAAACATCTGACTT
Source organism: Rhynchonycteris naso (assembly GCA_037038555.1). Lineage (NCBI taxonomy): Eukaryota > Metazoa > Chordata > Mammalia > Chiroptera > Emballonuridae > Rhynchonycteris > Rhynchonycteris naso. Next base: position 106,117,561 of record CM073003.1, on the reverse strand, counting down.
ACATACAACTCATACTTACGAACAGAGTGTCATAAGGACTACTGATAATCAGCTGTAGTTGCACATCATTGAAAATGATATCATAGAGTTACTCAACTCCAATGGCAACGAACTAATCAATGAAGACCTTATGGAGCTAGAGCATCAGATGATATAGCATTCAGGGAAGAAAACAGAGACCTAGAAACTCCAGAACTAAAAAAAGTTTTCTACAAAAGAGCCGATTCTTTTGGTCTCAGAGAAAGAAGCAAGATCCCGATACAGAGAGATTCAAAAAATTTTACTGTACAGTTACCAAAGGCCTGAGATGCTACAGGGCCATTTATGATGAGAAAAAGAAAAGCCCTGTACAAACCTCCCTTGATACCAACTTCAAGAAACTGACTCCAGCATTAGAAATCAAACCTTACTCTCTAACACCAGTCTCATCCTCTCCAACAAGTTCATCATCTTCTGCATCATCCAAGATTATTTAAGGTTGGATTGAAAATGTTTAAATATTTATATGCATGGAAAGGTAAAAATAAATACTATGTCAAGACAAACATCTAAGTTGAATTTAATAGGTAAATGTACCTGTTCCAACTTACATACAAATTCAACTTAAGAACAAACCTACAGAACTCATCTCATTCGTAACCCAGGGAGTACCTATATAACAAATTCCCACGAACTGGGTGACTCACACAACAGAAATTGATTTTCTTGTATTTCTGTAGGTTAGAATGAAATCCAACATATGTCTCAGTAGACTAAAACCAAGGTGTCCGCTAGGCTGTATTCCTTCCCAGAGTTTCTAGGGGAGAACTTCCTTGCCGTCACTTCCCAGGCCCTCGAGGTGGTCAGCATTTCTTGGTCTGTGGCTCCTTTTTACCAGCTTCTGATCCAGCAATGCTAGTCTAGTCTCTCACACACCACATCACATGACTCTGAGCTCTACTTCTGTTTCATGACCCCTGTGATTATGTTGGGCCCAGCCAGCCAATCCAGGAAAAATTCCTTATTTACTGACTAGCATTCTTAACTTCATTTGCATCCTTTATTTTTCTTTGCCACATAACTGCAAAATTCACAGTTTATAGAGATTAGGCCACTGATACCTTTAGGAGCCCATTCTTCTGACTGCCATACTAATCCGAGCTTTCTCTAGTCCACCTCTAAAATTTTGATACTTAATGTTCAGCTCCTCCAATTTAACTGGAGCAAACACTTGACATTATGTATTATTCATAAAACAAAGCAACAAAAGAGAATAATTTATCATAAACAACATATTGAAGTTTAAGCCAAATCGTCTTGTCGTTGGAAGATTTCTTCATTAAAAAAATTAAGTCGGGGCAAAATATTATTTTGACATGGAATTTGTTTCAAAACCAACTTTTCAGGGCAACGTCAACTTATAAAATTGAGTAAATACTTCAACTTATTTCTTCTTTGACCAAGTCCTTTGCACGTTCATTTCCTTGAGAGGATAGTAGTGACAATAGTTAGCTGAGTTCTGCTTTGTGGTAAGCTCAGTTGTGTTTTAACGCATGGTTCATTGGTGCCTACTGAGCATTTGAGAGAGGTGTTATTCTCTTACAGACTAAAGAATTCCAGCTTAGAGTGACTTGTTTGCCCTAATATGAGACAGATTGGGCACCTGAAATGAAACAAGAAAGCCTGAGAGGTTTAAATGACTTTCCACGGGGATCCCAGACAGACAGTAGCAGAAACACATCTGGAATTCGTAAGTCTCAAAGTCAGTTCGGTCATTTTGTCACTAACCTGGCAAAAGATCAAAATTATGATAAATAAACTCCCCCCCCGCACACACACACACACACTTCTTTTAAAGGCCTCTTCTACCTGGGAGAACCTTCCTTCTTTATAAATAAGCAGCTTGGGAAAAGCCAATTCCCGGTGGTTATGTTTACTGTGTTATTCATTTGGAGAGAGCATCCCATTCCAGAAATATTTTTGCCATCAATAAATTCACTTTAACCGGAGAAGTTACAGAGAATCATCTTAAGTGCCCACAGAGCAGAAATGACAAGGCAGAGGCACCATCCGTTACGTTCACTGGTAATTGGATACAAAGTGCTGACCCGAAAAGATCGTGTTCCAATAACGCAATTACTTGCCAAAAATCTTAATGAAAAGCACATTTCTTCTCCTTGTGCATCTCAGAAGCAAGCCACTTTTAAAATCCCAATCCCAAGACAAATGCAAAGGTTCAGAGTGCAGGAGGGGTTGGTTAGATCTGATGTGAAGGAGATGCATATAAACAGTGCTGTCAGGACCAATGCCTTGCTAAATGTGACACCATAAATCATCTCCATTAGTAAATGTAGTGTCAGGTTCTCATATATTTCAGACTATTTTAAACCCACACTCTATTATTTCATGATATGCCTGAATGAATCCTGGGGGTTTGATAGAGCAAGTGAGCCAGCCGTCAAGTCAACTTGTCTTTCCTGGTTGAACTCCCGGAGGGTCCTAGAGGCTAGACTCCCAGTTTCAGCATGCAATCGCCTTACCTGTTTCCCCAGCTGCTGCACTGAGGGGGCCCCTTCTGTTCTTCTGCAGAAAAATTTTTGTATGTTTTCTCCCATAGAAGGATGTGAAGAAAGGTTAAGATGATAACTTCATGAGTTCTACTGTTCAGGTAAGGGTCGGGTGTCTATCTATTTTCTTAAACCAGATTGACAGCCTGACCTTTCACTCCCAAAGTCCATTCCTTCTTTAATATCTCTGACTTGCAAAAACAAGCTTCCTTGCCTTTCATGCTTAAAGGCTGAGATCTAGCAGGGGATCTTAAACATAGTTTCAGAGGTCATAAATCCCTAGAAATTGCATGCCAAATTTTTGTGTCTATGCATTTTTCAGGGAGAAGAATTAATTTTTAAAAAAACAAACTAAAAATAAACAGACAAACCAAAAGGTCCCATGTATGACCCATAATAGTTTAAAATTCCCTGGGAAGAGGAATGATAAAGGCTTTTCTTTCTCTAAAATTGACATGTAAATTTTCAATGTGCTGATGTTGCAATTCTGCTCTTAAAGGCACTGATAGGTGTCAATGCTTGTCCCATGTCAGATATGATATGGAACCAGGCTACGTATATGTAAATACATAAATAAATAAGCAGAAGAGCAAACAAATAGATGGGTTAGATGCTTGTGATAGGCAATTATGGGGGGAAATTCTGTACCTCACAAAGTATTAGGAAAGGAATAGGGCTGCCCAACACAGAAATGCCTGATCTACGTATCATGCTATCAGAAGCCATAGAAAAACACCACCTCCAAAGCTGGCTGTAATTAATCATGGCAGGTTCCTCTCCTCTCTACTATTTTCTCTCATGTACAAGTATCAGTGAAAAGACAGCAAAGATAAGAGCTACCATAAGGCTCCTCAGAGAATGCTCTGAGCAACTATGAGGAGCAAGCACTTAACCTAGTTTAAGGAGTGGGCTGGATGCAGGAAAGCTTTTCAGAGAGGCTGAAATCTAAGCTGAATATTCAACTGTAAAGTCAGAATTAGCTGCTAGGTGAAGACCAGACGTTAGAGCTCCGGAGAAAGAGCATTCGTTGGCAAAAAGAATAGGATATTCAAAAGCCCAGGGCTTTATGAACATGTTATCTTTGACAAACTGAAGGAAATTAAAAGTGGCTGGAAATTAGAATGGGAGGGCTCCAGTTTTCTATGATCGCACTGTCCAAGCAGCCTGCTCTCAGTCACCAGTGGATTTCCATGTCATACTCCTTGATAGTGCATACTGCCCTCTGAAATTGCATTTATTCAGCCAGTCATCAAAGAAACCTCTACTGAGCATCTTCTACATTGAACATCCGTTCTTCTTTTTGAGGTTAGAATAGGGAGCAAAACAGACCATATTCCTACTCTCATGGAGCTAACATCTACTTCAATTCCTCATTCATTTCCTTTTTATCTGTTTCCCCACAACCCCTTAAAAAATGGCCATTGTGCCAGGGCAGAGACTACTTGGATAGTCTGCATTCTTCTCTGCATAGGATCTAGAGGATTGCTATTTTTAAGGAAGAATAAAATATAACTAGACTTCTGCTTAGAAAGATCATTCTGGCTATAGTATTAAAAATGGGTATGTATGGGAAGATCGCAGACATAATAACTGTTTTACATCACTGCTTCCCCCTCAGGAAACTTTGTTGTTTGCATCCCAGACCATCACTGTCTCCTGATTTTCCTCCTATCTCAGCTGCTGTCACTCCTTCTGCTCTCTCCCTCCTGCCCCCTTAACCCTGGAAAACCCATGGCTGTCCTTGAACTTCTCCATCTCACTCCCATTTAGTGGACCTCATTCCACCCCTTGGCTTTGAATACAATTTATATGCTAACAATTTCGAAAATTTATCACCAGAGTGACCTCTTCTTCGAATTCTAAATTCACCTTAGGGATTTCACATTACATGTTCCTTCTGTCTGGAATGTTCCTTTCCAATAAATGCAGGTTATTTCTTTTCATCTCTTTTAAATCTTTGTTTAAATGTCACCTTTTCAATGAGGTCTTCTCTGGTCTCTTAGTTTAAAATGGAAACTTCTTCATTACTCCCTAGATATTTTCATTGCTTTCCTTTTTACTTATGTTTATTACCTTCCAATATGCTATATAATCTACTTATTTAAGCTCCTAAAGGTTAGAGACTTTTAAATACTTTGTGCCCACACATACACACACACACATTCATGCACAGAAACATATGCATGTAATGATATTGAATTATTATTTATGAATAATCTACAACAAAACAAATAAATACAATTATGATAGCTATAATTTATGAAGCATTACAGCATGCCAAGAAAGAAGCCAGGCTATAAAGATGTAATGATGAATGTCAGCATTTTGGGGGACCTTAATTTTTTTCTGTGTATGTATATACATGTCTTCCAACAGAAGATAGAAAAGTAGGTGCTTAATAAATATGTTTACTGACTCATGTCTCAAAATATGCTTTCACTATTTTCTAAATTAGACTATACAGAAAGAAGCTCAGGAAGTGACATCTTTTACAGGTTTTATGCAGAACAGAACTTAAAAGTGTGTGTGTACGTGCGTGTGCACACGTGTGCGTGCATGCACGTACATGCATATGTGTAAAGGCAATGTGCAGAATTCCTACTTTAAGTGCAGTGAAAAAGAGCTTTAGTTTCACCCTTTTGATTTTGGGGTAGTGTTACATAGTGGTAATCGTTAGAAAGTCTAGATTTTGATTCTAACTTTATAGTTGTTTATGAACTTCAGTATTCTTATTTGTAAAACTGAAATAATGGCATCACCTAATGCATGCATTTTGGGAAGTGGTCTGTCTGGTAAGGACTAAAGGGGCTAATGGTTGTAAAGACCTTATAGTTACTGGTGCCTAATGAAATTTTAGTTTGATAACAGTCAACAAATGTCACATGTTTCTACTAAATATCCGACACTGTCTTTAGTTTTGAATATACAATGATATAGAGCTGCCATGTTCCCAGCACTTATTATTATCATTGTCATAATTATCAAGTATTATTTTCTCGTTAACCTCTCATCTATATCTTTCCCTTCCTTTTCCAATCTGGCAAAATCAATTCAACTAAAGAAATTCAACTTAGAGAGCACACGTGCTGTGCTACTCTGGTATGGAAACCGGCTCAGGATGGTCTGACCTCTGTCTATCTCCACAGTCACTTGGCTGAGAATGGGGCACTCTAAGTGATCTGCAGATTTCACATGCTGCTTGCATTGCCAGCCAGTTTGAACGAAAGGTAACATGGAAGCCATTTTTTATGAAATGGATTCTGTCTCCTGAAGAACACTTCCATATATTGCAATCTTGCAAAAGTCAAAGAAGAATGATATTCCAGCTGCTGAAGGGACACCTCCTTCATACCTGAGATGATACACTCTCTACTGCAGGCCCTTGGAAGGGCAGTAGGCTAGGGCAGGCTAACTTAAAGGGGGAGAGCTCTGCCCCTACCTCACTGACAGGCTTACACTGATGTGATTATAAAATGACTTGCTGAGTGGCTGAAAACAAACAGAGGAAGAAAGCCTTTCTGCCAAGGAAATAAAATATTAGATTTTAAAATTCAAACTTCCAGGAAGGGCTTCCCAATCACATGTCATTAGTTTAAGACAGTGGTTCTCAAAGTGTGCGCCAGAGTGCACTGGTGTGCCCTAGAAGATTTCCAGGTGCACCCTATTGTATTCTAGAGAAATATGTGCCTGTTGGGGACCAAAAAACCAACAGGGTTGTTGGAGTTTAGATTTTTGGGGGATAGAGGTATGGGGAATTGGCAATTGGCTGTAAGCTGACAGTCTGCCCAACCCCCTACCTCACTTGCCTGATTAGGTTGCAAAAGGCTGTTAAGCTGTGGTGCTGGATTGTTTACATTACCCCATGTTCCTTGGAAAGACTGGAGGCAAGTTTCTTCTATCCTTTGTTTGGTGTAAAGATGATATGTATGGTGGGGGTTTTCTGCACTCAACACACTTAAGAGTAAAAAGAGAGGAATTCCTCAATGTATTGATGAGGAAATGAGAGTTTTCCTTTCAAATATATGCCCAAACATTGAAGGAATTGCTAGGACACATCAGGCTCATGTTTCTCATAAACACAACAATGAAAAAACTTAACACATTTGCACTGGGACCTACCGAATTTACTAAATCTTACTAAAAATGTATCTATATATAGAAAAAGATAACTTATTGTCATTTTTAAATTTTTTAACCCCTCTTTTTTATGAATTCTAAAAAGCAAAACTCAAAAAATATAACATAAAAATATTTTTTAATGTCAGAATAAATTTAATTTTGTTGTATTTATTTCATTTAATTACCACAAAAGCACTCTTGAACTTTATATTTTTTTCTTTAATATTTGACTTAATTATTATAACATGTTTCTCAGAAATTTGTAATAGTATACCTACAATTATTTGTAGAATTTTAAATGTGCCCAAACTTCAAAAAGTTTGAGAACCACTGGTTTAAGACAATCAGCTTATGCCCCCTTAATTCTATCCCAGCCTGGGTTATCCCCCCCACCTCCTTCCTGGAAGAAAAGATTGACCATGCATTTATTTGACAGAGGCTTACATTCAGAATGGCTCTAACAACTCAATAAGATAAACAACTCAATTTTCAAAATGGACAAAGAATTTGAACTGACATTCCACAATAGGAAATATATAAATGACTACTGAGCACATGGAAATATGGTCAAAAACATTAGGTAGAGGAAAATATAAATTAAAATCACAATGAGCTATTATGGCATACCATTAGAGAAGCTGAATGATAGTGATAATAATCGGTAAGTGATAATATTGAGTGAAGGTGAAGATATAGAGCAACTGGAACTCTCATACATTGCTGGTAGAAATGTAAAATGATCCAATCACTTTGGGAAATAATTTGGCAGTTTCTTACTAAGATAATATGTACTTATTATATACTTCTCACAAAAATTAGGGGATATTTTATTGATTCATATTTATTTTGAAGTATCCCCTAACTTTTGTGAGCAATATATAAACCAGCATTCTAGCAGTTGGTGTTTACACAAGAGAAATGCAAATGTATCTCTACATAAAGACTTGTGCAAAAATGTTTCTAGCAGTTTCATTCACAAGAGCTTCGAACTAAGACCAATCCAAATGTTCAACAACAAATGATTGTATAAACAAACTCTAATAAAGTCACATAATGGGATACTAATCAATAACATAAATGAATAAACTAAAGCACAAAATATCATGGATATTTTTCATAAACATTATAGTGAATCAAAGAAGCCAGATACAAAAGGCCACATTTGTATTATTCCATTTATATTAAACTACAGAAAAATAAAGCCAACTCTATGGCATTGGAGAGCACATCAAACATTGACTTTGGTGGAAGATGTGGAATGAGATAGTCTGGGAAGGGGTACAAGAGAAATTTTGGGGGTATATAAATATTTATAAATTTGTCTCAAGTTATTAACATGTACACTTAAAATGGTTGCATTTTACCATAGGGAAATCATAACTCAATAAAGCTAATTTAAAACAAAAGAAAGCAGGATAGTGTGGCATAAGGTGATGAATGGAATAGAAACAAAAACCAGCATATCATGCTATGGATGACTAGGAATCCCATGGAGGGGAGGTTAGGTTATCCCTGATGACAAAGAAATCCTTCAGCAAAGACATAAAATACCTGAGGAAGTTAGATTTATGGATACTTTGGGCAAAGAAGTTCCAGACTGAAGAAATAGCTGGTGCAACAACTAGACAGCAAAAATACACTCTTCAGATTTGAAGGTCACCAAGAAGTCCAAAGTGAAAGGTCAGAAGAAAAATGAAGTAAGGATGATATTATATAGTCTTTCAGGCTATTATAAAGGTTTTCAGGCCATTTTATTTTACCCTGTAAAATAGGGAGCTATTAAAAGGTTTTACAGCCCTGTCCAGCTAGCTCAGTGGTAGAGTATCAGCCTGACCCGTGGAAGTCTTGGGTTTGATTCCTGGCCAGGGCACACAGGAGAAGCACCCATCTGCTTCTCCACTCTTTCTCCTCTACTTTCTCTCTAACTCTCTCTTCCCCTCCCACAGCAGAGGTTCCATTGGAGCAAAGTTGGCCCGCACTGAGAATGGCTCCATGCCTTTGCCTCAGGTGCTAGAATGGCTCCGGGTTTCAATGGAGCAATACCCCAGACGGAAAGAGCATCACCCCCTGTTGAGCATGCCAGATGGATCCCGGTTGGGCGCATGTGGGATTCTGTCTCTCTGCTTTCCTTCTTTTCACTTCAGAAAAATTAAAAAAAAAAAAAAGAGTAAAAAGAAAAGAAAAGATTTTACACACAGGAGTTGCACAAGTTGACTTATAAATCAGCAGTATAAGTCTAGCTGCTGTGTTGAATAGTAACTATGACTGACAAAAATAGAAGAAGGAAGACCAAGTATGAGGCTATAGAAATAATTAGGCGAGAGATAATGTCAGTGTGGAGAAATAGCCATTTTGTGGATATATTTTGAAGGTGAAGCCAATGGGATTTTTTTGGCAAATTGGATGTTGGATATAAGAGAAAAAAGAAGAAATCAAGATTCATTAAGCATTCTGGCTGGTCAGTTGAAACATGAAAGGTTTGGACAGAGTAGATTTGAAGGGAAGGATCAAGAGTTCCATTTGGGATGCATTTAGGTTGACAGGTCTAATTATACAGCTGTGTGTAGATGATGAGTAATATGATACATAAATGAGGGGTATAGAAGAAAGGTCTGGGCCAGAGGCACCATTCTGAGTCATAATATACCAAGGATATTTATTTAAAGTCACGTGGTAGGATAAGGATCACTAAGAGAGTATACGTGGAAGAGAATGAAGAAGAAAACAAGGAAATAGAAGGGAAAGTCAGAGATAGTGAAAAGTAAATAATGTGATGTCCTAAACACACACATACACACACACAAAAGTGGGGAACAACCAAATATGTCAAATGCTCCTGAATAATACAATGAGAATATGATTGTAGTTAGCAACGTATGACCGTCACTAATCTAAACAAGAGCAGTTTCAGTTGGATGGTGGGGATGAAAAGCACAATTAAGAGAAAGTTTTGGGAAAATCTGAGGAGAGATAGTATTGATAGCACTTTGGGAATGTCTTGAAGGGAAACAAAGACAACGTTGTGTTTTGCAAGGTAACGGGAATAACAACATGTTTAAAAGCTGGTGGAAACAATGATGTAGTGAAAAAATAATTTCTGGATTCATGTCCTTGAGTCAGCAAGAGGAGTGGAAGTCCAGACCACAGTGAGAAGACTGGCTTCAGAAGGAACCTGGAGAGGTCCCCTGTGTGAGCAGATGGGGAGGTAGGAATGCGTGTATGGATGCTACTGGATAGGTAGATAAAAGAGTTCACTGAATCTGTACACCAACCTAAGACTTAGAAATCATTATGTAAAAAGTTGCTTATACATAAGGAGCCCAGCGCATTCATACCATCTCTTTACACTCCCTTTGTCATAATCTGATTCTATAGACTTGTTTTATACTAAGACGAAAGCCAGGACCCCAACATTGACCAAGATCTTTTAGATTATTATGTTAAACATTAGTGTAGAACAGGAATGCTCTCCATGACATCCTTCAGAAAGTTTAGGTAGTTAGGACTTTTCATGGCAGTTAACTCACTGCCCTGAAAGAAAAGCTGTTTCCTTTTGGACTCTTGACTCTACTTGTCAGGCATCCTTCCCAGAACCGGAGTCCAACATGGTAACATTCACTACTGACTGTTCTCTCCTCAGCAGCAAATGCAAACCAGTTAAGAGCAGAACTCCCTATGTCTTGTTTCTGAAGCGACTCTTCTGGGAGATGTTCTTGGGCATCTTCAGAAATAACGAGATCTGTTCCTGAATGAGTGAGGGAATATCATTACACACATTATTCCATGCAAGTCTCTGAAAGGCCCTGTCACAAAGTAATATTTTCACACTGTGGACTTGGTGTTCCAAAATTAATTTATGCCTATGATCACACCCCCTTCCTTAAAAAATTAATTAGCACAGTGTATTAGCTTTGTATAAAAATGTTCCCCTAAACAATGAGGTTGGGACATTGACTTGGAACGTGACACTCCTGGGAGCATCTGTCCTCTCAGAGTCAAGGTCAAGAGACTGCTTCTCAATTCTGTTCAGTAGAGCTGGAGGACTTGTTAAACATAACAATTTCTGGAGCTCCTCTGTCAGAATCCCTAGGGAAGAGCCTAGGAAATTAGTATTTATAAAGTGTCTGGTGATGTTATGTACAGTGTAGTTTGGAAATGACGGCTCTCAAGTGTAGTCTATGGACCATCAGCCTGGGCATCATTGGGAGCTGTTAGAACTGAAGACTCTAAGGCACCATCCCAAACTCCCTGGATCAGAACTTGCGCTTTCACAAGGTCATCGGGGAATTCATGTGGACATTGACTTTGAGAAGCACTGTCCTGAGTAATATTCAGCTCTCTTAAGAAAAGAGTTTTTATTTGACAAATTCTTCAGAAAAGAATTCTCTAATGGTCATAATCCTTTTTTTGGGGGGGTGAGGGGCCCCTCAAATCACTCCAGATAGGTAGATGTGATCACTTCCACCAGCGGGTCATGGATGTCACTTAGAATTATAAGCAGAGAACTTTCCAAGTTCACCTGCTTTTGACGGTAGGGGGATAGCAGGAAATATATTTCACTGCTAAGCACCCAAGCTCATCTTTTTAGTTCTTAGCAGAATACTTTCAAAACATAGAGTAGTAAACCTAAGACCAGATTTTAATAAGAATTTTAAAAGCTGCTAATAGTGGGCCGCTAGTGTGTGCTTGGTGCTGTTGTATTTGTATGTGTGTGTGTTTGAGTAAGTAAGTGCATGTGTAACAGTTTCTACCTGACCACTACCCTAAGAGGTTGATGATGATGATGATAATGATGATTATTACTGGTATCCTGAAACAGGGCATAATTTTCATAGAATCCATTACTGGGGGATACGAATGACAAGTTAAAAAAAACAGTATATGATTTGATTTTTTTAGATAGTTTGAAATGCAAAAATAGCTTAACTGTAAATAAAGTAAAACCCAAACCATAAAAAACTTTCTTAAAAGAAAGGGAATTTCTTTTACAGTTTAAACGATTTGGAGGTAGAAATTGCTGAGCGGTTCTGATTACCTTGCTGAAGATTCAAGCAATTGGCAGCAATCACACCGATTATAGGCCATTTAAGCAACTTCAATTAAATTAGTGGTAATTCTCAACTACTCCCTCTTGCATAAAGATTGCTTTAACTTTGATATAAATTCAAATTCTGGTTGTGTAAATTCTAATTGTCTCACAGCATATCAAGCTAGATTGTTTTCATTTATCTTTGTGGAAATCTCAAAGCTGCATTCAAAACATTGGTAGGTGCATGCAGAGACTGAAATCATCCTGCAAGAAAGTCTTGCCAAGAAGGCTCAAAGATTAGGCCCATTTTGCTGGCTTGACTCTGCATCTATACAGGCAGACTGGTGCATGAAATAAGGAGAAAGTGACAGATGGAAGATCACCAGGATTTAAGAGCATGCTAGTGTTGAGAATATGCTGGACCTGACATAATTCTGATTCTGCCATCTACTGACTGTGTATCTGCAGCTGTGTAAAGGCTTCCTGAGAAAGTCTCTTCCTATAAGTTACTGCTGTGTGGTAAAGAAGCACATACTTTCAATGGAGTAAAATAAGCATTTATTTCTTAAGAACCTGCATATGTATGTTGGCTTCAGTGTTGGCTGATCTTGACTGACCTCACTTAGGCTTGGTTAGAAACTATGACTTAAGTCTGGGTCTTCCCCCCATGTCACTCATCCTCCTTGGGCCAGCATTACCTAAGGCACATTCCATCCATGTCCAAAAAACAGGAGCGCTAAAGGGTAAGCTCCTTTAGAGTGCTGGTGTCATTTCTGGCCACCAAATAATTAGCCAAGGCAAAACACAAATTGTTCCTAAAATGGAAGGGGAAAGGAAGATTGCTCCATCACCATGAGGCCATGACACATATGTGAAGGACCAATAAATTTAAGTTATCGTACTCTTTCCTTTTCCTTTAGCTTCCATAGCCATAAACCAAGGTGGGTGGATTTCATAACCACCGGGTCACTTCCAGTTCTTGACATCATTCTGCCAGCGTGGTAGAAATCCCATGAGATTCTGTAGCGCTATTTATAAACCACTGCCCTACAGGCAGGATTCAATCATGTTTTAGTTGGTCTGTAGAGGATCCTAAAATCATCTTAATTAGTTGAAAATATTTTTAAAACCAGAGTATTTCACACACAAAAAATCCAGAATTCAGATTTTTCTTGAAGGCTCAGAAAATTTGGTGATGGTAATTTTGACAAGTGGCTGCCCCCTTTCCATGGGGCACAGCTTTCCAGATCATCACGGCTCCCCCACCCACACCCCACCCACCTCACTTATTTATATCACTTGCCGGAACCCTGTGGGCATTTTTGGTTTCTATCCCAGGATTTCAGGCTTTGGCTCCTGCTCATCTTCTTGACACCGGCAACTTACATGCCTAGGTAAGTCATTTAACGTCACGGGGCTATCCTCTTCTCATTTGCATGCAGAGATGGGGAATTCTGGAAGTCTTTAAGGGGCTTCCCTGTTCTTCCATCCGGTAATCCTAACAGTTTAGATAGAGGGTGTGGTATGTTTTACAACATCTCTTGGGGAAAGAGTCACTCCACTAAGAGTCACACGATGCAGACGTGTGGACCGAGTGCAGAATGAAACTTGAAAGCCAGCACAGCAATCAGGGGTGACACTTGCACTGCGGAACCCAAAAGAGCCCAAGGGAGAGAAGGAACAATGAGAGAAAAAGAGAAATTGTTGAGTTAGGTTGAATATCAGTCAGGTTTTTTGCTAACAGGCAAGTCTTTAAACCAGCATGCTTTCCGAAGAGAAGCAGCAGAAAGTTATTAAAAATCGGGTCAAACAAAGCATTCCAATAACCCACTATCCACAAAATTCGTACTTAAACCAGGACTACCAGCTCAAGGTTAGGTTGTTTGTTTCTCTTCATTTTGTTAGTATGAATAAATAATAGAAGAAATGAAATCCTCCTGCAATGGAGGCGAGGAGTCAGACAAATTCGTGTAACTTGCATTCTTCAGGCCCATTATTTTATTTTTTTTAGTTTTTATTTATTGATTTTTAGTGAGAGAGGAATGGAGAGAGAAATACAGGAACATCGATCTGTTCCTGTATGTGCCCTGACCGGGAATCAAACCAACAACCTCTGTGCTTCGAAATGATGCTCTAAACAACTGATCCATCTGGCCAGGGCCAGGCCTATTAATTTAATGTGGATTATAAAGGCAGCTCATAAATTTATTTTACACCAGCGTGAGTGTTAAATAAGCACTTACAAAGCATGGAAGCGGACATGTTTTGCACACTGTCTCAGCATGAAGTTTTAGGCTGTCACCCAGTTTGTCCTGTAAAAAGCAGAGATTTTTGTTTTCCTCCTTATCTGATGCACATCTTCTTTTTTCTTTTTGGAGGTATTTTGGGATAATAGTGCTTGTTATTCAATTATTTAAGACAGAGTGTTTGCTGACAACTCGATATTCTATTTTTCCCTCTCTTCGTGTTGAATAGGACTGTACAAAATGGGTAAAGGAAGATAACTGGCCTGGCTTAGGGATGGAGAAGGGAAGGAAACAAAGTAACAAACTAAAGGCAAGCAAGCAAAGTCCCCTAACACATACTCTATTTTATCAGCCAAAGCATTAAGAGTGACCAAGAAGAAACTCTCCAAAACACTCTGAAGTGCTACATCAAATAGTCACCCTCCTAGAGGATTAACATAATGAAAGCAAGCGGGCCCCCGGAATCGACTCATTGACATAAAGGGCAAATGTGATTAGAGGCAGACAAGAATGTTAACTGATTACATTTGTAATAATCCCTTATTCGAAGCTTGCCCATATTCATTCATTAAACAAACATTTACTGTCAATGTTATTCTAAACACTGAAACACTAGCAAAGGTCGTTTCCAATATACCCAAGATTTCTCATTCTGTTTTCCGGCCCCCAAATTCAATAATTCCTCCTTTGGCATAATTATGCTGTTGGGACATTATCCGACATTCATGAAAGTCATCTGGTAACCATGTTAAGGATTTAACAAATTTCACCTTGTGGATCCAGAGAAGGAACTGATGGAAACAATGATGTGAATTGTCAATAAGGACCACAGAGGGAAGGATGTGGGTGGGAGGAAGGGGATTATTTCAGAGGATAAGAGCGTTTTAAAACATGGAAGCTTCCTCCTCCACAGGAATGTTGCCAAGGAATATGTTCAAGGAATACGTAGCAAAGGAGACACAAACTACTAAAAAGTATCAGAGAAGAAGTCTACTCACAAGTCCCCAACAAAGTCCAAAAAAAAATAAGTACAATTTTAATCTGTTAAATGGGAGACAATGCTATGAAGGAGTAAAGGAGTTGAGTGGGAAGAGGTACCCCCACAGATGCCAGTAAGACTGTAGACTGGTTCAAGCACTTTGGAGGGCAATTAGGTCACATCTGCCAAAATGTTAAAGGCCTATCCCCTCTGATCTGACAGTTTCGCATCCCAGAATCTACCCTTGTGACACTCATTGGTCTTTAACAGAAGGCATGTTCAAGCACTGTGTATATTAGCAAGACTTTGAAAAAATGTAAATATCCATCAATAAGGAAATAGCGCCATTTAGATTTGTCTCTGGAATCCTCTAACTTAAAAAGATATAAACTAATCTAAACCTATAGAAACAAATACACCAGCATATACACAATAACCAAATCACTGTACAGACCAAACAAAACATAGCGGTGGGAAAAATTCAGTCCAAGGGCCCTCAATACACAACCTGTTTCAATAATCACTCAGATCCTTTATATGCTTTAACTCAAAATATAATTTTTAAAATGAATAATAGTAATAAGTATAAAATTTTTAAATACCTACTGCATGTCAGTAACTATGTCTAGTATTTTATTATATACTTTTTCTTGTCCTTGCAACAATCATGTTCAATGTTACAGGTGAGGAATTGTTTGAAAATTTCTATCCCTGGAGGACAAGCTGTTTTTGTCACCAGTCTAATCCTGAAAGAGGGTCTTAGCCAGAGTGGAGCTGACTTTGTGTTCCCAGGAACTGGGTCCAGTTTCAACACCTTTATAACTGAGTGGATCCAAAAGGATGCTGGAGTTGTTTCTGGGGCTGCTTTAGAGGAGCACACAGATAGTGCCTGGGGAAAGTGTTCAATGCTGCTTGCATTGGTTGACAAAAACAGCTTTAACATTTCCCCCAGCTCGACTAAACACAGACAGGTTTTCTCTTGACTCTAGGTGCTGATGGCCTTTTCTCTTGAAGCATTTCTTTTAGGAATCTTGTAATCATAAATTCTTTCTCTCTTCCTTCAAGATACAAGTCTTCTAAAAAGCATCTTGCCCCTTAGAATTGTCTTTTTCAAGGACCTGGGGGTCTTGAAAACAAGACCCCCAGGTAAACAAGAAGGAAAATAGCATCCCTATCTCCTAGTCTTCAAGGAAAAGCAGGAGCCAAACATTGGTGTATCCCGTGTTCCAACTTGAAAAACTACCTCTCATCAGGAAGCGACAACAGTTTCCTTTTCCTTGCAGTAAGGTCAATGAGCAAAAACAGAAAGCTAGGACCACTGCTTCCTCTTCCCAGCTCTTAAAAACTCTCCTTTTCATTTTTTCAGCCTACTTGATTTCAGTCTTAGCTTTGGCCTCTCTGCTCTGTAGCAATCGCCTTGAATGAAGCCTCCTTTGCCTGTTTAACTTTGGTGTAATTGGTGCTTTGACATAATCTCTGGCAATTTTCAAGTGATTATGGGTTGGTTGGGGAAATAGCTTGTGGGAAAGGACAGAAGAGTTCAGTTAACATAGAAGGTTGTGGCCCACTCAGACCTCTTGTCTAAATAGGAAGAAAAAAACCCAAACAACCCAAACTCCCAAACAAACATATATATTTAAAGCTGAGTCCGACAGGTTATATGGTCATCTTACATTCGTTTAGCAGTATCATTTAGGTAGTGTGGACATTTTTCCTAATCTTTCTTCGACTGTCCAAATATCGCCCATCTTTTGAAACCTCTCTTTCAATCAAGATTTGTTCTTTTGCCAGAAGAGCTGAGTCAGGTGGTTTTAAGTATCTCAGTCATGTATTGTAACCATGATTGAAAAGTTCAGGGGCATTTAGGCAAGGTGTTATCTAGGGCTCAACAATGTCTTTAACAGTTATTCTCTCCCTTTAGATCCAGAATTCTTTTTCCAGCTTCTGTTTTTAAGCAGGATCTCTCCCATGAGCCATAAAGTAGTTGCCAGTTCAAGGGTTATAGAATATATCCATTGGAAAATGAGCACTTCCAGTAAGTAGTTTTATACAAAGGTCCACACTGGCTTATGATTAAACAAACTGGTATCACAGGGTGTTTCCATTTTCAGTAAGGCATGCAAACGTTTGAAATAGCCAGATCCGAGTCAGATGCTCTCTCACTCAAGGCACAAGTACTATATGTGAGAAAGAGGGTTCTTCCAGAGAACAGCAGGAGATGTTACCCAACAAAGAAGAAATGGCAACTGTACCAGTTGAGCTACACCCACAAATTTCCATGCGAATGTTTTCAATCAACTCCATTGACAAACAGCACTGCTCTGTACCCACCCAACCACCACCGTTATGTAGCTGCACTTCCTACAGAGCCCCTGGCTCCTTTGCCTTCCTATTACAATTTGTTGTGATTTTCTCACAGCAAAGTAAGGTGTATCTTTGTATCCCCACCCCTTACATGCCTGCTGCAGGCAAAGGGTGAATGGACCTTGAGAAGTTAGCCACTCAATCTTCTTATGCCCCAATTTTGCACCTTCCCTGAGAGCAAGCATATTCGTTTCTATTCAGACACTGATTCATTCATTCAAAAGTCATTTATTATTTTCAATAACTAAAAACCATGGCAACGTGAACAACTCGCATTTATTAAGGGCTTACTATGTGTCAGTCAGGATTTTAAGTACCTTCTGGTCCCTCTCTCTCTCCCATTTTATTGCTTATAATTTCCCTCATGCTTATTGTCCTCTGGTGACACTGGCTTCCTTTCTGTCCCCAAGCTCATTTCTATGGCAGAGGCTTCCTGAGCCCTCTGACTATATTGCTCTTCCCTCAGTTACTCACATGGCTAGTTTTATTGCCATTCAAATATCAGCCTAAATATTCGGTTTACAGACCCATCATCCTTGAACACTCAATATACATTATCTACATATCTAAACTCATTCTTTGCACAGTAACCCTTTTTTCCCCTTCATCTACCTCCTCCTCTTGTTCTTCTTTTAATTTTACTTACCACTTCTTAACTTATCTTGTTTTTTCTCTCTGTTTACTCTCCCCTTGGAATCTAGGTTTGAGGGCAAGAACCTCATCTTGCCTTATTTATTGCCATATCTCTCGTACCTAGGAACATTCTTGGCATATAGTTGCCACTCTTTGTTTTATAAATGCATCTATTTTAACCCTCATAATGATCCTATAAAGTAAATACTATTAACCATCCCCACTTTATAGATAAGAAAACCCCTGATAGAAAAGCTAATTGCCTTGTACAAAGTCACAGAGCTAGTAAGTGGCAAAGCCCATAGCTGAACTGAGGAATTCTGACTCCAGTACTCAGCTTTAAAGTCAGGATACTAAGCTTCTGAGGCTAGACTCTATGCAGCATGCTTAGCACGGGGAGATGAACACAACATACAATTCCCCATCATTCATGACCTTACAGTCCAGAGGGAGCTAGACATCTATAAATAATCAGTTAAATAACAGTAGAATTATAATTGCACAGTAACTGATAGAAAGGAAAAGCCCAGAATGCTATGAAGAACAAATAAAACCGAGACCTAATTTATGAGGGAGTCAGCGAATTTAAGACTTTAAGGGTGAGTAGTTTTTATCCAGGGGAAGGAGAATGGGAAGGGAGATTACAGAGGAATGGAATGACATTGGCAAATTCCTGTGACATTTACCTAGTGCCAGGGATTCTAAACAAGTATATGAAGTATGCTATTAAAAGGGGACTTTAAAAGGCTCTTCAGTTTTAAAAGATCAAAGAGGCTATAAATAAATTTAAAGTGGAGAAATAAAACAATTAATTAGGTTGATTTATAGCTAGATATTGAATTTCTCTATTCTACAAACAGAGAATACACCCTCTTTCTAGAACCCATTAAACATTTGCAAAACATTGCTTTATATTATTCCAGAAGCATCATTTTAATCAATAAATCAAGAATCAAGTAAAGCAATGTTATAGCTCACCATCTCCACAGCCAATGCCATAAAGCTGCAAATTAATAACACCAGCATAAAAAAATCAATTCAAATAACTTGGATTGGAATAATAATAGCTAACAGTTACTGAATGTTTACTACAGACTTTCAGCCGGCTGCAATTTTTGTCTTAATCAGCTCATTTAATCCTCCTGAAATCTTTATTGAATAGATACTGTTATTATTACCATTTTGCAGGTGAATAAGTTTATGACAAGTGAGAGATTATATAAGATGTGCCCACTTACTCAGATAATAACTTATGTATGTGGGATTTAAACCCAGCATTCTAATTAGAGAGAGAGAAAGAGAGTGTGTGTGTATATGTTTCCGCTTTGCTATCCTGCCTCTTCTAAATAGTTTTGGGGTCGAAGAAGGACTCAAGAGCATAATAGTATTCAGAAGAAAAATTATAATAGATATAAACAAACTAAATAAAGAATTATGAACAAAACTTGATTGTTAAAAAGTATATAATAGGTAAATGAGGGTTTATTGTACTGCTTGTCTACTTTTATGCACGTTTGAAAATGTCCATGATCTATAAATAAAAGATAAAAATAAAAGATAAAAATAGAGATTGATGAGGTAAAAATAGTCACTTGTAGTTCCAACAGCATTTCAAGCAAATCTTTCTGGTAGTGCTCACTGTTCTTTTTTATTATTAATATTTATATTCAAATATTTCATGTAAATAGTTACCCTTTTTAAATAATTATTATTAAAGGTTCCATATATTATTGTAGTTACTTCTCATAACAATGCTATGCAATAGATATTATTATCTCCATTTCATAGATGATGGAAGGGAGCTCAAAAGCTTCAGTAACTTGCCCGAAAGGCCTCAGTTAGAAATGAACAAACAGAAATTTGGGTTTGAATTTTGTATTCTGAAGTCCTTACTCTGGACACTATACCACATGATAATAATTAGGCAATTATAAACGTTTTGGTGGCAGGGAGCTTTTACACTTACCTTTTAAAAAGTTTTCTAGAGCATCTAGCCTCATGGCACCTTTCAAAGTTGGCTCTTGTTAATTTCTTTATGATAAGAATGAGGAAGAGAAGAAATGAAGAACATAAACAGTATCAGTGGGAATTTAATGTTTTTATAAAGCAAACTATTAATTGACTCTCCCAAGGTTGAACAATGTATTTTTGATGGGTTTAGAAATGCAGTTCAGCAATTTCAAAGTTTGTGTCATTCTCTTGACAGGAACTTCTTCTGTCACTAATATGACCACATGATGAAAGCTAAGTGAGGCTGGACATTATAGAAAACTCTCGAAGAGTTCAAGTTCATGATTTTTTAAATTTCTATTCATGTTTCACGTTACTCTGAAAATATTCTGATTTTCTGCACCCATTTCTCCTCCCTAGTGTTGAATCATCTGCAAAAACAGAGACTTCAATTTGGTGTCATATAACTGGTGAAAACGTTCTAAAGTACAATCATTAAGGATTGACCTTGGAATCATTCTTCTGGTTATTCACACATTATCGGACTCCCAGCTAGAAGAAGAATAACTTTGTCAAATTTCTTTTGCTGATTTTTTCTGTAAGCTAGGTTGATGAAATTCATGTCATTTGCAAGTTTAGAAAAACAACTTAAAACTTAGACTGTCACTAAGCTGTGGTTTGCTCACAGTGGATCCCCTAGTGGGCACCACTTTTCTGTGCACTCACAAGTCTCATAGTAAAGAAGCTACTGTAACTTTTTCTGTGTGCTCAGAGCCAGGCTTATTGGTTCATAGTTTTGAAATCAAGTTTTAAAATGACATAATATTTATTTGTGCACATTTGAGTTTCTGATAACTTGTCTACATTATAAGATTTCACGTGCGTTCTGGAAAGGTATTTTATTATTTGTGAGAATTAAAAGAAAACTGTCTATCAAAATGAAATTCACTTTTACTCACAACCCTCTCATAGCATAGTCTTCTCGTGGTTATCATGAAGACTGGCCAGCATTGCTTATTTTGGCCTTAAATTCATAAAATAGATGCTTGATGCTTGGAATGCCTTTTTTTCCCCGACATCCACTGTAATGTCTACTTCATCTGATGGTAAATGTCATTTGAAATATCTTCGTTTATCTCACTTTGACACATTTCTCTCTTTCAAGCTATATCCTGCAAAGATGTGCTTAAACTTTCGCTGTGGTGTGGGCAAATAGCACCCTGGCCTTTAAAATGTGTACTAGCATTTAAGTGGCTTTAAGGTGTTTAAAATGCTATCCTGTTCATTATTAATATAAAAAGAATTATAATACCAACCTAGCTGCAATTCCTTTATTTATTCTGTTAAAAGAATCGAAAAAAATTGGCAACCATTCTCTAACAGGTACCTTTTATTTATTTTATCTTAATTTGAAATTGCTACAGCTTTGAAAGTCTTAATGTCCAGTGTTACAATGTTTAAAATTAAGATTCATTACAGTAATAGAAGACTATGTAGAATGTAAGAAAAATGAGGTCCTCTTTGTAATGACATAAAAATTTGTAGGTCATATTGTTGAGCCAAACTGAAACAGTGATAGAAGACTAGTGTGTGTGTGTGTGTGTGTGTGTGTGTGTGTGTGTGTGTGTCCATATTTAAATAAATCTGAAGGAATAAAACTATGAAAGAGGTTTACTTCCCATCATCTAAGCTTATTTGAAGGAAAGGCTGAGTATCAGTGGATAATGGAGGGGAGCCTTCATAAGCAGATATTCTGCTAACTTTCCATGTGTGTCTTCTCATGGCTAAATATACTTCTAACTAAGCCACTTAATAAGCTTTCTTAAACCAGTTTCTATCATAGCTCACCCTTCTTGGGATATAGTCAATTAAATGGCCAAAGAATATTTACAAAGAGACCAGGAAAGTCTGACTTTGAAGCTAACCAGTCAATGTAGACGCCACTTACACAAAAAATGGTACATTAGTAACAAAGATACTAAATATTTCAAAGGGAAAAACCAAAAGCAACTGCTCACAGAAGCTTAAAGTTCTGATGTAAAGCATTGGTGATACTGAATGTCTCATTTCTCTGCTGGCAACATTTTAAAGGGGAGAAAGGAATGTGGTTTTTAGGAAATACTCGGGGTATTTTCTTTCTTTTTTTTTTTTTTACCACTCTGTGTCTTCATGATAATCATGAGAATCTGGTATGAGATGGTCACAAGTAAAAATGAATTCCATTTGATAAACGGTTTTGTTTTAATTTTCATAAATAGTGAAATACCTGTCAGAGTGCATGAGAAATTTTACAAAACGAACATTATCAAATAAATATTGTGCCAGTTTTTAAAACTGATTTCCAAAACTACCAACCGACAAGCCTGATTCTGATCAAAAACAAAATGTGGCTTATTGTCTACTGGGTTTGTGAATGGACAGAAAAGTGGTGTCCACTAGCGCAGATATAAGTGAGCAGAACTATATTTTTGAGGGTTTTCATGTGAAAACTTTTCCTATACTGGACAACTATGCATTTAGGTATGAGAAAAATTGTTTTAAGATCTGAGATTTGCTTATTTATGCAAGCAAGAGTTTTTTATGATACATACACAAAGCTCTCTTAATCCTATAAAAAGATAATAACAAAGAGATAACTACCTCTCCTTAGAGGTTGGTTAATTGGCAAGTAGTCAGTTTTCAACCACTGATTGTTCACCACTCAGGTTAATTATGTAAAAACACTGTATTCAGTCAAATGATCCAGATTTGTGTTTGGTTTTGGGCAGGATGAGATAATAAAGAGGGTAGCACTTTGATGAGCCATCAAATTGAAGTGGTGAAAGGCCTTCTCTCTAACTCTTCACATTTTCTTGGAGTAAAATTCTCTGCTTCCCGCTGCCAACCACAAAGTACTTCACAGTTCAAGTCCTTGGTATCAGGAACTCCCTCCCCAAAGCCTCCAGGGTCCCTGAGGTCTGAGAGGGTCTCCTGACCTGACAGTGGGGAGAGACACTTAAGGTCAGCTGTGAGTATCTTGAAAGGCTTCCAGGGGAGGAGACTTTTCAAAGAAAAGTATTCCAACAGAAAACTTATAAGAAGAGGTTTTTCACATCTTGCACTTAAGAGTTCTCTGCACTCTCTATGTTCATTGCCTTTGGAGCTTGGAGATGAATGTGTCCATTTAACAGCATGAAGACACTTAGTGCCTGCTATATGCTAGGCATTTACACGACACTTATTGGTGGTTCTGGTACTTACTGCTGCATAACAAACTGCATTAAAACTGAGTGTCAGAAACCAACACTCAGCTCTCACAGTCCTGAGGGCTGACTAAGCTCAGCGGGGCAGTTCTCACCGAGGTTTCTCATGTGACTGCAGTCAGAGAGCTCTGGGGCTGGTGTCGTGTGAGGGATCAGTGAGGCTGGGATCCACAATGGCTTTTTCTCTCTTCCAGATCTGGCCTCCCCAGCACTCCTTGTCTCCTCTCCTTTTCTCCACAGGGTTTCTCACCTTCCATGGGCTTCTTCACATGGCTTGGCCTTCTGATTGCATGGTGGTCTTAGCATAACCACACTTCTCTATGAGGTGATTGACTTCCAGGAGAAAAATAAATAAATAAGAACTGCCAAGCCATTGATGTCTGCCCTCAAAACTGGCACAGTGTTACTCTGGCTCTATTCTAGTGTTCAAAGTCACAGGGCCCACCCAGGTTCAAGGATGGGGGTCATGTGCTTTGTCATTTGAGGGAGTGACAAAAACCACACTGGAAGAGCACTCGCATGGGGGATGTCACTGTAGCTATCTTTAGAATGACATACCTGAGGCGGCAAAGGTATGTCATTACCTTTGCCGCCTCAGGCCTGGGGACCAGCGGCCTCCTCTCTGTCCATAGTCCATGTTTTCAGGTCCTTAGGTCCCATGTTAATGGTATCTCTTCCCCACCTCTGCCTTTTCTCTTCCCTGTTTCCCATCCATAAAAATGTGTTGAGTTCCCACCAAGGGAAAGGCTCCCCGTCATTGCACGTTGTTGGATTCAGGTAATGGTCTCAGTTACAGGTTGTCTGTACTAAAGAAATTCTCTTATTGTGTATCCCTACGCTTTTTATTTTTAAGTCAAAAATCTGTGGTTAAGATGAAAGAGAATGGATAATTAAGAAATGATCCTGCCATGCTAAGGACCTAATTCCTGCTCCTGATGATGTTGGCTACACGAATGCTAAGAAGCATCATTCATTCACCTATTTATTTATTTATTTATTTACTTACTTACTTACTCACTTATGGCTCCAACACTGCTTAGCACTAGAGACATGAATAAAACAGACATGGCCTCTGTTGTGGGCTATGTCCCCAAAACGTCTACGTTAAAGTCCTAACATGAAGGAAAGAAAGACAATTATATGAGTATAGAGACTAGAGGAGTCTTCCTTAGGCTCAGAGAAAGTTCCTACAAGAAAGGTGAGATGAAGAGTGACAAGGTATACCTAGACAGTAGTTCTTAACCTGGGTTCTATCGAACCCTAGGGGTTCAGTGAGTCGGTCTCAGGGGTTCGGAGAAGCCTCTGCTGCGGAGCCCAGAATAAAGTAATACTGTAATTTGTTGTGAGTTCATGCACTTTGTTGGTTTTGTTCTTTGAGCAAGGTGATGTTCATGCACGGCTCATTTTGTGCACCAGTAAAAAAACATATACCTATGTCTTGAATTTGGAAAAAAAATCGTATTTTCTTTATCACTAAAGAAGGGTTCGGTGAATGCGCATATGAAACTGGTGGGTTCGGTACCTCAAAAAAGATTAAGAACCACTGATCTAGAAGAAAAAGGAAACCAACCACATCCCTGGTCAGTGGTGTGGGGCTGGGGGATCAGCACGTGTGAGGCCTCTGTCAGGTGACAGTATGATACCCCTGAGAACCCAAAATAAGGATAGTGTGTTTTTAGCACAGAGCATGAGAGGGAGTCATGCAAAATAAGATAGACAAGGTAGGTGGAAAGCCTGTGCCCTCATAGACCTTGTTTAAGACCATTTTTGGTCTCAAAGATAATGAGAATCCCTTAATGGGTATTTAGTTAAAAGTGACATGATCATATTGAAGTTGAAAACTGATTATTCCCGCTGTGTTCGGGAGAACGTTTTGGACAGGGCCAGGGGAAACATGATTATTCCCGCTGTGCTTTGGAGAACATTTTGGACAGGGCTGGGGACTGGGAATGGGTGGAAGACCAGACTCAGGGGCACAGATTGAAATTGTTTGTGGGTAGAAGACTCAGGTGGGAGGGAATGCTGGCTTATAGCAAGGGCCAGGGAGGTAGAAATGAAGACATCTGAAATGTAGTTAGGGGAAGAAAAAGATATGACTTGCTGATGGGGAAGGTCAGAGATGACCAGGACTGTGTCTTTCTCCCTTCACTCAGGGAAGCTAGAAAAAGACCCATTTTGGGGAGAAACTTAAGGATTACAGATTGATCATGTTTTGTGGCTGTTGGGGAGCTGCCCACTGAGAAGTCAAGAACGCAGTTGGATATACAAGGAGCTCAAAAAGTGAATTCTAAGTTAGAGATCCCTAAATCTGAGGGTCATCAGCAAACAGATGCTAATTAGACCTTTCTGTGTGGTTGAGTTTATTAAGAAAGATAATCCAAACTGGTAAGAGAAAGAAGCCTAGAACACAAGAGATAATTCACTACAACATTTATTTGATTTTTCTTTGGTTACACTAGAGTTGTAACCAATTGTTCCTGTCAAATCATAGCTAAAAAAAAAAAATTGAAGCCTCTGAAACAAACCTCCTATCTCCAATTTACAATAGAACCTTGGGCAATTGTTAATCATCTGTGTTTATTTATTTATTTTTAATTCATTGTAGTTTGGTTTTTCTACTTCAGATTACAGAAGGGAAAGTTGTTTTTATAGGCATTTTAGATAGAGTTGATTTTGCTTTTTCATAGCTTAAAAGAAAATAAAAAGGTATCTTTAAAACCACACTACTGCCCACAGGGAGAGAGAAGCCTTATCTGATCGAAATGGTGATTGGATTTTTTTGTACACACTGACATTTGGGGCAGGTCCTATCTTTGAATCATTTCATTTCTAACAGCACTATCGCATTATTTGTGTTTTATTACCTCTGTTAAAACAGAAGGACACATACATGGACTGTTTTCCTCTTAAAGGAAACTGGCTGGAGTTGTGCCCTCGGAAGTTGTTAAATTATATCTTTGTTAGTATGGTGAGAAATGTTAGCATACTCACTTCACCAAACCAGAAGGGCTCCTGGCAAGCTTGCAGATGTTCAGAGCTGCTAACTATAGCTAGGAGATGGGGGTAGCCGGGAACAAACCAGAGGGATAGAGTAAGCAGTGAACACCATCATTAGCATAGGGTGGTTTATAATCCTGTGAAATGCATGCTGCTGGGTACATTCATTGTTTTAAATTGGGGTAGTCAACCTTTCTATACCTGCCACCCACTTTTGTATCTCTGTTAGTAGTAAAATTTTCTAACTGCCCACTGGTTCCACAGTAATGGTGATTTATAAAGTAGGGAAGTAACTTTACTTTATAAAATTTATAAAGCAGAATTATACCAAGTTAAAGCATATAATAATAATTACTTACCAAGTACTTTATGTCGGATTTTTGCTAAGTTTGGCAGAATAAATCTTTATAAAACAACTTACTATAGTTAAATCTATCTTTTTATTTATACTTTGGTTGCTGTGCTACCACCCACCATGAAAGCTGTAATGCCCACTAGGGAGCAGTATGGTCCAGGTTGACTACCACTATTTTAAATAATGGTATCTGATGACAGTGACAACAGAGGGAATGCTCATTCTGTTTATCTTTGATAATATGTTACTATATTTAAAAAATTTGCATACCATCTGACCCAGGAATTTTACTTTTTCTAGAACTTTAAAAATTTCATCATGAAATTCTGAATGGTTTAATCTATAAGAAAGTTCATCTCTATTTAGCTCTTAGAAGCTAAAATTTAGGAACAACGACCTTTCCAACCATAGAACATGGGTTGAAAATGGTAAGGTTCATCTTTATGATGTAATAACTTGCAGCTATTAAAATTATGAAGTAGAAATATAATGAAATGGAAATAGTCAATATATAAGAAAAGTTTATAAGTAAGTATATGGAGTACCACTTTTGAGTATGTGTGTGAAATAGCTATTTACAAAAAGAAAAAGGGGTGAAAATTTATGCACTAAATTATTAATCACTCAACTGAGTGTTAAATATATAGGTGACACTGATTTTCATTTTTGTGGGGGTTTTATATATTTTTCTCAATGGGTGTGACTTTTATATAGCTATTGCAAACAATTTTAAAATATGAGTACCTTGCCCCAAAAGATGTTTAGCCCTTTGTCCCCCATCTGCTTGCTAATGTTTGACATCCTAAAACTGGAGATTTATTTCTTTTCGATCTGTAAAAATATATTTCCTTCAGAAGAGGATTTACAAATGTGTATCAGTCACTTACACCTCAGTTTGAATTAGCCTATTAGCTCCTTCCAGGGGGGCAAAGTGTGATGGGTCCAAAGGAGGATGAATAACAGACAATAGGGCACCTGAAAGGAAAGTGAAGTGCAATCATTAAAGTTCACTCTACCTGTGGGAAACTCTGACCTTTTTATATTTCACCAATCTAGGAAGAAATTGACATCAATTTAGTAATATAGGAACTGTGCTCAAGATCTTAGCATTGAACAATTGTATCACTGGAGAAAACTATTTGGAGTTTATTATTTGGTTTTTAAGCGGACTCAGATGGAGACCCTACCTCCTATTGCCCTAAATCAGTGGTTCTTAACCTTTTCTGAGGTACCGAACCCACCAGTTTTATATGTGCATTCACCGAACCCTTCCTTAGTGATAAAGAAAATATGATTTTTTTTCCAAATTCAAGACATAGGTATATGTTTTTTTTACTGGTGCACAAAATGAGCCGTGCATGAACATTACCTTGCTCAAAGAACAAAACCAACAGAGTGCATGAACTCACAACAAATTACGGTATTACTTTTTTCTGGCCTCCGCGGCAGAGGCTTCTCCGAACCCCTGAGACTGACTCATTGAACCCCTAGGGTTCGATAGAATCCAGGTTAAGAACCACTGCCCTAAATTTATACTAATAAGTACCAATCTGAGATACACGTATCCATAGCATAGACCCCAGAATGATCATCTGCTGGTTTTCATGTGTTTAAAGTAACCTGGACTGTTCTGAATCTCTTGTCTTAGACACTTTCATTTGTTCATTTCCAGTGGGAAAATTAATTTTTGAATAGCATATTATTCAAACAACCCAAATTTTAGGTGTAGATAGCAGATTACAGTAGAATCTAAAGAAAACAAAACACCCTACTATTTCTAACATTTTTATTGCCATTACTTATATACTATATGAAGAAGGAAGCACTTATTGATTAGCTGTGATTCAGGTACTTTCTATAATTAAATGACATATTAAATAATTTATATATAAGAAACCATTTAAAATTATTAATTTATGCTTGTTTTACAAACATGGACACTGAAATAAAAGATTTGCACACAATCTGCCGAACTTCACACAGCCAGGAAGTACCAAGCTGGCTTCAAACCTTGGTCTTCCTCAAATCCAAGGTCCACTTTCGCCCAGACTGCTTTGCTGTCTATCTAATTTTTAGAAGAAGAAAAACAGAGACCCTGCCACAACTCTACTAACACTGAGGTCACTATGCCATCACCACCAACCAAAATGTGATGTTTAGGGCCATTATCAATAATAAAATGCATCACTGTAGCCAAGTTAACCGATTACCAATCTCAATATATTTTTTAAATTCTCAGTACTTGTTAATGACAATAACATTAAGTCAATCACAGAGTGTCCGATTCCTAGGTGCACTGTGCTTTCCAAAGCACTCAGCCCCAAGGTCACTCAGAATTCTCTGATGTCAATCTCCATTTTTCTTGATATAACTGTCACTTCACACACGAATGTATTTGCACCATTTAGCCTCAGAATCTTTGCAATCAAGTTATTTTAGACAATTGATGATAAAGGAGCACTAAAGTCACCATTTTGGGTGATTTGAAGGCCTAATTTTATCTCTTGGTAGACTTTTTCAAGTATCCCATAACCTTTTACATATAAATAACCAGCTGGGTTGAGTATATTTTTACTGCAGTTGATGAGCTCACTGGACCGAAAGACCTCTATTCCAGGTGGGAATATACGTGCTGAGATGTCTAAATTACTTAAACATATACCCTCTCAATCAGAAATGTGAGTTCTCATCAGGCTTGTTGAATGCAACTGGACATTTCAGTTAACGCCCTTTGGAAGCAAAGAGAAAATTACATTTTAGAGACTAGATGAACAATCTCATTGATAGCATATCTGCTTTCTCAGATAGGCACTTCTTCCCTGACTTGGTAGGTCTTGGGGAGAAGCAAAAATAAGACTGGGGAACACTCAAAGGGAAATATACTTACATGTTTGTTTTTTTTTATTGTTTTTTTTTTAATTCATTTTAGAGAGGAGACACAGAGTGAGAGAGAGAGAGAGAGAGAGAGAGAGAGAGAGAGAGAGAGAGAAAGGGGGGAGGAGCTGGAAGCATCAACTCCCATATGTGCCTTGACCAGACCAGTGCAGGGTTTTGAACTGGCGACCTCAGTGTTTCCAGGTCGACGCTTTACCACTGCGCCACCACAGGTCAGGCCACTTACATGTTTTTATATAGTATGTTACATGTTAAATATATACATAATGTGTGTACATGTATGCTCACATATGGGAATTTGGGTAATGACTTAGTGATGCTCTCAAAATAGCAATAACGTCACTACTTAAGAAATATTTAAAAGTACAAAGTATATAACAAGCTCTTTATTGATAACAATAACTAACATTTACTATGCACCAAGCACAATGCATTATGTACACACACATATATATAATTGTCACAAGAGCTCAATGACTTCTCATTCTACAGGTGTGATAAGTGAGACACTCAGAGAGGCTGAAAAATGAACTCATTCAGATGTAAGTGGTTAGCAAGCAGCAAAGTGAGATTATAAACACAGATCTTTGGGCTTCCCATGGGCATTGTAATCTATATTTCATACATCCTCCCTAATGGTACCCTGCCAGGTCCCAGAATTTCTCAAATTTTGACCTGATGCCATCAGCATCAGAGTCAGCTGGTTATATGCTAAAGCACAAGTTCCTGAGAGGCAGGCCCCAAGGATCTGCATTTTTTAACTTGTTCTTCGGATAAGTAAAACAGTAACGAGACCATGGTATCAAAATTCAGGTGATCTGGGTTTACCTAGTTCTGTGACTTTGGGCACTGTCACTTCATCTTTCTGGTACTGCATTATCCCATCTGTAAAGTGATGATGTCAGATCATACGCCTACTCTAACATTTTGCAAATAGTTTCAGTCGACCCTCACCCTGCGAGAAATACTAGTTCTGTTATGCTCTGCATCGATCCATCGACTTACAAGTCCTGTTTGCAGGGCTACCAGTGTATTTCAGAGACTTCCAGTGTCTGCAATAGAGTCTAGGCTGCAGGATCACAGCCAGGGCAGACTGTGACCGGGGAACTAGAGCAAGTGGCTTCTTCCCTGGCATTTGACACTCTTCTAGGTATAATTAAGGAGAGATGAGTGAGTGAGGCCATTCCAAATGTGCTAGGGTTGAGGCACGGAGGTAGTTCCCTCTGACCAGCAGCATATTTCCATGGCAAATGAGCAATATTTCTTGCTGGAGAAAGCAGGGGCTTTTACAAGGTTCAGCAACAGCTCCATAATCTATTTCAGCTGAGAGGTAATCATTTCCAGTCTCTGAAACCATGCCCACAAATCCAAAAGCATGCATTTCATTTGGGGTCCACCCAACTGCCTGGCATTTACAGGAGAAGTAAATATGTCCTTGGTGGCTGCTTTGTATTTGCAGTGAACTGATCTGTTGGCAGAATCTGGCGTCCACATATGCAAATACAGGATCAGCCCTACACTGCAGAATGCAGGGACACATGGTATTTTTCAGGCATACTTGGGGAGTCTGGGAGAAAATGTGGGCTTCATTATAATCTGCAGTGCCTTGTCCAGTCCTTTCCATATCAACATGTTTACTAAATAAATGTTTGCTATTTAGGTTCTAGAATAAAGAGCTAATGAATGTTCATGAATGTTGAATGTATTCAGAAAAAAAAAACACCAAAAATAGAACCTCAGAGTGCATACTCCCCCTCCCCATCTATGACCATTTGGACAAAAGGACTACATTGCCAGTAGCTAGGCATGGAGTCATTCATTCAACAAACATCTATTAATTGCACATTATGTACAAGCCAATGAAATAAACGATAGATATTTGTTCTTTTACTAATTTTGAGGAGAAATTACCTGCAAGTAGATAATAACGGTTCAGAGGATTCATTCAACACCCTTTTCATTGGGTGCATACTTCATGCGAAATACTGACATAGGTATTGAAACTTCAAGCAATGAGTTAAATCATTTTCTCTACAGGGTTTATGTTTAGGTTGAAGAAGATACAGAACAAATGAATACAAAGCAGACACCATGATAGATGATGATATGTACTATGCATAAAACAAACAAACAAACAAACAAACAAACAAAAACAGAGAAGGGAGTAGGAGGTACTGGTAAAAGGAGAGATTGATTTAAAAAAGGAACTCAGGCCTGACCAGGTGGTGGTGCAGTGGATAGAGCATTGGACTGGGATGCAGAAGACCCAGGTTCGAGACCCCAAGCTCACCAGCTTGAGTGCAGGCCCATCTGGCTTGAGCTAAAGCTCACCAGCTTGGACCCAAGGTCGCTGGCTCCAGCAAGGGGTTGCTCAGTTTGCTGAAGGCCCGTGGTCAAGGCACATGTGAGAAAGCAATCAATGAATAACTAAGGTGTTGCAACGGCAACGAAAAACTATTCATTGATGCTTCTCACCTCTCTCCGTTTCTATCTGTCTGTGCCTATCTATCCTTCTCTCTGACTCTCTCTCTGTCCCTGTAAAAAATAAAATAAAAAAGGAACTCAGGAAAGTCTTACCAAGAGGATAAAATCTGGAAACACCTTTGATGGAGATAAGTCATGGGGGACCCGTGGGCAGAAGTTCTAGGAAGAGAAACTTGCAAGTGCCATGCTGCTGAAGCAGGTGAGTGCCCAGTAAGTTGGAGGAACACAAAGAGCATTGGTGTAGATAACATAGAAGGAATAAGTTTTAAGAAAGAGGTCAGAGAGGTAAGAGGATACCAGCTCATGTAAGGCTTTGCAGGCTATAAAAATCTTTCACTTGGACTCTATGAGTGACACAGGAAGTCATCAGGACTTAAGCCAAGGAATGTCAGGGTTGAACTTGTATTTTAAAGCAATGACATTAGCATATGAGCTGAAAGACTGCAGGGTGTAAGGGCAGAAGAAGGAAGCCCAGTGGGTGGTTTTGCTATTAACAAGATAATGAATGATGGAGGCTTGAATCTGGTAGGAATGGTTCAGGGGGTAGGAGGGAAGTGGTTGTATTTCAGATATTTTAAATGTGGAGCTAATATGATTTGTTTGAACCACCTAACTTTTCATTTTGAAATACAATACACACGCAGCAGAATTTGCCAAATTATGCAAAATCAACACCATGCACCCACCACCCAGGTTAAGAAATAAAACAGTGCCAGCACTCCAAATGCTCCATATATTCAACACACTGGCAAAGAAAATTGAATATGTTAAGTAGAGGCATGGGAGCTATAACAGCGACCCAAATCAAACTTATAGAGATGAAAATGACAATATCTTAAATTCAAAATATTCACTCAAGAGGATGAACAGCAGAAGAGACATGACATTTCAGAATAAAAGATGGGTGAACTTTCCAAGAAGATGTCTTTAATGAATAGACAGAACTACAGTCCTGAGAAATACGATAAGTGTTTTTCAGTAGAAAAGGCAAAGCTGTTCCCGAGGGCTCTGGCATTCCCAGAGGAAGTGTTCTCTTCACAGTAGAAAACAGAGATTCCAAGCATTACTGACTTACAGATTGGACTGAAACTATCCTTGTTCAGTCCTGGGATCCAATCACATTGGCCACAAATTCTAGAGAGCAGAATTCTAGAGAGAGTAAATAATGGCTAAATACTTGTGAGAAATTTCCAGTTACTTAGATAACCCGGTATAGAAGTGTAAAGCCAGTATTTGCAGCCACCATCACAGCTATCTGGCCAGCGCAGGTTCAGATTTGATTCGGACAGATAGTGAGGAATCAACAGAGCTGAAAACTGGTGGTCCATTTTCCTTTATTCTAGACCAGTGGTTCTTAACCTTTTCTGAGGTACCGAACCCACGAGTTTCATATGCGCATTCACCGAACCCTTCTTTAGTCATAAATAAAATATGATTTTTTTTTTCCAAATTCAAGACATGGGTATATGTTTTTTTTCACTGGTGCACAAAATGAGCTGTGCATGAACATCACCTTGCTCAAAGAACAAAACCAACAAAGTACATGAACTCACAACAAATTACGGTATTACTTTATTCTGGCCTCCGCAGCAGAGGCTTCTCCAAACCCCTGAGACTGACTCATCAAACCCCTAGGGTTCGATAGAACCCAGGTTAAGAACCACTGTTCTAGACTCACACTCAGCAAGCGAGTAAAAACAAACATACGGGGCTCCAAAACCTACTCATTCAGCACTCACAAACCTACTAATTTATCCAAGTTTTCCTAGAATTAAAGGCTTTCACCTCACCAGTCTTATTCACCTCTGTTCCCCATCTCCTTCTCCTCCATAAACTGGCTTCTCCTTCCCCATTCCGTCATTTTGGGCTGCCTCCTCCACATGGCCTCTCTGCCCTGCTACCTACCATATGGGCTTCTCCTCTCTACAAGAACATGGCCACTTTGTCTACAAATGGCCTCTTAGCTCCACCTTTTAAAACCTTTTGGCGCAAATGCCTTCCCCCAACACACATTAGCATAACCACACCCATCCCAAGCAAGAAGGGCAACTAGTTGTATCATGTGAGAACATCACCACGTGAGAGCAGTGGCCATCTTTTTTTAAATTTTATTAATTAAAATGGGGTGACATTGATAAATCAGGGTACATATGTTCAGAGAAAACATCTCCAAGTTATTTTGACATTTGATTATGTTGCATACCCATCACCCAAAGTCAAATTGTTTTCCATCACCTTCTATCTGGTTTTCTTTGTGCCCCACCTCTCCTACCCTTTCCCTCTCTTCCCCTCCCCCCCAACCACCATGCTCTTGTCTGTGTCTCTGAGTCTCATTTTTATGTCCCACCTATGTATGCAATCATATAGTTCTTAGTCTTTTCTGATTTATTTATTTCACTCAGTATAATGTTATCAAGGTCCATCCATGTTGTTTTAAAGGATCCAATGTCATCATTTCTTATGGCTGAGTAGTATTCCATAGTATATATGTACCACATCTTCTTTATCCAGTCATCTATTGAAGGGTTTTTTGATTGTTTCCATGTCTTAGCCACTGTGAACAATGCTGCAATGAACATGGGGTTGCATGTGTCTTTACATACAAATGTTTTTGAGTTTTGGGAGTATGTACCCAGTAGAGGGATTGCTGGGTCATATGGTAGTTCTATTTTTAATTTTTTGAGGTACCAGCATACTTTCTTTCATAATGGTTATACTACTTTACATTCCCACCAACAGTGGATGAGGGTTCCTTTTTCTCCACAGCCTCTCCAACATTTGTTATTACCTGTCTTGTTGATAATAGCTAATCTAACAGGTGTGAGGTGGGATCTCATTGTAGTTTTGCTTTGCATTTCTCTAATAGCTAATGAAGATGAGCATCTTTTCATATATCTGTTGGCCATTTGTATTTCTTCCTGGGAGAAGTGTCTGTTCATGTCCTCTTCCCATTTTTTTTATGGGATTGTTTGTTTGTTTGTTGATGAGTTTTATGAGTTCTTTATAAATTTTGGATATTAGGCCCTTATCTGTGCTGTTGTTTGAAAATATCACCTCCCATTTAGTTGGCTGTCTGTTTCTTTTGCTGTCGGTTTCTCTTGCTGTGCAAAAGCTTCTTAGTCTGATGTAGTTCCATTAATTTGTCTTTGCCTTCACTTCCTTTGCCTTTGGAGTCAAATTCATAAAGTGCTCTTTATGGCCAAGGTCCATGAGTTTAGTACCTATGTTTTCTTCTATGTACTTTATTGTTTCAGGTCTTATATTTAGGTCTTTGATCTATTTTGAATTAATTTTAGTACAGGAGGACAAACTGTAGTCGAGTTTCATTCTTTTGCATGTGGCTTTCCAGTTTTCCCAGCACCATTTGTTGAAGAGGCTTTATTTTCTCCATTGTGTGTTGTTGGCTCCTTTATCAAAAATTATTTGACCATATATATGTGGTTTTATTTCTGGGCTTTCTATTCTGTTCCATTGGTCTGAGTGTCTATTTTTCTGGCAATACCATTTTGTTTTGATTGTTGTGGCTCTATAATATAATTTGAAGTCAGGTATTGTAATGTCCCCAGCTTCATTCTTTTTCCTTAGGATTGCTTTGGCTATTCAGGGTTTTTTATATTTCCATATATATCTGATGATTTTTTGTTCCATTTCTTTAAAAAATGCCATTGGAATTTTGATGGGAATTGCATTAAATTTGTATATCACTTTGGGTAATATAGTCTTTTTGACTGTATTTATTCTTCCTATCCAGGAACAAGAAATATTTTTCCATTTTATTGTATCTTTTTTGATTTCCCTTAAAATGCTTTGTAGTTTTCATTATGTAAGTCCTTTACATTCTTTGTTATGTTTATTCCTAGGTATTTCATTTTTTTTTGTTGCAACCATGAAGGGGGTTATTTTTTTGAGTTCGTTTTCTGATGTTTCATTGTTGGCATATAGAAAAGCAATGAACTTTTGTATATTAATTTTGTGTCCTGCAATCTTACTGTATTGGTTTATTGTTTCTAGTAGTCTTTTTGTGGAGTCTTTAGGGTTTTTGATGCATAGGATCATATCATCTGCAAATAGCAACACCTTTACTTCATCTTTTCTGATATGAATGCCTTTTATTTCTTTTTCTTGTCTAATTGCTCTGGCTAGAACTTCCAGCACTATGTTGAATAAGAGTGAAGAGAGTGGACATCCTTGTCTTGTCCCTAACTTAGGGGAAAAGTCTTCAGTTTTATGCCATTTAATATGATATTAGCTGATGGTTTATTATAAATGGCCTTTATTGTGTTGAGATATTTTCCTTCTATACCCATTTTGTTGAGTGTTTTAAACATAAAATTGTGTTGTATTTTTCTGCATCTATTGATAAGATTATATTGTTTTTGTCCTTTGTTTTGTTGATATGGTGTATTATGTTAACTATTTTACATATGTTGAACCATCCTTGTAATTCTGGGATGAATCCCACTTGATCATGATGTATTATTATTTTAATGTGTTGTTGTATTTGATTTGCTGGTATTTTGTTTAGTATTTTAGCACCTGTATTCATTAGTGATATTTGTCTGTAGTTTTCTTTTTTTGTGTTGTCCTTACCAGGTTTCGGTATAAGAGTTTTGTTGGCCTCATAAAATGTGTTTGAATGTATTGCTTCTTCAAGTTTTTGGAAGACCTTGTGTAGAATAGGAACTTCTTTGAATGTTTGATAGAATTCATTAGTATAGCCGTCTGGCCCTGGACTTTTATTTCTGGGGAGGTTTTTGACAGTTGTTTCTATTTCCTCCCTGCTTATGGGTCTGTGTAGGTTTTCTGCTTCATCCTGATTCAGTCTAGGAAGATTGTATTGTTCTAGGAATTTATCCATTTTTTCTAGATTATTAAATTTGGTGATGTATAGTTTTTATAGTATTCTACAATAATTCTTTGTATATCTATGATGTCTGTGGTGATCTTTCCTCTTTCATTTTGAATTTTGTTTATCTGAGTCATTTCTCTTTTTTCCTTAGTGAGTCTTGCCAAGGGTTTGTCAATTTTGTTGATCTTTTCAAAGAACCAGCTCATTGTTTTATTAATTTTTTCTATATAGTTTTTCTGTTCTCTATTTCATTTATTTCTGCTCTGACTTTTATTATTTCTTTTTTCTGCTGGTTTTGGGTGAGCAGTGGCCATATTTAACAATAAGGGTGAGAAAAAATAACTTTATCTGCCCAACGACAAGTTACATGATTTTGGCTACAGAGGAGTCTCTTTCTAATAGACTGTTGGCATAAAAGTGTCTTCTCAATTGGTTAACTTGAAAGGATGAAATACAATAGTAGAAATTGCGTTAATTAAAAAATACTATGGAAAAAAATCTGTTCCAAGCTATTCTGTCTAATGGCAGAACACAGGACCATAACAACAAGAAGGAAAGACCATGAAAAATATGCTTTGAATATAGGGTAACAGATTTTCATCAGTGACTGTATTTATTGTCAGGGATAGCTATCGCATTTATAATGTGCATGAGAAAATGGAGGTAAAGATATAAGACATTCAATGGTATTGAAGCTATACAGAGGTACCACTTAGACCCATTTCTTGAAATTCCTTTAACAAAATATTAAAGACTTTGGATATTTTAAGTAACAAGTTCCCTGTTACTGATAATTCAATGGTGTATGGCCAGTAGTTGCTGCCATCATCATGGCCATGAACATGTAGGTTCCCATTAGATTTGGGCAGATAGTAAACAGTGGAGCCAAAAAATGGTGGGCCATTTTTTTATTAAAGTCTCGTACTGGCTGACGAGCAAACACACAGGGCTCCCAAAGCCACTGACACATTATCTGGTTCCACAACCAGGAGAATCTTCTCTGGTTCCTCCTAGAATCAAAGGCCCCACCAATCTCAGTGGAGCTCGCAAAAGCTCCTCAGCTCCGGTTTCCCATCTGCACACTTCTCTCTCTCTGCACAAACTGACTTCTTCCTCAGCACTCTGCATTCTCTCTGCTCTCACTCTGTAAACATGGCTTCTCTCTTTTTATTTTATTTTTTTAAAAAAATCTTTTTATTGTATTCATTTTAGAGAGGAGACACAGAGTGAGAGAGAGAGAAAGAAAGAGAGAAAGAGGGGAGGAGCTGGAAGCATCAACTCCCATACGTGCCTTGACCAGACCATCGCAGGGTTTTGAACTGGCGACCTCAGTGTTCCCAGGTCAATGCTTTATCCATTGCGCCACCACAGGTCAGGCGGCTTCTCTCTTTTTAAAAAACTTTCTGGCACGAAAACTTCTCCTCCATCAAACATTAGCAAATCAATGGCCCTTCCCAAGGAGAAAGGTACTTTGCAATTTCACAGACATATACCTGGAGCTGCACAGCCCCCAATGCAAACTATAAGTGAGCAAACATAAAAATTATATTTTACAAACTTATTTGCCCAACAAAAGGGCTACAAGTTGCTGCTATCATCTTATCTCAGTCAGTCAAAGGGATGGTATAGATATAATACCTTACAAAAGATTACAGAAGGTATGAAGAAACAAAAATGGAATAATAAAAATGCTTCCTTTGGTCCTGCTCTATCTTTGCTCCAAAAGTTAGAAATCTACTTCTCAAATTTTTTCCTCAAGGTTTGTAATAAATGGTTTGGAGATTAATATCTTCAAGGACTCAGTGAAAGAGCTGATTTTCTTTACACAGGACACAAGGAGGAAATTTTGTTGCACTCAAGGAAATAAAAGGATATCTTGAAAAATTTGCTGAATATTGAACTGAAAGCTGCATTATCATTAGGCTTTGTTTCATGAATGTGTGTACGCATGTGTGTGTGTACATATGTATACACCTGTGTGATTATGTAATACATGTTTATTGTATAATTATATAAGGTTTGTAATTTATGATACATTATATAGCCAAATTATTTGTTGCTTTACGAACATACTGCCTTTTAATTTTTTTTCTCTTTTTCCCAATGTTTACGTGATTTCCAAATAGAAAATGCATTTAATCATGAAAAAGATTAATGCTATCGTTAGTTTTTCGGGGCCTTGTGCAAATAGATAGTAATGTAATCTGGTATTGATCTTTTCACAAGAAACAGAACTGAGAAACTTTTATGTATAATAAGAGATTACATAAAACAGATTTGAATGAAATTGTCGTTACTTTATGTTTATATTTAACTTGTATTTTTGTACAAAAGAGATTGTATGAGATATATTAAAGTTTCTGTAGACAACATTATAAATAACTCAGAAAAAGCTAAGAACTGCATGATTTCACACATAGTTGGGATATAAAACTGAGACTCGTGGACATAGATGAAAGTGAAGTGGTTACTGGGGTGGCCCAGAGGGAGAGGAGTAAAGAGGGACAAACATGGTGACAGAAAATGATTTGACTTTGGGTGAGGGGCACACAATGCAATCAATAACCAACAGTTCAAATGCTATGGAGATGTTTACTTGAAACCTATGTAGTCTTATTGATTAATGTCATCCCATTAAATTTAATTTCTAAAAAAAAAAAGTAATAAAATCTGAAAAAAAAGGTTTTAGTGATTTAAGAGTCTTTCCAACTTCTTATGAGACTTAGAAGTGCTAACTTTTAAGAAAATACTGGAAAATAAATTATATTGCCATTTCTCTATGGATCAGCAAATAAAATATGGCCTTCACGCGGTTGTTTATATCATTATACAATTTGAAAATGAGCTTGAGACACATACTCAAGCCTGTGGCTCCAATGGAGCCAGTGACCTCTTGCTTAAGCCAGAAATCTTGGGCTTCAACCCGGTGCCCTTTGGGCTCAAGCCAGTGACACGCTCAAGCCAGCAATTCTGCACTCAGGCTGGTGAGTTTGCGCTCAAGCTGGCAACTTCGGGGTTTCAAACCTGGTTCCTCCATGTCCCGGTCTGATGGTCTATCCACTGCACCACCACCGGGTCAGGCATGAATACATGAATTGGTTTCAAGCAATTCGATTGCAGCGTGACTTGGTTTAGGTTCTTTTGTATTTATTGTTTGTTACAAGTATTTAGCATGATTTTTATAGTGATGATTATAGGTTGAGTTTTGTCTCCCTAAAATAGATATGCCAAAGACCTAATGTCATAGCA
This sequence comes from Rhynchonycteris naso, assembly GCA_037038555.1. Taxonomy (NCBI): domain Eukaryota; kingdom Metazoa; phylum Chordata; class Mammalia; order Chiroptera; family Emballonuridae; genus Rhynchonycteris; species Rhynchonycteris naso. The sequence continues at coordinate 106,077,624 of CM073003.1, read as the reverse complement.
ATTCAGGATGTGACCTCTTTGGATATGAGATCTTCACAGGGGTAATCAAGCTAAAATGCAGTCATCAGAGTGGGCCCTGATCCAGGATGGCTGATCCTTGTGAAAAAGAGAACTACGGACACAGAGATGGATACTCACCAAGGGAAGACACCGTGGAGACACATGGGGAAAACATTGTGTAAATATACAGAACTTTTTTTTTTTTTTATTTTTGTGACAGAGTCAGAGAGAGGGACAGATAGGGACAGACAGGAATGGAGAGAGATGAGAAGCATCAATTCTTTGTTGTGGCACTTTTAGTTGTTCATTGACAGCTTATTCATATATGCCTTGACCAGGGGATCCAATGGAGCCCATGGCCCCTTACTCAAGCCAGCGACCTTGGGCCCAACCCAGTGACCTTGGGCTTTAACCCAATGACCTTTGAGCTCAAGCCAGTGACACGCTCAAGCCAGCAACTCTGCACTCAAGCTGGTGAGTCTGCGCTCAAGCCAGTGATGTCAGGATTTCTAACCTGGTTCCTTCATGTCTTGGTCTGATGCTCTATCCACTGCACCACCGCCGGGTCAGGCATGAACACAAAGGATTTGGGTGACACATCCCCAAGCCAGGGAATGGTGAAGATGGCCAGAAAACTGCCAGAAGGTAGGAAGTGCCAGGACTGATTCTCCTACACATGTCTGGGGTAATATGGCCCTGATGACATGTCTTTATTCTTAATGTCCCCAAATGGAGTATCCCCAGTCTCGTTGGTGCTCTGAGACAACTGAGGCTGAAGCCAGTTCCTCGGGCAGTCCTTAGGGGAGTCAGGTAATCTAACGCTCTCTTCACCTCTGTCCTGCAGCAGCAAGAAGCTGGGGACTGAAAGTTTCATACCCTCACTCTGTGCAGTGCCACCGAGGGGCAAGGGAGACTGCCCACCTCAAGGCCCACCTTTGTCTTCTGGTAGGCAGCTTAAGTATGCTAGGTCCAGTCAGCACTATGACTGGCAGAGCAGACACCAGTCCTCTGGATGGGCTCCTAGAAAAGCTGGAGCATGGGACAGACATGTCGTCCAACTCTTCCTGTCCACAGTTAGAGGCTATGGCAGGGCAGTTTCCTCTGTGCCCACTGTGGGTTCTGGCAGGAGGGTGCCTTGACTTTCCCTGCGGGCTTCGATGTGTCTGGTTTTACACATGTCCCAGTTGCAGTGACCCCTGAACTTACTTTTGGGTTTCTCACAAGGGAAATCTGTCTGTGACTCATTGAATCAGTGTGTTTGTGGGGAGAAGGGGCCCAGAGCTTCTCATCCTGCTGTCTTACTGTCATCCTCCAAGAGCACCGAGTTCTTGAGCGGAGCTAAGTCAGCACTCAGAGCTTTTAAGGCAAATATGCAGAGTCCTAGGTGTCCTGAGGGAGTATGAATGAGATTATTGGAATCAGGATTAATATTGTCAGTGGATTCCACTTTCCATCCTGTGGAAGCCTGGATAGAAATCAGTTTCCAAACTTTTAACACGTGGGAAGTGTTGAGAAAGGGATTGACAATAGCACAGACTCATTGATTAAATTCTAGTGACATAGCATTTTTTATACTCTGGTTGACAAATATGCTTTACAAAAATGCCTTCATTCTCCCAAAGGAGGAGCCAGTGGCATGGCGGGCCCAGCTTACACCAGCTCCCCAGAGCTGACTGCCTGTATCTTTCCCCCCATCCTTTCAGTGACGTTACACCCATAGCTTGAAATCAGCCATGATGGGGGCGTTAAACCATGGAAATCAACACATTGTATAGATTAGTGCATTTTTTTCCTTTTGAAAAATCAGTTGTTAAACATTTACCAGGACAACCTTTGCAGGTCTATGAGCCTAAACACTATGGCACTGTGGGTACTACTGAGACAGAAGGCATCACAAGTCTCCCAGGGAGACCGGCTCTGAAATGAAAGTTTCTATACAGGAAGTTGTATCAACCACATCTTTTATGCATTTTTTTGTATTCAAATGCTTTGACATCTACAGCCTTGCTGCAGCCTTCCTACAGACAGTAAACAACCTGACCCCAATTGTGCTTTTCAAAAGAAAACCGAACAATGCAGAATCCATACCCACAACCATCCATTCTAACCATGCCAAGGCCAGGTACCAGACGACTAAGAGCAGCCTCTATGTCCCAGAGCCCTCTGAAATGATCCCTAACAGCCAAATCCTAACTGCGCATACCCTGAGTCATGTGTCTCTCCCTTGGGAATCCCAATAAAGGCTTCTGCTTACAGCTCCTCCCTCCTCCTCTGGATGCTGTGCTTCCCCGTGTTGCCCCCATGGCATGATGTGTCCCTCCCCTGGAGAACTCTGAGTGTTTCTTCCGTGGCAATCATCTGCTGTCTGTGGACTTCATACTGAAATAATAGTAATATCTGTGTTAAAACAGAAGTTCTTTGAGTAATGCTCTCAAGATCTACATACAGCATGTCCGTAAAGTCATGGTGCACTTTTGACTTTTGATCGGTCAAAAGTGCACCATGACTTTACGGACACACTATATTTGAGGAAGATCTGAAAGTAGGGTTGGGAAGAGAGCATTAACCAATGAATTAGTCTCAAGAAAGGCCTCAGAAATGGCAGTCTCCCAGAAGTGGGATAAGACTTTTCCAAGTGGTTCCCTTTGAGGCAAGAGGCCCAGCTTTTATAACCTTGTATTGGTCAGCATAGGGTGTGGCCTGACCCTAGATGAGGGACTTGACCTTGGGCTTTGAAGAAACTCTTTGGCTGAGAGCACTACCCAGGAGGTCTCTGCCAATGTGCTGTGACCCACCAATGTTTGCAGCTGTGAAGGCAAGCTTCTGAAAGAGGGTCGGGGAGGGCCACCCCTGCACATACTACCTAATGGAGATAATACCAACAGCTGAATGTGTCTGGCTTAGATGATCCATGAGCTTTCTGATGCAGCCAACATCACTGAAGAGAGTAAGTGCTGTAACTTAAAAGGTACTAAAAGTTCACACCAAAGGCAGTCAGATATGGCCCTTCTACTCTGGCAGCAAAATAAATGTAAAATAAATGAGCCATTTACAATTTTCCAAAACCCGACACAGTGTGAAGATTTATCAGATGGACCATGAAAAAAAAATTGACTGTCTTCGACAAAGCAATTAAAAGTAAGAATTGGTACAACTGAAATCCAAACAAAGTAAGCTTCAAAAGTAAAAAAAAAAAAAAAAAAAATGGGGAAAAATGTTTGTTGGATCTCTCGCCCTCTTTCTCTGTCTGTGTCTCTCTCTTCTATTTGCCTTTAGAATTTCATATCGGTTTGTTAAGGTGGTAATTGGTTGAACAGGATAGAGCAACTGACCAATGCTGATTAAGCCCCTCATATTTCGAGAATAGGGAGCACAGGGCATGTAGCCATGTGGATTCCGAGCAGCAGCAGGGTCATTCCAAGAAAAATTTGTTTGTTCCTAGCAGTTTTCTTTCCTGTAAAGAGAGAATAAAGGCTCTGCAACCTGCACTTACCATTCTTTCATTATTCTAATAATAACAAAAATGAAAGAAAAAAGATATCATGGTTGCACCACAAAGTCCTATGAATTACTCTGTCAAATGGATGAGAAATGAACAAAAGAGAACGGGTCTTATTTGAAGAAAGTTGGCAAATTTATACAGAAGAGCCAATACCCAGAGATGTGATAAAAATGTAAAGAAACTGCAGCAGAGGGGATAGGGAGCCAGTCTGGGGAGCAGCAAGAAATAAATACCTCATTCAAGGCTCCTTGTGTCCTCCTGGACTAGTCCCTACGTTCTACATCTCATGAAGTCTTCTTAGTTTTGGGTCTCAGCTAAAAGGAACCTTCCGGAGCTAGAGCAGGTTTCCCTGCTAGAAATCAGTCCTCTCAGCCTATACCTTTTATCCAGAGACCACACCCTTGTCTGGGTTTCCATATGCACAGACACAGCTGTTAATGCCTTGGATAACCCACTAAACTACGCTCATCAAGGGTGAGAACTTCGTTTATTCTATACTATACCCCCAATGCCCAGCACAGTGCTGGGTATTTAGTAGACATTAAGGAAATGGCCTGTTTTTCAATGAAATGATTCCTTAGTTGGTCCTCTAGGAAGTGGCTGGATTCAGAGCCACGTGAATGCGAACTAGCGCTTTCATAGAACTGAGGGCATCCTTGTTACAAGCAGTGCCGCACGCAGAGTAACGTCCCTTGCACTTTCTCTACCCACATTCTCCCATCTGACCCGCAGCGCTCTGAAAGGGGCCCTGGGACAGAACGGGAGGATCCACCAACCCCTGAGCGCTGCTTTTGGCCTTTCTGGGGTTGCTTTCTGAACCTGACATGTGTGCTCCAGGTACATTAATTATCCTTCTCCCGTCGGTCTGAGTGCTTCTGAGAAAGAGCGGCTGCAAAGCCTGAGGAGTTCTGGAAGATGGAAAGGAGCCAGGATACTGATGTGGACATGTCAGGCCCCTGCCAGGATCCCTAAATGTTGGCAGCTATGGCATTTGCTCAGTCTCAGGCAGAGCCTGCCCAGGCACCACCTCAGGTGTTCTTTCAAAAACAAATTCCTTTAAATAAACACTGCTGGATTCAGCCCCTCCCTTCCTTCCCTTTCACTTGCGTGAATAAAGCACTTAGACTCTGACCCCTCCTCCCCCACTTCACTGTCCTGGTCAAACTGCCCCATTCGTTCCAAAGAATGACTGTCAAATACTGTTACTAACAGATAAGACAGGAAAGAAACTGCCCTTTTTCCTCTCCTTTCCTCTGGAGCAATAAATCATCACCTTGTCCCAGGTGATTTCTCCAGACAGTCCACTTAAAGCAGTATTTCATGATACACCAGATAGAACGTTTCCTCAACAGACCATTTCTGACCGTTCTCCCTGAGTTCCACAGACAACCTAACTCCTCCCCCGCCATTTTCAAATCACCGGAGGACCAACGGAATGAAATTCTTAGGGAATATGGTCGATGACTTCACGTTGCGGATCTTTCCCCTCATCTCTTATTTCCGGAAGCCTATCATTTTAGAATCAAAAGAGCAAATTGGATGGGAACAGAGAATGTGGACTGAGTTGCAATCTGCACATTCTGACTACCTGTTGTTTTAAGAAGAAATGGTGGCCACGCTGATGTGTTTGCCTTTTTTTTTTTTTTTTGGTATTTTTCCAAAGTGAGAAGTGGGAGGTGGGGGACAGACAGATAGACTCCCACATGTGCCCAACTGGGATCCACCCAGCCTGCCCACCAGGGGGTGATGCTCGGCCCCTCTGGGGCCTTGCTCCATTGCAATTGGAGCCATTCTAGCACCTGAGGCGGAAGTCATGGAGCCATCCTCAGCCCCCGGGCCAACTTTCCTCCAATGGAGCCTCGGTTGTGGGAGGGGAAGAGAGAGTGTAAAGCCAGTAGCCACAGCCACCAACCATCACAGCCGCCTGGCCCATGCAGGTTCGCATTTGATTCTGACAGATGGTAATGAAACAACGGAGCCAAGAACTCATAGGCCATTAGCTTTAATCCTAGTTTGTACCCGGCAGGCAAGTAAAAACACACTCTGGGCTCCAAAACCCACTCATTCAGTACTCACAAAGCCAATGACTTATCCGAGTTTCCTAGAATAAAAAGGTTTCTAGCTCACCAGCCTTATTCACCTCTGTTCTCCATCTTCTTTTCTCTGCACAAACTCTTCACAAACTGGCTTCTTCCTCAGCACTCTGCCATCTTGGCTGCTTCTCCTGGCCTCCACGTGGCCTTACTCTGCTCTCTTGCAGCATGAACTCCTCCTAGAACGCAATCACTCTTCTCTCGAACAACGTGATCTCTCTTTCTTTTAAAACCTTTTGGCGCGAAAGCCCTCCCCCAACACACATTAATACAATCATGCCCATTCCAAGCAGGAAGGGCAGGGCTACTAATGTTGTCACCTGGGCAACGGGCTTCCCCGTGGGCAGCGCCATCTTTAACAAAGTGAGCATAATATATTTTATCTGCCCAACAGAGAGATAGAGAGAAAGGAGAGGGGGAAGGGTGGAGAAGCATATGGGTGCTTCTCCTCTGTGCCCTGGCCAGAAATTGAACCCGGGACTTCCACATGCCTGGCCAACGCTCTACCGCTGAGCCAACTGGCCAGGGGATATGTTTCCCTTTTAATGTTTACAGTATCTGATAAGTGAATTTGACTTAAGATTAAAAGAGGCTTTAATGGATTTGTTCTTTCATCTCAGCTATTTTTTACAAAAACTCCTTCTACCCATTGAATTTAAGAAAAAGTAATTTCTGCAGTTTAGTATGGAGGGGGGTTGGCTTTGCTTTTCTAATAAATTTTACATATAGCCCAAAGGATGCTAAGAAGGCTTCCCTTGAGGAGTACTCAGCAGGCATGCACAGCACCAGATATTTTGTTACTGCCTGCCTAATCTCCTGGTATTATGTTAAAGCCCTTAATTTAATTTTCCCAATTAATATCCAAAGCTTGACTGCATAAAATGATACCACATAAGGGTGGCTTTTATGGTATTCAGATTCCTTCTCTCTTCCTCTATTACCCATTCATATTAGGAGAAAGTTTTCACATTAAGTAAAATATAATGTTTTGGTGTAAAGGGGTCACCAAGACCCAAACCAAAGCAGTATCATTTGCTACAAGAGCTCCCATATTCTGTTAGCAAGCTGTAATTTCTCTTCATTGCTTGTGGGGATGAGAGAACTAAAATTGGCAAAGCAAACTGTCATCCTATGTGCCAAAGAGGACTTCTCTCAATTCAGTGCATTTGGGTGGGCACCCCCTTTGCACTAAATCTTAAATTATACCCTCTGAATGCAAAGATCTTCATCAGTGTGAAGGTCATTAATTTTTAATTAAATGAAAACCTTTTTTATCATGCTTGCAAAAAAATGAGATTAGTTTCAATAACGTTCATTAAATAAATAGAACAAATTAAAATGTATAATACATTTCTAGATGGATCTAAAATGGTCTCATCAAAAACCTATTAGCTGATGAGGAGAGAGGTGTGTCAATGGTTTATGATAAAAGATATACCCAGAACCCAGGAAAAAAAAAAGTCTGTTTGCTGAGCTAGTGTCTGTAGCTGATTTTACTCCAACATTGTATTACTCTTCTATTACAGCATTATAGTAGGGAGGTAAGGATATTATCCACTTTATAGGCTCTGGTTAAAATAATTGATTATACTCACAAACTTGTATCTGTATAGATTTTGGCAGCTTACAAAGCACTTTCATACATGCCACCTCTTTTTGAATGATTCATTAGAAATAGTACATGCTTTAGAAATAAATATTCTGAATCACAATTTTTTCTACCACTTATTAGCTCTTACTTCAGGAAAATAACTTCCACTCTCTTAGCCTCAGTTATCGTATCTTCAAAGCGGGGATAATAATTTCAACCTTGCAAGAGTGCGGAGACATTGAAATACAATTATATGTGGAAGAGAGTATGCACAGGCCTGGCCTATGTAAGTGCATAATAAACATAATATAATATTTTTTTCTGTAATAAATTTTCCAGAGCTGCATAGCCATAAGAGTTTGAGGTTATTCAGTAGATTATCTGGAGAGCTGGTGCTAGAATTCTGGTTTATTTCTTATTCTAGCACCTTTCCGTCCTCCTCATTCTATGCTGCTTTGGATATACACACAAGAACAACTATACGACACATAGAATCTTATTAATAAGCAAACCCATCAACTCTTTCCCAGTGCGCAGAGAATAAGCAGTATCCTCACAAACACTGCAAGTTAATGGACATATTATTTTACCATAAACATCAAACCTGCTCACTTATAACTTAACATTTCTATGAAATTTCTGTTCTCTGGGCTAATTTTTCTGAAAGTGAAAGAAAAAAAGATTTGAAAGTAAAGTCACTTAACCAAGAATGTAAGGGGAAAACCCTTGTTTCCAGGGCTTTTAGATGAAAAGATAGTAGTATGTTCTCCACCTTTTCTTCTCTAGTGCTTTAAATGGTTATGGTGCCAAATTAACAGACGATGAAAATGGGATCAGGAAAGTAAATATTAGAACCAGTGGGATACATTTGGCCAGCTCTTCCTTCTGTCCTTTCTGCCCCTTACTCCCCCTTTTTTCTCTCCCTTTACTTTTTATTCATTCTGGGGAAATAATTTCCATAAAAGGAAATCCTCTCTCAAGTTTTGAAGTATAGAGTATCTTTAAGGCTTGCTGCTGAATCGTTTTCCCCTTACTTTTTACTCTTTTTCTAGGTTTTTACCACTTACAGCTTTGACTTCATTTCTCAGGACATTCTCCCATAGCCCAGTCCCCTCTTCTGGGCCTCATGGCAGCCGCCCACCTTCCTGTCCAATGTGACTCCTGTGCACCGCCCAGCTCCATCCCGTCCCTCACCTCTCAGCTGGACTTCATGATCTCCCCCCACAAACTGCCCCTCCTCTCTGCTCTCACCAGTACTACTCCACATTAAAAAGAAAAAGGACCCTGCTCTCAATTTATAATAATATTGATACCACCAGGAACCACATGCTGTTTAACTCTGGGCCCAGATATGTTTCTCAGTAGCTATTGGGGTCAGGATATGATAGGGTGAAGGCAGGGACTTCGGCATCTGTCTGCCTGAGTTCAAATCCCCAATGCTTCTTATCAGATGTGTAAGATTAGGCAATCCATTCATTTCTTAGGTGGTTCTAAGAATATAAAGCTGAGAAAGTAATGTGTGTTTTCTTAAGCTATCACAGTAAGAAATAAGTAAGTTAACTCTCATAAAGCCTCTTACCTCTGTTTTCAGAACATGTCCATCTTTGTTACTGTTAGAAAGCTGTGGCGATGGGTCTGGCTTCTTCATTTATAACTAGTTAGACTTAGAGAATGTAACCTAATCACTTTTTTTCTTATTGTTAAAATAGAATTTAAAAACTAGTCCACTAATATGGCTGTCATAATGACTAAATGACATCCTGCTCGGACATCACCTAGCTAATTTTTGCACGTGTGGCTAGGCTTCAGAGTGCATCAGTCTGTCTTCACATCTCACTGCCTACACAAACCCCAGTTTGTAAATTTAGTGAAAGCATTCAGAATGCTACTCATGAAAGAGCAACATTAACATTCACAGGTTCAGCTGCTACAATCTGTTTTACAAAATATTTGAGGAATTCTGGAGGTAAGAAAATATTGGATGGTGAAAATAAATTGGTTACCTTATCATTAATTGATGTTTAAGATGGAAGAGGAAATGCTTTTAAAACCAATATCCGGGTACAACTAATCTATTAACTAAGTTCTAGCTGAGATATTAATTACAGAGAGGGACAAAAGTAGGTTTACAGTTGTTCATAGGGAAAATAATACAATAATAAATAATAATGCAGGAGTAAATTGTTTCATGTACTCACAACTGTAAACCTAGTTCTCTACCCTGTAGTTTCTACCCTTACTTTAGAAGATACTAACCCTTTTCCCTGAATTCTTTGCTCTTTATGGACATTTTAGGTTCATAAGTTGAAGTTAAAAGGGACTGAGAATTATTCTACATCTTGGTTTGTGGAATTTTTCTTATAGCTCCTACATGTGTAAGCTCCAGGTTAGAATCTACCTGTCAGGTCTGTTTGGAGTAGCAGCTAATGTGAACTGTAGATGCTACAAAACAAGACATTTTATGTTTCTTTAAACATCCTTTTAAAAATGTATTGATTGATTTTAGAGAAAGAGAAAGACATTGATTTGTTGTTCCATTTATCCACACTTTCATTGGTTGATTCTTGTATATGCCAATGCGGTATCGAACCTACAACCTAGGTGTATCAGGATGACATTCTAATCAACTGAGCTACCAGGCCAGGGCTTAATCTGTTTCCTTAGTGCTGCATTCTCAGTGTCTAGCACTCTGTCTGGCACACAGTAGGTACTTCACAAGGAGATATTGAGTGAATTTATAGTGCATAACCGCTGTTTAGGTCTGCAGAGCCTGTGATCACAACCTACAATTATAAGGGATTTAAAGCTAACCCGGATCAAATGGCTCTGTTTGCACGCGCGCGCGCACACACACACACACACACACACACACACACACACACACACACACACTTCATAAAGCCACCAAACACAGAAGAGCTGCTATAGGCTTTTCTACTTTGCTTTATAAAAAAGCAAACCCTGCCATTTTCTTTCTCTGCTGGGCAGAGCGTCTTGTACAAAGGTGCTTTTCAAAAAGTACTTGATAATATCATTGAATGAATTAAAACCAGGCATGAAAACTCATAGACAAAAGCCTTAATCAAGGTCAGAGATGTGAGTGGCCTTTTGTCAGAAACTATGCAAAGCAGTTCAAATCCCCCTCGGGTAGGATTTTTAAATTAAAATTTCCACAAGGACAAAACCCCTCAGGTTGGCTTTAGGAATCAATCACTATTTAATCACGTGCCTCTGTTTCTTCATCCCTGGATAGCACAAGTGATATTCACATATTTCACAGAACTGAAATAAATGCTCAGACACAAAGAAGGTTAAAACAAAACATTGCATATAAATAAGCTGTTAGAAAGAGCCATTTTGTTTTTATTGTGGAGATTTCTCATCTACAGTTTAAACAAGAAGTTAGAGCCATTAAATAAATGAGGGTTTCCATTTTCTGCCAGGTTATGCTATTCAGCAGGAAGAGAATGTAATAATTCTCTGGAAGTCCTAAGGAGGTTCATGGTTTTAGAATCTGTGGATGGGTCATCAATGTAAGTCGTGGCAGGATATGGCCTAACTGGTTTAGAAAGAAGCTAGAGAAAACACTAATTTCTCTTCAGCGTGACACCATATACACAACCCCAATAAAATAAATTGTGTTAAACAGACAGACATCATAAACAATCCAGGTTTACGACCATAGACAGACTGGCTCTTTCCGCATGGCTCCTGTCTCCTGTTGTGTTCAACATTAAAATCACAAAACTGGCTTCTGTTCTGACAGGCATTCCAACATTTATTGCAATAGCCTGATCCCTTTTACATAGTCAGAAAGTAATAAAAACGATAAGACACCACCAACTCACACCATACACAAGAATAAACTCAAAATGGATAAAAGACTTATATGTAAGTTGTGAAACCATAAACATGCTAGAAGAAAATATAGGCAGAAGACTCTCAGACATCTCTTGAAGCAATATTTGCCAATATACCTCCTTGGGCAAGTGAAACAAAGAAAAAAATAAACAAGTAGGATTACTTCAAACTAAAAAGCTTTTGCACAACAAAAAAAATTAATAATAATAAAATGAAAAGACAACTTATTGTATGGAAGAATGTATTAGCCGATACATCCGACAAGGAGTTCATAACCAAAATTTATTAGAACATATAAACTCAACACCAGAAGAACAAACAATCCAATTAAAAAAATGTGCAAAGACCTGAATAGACACTTCTTTAAAAAGAACATACAGATGACCAAGAGGCATATGGAAAAAAAAATGCTCAACCTAACCATCAGAGATATGCAAATTAAAACCACAAGGAGATATCACCTCACACCTGCCATACTATCATCAAAAAGTCAATGAACAATAACTGTTGTGGAGGGTGTGAGAAAAGAGAACCCTTGTGCCCTGCTGGTGGGAATTCGGACTTGTGAAGCCACTGTGGAAAAAAGTATTGAGTTTCCTCAAAAAGTTAAAAATAGAATGGCCTTTTGACCCAGTGATTCCACTCCTGGGAATTAGTCTAAGAATCATGAAACACTAATTCAAAAAAAGATATGCACCTCCATGTTCATTGCAGCATTATTTACAATAGCCAAGATTTGTAAACAGCCTAAGTATCCATCAGTGGACAAGTAGATAAAAAAGCTGTGATATATTTTCACAATGAAATACTTGGCCATGAAAAGGAAGGAAATCTTACCTTTTGTGACAGCAGGGATAGACCTGGAGAGTATTATGCTACATGAAATAAGCCAGTCAGAGAAAGACAAAGACCATATGATCTCACCCGTATGTGGAATCTAATGAACACAACAAACCGAGGAGCAAAATAGAAACAGAGGCACAGACGCATGGAACAGGCTGTTAGAGGGGTGGGGTGAGGGGCTAGATGAAAGAAAGTGAAGGGATTAGCCAAAAACAATATACATAACACAGAGATAGACAACAGGGTGTGCAATAGCTAGAGGGAAAATGGGGCGGATAAAAGTGGGTAGAGGGGGGCAGTGGGGGGCTGGGAATAGAAAGAGATTTTGCTGGAGGCAGGGGTTGTGCAATGTGGTGTGTGGATGGTGTCTACTGAGTTGTACACTTGAATTTTGTATGGTTTGGCAAACCATGTCATCTCAATATATCAAAAATAAACTAAAAAGGATTGCACAATTCAGTTTTCACAATTAAATTTTTGCCCACATAAACTTTTCAGTTTTCCAAAACATACATGGGTGTATACATGTGTATAAGTGGGCATATCTACCATTTAAATTGTTTTTAAAATACAGAAAAGAGAAACAGAAGTTTGCCTCTTCATTTCCTTCTTTTGTTTCTAGAAGGCCAAAGTGGAAAATAGGAGGGACTGTAACTAGGTTTATTTAAGCAGTTTTGTCTAAGTCATTGGATCAGAAATAAAACCCAGTGGTTTTGTTTCTTTTATGAGCAACTGCTTTGAAGTTTAAAGACACAGCCTCTCTGTTCACGAGAAGCAGTAGGTGCCCTGTGAAACAGATAAAACTATACTTTAAATAACTTGAGCATTTTGAGTAAGTAGCTCACCTTTATGTCACATGTTTTCTTAATTACAGTATCTCTTTCTGGAAGATGAAAAGAAACCTGTTGTCACCTTTGCTGCAGATCACGTTATAAGAAAATTTTGATTTTACCCGATTCCCAGAGGAGCACGCCCAGCTTGGGGACCAGGAAAGAAAGAACAAGCACCTGACTGATCAGAAATTTATCTATGGGCAGAGCCAGTGAGTGTAGTGGTCTTCTGGTTTATGAGGAATTTTTGCTTTACATAAAAATGCATAGCCCTCTACTTATGCCTTTTGGTGCTTCTGTTGCTAGAAACTGTGCTTCTTTTTCTAATACATTATTTTCCTGTTAAGTGGATAATAATAATGATGATAATAAGTGACAGTCTAAACACTCTGCATGTGTTAACCCTGACTCCTCTCCAGTCCTCACAAAACCCCTTGAAATGAGTAGAATTGAGCCTTATGTTAAAGTTGAACAACAAAAAAAGTACAAGTTAAAAGAAAAAAAAGAAGAAGACGACTTAGTGAGAGTTTACTAAGGAGTGGCAGAGCCTTGATTCTGGTCTGGACTGTCTGGTCCCAGCGTCCATATATTTTAAATACCTTGGTCAGGGAAGACCATATTCAGAAATTGACATTTGAACAAAGACCTAAACAACATGACACGTGAGACATGGAGATATCTGAGGAAATGACATCCAGGCAGACAAGGGCAAGGATAGGGACACTGAGAGAAGAGCTAGTTGATGGGAGAGACAAATCGTGTGGCGTGACATGAAGCATTTTTGCCTGGCAACTGAAATTTCTATTACTTGACATGGAAAAGACTTGGGCGACATGGGTTTGGTAGGAAAATTAAGAGTTCAGTTCTGAACAGGAATTCAGTGTTGAGCAGGTTATGTTTGAGAAATCTTTCTTTTTTTTCTTTTCCAAGTGAGAGGAAGGGAGATAGAAAGACAGACTCCTGCATGTGCCTCGACCAGGATCCACCTGGCAACCCCCATCTGGGGCCGATGCTCACAACTGAGCTATTTTTAGAGCCTGAGGCTCCATAGAGCCATTCTTAGTACCTGGGGCCAATATGCTTGAACCAATTGAGCCATGGCTGAGAAGAAGAGGGGGAGGGAGAGGATTGGAGAAGCACATGGTCACTTCTCCTGTGTGCCCTGACTGGGAATCAAACCTGGGACATCCTTATGTTGGGTCTATGCTCTACCACTGAGCCAACCAGCCAGGACCTTGAGAAATCTATTAGATGTTCCAAACAAGGAATCCAAGACTGGGTTCTGAGAAGCTAATACATGAGGGTGCTACCGGCTTTATGGGTACACTTATAACCATGAGACCAGCAAAGGGCATTAGCAAAAAGTACTAAGTAAATGGATAGGAAAGTGGTCCAAGATCTAAGCCCTCTCACATTTAGAGACAGAAGTTGAGGGGATGAATCACCCAGGGAGGCAGGAGAAAAAGCAGGTTGTGTCCAGTCCAGGTGTAAAAAGGCTGTCACTGAGGAGGAGGTACTCAAACTGTCGAATGTTATCAGTAAGACAAGGTGATGAGGACTGGGAGTTGAGCTATAAATATAGCAATGTAGATTACATCAGTGACCTTGAGGAGAGAATTTTCATCATAATGATCAAAACAAACATCTAATGACAGTGGATTTATGAATGATCAAGAATTGTTCCCAAATCACACAACTATGATTTTTCAAAGAACAAGTCATTTTCCTTATCCTTACTGGCTATATCAAATGGTGTGTCATACTACAAATATGGAAAATGATGAATAATTTCTGAATAAAATGTAGAATTCAGAAAATGAAGAATAAAGAAATAATGAGGACAGTGATTTAACAGAGAAGAACTTCTTGAAAGAGTGGAATGGATATAAGAATGTGATTGGGTCATAGGCTTATATTTGAAAGTACCAAACAATTCAACCTAACTTAGGAAAATTTTGGAGATCTGTTGGCCAATGTAACTGAAAAGTTTAGGCATAGCTGAGTGAAAGTTCTCCCTGCCACTGTCTGAGCTCATCACTTTCAGGTACGCTCCCCCATCATGCTGGCCCTAATGGCTCCAGGTTTATCTCTTTTTGTCCAATAATCCCTGTGGAAGGGTCTTTTCTTCCTCAATAATACCCATAAACTGTATGTATTGGTTCTGATCAGCAGGACTATTATGCAATGTATGGCTCATAACCATTGACTGTGGCCCCAGGGGTGGATTAGCTAGATTTATCACCTCATAGGGGTGGTATAATGAGGTCAGCTCTTTACAAACCACAGGTATTAGCTATTAAGTATAAGAGAGTTACCTATAAAAATGTAAGGTTCTAACCCTATGAAAATGGGGGAGTGGCTATTGGGTGCATAAAGAAAAAAGATGTCCATTATAGAAGACAAGGTAGATTTTAAAAAAAGAAGAATAGAGACAAGCACTTGTGTAGTATTTATTACTATGAAGTACATATTATTACTATGAAGTACATATGTACTTCACCTAGACCAGTTCACATTTTCTCATTTAATACCCATAACAGCCCCAAGAGGTAAGTGCTTATGTTGGAAAAAGCTTTGAAAAGAGAGAGGATCTCTAATAGTTGCTTCAGAGGAAACTTGTTCCTAAGTACTAAATTATAAACAAATCTTTAAAACCCTATGGTATTTGTATTCATCACCGTATACTGAAAAAAATATGTATGGGTCATCTGTTTAGCGTTACCATCAGAAGCCATGAAAACAAGTCAATATATACCAATGAGTGTTATGGAAAGTTGTAGCCATGCCATCTGGTACAAGTTTGGAGGTTCTCTGGTTCAATTTTTCCAGCCAGTGAACCTCTTAGCTTCTGAGGGTGAGCTAAGACTGGTCACATGGGTGTGAGGAGTGGTGGAGGAGCTCTAGTGTGGGGCAGGGACATTGGTGTAACTACATCTTCCCCTCTTCTATTAACACGGCTGTTCTAATAGTCCCTCTCCAGTTCCGTAAGAATTACACAATAGTTCCAAAGCCCGAACTTACTGAGGCTCTGGGCCTAACGCTGGCTTGTGGCAAATTGGCTCTTCACATGAGATACTATGTAGATTTCCACTTCATTTTCTTCCTTTGCATGCTGTCGACATCTCTCATCTAGGGTCTTCTCCTCTGTCACTCTTTCTTTCTCTCTGTAGATTTTTGTCTCTGTTTTATTCCCCACTGTCATTTTTTCCTACTGGTGTTTTGAGAAGTCACAAGCATAAAGCATATATGTACATTCAATCTACCTCATTTGACCATTTTCTTTCATCCAATTCTACACTATCCATTTACATATTTAATAACTCATAATGTTAAGCATGCTTTTATAATCCCTCTTAGAAGCTTAAAGCCCCAATATCAATAAATCTTCCCATCCCCAGGGGGTATATATACTAATCTATAAACCTTTCCAATATTCATACATTTGAACATATTCCTTGGCCTAAGTGCTACCCTCATATTTATCTGATCACCCTGTTTTTAGATTAGTTCCACATCTGAGGTACCACTACATATCAACCACAATCTGCCTCTGATCACATTATAGTTGAGGTAAGAAGAAGATGGCAACCTTTCGATTAGTGCTTTGAGCTGTGGTCACCTACGTTTCCCCGCACTTAGATAATATGATTGATCCAAAAGGAAGTTCTCATTCTAACCTACTGTGGTGAAGCTATGCCCACATCTTTGTAAAGCACACATTAGACATAAAAGAAGATCATGCAGCCTGCATAAAGTGCTGAAATGAAAACACCATGTATCTCTCTGTGAGCTTTAACATCTCAGAAAGAATCTACATTTGGGAAGGAAGGATGCTGAATCACAGAACCAGAGAAAATGCAGTTTGAAGCAACCCATTTTTTTTTCCAACTGTCGGTGACTTTCTGGTTGTTGGCCTGCTTTGTTTTATAGCTTTCTTTGGCTCTCTAAAGTATATTGACATGTTGCCTGGGACCTCTGGCTTGCTATCTCTATTGCTTTTATTTTATTTATTTATTTAGAGTAAGTGAGATGCCATTTTGAAAGGCGTTGAGGCATTACAGTTAAATTACACCCATTGCATGTGCAGACAGCCATGTAGTGAGCTCACTCCTATTTACCCGGTAGGCTTTCATTTATTTTTAGCTTTGGGGAGCAGAGGTGGTCACTGTGATATGACAGATTTGATTCTTAGCTACATGAACTTTTCCCTTATTAGGTATAATTATTGCTCCACATTTTACAGGTTGATGGTTTTCAGCGGGAATTAAGGTATTCTACTCAAATGAAGAATACGTGATAAATTGGGACACAGATGAATAACTTAACATATTGCCTGACATATAGGTGTTAATTACTTTCACCTACTCCATCTCATTGAACAGTCATTGCCAGTTCCCACACTAAGACTTTTGTCCTGTCTGTTCCACTGCCCTCAACACCCTTGTTCCAGATCTTAGAATGGATAATGTTTCCTTACCTTCCCAGCTTCAGCCTAAATGTGCCTTTTTTAGAGAAATCTCCTCCGATCATGGCACTAGAGTTATCCTCTTTGACAACACCCATTTTATTGTATTTTTTGTACTCACTGGAGATTGCTAACTTGATAATATAATAGAAAGAGTAATTGTATTTTGTTCTTTATTTTATCTCTAGTGCCTGGAATATACTGTAGGCATGGACATGTCTCTATATTATGCAGAGAAAGGGATCTTGTCTAGTGTGCTCATTGTGGCAGCTCAGACACTTTGTGCATGATGTGGACTTCATATGTATGCAATTAATTAAGGAAAGACACTCCTCTGTGGTTTAATGACTAATTATATTGGAATCTTAAAAGTAAAATATCCCATTCTAAAGATTCCCTTGAGACAAACAAAAACTTACATGTACACGCACAAAAAAACTAATGATTGTAGAGGCTTTACTCCTAACAGCTGAATGCTGGAGAAGTCACAAATTCTGGTGAATGAAAAAAGAAACTATGGTACATCCATTCATATGTTACAGCATATTACTCAGCAATAAAAGGAAACAGACTACTGAAATGCACAACATGGATGACCCTTAAATGCACAATGTTAAGCGAAAGAAGTGAGCCGCAAAAGGCTACATACTCAATGATTCCATTGATACGATATTCTGAAGAAGGCAACACTATAGGTATAGAGAATAGATCAGAGGTCACTAGGCCATGGGAACTGGGGGAGGGGATTACTGTTAGGGCAATATAAGGGCATTTGGGAGGTGAAGGAAGTGTTTTATATCATTATTGTAGTGGGAGGGGGGTGTTATATGATTATAATGCTTGTCCAAACTCACAGTACAGTACTTCAAAGACCATAAACACCACTTTCAAAGACCATAAACACCACTTAATATAAATTATACCTGAACTTTTAAAAAAGTAAAATAGATGAGACATTATAATCCATTGTAGTTCAAAGAACTGCTAGGCTATTCTAGAGCTACCTAACCACTTTCCTCTGAGTGACTATAGAAATGTGTCAGATCATTCACTCCTCCAATGTCTTCCAAGCTAGTTCTCATAACCATCCCCAAACTACAGCCCCGTGTGCAGCATGCGGCCCCCTGAGGCCATTTATCCAGCCCCCGCCGCACTTCCGGAAGGGGCACCTCTTTTATTGGTGGTTAGTGAGAGGAGCACAGGATACATCCGCACTCATAGTTCCCATTGAAATACTGGTCAGTTTGTTGATTTAAATTGACTTGTTCTTTATTTTAAATATTGTATTTGTTCCCGTTTTGTTTTTTTACTTTAAAATAAGATATGTGCAGTGTGCATAGGGATTTGTTCATAGTTTTTTTTTATAATCCAGCCCTCCAACAGTCTGAGGGACAGTGAACTGGCTCCCTGTATAAAAAGTTTGGGGACCACTGCTCTACAACCTTTCACTGCGTTTATTCTGTTCCAGCCAGAGCAGCCACCTTACTGATCTTCAAACACATCAAGCACCATAAGCTTTCATTTGCTGTTCTCTGCCAGGGTGTTACCTCCCTCCAAAGGGTTTGTTCCTTTCCTTCTGACATCTCTCTCTGAAAACATCATCTGATCAGAGATGTTTTCCTCAATCAGCCTATATAAATAATACCTCTGTTTTTGTATACAGCAAAATTTTATTTTATGTTTTAAAAGTCTACATGCCCTCATTAGGATATTAGCATCATAAAGTTTATGACTGTACTTTATTCACTACTTTTGAGAAATAGTATCTTAGAATGGTTCCCAGTTTTAGTAAGCACTAAAATGTACACGTGTGTGACTACATAAATGAACTAATTAATTAATGTTTATGTTTTGGCAGAGACTGATTAGATGCTCATACAACTCACTGTCTTCTCCTGGGCACACAGCTAATTCTCATTTCCCAACCTACCCTGCATACAGGGGTAATGTGACTGGTTCTCATCAATGGAATATAAGTGGAAGAGATACTTTATTGTTTGGTCCAAGGAGCTATGATCAATTTGCATTCTCTTTGATCTCTTCTCTCCCTCTTTCCTCACCCTGCCAAATGGATGACACTTATATGATGTTAAATTCTTGAAGCCATTTGTTAAGATGAAAGAGGTACACAGCATGGAAACTGTCCAGGCCCCTGAAAACCCAACTAGAAGAACCTTCCCCACCTCCTCCACCCACACTGGACTCTATAACAATATAAGAAATGAATATTTATTGTGTAAGGTTACCCCACTTTTGATTGTTTGTTATAGCAGCCTGTGTTACTTAACCTGACTAAAATAATATATTCAGAATCAAAAGATGTTTTTAATATGAGGTTGGCCATATGTGACCATAATTTATGTTAAAAAACACCTACTTTTAGATTTGGTACCATGGGGATAGTAGACACTAAACACTTCATAGGATGAAAATAATCTGCAAATAAAAAAAATCATGGGAAATAATTTATATATATATATATATTTTTTTTTAATTTATATTTTTTAAAGAATTTCACATACGCAAGTTTTGTAAAGTGCAGCTTATCTTACTTGGCTGATTCAGGTTCTTTTTCTCCCAAGTAATCCTTTACTGACTTCTCTTCTTGTTTATTTTTTTATTATTTAACATTTACTCAATTAGTATATTTTCTGTGCCAAGTGCTGGACTTCATGGGAAGTGAGTGGAGAAAACAGTAATGAAACAGTTTATCATGACGTGAAATTACCTCAGAGGCAGGTGCATACGGAGTGCTATGCACACAGAATAGGGGAACCTGCCCCATACTTGAGCAGTTAGGGAGAGTGTCCCAGAGGAAATAACATTAAG
Source organism: Rhynchonycteris naso (assembly GCA_037038555.1). Classification (NCBI taxonomy): domain Eukaryota; kingdom Metazoa; phylum Chordata; class Mammalia; order Chiroptera; family Emballonuridae; genus Rhynchonycteris; species Rhynchonycteris naso. The sequence goes on along the minus strand of CM073003.1, from coordinate 106,057,610 downwards.
TCAACACTTCAGTGATTATGATGAATTTATAAAGTTAACTGGATGGTGGGATTTGAAGGAGAGTGTTCTTTAGAGTGCTTGGAACTATCAAGGAAATTAAAGAAATTAGAGTGGACAAAAGATAATGTGATTATAGGACAGTGGGGCAAGATACATGGGCTGTGTGTGAAGATAAGACCAAGTTCTGAAGATTTCTAAAAGTAATGTATGGTATTTGGTCTTTATTTAAAGAAAAGTGGAAACTATTAAATGTTTAAAATGAAGTAATGTGAGTATATTTGCTTTTTAGAAAGAATAATCAGGCTAAATTATAGATTATAGATCATGTATATATAAAATTTTACCTTTGCCTTATTTTTGTCTGGAACATCCAATAAAATCTGGGTAAAAGTAATGAGTACTGCCACCCTTGCTTGTTATCACCATTAACTATAATATTAAAGATTTTTTGAGCTGTCAATCAATTGAGGAAATTCTTCCTATTCTTAATTTGCTCAGATTTTGTTTTCATAATAAAGAATATTGAATTTTATAAAAAGGGTTTTCTCTACTATTCCCTGAATTTGGTTAATAACATTGACTTTTGTTTAAAAACAAATCTTACATTCTTGGTGTAATTTTTATTGGCCATTTTGTAATATCCTTTTCACATATTAAGGGCCTTGATTTGCTAATATTTTGTTAAGTATTTCAATATTTATCTATCTATCTATCTATCTATCTATTTATCTATACATATTTTAGCAAGAGAGAGACAGAGACAGACAGGAAGGGAGAGAGATGAGAGACATCAATTCCTCATTGCAGTGCTTTAGTTGTTCTTTGATTGCTTTCTTATATGTGCCTTGACCAGGGGGCTCTAGCTGAGCCAATGACCCCTTGTTCAAGTCAGTGACCTTAGGCTCAAGTATTGACCTTGGGCTTCAAGCCAGTGACCTTTGGGTTTAAACCAGAGACCATGGGGTCATGTCTACGATCCCACATTCAAGCTAGCAACCCTGTGCTCAAGGTGGTGAGCTCAAGCTCAAGTTGGTGACCTTGGGATTTTGAACCTGGGTCCTTAGCATCCCAGGATGCTGCTCTATCCACTGTGCAACTGCCTGGTCAGGATCTGTCTCTATATTTGTGAGGAATATTGATCTTAAGTTTTTTTTTTAATCCCCTACCATAAACTAGGAAAAGTGAGCATATACAAAATAACTGTTCTAAAAATTATGTATCATGGATTCCCTCAAAAAAACAACTAAACACTTTAAGTACCTCTAGATTTCCGCTTTGAGTACTACTTGACCTTCATATAGGGAGGGAAATCCTATACAAAGCAGGGATATCTTGATGAATTAGGGACAAAACAGTAAGTTTTCAGAGAGGCTGAGGCTCCAAAGAGAAATTAGCTACATAAGGATAGAGTTCTATAAATCTGTATCAGAATATCCTTGTATGTTTTATTGAATATTAACATATGCAAGTCTAAAGCTCAGCTGACAATTGATTTTTAGATATTCCCTGAATTCTTCTATATTTAATAAAGTCTTTGGCATAATGGTGATTCACCCTTGAGTTTTAGGTACTTGATTAAAACTGATCAGTTGAAAAGTGTAATATAAAATATATTTAATTTCGTATTGTTTTCCTATGTTTAGCAGTTTATTTTCCCACTGAATTAATGTTTCTGTTGTTGTTCTGGAAGAAACAGAAGAAATACCTTGTTTTGGCAAGTAGATAGATGAATTGATTAGGCATGACATCATCCTTCTTCAGTTTTATTTTCAGTGATGAGTGCTGGTAGAAGGCAAGGAATGTGCAGCCTCTACCACAGGTGTGCTAGCATATTGCAATTAAAAAAAGCTACTCTGACCACCCAGGGTGAAAGTGATTGATCAGATTGTCAGATGACTTACTTCAGTGTAAACTATAATTTCCTGTCCCATATATGACATATATTTAATAAAAGAGGATATCATTAAAACCTAGACACATCCAAATCACAAACTGTGGTCTAACAGAATGTGAATGGTGTGATTATTTTCCAATAGGTAAACACATTCAGTGGCTTCACCACATCCATCCTTATTATAGATAATATGTCCAATTAGTGTTGTCCAAATGCTATGCCATGGCTCAGGTAAAGATGTGAAGCAATGTAAGTAAGATTATTTTTATACTCAGTGCAATAAATACAAGCCAGGAAAAGAAGGGGTTCGCAGCAGAACAGCAAAGATGCTGATGGCACACCAACTTGAAAATTATATAATCAAATAGGGTCCACAGGAAGAAGAGTATAATCTGCAGGCCAGTCACTCTAATTATTATTGTTGCCATCAATACTTTATATTGAGCAACAATGAACAATGATCCCAAATCACTAGTTATTTTGGTTTGAAATCAATCCCAAGATGTGATACTTCCTTGATTGTATCATGTAGAAAAATAATAATTATGTAGGAATGACCACAGTGTGCTCCTCACATGAGCCTTGCATTTGATATATATTTTAAGTGGCATTTAACATCTCATGTATCATTTTACATTCACATTGACAATACTGTTTAAGAGCTTGTGCTCTGGGGCCAGAATACCTTGAATTCCACTACTGATTCAACTACACAACTCTGTCTCCATGCATCTTGTGTCAACTACTCAACTGATTTACATCCTATCTCAACTACTCACCTCTGTCTCAACTACTCAGTTCTGCCATTGTAGCCAGAAAACAGCCACACAAAATACATAAATTAATGGGCATGTTCCAATAAGATTTATAAAACATGTTGGGTTGGATTTGTCTCTTGAAGCATAGTTTGGTGTTTGGGTAAAAGAATGAGGATTTGAATTCAGACTCTCTCTCTCTCTTTCTTTTATAATTGACAAAATTGAATGCCGCCTTTTGATGAAGTCTAGCCTTCTTTTCACTTTCTCCCTGCTGCCTCATACTGGCCTACCGTATCACAGGGAACATTATGACCTCTAGGCTATTTCCAGAACTGATGATCTACGATTATACAGTGTATTATCTGAGGCCGATTTAGTGATTGTCATGCAGGAAAAGAATTTAAACAAATAATAATTCCAGGAATGGTGGACATGACTCAGACCATGATGAAAACCATGCCTCTGACTCCTCATTATCTGCTTAAATTAGAATTATGTACTTGTTCAATGGGAGCACACATATTTGTACCTGGAACCCTTCATAATTTTCAGTCACTGGGTGTCGGGTGACATTTGTAAGTAGGGTGAACAGATGTCCTTGTTTACCTATGTAAGTTCCAGATAATACCTACTGTGCCTCTCTAATTATTATTAGCATCCTCATTCAATCTTCTAAAACTGTCCCAACTTGAAAAGAAAAATTACATGGTCACCCTATTACTGGAAGATAGACCCCAATTCTATAGATTTCCACTTCCTTTGGAATCTACAACCTCTCTCCCAAAGGGATAGAAAGCAATCCTCATCTAATATTTCCTCTATTTTAGCAAACGTTCATTGAGGACCTAATGCACGCCACGCACTCTGAAAGACATCGAAGATAAAATGTTTGCTCAGAAGTTTTCGCTTTCTTTGGAGACACAGTGTCTATGAAGGTTTGTATGAACTCATTCTCTGACTGCAATCTTTGAATTCCATGGGCACAGGCTGCCTTTTCATATGTTCCCTCCATTGTTCTGTATTCCACATGAACCAGAGAAGAATGAGAGCAGAGGCAGGGATATAGCTATACCCTCATCGCCCGCATCTAGTCACGCATGCTGTGTACCAAGTGAGCCCTAGTTAAATACCTGTGCAGTAAATAACTCAGTACCAGTCAAAGAATTAAGCATTCATATTTTTTTATTCCCACATTGCACTGAGAAAGGAAAGTAAACTATTATAAAGAATGCAAAAGGCTTGTATGAGTAGCTGCAAATGCTTATCTTCATACTTTATACCTATTATTTATTCAGAGCTTGACTATATGCCCGGCCCTAAATTAAACTTTCATATATCGTATAGCACTTAATTCTCACCATCATCCTACGAGGCAAGAACCATTGTTTTCTCTATTTTATAGGTAATAAAGCTATTGCTCAAAGAATTTAGGAAATTGACATAAGGCAACATAACCAGTAAGCAATGAAACAGGATTCCATCCCTATTCAATTCCCATGAAGACTGAATAACCATGAAAGCTGTTAGGCCAAGTGCAACTCAGATAGAGGAACAGTCAATGATAGCCTTGACCAAAGTACTTGATTTAACTGCTACTATCACTACTGCTATAAGTACTGCATAGGCCATATTTATATTAAAATATTGCTTATTGTTTATCTGAAATTTGAATGTAACTGAGTATGCTGTGTTTTTATTGGCTAAAGCTGGCAACACTACCTGTTACTTATTCTGGGTAGGATAGTTGTATGTACTTACAGTGATGGGCAACCTTTCTATAAAAACCGCTCACTTTTGCTGTGCTGGTCAACTTGGTCCCTACCGCCCACTAGTGGTTGTTCCAGCTTTTATGATGGGTGGTAGCGGAGCAACCAAACGGTGCTGCGATTGGCCCACCATGAAAGCTGGAACGCCCACTAGCGGGCGGTAGGGACCAGGTTGACCAGCACTGCAGAAGTGGGCGGTTTTTATAAAAAGGTTGCCCATCACTGTAAGGAGAACAGGAAGTCCTAATACAGTCCTCATCTTAGTTCTACACGACATCCTTGAGTTTGTGGTCCTGGGTATATGTGAACACAGGAATGTTCCTCGTGCAGGATGACAAAATACAGGAGGGCACTGTTTAACTTTCACCCTGGCTCTCACGGTGTGCACTCTCTGATCTCAGGCAGAAACCGCACGTCCCCCACATGTCCCTTGAGCAGTCACCATGAGATTGATCCTATATGCCCAATGCACAAATTAATCCCTAGAGTAAGTTGTTTAGCTCTCCTTTGTGGTAAGGAGATGCCATGCAGAGTTCAGCTGTTCAAGTGAGCTACCATATGAATTACAGCAATGACCACAAGAAGGCAGGGTGGGTGGGACCCAGCTGGCTACTGTGAAACCTACAGAGAGCTGGAGACTAATTTCTCACTTGGAGATTATGCCATCCCCTTACGGAGAAATTGCTAACACCTTGAAATGATTAAAATAATTTTATGTACAAACCTTCATACATAGAGAATGATGATTAAGTTTTGGGCCCCTACGTTTCTAATGCCAACTTTCTAAAAGCATCCCAGATTTTCTCTGTAGTGACACCTTTCCCCCATTTTAAACCAGATTTGTTTAAATCAATGGTGGCAAAACTTTCTACACCATTCACCTAAATGATTTGCTCAAGGAAAGACATCTGACCTGATGCTAATGAGATGAGATGCATTTATTTCTGGAGAGAAAAACATCTTTTCTATCCTATAGAAGAAATCATAAGAAACCTTCCTTGTTCCTGTAAATTTAATGGGCTGGGTGCTTGGATGTGTGCTTGCAGTATCCTGCCATGAGGAGGGACAGAGGCTGGAACTTCTAGGGCCAATTTTTTCTGAGGTCTAGGAATAAAGCTGATGGTGTAGAAGGCATAGAGGAGTGACTTACAAAGTATTCAGGTTTTGGGTGTTTTAATTTGAACTTCTGGATCAAACTTTAGCCAAATCCTCTAGATTTTTTTTTTGTATGAGTCAACAAATTTCTTTGTTGCTTAAGTCAATTTAAGGTGGCTTATATTTTGTCAACTGCAATACAAAGATGTCTAACAGTTCTATTAATTTGCAACCCCCTTTCAGAAAAAATACATAAGGGCATTTATTAAAATACACAGAATACAAAAGTGAACTATAGGTTAGAACTGGTTGATAGAGAAAGGGTATGTGTGTGGAGGGTGGGAAGGGGGGACATTTCAACGTCAATTAGAGCCAGCAATGAGACTCAGATAAAAATGCTTCTTGTGAAGTCGTTACCCTTGCTGTGGGGAGCCCCAAGATTTGGAATAAGCTTCCCAGCATGGGATTCAAAGAAAACAGCTTGCCATATACCCAACTCACAGTGTCCTGCTAAATTTCAAAGAATTGCTCAGAAGACCCACAAGTGCTAAAAATCTAAAAGTCAAAGTAACAGAGAGAATGATAACTTCAGGGTGGAGCATGCAGTATCCTAGAATAGGTCAGACCTAAGCCGAGCCATGAAAGAGGGGGTAAGACACACAGGGAGAAGGAGGACCCACATTCCAGGGAGGAGAAACAGCACTAGCAAGCTTCTACTTAAAGTGAAAATGTGTTGGAACTGTGAGAAGAGGGGCATGAAGTAAGGTAGGTGACACAATGGCCGGAAGGAATCAAACATTATTTTAAAACAGAGTCAAAATGTGGCACAGTATGCAAAAACAAACAAACAAAACAAAAATAAAGCTATTATTAAGAGTAGATGGAGTAGAAATTTTCTTAAATTGTAAAATGTGGCAATGCCAGTAATTTTGGTTTGATGAAAAGTGGAAACAGTCTACAAATAAACCTTGAGAAGAAAAAAAAACTGAGAAGAACAAACTCCCCTGCAAACAATAAACACCATATTGAGCTTAATCCTCCTGTTGTGTAAATTATTCCTCAGGAGTAATTTAGGTAACTTCCATTCCCTAACACGGAGATCTAAATCTTGAATGAAGTAATTCTCATTTACGCCCTGTTGAGATTATAAATCAGATGTTTTAATATTGTTTTCTTAATCTGGTAGGATGGAGAGTGAAAAAATAAAGACAACGTTCCATGCTTATATGTAATAAACTATTATGGTCATCATTCTAACAGGAGTGCTCTATTAACTAATCCTGTCACACTGTTAAATTAAAACACCCATAAATCGCTCAGAAATCATCAATTGTCAGTGGATCATTTGTAAAAAGCACCCGCTGAATAGTTGTGGATTTCAATTATATTTTGACATAATTACCATGCTAGCTCTGAGACCCTGAGCAAGTGAATTCATCTCTCTGAGCCCTGGAATCCTCATTTGCAAAATAGGTGCAATAATAACTACCTATTAAGTTTTATGAGGATTAAGTGTGAAAATATATAGTAAGTGCCTAGGAGGAGGCACTATCATTTCAGTGATTACTATGGGCCAAAGTTCTAAGGTCGTTGCATGAATTAATTATTTTAACTCTCATTAAAACCTCATAGAAGTTTTTCCCTCTCTATGGATGAGTAAACTCAGACACAGAGAGGTTTTTATCAACTTACTCAATATCATCATTAAATAAAATAACCCATAAAATATACATTACTTCTCAATTAAAGAAAGAGAAGTCATATGTTATTGTCTCTGTTTTACAAACAGGTATAAAAAGTGACAGTGATATGTAATATATTAAATCAGTGTTTTTTATGGGAAAAATCCTTTTTAATCACTATCTGTTTCAGTGACTCTCAAACTTCAGTATTTTGAAGAACCATTTAGGGAACTTGTTAAAAATATAGGCCACTGGATCTGATCTTCAGGGACCTTTGCATTGAGAGGTCCAGGCCCATTTCAACAGGCACCACTGGAAATCCTGATGTAAGTTGTCCACTAGCTGCATTTTATAAAAAACTAATCTGGAGTTCACAAACACCTTGAAGTCAGAGGCTACACATGCATGCACAACAAAAAGACTGACTAGAAAGAAAATAAAAAGAGAGAAAGGAAAAAAGAAAGAGGTGAAGCATCTCCTTATTGTTTGCCTCTACAACAATAGAACAATATTGTCTAGTGAGCATTCATTATTCCCTCACTCTCAGCTCCTGGTTCTAGGTAGCACCCTCCCCACCTCCATTGATCATGAGATTTAAGCCCTAGCCAATCAGCACACCAGATTACTCCTGCATGCCATGATTGGTTCAAGTTGGCCAAAGCAGGTCCAATCAGAGTAAAGCACAGGATCATCAGATCTACCAGAAAAAAGGCGGGGCCTGTCTCCTTCTGCAGTGACCATCCTAAGAGTATTGAGGTATAGCAGGCATCTTGCAGGCTGAGATTAAAGCGAATGTGGCAGAATTCATCCTGAAGATACTGTTTGAATTCTGAAGCCAGCCATGCCTGAAGCCAATCTATCTCAGGACTTCTCAGTCTTGTGAGCTAGTAAATTACATTTTGACTTGAGACATGCAACCCATAGAGATAGATGATTTTCATCAAAACTTGGGTGTTGAACAGATAGAAATTCACTGGACGGCAGGTTTTAAAGAGAGGACCTTCTAAAATTGTCTTAAAATAGTCTTCCAGTGTCTTACAACATGCTCATTGAAATTCAGGAAAAAAATATTTTCTTTATTTTTTATAACATACTGAACACTTACTATACTAGACATTATGCTAAGCATGATACCCTTTAATCCTCAGAGCTACCTTCTGTGGTAGATACTATTATTATTCCAATTTTACTTAAAAGAAAAATGAAGCTTAGAAATATGAAGAAACTTGTGTAAGACCATCCAGCTTTTAAGTGGCAGAGTTGAGATTCAATCCCTAGCTGCCTGACTGCCAGGAATGATACTATAACCACTGTCATAGATCATCTCTAAAATAGTTGGTTGTACTGAGCTACTGTAATTAGGCTTGCTCAGAAAATAAATTACCTTGAGGAATTTACTTTTCCTAGATTTAAACTTCAACTTGACTTCCTTATCAGGGGCGAGTGGATTTATAACACATTCAACAGCATTTCAATTACACATGGTTGGCGGGTCACCATTCATCTCTGTTTCTTCCTGTTTTCTAGTGGTTTAACATGTTTTATGAGGAACCTGGAGTTTTCACTCGGATCATGTTGCCTGCAGGGTGGAGGGGATGTACAGAAATGGTAGTGGGGAAAGGGGATGTGACATCCATAGCTTCCAAATGGCACCATCTCTTCAGCTTCTGTCTGCTGATGGGATGGACATTCTTCCTCCTTTTGTTCAATTCACTTATCATCCCCGGGCTGATATATGTTTGGATTGATATCCAAGGCTCTACTCAACTAGACAGCAAGCTTATAAGCCTAAAGAGCTCATGTCTGGAGCAGGCTGGTTTGAAACAGAGGGACATGCTGGCTGACGCTCTGGAAGCCAAATGCAACATCTGTTTGTGATACTGCTTACTGCCTCTTGCTGCAGAACCATTTGCTGCTGAAATCTGCCAGTTTTAGTCTTCACTTAGGTTGTTCACATGCAAATTCTTTTTTTTTTATCACGTGGGCATTGTTTTTGGACTAGACAAATTCTTGATGTCCTCTTCAAATATGGCAGACTCTTAACCTGTCCATGTGAAAGTGTTTTAGATCGTGAAAGGGATGATGAAGATAAATAATCATTTAAATGCCAAGCTTTTTGGCTTGTGTATTTTTACATGTGTCATCATCTCATTCATAACAGACCAAGAGGAAAGATACCATGGTTACTCCCATTTGATGGTTCAGGAATTAAAGAGGTTCAGTGACTTGCCAATACTCATGAAGCTAGTGAGTTGTGAAGCTTGGATCAAATTCATGTTTGTTTGACTCTGAAGCTCTTAATCATTATATTTGATTATCTAGTCCAGTGGTTCTGAAAGCTTGGTGCATATCAGAATCACCTGGAGGGGCTGTGAAGACCCCAATAGCCTGGCCAACTCAGAGTTTCTGATTCAATAGATAGGGAGTGCTCCATGATAATCTGCATTTCAAACAAGTTCCCAGGTGATTCTGTGGGTGCCTATGTGAGATCCACACTATGAGAACTACTGATCTAGTCGTCTGCCTCCCTGAAGAGTTGTAAAACCAAAACTCAGAGAAGGAAAAAGACCTATTCAACATCAGAATGTTGATTGATGGGGTATCTTAAATATAAGAAAGCACCTTTCCCCTCTCCCTTTTCCATTTGTAACAGAGAGACATACTGTTTGGCCAAAGTTGCAAATAATAACTCTGACCTGTCCTGATTTACAAAGATGGAAGCTATTCATGAGGGAGTTAATTAACCTTCTTAAGTTACAAATTCCTGTAAATTTGTGGTAACCAATTCTGACTTAACAGTTCTGTCACAAAGATTAGTTATAACTGAAATTTCCCCCACTGAATATAAGCTTCATGAAGTCAATGCTTTGCTTATCTTTATTCCCTGATGCACTTCTACATCCAAGAACACTGGCTCAGATATATTATTTATAAATAATTTTTGAATGATTAAAAATAGATACTTGGCACACTGAGTAATAATAAATGTGG